>JAVUPR010000346.1:672500-2036155 GCA_036785695.1 Gentiana straminea | reverse complement strand
AAAGAGAATTACAAACGTTTTTTTTCGTACTTTTTTTCGTACCCATAGAGTACTTAACTCGTGTGATTTTTGATTCTTGTACAAGGCCATTCTCGCCTCCGTTTTGCTTGCCGTTTGCGCCGGCGTGCCTTATTTATCGTTCGGTCGATATCACATCGCATTTCAAAGAGAATTACAAACGTTTTTTTTCGTACTTTTTTTCGTACCCATAGAGTACTTAACGTGTGATTTTTGATTCCTTGTACAAGGCCATTCTCGCCTCCGTTTTGCTTGCCGTTTGCGCCGGCGTGCCTTATTTATCGTTCGGTCGATATCACATCGCATTTCAAAGAGAATTACAAACGTTTTTTTTCGTACTTTTTTTCGTACCCATGAGTACTTAACCGTGTGATTTTTGATTCCTTGTACAAGGCCATTCTCGCCTCCGTTTTGCTTGCCGTTTGCGCCGGCGTGCCTTATTTATCGTTCGGTCGATATCACATCGCATTTCAAAGAGAATTACAAACGTTTTTTTTCGTACTTTTTTTTTTGTACCCATAGAGTACTTAACCGTGTGATTTTTGATTCCTTGTACAAGGCCATTCTCGGCCTCCGTTTTGCTTGCCGTTTGCGCCGGCGTGCCTTATTTATCGTTCGGTCGATATCACATCGCATTTCAAAGAGAATTACAAACGTTTTTTTTCGTACTTTTTTTCGTACCCATAGAGTACTTAACAGTGTGATTTTTGATTCCTTGTACAAGGCCATTCTGGCCTCCGTTTTGCTTGCCGTTTGCGCCGGCGTGCCTTATTTATCGTTCGGTCGATATCACATCGCATTTCAAAGAGAATTACAAACGTTTTTTTTCGTACTTTTTTTCGTACCCATAGAGTACTTAACTGTGTGATTTTTGATTCCTTGTACAGCCATTCTGGCCTCCGTTTTGCTTGCCGTTTGCGCCGGCGTGCCTTATTTATCGTTCTGGTCGATATCACATCGCACTTCAAAGAGAATTACAAACGTTTTTTTTCGTACTTTTTTTCGTACCCATAGAGTACTTAATCGTGTGATTTTTGATTCCTTGTACAAGGCCATTCTCGCCTCCGTTTTGCTTGCCGTTTGCGCCGGCGTGCCTTATTTATCGTTCGGTCGATATCACATCGCATTTCAAAGAGAATTACAAACGTTTTTTTTCGTACTTTTTTTCGTACCCATAGAGTACTTAACCGTGTGATTTTTGATTCCTTGTACAAGGCCATTCTCGCCTCCGTTTTGCTTGCCGTTTGCGCCGGCGTGCCTTATTTATCGTTCGGTCGATATCACATCGCATTTCAAAGAGAATTACAAACGTTTTTTTCGTACTTTTTTTCGTACCCATAGAGTACTTAACCGTGTGATTTTTGATTCCTTGTACAAGGCCATTCTGCCTCCGTTTTGCTTGCCGTTTGCGCCGGCGTGCCTTATTTATCGTTCGGTCGATATCACATCGCATTTCAAAGAGAATTACAAACGTTTTTTTTCGTACTTTTTTTCGTACCCATAGAGTACTTAACCGTGTGATTTTTGATTCCTTGTACAAGGCCATTCTCGGCCTCCGTTTTGCTTGCCGTTTGCGCCGGCGTGCCTTATTTATCGTTCGGTCGATATCACATCGCATTTCAAAGAGAATTACAAACGTTTTTTTTCGTACTTTTTTTCGTACCCATAGAGTACTTAACGTGTGATTTTTGATTCCTTGTACAAGGCCATTCTCGCCTCCGTTTTGCTTGCCGTTTGCGCCGGCGTGCCTTATTTATCGTTCGGTCGATATCACATCGCATTTCAAAGAGAATTACAAACGTTTTTTTTCGTACTTTTTTTCGTACCCATAGAGTACTTAACTGTGTGATTTTTGATTCCTTGTACAAGGCCATTCTCGCCTCCGTTTTGCTTGCCGTTTGCGCCGGCGTGCCTTATTTATCGTTCGGGTCGATATCACATCAGGATTTCAAAGAGAATTACAAACGTTTTTTTTCGTACTTTTTTTACCCATAGAGTACTTAACTGTGTGATTTTTGATTCCTTGTACAAGGCCATTCTGGCCTCCGTTTTGCTTGCCGTTTGCGCCGGCGTGCCTTATTTATCGTTCGGTCGATATCACATCGCACTTTCAAAGAGAATTACAAACGTTTTTTTTCGTACTTTTTTTCGTACCCATAGAGTACTTAACCGTGTGATTTTTGATTCCTTGTACAAGGCCATTCTCGGCCTCCGTTTTGCTTGCCGTTTGCGCCGGCGTGCCTTATTTATCGTTCGGTCGATATCACATCGCATTTCAAAGAGAATTACAAACGTTTTTTTTCGTACTTTTTTTCGTACCCATAGAGTACTTAACCGTGTGATTTTTGATTCCTTGTACAAGGCCATTCTCGGCCTCCGTTTTGCTTGCCGTTTGCGCCGGCGTGCCTTATTTATCGTTCGGTCGATATCACATCGCATTTCAAAGAGAATTACAAACGTTTTTTTTCGTACTTTTTTTCGTACCCATAGAGTACTTAACCGTGTGATTTTTGATTCCTTGTACAAGGCCATTCTCGGCCTCCGTTTTGCTTGCCGTTTGCGCCGGCGTGCCTTATTTATCGTTCGGTCGATATCACATCGCATTTCAAAGAGAATTACAAACGTTTTTTTTCGTACTTTTTTTCGTACCCATAGAGTACTTAACCGTGTGATTTTTGATTCCTTGTACAAGGCCATTCCGGCCTCCGTTTTGCTTGCCGTTTGCGCCGGCGTGCCTTATTTATCGTTCGGTCGATATCACATCGCATTTCAAAGAGAATTACAAACGTTTTTTTTCGTACTTTTTTTCGTACCCATAGAGTACTTAACCGTGTGATTTTTGATTCCTTGTACAAGGCCATTCTGCCTCCGTTTTGCTTGCCGTTTGCGCGCGGCGTGCCTTATTTATCGTTCGGTCGATATCACATCGCATTTCAAAGAGAATTACAAACGTTTTTTTTCGTACTTTTTTTCGTACCCATAGAGTACTTAACTCGTGTGATTTTTGATTCCTTGTACAAGGCCATTCTCGCCTCCGTTTTGCTTGCCGTTTGCGCCGGCGTGCCTTATTTATCGTTCGGTCGATATCACATCGCATTTCAAAGAGAATTACAAACGTTTTTTTTCGTACTTTTTTTCGTACCCATAGAGTACTTAACCGTGTGATTTTTGATTCCTTGTACAAGGCCATTCCGCCTCCGTTTTGCTTGCCGTTTGCGCCGGCGTGCCTTATTTATCGTTCGGTCGATATCACATCGCATTTCAAAGAGAATTACAAACGTTTTTTTCGTACTTTTTTTTTTTCGTACCCATAGAGTACTTAACCGTGTGATTTTTGATTCCTTGTACAAGGCCATTCTCGCCTCCGTTTTGCTTGCCGTTTGCGCCGGCGTGCCTTATTTATCGTTCGGTCGATATCACATCGCATTTCAAAGAGAATTACAAACGTTTTTTTTCGTACTTTTTTTCGTACCCATAGAGTACTTAACTCGTGTGATTTTTGATTCCTTGTACAAGGCCATTCTCGCCTCCGTTTTGCTTGCCGTTTGCGCCGGCGTGCCTTATTTATCGTTCGGTCGATATCACATCGCATTTCAAAGAGAATTACAAACGTTTTTTTTCGTACTTTTTTTCGTACCCATAGAGTACTTAACCGTGTGATTTTTGATTCCTTGTACAAGGCCATTCTGCCTCCGTTTTGCTTGCCGTTTGCGCCGGCGTGCCTTATTTATCGTTCGGTCGATATCACATCAAGATTTCAAAGAGAATTACAAACGTTTTTTTTCGTACTTTTTTTCGTACCCATAGAGTACTTAACCGTGTGATTTTTGATTCCTTGTACAAGGCCATTCTCGCCTCCGTTTTGCTTGCCGTTTGCGCCGGCGTGCCTTATTTATCGTTCGGTCGATATCACATCGCACTTTTCAAAGAGAATTACAAACGTTTTTTTTCGTACTTTTTTTCGTACCCATAGAGTACTTAACTCGTGTGATTTTTGATTCCTTGTACAAGGCCATTCTCGGCCTCCGTTTTGCTTGCCGTTTGCGCCGGCGTGCCTTATTTATCGTTCGGTCGATATCACATCGCACTTCAAAGAGAATTACAAACGTTTTTTTTCGTACTTTTTTTCGTACCCATAGAGTACTTAACCGTGTGATTTTTGATTCCTTGTACAAGGCCATTCTCGCCTCCGTTTTGCTTGCCGTTTGCGCCGGCGTGCCTTATTTATCGTTCGGTCGATATCACATCGCATTTCAAAGAGAATTACAAACGTTTTTTTTCGTACTTTTTTTCGTACCCATAGAGTACTTAACGTGTGATTTTTGATTCCTTGTACAAGGCCATTCTCGCCTCCGTTTTGCTTGCCGTTTGCGCCGGCGTGCCTTATTTATCGTTTCGGTCGATATCACATCGCATTTCAAAGAGAATTACAAACGTTTTTTTTCGTACTTTTTTTCGTACCCATGTAGTACTTAACCGTGTGATTTTTGATTCCTTGTACAAGGCCATTCTCGCCTCCGTTTTGCTTGCCGTTTGCGCCGGCGTGCCTTATTTATCGTTCGGTCGATATCACATCGCACTTCAAAGAGAATTACAAACGTTTTTTTCGTACTTTTTTTCGTACCCATAGAGTACTTAACCGTGTGATTTTTGATTCCTTGTACAAGGCCATTCTCGCCTCCGTTTTGCTTGCCGTTTGCGCCGGCGTGCCTTATTTATCGTTCGGTCGATATCACATCGCATTTCAAAGAGAATTACAAACGTTTTTTTTCGTACTTTTTTTCGTACCCATAGAGTACTTAACTCGTGTGATTTTTGATTCCTTGTACAAGGCCATTCTCGGCCTCCGTTTTGCTTGCCGTTTGCGCCGGCGTGCCTTATTTATCGTTCGGTCGATATCACATCACTTCAAAGAGAATTACAAACGTTTTTTTTCGTACTTTTTTTCGTACCCATAGAGTACTTAACCGTGTGATTTTTGATTCCTTGTACAAGGCCATTCTCGCCTCCGTTTTGCTTGCCGTTTGCGCCGGCGTGCCTTATTTATCGTTCGGTCGATATCACATCGCACTTCAAAGAGAATTACAAACGTTTTTTTTCGTACTTTTTTTCGTACCCATAGAGTACTTAACCGTGTGATTTTTGATTCCTTGTACAAGGCCATTCTCGCCTCCGTTTTGCTTGCCGTTTGCGCCGGCGTGCCTTATTTATCGTTCGGTCGATATCACATCGCATTTCAAAGAGAATTACAAACGTTTTTTTTCGTACTTTTTTTCGTACCCATAGAGTACTTAACCGTGTGATTTTTGATTCCTTGTACAAGGCCATTCTCGGCCTCCGTTTTGCTTGCCGTTTGCGCCGGCGTGCCTTATTTATCGTTCGGTCGATATCACATCGCATTTCAAAGAGAATTACAAACGTTTTTTTTCGTACTTTTTTTCGTACCCATAGAGTACTTAACCGTGTGATTTTTGATTCCTTGTACAAGGCCATTCTCGCCTCCGTTTTGCTTGCCGTTTGCGCCGGCGTGCCTTATTTATCGTTCGGTCGATATCACATCGCACTTCAAAGAGAATTACAAACGTTTTTTTTCGTACTTTTTTTCGTACCCATAGAGTACTTAACCGTGTGATTTTTGATTCCTTGTACAAGGCCATTCTCGGCCTCCGTTTTGCTTGCCGTTTGCGCCGGCGTGCCTTATTTATCGTTCGGGTCGATATCACATCGCATTTCAAAGAGAATTACAAACGTTTTTTTTCGTACTTTTTTTCGTACCCATAGAGTACTTAACCGTGTGATTTTTGATTCCTTGTACAAGGCCATTCTCGGCCTCCGTTTTGCTTGCCGTTTGCGCCGGCGTGCCTTATTTATCGTTCGGTCGATATCACACGTACTTCAAAGAGAATTACAAACGTTTTTTTTCGTACTTTTTTTCGTACCCATAGAGTACTTAACCGTGTGATTTTTGATTCCTTGTACAAGGCCATTCTGCCTCCGTTTTGCTTGCCGTTTGCGCCGGCGTGCCTTATTTATCGTTCGGTCGATATCACACGTACTTCAAAGAGAATTACAAACGTTTTTTTTCGTACTTTTTTTCGTACCCATAGAGTACTTAACCGTGTGATTTTTGATTCCTTGTACAAGGCCATTCTCCTCCGTTTTGCTTGCCGTTTGCGCCGGCGTGCCTTATTTATCGTTCGGTCGATATCACATCGCATTTCAAAGAGAATTACAAACGTTTTTTTTCGTACTTTTTTTCGTACCCATAGAGTACTTAACCGTGTGATTTTTGATTCCTTGTACAAGGCCATTCCGGCCTCCGTTTTGCTTGCCGTTTGCGCCGGCGTGCCTTATTTATCGTTCGGTCGATATCATCGCATTTCAAAGAGAATTACAAACGTTTTTTTTCGTACTTTTTTTCGTACCCATAGAGTACTTAACCGTGTGATTTTTGATTCCTTGTACAAGGCCATTCTCGGCCTCCGTTTTGCTTGCCGTTTGCGCCGGCGTGCCTTATTTATCGTTCGGTCGATATCACATCGCACTTCAAAGAGAATTACAAACGTTTTTTTTCGTACTTTTTTTCGTACCCATAGAGTACTTAACGTGTGATTTTTGATTCCTTGTACAAGGCCATTCTCGTCCTCCGTTTTGCTTGCCGTTTGCGCCGGCGTGCCTTATTTATCGTTCGGTCGATATCACATCGCATTTCAAAGAGAATTACAAACGTTTTTTTTCGTACTTTTTTTCGTACCCATAGAGTACTTAACCGTGTGATTTTTGATTCCTTGTACAAGGCCATTCTCGCCTCCGTTTTGCTTGCCGTTTGCGCCGGCGTGCCTTATTTATCGTTCGGTCGATATCACATCGCATTTCAAAGAGAATTACAAACGTTTTTTTTCGTACTTTTTTTCGTACCCATAGAGTACTTAACCGTGTGATTTTTGATTCCTTGTACAAGGCCATTCTCGGCCTCCGTTTTGCTTGCCGTTTGCGCCGGCGTGCCTTATTTATCGTTCGGTCGATATCACATCGCATTTCAAAGAGAATTACAAACGTTTTTTTTCGTACTTTTTTTTTTTTTCGTACCCATAGAGTACTTAACCGTGTGATTTTTGATTCCTTGTACAAGGCCATTCTCGGCCTCCGTTTTGCTTGCCGTTTGCGCCGGCGTGCCTTATTTATCGTTCGGTCGATATCACATCGCACTTCAAAGAGAATTACAAACGTTTTTTTTCGTACTTTTTTTCGTACCCATAGAGTACTTAACCGTGTGATTTTTGATTCCTTGTACAAGGCCATTCTCGCCTCCGTTTTGCTTGCCGTTTGCGCCGGCGTGCCTTATTTATCGTTCGGTCGATATCACATCGCACTCAAAGAGAATTACAAACGTTTTTTTTCGTACTTTTTTTACTTTTTTTTCGTACCCATAGAGTACTTAACCGTGTGATTTTTGATTCCTTGTACAAGGCCATTCTCGGCCTCCGTTTTGCTTGCCGTTTGCGCCGGCGTGCCTTATTTATCGTTCGGTCGATATCACATCGCATTTCAAAGAGAATTACAAACGTTTTTTTTCGTACTTTTTTTCGTACCCATAGAGTACTTAACCGTGTGATTTTTGATTCCTTGTACAAGGCCATTCTCGCCTCCGTTTTGCTTGCCGTTTGCGCCGGCGTGCCTTATTTATCGTTCGGTCGATATCACATCGCATTTCAAAGAGAATTACAAACGTTTTTTTTCGTACTTTTTTTCGTACCCATAGAGTACTTAACTCGTGTGATTTTTGATTCCTTGTACAAGGCCATTCTCGGCCTCCGTTTTGCTTGCCGTTTGCGCCGGCGTGCCTTATTTATCGTTCGGTCGATATCACATCGCATTTCAAAGAGAATTACAAACGTTTTTTTTCGTACTTTTTTTCGTACCCATAGAGTACTTAACCGTGTGATTTTTGATTCCTTGTACAAGGCCATTCTCGGCCTCCGTTTTGCTTGCCGTTTGCGCCGGCGTGCCTTATTTATCGTTCGGTCGATATCACATCGCATTTCAAAGAGAATTACAAACGTTTTTTTTCGTACTTTTTTTCGTACCCATAGAGTACTTAATCGTGTGATTTTTGATTCCTTGTACAAGGCCATTCTCGGCCTCCGTTTTGCTTGCCGTTTGCGCCGGCGTGCCTTATTTATCGTTCGGTCGATATCACATCGCATTTCAAAGAGAATTACAAACGTTTTTTTTCGTACTTTTTTTCGTACCCATAGAGTACTTAACGTGTGATTTTTGATTCCTTGTACAAGGCCATTCTGCCTCCGTTTTGCTTGCCGTTTGCGCCGGCGTGCCTTATTTATCGTTCGGTCGATATCACATCGCATTTCAAAGAGAATTACAAACGTTTTTTTTCGTACTTTTTTTCGTACCCATAGAGTACTTAACCGTGTGATTTTTGATTCCTTGTACAAGGCCATTCTCGCCTCCGTTTTGCTTGCCGTTTGCGCCGGCGTGCCTTATTTATCGTTCGGTCGATATCACATCGCACTTCAAAGAGAATTACAAACGTTTTTTTTCGTACTTTTTTTCGTACCCATAGAGTACTTAACCGTGTGATTTTTGATTCCTTGTACAAGGCCATTCTCGGCCTCCGTTTTGCTTGCCGTTTGCGCCGGCGTGCCTTATTTATCGTTCGGTCGATATCACATCGCACTTCAAAGAGAATTACAAACGTTTTTTTTCGTACTTTTTTTCGTACCCATAGAGTACTTAACCGTGTGATTTTTGATTCCTTGTACAAGGCCATTCTGGCCTCCGTTTTGCTTGCCGTTTGCGCCGGCGTGCCTTATTTATCGTTCGGTCGATATCACATCGCATTTCAAAGAGAATTACAAACGTTTTTTTTCGTACTTTTTTTCGTACCCATAGAGTACTTAACCGTGTGATTTTTGATTCCTTGTACAAGGCCATTCTGCCTCCGTTTTGCTTGCCGTTTGCGCCGGCGTGCCTTATTTATCGTTCGGTCGATATCACATCGCACTTCAAAGAGAATTACAAACGTTTTTTTTCGTACTTTTTTTCGTACCCATAGAGTACTTAACGTGTGATTTTTGATTCCTTGTACAAGGCCATTCTGCCTCCGTTTTGCTTGCCGTTTGCGCCGGCGTGCCTTATTTATCGTTCGGTCGATATCACATCGCATTTCAAAGAGAATTACAAACGTTTTTTTTCGTACTTTTTTTCGTACCCATAGAGTACTTAACCGTGTGATTTTTGATTCCTTGTACAAGGCCATTCTCGGCCTCCGTTTTGCTTGCCGTTTGCGCCGGCGTGCCTTATTTATCGTTCGGTCGATATCACACGTACTTCAAAGAGAATTACAAACGTTTTTTTTCGTACTTTTTTTCGTACCCATAGAGTACTTAACCGTGTGATTTTTGATTCCTTGTACAAGGCCATTCTCGGCCTCCGTTTTGCTTGCCGTTTGCGCCGGCGTGCCTTATTTATCGTTCGGTCGATATCACATCGCATTTCAAAGAGAATTACAAACGTTTTTTTTCGTACTTTTTTTCGTACCCATAGAGTACTTAACCGTGTGATTTTTGATTCCTTGTACAAGGCCATTCTCGGCCTCCGTTTTGCTTGCCGTTTGCGCCGGCGTGCCTTATTTATCGTTCGGTCGATATCACATCGCATTCAAAGAGAATTACAAACGTTTTTTTTCGTACTTTTTTTCGTACCCATAGAGTACTTAACTCGTGTGATTTTTGATTCCTTGTACAAGGCCATATGATATTATTATTCATATTTATTATTCTCATATTCACCGATGTGACAATAGTATTTACACTACGTAAAACCCTAAGTATATCGTTTATGTAATCACTTAACTCAAAGTTGTATGGTATATACACGGGAGGATTGAGTTAGTGAAGATGTACTTAAAATACAATTAGCCCGTAGTGAAGTTAATCGAGAGTATCGGGTCTCTCCTTTAACGTGCTATTAATGCGCCCATAACACAATAGGTGTGATTGTCTTATCCGGACTTTCGGTTAAGAGAACCTAATCGGGGCATTTATATATGATAGATATATCATATAGGGCCGGACCGATTTGATTGTAGTTCACGATATAATTCCGTAATCGAGAAGTCTTATCGAATCAATGGATGATCATATTTATGGATATATCTTAATCCCGAGGTGATCACAAATAACCGCTTGAATCGCATGAAGTTTGACTTGACGGTTAAGGATTACACCGAGTCCGTGGTCCGAATTACCCCATCTTGGCATTGTACCGGATTGAGTGAGTAGTCCGTGTTATCACGTATACGGAATCCATTCCTTCCATTTATGGAAGTAGATAGACAGCTTCCCTTATTTGTTAATCCTAGAAACCGATCGATCCACGAGTTCATATTACACCGATTAGCTACCAAAGGAGTTGTATGAATTAATTGATCACTAGGGGTTAATGGTAAATAAGGATAAGAGGTTCTAAAAAGTGGTTAACGGTAACTTCCCGATTTAGAATGAACAACCTATGAGGATTAATCCATATGTAATGATTATATCAATGGACGCTTATTATTATTCTCGTGAGGAGATAAATATAATCTTATAATCGGAGGAGTGCAAATACACGGGATTATGGTGGCATATTCCCGTGATTGATTTATCGAATATAATTATTCTTCGTAAGATAATTATTTATTTGATTTATCGGAGCCGCCGATTATTAGTCCATGGTCCCCGACGTGCCTCCTAATATAGCATAGCTATTCTCGGACGTCGAATCCTAATAAAAGATCAAGATCGAAGATCGAGATTTGAAGACTTAGATTAATTTACTTTTCCTTAGAAAATAGGTTAGATACGGGGGTACCAACAATCCATCTCGGTGTTTAAATTTTCCGCAATTTATTTTTTATGTGTTTGATCATAAAATAGATATAAAATCGGAATTGCCATGACATGCATCATATCATAAATCCACTCCATGCATACATGTAGAATTTTAATTTTGGTAATTAAAATAGGCATGTATACAAACTCGTGTAATTAGTTGAAATTTAATTAATACGTGGTAATTAATTAATTTAGTAACTAATTAAAGATCCGAGGACGGGTTATGAAATCGTTAAGCCTTTCGGTGTGTGTTCTCGGTGAACCGCCTTAAAGCCCAAACGAGATCACGTTTTCGATTCGTAGTGTCTACGAGATTGAATGATGGTAAAAGAACAATAAATCTTGGATAAAAACGGTTCGCCTATAGGTTGGGTGGTCAACTGAGCTTCGCTCGACCGACTTAACCCTCCTAGTGTGATGTATGCACGGGGGTCCGGCAAGACTAAGCTACACCGGAGAGCGGAGGGGTGATTCCTTCTTATCTCAATGGGGCTCTCTTGACCCGACTTCGTCCGACTGTCACATATGTTCCAACGAATAGGACGGGTAGGCTTGCCTACGTTACCGACACCATTCGGAATCCTTGATTTGATGTACTTTTATGTTAACATCAAAAAGACGTGGTTAGTTAACCCACCACCACTTCCAAAATATTGAGTGGGAGCGGGGGAGGCGACAACCCAACCCCACGGCCTCTACTATAGATACAAGTAAGTGAGAGAAGGGTGACGCCTCGCGGCGCTTTGATTTCGTCCCCCTACGGATGGTGTTCACCCCTATCAACATTCATGGCTTGGTCTCCGAAAGGATAGGATTTCGGGTACTCGTCGGGTCACCGACCTATCCTACGACGGCACACTCGGGGCGTACCTAAGAGATCCGATATAGTAGGTCACACTCATCAAGGGTATTTTGATAATATCTAGGCTAAAAAAAGGAAGGTAGTCAATGAATAAAGGGATATTCGATTCTCGTGGGATGTTCGATTCTCACAAGTTATTCATTGATGAGATTGTCTCGATTTAACCGTCATCTCTTTGACCTACCCTACGGCGGCACTGAGATGCGAGGTTAAAACCTTGGAATGGTAGAGTAGACTTATTTTTTAGTTTACAATTCCTAAAATAAAATATAGTAGTGTTAAACTTGAATTAATATATGTCATTTTATTTACAAGATTATATCCCTTACTAAATTGCTTAAAAATAATTGACTAGTATTGACTTCGTTAAAAAGTGGAAAGTAACTAGGACGTTGAACTAGTTAATCGATAATGCAATTAATTTTCGAAAGAGATATTTTCTCTTAAGCCTTTTAAAAACCAAGTGACATATATAGGTATGTCACTAGTGTCATTCGTGTCAAACGGAAGACAAACTTAGTTTGATCAAAGGTGATTTCGGACTTTGAAATTCTTCTAGTGAATTTTGAGTGTGTAGTGATTACACGAGTAATTTTCTAATTGAAAAATCGGAAAATCATGAAGTGTTACTAGTTGGACGATATTTGGAATCGATGAACTAGTGGGAGCTTTATGATTTGTTGTTTTTCTAGAACATTAGAAAAGTGTAACTGACTACACACGTAACCGTTCTAATTGAAAAACCGGAAAGTCATGAAATGTCGCTAGTTGGACGATATTTGGAATCGATGAACTAGTGGGAGTTCTATGATTTGTTGTTTTTCTCGGAAACATTGGAACTATGACGAAAGATTTTTCTAATCGAAAAATCGGAAAATCATAAAAATAAAGCATTGCTCGTTAGACGGTATTTGGAACCGATAAACTAGTGGGAGCTTTAATGTTATGATTTGTTGTTTTTTCTCGGTATATTAGAAAATCCGAGAAGTCCCGACGAGTAACACTCGAAATAGACATCCCACGGTTCAAGAGTAGTGTCTACTCAAACGAACCGCCGGTTCAAGACTCGTTTCCATTCACGGAAAGTCAAGAATGGGAGAATATGTCTAAAAGTGTTAGTCATCTAAACCGAGAAAATTTTAAGGCCGAACCGAAAATTAATTAACGAAAATCATAGGATAAGGACAAGTGATTTTGGATCACCAACCTATGAATCCTTGGCGATTTTCTCGAGCTAAGTTCTTTGGAAGAACAAGGTAGCAAGGCATTTAACGATTAAAAGAGTAAACAACGGCGCTTAATTTTAGCTAGAATAGTGGGAGTGATATAAGGAAATGAATCTCGGATTCAATCCTTGGATATCGCGGAAAATTTATTTTCTATTTTAAGATTCGTTGGAACGAATGGATTTACCTTCTATTCGATAATTTGTTTGTCGTATGTAAAGTGAATATACCATTTGTAGTACGAATCCAAGACTCGGACTTTTGTTTGATAAAGTCAAAACCACTTAGAATTGCTAAAATATGTATATAAAACACATCTTAAGAACTATTAAAAGCAATTGGTTTCTATATTTAGATAAACGCTTCTTCATATTCCATAGTTAGTGCATAGTCCCTAAAAGACAAGACCCGAAGACCGGCTCGTGGTGATTCCTTTCTCCCGCCTCCGGTTATATTGTCTCAAAGGTTCAATGACTAAGTTTCCTTTCAATCGGGAAAGGATAATGGTTATAAAGAAGTAACATAGCTTGTTCATGACGACCTTCGGGGTCCGATGAAAGATACAAGCTAGTAGAGCTTCCGAGTAGTGACTTCTTGTCCGATAACTATTCAAACACTCCGGTAAGTTTATCCAAAATATTTTGAGGTTTCTCTCGTTTTCAACGAGATAGAGTATTCTATACTCGTAAATGGGCCATCACATAGTCCTCGAGACCGATGCTCGGCCGCCTCATTAGTGAAATGTTTTCACTAAGTGAGAAACCGTTAAATTGCCTTATATAGTTTTAGATGTGCTACAATACACTCGCTTAACTCAATAAAGATATTGGAAGTGAAATAACGGTTTACATTGAAATGTAAGACCGAGAAGTCTACCTAGAATATGCTTTGGAATTTACGGATAAGGTGTGGATTCTGTTCACCCCACTTCCATAAATATAAGCATTTAGCACACGGTGCTTGAAGGTAGGTCCGGGAATTTCGCGAACACGTTCGGTCGTTGACCAATCGTTATATATCTTGTAGCATTGAGAAAAAGGTTTGTTATAAGATTCTTGAAATCGGGAAGGGACAGCTTATACCGTTGCGTCCTTTCGATAGAGTCTATGAACAAGAAAACCTTGAACCTTGCAAGTACGTTTACTCAAGGTAGTTACTAACCGATTAAAATCGTACCACATCCAACATCGGTTGTTGGTGATAACACTAAATACTACTAAACTAGATCGAATTTCGATCCACCCGTAATGTAGCGGGAGTATGGTTTATCCATTACCCATTACGGGTTCTCGCGGACTTTGTAGTCCGAGGATCGATTGATGACCTATGGCTCTTTTGTGAGCAAGATAGATTCTCGATAATAGAGGTTGGTTTAATAGCCATAACCCCGTGAATGGAGTTTGGTACTCCAGCCGTTCATACTCTTGTAGAACCACCCGAGCGTCTCGTGCCCAAAGGGAGTAATTGGATCTACACGGAAAAGAGTAGAATGAATAGGAGTTTATCTTTCGGAAAGCTCTACACGGAAAAGAGTAGAGAGTTAATCGAGTTCGGTATTGCATGATTTCGTTCAAAAGCGTAAAATAGGGTGATTCCCCGAGACTTTCTTGCCAAACAAACGGAGTCCGGATTCATTCGGAACAAAAGGGTATTGCCTTATGAACTTATGACAGATGACCGTCAAGGCTTATGTCCTTTGTGGATAAAAAGCAAACCTCTCGGTCATTGGAAGTCATATATTTCTACAATATGTGGATTTGACCGTAATATTGATAAGTCTTTTGTAGACCGGATATCAATTTTAGTACAAAGAGTGAATATATATACATATATTAGTGTTTGTGAAGGATAACACTGCACCAGTTGGAATCAACATGGGTGTGTTATCTGAAGTCAGAATCTGACAATACCACAATTCTCTGCAACAGAGATTTGGACAACATTCTTAAGAGTTTGACTCGGTCGAATTCATTAGAATCAGTCACTGGTTTCCCATCCATCTTATTGGTTAAGATGATGCATCTGTGTATGCAACATTCAACGAGGAAGTTCTACCCTATGCCTCAGGAATGACTCTCTAAATCTTCGGATCAAGAGAAATGGGATAGATTCTCTTTCTAGTAAGAGATGGTCAGTTTATTGAACGTCAACTTTGATCGAATCTTAGATTCGGCGGTTAACAAAGCAAGTTTAGTATGTCCTTTAGTATCTTGAGAGAACGAGGAATAATATGCGGACATATTCATGTGTGAACTTGGATATGTGTGATACACCGATTTTGACTTTAAGTCGTATCGAGGATGATCGTTAAGTCGATCTCGGGCTCGTTGTTTACTCGCACCACATGATTAGATGGACCGGTAACGTTTCGATTCTACGGATCGTCTCGAGCCGACAACCTGACTAATCATTAAGACCCATGACATTTAGATGTAGGTGCTCCCCGAGTCACTGACCTATCCTACGACGGCATACTCGGAGTGTACTTTGGAATCTGAAATGGTTATGATATGCTTAATGGGTACTAGAATACGGGATGGGTCTCCATTGCTTTAGAGCAAGTGGGAGATGTAGTTTGTTGTATTTTAAATAATAGGGTGTGCTCTAAAACAATTAATCACATGCTTTCGTGCAAGTGGGAGATTGTTAGGTGTGATGCCCGAAAGACAATTTTGTAATTGTTTTATTTAATAAATGAAATGATATTATTATTCATATTTATTATTCTCATATTCACCGATGTGACAATAGTATTTACACTACGTAAAACCCTAAGTATATCGTTTATGTAATCACTTAACTCGTTGTATGGTATATACACGGGAGGATTGAGTTAGTGAAGATGTACTTAAAATACAATTAGCCCGTAGTGAAGTTAATCGAGAGTATCGGGTCTCTCCTTTAACGTGCTATTAATGCGCCCATAACACAATAGGTGTGATTGTCTTATCCGGACTTTCGGTTAAGAGAACCTAATGGGGCATTTATATATGATAGATATATCATATATCGGACCGATTTGATTGAGTTCACGATATAATTCCGTAATCGAGAATTCTTATCGAATCAATGGATGATCATATTTATGGATATATCTTAATCCCGAGGTGATCACAACAACCGCTTGAATCGCATGAAGTTTGACTTGACGGTTAAGGATTACACCGAGTCCGTGGTCCGAATTACCCCATCTTGGCATTGTACCGGATTGAGTGAGTAGTCCGTGTTATCACGTATACGGAATCCATTCCTTCCATTTATGGAAGTAGATAGACAGCTCCCCTTATTTGTTAATCCTAGAAACCGATCGATCCATGGAGTTCATATTACACCGATTAGCTACCAAAGTGAGTTGTATGAATTAATTGATCACTAGGGGGTTAATGGTAAATAAGGATAAGAGGTTCTAAAAAGGGTTAACGGTAACTTCCCGATTTAGAATGAACAAGCCTATGGAGGATTAATCCATATGTAATGATTATATCAATGGACGCTTATTATTATTCTCGTGAGGAGATAAATATAATCTCATAATCGGAGGAGTGCAAATACGGGATTATGGTGGCATATTCCCGTGATTGATTTATCGAATATAATTATTCTCGTTCGTAAGATAATTATTTATTTGATTTATCGGAGCCGCCGATTATTAGTCCATGGTCCCCGACGTGCCTCCTAATATAGCATAGCTATTCTCGGACGTCGAATCCTAATAATATTAATTTAGTTCTTGTTGGACTTTATTAAAACGATATGTGAATTAATTGTTTAGTGGACTATTAAATTAGTTGGGCTAAATAATTAAATACGTGGAAAAGACATTTTTCCATAATCTTGTGTTGACCAATTTTGATTGTGTTGGTCAAAAAATATGACTGGTCAATGTTAAGGAAATTTCGCCCATTTTATTATTTAATTAACAAGAAATTAGTTTTCTTGGATAATTAATAAGTGTGCATAAAATATTTATTTGATAAATATTTATGGTCATGAAATAAAGATAAATATTATTCTAGATTTGTTCTAGATATTATTTTATTATCTTTTATTTAAAAAGGATTATTATAATTGATTTTGTATTAATTATTTAATCCTTGAGGCTAAGTTTTACTCTCCTATATAAAGAGAGTTCTCCCAAGCCTTACAACACACAATATATTTTCGACTTCCACCTCTTAGAGAGAGGAAGAAATTTCGGCCAAGGGGAGTAAGGGGAAAAATCTTGGAGATTTTTCCGGGTAGCATATCAAGGATTCGAGACGAGGATTTCCTTCCACCGGGAGTTGCTTGGATCACACGTACGGAAGATCGTGGTGCTCTTCACACTTATCGTTCGTTCATCCTATTGCGGTTCTTCAACTTGGATTTTGAGATCCAAGAGGTATGTTCTACAACCCCTTGTAGATGTAGATCTTTTTTTATTACGTACTTTTTCGTAGATCCTTAAATCGCTAGATCTAGTATTATTACGTGTGATTTTTGATTCCTTGTACAAGGCCATTCTCGCCTCCGTTTTGCTTGCCGTTTGCGCCGGCGTGCCTTATTTATCGTTCGGTCGATATCACATCGCACGTTCAAAGAGAATTACAAACGTTTTTGCTTGCAAACGTTTTTTTCGTACTTTTTTTCGTACCCATAGAGTACTTAACCGTGTGATTTTTGATTCCTTGTACAAGGCCATTCTCGCCTCCGTTTTGCTTGCCGTTTGCGCCGGCGTGCCTTATTTATCGTTCGGTCGATATCACATCGCACTTCAAAGAGAATTACAAACGTTTTTTTCGTACTTTTTTTCGTACCCATAGAGTTTAACCGTGTGATTTTTGATTCCTTGTACAAGGCCATTCTCGGCCTCCGTTTTGCTTGCCGTTTGCGCCGGCGTGCCTTATTTATCGTTCGGTCGATATCACATCGCATTTCAAAGAGAATTACAAACGTTTTTTTTCGTACTTTTTTTTCGTACCCATAGAGTACTTAACCGTGTGATTTTTGATTCCTTGTACAAGGCCATTCTCGCCTCCGTTTTGCTTGCCGTTTGCGCCGGCGTGCCTTATTTATCGTTCGGTCGATATCACATCGCACTTCAAAGAGAATTACAAACGTTTTTTTTCGTACTTTTTTTTCGTACCCATAGAGTACTTAACCGTGTGATTTTTGATTCCTTGTACAAGGCCATTCTCGCCTCCGTTTTGCTTGCCGTTTGCGCCGGCGTGCCTTATTTATCGTTCGGTCGATATCACATCGCATTTCTTCAAAGAGAATTACAAACGTTTTTTTTCGTACTTTTTTTCGTACCCATAGAGTACTTAACTCGTGTGATTTTTGATTCCTTGTACAAGGCCATTCCGGCCTCCGTTTTGCTTGCCGTTTGCGCCGGCGTGCCTTATTTATCGTTCGGTCGATATCACACGTACTTCAAAGAGAATTACAAACGTTTTTTTTCGTACTTTTTTTCGTACCCATAGAGTACTTAACTGTGTGATTTTTGATTCCTTGTACAAGGCCATTCTGGCCTCCGTTTTGCTTGCCGTTTGCGCCGGCGTGCCTTATTTATCGTTCTGGTCGATATCACATCAAGACTTCAAAGAGAATTACAAACGTTTTTTTCGTACTTTTTTTCGTACCCATAGAGTACTTAACTGTGTGATTTTTGATTCCTTGTACAAGGCCATTCTGGTCTCCGTTTTGCTTGCCGTTTGCGCCGGCGTGCCTTATTTATCGTTCGGTCGATATCACACGTACTTCAAAGAGAATTACAAACGTTTTTTTTCGTACTTTTTTTCGTACCCATAGAGTACTTAACCGTGTGATTTTTGATTCCTTGTACAAGGCCATTCTGCCTCCGTTTTGCTTGCCGTTTGCGCCGGCGTGCCTTATTTATCGTTCGGTCGATATCACATCGCATTTCAAAGAGAATTACAAACGTTTTTTTTCGTACTTTTTTTCGTACCCATAGAGTACTTAACCGTGTGATTTTTGATTCCTTGTACAAGGCCATTCTCGCCTCCGTTTTGCTTGCCGTTTGCGCCGGCGTGCCTTATTTATCGTTCGGTCGATATCACATCGCACTTCAAAGAGAATTACAAACGTTTTTTTTCGTACTTTTTTTCGTACCCATAGAGTACTTAACTCGTGTGATTTTTGATTCCTTGTACAAGGCCATTCTCGCCTCCGTTTTGCTTGCCGTTTGCGCCGGCGTGCCTTATTTATCGTTCGGTCGATATCACATCGCATTTCAAAGAGAATTACAAACGTTTTTTTTCGTACTTTTTTTCGTACCCATAGAGTACTTAACCGTGTGATTTTTGATTCCTTGTACAAGGCCATTCTCGGCCTCCGTTTTGCTTGCCGTTTGCGCCGGCGTGCCTTATTTATCGTTCGGTCGATATCACATCGCATTTCAAAGAGAATTACAAACGTTTTTTTTCGTACTTTTTTTCGTACCCATAGAGTACTTAACCGTGTGATTTTTGATTCCTTGTACAAGGCCATTCTCGCCTCCGTTTTGCTTGCCGTTTGCGCCGGCGTGCCTTATTTATCGTTCGGTCGATATCACATCGCACTTCAAAGAGAATTACAAACGTTTTTTTTCGTACTTTTTTTCGTACCCATAGAGTACTTAACGTGTGATTTTTGATTCCTTGTACAAGGCCATTCTCGTCTCCGTTTTGCTTGCCGTTTGCGCCGGCGTGCCTTATTTATCGTTCGGTCGATATCACATCGCATTTCAAAGAGAATTACAAACGTTTTTTTTCGTACTTTTTTTCGTACCCATAGAGTACTTAACCGTGTGATTTTTGATTCCTTGTACAAGGCCATTCTCGGCCTCCGTTTTGCTTGCCGTTTGCGCCGGCGTGCCTTATTTATCGTTCGGTCGATATCACATCGCATTTCAAAGAGAATTACAAACGTTTTTTTTCGTACTTTTTTTCGTACCCATAGAGTACTTAACCGTGTGATTTTTGATTCCTTGTACAAGGCCATTCTCGGCCTCCGTTTTGCTTGCCGTTTGCGCCGGCGTGCCTTATTTATCGTTCGGTCGATATCACATCGCATTTCAAAGAGAATTACAAACGTTTTTTTTCGTACTTTTTTTCGTACCCATAGAGTACTTAACCGTGTGATTTTTGATTCCTTGTACAAGGCCATTCTCGCCTCCGTTTTGCTTGCCGTTTGCGCCGGCGTGCCTTATTTATCGTTCGGTCGATATCACATCGCATTTCAAAGAGAATTACAAACGTTTTTTTTCGTACTTTTTTTCGTACCCATAGAGTACTTAACCGTGTGATTTTTGATTCCTTGTACAAGGCCATTCTCGCCTCCGTTTTGCTTGCCGTTTGCGCCGGCGTGCCTTATTTATCGTTCGGTCGATATCACATCGCACTTCAAAGAGAATTACAAACGTTTTTTTTCGTACTTTTTTTCGTACCCATAGAGTACTTAACCGTGTGATTTTTGATTCCTTGTACAAGGCCATTCTCGGCCTCCGTTTTGCTTGCCGTTTGCGCCGGCGTGCCTTATTTATCGTTCGGTCGATATCACATCGCACTTCAAAGAGAATTACAAACGTTTTTTTTCGTACTTTTTTTCGTACCCATAGAGTACTTAACTCGTGTGATTTTTGATTCCTTGTACAAGGCCATTCTCGGCCTCCGTTTTGCTTGCCGTTTGCGCCGGCGTGCCTTATTTATCGTTCGGTCGATATCACATCGCATTTCAAAGAGAATTACAAACGTTTTTTTTCGTACTTTTTTTCGTACCCATAGAGTACTTAACCGTGTGATTTTTGATTCCTTGTACAAGGCCATTCTCGCCTCCGTTTTGCTTGCCGTTTGCGCCGGCGTGCCTTATTTATCGTTCGGTCGATATCACATCGCACTTCAAAGAGAATTACAAACGTTTTTTTTCGTACTTTTTTTTGTACCCATAGAGTACTTAACCGTGTGATTTTTGATTCCTTGTACAAGGCCATTCTCGCCTCCGTTTTGCTTGCCGTTTGCGCCGGCGTGCCTTATTTATCGTTCGGTCGATATCACATCGTACTTCAAAGAGAATTACAAACGTTTTTTTTCGTACTTTTTTTCGTACCCATAGAGTACTTAACCGTGTGATTTTTGATTCCTTGTACAAGGCCATTCTCGCCTCCGTTTTGCTTGCCGTTTGCGCCGGCGTGCCTTATTTATCGTTCGGTCGATATCACATCGACTTCAAAGAGAATTACAAACGTTTTTTTCGTACTTTTTTTCGTACCCATAGAGTACTTAACGTGTGATTTTTGATTCCTTGTACAAGGCCATTCTCGCCTCCGTTTTGCTTGCCGTTTGCGCCGGCGTGCCTTATTTATCGTTCGGTCGATATCACATCGCACTTCAAAGAGAATTACAAACGTTTTTTTTCGTACTTTTTTTCGTACCCATAGAGTACTTAACCGTGTGATTTTTGATTCCTTGTACAAGGCCATTCTCGCCTCCGTTTTGCTTGCCGTTTGCGCCGGCGTGCCTTATTTATCGTTCGGTCGATATCACATCGCACTTCAAAGAGAATTACAAACGTTTTTTTTCGTACTTTTTTTCGTACCCATAGAGTACTTAACTCGTGTGATTTTTGATTCCTTGTACAAGGCCATTCCGGCCTCCGTTTTGCTTGCCGTTTGCGCCGGCGTGCCTTATTTATCGTTCGGTCGATATCACATCGTACTTCAAAGAGAATTACAAACGTTTTTTTTCGTACTTTTTTTCGTACCCATAGAGTACTTAACCGTGTGATTTTTGATTCCTTGTACAAGGCCATTCTCCTCCGTTTTGCTTGCCGTTTGCGCCGGCGTGCCTTATTTATCGTTCGGTCGATATCACATCGCATTTCAAAGAGAATTACAAACGTTTTTTTTCGTACTTTTTTTTCGTACCCATAGAGTACTTAACGTGTGATTTTTGATTCCTTGTACAAGGCCATTCTCGCCTCCGTTTTGCTTGCCGTTTGCGCCGGCGTGCCTTATTTATCGTTCGGTCGATATCACATCGCATTTCAAAGAGAATTACAAACGTTTTTTTTCGTACTTTTTTTCGTACCCATAGAGTACTTAACTCGTGTGATTTTTGATTCCTTGTACAAGGCCATTCTCGCCTCCGTTTTGCTTGCCGTTTGCGCCGGCGTGCCTTATTTATCGTTCGGTCGATATCACATCGCATTTCAAAGAGAATTACAAACGTTTTTTTTCGTACTTTTTTTCGTACCCATAGAGTACTTAACGTGTGATTTTTGATTCCTTGTACAAGGCCATTCTCGGCCTCCGTTTTGCTTGCCGTTTGCGCCGGCGTGCCTTATTTATCGTTCGGTCGATATCACATCGCACTTCAAAGAGAATTACAAACGTTTTTTTTCGTACTTTTTTTCGTACCCATAGAGTACTTAACCGTGTGATTTTTGATTCCTTGTACAAGGCCATTCTCGCCTCCGTTTTGCTTGCCGTTTGCGCCGGCGTGCCTTATTTATCGTTCGGTCGATATCACATCGCATTTCAAAGAGAATTACAAACGTTTTTTTTCGTACTTTTTTTCGTACCCATAGAGTACTTAACGTGTGATTTTTGATTCCTTGTACAAGGCCATTCTCGCCTCCGTTTTGCTTGCCGTTTGCGCCGGCGTGCCTTATTTATCGTTCGGTCGATATCACATCGCACTTCAAAGAGAATTACAAACGTTTTTTTTCGTACTTTTTTTCGTACCCATAGAGTACTTAACGTGTGATTTTTGATTCCTTGTACAAGGCCATTCTCGCCTCCGTTTTGCTTGCCGTTTGCGCCGGCGTGCCTTATTTATCGTTCGGTCGATATCACATCGCACTTCAAAGAGAATTACAAACGTTTTTTTCGTACTTTTTTTCGTACCCATAGAGTACTTAACCGTGTGATTTTTGATTCCTTGTACAAGGCCATTCCGCCTCCGTTTTGCTTGCCGTTTGCGCCGGCGTGCCTTATTTATCGTTCGGTCGATATCACATCGTACTTCAAAGAGAATTACAAACGTTTTTTTTCGTACTTTTTTTCGTACCCATAGAGTACTTAACCGTGTGATTTTTGATTCCTTGTACAAGGCCATTCTGCCTCCGTTTTGCTTGCCGTTTGCGCCGGCGTGCCTTATTTATCGTTCGGTCGATATCACATCGTACTTCAAAGAGAATTACAAACGTTTTTTTTCGTACTTTTTTTCGTACCCATAGAGTACTTAACCGTGTGATTTTTGATTCCTTGTACAAGGCCATTCTCGGCCTCCGTTTTGCTTGCCGTTTGCGCCGGCGTGCCTTATTTATCGTTCGGTCGATATCACATCGCATTTCAAAGAGAATTACAAACGTTTTTTTTCGTACTTTTTTTTCGTACCCATAGAGTACTTAACGTGTGATTTTTGATTCCTTGTACAAGGCCATTCTGCCTCCGTTTTGCTTGCCGTTTGCGCCGGCGTGCCTTATTTATCGTTCGGTCGATATCACATCGCACTTCAAAGAGAATTACAAACGTTTTTTTTCGTACTTTTTTTTTCGTACCCATAGAGTACTTAACGGTGTGATTTTTGATTCCTTGTACAAGGCCATTCTCGGCCTCCGTTTTGCTTGCCGTTTGCGCCGGCGTGCCTTATTTATCGTTCGGTCGATATCACATCGCACTTCAAAGAGAATTACAAACGTTTTTTTTCGTACTTTTTTTCGTACCCATAGAGTACTTAACGTGTGATTTTTGATTCCTTGTACAAGGCCATTCTCGGCCTCCGTTTTGCTTGCCGTTTGCGCCGGCGTGCCTTATTTATCGTTCGGTCGATATCACATCGCATTTCAAAGAGAATTACAAACGTTTTTTTTCGTACTTTTTTTCGTACCCATAGAGTACTTAACGTGTGATTTTTGATTCCTTGTACAAGGCCATTCTCGCCTCCGTTTTGCTTGCCGTTTGCGCCGGCGTGCCTTATTTATCGTTCGGTCGATATCACATCGCATTTCAAAGAGAATTACAAACGTTTTTTTTCGTACTTTTTTTCGTACCCATAGAGTACTTAACCGTGTGATTTTTGATTCCTTGTACAAGGCCATTCTCGCCTCCGTTTTGCTTGCCGTTTGCGCCGGCGTGCCTTATTTATCGTTCGGTCGATATCACATCGCATTTCAAAGAGAATTACAAACGTTTTTTTTCGTACTTTTTTTCGTACCCATAGAGTACTTAACCGTGTGATTTTTGATTCCTTGTACAAGGCCATTCTCGCCTCCGTTTTGCTTGCCGTTTGCGCCGGCGTGCCTTATTTATCGTTCGGTCGATATCACATCGCATTTCAAAGAGAATTACAAACGTTTTTTTTCGTACTTTTTTTCGTACCCATAGAGTACTTAACCGTGTGATTTTTGATTCCTTGTACAAGGCCATTCCGCCTCCGTTTTGCTTGCCGTTTGCGCCGGCGTGCCTTATTTATCGTTCGGGTCGATATCACATCGCACTTCAAAGAGAATTACAAACGTTTTTTTCGTTTTTTTTCGTACTTTTTTTTCGTACCCATAGAGTACTTAACTCGTGTGATTTTTGATTCCTTGTACAAGGCCATTCTGCCTCCGTTTTGCTTGCCGTTTGCGCCGGCGTGCCTTATTTATCGTTCGGTCGATATCACATCGCATTTCAAAGAGAATTACAAACGTTTTTTTCGTACTTTTTTTCGTACCCATAGAGTACTTAACTCGTGTGATTTTTGATTCCTTGTACAAGGCCATTCTCGCCTCCGTTTTGCTTGCCGTTTGCGCCGGCGTGCCTTATTTATCGTTCGGTCGATATCACATCGCACTTCAAAGAGAATTACAAACGTTTTTTTTCGTACTTTTTTTCGTACCCATAGAGTACTTAACGTGTGATTTTTGATTCCTTGTACAAGGCCATTCTCGGGCCTCCGTTTTGCTTGCCGTTTGCGCCGGCGTGCCTTATTTATCGTTCGGTCGATATCACATCGCATTTCAAAGAGAATTACAAACGTTTTTTTTCGTACTTTTTTTCGTACCCATAGAGTACTTAACCGTGTGATTTTTGATTCCTTGTACAAGGCCATTCTCGCCTCCGTTTTGCTTGCCGTTTGCGCCGGCGTGCCTTATTTATCGTTCGGTCGATATCACATCGTACTTCAAAGAGAATTACAAACGTTTTTTTCGTACTTTTTTTTCGTACCCATAGAGTACTTAACCGTGTGATTTTTGATTCCTTGTACAAGGCCATTCTCGCCTCCGTTTTGCTTGCCGTTTGCGCCGGCGTGCCTTATTTATCGTTCGGTCGATATCACATCGCATTTCAAAGAGAATTACAAACGTTTTTTTTCGTACTTTTTTTCGTACCCATAGAGTACTTAACCGTGTGATTTTTGATTCCTTGTACAAGGCCATTCTCGCCTCCGTTTTGCTTGCCGTTTGCGCCGGCGTGCCTTATTTATCGTTCGGTCGATATCACATCGCACTTCAAAGAGAATTACAAACGTTTTTTTTCGTACTTTTTTTTCGTACCCATAGAGTACTTAACGTGTGATTTTTGATTCCTTGTACAAGGCCATTCTCGCCTCCGTTTTGCTTGCCGTTTGCGCCGGCGTGCCTTATTTATCGTTCGGTCGATATCACATCGTACTTCAAAGAGAATTACAAACGTTTTTTTTCGTACTTTTTTTCGTACCCATAGAGTACTTAACCGTGTGATTTTTGATTCCTTGTACAAGGCCATTCTGCCTCCGTTTTGCTTGCCGTTTGCGCCGGCGTGCCTTATTTATCGTTCGGTCGATATCACATCGCACTTCAAAGAGAATTACAAACGTTTTTTTTCGTACTTTTTTTCGTACCCATAGAGTACTTAACGTGTGATTTTTGATTCCTTGTACAAGGCCATTCTCGCCTCCGTTTTGCTTGCCGTTTGCGCCGGCGTGCCTTATTTATCGTTCGGTCGATATCACATCGTACTTCAAAGAGAATTACAAACGTTTTTTTTCGTACTTTTTTTCGTACCCATAGAGTACTTAACCGTGTGATTTTTGATTCCTTGTACAAGGCCATTCTCGCCTCCGTTTTGCTTGCCGTTTGCGCCGGCGTGCCTTATTTATCGTTCGGTCGATATCACATCGCACTTCAAAGAGAATTACAAACGTTTTTTTTCGTACTTTTTTTCGTACCCATAGAGTACTTAACTCGTGTGATTTTTGATTCCTTGTACAAGGCCATTCCGCCTCCGTTTTGCTTGCCGTTTGCGCCGGCGTGCCTTATTTATCGTTCGGTCGATATCACATCGCACTTCAAAGAGAATTACAAACGTTTTTTTTCGTACTTTTTTTCGTACCCATAGAGTACTTAACCGTGTGATTTTTGATTCCTTGTACAAGGCCATTCTCGCCTCCGTTTTGCTTGCCGTTTGCGCCGGCGTGCCTTATTTATCGTTCGGTCGATATCACATCGCACTTCAAAGAGAATTACAAACGTTTTTTTTCGTACTTTTTTTCGTACCCATAGAGTACTTAACGTGTGATTTTTGATTCCTTGTACAAGGCCATTCTCGCCTCCGTTTTGCTTGCCGTTTGCGCCGGCGTGCCTTATTTATCGTTCGGTCGATATCACATCGCACTTTCAAAGAGAATTACAAACGTTTTTTTTCGTACTTTTTTTCGTACCCATAGAGTACTTAACCGTGTGATTTTTGATTCCTTGTACAAGGCCATTCTCGCCTCCGTTTTGCTTGCCGTTTGCGCCGGCGTGCCTTATTTATCGTTCGGTCGATATCACATCGCACTTCAAAGAGAATTACAAACGTTTTTTTTCGTACTTTTTTTCGTACCCATAGAGTACTTAACCGTGTGATTTTTGATTCCTTGTACAAGGCCATTCTCGGCCTCCGTTTTGCTTGCCGTTTGCGCCGGCGTGCCTTATTTATCGTTCGGTCGATATCACATCGCATTTCAAAGAGAATTACAAACGTTTTTTTTCGTACTTTTTTTCGTACCCATAGAGTACTTAACCGTGTGATTTTTGATTCCTTGTACAAGGCCATTCCGCCTCCGTTTTGCTTGCCGTTTGCGCCGGCGTGCCTTATTTATCGTTCGGTCGATATCACATCGTACTTCAAAGAGAATTACAAACGTTTTTTTTCGTACTTTTTTTCGTACCCATAGAGTACTTAACCGTGTGATTTTTGATTCCTTGTACAAGGCCATTCCGGCCTCCGTTTTGCTTGCCGTTTGCGCCGGCGTGCCTTATTTATCGTTCGGTCGATATCACATCGCATTTCAAAGAGAATTACAAACGTTTTTTTTCGTACTTTTTTTCGTACCCATAGAGTACTTAACTCGTGTGATTTTTGATTCCTTGTACAAGGCCATTCTCGGCCTCCGTTTTGCTTGCCGTTTGCGCCGGCGTGCCTTATTTATCGTTCGGTCGATATCACATCGCATTTCAAAGAGAATTACAAACGTTTTTTTTCGTACTTTTTTTCGTACCCATAGAGTACTTAACGTGTGATTTTTGATTCCTTGTACAAGGCCATTCCGCCTCCGTTTTGCTTGCCGTTTGCGCCGGCGTGCCTTATTTATCGTTCGGTCGATATCACATCGCATTTCAAAGAGAATTACAAACGTTTTTTTTCGTACTTTTTTTCGTACCCATAGAGTACTTAACCGTGTGATTTTTGATTCCTTGTACAAGGCCATTCTCGGCCTCCGTTTTGCTTGCCGTTTGCGCCGGCGTGCCTTATTTATCGTTCGGTCGATATCACATCGCACTTCAAAGAGAATTACAAACGTTTTTTTTCGTACTTTTTTTCGTACCCATAGAGTACTTAACCGTGTGATTTTTGATTCCTTGTACAAGGCCATTCTCGGCCTCCGTTTTGCTTGCCGTTTGCGCCGGCGTGCCTTATTTATCGTTCGGTCGATATCACATCGCACTTCAAAGAGAATTACAAACGTTTTTTTCGTACTTTTTTTCGTACCCATAGAGTACTTAACGTGTGATTTTTGATTCCTTGTACAAGGCCATTCTGCCTCCGTTTTGCTTGCCGTTTGCGCCGGCGTGCCTTATTTATCGTTCGGTCGATATCACATCGCATTTCAAAGAGAATTACAAACGTTTTTTTTCGTACTTTTTTTCGTACCCATAGAGTACTTAACGTGTGATTTTTGATTCCTTGTACAAGGCCATTCTCGCCTCCGTTTTGCTTGCCGTTTGCGCCGGCGTGCCTTATTTATCGTTCGGTCGATATCACATCGCACTTCAAAGAGAATTACAAACGTTTTTTTTCGTACTTTTTTTCGTACCCATAGAGTACTTAATCGTGTGATTTTTGATTCCTTGTACAAGGCCATTCTCGCCTCCGTTTTGCTTGCCGTTTGCGCCGGCGTGCCTTATTTATCGTTCGGTCGATATCACATCGCATTTCAAAGAGAATTACAAACGTTTTTTTTCGTACTTTTTTTCGTACCCATAGAGTACTTAACGTGTGATTTTTGATTCCTTGTACAAGGCCATTCTCGCCTCCGTTTTGCTTGCCGTTTGCGCCGGCGTGCCTTATTTATCGTTCGGTCGATATCACATCGCATTTCAAAGAGAATTACAAACGTTTTTTTCGTACTTTTTTTCGTACCCATAGAGTACTTAACCGTGTGATTTTTGATTCCTTGTACAAGGCCATTCTCGCCTCCGTTTTGCTTGCCGTTTGCGCCGGCGTGCCTTATTTATCGTTCGGTCGATATCACATCGCATTTCAAAGAGAATTACAAACGTTTTTTTTCGTACTTTTTTTCGTACCCATAGAGTACTTAACCGTGTGATTTTTGATTCCTTGTACAAGGCCATTCTCGCCTCCGTTTTGCTTGCCGTTTGCGCCGGCGTGCCTTATTTATCGTTCGGTCGATATCACATCGCATTTCAAAGAGAATTACAAACGTTTTTTTCGTACTTTTTTTCGTACCCATAGAGTACTTAACCGTGTGATTTTTGATTCCTTGTACAAGGCCATTCTGCCTCCGTTTTGCTTGCCGTTTGCGCCGGCGTGCCTTATTTATCGTTCGGTCGATATCACATCGCATTTCAAAGAGAATTACAAACGTTTTTTTTCGTACTTTTTTTCGTACCCATAGAGTACTTAACGTGTGATTTTTGATTCCTTGTACAAGGCCATTCTCGGCCTCCGTTTTGCTTGCCGTTTGCGCCGGCGTGCCTTATTTATCGTTCGGTCGATATCACATCGCATTCAAAGAGAATTACAAACGTTTTTTTTCGTACTTTTTTTCGTACCCATAGAGTACTTAACGGTGTGATTTTTGATTCCTTGTACAAGGCCATTCTCGGCCTCCGTTTTGCTTGCCGTTTGCGCCGGCGTGCCTTATTTATCGTTCGGTCGATATCACATCGCATTTCAAAGAGAATTACAAACGTTTTTTTTCGTACTTTTTTTCGTACCCATAGAGTACTTAACGGTGTGATTTTTGATTCCTTGTACAAGGCCATTCTCGGCCTCCGTTTTGCTTGCCGTTTGCGCCGGCGTGCCTTATTTATCGTTCGGTCGATATCACATCGCACTTCAAAGAGAATTACAAACGTTTTTTTTCGTACTTTTTTTCGTACCCATAGAGTACTTAACGTGTGATTTTTGATTCCTTGTACAAGGCCATTCTCGCCTCCGTTTTGCTTGCCGTTTGCGCCGGCGTGCCTTATTTATCGTTCGGTCGATATCACATCGCACTTCAAAGAGAATTACAAACGTTTTTTTTCGTACTTTTTTTCGTACCCATAGAGTACTTAACGTGTGATTTTTGATTCCTTGTACAAGGCCATTCCGCCTCCGTTTTGCTTGCCGTTTGCGCCGGCGTGCCTTATTTATCGTTCGGTCGATATCACATCGCATTTCAAAGAGAATTACAAACGTTTTTTTTCGTACTTTTTTTTGTACCCATAGAGTACTTAACGGTGTGATTTTTGATTCCTTGTACAAGGCCATTCTCGCCTCCGTTTTGCTTGCCGTTTGCGCCGGCGTGCCTTATTTATCGTTCGGTCGATATCACATCGCATTTCAAAGAGAATTACAAACGTTTTTTTTCGTACTTTTTTTTCGTACCCATAGAGTACTTAACGTGTGATTTTTGATTCCTTGTACAAGGCCATTCTCGGCCTCCGTTTTGCTTGCCGTTTGCGCCGGCGTGCCTTATTTATCGTTCGGTCGATATCACATCGCATTTCAAAGAGAATTACAAACGTTTTTTTTCGTACTTTTTTTCGTACCCATAGAGTACTTAACGTGTGATTTTTGATTCCTTGTACAAGGCCATTCTGCCTCCGTTTTGCTTGCCGTTTGCGCCGGCGTGCCTTATTTATCGTTCGGTCGATATCACATCGCATTTCAAAGAGAATTACAAACGTTTTTTTTCGTACTTTTTTTCGTACCCATAGAGTACTTAACGGTGTGATTTTTGATTCCTTGTACAAGGCCATTCTCGCCTCCGTTTTGCTTGCCGTTTGCGCCGGCGTGCCTTATTTATCGTTCGGTCGATATCACATCAAACGCATTTCTTCAAAGAGAATTACAAACGTTTTTTTTCGTACTTTTTTTCGTACCCATAGAGTACTTAACGGTGTGATTTTTGATTCCTTGTACAAGGCCATTCTGCCTCCGTTTTGCTTGCCGTTTGCGCCGGCGTGCCTTATTTATCGTTCGGTCGATATCACATCGCATTTCAAAGAGAATTACAAACGTTTTTTTTCGTACTTTTTTTGTACCCATAGAGTACTTAACGGTGTGATTTTTGATTCCTTGTACAAGGCCATTCCGGCCTCCGTTTTGCTTGCCGTTTGCGCCGGCGTGCCTTATTTATCGTTCGGTCGATATCACATCGCACTTCAAAGAGAATTACAAACGTTTTTTTCGTACTTTTTTTTTGTACCCATAGAGTACTTAACGGTGTGTGATTTTTGATTCCTTGTACAAGGCCATTCTCGCCTCCGTTTTGCTTGCCGTTTGCGCCGGCGTGCCTTATTTATCGTTCGGTCGATATCACATCGCATTTCAAAGAGAATTACAAACGTTTTTTTTCGTACTTTTTTTTTTGTACCCATAGAGTACTTAACGGTGTGATTTTTGATTCCTTGTACAAGGCCATTCTCGGCCTCCGTTTTGCTTGCCGTTTGCGCCGGCGTGCCTTATTTATCGTTCGGTCGATATCACATCGCATTTCAAAGAGAATTACAAACGTTTTTTTTCGTACTTTTTTTCGTACCCATAGAGTACTTAACGGTGTGATTTTTGATTCCTTGTACAAGGCCATTCTCGCCTCCGTTTTGCTTGCCGTTTGCGCCGGCGTGCCTTATTTATCGTTCGGTCGATATCACATCGCATTTCAAAGAGAATTACAAACGTTTTTTTTTCGTACTTTTTTTCGTACCCATAGAGTACTTAACGGTGTGATTTTTGATTCCTTGTACAAGGCCATTCTCGGCCTCCGTTTTGCTTGCCGTTTGCGCCGGCGTGCCTTATTTATCGTTCGGTCGATATCACATCGCACTTCAAAGAGAATTACAAACGTTTTTTTCGTACTTTTTTTGTACCCATAGAGTACTTAACGGTGTGATTTTTGATTCCTTGTACAAGGCCATTCTCGGCCTCCGTTTTGCTTGCCGTTTGCGCCGGCGTGCCTTATTTATCGTTCGGTCGATATCACATCGCATTTCAAAGAGAATTACAAACGTTTTTTTTTCGTACTTTTTTTGTACCCATAGAGTACTTAACGGTGTGATTTTTGATTCCTTGTACAAGGCCATTCTCGGCCTCCGTTTTGCTTTGCCGTTTGCGCCGGCGTGCCTTATTTATCGTTCGGTCGATATCACATCGCATTTCAAAGAGAATTACAAACGTTTTTTTCATACTTTTTTTGTACCTATAGAGTACTTGACGGTGTGATTTTTGATTCCTTGTACAAGGCCATTCTCGCCTCCGTTTTGCTTGCCGTTTGCGCCGGCGTGCCTTATTTATCGTTCGGTCGATATCACATCGCACTTCAAAGAGAATTACAAACGTTTTTTTCATACTTTTTTTTGTACCCATAGAGTACTTAACTGTGTGATTTTTGATTCCTTGTACAAGGCCATTCTCGCCTCCGTTTTGCTTGCCGTTTGCGCCGGCGTGCCTTATTTATCGTTCGGTCGATATCACATCGTACTTCAAAGAGAATTACAAACGTTTTTTTCGTACTTTTTTTTCGTACCCATAGAGTACTTAACGGTGTGATTTTTGATTCCTTGTACAAGGCCATTCCGCCTCCGTTTTGCTTGCCGTTTGCGCCGGCGTGCCTTATTTATCGTTCGGTCGATATCACATCGTACTTCAAAGAGAATTACAAACGTTTTTTTTCGTACTTTTTTTGTACCCATAGAGTACTTAACGGTGTGATTTTTGATTCCTTGTACAAGGCCATTCTCGGCCTCCGTTTTGCTTGCCGTTTGCGCCGGCGTGCCTTATTTATCGTTCGGTCGATATCACATCGCACTTCAAAGAGAATTACAAACATTTTTTTTCGTACTTTTTTTGTACCCATAGAGTACTTAACGGTGTGATTTTTGATTCCTTGTACAAGGCCATTCTCGCCTCCGTTTTGCTTGCCGTTTGCGCCGGCGTGCCTTATTTATCGTTCGGTCGATATCACATCGCTTTCAAAGAGAATTACAAACGTTTTTTTTCGTACTTTTTTTGTACCCATAGAGTACTTAACGGTGTGATTTTTGATTCCTTGTACAAGGCCATTCTCGCCTCCGTTTTGCTTGCCGTTTGCGCCGGCGTGCCTTATTTATCGTTCGGTCGATATCACATCGCACTTCAAAGAGAATTACAAACGTTTTTTTTTCGTACTTTTTTTTGTACCCATAGAGTACTTAACGGTGTGATTTTTGATTCCTTGTACAAGGCCATTCTCGGCCTCCGTTTTGCTTGCCGTTTGCGCCGGCGTGCCTTATTTATCGTTCGGTCGATATCACATCAGTACTTCAAAGAGAATTACAAACGTTTTTTTGTACTTTTTTTTGTACCCATAGAGTACTTAACGGTGTGATTTTTGATTCCTTGTACAAGGCCATTCTGGCCTCCGTTTTGCTTGCCGTTTGCGCCGGCGTGCCTTATTTATCGTTCGGTCGATATCACATCGTACTTCAAAGAGAATTACAAACATTTTTTTTTTTTCGTACTTTTTTTTGTACCCATAGAGTACTTAACGGTGTGATTTTTGATTCCTTGTACAAGGCCATTCTCGGCCTCCGTTTTGCTTGCCGTTTGCGCCGGCGTGCCTTATTTATTGTTCTGGTCGATATCACATCAGTACTTCAAAGAGAATTACAAACGTTTTTTTCTTACTTTTTTGTACCCATAGAGTACTTAACGGTGTGATTTTTGATTCCTTGTACAAGGCCATTCTGGCCTCCGTTTTGTTGCCGTTTGCGCCGGCGTGCCTTATTTATCGTTCGGTCGATATCACATCGCACTTCAAAGAGAATTACAAACGTTTTTTTCGTACTTTTTTTTGTACCCATAGAGTACTTAACGGTGTGATTTTTGATTCCTTGGACATGGTCATTATGGCCTCCGTTTTGCTTGCCGTTTGCGCCGGCGTGCCTTATTTATCGTTCGGTCGATATCACATCGCATTTCAAAGAGAATTACAAACGTTTTTTTTCGTACTTTTTTTGTACCCATAGAGTACTTAACGGTGTGATTTTTGATTCCTTGTACAAGGCCATTCTCGCCTCCGTTTTGCTTGCCGTTTGCGCCGGCGTGCCTTATTTATCGTTCGGTCGATATCACATCGCATTTCAAAGAGAATTACAAACGTTTTTTTTCGTACTTTTTTTTGTACCCATTGAGTACTTAACGGTGTGATTTTTGATTCCTTGTACAAGGCCATTCTGGCCTCCGTTTTGCTTGCCGTTTGCGCCGGCGTGCCTTATTCATCGTTCGGTCGATATCACATCGCATTTCAAAGAGAATTACAAACGTTTTTTTCGAACTTTTTTTGTACCCATAGAGTACTTAACGGTGTGATTTTTGATTCCTTGTACAAGGCCATTCTGCCTCCGTTTTGCTTGCCATTTGCGCCGGCGTGCCTTATTTATCGTTCTGGTCGATATCACATCAGTACTTGTAACAGAATTACAAACGTTTTTTTCGTACTTTTTTTTGTACCCATAGAGTACTTAATGGTGTTATTTTTGATTCCTTGTACAAGGCCATTCTGGCCTCCATTTTGCTTGCCGTTTCCACTGGCGTGCCTTATTTATCGTTCGGTCGATATCACATCGCACTTCAAAGAGAATTACAAACGTTTTTTTCGTACTTTTTTTTTGTACCCATTGAGTACTTAACGGTGTGATTTTTGATTCCTTGTACAAGGCCATTCTGGCCTCCGTTTTGCTTGCCGTTTGCGCCGGCATGACTTATTTATCGTTCGGTCGATATCACATCGTACTTCAAAGAGAATTACAAACGTTTTTTTTTCGTACTTTTTTTTTGTACCCATAGAGTACTTAACGGTGTGATTTTTGATTCCTTGTACAAGGCCATTCTCGCCTCCGTTTTGCTTGCCGTTTGAGCCGGCGTGACTTATTTATCGTTCGGTCGATATCACATCGCACGTCAAAGAGAATTACAAACGTTTTTTTTCGTACTTTTTTTTGTAACCATAGAGTACTTAACGGTGTGATTTTTTATTCCTTGTACAAGGCCATTCTGGACTCCGTTTTGCTTGCCGTATGCGCCGGCGTGCCTTATTTATCGTTCGGTCGATATCACATCGCACTTCAAAGAGAATTACAAACGTTTTTTTCGTACTTTTTTTGTACCCATAGAGTACATAATGGTGTGATTTTTGATTCCTTGTACAAGACCATTCTGGCCTCCGTTTTGCTTGCCGTTTGCGCCGGCGTGCCTTATTTATCGTTCGGTCGATATCACATCGTACTTCAAAGAGAATTACAAACGTTTTTTTTCGTACTTTTTTTTGTACCCACGAGTACTTAACGGTGTGATTTTTGATTCCTTGTACAAGGCCATTCCGCCTCCGTTTTGCTTCCCGTTTGCGCCGGCGTGCCTTATTTATCGTTCGGTCGATATTACATCATTAATTCAAAGAGAATTGCAAACATTTTTTTCATACTTTTTTTTGTACCCATAGAGTACTTAACTGTGTGATTTTTGATTCCTTGTACAAGGCCATTCTGGCATCCGTTTTCCTTGCCGTTTGCGCCGGCGTGACTTATTTATCGTTCTTGTCGATATCACATCGTACAACAAAGAGAATTACAAACGTTTTTTTTTCGTACTTTTTTTTGTACCCATAGAGTACTTAACGGTGTGATTTTTGATTCTTTGTACAAGGCCATTCTAGCCTCCGTTTTACTTGCCGTTTGCGCCGGCATGCCTTTTTATCGTTCGGTCGATATCACATCGGTACTTCAAAAGAATTACAAACGTTTTTTTCGTACTTTTTTTGTACCCATAGAGTACTTAACGGTGTGATTTTTGATTCCTTGTAAAAGGCCATTCTGGCCTCCGTTTTGCTTGCCGTTTGCGCCGGCGTGCCTTATTTATCGTTGTGGTCGATATCACATCAGTACTTGAAAGAGAAATACAAACGTTTTTTTTCGTACTCTTTTTTGTACCCATAGAATACTTAACGGTGTGATTTTTGATTCCTTGTAAAGGCCATTATGGCCTCCGTTTTGCTTGCCCTTTGCGCCGGCGTGCCTTATTTATCGTTCGGTCGATATCACATCGCACTTCAAAGAGAATTACAAACGTTGTTTTTCGTACTTTTTTTTGCACCCATAGAGTACTTAACGGTGTGATTTTTTATTCCTTGTAAAAGGCCATTCGGCCTCCGTTTTGCTTGCCGTTTGTGCCGGTGTGCCTTATTTATTGTTCGGTCGATATCACATCGCTTCAAAGAGAATTACAAACGTTTTTTTTGTATTTTTTTTGGTACCCATAGAGTACTTAACGGTGTGATTTTTGATTCCTTGTACGAGGCTATTCTCGGCCTCCGTTTTGCTTGCCGTTTACACCGGCGTGCCTTATTTATCGTTCGGCCGATATTACATCATTACATCAAAGAGAATTGCAAACATTTTTATTCGAACTTTTTTTTGTACCCATAGAGTAGTTAACGGTGTGATTTTTGATTCCATGTACAAGGCCATTCTCGGCCTCCGTTTTGCTTGCCGTTTGCGCCGGCGTGCCTTATTTATCGTTCGGTCGATATCCTATCAGTACTTCAGAGAGAATTACAAACGTTTTTTTTTCGTACTTTTTTTTGTACCCATAGAGTACTTAACGGTGTGATTTTTGATTCCTTGTAAAAGGCCATTATGGCCTCCGTTTTTCTTGCCGTTTGCACCGGCGTGCCTTATTTATCATTCTGGTTGATATCACATCGCTTTCAAAGAGAATAACAAACATTTTTTTTCATACTTTTTTTTGTACCCAAAGAGTAGTAACGGTGTGATTTTTGATTCCTTGTAAAAGGCCATTCTGGCCTCCGTTTTGCTTACCGTTTGCGCCGGCGTGCCTTATTTATCGTTCGGTCGATATCACATCGCACTTCAAAGAGAATTACAAACATTTTTTTCGTACTTTTCTTTGTACCCATAGAGTAGTAAAGGTCAGATTTTTGATTCCTTGTACAAGGCCATTCTGGCCTCCGTTTTGCTTGCCGTTTGCGCCGGTGTGCCTTATTTATCGTTCTGGTCGATATCACATCAGTACTTAAAAGAGAATTACAAACATTTTTTTCGTACTTTTTTTTGCACCCATAGAGTAGTAACGGTGTGATTTTTGATTCCTTGTGAAAGGCCATTCTGGCCTCCGTTTTGCTTGCCGTTTGCGCCGGCGTGCCTTATTTATCGTTCTGGTCGATATCACATCAGTACTTCTAAGAGAATTACAAACGTTTTCTTTGTACTTTTTTTGTACCCACAGAGTACTTAACGATGTGATTTTTGATTCCTTGTACAAGGCCATTCTGGCCTCCGTTTTGCTTGCCGTTTCTGCCGCCGTGTCTTATTTATCGTTCTGGTCGATAACACATCAGTAATTCAAAAAGAATTACAAACGTATTTTAATAATTTTTTTGTACCCATAGAGTAGTAACGGTGTGATTTTTTATTCCTTGTACAAGGCCATTCTGGCCTCCGTTTTGCTTGCCGGTTGCGCCAGCCTGCCATATTTATCATTCTGGTCGATATCATATCAGTACTTCAAAGAGAAATACAAACATTTTTTTTCGTACTTTTTTGTACCCATATAGTACTTAACGGTGTGATTTTTGATTCCTTGTACGAGGCCATTCTGGCCTCCGTTTTGCTTGCCGTTTGCGCCGGCATGACTTATTTATTGTTCTGGTCGATATCACAACAGTACTTCAATGAGAATTACAAACGTTTTTTTCGTACTTTTTTTTGTACCCAGTATGTAACGGTATGATTTTTGAATCCTTGTCCAAGGCCATTCTGGCCTCCGTTTTGCTTCCCGTTTGAGCCGGCATGACTTATTTATCGTTCTGGTCGATATCACATCAGTACGTCAAAGAGAATTACAAACGTTTTTTCGTACTTTTTTTGTAACCATAGAGTACTTAACGGTGTGATTTTTGATTCCTTGTACAAGGCCATAATGGCCACCGTTTTACATGCCGTTTGTGCCGGCATGCCTTATTTATCGTTCTGGTCGATATCACATCGCATTTCAAAAGAATTACAAACGTTTTTTTTCGTACTTTTTTTGTACCCATAGAGTACATAACGGTGTGAATTTTGATTCCTTGTAAAAGGCCATTCTGGCCTCCGTTTTGCTTGCCGTTTGCGTTGGTGTGCCTTATTTATCGTTTTGGTCGATATCACATCAGTACTTCAAAGAGAATTACAAACATTTTTTTTCATACTTTTTTTTTGTACCCACAGAGTACTTAACGGTGTGATTTTTGATTCCTTGTACAAGGCCATTTTGGCCTGCGTTTTGCTTGCCGTTTACGCCGGCGTGCCTTATTTATCGTTCTGGTCGATATTACATCATTACTTCAAAAAGAATTGCAAACATTTTTATTCGTACTTTTTTTTGTACCCATAGAGTAGTAACGGTGTGATTTTTGATAACTTGTACAGGGCCATTCTGGCCTCCGTTTGGCTTGCCGATTGCACCGGCATTACTTATTTATTGTTCTGGTCGATATCACAATCGTACTTCAAAGAGAATTACAAACGTTTTATTTGTACCCATAGAGTATGTATTGGGGTGATTTTTGATTCCTTGTACAAGGCCATTTTGGCCTCCGTTTTGCTTGCCGTTTGTGCCGGCATGACTTATTTATCGTTCTGGTCGATATCACATCAGTACTTCAAAGAGAATTACAAACGTTTTTTTCATACTTTTTTTTGTACCCATAGAGTACTTAACGGTGTGATTTTTGATTTCATGTACAAGGCCATTCTGGCCACCGTTTTACTTCCCGTTTGCACCGGCATGCGTTATTTTTCGTTCTGGTCGATATCACATCAGTACTTCAAAAAGAATTACAAACGTTTTTTTTCGTAATTTTTTTGTACCCATAGAGTACTTAACTGTGTGATTTTTGATTCCTTGTAAAAGGCCATTCTGGCCTCCGTTTTGCTTGCCGTTTGCGCCAGTGTGCCTTATTTATCGTTCTGGTCGATATCACATCAGTACTTCAAAGAGAATTACAAACGTTTTTTTTCGTATTTTTTTTGTACCCATAGAGTATTTAATGGTGTCATTTTTGATTCTTTGTAAAAGGCCATTCTGGCCTCCGTTTTGCTTTCCGTTTGCGCCGGTGTGCCTTATTTATCGTTCTGGTCAATATCACATCAGTACTTCAAGAAGAATTACAAATGTTTTTTTCGTACTTTTTTTTGTACCCATAGAGTACTTAACGGTGTGATTTTTGATTCCTTGTACAAGGCCATTCTGGCCTCCGTTTATCTTGTCGTTTGCGCCGGTGTGCCTTATTTATCGTACTGGTCGATATGACATCAGTACTTCAAAGAGAATTACTAACGTTTTTTTCGTACTTTTTATGTACCCACAGAGTACTTAACGGTGTGATTTTTGATTTCTTGTACAATGCCATTCTGGCCTGCGTTTTGCTTACCGTTTACGGCGGCGTGCCTTATTTATCGTTCTAGTCGATATTACATCATTACTTCAAAGAGATTTGCAAATATTTTTATTCGTACTTTTTTTGTACCCACAGAGTAGTAACGGTGTGATTTTTGATTCCTTGTACAAGGCCATTCTGGCCTCCGTTTTACTTGCCGATTGCACCGCCATGACTTATTTATTGTTCTGGTCGATATCACAACTGTACTTCAAAGAGAATTACAAACATTTTTTTTGTACCCATTGAGTATGTAATGGTGTGATTTTTGATTCCTTTTACAAAGCCATTTTGGCCTCCGTTTTGCTTGCCGTTTGCGCCGGCATGACTTATTTATCGTTCTGGTCGATATCACATCAGTACTTCAAAGAGAATTACAAACGTTTTTTCGTACTTTTTTTTGTACACATAGAGTACTTAACGGTGTGATTTTTGATTCCTTGTACAAAGCCATTCTGGCCACCGTTTTACTTGCCGTTTGCGCCGGCATGCGTTATTTATCGTTCTGGTCGATATCACATCGGTACTTCTAAAAGAATTACAAACGTTTTTTTCATACTTTTTTTGTACCCATAGAGTACTTAACGGTGTGATTTTTGATTCCTTGTGAAAGGCCATTCTGGCCTCCGTTTTGCTTGCCGTTTGCGCCGATGTGCCTTATTTATCGTTCTGGTCGATATCACATCAGTACTTGAAAGAGAATTACAAACATTTTTTTTCGTAATTTTTTTTTACCCATAGAGTACTTAACGGTGTGATTTTTGATTCCTTGTAAAAGGCCATTCTGGCCTCCTTTTTGCTTGCCGTTTGCGCCGGTGTGGCTTATTATCGTTCTGGTCGATATCACATCAGTACTTCAAAGAGAATTACAAACATTTTTTTTCGTACTTTTTTTTGTACCCATAGAGTACTTAACGGTGTGATTTTTGATTCCTTGTACAAGGCCATTCTGGCCTCCGTTTTGCTTACCGTTTGCGCCGGCGTGCCTTATTTATCGTTCTGGTCGATATCACATCAGTACTTAAAAGAGAATTACAAACTTTTTTTTTCGAACTTTTTTTTTGTACCCATAGAGTAGTAACGGTCTGATTTTTGATTCCTTGTACAAGGCCATTATGGCCTCCTTTTTGCTTGCCGTTTGCGCCGGCGTGCCTTATTTATCGTTCTGGTCGATATCACATCAGTACTTCAAAGAGAATTACAAACATTTTTTTCGTCCTTTTTTTTTGCACCCATAGAGTAGTAACGGTGAGATTTTTGATTCCTTGTAAAAGGCCATTCTGGCCTCCGTTTTGCTTGCCGTTTGCGCCGGTGTGCTTTATTTATCATTCTGGTCGATATCACATCAGTACTTCAAAGAGAATTACAAACGTTTTTTTTTTGTACTTTTTAAGGTACCCATAGAGTACTTAACGGTGTGATTTTTGATTCATTGTACGAGGCTATTATGGCCTCCGTTTTGCTTGCCGTTTATGCCGGCGTACCTTATTTATCGTTCTGGCCGATATTACATCATTACTTCAAAGAGAATTGAATACATTTTTATTCGAACTTTTTTTTGTACTCATAGAGTAGTAATGGTGTGATTTTTGATTCCTTGTACAAGGCCATTCTGGCCTCCGTTTTGCTTGCCGTTTGCGCCGGCATGATTTATTTATTGTAAAGGTCTCAATATCTTTAGCCGTTACATATCCGGACCTCTAACACAAATAGATGCGTCACAAGTTCCATATATCACAACGCTTTCAAAGAGAATTACAAATATTTTTTTCGTACTTTTTTTGTACCTATAGTGTACTTAACGGTGTGATTTTTGATTCCTTGTACAAGGCCATTCTGGCCTCCGTTTTGCTTGCCGTTTCTGCCGGCGTGCCTTATTTATCGTTCTGGTCGATATCACATCAGTACTTCAAAGATAATTACGAACATTTTTTTTGTACCAATAGAGTAGTAATGGTGTGATTTTTTATTCCTTGTACAAGGTCATTCTGGCCTCCGTTTTGCTTGCCGTTTGCGCCGTCGTGCCATATTTATCATTCTGGTCAATATCACATCAGTACTTCAAAGAGAATTACAAACATTTTTTTCATACTTTCTTGTACCCATATAGTACTTAACGGTGTGATTTTTGATTCCTTGTACAAGGCCATTCTGGCCTCCGTTGTGCTTGCCGTTTGTGCCGGCGTGCCTTATTTATCGTTCTGGTCGATATCATATCAGTACTTCAAAGAGAATTACAAACGTTTTTTTCGTACTTTTTTTTGTACCCATAGAGTACTTAAGGGTGTGATTTTTGATTCCTTGTACAAGGCCATTCTGGCCTCCGTTTTGCTTCTCGTTTGCGCCGGCGTACCTTATTTATCGTTCGGGTCGATACCACATCGCACTTCAAAGAGAATTGCAAACGTTTTTGTTCATACTTTTTTTTGTACCCATAGAGTACTTAACGGGGTGATTTTTTATTCCTTGTACAAGGCTATTCTGGCCTCAGTTTTGCTTGTCGTTTGTGCCCGCGTGCCTTATTTATCGTTCTGGTCGATACCACATCAGTACTTCAAAGAGAATTACAAACGTTTTTTTTCGTACTTTTTTTTTGTACTCATAGAGTACTTAACGGTGTGATTTTTTATTCTTTGTACAAGACCATTCTGGCCGCCGTTTTGCTTGCCGTTGGCGCAGGCATGCCCAATTTATCGTTCTGGTCGATACCACATCGCACTTCAAAGAGAACTACAAACGTTTTTTTTCGTACTTTTTTTTGTACCCATAGAGTACTTAACGGTGTGATTTTAGATTCCTTGTACAAGGCCATTCTGGCCTCCGTTTTACTTGCCGTTTGCGCCGGCGTGCCTTATTTATCATTATGGTCGATACCACATCAGTACTTTGAAGAGAATTACAAACGTTTTTTTGTACTTTTTTTTGTACCCATTGAGTACTTAACGTTGTGATTTTTGATTCCTTGTACAATGCCATTCTGGCCTCCGTTTTACTTGCCGTTTGCGCCGGCATGCCTTATTTATCGTTCTGGTCGATATCACATTAGTACTTCAAAGAGAATTACGTACATTTATTTTCGTACTTTTTTTTGTACCCATAGAGTACTTAACGGTGTGATTTTTGATTCATTGTAAAAGGCCATTCGGCCTCCATTTTGCTTTCCGTTTGCGCCGGCGTGCCTTATTTATCGTTCGGTCGATATCACATCGCATTTTCAAAGAGAATTACAAACGTTTTTTTTACTTTTTTTGTACCCATAGAGTACTTAACGGTGTGATTTTTTATTCCTTGTACAAGGCCATTCTGGCCTCTGTTTTGCTTGCCGTTTGCACCGGCATGCCTTATTTGTCATTCTGGTCGATATCACATCAGTACTTCAAAGAGAATAACAAACGTTTTTTTTCGTACTTTTTTTCTACCCATAGAGTAGTAACGGTCTGATTTTTTATTCCTTGTACAAGGCCATTCTGGCCTCCGTTTTTCTTGCCATTTGCACCGGCGTGCCTTTTTTATCATTCTGGTCGATATCCCATCAGTACTTCAAAGAGAATTACAAACATTTTTTTTCGTACTTTTTTTTGTACCCATAGAGTAGTAAAGGTCTGATTTTTTATTCCTTGTACAAGGCCATTCTGGCCTCCGTTTTGCTTGCCGTTTGCGCCGGCATTCCTTATTTATCGTTCTGATCGATATCACATCGACTTCAAAGAGAATTACAAACGTTTATTTTCGTACTTATCTTGTACCCATAGAGTACTTAACGGTGTTATTTTTGATTCCTTGTACAAGGCCATTCGCCTCCGTTTTGCTTTCCGTTTCCGCCGGCGTGCCTTATTTATCGTTCGGTCGATATCACATCGCACTTCAAGAGAATTACAAACGTTTTCTTCGTACTTTTTTTTGTACCCATAGAGTACTTATCGGTGTGATTTTTGATTCCTTGTACAAGGCCATTCGGTCTCCGCTTTGCTTGCCGTTTGCGCCGGCGTGCCTTATTTATCGTTCGGTCGATATCACATCGTACTTCAAAGAGAATTACAAACGTTTTCTTCGTACTTTTTTTGTACCTATAGAGTACTTAATAGTGTGATTTTTGATTCTTTGTACAAGGCCATTCTGGCCTCCGTTTTGATTGCCGTTTGCACCGGCGTGCCATATTTATCATTCTGGTCGATATCACATCATTACTTCAAAGAGAATTACAAACGGTTTTTTTCGTACTTTTTTTGTACCCGTATAGTACTTAACGGTGTGATTCTTGATTCCTTGTACGAGGCTATCCTGGCCTCTGTTTTGCTTGCCGTTTGCGCCGGCGTGCCTTATTTATCGTTCTGGATGATATCACATCAGTACTTCAAAGAGAATTACAAACTTTTTTTTCGTACTTTTTTTTGTACCAATAGAGTACTTAACGGTGCTATTTTTGATTCCTTGTACAAGGCCATTCTGGCCTCCGTTTTGCTAGCCGTTTGCGCTGGAGTGCCTTATTTATCGTTCTGGTCGATATCACTTCAGTACTTTAAAGAGAATTATAAACGTTTGTTTTCGTACTTTTTTTGTACCCATAGAGTACTTAACGGTGTGATTTTTGATTCCTTGTAAAAGACCATTCTGGCCTCCGTTTTGCTTGCCGTTTGCGCCGGCGTGCCTTATTTATCATTCTGGTCGATATCACATCAGAATTACAAACGTTTTTTTTCGTACTTTTTTTGTACCCATAGAGTACTTGAGGGTGTGATTTTTGATTCCTTGTACAAGGCCTTTCTGGCCTCCGTTTTGCTTGTCGTTTGCGCCGGCGTGCCTTATTTATCGTTCTGGTCGATATCCCATAAGTACTTCAAAGAGAATTACAAACGTTTTTTTTCATACTTTTTTTGGTACCATTGAGTACTTAACGGTGTGATTTTTGATTCATTGTACAAGGCCATTCTGGCCTCCGTTTTACTTGCCGTTTGCGCCGGCATGCCTTATTTATCGTTCTGATCGATATCACATTAGTACTTCAAAGAGAATTACAAACGTTTATGTTCGAACATATCTTGTACCCATAGAGTACTTAACGGTGTGATTTTTGATTCCTTGTACAAGGCTATTCTGGCCTCCGTTTTGCTTGCCGTTTTCGCCTGTGTGCCTTATTTATCGTTCTGGTCGATATCACATCAGTACTTCTAAGAGAATTACAAACGTTTTTTCGTACTTTTTTTTTGTACCCATAGAGTACTTAATGGTGTGATTTTTGATTCCTTGTACAAGGCCATTCTGGCCTCCATTTTCTTCCCGTTTCCTCCGGCGTGCGTTATTTATCGTTCTGGTCGATGTCACATCAGTACTTCAAAAAGAATTACAAACGTTTTTTCGTACTTTTTTTTCACCCATAGAGTAGTAACGGTGTGATTTTTTATTCCTTGTACAAGGCTATTCTGGCCTCCGTTTTGCTTGCCGTTTGCGCTGGCGTGCCATATTTATCATTCTGGTAGATATCACATCAGTACTTCAAAGAGAATTACAAACGTTTTTTTTCGTACTTTTTTTTGTACCCACAGAGTACTTAAGGGTGTGATTTTTGATTCCTTGTACAAGGCCATTCTGGCCTCCGATTAGCTTGCCGTTTGCACCGGCGTGCCTTATTTATCATTGTGGTTGATATCACATCAATACTTCAAAGAGAATTACAAACGTTTTTTTCGTAGTTTTTTTTTTGTACCCATAGAGTAGTAACGGTCTGATTTTTGATTCCTTGTACAAGCCTTTCTGGCCTCCGTTTTGCTTGCCGTTTGCGACGACGTGCCATATTTCTCATTCTGGTCGATATCACATCAGTACTTCAAAGAGAATTACAAACGTTTTTTTCATACTTTATTTTTTACCAATAGAGTACTTAACGGTGTGATTTTTGATTCCTTGTACAAGGCCATTCGGCCTCCTTTTTGCTAGCCGTTTGCGCCGGAATGCCTTATTTATCGTTCGGTCGATATCACATCGCACTTCAAAGAGAATTATAAACGTTTGTTTTCGTACTTTTTTTGTACCCATAGAGTACTTAACGGTGTGATTTTTGATTCCTTGTAAATGGCCATTCTAGCCTCCGTTTTGCTTGCCATTTGCGCCGGCGTGCCTATTTATCATTTTGGTCGATATCACATCGCACTTCAAAGAGAATTACAAACGTTTTTTTTCCGTACTTTTTTTGTACCCACAGAGTACTTAAGGGTGTGATTTTTGATTCCTTGTTCAAGGCCATTCGGCCTCCGTTTTGCTTTCCTTTTGCGCCGGCGTTCCTTATTTATCATTCGGTCGATATCATATCAATACTTCAAAGAGAATTACAAACGTTTGTTTTCGTACTTTTTTTTTGTACCCGTAGTACTTAACGGTGTGATTTTTGATTCCTTGTACAAGGCGTTTCGTGCCTCCGTTTTGCTTGCCGTTTGCGCCGGCATGCCTTATTTATCGTTCGGTCGATATCCCATCGCATACTTCAAAGAGAATTACAAACGTTTTTTTTCATACTTTTTTTTGTACCCAAAGAGTAGTTAAGGTCTGATTTTTTATTCCTTGTACAAGGCCATTCCGGCTTCCGTTTTGCTTGCCGTTTGTGCCGGCGTGCCTTATTTATTGTTCTGGTCGATATCCCATCCGTACTTCAAAGAGAATTACAAATGTTTTTTTTCATACTTTTTTTTGTACCCATAGAGTACTTAACGGTGTGATTTTTGATTCCTTGTACAAGGCCATTCTGGCCTCCGTTTTGCTAGCCGTTTGGGCCGGGTGCCTTATTTATTGTTCTGGTCGATATCCCATCCGTACTTCAAAGATAATTACAAACGTTTTTTTCGTACTTTTTTTTGTACCCATAGAGTACTTATCGGTGTGATGTTTGATTCCTTGTACAAGGCCATTCTGGTCTCCGCTTTGCTTTCCGTTTGCGCCGGCGTGCCTTATTTATCGTTCTGGTCGATATTGCATCGCATTTCAAGAGAATTACAAACATTTTCTTCGTACTTTTTTTGTACCTATAGAGTACTTAACGGTGTGATTTTTGATTCCTTGTACAAGGCCATTCTGGCCTCCGTCTTGATTGCCATTTCTGCCGGCGTGCCTTATTTATCGTTCTGGTCGATATCACATCAGTACTTCAAAAAGAATTACAAATTTTTTTTTGTACCTTTTTTGTACCCATAGAGTAGTAACGGTGTGATGTTTTATTCCTTGTACAAGGCCATTCTGGCCTCCATTTTGCTTGCCATTTGCGCCGGCGTGCCATATTTATCATCATGGTCGATATCACATCAGTACTTCAAAGAGAATTACAAACGTTTTTTTTCGTACTTTTTTTGTACCCATATAGTACTTAACGGTGTGATTTTTGATTCCTTGTACGAGGCTATTCTGGCCTCCGTTTTGCCTGCCGTTTGTGTCGACGTGCCTTATTTATCGTTCTGGTTGATATCACATCAGTACTTCAAAGAGAATTACATAGTTTTTTTTCATACTTTTTTTGTACCAATAGAGTACTTAACGGTGTGATTTTTGATTCCTTGTACAAGGCCATTCTGGCCTCCGTTTTGCTAGCCGTTTGCGCCGGTGTGCCTTATTTATCGTTCTGGTCGATATCACATCAGTACTTTAAAGAGAATTATAAATGTTTGTTTTCGTACTTTTTTTGTACCCATAGAGTACTTAACGATGTTATTTTGGATTCCTTGTAAAAGACCATTCTGGCCTCCGTTTTGCTTGCCGTTTGCGCCGGCGTGCCTTATTTAAAGTTATGGTCGATATCACATCAGTACTTCAAAAAGAATTACAAACGTTTTTTTTCGTACTTTTTTTTGTACCCATAGAGTATTTAAGGGTGTGATTTTTGATTCCTTGTACAAGGCCTTTCTGGCCTCCGTTTTGCTTGCCGTTTGCGCCGGCGTGCCTTATTTATCGTTCTGGTCGATATCCCATCGCACTTCAAAGAGAATTACAAACGTTTTTTTTTCGTACTTTTTTTTTTACCATTGAGTACTTAACGGTGTGATTTTTGATTCCTTGTACAAGGCCATTCTGGCCTCCGTTTTACTTGCCGTTTGCGCCGGCATGCCTTATTTATCGTTCGATCGATATCACATCGGTACTTTCAAAGAGAATTACAAACGTTTATTTTCGTACTTATCTTTCGTACCCATAGAGTACTTAACGGTGTGATTTTTGATTCCTTGTACAAGGCCATTCGTCGTCCTCCGTTTTGCTTTCCGTTTCCGCCGGTGTGCCTTATTTATCGTTCGGTCGATATAACATCGCACTTCAAAGAGAATTACAAACGTTTTCTTCGTACTTTTTTTTGTACCCATAGAGTACTTATCGGTGTGATTTTTGATTCCTTGTACAAGGCCATTCTCGGTCTCCGCTTTGCTTGCCGTTTGCGCCGGCGTGCCTTATTTATCGTTCGGTCGATATCACATCGCATACTTCAAAGAGAATTACAAACGTTTTTTCGTACTTTTTTTTGTACCCATAGAGTACTTAATAGTGTGATTTTTGATTCCTTGTACAAGGCCATTCTCGGCCTCCGTTTTGATTGCCGTTTGCGCCGGCGTGCCTTATTTATCGTTCTGGTCGATATCACATCAGTACTTCAAAAAGAATTACAAACTTTTTTTCGTACCTTTTTTGTACCCATAGAGTAGTAACAGTGTGATGTTTTATTCCTTGTACAAGGCCATTCTGGCCTCTGTTTTGCTTGCCGTTTGCACCGGCGTGCCATATTTATCATTCTGGTCGATATCACATCAGTACTTCAAAGAGAATTACAAACGGTTTTTTTCGTACTTTTTTTGTACCCATATAGTACTTAACGGTGTGATTCTTGATTCCTTGTACGAGGCTATTCGGCCTCTCGTTTTGCTTGCCGTTTGCGCCGGCGTGCCTTATTTATCGTTCGGTTGATATCACATCGCATACTTCAAAGAGAATAACGAACTTTTTTTCGTACTTTTTTTTGTACCAATAGAGTACTTAACGGTGTTATTTTTGATTCCCTGTAAAAGGCCATTCTGGCCTCCGTTTTGCTTGCCGTTTGCGCCGGCGTGCCTTATTTATCATTCTGGTCGATATCACATCAGTACTTCAAAGAGAATTACGAACGTTTTTTTTCGTACTTTTTTTTGTACCCACAGAGTACTTAAGGGTGTGATTTTTGATTCCTTGTGCAAGGCAATTCTGGCCTCCGTTTTGCTTGCCGTTTGCACCGGCGTTCCTCATTTATCACTCGGTCGATATCACATCAATACTTCAAAGAGAATTACAAACGTTTTTTTTCATACTTTTTTTTGTACCCATAGAGTAGTTAACGGTCGATTTTTGATTCCTTGTACAAGGCATTTCGGGCCTCCGTTTTGCTTGTCGTTTGCGCCGGCGTGCCTTATTTATCGTTCGGTCGATATCCCATCGCACTTCAAAGAAAATTGCAAACGTTATTTTTCATACTTTTTTTTTTACCCATAGAGTACTTAACGGTGTGATTTTTGATTCCTTGTACAAGGCCATTTTGGCCTCCGTTTTGCTTGTTGTTTGTGCCGGCATGCCTTATTTAAAGTTATGGTCGATATCACATCAGTACTTCAAAGAGAATTACAAACGTTTTTTTTCGTACTTTTTTTTGTACCCATAGAGTATTTAAGGGTGTGATTTTTGATTCCTTGTACAAGGCCTTTCTGGCCTCCGTTTTGCTTGCCGTTTGAGAAGGCGTGCCTTATTTATCGTTCTGGTCGATATCCCATCAGTACTTCAAAGAGAATTACAAACGTTTTTTTTCGTACTTTTTTTTGTACCATTGAGTACTTAACGGTGTGATTTTTGATTCCTTGTACAAGGCCATTCTGGCCTCCGTTTTACTTGCCGTTTGCGCCGGCATGCCTTATTTATCGTTCTGATCGATATCACATCAGTACTTCAAAGAGAATTACAAACGTTTATTTTCGTACTTATCTTGTACCCATAGAGTACTTAACGGTGTGATTTTTGATTCCTTGTACAAGGCCATTCTGGCCTCCGTTTTGCTTTCCGTTTCCGCCGGTGTGCCTTATTTATCGTTCTGGTCGATATAACATCAGTACTTCTAAGAGAATTACAAACGTTTTCTTCGTACTTTTTTTTGTACCTATAGAGTACTTATCGGTGTGATTTTTGATTCCTTGTACAAGGCCATTCTGGTCTCCGCTTTGCTTGCCGTTTGCGCTGGCGTGCCTTATTTATCGTTCGGTCGATATCACATCGCATTCTAAAGAATTACAAACGTTTTCTTCGTACTTTTTTTTGTACCCATAGAGTACTTAATAGTGTGATTTTTGATTCCTTGTACAAGGCCATTCGGCCTCCGTTTTGATTGCCGTTTCGCCGGCGGGCCTTATTTATCGTTCGGTCGATATCACATCGCACTTCAAAAAGAATTACAAACTTTTTTTCGTACCTTTTTTGTACCCATAGAGTAGTAACGGTGTGATGTTTTATTCCTTGTACAAGGCCATTCGGCCTCTCGTTTTGCTTGCCGTTTGCACCGGCGTGCCATATTTATCATTCTGGTCGATATCACATCAGTACTTCAAAGAGAATTACAAACGGTTTTTTTCGTACTTTTTTTGTACCCATATAGTACTTAACAGTGTGATTCTTGATTCCTTGTACGAGGCTATTCTGGCCTATGTTTTGCTTGCCGTTTGCGCCGGCGTGCCTTATTTATCGTTCTGGTTGATATCACATCAGTACTTCAAAGAGAATAACGAACTTTTTTCGTACTTTTTTTTGTACCAATAGAGTACTTAACGGTGTTATTTTTGATTCCCTGTAAAAGGCCATTCTGGCCTCCGTTTTGCTTGCCGTTTGCGCCGGCGTGCCTTATTTATCATTCTGGTCGATATCACATCAGTACTTCAAAGAGAATTACGAACGTTTTTTTTGGTACTTTTTTTTGTACCCATAGAGTACTTAAGGGTGTGATTTTTGAATCCTTGTACAAGGCAATTCTGGCCTCCGTTTTGCTTGCCGTTTGCACCGGCGTTCCTCATTTATCACTCAGGTCGATATCACATCAATACTTCAAAGAGAATTACAAACGTTTTTTTTCATACTTTTTTTTGTACTCATAGAGTAGTAACGGTCTGATTTTTGATTCCTTGTACAAGGCATTTCGGGCCTCCGTTTTGCTTGTCGTTTGCGCCGGCGTGCCTTATTTATCGTTCGGTCGATAACCCATCGCATACTTCAAAGAAAATTGCAAACGTTATTTTTCATACTTTTATTTTCTACCCATAGAGTACTTAACGGTGTGATTTTTGATTCCTTGTACAAGGCCATTTTGGCCTCCGTTTTGCTTGTTGTTTGCACCGGCATGCCTTATTTAAAGTTATGGTCGATATCACATCAGTACTTCAAAGAGAATTACAAACGTTTTTTTTCGTACTTTTTTTTGTACCCATAGAGTATTTAAGGGTGTGATTTTTGATTCCTTGTACAAGGCCTTTCTGGCCTCCATTTTGCTTGCCGTTTGCGAAGGCGTGCCTTATTTATCGTTCTGGTCGATATCCCATCGCACTTCAAAGAGAATTACAAACGTTTTTTTTCGTACTTTTTTTTGTACCATTGAGTACTTAACGGTGTGATTTTTGATTCCTTGTACAAGGCCATTCTGGCCTCCGTTTTACTTGCCGTTTGCGCCGGCATGCCTTATTTATCGTTCTGATCGATATCACATCAGTACTTCAAAGAGAATTACAAACGTTTATTTTCGTACTTATCTTGTACCCATAGAGTACTTAACGGTGTGATTTTTGATTCCTTGTACAAGGCCATTCTGTCCTCCGTTTTGCTTTCCGTTTCCGCCGGTGTGCCTTATTTATCGTTCTGGTCGATATAACATCAGTACTTCTAAGAGAATTACAAACGTTTTCTTCGTACTTTTTTTTTGTACCTATAGAGTACTTATCGGTGTGATTTTTGATTCCTTGTACAAGGCCATTCTCGGTCTCCGCTTTGCTTGCCGTTTGCGCCGGCGTGCCTTATTTATCGTTCGGTCGATATCACATCGCACTTCAAGAGAATTACAAACGTTTTCTTCGTACTTTTTTTGTACCCATAGAGTACTTAATAGTGTGATTTTTGATTCCTTGTACAAGGCCATTCGGCCTCCGTTTTGATTGCCGTTTGCGCCGGCGGGCCTTATTTATCGTTCGGTCGATATCACATCGCATACTTCAAAGGAGAATTACAAACTTTTTTTCGTACCTTTTTTGTACCCATGTAGAGTAGTAACGGTGTGATGTTTTATTCCTTGTACAAGGCCATTCTCGGCCTCCGTTTTGCTTGCCGTTTGCACCGGCGTGCCTTATTTATCATTCGGTCGATTACACATCGCACTTCAAAGAGAATTACAAACGGTTTTTTTCGTACTTTTTTTGTACCCATATAGTACTTAACGGTGTGATTCTTGATTCCTTGTACGAGGCTATTCGCCTCTCGTTTTGCTTGCCGTTTGCGCCGGCGTGCCTTATTTATCGTTCGGTTGATATCACATCGCACTTCAAAGAGAATAACGAACTTTTTTTTTCGTACTTTTTTTTTGTACCAATAGAGTACTTAACGGTGTTATTTTTGATTCCTTGTAAAGGCCATTCTGGCCTCCGTTTTGCTTGCCGTTTGCGCCGGCGTGCCTTATTTATCATTCTGGTCGATATCACATCAGTACTTCAAAGAGAATTACGAACGTTTTTTTTCGTACTTTTTTTTGTACCCACAGAGTACTTAAGGGTGTGATTTTTGATTCCTTGTGCAAGGCAATTCTGGCCTCCGTTTTGCTTGCCGTTTGCACCGGCGTTCCTCATTTATCACTCAGGTCGATATCACATCAATACTTCAAAGAGAATTACAAACGTTTTTTTTCATACTTTTTTTTGTACCCATAGAGTAGTAACGGTCTGATTTTTGATTCCTTGTACAAGGCATTTCGGGCCTCCGTTTTGCTTGTCGTTTGCGCCGGCGTGCCTTATTTATCGTTCTGGTCGATATCCCATCGCACTTCAAAGAGAATTGCAAACGTTATTTTTCATACTTTTTTTTTCTACCCATAGAGTACTTAACGGTGTGATTTTTGATTCCTTGTACACGGCCATTTTGGCCTCCGTTTTGCTTGTTGTTTGCGCCGGCATGCCTTATTTATCGTTCTGTTCGATATGACATCAGTACTTCAAAGATAATTACAAACATTTTTTTTTACTTTTCTTTGTACCAATAGAGTAGTAACGGTGTGATTTTTATTCCTTGTACAAGGCCATTCTGGCCTCCGTTTTGATTGCCGTTTGTGCCGGCGTGCCATATTTATCATTCTGGTCGATATCACATCAGTACTTGAAAGAGAATTACAAACGTTTTTTTTCGTATTTTTTTTTACCCATATTGTACTTAACGTTGTGATTTTTGATTCATTGTACAAGGCCATTCTGGACTCCGTTTTGCTTGTCGTTTGCGCCGGTGTGCCTTATTTATCGTTCTGGTCGATATCACATCAGTACTTCAAAGAGAATTACAAACGTTTTTTTTTCGTATTTTTTATACCCATATTGTACTTAACGGTGTGATTTTTGATTCCTTGTACAAGGCCATTCTGGCCTCCGTTTTTCTTGCCGTTTGCGCCGGCGTGCCTTATTTATCGTTCTCGTCGAATATCACATCGTACTTCAAAGAGAATTACAAACATTTTTTTTCGTACTTTTTTTTACCCATAGAGTACTTGACGGTGTGATTTTTGATTCCTTGTACCAGGCTATTCTTGCCTCCGTTTTGCTTGCCGTTTGCGCCGGCGTATCTTATTTATCGTTCGGGTCGATACCACATCAGTACTTCAAAGAGAATTGCAAACTTTTTTGTTCGTACTTTTTTTTGTACCCATAGAGTACTTAACGGTGTGATTTTTTATTCCTTGTACAAGGCCATTATGGCCTCCGTTTTGCTTGTCGTTTGCGCCGGCGTGCCTTATTTATCGTTCTGGTCGATACCACATCAGTACTTCCAAGAGAATTACAATCGTTTTTTTGGTACTTTTTTTTGTACCCATAGAGTACTTAACGGTGTGATTTTTGATTCCTTGTACAAGGCCATTCTGGCCTCCTTTTTGCTAGCCGTTTGCGCCGGAATGCCTTATTTATCGTTCGGTCGATATCACATCGCATTTCAAAGAGAATTATAAACGTTTGTTTTCGTACTTTTTTTGTACCCATAGAGTACTTAACGGTGTGATTTTTGATTCCTTGTAAAAGGCCATTCTAGCCTCCGTTTTGCTTGCCATTTGCGCCGGCGTGCCTTATTTATCGTTTTGGTCGATATCACATCAGTACTTCAAAGAGAATTACAAACATTTTTTTCCGTACTTTTTTGTACCCACAGAGTACTTAAGGGTGTGATTTTTGATTCCTTGTTCAAGGCCATTCTGGCCTCCGTTTTGCTTTCCTTTTGCGCCGGCGTTCCTTATTTATCATTCAGGTCGATATCACATCAATACTTCAAAGAGAATTACAAACGTTTTTTTTCGTACTTTTTTTTGTACCCGTAGCGTAGTAATGGTCTAATTTTTGATTCCTTGTACAAGGCGTTTCGTGCCTCCGTTTTGCTTGCCGTTTGCGCCGGCGTGCCTTATTTATCGTTCTGGTCGATATCCCATCAGTACTTCAAAGAGAATTACAAACGTTTTTTTTCATACTTTTTTTTGTACCCATAGAGTAGTTAAGGTCTGATTTTTTATTCCTTGTACAAGGCCATTCCGGCTTCCGTTTTGCTTGCCGTTTGTGCCGGCGTGCCTTATTTATTGTTCTGGTCGATATCCCATCCATACTTCAAAGAGAATTACAAATGTTTTTTTTCATACTTTTTTTTGTACCCATAGAGTACTTAACGGTGTGATTTTTGATTCCTTGTACAAGGCCATTCTGGCCTCCGTTTTGCTAGCCGTTTGCGCCGGGTGCCTTATTTATTGTTCTGGTCGATATCCCATCCGTACTTCAAAGATAATTACAAACGTTTTTTTCGTACTTTTTTTTTGTACCCATAGAGTACTTATCGGTGTGATGTTTGATTCCTTGTACAAGGCCATTCAGGTCTCCGCTTTGCTTTCCGTTTGCGCCGGCGTGCCTTATTTATCGTTCTGGTCGATATCGCATCAGTACTTCTAAGAGAATTACAAACATTTTCTTCGTACTTTTTTTGTACCTATAGAGTACTTAACGGTGTGATTTTTGATTCCTTGTACAAGGCCATTCTGGCCTCCGTCTTGATTGCCATTTCTGCCGGCGTGCCTTATTTATCGTTCTGGTCGATATCACATCAGTACTTCAAAAAGAATTACAAATTTTTTTTTGTACCTTTTTTTGTACCCATAGAGTAGTAACGGGTGATGTTTTATTCCTTGTACAAGGCCATTCTGGCCTCCATTTTGCTTGCCGTTTGCGCCGGCGTGCCATATTTATCATCATGGTCAATATCACATCAGTACTTCAAAGAGAATTACAAACGTTTTTTTTTCGTACTTTTTTTGTACCCATATAGTACTTAACGGTGTGATTTTTGATTCCTTGTACGAGGCTATTCTGGCCTCCGTTTTGCCTGCCGTTTGTGTCGACGTGCCTTATTTATCGTTCTGGTTGATATCACATCAGTACTTCAAAGAGAATTACAAAGTTTTTTTTCATACTTTTTTTGTACCAATAGAGTACTTAACGGTGTGATTTTTGATTCCTTGTACAAGGCCATTCTGGCCTCCGTTTTGCTAGCCGTTTGCGCCGGTGTGCCTTATTTATCGTTCTGGTCGATATCACATCAGTACTTTAAAGAGAATTATAAATGTTTGTTTTCGTACTTTTTTTGTACCCATAGAGTACTTAACGGTGTTATTTTGGATTCCTTGTAAAAGACCATTCTGGCCTCCGTTTTGCTTGCCGTTTGCGCCGGCGTGCCTTATTTATCGTTATGGTCGATATCACATCAGTACTTCAAAGAGAATTACAAACGTTTTTTTTCGTACTTTTTTTTGTACCCATAGAGTATTTAAGGGTGTGATTTTTGATTCCTTGTACAAGGCCTTTCTGGCCTCCGTTTTGCTTGCCGTTTGCGCCGGCGTGCCTCATTTATCGTTCGGTCGATATCCCATCGCATTTCAAAGAGAATTACAAACGTTTTTTTTCGTACTTTTTTTTGTACCATTGAGTACTTAACGGTGTGATTTTTGATTCCTTGTACAAGGCCATTCTCGGCCTCCGTTTTACTTGCCGTTTGCGCCGGCATGCCTTATTTATCGTTCGATCGATATCACATCGCATACTTCAAAGAGAATTACAAACGTTTATTTTCGTACTTATCTTGTACCCATAGAGTACTTAACGGTGTGATTTTTGATTCCTTGTACAAGGCCATTCTCGGCCTCCGTTTTGCTTTCCGTTTCCGCCGGCGTGCCTTATTTATCGTTCGGTCGATATAACATCGTACTTCAAAGAGAATTACAAACGTTTTCTTCGTACTTTTTTTTGTACCCATAGAGTACTTATCGGTGTGATTTTTGATTCCTTGTACAAGGCCATTCTCGGTCTCCGCTTTGCTTGCCGTTTGCGCCGGCGTGCCTTATTTATCGTTCGGTCGATATCACATCGGTTTCAAAGAGAATTACAAACGTTTTCTTCGTACTTTTTTTTGTACCTATAGAGTACTTAATAGTGTGATTTTTGATTCCTTGTACAAGGCCATTCGGCCTCCGTTTTGATTGCCGTTTGCGCCGGCGTGCCTTATTTATCGTTCGGTCGATATCACATCGCATTTCAAAAGAATTACAAACTTTTTTTCGTACCTTTTTTGTACCCATAGAGTAGTAACAGTGTGATGTTTTATTCCTTGTACAAGGCCATTATGGCCTCTGTTTTGCTTGCCGTTTGCACCGGCGTGCCATATTTATCATTCTGGTCGATATCACATCAGTACTTCAAAGAGAATTACAAACGGTTTTTTTCGTACTTTTTTTGTACCCATATAGTACTTAACGGTGTGATTCTTGATTCCTTGTACGAGGCTATTCTGGCCTCTGTTTTGCTTGCCGTTTGCGCCGGCGTGCCTTATTTATCGTTCTGGTTGATATCACATCAGTACTTCAAAGAGAATAACGAACTTTTTTTCGTACTTTTTTTTGTACCAATAGAGTACTTAACGGTGTTATTTTTGATTCCCTGTAAAAGGCCATTCTGGCCTCCGTTTTGCTTGCCGTTTGCGCCGGCGTGCCTTATTTATCATTCTGGTCGATATCACAACAGTACTTCAAAGAGAATTACGAACGTTTTTTTTCGTACTTTTTTTTGTACCCACGGAGTACTTAAGGGTGAGATTTTTGATTCCTTGTACAAGGCAATTCTGGCCTCCGTTTTGCTTGCCGTTTGCACCGGCGTTCCTCATTTATCACTCAGGTCGATATCACATCAATACTTCAAAGAGAATTACAAACGTTTTTTTTCATACTTTTTTTTGTACCCATAGAGTAGTAACGGTCTGATTTTTGATTCCTTGTACAAGGCATTTCGGGCCTCCGTTTTGCTTGTCGTTTGCGCCGGCGTGCCTTATTTATCGTTCGGTCGATATCACATCGCACTTCAAAGAAAATTACAAACGTTATTTTTCATACTTTTTTTTTTACCCATAGAGTACTTAACGGTGTGATTTTTGATTCCTTGTACAAGGCCATTTTGGCCTCCGTTTTGCTTGTTGTTTGTGCCGGCATGCCTTATTTAAAGTTATGGTCGATATCACATCAGTACTTCAAAGAGAATTACAAACGTTTTTTTTCGTACTTTTTTTTGTACCCATAGAGTATTTAAGGGTGTGATTTTTGATTCCTTGTACAAGGCCTTTCTGGCCTCCGTTTTGCTTGCCGTTTGAGAAGGCGTGCCTTATTTATCGTTCTGGTCGATATCCCATCGCATTTCAAAGAGAATTACAAACGTTTTTTTTCGTACTTTTTTTTGTACCATTGAGTACTTAACGGTGTGATTTTTGATTCCTTGTACAAGGCCATTCGGCCTCCGTTTTGCTTGCCGTTTGTGCCGGCGTGCCTTATTTATCGTTCGATCGATATCACATCGCACTTCAAAGAGAATTACAAACGTTTTTTTTCGTACTTATCTTGTACCCATAGAGTACTTAACGGTGTGATTTTTGATTCCTTGTACAAGGCCATTCTGGCCTCCGTTTTGCTTTCCGTTTCCGCCGGTGTGCCTTATTTATCGTTCTGGTCGATATAACATCGCACTTCTAAGAGAATTACAAACGTTTTCTTCGTACTTTTTTTTGTACCTATAGAGTACTTATCGGTGTGATTTTTGATTCCTTGTACAAGGCCATTCTGGTCTCCGCTTTGCTTGCCGTTTGCGCTGGCGTGCCTTATTTATCGTTCTGGTCGATATCACATCGCATTTCAAAGAGAATTACAAACGTTTTTTCGTACTTTTTTTTGTACCCATAGAGTACTTAATAGTGTGATTTTTGATTCCTTGTACAAGGCCATTCGCGCTCCGTTTTGATTGCCGTTTCTGCCGGCGGGCCTTATTTATCGTTCTGGTCGATATCACATCAGTACTTCAAAAAGAATTACAAACTTTTTTTCGTACCTTTTTTGTACCCATAGAGTAGTAACAGTGTGATGTTTTATTCCTTGTACAAGGCCATTATGGCCTCTGTTTTGCTTGCCGTTTGCACCGGCGTGCCATATTTATCATTCTGGTCGATTACACATCAGTACTTCAAAGAGAATTACAAACGGTTTTTTTCGTACTTTTTTTGTACCCATATAGTACTTAACGTGTGATTCTTGATTCCTTGTACGAGGCCATTCTCGCCTCTCGTTTTGCTTGCCGTTTGCGCCGGCGTGCCTTATTTATCGTTCGGTCGATATCACATCGCATTTCAAAGAGAATAACGAACTTTTTTTCGTACTTTTTTTTTGTACCAATAGAGTACTTAACGGTGTTATTTTTGATTCCCTGTAAAAGGCCATTCTGCCTCTCGTTTTGCTTGCCGTTTGCGCCGGCGTGCCTTATTTATCATTCGGTCGATATCACATCAGTACTTCAAAGAGAATTACGAACGTTTTTTTTCGTACTTTTTTTTGTACCCACAGAGTACTTAAGGGAGTGATTTTTGATTCCTTGTACAAGGCAATTCTGGCCTCCGTTTTGCTTGCCGTTTGCACCGGCGTTCCTCATTTATCACTCGTGTCGATATCACATCAATACTTCAAAGAGAATTACAAACGTTTTTTTTTCATACTTTTTTTTGTACCCATAGAGTAGTAACGGTCTGATTTTTGATTCCTTGTACAAGGCATTTCGGGCCTCCGTTTTGCTTGTCGTTTGCGCCGGCGTGCCTTATTTATCGTTCTGGTCGATATCCCATCGCACTTCAAAGAGAATTGCAAACGTTTTTTTCATACTTTTTTTTTCTACCCATAGAGTACTTAACTGTGTGATTTTTGATTCCTTGTACAAGGCCATTTTGGCCTCCGTTTTGCTTGTTGTTTGCGCCGGCATGCCTTATTTATCGTTCGTTCGATATGACATCGCATTCAAAGATAATTACAAACATTTTTTTACTTTTTTTGTACCCATAGAGTAGTAACGGTGTGATTTTTATTCCTTGTACAAGGCCATTCTGGCCTCCGTTTTGATTGCCGTTTGTGCCGGCGTGCCTTATTTATCATTCGGTCGATATCACATCGCACTTGAAAGAGAATTACAAACGTTTTTTTTCGTATTTTTTTTACCCATATTGTACTTAACGTTGTGATTTTTGATTCATTGTACAAGGCCATTCTGGACTCCGTTTTGCTTGCCGTTTGCGCCGGTGTGCCTTATTTATCGTTCTGGTCGATATCACATCAGTACTTCAAAGAGAATTACAAACGTTTTTTTTTTTCGTATTTTTTATACCCATATTGTACTTAACGGTTTGATTTTTGATTCCTTGTACAAGGCCATTCTGGCCTCCGTTTTTCTTGCCGTTTGCGCCGGCGTGCCTTATTTATCGTTCTCGTCGATATCACATCAGTACTTCAAAGAGAATTACAAACATTTTTTTTCGTACTTTTTTTTACCCATAGAGTACTTGACGGTGTGATTTTTGATTCCTTGTACCAGGCCATTCTTGCCTCCGTTTTGCTTGCCGTTTGCGCCGGCGTGCCTTATTTATCGTTCGGGTCGATACCACATCGCATTTAAGAGAATTGCAAACTTTTTTGTTCGTACTTTTTTTTGTACCCAAAGAGTACTTAACGGTGTGATTTTTTATTCCTTGTACAAGGCCATTATGGCCTCCGTTTTGCTTGTCGTTTGCGCCGGCGTGCCTTATTTATCGTTCTGGTCGATACCACATCAGTACTTCAAAGAGAATTACAATCGTTTTTTTGGTACTTTTTTTTGTACCCATAGAGTACTTAACGGTGTGATTTTTTATTCTTTGTACAAGACCATTCTGGCCTCCGTTTTGCATGCCATTTGCGCCGGCATGCCTAATTTATCATTCTGGTCGATAGCACATCAGTACTTCAAAGAGAACTACAAACACTTTTTTTCGTACTTTTTTTTGTACCCATAGAGTACTTAACGGTGTGATTTTTGATTCCTTGTACAAGGCCATTCTGGCCTCCGTTTTGCTTGCCGTTTGCGCCGGTGTGCCTTATTTATCGTTATGGTCGATACCACATCAGTACTTCGAAGAGAATTACAAACGTTTTTATTCGTACTTATTTTTTGTACCCATGGAGTACTTAAAGGTGTGATTTTTTATTCCTTGTAAAAGGCCATTCTGGCCTCCATTTTGCTTGCCATATACGCCGGCATGCATTATTTATTGTTCTGGTCGATATCACATCAGTACTTCAAAGAGAATTACAAACGTTTTTTTTTCGTACTTATTTTTACCAATAGAGTACTTAACTGTGTGATTTTTGATTCCTTGTACCAGGCTATTCTGGCCTCCGTTTTGCTTGCTGTTTGCGCCGGCGTACCTTATTTATCATTCGGGTCGATACCAGATCAGTACTTCAAAGAGAATTGCAAACGTTTTTGTTCGTACTTTTATTTGTACCCATAGAGTACTTAACGTTGTGATTTTTTATTCCTTGTACAAGGCCATTCTGGCCTCCGTTTTACTTGCCGTTTCCGCCGGCATGCCTAATTTATCGTTCTGGTCGATGCCATATCAGTACTTCAAAGAGAACTACAAACGTTTTTTTCGTACTTTTTTTTGTACCCATAGAGTAATTAACGGTGTGATTTTTTATTCTTTGTACAAGACAATTCTGGCCTCCGTTTTGCTTGCCGTTTCCGCCGGCATGCCTAATTTATCGTTCTGGTCGATACCACATCAGTACTTCAAAGAGAACTACAAACGTTTTTTTCGTACCTTTTTTTTGTACCCGTAGAGTACGTAACGGAGTGATTTTTGAATCCTTGTAAAAGGCCATTCTGGCATCCGTTTTGCTTGCCGTTTGCGCCGGATTGCCTTATTTATCGTTCTGGTCGATATCACATCAGTACTTCAAAGAGAATTACAAACGTTTTTATTCGTACTTATTTTTTGTACCCATAGAGTACTTAACGGAGTGATTTTTTATTCCTTGTAAAAGGCCATTCTGGCCTTCGTTTTGCTTACCGTATATGCCGGCGTGCATTATTTATCGTTCTGGTCGATATCACATCAGTACTTCAAAGAGAATTACAAATGTTTGTTTTCGGATTTTTTTTGTACCCAAAGAGTACTTAAAGGTGTGATTTTTGATTCCTTGTACAAGGTCATTCTGGCCTCCATTTTGCTCGCCGTTTGCGCCGGCGTGCCTTATTTATCATTCTGGTCGATATCACATCGGTACTTCAAAGAGAATTACAAACATTTTTTTACGTATTTTTTTTTACACATAGAGTACTTAACGGTGTGATTTTTGATTCCTTGTACAAGGCCATTCGGGCCTCCGTTTTGCTTGCCGTTTGCGCCGGCGTGCCTTATTTATCATTCTGGTCGATATCACATAAGTACTTCAAAGAGAATTACAAATGTTTTTTTCGTACTTTTTTTGTACCCATAGAGTACTTAACGGTGTGATTTTTGATTCCTTGTACAAGGCCATTCTGGCCTCCGGTATGCTTGCCGTTTGCGCCGGCGCACCATATTTATCATTCTGGTCGATATCACATCAGTACTTCAAAGAGAATTACAAACATTTTTTCTTGCTTTATTTTTTTACCAATAGAGTACTTAACGGTGTGATTTTTGATTCCTTGTACAAGGCCATTCTGGCCTCCGTTTTGCTTGCCGTTTGCGCCGGCGTGCCTTATTTATCGTTCTGGTCGATATCACATCAGTACTTCAAAGAGAATTATAATCGTTTGTTTTCGTACTTTTTTTGTACCCATAGAGTACTTAAGGGTGTGATTTTTGATTCTTTGTACAAGGCCATTCTGGCCTCCGTTTTGCCTGCCGTTTCTGCCGGCATGCCTTATTTATCATTCGGTCGATATCACATCAATACTTCAAAGAGAATTACAAACGTTTTTTTTTCGTACTTTTTTTTTGTACCCATAGAGTAGTAACGGTCTGATTTTTTATTCCTAGTACAAGGCCTTTCTGGCCTCCGTTTTGCTTGCCGTTTGCGCCGGCGTGCCTTATTTATCGTTCTGGTCGATATCCCATCAGTACTTTAAAGAGAATTGCAAACGTTTTTTTTCGTACTTTTTTTTGTACCCATAGAGTACTTAACGGTGTGATTTTTGAATCCTTGTATAAGGCCATTCTGGCCTCCGTTTTGCTTGCCGTTTGCGCCGGCGTGCCTTATTTATCGTTCTTGTCGTTATCACATCAGTACTTCAAAGATAATTACAAACATTTTTTTGTACTTTTCTTTGTACCAATAGAGTAGTAATGTTGTGATTTTTTATTCCTTTTACAAGGCCATTCTGGCCTCCGTTTTTCTTGTCGTTTGCGCCGGCGTGCCATATTTATCATTCTGGTCGATATCACATCAGTACTTTAAAGAGAATTACAAACGTTTTTTCGTATTTTTTTCCCATATAGTACTTAACGGTGTGATTTTTGATTCCTTGTTCAAGGCCATTCTGTCCTCCGTTTTGCTTGCCGTTTACGCCGGCGTGCCTTATTTATCATTCTGGTCGATATCACATCAGTACTTCAAAGAGAATTACAAACGTTTTTTTTAGTACTCTTTTTTTACCCATAGAGTACTTAACGGTGTGATTTTTGATTCCTTGTACCAGACTATTCTGGCCTCCGTTTTGCTTGCCGTTTACGCCGGCGTACCTTATTTATCGTTCAGGTCGATACCACAACAGTACTTCAAAGAGAATTGCAAACGTTTTTATTCGTACTTTTTTTTGTACCCGAAGAGTACTTAATGGTTTGATTTTTCATTCCTTGTACAAGGCCATTCTGGCCTCCGTTTTGCTTGTCGTTTGCGCCGGCGTGCCTTTTTTTATCGTTCTGGTCGATACCACATCAGTACTTCAAAGAGAATTACAAACGTTTTTTTTCGTACTTTTTTTTGTACCCATAGAGTACTTAACGGTGTGATTTTTTATTCCGTGTACAAGGCCATTCTGGCTTCCGTTTTGCTTGCCGTTTGCGCCGGCATGCCTAATTTATCGTTCTGGTTGATACCAAATCAGTACTTCAAAGAGAACTACAAACGGTTTTTTCGTACTTTTTTTTGTACCCATAGAGTACTTAACGGTGTGATTTTTGATTCCTTGTACAAGGCCATTCTGGCCTCCGTTTTGCTTGCCGTTTGCGCCGGCGTGCCTTATTTATCGTTCTGGTCGATACCACATCAGTACTTCAAAGAGAATTACAAACATTATTATTCGTAATTTTTTTTTGTACCCATCGAGTACTTAACGGTGTGATTTTTTATTCCTTGTAAAAGGCCATTCTGGCCTCCGTTTTGCTTGCCGTTTGAGCCGGCGTGCCTTATTTATCGTTCTGGTCGATACCACATCAGTACTTCAAAGAGAATTACAAACATTTTTATTCGTACTTTTTTTGTACCCATAGAGTACGAAACGGTGTGATTTTTTATTCAATGTACAAGGCCATTCTGGCCTCCGTTTTGCTTGCCGTTAGCGCCGGCATGCCTTATTTATCGTTCTGGTCCATACCACATCAGTACATCGAAGAGAATTCCAAACGTTTTTATTCGTACTTTTTTTGTACCCATAGAGTACTTAACGGTGTGATTTTTAATTCCTTGTACATGCCATTCTGGCCTCCGTTTTGCTTGCCGTATACGCCGGCGTGCATTATTTATCGTTATGGTCGATATCACATCAGTACTTCAAAGAGAATTTCAAACCTTTGTTTTCGGATTTTTTTTGTACCCATAGAGTACTTAAAGGTGTGATTTTTGATTCCTTGTACAAGGTCATTCTGGCCTCCGTTTTGCTTGCCGTTTGCGCCGGCGTGCCTTATTTATCATTCTGGTCGATATCAAATCAGTACTTCAAAGAGAATTACAAACATTTTTTTTGTACCCATAGAGTACTTAACGGTGTGAATTTTATTCCATGTACAAGGTCATTCTGGCCTCCGTTTTGCTTGCCGTTTGCGCCGGCAAGCCTTATTTATCATTCTGGTCAATATCACATCAGTACTTCAAAGAGAATTACAAACATTTTTTTACGCATTATTTTTGAACCCATAGAGTACTTAACGGTGTGATTTTTTATTCCTTGTACAAGGCCATTCTGGCCTCCGTTTAGCTTGCCGTTTGCACCGGCATGCCTTAATTATCATTCTGGTCGATATCATATCAGTACTTCAAAGAGAATTACAATCGTTTTTCATACCTTTTTTTGTACCCATAGAGTAGTAACGGTGTGATTTTTGATTACTTGTACAAGGCCATTCTGGCCTCCGTTTTGCTTCCCGTTTGCACCGGCGTGCCTTATTTATCGTTCTGGTCGATATCACATCAGTACTTCAAAGAGAATTACAAATGTTTTTTTTCGTACTTTTTTTTGTACCCACGGAGTACTTAACGTTGTGATTTTTGATTCCTTGTACAAGGCCATTCTGGCCTCCGGTTTTCTTGCCGTTTGCGCCGGCATGCCATATTTTTCGTTCTGGTCGATATCACATCAGTACTTCAAAAAGAATTACAATTTATTTTCATACTTTTTTTTTGTACCCATAAAGTACTTAACGGTGTGATTTTTGAATCCTTGTACAAGGCCATTCTTGCCTCCGTTTTGCTTGCCGTTTGCATCAACGTGCCTTATTTATCATTCTGGTCAATATCACATCAGTACTTCAAAGAGACTTACTAACGTTATTTTTCGTACTTTTTTTTGTACCCATACAGTACTTAACGGTGTGATTTTTGATTCCTTATACAAGGCCATTATGGCCTCCATTTTGCTTGCCGTTTGCATCGGTGTGCCTTATTTATCGTTCTGGTCGATATCACATCAGTACTTTAAAGAGAATTACATACATTTTTGCATACCTTTTTTGTACCCATGGAGTACTTAACGGTGTGATTTTTGATTCCATGTACAAGGCCATTCTGGCCTCCGTTTTGCTTTCCGTTTGTGCCGGCGTGCCTTATTTATCGTTCTGGTCGATATCACATCAGTACTTCAAGGAGAATTACAAACGTTTTTTTCATACTTTTTTTATACCCAGAGTACTTAACGGTGTGATTTTTGATTCCTTGTACAAGGCCATTCTGGCTTCCGTTTTGCTTGTCGTTTGCACCGGCGTGCCTTATTTATCATTCTGGTTGATATCACATCAGTACTTCAAAGAGAATTACAAACGTTTTTTTAGTACTTTTTTTATACCTATAGAGTACCTAACGGTGTGATTTTTGATTCCTTGTACATGGCCATTCTGGCCTCCGTTTTGCTTGCCGTTTGTGCCGGCGTGTCTTATTTATCGTTCTGGTCGATATCGCATTAGTACTTCGATATCAATCGGATTAGGATCTAGATTAAAGCTCTGATTTTTGAATATGGAACGAACATGAACTAGGGCTTTTTATGAATTTTCTTTTATAAACGTAAGAACATCAATTAATAGAGGAATGGATATGTAAATACTCCGTCTCAAAATATTTACTGTGATGATCCCGTCCTAGGAACACCACCCAATTATCCCGTCTTAGGACAACTGAAAGAACCTAGTCACTGAAAGTTCTTGAAGGAAACAAACGTATTTTCAATATCCAAAATAATTTTCCCTTTCAGTTCAGTAATCAACACAATAAATAGGAAGGGAAATACGACCTAAGCTAGCTGAATGGCGCCAACTTGGACTAATTTGGGCCTGATTATTACTCCTAACATAAATAAAATCCCAATCTAAAATTCACTATGTAAATATCCATAAATTACTAAATAAAAACGCCCCAAATATTGGCTTCTTGCTCTTCAAGCCCAATCAACACTTAATAAGCTGAAAATAGATGGAGCATCAGCTTTTAAGCTTTTGCTCTCTTCAATCACGACTTGAACCAATGTTGCATAAGCTTCCCGAGCCTTCTTCAATTGAAATCTTGTAATAGGTCCATCTCTGATGACAATAGGATCTTGAACCTTGTGAATACGTGGCTGCTCATCCTGATGTGTATCATTCCCTCCCGGTTCGGAAGGATCTGACCTCAGATCAAAGTGTGGATCATCAAAAGGAGACAAATCTTTAACGTTGATAGTAGGAGATACGTTCCAATCTGGTGGCAAGTCGATCAAGTAGGCATTGTCATTCACACGACGAAGTACTTGAAATGGTCCGTCACCTCGGTAATCTAGCTTGCTCTTGCGTTCGAATGGAAAACGCTCATTCCGCAAATATAACCAAACCCAATCTCCTGGGTTGAAATCACCTTTTTACACCCCTTGTTGGCTTCCTTGAGATAACGCTCCGTTGCTTTTTCAACTTCCAGCCTTGCTTTTGTATGAAACTCATGAACAAGTACTGTTTTCTCCTCCGCATCTAAACTCACGTGAGAACCTGTAGGCAAAGGAACAAACTCGAAAGGAGCAGCAGGTAAAAAGCCATAAACAAGTTCAAAAGGTGCAGCCTTAGTAGCTGAATGCGTAGCACGGTTATAAGCGAATTCCACGTAAGGTAAACATGCCTCCCACGACTTCAAATTCTTACCCACCACGGTTCTAAGTAACTGACCCAAATTACGGTTGGTAACCTCAGTTTGACCATCTATTTGGGGGTGAAAGGAAGTAGAATATAACAAGGATGTACCTAGTTTCCTCCATAACACTCTCCAAAAATGGCTAATAAACTTAGTGTCACGATCACTAACAATGGATCTAGGCACACCATGCAAACATACTATTTCCTTAAAGAATAAATCAGCAATAGCAGATGCATCATTCGTCTTATTACATGCAGTGAAATGTGCCATCTTAGACATTCTATCAACAACCACAAAAATCGAATCCTTACCATTCCTAGTACGTGGTAAACCTAAGAGAAAGTCCATGGATAAATTTGTCCAAGGTGAAGTAGGAATAGGAAGTGGTGTGTATAACCCATGCGGTTGTGATCTAGCCTTAGCATGCTTCCAAACTAAACACGAAGAACAATATTTAATCACATCAGATTGCATCTTAGGCAAATAAAAATGTTGCTTAAGCATGTCTAAGGTCTTATCAACATCAAAGTTACCCATTAAACCTCCCCCATGAGCTTCCTTAACAAATAATTCACGCATCAAACAGCGAGGCACACATAACTTATCACCTTTGTAAAGAAAGCATTCAATAATTGTAAATTCAGGGAGAGCATGAGAAGGGCATGCTTCAACTATTTTCCCAAAGTCAACGTCATTTTCATACATATGCTTAATAGATTCAAATCCTAACAGCTTGGTTTGCATAGAAGTGATAAAAATATAATGCCTAGATAATGCATCAGCAACGATATTATCTTTACCCTTCTTATACTTAATCACATAAGGAAATGATTCTATGAACTCAACCCATCTAATATGACGTTTATTAAGTTTACCTTGCCCTTTTAAGTACTTGATATACTCGTGATCAGTGTGGATGGTGAATTCCCTAGGCCTTAAATAATACTTCCATGTCTGTAAACAACGAACCAAGGCATATAACTCTTTATCATACGTGGAATAATTAAGTGCAGCCCCTTTGAGTTTCTCACTAAAGTATGCAACAGACATACTTTCTTGTATTAAAACACCACCAATCCCCACACATGATGCATCACATTCAAGTTGAAACATCGTATTAAAATCAGGTAATGCAAGTATAAGTGCAGAAATAAGCATAGACTTAAGCGTTTCAAAAGCTTCCCTGTGACGTTGTTCCCACACAAAAGGTGCGTTCTTCTTCACGAGTTCATTCAAGGGTGCTGCTATGGAGCTGAAACCCTTTACAAAACGTCTATAGAAGCTTGCAAGCCCATGGAAACTCCGGACTTGTGCGGATGTTGTTGGTTCAGGCCCCTCCTGAATTGCTTTGATCTTTTATTGGTCCACTTCCACACCCTTAGCACTAACAACAAAACCAAGAAATACAACACTCTCCATGCAAAAACTACACTTTTTAAGATTAGCATATAAATGATTATCCCTAAGTGTTTGCAAAACAGCCCGCAAGTGTTCAACATGCTCGGTAAAAGTTGTGCTATAAATATGTATATCATCAAAATACACAACTACAAAGTGGTTTATAAACTCCCTAAGGACCTGATTCATGAGTCTCATAAATGTGGAAGGTGCATTAGTTAAACCAAAAGGCATTACAAGCCACTCGTATAGTCCAAAAGTTGTTTTAAAAGCCGTTTTCCACTCATCACCTTCCCTAATACGTACTTGGTAGTATCCACTCCTCAAATCAATCTTAGTAAAGAAATGACCACCATGTAAATTATCAAGCATATCATCTAATCTAGGAATCGGGTAGCGATACTTTACCGTTATTTGATTGATAGCTCGACAATCTGTGCACATACGCCATTCTCCCGTCTTCTTGGGGACCACAATGACTGGAAATGCACAAGGGCTCATGGACTCTCTAATATTCCCTTTATCTAGCAGCTCCTCAACTTGTTTTTGTATCTCCATGATCTCTTTTGGATTAGCTTTATAGGCTGGTCGGTTTGGAAGCACTGAACCGGGAACAAAGTCGATTTGGTGCTCAACTCCTCGAAGTGGTGGCAGCCCCTTGGGTTCCTCCTCCGGAAAGACATCCTTGAACTCCTGCAAAACAGAATAAATGGGACTTGGGAGGGTATCGGTTAGGTCGGATATGGAAAGTAAACAAGGGGTAGGGTAAACAGAATCTTTAAAAACAAGAAGGTAAATAGGGTTTCCAGCCTTGACTGACTTTAATACTAAGCTCACATTGACCTTATTAGTGTGTGCAGTTTGTGTTTACCTTGTTTAAGGACTTTCGAAGTAGATGCAGCCTTATCTACCTTAGTTACAATACTCTCCTTACCCATGGTTTCAGCCTCTTATTGGTTTGCGTGGTGCTGCAACCTAAAAGCCGTCATCTTAGCTTGTGCATCATGTGCTTCCTTAGGTGTCACAGGGTGTAAAACAATAGTCTTACCTTTATAAGGAAGTTTATAGCAATTTAAGTACCCATCATAAGAAACACGTCTATCAAATTGCCAAGGTCTACCCAAAAGTAAGTGTGTGATGTGCATAGGAAGGACATCACAAAGGACTTCATCGTGAAACTTACCAATCTGAAAATTGATTAACGCTTGGGACTTAACGTGTGTCTCACCATCATCACTTAACCATTGCAACTGATAAGGTTTGGGGTGTGGTAAAGTAGGTATACGCAAGGTCTCAACAAGTAAGCTACTAACCATATTAGTGCAACTACCCGAATCAATGATTAAGTTACAAGTACGACCCCCAATACCACACGTGGATTGAAAAATATTGTCCCGCTGTATGGTATCATCATTCTTAGTTTGGGCAGCTAAAACACGTTTTAAAACACCACATAGACCCGAACCATAACTAGCAGTACCGCTAACATGCAACAAATCATCCTCATCACTATCATCATTAGTGTTATCTTTTTGTTCGGATTCAGATTCATACTCGTGTTGGGATAACTCAATACCAACATCCCTTAAAACACGTTTATTAGGACATTCACGAGCATAATGACCACGGCCACTACACCTAAAACACTCCATATCACGAGCACGTGTAACAGTAGGTGTGCCCTTGTCACGCATATCTTTAGATTTAGCGTCAGAATAAGGTGTACTCGATTTACGTGGTGTAGAATGATTATTTGTACGTGTAAAAGGGTTAAAAGCAACAATAGAAGAGGAGGAAGTATTACCTCACCCAAATGAAGTAGATGAAGGTCTAGGATTACCGTATGAAGCTTTATACGCAGCACGTTCAGCCAATCTCTTTTGCACCAGAATGGCACCTTGAAGAAGTTCGGCCCTTGTGCGATAATTCTGCAACTCGACTGGCATGCTATTTCTGGACGAAGGCCACATTGGAAACGCTGCATTGTAGCTTCATCATCCTCGACAACATTAGCTCGTAGCATAGTGATGCGCAAATCTTCATCAAATTCTTCTACTCTGCACCCTTGACGTAGGGTTTGCAACTTACGTAGTTGATCTCGATAGTAATGGCTAGGAACCCATTCCCGCTACATGATCTCCTTAAGAACAGCCCATTATTGTATCTCACCATCACGTCTTCGGCGACGTTGGGCTTGTAGTTGGTCCCACCAATGCATTGGTGTCGGTAAACTCCATCGTAGCAAGCTGTACCTCTTTAGCATCACTAAAATTTGTACAAGCAAATATTTGAGAGACTTTCATCTCCCTTGCTAAATACCTATCCGGATCAGGTTTACCATCAAAAGGTGGTATCTTGTACTTGATATGATGTGAATCATCATGTGGAGGTGCTTGGACAGCCCCGTCATTGTTGGGAATGATAACTCCACCTGCATTTAAATTAACAACAGGGTTAGGTGGGGGAACTACCTCTTCTCTTCGTTGGAGTTGTAATGCTTGAATAGCATTCATAAGTTGTTCAAATTTGTGGTCGGTGTCAGCACGGTATTTATCAAACTCGTCAGCCATATCTTGCTTCGTGTTTTCTAAGCGTTGAGCAAGTCTGTCTTCGAGTGCTTTTCCGAGAAGCTTATCATCAGCCATAGTGTGAGACTTACGGTGATACTGCTCACTGGTCACTCGTGTTTACACTCAATATAGTATGATAAAAGGATTATAAGAATTGTAGTAACAATGGAAATAAGCTGTTGTTCGACTCTTTTTTTTTGAAAACAAGAACGAGATGTGATGTGTGTGAAAGGAAAATCAAATTGCAGGAAGTGCTTCGTCAAGATTGATCGGAGTACTACTCTTTCGATCGAAAATCAAGAACCCGGTTTCCTTAAGTTCTTGATAATTCTTGATGTTCTTGATTTGGTTTTTGGGGTGTCGATCAAGAACGAGGAAGATACCTGGATTGACTAATTCCATATTGAGAGAAAGCTTCGTTTTTACATCTGGGTTTTATTTTTTATTTTTTTTATTTTTTTATTTTTTATTTTTTTATAAGAGTCGGCCAAGAACTAGGGTTTCTTGATGCGCAGCCCTTATTAGGTTTTCATAAAGAAAACGCAGCAGCTTGATTCAGAAAAAAAATATTTTGCAGCAGAATTCTGAAACTCAGCACCAACGATCCTAGGGTTTCTTGGAGATCAAGAACTCCAAGAACTGTAATACGTGCAGCAGCAGAACGAAAGAATTGCAGCAGCTTTCCTCCTTTCAAAATAACGCAACAGCTTTAATCCCTTATTCTCTGAAACCACTTGATATCAATTGGATTAGGATCTAGATTAAAGCTCTGATTTTTGAATATGGAATGAACATGAACTAGGGCTTTTTATGACTTTTCGTTTATAAACGTAAGAATAGCAATAAATAGAGGAAATGATATGTAATACTCCATCTCAGAATATTTACTGCGATGATCCCGTCCCAGGAACACCACCCAATTATCCCGTCTCAGGACAACTGAAAGAACCCAGTCACTGAAAGTTCTTGAAGGAAACAAACGTATTTTCAATATCCAAAATAATCTGCCCTTTCAGTTCAGCAATCAACACAATAAATGGGAAGGAAAATATGACCTAAGCTAGCTGAATGGCGCCAACTTGGACTAATTTGGGCCTGATTATTACTCCAAACATAAATAAAAGCCCAATCTGAAATTAACTAAGTAAATATCCATAAATTACTAAATAAAAACGCCCCAAACATGGGGTTCTTGCTCTTCAAGTCCAATCAACACTTAATAAGCAGAAAATAGATGGAGCATCAGCTTTTAAGCTTTTGCTCCCTTCAGTCACGACTTGAACCAATGTTGCATAAGCTTCTCGAGCCTTCTTCAATTGAAATCTTGTAATAGGTCCATCTCTGATGACAATATGATCTTGAACCTTGTGAATACGCGGTTGCTCATCCTGATGTGTATCAACTTCAAAGATAATTACAAACGTTTTTTCGTACTTTTTTTGTACCCATAGAGTACTTAACTGTGTGATTTTTGATTCCTTGTGCAAGGCCATTCTGGCCTCCGCTTTCCTTGCCATTTTCTCAGGCGTGCCTTGTTTATCGTTCTGCTCGATATCACATTAGTACTTCAAAGAGAATTACAAACCTTTTTTTTCGTAATTTTTTTTGTACCCATAGAGTACTTAACAGTGTGATTTTTGATTCCTTGTACATTGCCATTGTGGCCTCCGTTTTGCTTGCCGTTTGCGCCGGCGTGCCTTATTTATCATTCTGGTCGATATCACATCAGTACTTCAAAGAGAATTACAAATCTTTTTTTTCATACTTTTTTTTTGTACCCATAGAGTACTTAACAAGTGAGATTTTTGATTCCTTGTACAAGGCCATTCTAGCCTCCGTTTCGCTTGCCGTTTGCGCCGGCGTGCCTTATTTATCGTTCTGGTCGATATCACATCAGTACTTCAAAGAGAATTACACACGTTTTTTTCGTACTTTTTTTGGTACCCAAAGAGTACTTAACGGTGTGATTTTTGATTCCTTGTATAAGGCCATTCTGGCCTCTGTTTTGTTTGCCGTTTGCGCCGGCGTGCGTTATTTATCGTTCTGGTCTATATCATCAGTACTTCAAAGAGAATTACAAACGATTTACTTCGTACTTTTTTTTGTACCCATAGATTACTTAACGGTGCGATTTCTTATTCCTTGTACAAGACCATTCTGGCCTCTGTTTTGCTTGCCGTTTGCACCGGCGTGCCTTATTTATCATTCTGGTCGATATCAAATCAGTACTTCAAAGAGAATAACAAATATTTTTTTTCATACTTTTTTTTGTACCCATAAAGTACTTAACGGTGTGATTTTTGATTCCATGTACCAGGCCATTCTGGCCTCCGTTTTGCTTGCCGTTTGCGCCGGCGTGCCTTATTTATCGTTCTGGTCGATGCCACATCAGTACTTTAAAGAGAATTGCAAACGTTTTTATTTGTACTTTTTTTTGTACCTATAGAGTACTTAACGGTGTGATTTTTTATTCGTTGTACAAGGCCATTCTGGCCTCCGTTTTGCTTGCCGTTTGCGCCGGCGTGCTTTATTTATCGTTCTGGTCGATACCACATCAGTACTTCAAAGAGAATTACAAACGTTTTTGTTTGTACTTTTTTTGTACCCATATAGTATTTAACGGTGTGAATTTGGATTCCTTGTACAAGGCCATTCTGGCCTCCGTTTTGCTTGCCATTTGCGCCGGCGTGCCTTATTTATCGTTCTGGTCGATATCACATCAGTACTTCAAAGAGAATTGCCAACGTTTTTTTTCGTACTTTTTTTTGTACCCATAGAGTACGTAACGGTGTGATTTTTGATTCCTTGTACAAGCCCATTCTGGCCTCCGTTTTGCTTGCCGTTTGCGCCGGCGTGCCTTATTTATCATCCTGGTCGATATCACATTAGTACTTCAAAGAGAATTACAAATGTTTTTTTCGTACTTGTTTTGTACACATAGAGTACTTATTGGTGTGATTTTTGATTCCTTGTACAAGGACATTCTGGCCTCCGTTTTGCTTGCCGTTTGCGCCGACGAGCCTTATTTATCATTCTGGTCGATATCACATCAGTACTTCAAAAGAGAATTACAAGCGTTTTTTTTGTATTTTTTTTGTACCCATAGAGTACAAAACGGTGTGATTTTTGATTCCTTGTACAAGGCCATTCTGGCCTCCGTTTTCCTTTCCGTTTGCACCGGCGTGCCTTATTTATCGTTATGGTCGATATCACATCAGTACTTCAAAGAGAATTACAACTTATGTTTCGTACTTTTTTTACCCATTGAGTACTTAACGTTGTGATTTTTGATTCCTAGTACAAGGCCATTCTGGCCTACGTTTTGCTTGCCGTTTGCTCCGGCGTGCCTTATTTAGCGCTCTAGTCGATATCACATTAGTACTTCAAGGAGAATTACAAACGTTTGTTTTCGTACTTCTTTTTGTACCCATAGAGTACTTAACGGTGTGATTTTTTATTCGTTGTACAAGGCCATTCTGGCCTCCGTTTTGCTTGTCGTTTGCACCGGCGTGCCTTATTTATCGTTCTGGTCGATACCACATCAGTACTTCAAATAGAATTACAAACGTTTTTGTTTGTACTTTTTTTTGTACCCATATAGTACTTAACGGTGTGAATTTTGATTCCTTGTACAAGGCCATTCTGGCCGCCGTTTTGCTTGCCATTTGCGCCGGCGTGCCTTATTTATCGTTCTGGTCGATATCACATCGCACTTCAAAGAGAATTGCAAACGTTTTTTTCGTACTTTTTTTGTACCCATAGAGTACGTAACGGTGTGATTTTTGATTCCTTGTACAAGCCCATTCTGGCCTCCGTTTTGCTTGCCATTTGAGCCGGCATGCCTTTTTTGTCGTTTTGGTCGATATCACATTAGTACTTCAAAGAGAATTACAAATGTTTTTTTTCGTACTTGTTTTGTACACATAGAGTACTTAATGGTGCGATTTTTGATTCCTTGTACAAGGACATTCTCGCCTCCGTTTTGCTTGCCGTTTGCGCCGGCATGCCTTATTTATCATTCGGTCGATATCACATCGCACTTCAAAGAGAATTACAAGCGTTTTTTTTTGTATTTTTTTTTGTACACATAGAGTACAAAACGGTGTGATTTTTGATTCCTTGTACAAGGCCATTCTGGCCTCCGTTTTCCTTTCCGTTTGCACCGGCGTGCCTTATTTATCGTTATGGTCGATATCACATCAGTACTTCAAAGAGAATTACAACTTATTTTTCGTACTTTTTTTTACCCATAGAGTATTTAACGTTGTGATTTTTGATTCCTCGTACAAGGCCATTCTGGCCTCCGTTTTGCTTGCCGTTTGCTCCGGCGTGCCTTATTTATCGTTCTGGTCGATATCACAACAATACTTCAGAGAGAATTACAAACGTTATTTTTCATACTTTTTTTTGTACCCTTAGAGTACTTAACGGTGTGATTTTTGATTCCTTGTACAAGGCCATTCTGGCCTCCGTTTTGCATGCCGTTTGCGCCGCCGTGCCTTATTTATCGTTGTGGTCGATATCACATCGGTACTTCAAAAAAAAATTACAAACTTTTTTTTCGTACTTTTTGTATCCACCTATTACTTAACGATGTGATTTTTGTTTACTTGTACAAGGCCAACCGGGTCTCCATTTTGCCTGCCGTTTGCACCGGCGTGCCTTGTTTATCGTTCTGGTCGATATGACATCGTTACTACAAAGATAATTACAAAAAAAAAATCGTACTTTTTTTATACCCAATGATTACTTAACGGTGTGATTTTTGATTCCTAGGACAAGGCCATTCGTTTGTCCATTTCGCATGCCGTTTACGCCGCCGTGCCTTATTTATCATTCTGGTCGATATCATATCGTTACGTCACAGGAAAAAGTACGAAATAAAACGTTTGTAATTCTCTTTGAAGTACTGATTTGGTATCGACCAGAACGATAAATAACTCACGCTGGCGCAAACGGCAAGCAAAACGGAGGCCATAATGGCCTTGTACAAGGAATCAAAAATCACACCGTTAAGTACTTTATGGGTACAAAAAAAGTATGAAAAAAAAGTTTGTAATTCTCTTTGAAGTACTGATGTGATATCGACCAGAACAATAAATAAGGCACACCGGCACAAACGGCAAGCAAAATGGAGACCACAATGGCCTTATACAAGGAATCAAAAATCACACCGTTTAAGTAATCGGTGGGTACAAAAAAAGTTTGTAATTCTCTTTGAAGTACTGATGTGATATCGACCAGAAAGTTAAATAAGAAAAATTGGCGATAACGGCCTGCGAAACGGACACCCGAATGTCCTTGTAAAAGAAATCAAAAATCACATCGTTATGTACTCTATGGGTATGAAAAAAGTACGAAAAAAATGGTTCATAATTTTCTATGAAGTAACGAGGTGATATCGACCAGAAAGTTAAATAAGACACGTCGGCGCAAACGGCATGCAAAACGTACACCCGAATGGCCTTGTACAAGGAATCAAAAATCACACCATTAAGTAATCTATAGGTATGAAAAAAGTATGAAAAATAAGGTTGTGATTTTCTTCGACGTAACGCCGTGATATCGACCGAACGTTGAATAAAGCACGGCGGCGCAAACGGCATGCGAAACGGACACCCGAATGGCCTTGTACAAGGAATCAAAAATCACACGCTTAAGTAATCTAGTAACATCCCGACTCTTCGTAAAAAATATGGCACGCCGGCACATAAAAGAGCCTTTTAACTAAAAGTCTAAAAGCTTTTTCGTGTGATTTAATTAAACGATTTAAGGTATATACGTAAATATATATATATTCGAAACCTATATAATTAAAAGGAAAATCAGCTTTTGTTAAACAAGGGCATTAAAGGAAAAGCTAAGGTTAGGGAGTGGGTATATAAACGGATTTGTTTGCAAAGGCTAATCACTAACCTAATTAAAAATCAGAATTCAGCCCCTTCCCTTACCCTTGGGCGGCCGTGAGAGGGGAGGAGAGAACAAGAGAGAGTTCAACACAATTCTAAGAGAAAGACTCATCTCTTTCGATCGAGTTTAAGGCTTGGAATCGTTGCGAAGAGGGCTACGGATTCCTATCGCTTGGCGGTGTTGCAAAGCCTTTCCTCTCGAGTTTTGGAGCAGCTTTTCTCGGGCTGCATTAGGTAAGAAAAGCTATTCCTATGATTTCAATTCTTAGTTGTAAGGATTAGATCTTTTCTCAAGAAGTTTTGGTGTTAGAGGGATGAGGGTTGCATTGGTTAATGTCTATAGAGTATATGGTGTCTTTTGATGAAGATTTTCTGTGCTTACTGTGTTAATTTGCCGTCGTTTTGGTTGAAATACGATCCGGAAATCGCATGGTGATGATATTAGGGTTTTGGTCGAATCCAGGGTGGACGGGCGTCCGCTATCCGGACGGGCGTCCGCTTAGGTTGTGTCTCATACGGGCGTCCGGCTTAACCGGACGGGCGTCCGAAGTGCTATTTTTACATTCAGGATTGAAATTGTGTTGGTGGACGGGCGTCCGGGTATAGTGGACGGGCGTCCGCCTTTGGACGGGCGTTCGCAAGATTCGACGGGCGTCCAGGGGCTTAAACGGGCGTCTAGCTTGTTTTGTCCTTCTTTCTTTGTGGGTTGTTGTTCAGCCTTATAAACATGATTTATCTTTATGAAACCTTTATATATGATATGTTAATATGGTATAAATATAGACAAGCCCGAATTGAGCTTCGATTCGTTCGCTTAAAACACCGAATGTACTCTTAAAGGGAGTTGAAGTTCGGATCCGTCGGAAGAGCATGATAGGCTTGTGCTTTGATGAATTAGGATTCATCAATGTCCGTGTATGTGCTAGGACTCGGTCCGTGTCTAGTGGTCTAGGAAGAGAGTAGTATGGGTGAGGGAGATTATTTGAAAACACTTAGGTTGGCTAGTTAATAACTTAATAAACAACGTATGTGACTAGTAAAAGATTAAACAACATGTCTCTCTTGGCTAGGCACCAGTGCTAAATCGCGATGCATGTGCTACCTCTCGAAGGTGGAAGAACTTCGTAGGTCAAAAGACCCTAAGTACGGAGGGACTCGCCGAGGTGTGCGTGCTATCGGAGTCTACCTTTTCTAGACTTCGTGGATATTGGTGTGATCCACTAATATGTTGCAATAGAGTGTTCCCAAGGTAGAATAACTCGTAGGTCAATGACCCTAAGTACGAGGACTCGCCGAGGTGGATGCGCGTAGTGCCCTTGAGTGCGGTTGTAACATAGATAAGCTAAGTTAGAAACAGCTTAGTCACGACGTGTTGATGAGCATGAAGTGAACCCTAGATTGAGTCGGTCCCGCTTAAATAACTAATTAAATAACTATCTTTTCTTTATAACAATAATTGTTATCATAGCTTCTCTTTCTTACTAAGTACGTTGTACTTACCTCGAATGCATATTTTTCTATGTGTTTGGGGGTGAGAAGACGAACAAAGTTGATCGTGTTTTCGTTGAGGAGTTCGAGGACGTTTTGATGGCATTGAAGCCCTCTCGATGTTTTCCTTCACTTTTCTTTTAAAGGTTGTACGGTTTATCTTGTAGATTCTCTTATAAGTTTGTTGTACTTTTATTTCAAGTTTGTAAGACTAGCTTTGTATCTTCTCTTTGGGACATCGTACGTTGTAAGCTTGTTACCGTTGTCGTAAGCTTTTCCTTTTTTACCCCTAGACGGTTTGTTTTCTATTCTAGTAGCATTTATGGTTTTTACCCGAGTCATTTGGACTTCCGTTGCTTTATTTTTGATACGATGACGTAGAGGTCGGCGTATAATTTTAGATTTATTTAACGTTATACGCGCCGAACGTTCTCTTCCGGATAAGGGCTCGGTATCCGGGAGCGGGGCGTTACGCTTGGTATCGTAGAGAAGCGTTCCTTGCTTTTCTAGGCTTCCCTTTCTTAAGATAAGACCTTTAAGATCGCTTAGTAACCATTCGACTTCTTTGATCTTTCGTAATTGCAGAATTCATAGAAGTTTCTTTGCCGACCTAAACTTTTGTTTTAAGATAAGGTATCTTAGATCTTTTAGAACCTTTCGACTTCTTTTGTTCTTGGTGGCAAATCGTAAAACTAAGAATCTTTAGACCTTGGTCAAGTTTCACTAGGACCAGTGAAGAGTCTTCCTTGGCAAAGGTTAGTTAGAGTTCCAAGCTCACATCCTTTATGTGATGCCCTCTAGTGTTCCTTCTAGGATCTTTAGCAGAACCCTTCTCTTCTTTTGGAGCTTCTAGACTTTTCTCCTTTTGCTCTTTCCTTGGAGGATTTAAAGTTTTCTTATTGCGACCTTTTGATTCAATCATTACCTTGATTTTGTATTTTGGTGTTATGTAAAACGAGTAAAACAACTTTGTTCACGTTTCTATATGTCTTTTAATATTACCTCTGATGTTTCAAAAATTCTATAAATTTGCAGTCACTTAGGAAATTGCCTTATCTACATTTTCTATTTTGGCATCAACTTAGTTTTCAATATGGATTGTTCATAAATTGTTTAACAAGGAGGAGTACTCTGTTCAGAAAATTCTGCAGCGGTACTCTTACTTACGAGTCTGTTTTGAATAAGTTAAACATTTTCAAATGACTTGAATTTTTGATATGTTGTAGAAAACTCTCTGATCTGAAATTTTTGTTTTGGAGTCAAGTGCTAATTCTTTCTAATTTGAGTTCAATCTGCAAAATAATGTAGATTATAAATTTCTGAAAGTTTTGACAGCTTGCAGCAAGAGACAAAAATAATTATTTTTAACCAACTTATGCTTTTCCATAAATTCTGAATTTTGTGTAGCATATGTAAAGCTTGTATACCTACAACTTTTCTTTTTACATCATGTTCAAAATTAGTTTGGTTTGTTTTGTACAAGTCAATCATTTCATGGTTGACGTACGTACTTAAACTTTTAAAATTATTTAAGTACTTGTTCATGAAAGGCTAGACAACATTCTTTCACCTTGGAAGTTTAGGTGTGGGGTAGTATGTGTTGGGAAGGCTTTGAAGCATAAGACCCTAACTTACTTGTTATCCAAAATAAGAAGTTTAGTGAGTAGATATTAAGTGTTGTAGATTTAATACCCTTTTGTGACAAGAAACACTTACATGGTGACTTTCCAATCCCATGTTTTCTTTAACGAGGTACTTTTTATAATCATTTGGATTCACACTTAGTTACCTCTAATTTCAAATGTTTTTCCCCTTGCATACTATTTGTGACCAATGTGGTAGCCGGATCATCCGTTTGAAACTTTTTGAACTCGGTAAGAGTTCTTCCATTGCGAAGTTTTATTCTTCAAGTGTGCACATACTTTGATGTTTATTTTTTTTATGAAGATGTTTTCATAGTGTCAATGCTTGATTTAAGGAAATGAGTTTCTCACCCTTCGAACTATTTGACTCGGCAACCGCATACCCTTTCATTGCATCATGTTTAGCAAATTTGGGTCAATACACTTTTGCATCCTAGTGATTACCTTCAATGCATCCCATACACGATGTTTTAGTGCGTAAAACTTTTGTTTAAGGACTCAACTCTTTTATTAGAATTTTATAAATTTCGAAACCGGGTGGAAAGATCAAACTTCCTCATAACATCCATTTTAAATACATATTCTTTTGTCTTCCGGAAAGAATACGTGAACAACCATTTCTTACCTAAGTGTCTTTAAATAGCTTCAAACTACTTTTAGAAAATTTCATATATACATATGTTCAAAAGCTCTATTGATAATTCCTTTCAAAGTACTATATCCTTTACTTCCTTATGAAATTTTTGTTTTGAATAAGCGAGTAGTTGAACCTCCTTTACAACTCATGCACGTCTTTTAAAGCTACGTTTGATGAAGGATTTTAGCATGCAACTTATTTTGTTAAGAGTTTTCCCTCGACAAAAGAAAAAAAAAATTTACTACAGGTGTTAAGTCGTTTTGTTTTATTCCAAACCTTCTTTCTTCAAATTGGAAGAAATGACTTTCTGATTTTTATTTTTTTTTTTTTATTTATTTATTTATTTTTTTTTTTTTTTTAAAAAAAAAAAAAAAGGGTTGTCCTTATCCTTTGAACACTTTCATCTTCGATTCAAAACTTTTTAACAATATCACAATAGTTCTTATTGTGTTAATCTTTGAACGACACAAAAACATGTACTATTCGAAACTCTTGTGTTTTCTTTACTCGCCGTTACTTATGATTTCTTCACGAAGCACTTCTCCGGTTTACCTTTATCCTTGAACCTTTGGAGAAGATGTTTCCCGCTTTCAAAAATAATATTTTAACCGCAACGGTTGTTGAAAGAAATAGAATATGCATTTTCTCGAATTCTTTTGCTTTCTTTTCCACGTAATCATTCATGACCCCTTTCACAACATTTCACCAATTTACTTGGATTTTCAACATGAAATCTTTCGAGAGAATATCGCCGTCTTCAAATCTTTATATACATTTATCATATGTATAAGTACATATTTGAATAATATTTGAGACTTCTTCCACTTCTAGACCTTTCTATTGAACTCTTTAATAGCAAGTTTGTCTTTCTTTTGCATTCAATCATACCAATAATTTCAAGAGAAAGGAAAATGTTTCAATCTGATTTTGTAGAATGACCTCTGGCCGTGATAAATGTCTCGCCGTCGAGTACTTTTGTTTTTAGTGACTTATCACAAGTACCCTCATATAGGCAAATTTTATATATCATCCATTTTGCATTATCTAAACAAATGTTTTATCATATGCATGTGAACCAAGTTCAATCCGTCTTCATTCTGTATTACACATCTCAAGATTTTCCTATTTGCTATCTCCCTTAGTAGTTTCAAATTTTCAAAAGATTTGCATAACCATTCTTACCCTTCTTCTGGAATCAAGGTGAGGACAAGTTTAAAACTTTGTTTCTTATAGATGTGTTGTTTAAAAATAAACTCTTTCACAACTCCAATATTCTCGTTGGACTATAAAGTTATGGTTGCTGATAAACTCACTATCAAAGTTGTATTCTTGTCTATAGGAAATCCTTGTAAGTCTGGTAGAAGAAGTTTATGTGGTTACCTTTTTTTTTTGGAGACTAGTAAAGATTGAAGTTTGTCTAGGGTTTGGGTGTTATAGATGGTTTAGTGCCGAATTGATAGCAAGGCGGAATTGAAGTTCCTTAAGTTAATAGTCGCTTCGAGGGTAAGGCGAATGTATAGATCGAGTAACCTTTGCGTAAGTCCGGAAACTTCGTAAGGGTGATGAATGGACAAAGAACCCGGAAGAATTCTACCGTTAATTAATTAGTGGATGGATGTATGACTCTTGGGACACAGGGTTCTAGGAAGAGCTTAAGAAGTTGGGTTAGAAGAGTTGAGTATAAGGTAGATGTTTTGTGTGTGGATAAGATAGAATGGTGCTTGGGTCTGAAGTACTAGATTAGTTGTGATGGACGCGTCGAAGTCTTGATGTTGAAAATAATAAGGTTCAAATCAGCTTGGAGATAATGTTTGTTTTTGAAAGTGAACTAGAAAGTGGGCAAGCCGGTATCTAAGATGAAAGTGGAGTTGGTTCCACAAGTTTCGAGGACGAAACTTCTTTAAGGGGGGAAGAATGTAACATCCCGACTCTTCGTAAAAGGGTAAAAGAGCCTTTTAACTAAAAGTCAGTTTTTCGTGTGATTTAATTAAACGATTTAAGGTATATACGTAAATATATATATATTCGAAACCTATATAATTAAAAGGAAAATCAGCTTTGTTAAACAAGGGCATTAAAGGAAAAGCTAAGGTTAGGGGAGTGGGTATATAAACGGATTTGTTTGCAAAGGCTAATCACTAACCTAATTAAAAATCAGGAATTCAGCCCCTTCCCCTTACCCTTGGGCGGCTGTGAGAGGGGAGGAGAGAACAAGAGAGAGTTCAACACAATTCTAAGAGAAAGACTCATCTCTTTCAGATCGAGTTTAAGGCTTGGAATCGTTGCGAAGAGGGCTACGGATTCCTATCAGTTTGGCGGTGTTGCAGCAGCTTTCCTCTGAGTTTTGGAGCAGTTTTCTGGGCTGCATTAGGTAAGAAAAGCTATTCCTATGATTTCAATTCTTAGTTGTAAGGATTAGATCTTTTCTCAAGAAGTTTTGGTGTTAGAGGGATGAGGGTTGCATTGGTTAATGTCTATAGAGTATATGGTGTCTTTTGATGAAGATTTTCTGTGCTTACTGTGTTAATTTGCTGCTGTTTTGGTTGAAATACGATCTGGAAATCGCATGGTGATGATATTAGGGTTTTGGTCGAATCCAGGTGGACGGGCGTCCAGTTATCCGGACGGGCGTCTGCTTAGGTTGTGTCTCATACGGGCGTCTGGCTTAACCGGACGGGCGTCTGAAGTGCTATTTTTACATTCAGGATTGAAATTGTGTTAGGTGGACGGGCGTCTGGGTATAGTGGACGGGCGTCCAGCTTTGGACGGGCGTTCGCAAGATTCGACGGGCGTCCAGGGGCTTAAACGGGCGTCTAGCTTGTTTTGTCCTTCTTTCTTTGTGGGTTGTTGTTCAGCCTTATAAACATGATTTATCTTTATGAAACCTTTATATATGATATGTTAATATGGTATAAATATAGACAAGCCCGAATTGAGCTTCGATTCGTTCGCTTAAAACACCGAATGTACTCTTAAAGGGAGTTGAAGTTCGGATCCGTCGGAAGAGCATGATAGGCTTGTGCTTTGATGAATTAGGATTCATCAATGTCTGTGTATGTGCTAGGACTTGTCCGTGTCTAGTGGTCTAGGAAGAGAGTAGTATGGGTGAGGGAGATTATTTGAAAACACTTAGGCTGGCTAGTTAATAACTTATGTGACTAGTAAAAGATTAAACAACATGTCTCTCTTGGCTAGGCACCAGGCTAAATCGCGATGCATGTGCTATCTCTGAAGGTGGAAGAACTTCGTAGGTCAAAAGACCCTAAGTACGGAGGGACTCGCCGAGGTGTGCGTGCTATCGGAGTCTACCTTTTCTAGACTTCGTGGATATTGGTGTGATCCACTAATATGTTGCAATAGAGTGTTCCCAAGGTAGAATAACTCGTAGGTCAATGACCCTAAGTACGGAGGGACTCTCGCCGAGGTGGATGCGCGTAGTGCCCTTGAGTGCGGTTGTAACATAGATAAGCTAAGTTAGAAACGCTTAGTCACGACGTGTTGATGAGCATGAAGTGAACCCTAGATTGAGTCGGTCCCGCTTAAATAACTAATTAAATAACTATCTTTTCTTTATAACAATAATTGTTATCATAGCTTCTCTTTCTTACTAAGTACGTTGTACTTACCTCGAATGCATATTTTTCTATGTGTTTGGGGGTGAGAAGACGAACAAAGTTGATCGTGTTTTCGTTGAGGAGTTCGAGGACGTTTTGATGGCATTGAAGCCCTCTCGATGTTTTCCTTCACTTTTCTTTTAAAGGTTGTACGGTTTATCTTGTAGATTCTCTTATAAGTTTGTTGTACTTTTATTTCAAGTTTGTAAGACTAGCTTTGTATCTTCTCTTTGGGACATCGTACGTTGTAAGCTTGTTACCGTTGTCGTAAGCTTTTCCTTTTTTACCCCTAGACGGTTTGTTTTCTATTCTAGTAGCATTTATGGTTTTTACCCGAGTCATTTGGACTTCCGTTGCTTTATTTTTGATACGATGACGTAGAGGCTGGCGTATAATTTTAGATTTATTTAACGTTATACGCGCCGAACGTTCTCTTCCGGATAAGGGCTCGGTATCTGGGAGCGGGGCGTTACACAAAAATCACACCGTTAAGTACTCTATGGGTACAAAAAAAAGTACAAAAAAAGTTTGTAATTTTCTTTGAAGTACTGATGTGATATCGACCAGAATGATAAATAAGGCACGCCGGCTCAAACGGCAAGCAAAACCGAGACCCGAATGGCCTTGTACATGGAATCAAAAATCACACTATTAAGTAATCGGTGGGTACCAAAAAATTTCGAAAAAAAGGTTTGTAATTTTCTTTGAAATAACGATGTGTTTTCGACCATAAAGTTAAAAAAAAACACGTCGGCGCAAACGGCATGCAAAATGGACAACCGAAAGGCCTTGTGCATGGAATCAAAAATCACACCGTTATGTACTCTATGGATACCAAAAAAATACGAAAAAAGCGTTTGCAATTTTCTTTGAAGTAACAATGTGATATCGACCAGAAAGTTAAATAGGACACGTCGGCGCAAACGGCACGCGAAATGGACACCCAAATTCCCTTGTACAAGGAATCAAAAATCACACCGTTAAGTACTCTATGGGTACAAAAAAAAGTTTGTAATTTTCTTTGAAGTACTGATATGATATCGACCAGAACGATAAATAAGGCACGCCGGCGCAAAACGGACACCCGAATGGTTTTGTACAAGGAATCAAAAATCACACCGATAAGTACTCTATGGGTACAAAAAAAAGTACGAAAAAAAAGTTTGTAATTTTCTTTGAAGTACTGATGTGATATCGACCAGAACGATAAATAAGGCACGCCGGCGCAAACGGCAAGCAAAACGGAGACCAGAATGGCCTTGTACAAGGAATCAAAAATCACACCGTTAAGTACTTCGAAGAAAATTACGTACTATTTTTTCATACTTTTTTTGTACCCATAGAGTACTTAACGGTGTGATTTTTGATTCCTTGTACAAGGGCATTTGGGTGTCCATTTCGCATGCCGTTTGCGCCGACGTTTCCTATTTAACTTTCTGGTCGATATCACATTGTTACTTCAAAGAAAATTGCAAACATTTTTTTCGTACTTTTTTTGTACCCATAGAGTACATAACGGTGTGATTTTTGATTCCATGCACTAGGCCTTTCGGTTGTCCATTTTGCATTCCGTTTGCGCCGACGTGTCTTTTTTAACTTTCTCGTCGATAACACATCGTTATTTCAAAGAAAATTACAAACCTTTTTTTCGAACTATTTTTGTACCCACCGATTACTTAACAGTGTGATTTTTGATTCCGTGTACAAGGCCATTCGGGTCCCGGTTTTGCGGGCCGTTTGAGCTGGCGTGCCTTATTTATCGTTCTGGTCGATATCACCTCAGTACTTCAAAGAAAATTACAAACTTTTTTTTCAAACTTTTTTTTGTACCCATAGAGTAATTAACGGTGTGATTTTTGATTCTTTGTACAAGACCATTCGGGTGTCCGTTTTGCGCCGGCGTGCCATATTTATCGTTTTGGCCGATATCAATCAGTACTTCAAAAAAAATTACAAACTTTTTTTTCGTACATTTTTTGTACCCACCGATTACCTAACAGTGTGATTTTTGATTCCTTGTACAAGGCCATTCGGGTGTCCGTTTGCCTGCCGTTTGCACCGCCGTGCCTTATTTATCGTTGTGATCAATATCACATCGTTACTTAAAAGATAATTACACACCTTTTTTTTGTACTTTTTTTTATACCCAATGATTACTTAACGGTGTGATTTTTGATTCCTTGTTCAACGGCCATTCTAGCGTCCACTTTGCCTGCCGTTTGCACAGCCGTGCCTTATTTATCGTTGTGGTCGATATCACATCGTTACTTCAAAGATATTTACAAACCTTTTTTTCGTACTTTTTTTGTACCCACTGATTACTTAACGGTGTGATTTTTGATTCCTTGTTAAAGGCCATTTGGTTGTCCGTTTCGCATGCCGTTTACGCCAATTTGTCTTATTTAACTTTCTGGTCGATATCACATCAGTACTTCAAAGAAAATCTCAAACTTTTTTTTCATACTTTTTTGTACCCACAGAGTACTTAACGGTGTGATTTTTGATTCCTTGCACAAGGCCATTCAGGTGTCCGTTTTGCATGCCGTTTGCACCGACGTGTCATATTTAAATTTCTGGTCGATATCACATCGTTACTTCAAAGAAAATTACAAACCTTTTTTTGTAGTTTTTTTGTACCCATAGAGTACGTAACGGTGTGATTTTTGATTCCTTGTACAAGGCCATTCTCGTGTCCATTTTGCTTGCCGTTTGCGCCGGCGTGCCTTATTTATCATTCTGGTCGATATCACATCCGTAACTTCAAAGAAAATCACAAACTTTTTTTCGTACTTTTTTTGTACCCACAGAGTACTTAACGGTGTGATTTTTGATTCCTTGTACAAGGCCATTCGGGTGTCCGTTTTGCATGCCGTTTACACCGGCGTGTCATATTTAACTTTCTGGTCGATATCACATCGTTACTTCAAAGAAAATTACAAACCTTTTCTTTCATAATTTTTATTGTACACATAGAGTACTTAACGGTGTGATTTTTGATTCCTTGTACAAGGCCATTGTCGTTTCCGTTTCGGCTGCCGTTTGCATTTCGGATGCCGTTTGCGCCGGCGTGCCATATTTATCGTTCTGGTCGATATCACATCAGTAATTCAAAGAAAATTACAGACCTTTTTATTCGTACTTTTTTATTCCCACCTATTACTTAACAGTGTGATTTTTGATTCCTTGTACAAGGCTATTCGGGTGTCCGTTTCGCCTGCCGTTTGCACTGCCGTGCATTATTTATCGTTGTGGTCGATATCAGATCGTTACTTCACAGATAATTACAAACATTTTTTTTCGTACTTTTTATATACCCAATGATTACTTAAAGATGTGATTTTTGATTCCTTGTACAGGGCCATTCGGGTAACCGTTTTGCTTGCCGTTTGCGCCGGGATGCCTTATTTATCGTTCTGGTCGAAATCACATCAGTACTTCGAAGAAAATTACAAACTTTTTTTTCGTACTTTTTTGTACCCACCGAGTACTTAACGGTGTAATTTTTGATTCCTTGTACAAGGCCATTCTAGTGTCCATTTTGCCTGCCGTTTGCACCATCGTCCCTTTTTTTTATCGTTTTGGTCGATATCACATCGTTACTTCAAAGATAATTACAAACCTTTTTTGTACTTTTATACCCTGCGAGTACTTAGCGGTGTGATTTTTTATTCCTTGTACAAGGCCATTCGGGCGTCCGTTTAGCATGCCGTTTACGCCGATTTGTCTTATTTAATTTTCTGGTCGATATCACATTGTTACTTCAAAGAAAATTGCAAACGTTTTTTTCGTACTTTTTTTGGTATCCATAGAGTACATAACGGTGTGATTTTTGATTCCATGCACAAGGCCTTTCGGTTGTCCATTTTGCATGCCGTTTGCGCCGACGTGTTTTTTTTTAACTTTATGGTTGATAACACATCGTTATTTCAAAGAAAATTACAAACCTTTTTTTCGAACTTTTTTGGTACCCACCGATTACTTAACAGTGTGATTTTTGATTCCATGTACAAGGCCATTCGGGTCTCGGTTTTGCTTGCCGTTTGAGCCGGCGTGCCTTATTTATCGTTCTGGTCGATATCACATCAGTACTTCAACGAAAATTACAAACTTTTTTTTGTACCCATAGAGTACTTAACGGTGTGATTTTTGATTCCTTGTACAAAACCATTCGGGTGTCCGTTTGAGCCGGCGTGCCTTATTTATCGTTCTGGTCGATATCAAATCAGTACTTTAAAGAAAATTACAAAACTTTTTTTTTCCGTACCCATAGATTACTTAACTGTGTGATTTTTGATTCCTTGTACAAGGCCATTCGGGTGTCCGTTTCGCAGGCCGTTTGCGCCGCCATGCCTTATTCAACGTTCTGGTCGATATCACATCGTTACATCGAAGAAAATCACAACCTTATTTTTCGTACTTTTTTCATACCTATAGATTACTTAATGGTGTGATTTTTGATTCCTTGTACAAGGCCATTCGGGTGTCCGTTTGCATGCCGTTTGCGCCGACGTGTCTTATTTAACTTTCTGGTCGATATCACCTCGTTACTTCATAGAAAATTATGAACCATTTTTTCGTACTTTTTTCATACCCATAGAGTACACAACGATGTGATTTTTGATTTCTTTTACAAGGACATTCGGGTGTCCGTTTCGCAGGCCGTTATCGCCAATTTTTCTTATTTAACTTTCTGGTCGATATCACATCAGTACTTCAAAGAGAATTACAAACTTTTTTTGTACTTTTTTTGTACCCACCGATTACTTAAACGGTGTGATTTTTGATTCCTTGTATAAGGCCATTGTGGTCTCCATTTTGCTTGCCGTTTGTGCCGGTGTGCCTTATTTATTGTTCTGGTCGATATCACATCAGTACTTCAAAGAGAATTAAAAACTTTTTTTCGTACTTTTTTTGTACCCATAAAGTACTTTACGGTGTGATTTTTGATTCCTTGTACAAGGCCATTATGGCCTCCGTTTTGCTTGCCGTTTGCGCCAGCGTGAGTTATTTATCGTTTTGGCGATACCAAATCAGTACTTCAAAGAGAATTGCAAACGTTTTATTTCGTAGTTTTTTATACCCATAGAGTACTTAACGGTGTGATTTTTGATTCCTTGGCCTCCGTTTTGCTTGCCGTTTGCGCCGGCGTGCCTTATTTATCGTTCTGGTCGATATCAGATCAGTACTTCGAAGAAAATTACGAACTATTTTTTCATACTTTTTTTGTACCCATAGAGTACTTAACGGTGTGATTTTTGATTCCTTGTACAAGGGCATTTGGGTGTCCATTTCGCATGCCGTTTGCGCCGACGTGTCCTATTTAACTTTCTGGTCGATATCACATTGTTACTTCAAAGAAAATTACAAACGTTTTTTTCGTACTTTTTTTGTACCCATAGAGTACATAACGGTGTGTTTTTTGATTCCATGCACTAGGCCTTTCGGTTGTCCGTTTTGCATGCCGTTTGCGCCGACGTGTCTTTTTTAACTTTCTCGTCGATAACACATCGTTATTTCAAAGAAAATTACAAACCTTTTTTTTGAACTATTTTTGTACCCACCGATTACTTAACAGTGTGATTTTTGATTCCGTGTACAAGGCCATTCGGGTCTCGGTTTTTCTGGCCGTTTGAGCCGGCGTGCCTTATTTATCGTTCTGGTCGATATCACCTCAATACTTCAAAGGAAATTACAAACTTTTTTTTTGAACTTTTTTTTGTACCAATAGAGTAATTAACGGTGTGATTTTTGATTCTTTGTACAAGACCATTCGGGTGTCCGTTTTGCGCCGGCGTGCCTTATTTATCGTTTTGGCCGATATCAATCAGTACTTCAAAAAAAATTACAAACTTTTTTTTCGTACATTTTTTGTACCCACCGATTACCTAACAGTGTGGTAATTACACACCTTTTATTTGTACTTTTTTTTATACCCAATGATTACTTAACAGTGTGATTTTTGATTCCTTGTTCAATGGCCATTCGGGTGTCCGTTCGCCTGCCGTTTGCACCGCCGTGCCTTATTTATCGTTGTGATCAATATCACATCGTTACTTAAAAGATAATTACACACCTTTTTTTTGTACTTTTTTTATACCCAATGATTACTTAACGGTGTGATTTTTGATTTCTTGTTCAACGGCCATTCTAGTGTCCGTTTTGCCTGCCGTTTGCACCGCCGTGCCTTATTTATCGTTGTGATCAATATCACATCGTTATTTCAAAGATATTTACAAACCTTTTTTTCGTACTTTTTTTGTACCCACTGATTACTTAACGGTGTGATTTTTAATTCCTTGTTAAAGCCATTTGGTTGTCCGTTTCGCATGCCGTTTACGCCAATTTGTCTTATTTAACTTTCTGGTCGATATCACATCAGTACTTCAAAGAAAATCTCAAACTTTTTTTTAAAACCTTTTTGTACCCACAGAGTACTTAACGGTGTGATTTTTTGATTCCTTGCACAAGGCCATTCAGGTGTCCGTTTTGCATGCCGTTTGCACCGACGTGTCATATTTAAATTTCTGGTCGATATCACATTGTTACTTCAAAGAAAATTACAAACCTTTTTTTTGTAGTTTTTTGGTACCCATAGAGTACATAACGGTGTGATTTTTGATTCCTTGTACAAGGCCATTCTGGTGCCTTATTTATCATTCTGGTCGATATCACATCCGTAACTTCAAAGAAAATCACAAACTTTTTTTCGTACTTTTTTTGTACCCACGAGTACTTAACGGTGTGATTTTTGATTCCTTGTACAAGGCCATTCGGGTGTCCGTTTTGCATGCCGTTTACACCGGCGTGTCATATTTAACTTTCTGGTCGATATCACATCGTTACTTCAAATAAAATTACAAACCTGTTCTTTCATACTTTTTATTATACACATAGAGTACTTAACGGTGTGATTTTTGATTCCTTGTACAAGGCCATTCTCGTGTCCGTTTCGGCTGCCGTTTTCATTTCGGATGCCGTTTGCACCGGCGTGCCATATTTATCGTTCTGGTCGATATCACATCAGTACTTCAAAGAAAATTACAGACCTTTTTATTCGTACTTTTTTATTCCCACCTATTACTTAATAGTCTGATTTTTGATTCCTTGTACAAGGCTATTCGAGTGTCCGTTTCGCCTGCCGTTTGCACCGCCGTGCATTATTTATCGTTGTGGTCGATATCAGATCGTTACTTCACAGATAATTACAAACCTTTTTTTTCGTACTTTTTATATACCCAATGATTACTTAAAGTTGTGATTTTTGATTCCTTGTACAAGGCCATTCGGGTAACCGTTTCGCATGCCGTTTGCGCCGGGATGCCTTATTTATCGTTCTGGTCGATATCACATCAGTACTTCGAAGAAAATTACAAATTTTTTTTCGTACTATTTTGTACCCACCGAGTACTTAACGGTGTAATTTTTGATTCCTTGTACAAGGCCATTCTAGTGTCCATTTTGCCTACCTTTTGCACCACCGTCCCTTTTTTATCGTTTTGGTCAATATCACATCGTTACTTCAAAGATAATTACAAACCTTTTTTTGTAGTTTTATACCCTGCGAGTACTTAGCGGTGTGATTTTTTATTCCTTGTACAAGGCCATTCGGGCGTCCGTTTAGCATGCCGTTTACGCCGATTTGTCTTATTTAATTTTCTGGTCGATATCACATTGTTACTTCAAAGAAAATTACAAACGTATTTTCGTACTTTTTTTGTACCCATAGTGTACTTAACCGTGTGATTTTTGATTCTTTGTACAAGGCCATTCGAGTGTCCGTTTCGCCTGCCGTTTGCACCGCCGTGCCTTATTTATCGTTGTGGTCGATATCACATCGTTACTTCAAAGAAAATTACAAATCTTTTTTTTTCATACTTTTTTGGTAACCCACCGATTACTTAACGGTGTGATTTTTGATTCCTTGTACAAGGCCATTCTGGCCTCCGTATTTCTTGCCGTTTGCGCCGGCGTGCCTTATTTATCGTTCTGGTCGATATCACATCAGTACTTCAAAGAGAATTACAAACATTTTTTTTCGTACTTTTTTTTGTACCCATAGAGTACTTAACGGTGTGATTTTTGATTCCTTATACAAGGTCATTCTGGTCTCCGTTTTGATTGCCGTTTGCGCCGGCATGCCTTATTTATCGTTCTGGTCGATATCACATCAGTACTTCAAAGATAATTAAAAACTTTTTTTTCGTACATTTTTTGTACCCATAGAGTACTTAACGGTGTGATTTTTGATTCCTTGTACAAGGCTATTCTAGTGTCCGTTTCGCATGCCGTTTGCACCGCCGAGCCTTATTTATCGTTGTGATCGATATCACATCATTACTTCAAAGATAAATACAAACCTTTTTTTCGTACCCACAGTGTACTTAACGGTGTGATTTTTGATATCTTGTACAAGGCCATTCTGGCCTCTGTTTTTCTTGCCGTTTGCTCCGGCAAGCCTTATTTATCATTCTGGTCGATATCAAATCAGTACTTCAATGAATATTACAAAAAAAAAATCGTACTTTTTTCATACCCAAATTACTTAACGGTGTGATTTTTGATTCCTTGTACAAGGCCATTCGGGTGTCCGTTTCACATGCCGTTTGCGCCGCTGTGCCTTATTCAACGTTCTGGTCGATATCACATTGTTCTGTCGAAGAAAATCGCAACCTTATTTTTCATACTTTTTTCATACCTATAGATTACTTAACGGTGTGATTTTTGATTCCTTGTACAAGGCCATTCGGGTGTCTGTTTTGCATGCCGTTCACGCCGACGTGTCTTATTTTACTTTCTGGTCGATCTCACATCGTTACTTCATAGAAAATACGAACCATTTTTTTCGTACTTTTTTCATACCCATACCACATAACGATGTGATTTTTGATTCCTTGTACAAGGACATTTGGGTGTCCGTTTCGCATGCCGATTTTTCTTATTTAACTTTTTGGTCAATTTCACATAGTCCATCTAAAATGAACTCATCTTTCCCTATGTTATTCCAGAAGTAATTTTCTAGTTTTGCTCCTATGCTTATTGGCAAGGCCATTTTAACGCATTTGGATCGGCGCTTGAACCAAGTTCTTTGTTTCCCACATTCTGGTTTGGATAACTATATTTTCCATCTTCCGGAAAAGCAGAAGTAGAAATGTTAATAGGTATTTCAGTATAGGAAACTTTGCGAATTTCCTCATTAACATCTTTTATAATTTTTGCTGCTAGGTATTCGACTTCAGTTCTAGTAGCAAATCTAGCTATCAATTTTTCGATATCTCTTTGTTGTTTTAATATGACTTTTAAATCTTCACGAAGATTGTTAAGAGTCGTATTAATAGTTATCATGCATATATCTGTCATGATACTATGGTTGTCCTAAAATTATCTTAAGGTACTTCAAAAGTTTGTCAACCTTACAACAAAGTAATTGAACATATTGTTCAGCTAATTTTGCTTGCCGTTTTCGCCGGCATGGCTTATTTATCGTTCTGGTCGATATCACATCAGTACTTCAAAGAAAATTACAAACATTTTTTTTCGTTCTCTTTTTTGTAGCCATAGAGTACTTAACGGTGTGATTTTTGATTCCTTGTACAAGGCCATTCTAGTGTCCGTTTTGCCTGCCGTTTGCGCCGATTTGTCTTATTTAATTTTCTGGTCGATATCACATCAGTACTTCAAAGAGAATTACAAACTTTTTTTTGTACCCACCGATTACTTAAACGGTGTGATTTTTGATTCCGTGTACAAGGCCATTCAAGTCTCCGTTTTGCTTGCCGTTTGCGCCGGCGTGCCTTATTTATTGTTCTGGTCGATATCACATCAGTACTTCAAAGAGAATTTTAAAAAAAAATCGTACTTTTTTTGTACCTGTAAAGTACTTAACGGTGTGATTTTTGATTCCTTGAACAAGGCCATTCTGGCCTCCATTTTGCTTGCTGTTTGCACCGGCGTGCATTATTTATCGTTCTGGTCGATACCACATCAGTACTTCAAAGAGAATTACAAATGTTTTTTCTGTACTTTTTTTTGTACCCATAGAGTACTTAACGGTGTGATTTTTGATTCCTTGTACAATGCCATTCTGGCCTCCATTCTGCTTGCCGTTTGCGCCGGCGTGCCTTATTTATCGTTATGGCCGATATCACATCAGTACTTAAAAGAAAATTTCAAACTTTTTTTCGTACTTTTTTTTACCCATAGAGTACTTAACGGTGTGATTTTTGATTCCTTGTACAAGGCCATTCGGGTGTCCATTTCGCATGCCGTTTGCGCCGACGTGTCCTATTTAACTTTCTGGTCGATATCACATTGTTACTTCAAAGAAAATTGCAAACTTTTTTTTCGTACTTTTTTTTGTACCCATAGAGTACATAACGGTGTAATTTTTGATTCCATGCACAAGGCCTTTCAGTTGTCCGTTTTGCATGCCGTTTGCACCGACGTGTCTATTTTTTACTTTTTGGTCGATAACACATCGTTACTTCAAAGAAAATAACAAACATTTTTTTTTGAACTTTTTTTGTACCCGTCGATTACTTTGCAGTGTGATTCCATGTACAAGGCCATTCGGATCTCCGTTTTGCTTTCCGTTTGCGCCGGCGTGCCTAATTTATCGTTCTGGTCGATATCACATCAGTACTTCAAAGAAAATAACAAACTATTTTTTGGTACTTTTTTTGTACCCATAGAGTACTTAACGTTGTGATTTTTGATTCCTTGTACAAAACCATTCGGGTGTCCGTTTTGCGCCGGCGTGCCTTATTTATCGTTCTGGTCGATATTACATCAGTACTTCAAAGAAAATTACAAACTTTTTTTCGTACTTTTTTTTGTACCCATAGGGTACTTAACGGTGTGATTTTTGATTCCTTGTACAAGGGCATTTGGGTGTCCATTTCGCATGCCGTTTGCGCCGACGTGTCCTATTTAACTTTCTAGTCGATATCACATTGTTACTTCAAAGAAAATTGCAAACGTTTTTTTCGTACTTTTTTTGTACCCATAGAGTACATAACGGTGTGATTTTTGATTCCATGCACTAGGCCTTTCGGTTGTCCGTTTTGCATGCCGTTTGCGCCGACGTGTCTTTTTTAACTTTCTCGTCGATAACACATCGTTATTTCAAAGAAAATTACAAACCTTTTTTTTCAAACTCTTTTTGTACCCGCCGATTACTTAACAGTGTGATTTTTGATTCCGTGTACAAGGCCATTCGGGTCTCGGTTTTGCTGGCCGTTTTAGCCAGCGTGCCTTATTTTTCGTTATGGTCGATATCACATCGGTACTTCAAAGAAAATTACAAACTTTTTTTTTCGTACTTTTTTTTGTACCCATAGAGTACTTAACGGTGTGATTTTTGATTCCTTGTACAAGACCATTCGGGTGTCCGTTTTGCGCCGGCGTGCCATATTTATCGTTCTGGTCGATATCACAACTGTACTTCAAAAAAAATTACAAAGTTTTTTTTCGTACATTTTTTGTACCCACCGATTACCTAACAGTGTGATTTTTGATTCCTTGTACAAGGCCATTCGGGTGTCCGTTCGCCTGCCGTTTGCACGGCCGTGCCTTATTTATCGTTGTGATCGCTATCACATCGTTACTTAAAAGATAATTACACACCTTTTTTGTACTTTGTTTTATACACAATAATTACTTAACGGTGTGATTTTTGATTCCTTGTTCAACGGCCATTCTAGTGTCCGTTTTGCCTGCCGTTTGCACAACCGTGCCTTATTTATCGTTGTGGTCGATATCACATCGTTACTTCAATGGTATTTACAAACCTTTTTTTCGTACTTTTTTTGTACCCACTGATTACTTAACGGTGTGATTTTTGATTCCTTGTAAAAGGCCATTTGGGTGTCCGTTTCGCATGCTGTTTACGTCGATTTGTCTTATTTAACTTTCTGGTCGATATCACATCAGTACTTCAAAGAAAATCTCGAACTTTTTTTGTACTTTTTTTGTACCCACAGAGTACTTAACGGTGTGATTTTTGATTTCTTGTACAAGGCCATTCGGGTGTCCGTTTTCCATGCCGTTTGCACCGACGTGTCATATTTAAGTTTATGGTCGATATCACATCGTTACTTCAAAGAAAATTACAAACCTTTTTTGTAGTTTTTTTGTACCCATAGAGTACTTAACGGTGTGATTTTTGATTCCTTGTACAAGGCCATTCTTGTGTCCGTTTTGCCAGCCGTTTGCGCCGGCGTGCCTTATTTATCATTCTGGTTGATATCACATCCGTACTTCAAAGAAAATCACAAACTTTTTTTTCGTACTTTTTTTTGTACCCACGGAGTTTTTAACGGTGTGATTTTTTATTCCTTGTACAAGGCCATTCGGGTGTCCGCTTTGCATGCCGTTTACACCGGTGTGTCATATTTAACTTTCTGGTCGATATCACATCGTTACTTCAAAGAAAATTACAAACCTTTTTTTTCATACTTTTTTGTACACATAGAGTACTTAACGGTGTGATTTTTGATTCCTTGTATAAGGCCATTCTCGGGTCCGTTTCGGTTTCCGTTTGCATTTCGCCTGCCGTTTGCGCCGGCGTGCCATATTTATCGTTCTGGTCGATATCACATCAGTACTTCAAAGAAAATTACAGACCTTTTTATTCGTACTTTTTTATTCCCACCTATTACTTAACAGTGTGATTTTTGATTCCTTGTACAAGGCCATTCGGGTGTCCGTTTCGCCTGCCGTTTGCACCGCCGTGCATTATTTATCGTTGTGGTCGCCATCAGATCGTTACTTCACGAGATATATCACATTTACAAATTACAAACGTATTTTCGTACTTTTTTTGTACCCGTAGCATACTTAACGGTGTGATTTTTTATTCTTTGTACAAACATTTTTTTACAAACATTTTTTTTCATACTTTTTTTGTAACCCACCGATTACTTAATGGTGTGATTTTTGATTCCTTGTACAAGGCCATTCTGGCCTTCGTTTTTCTTTCCGTTTGCGCCGCCGTGCCTTATTTATCGTTCTGGTCGATATCACATCAGTACATCAAAGAGAATTACAAACATTTTTTCGTACTTTTTTTTGTACCCATAGAGTACATAACGTTGTGATTTTTGATTCCTTGTACAAGGCCATTCTGGCCTCCGTTTTGCTTGCCATTTGCACCGGCGTGCCTTATTTATCATTCTTGTCGATATCACATCAGTACTTCAAAGAGAATTACAAATGTTATTTTTCGTACTTTTTTTTTGTACCCATAGAGTACTTTACGGTGTGATTTTTGATTCCTTGTACAAGGCCATTTTGGCCTCCATTTTACTTGCCGTTTGCGCCGCCATGCCTTATTTATTGTTCTGGTCAATATCACACCAGTCCTGAGAATTACGAATGTTTTTTTCGTATTTTTTTTGTACCCATAGAGTACTTAACGGTGTCATTTTTGATTCTTTATACAAGGCCATTCTGGCCTCCGTTTCGCTTGCCGTTTGCGCCGGCGTGCCTTATTTATCGTTCTGTTCGATATCACATCAGTACTTCAAAGTGAATTACAAACATTTTTTTTCTTACTTTTTTTTGTACCCATAGAGTACTTAACGGTGTGATTTTAGATTCCTTCTACAAGGCCATTCAGGCCTCCGTTTTGGATGCCGTTTGCGCCGGCGTGCCTTATTTATCGTTCTGGTCGATGTCACTATAGTACTTCAAAGAGAATTAAAAACGCTTTTTTCGACCTTTTTTTTTGTACCCAAAGAGTACTTAACGGTGTGATTTTTGATTCCTTGTACAAGGTCAATCTAGTCTCCGTTTTGATTGCCGTTTGCGCCGGCATGCCTTATTTATCGTTCTGGTCGATATCACATCAGTAGTTCAAAGATAATTAAAAACCTTTTTTTTTCGTACATTTTTTGTACCTATAGAGTACTTAACGGTGTGATTTTTGATTCCTTGTACAAGGCCATTCTAGTGTCTGTTTCGCATGCCGTTTGCACCGCTGAGCCTTATTTATCGTTGTGGTCGATATCACATCGTTACTTCAAAGATAAATACAAACCTGTTTTTCATACTTTTTTTGTACCCACAGTGTATTTAACAGTGTGATTTTTGATATCTTGTACAAGGCCATTCTGGACTCTGTTTTGCTTGCCGTTTGCGCCGGCAAGCCTTATTTATCATTCTGGTCGATATCAAATTAGTACTTCAAAGAATATTACAAAAGGAAAATTTCGTACTTTTTTCATACCCAGATTACTTAACGGTGTGATTTTTGATTCCTTGTACAAGACCATTCGGGTGTCTGTTTCGCATGCCGTTTGCGCCGCTGTGCCTTATTCAACGTTCTGGTCGATGTCACATCGTTCTGTCGAAGAAAATCACAACCTTATTTTTCATACTTTTTTCATACCTATAGATTACTTAACGGTGTGATTTTTGATTCCTTGTACAAGGCCATTCGGGTGTCTGTTTTGCATGCCGTTTGCGCCGACGTGTCTTATTTTACTTTTTGGTCAATCTCACATCGTTACTTCATAGAAAATTATGAACCATTTTTTTCATACTTTTTTCATAACCATAGAGTACATAACGATGTGATTTTTGATTCCTTGTACAAGGACATTCGGGTGTCCGTTTCGCATGCCGATAACGCCGATTTTTCTTATTTAACTTTCTGGTCAATATCAGATAGTTACTTCAAAGAGAATTACCAACCTTTTTTCGTACCTTTTTTGTACCCACATAGTACTTAACGGTGTGATTTTTGATACTTTGTAAAAGGCCATTCTAGTCCACGATTTGCTTGCCGTTTTCACCGGCGTGTTTTATTTATCGTTCTGGTCGATATCACATCAGTACTTCAAAGAAAATTACAAACATTTTTTTTCTTTCTCTTTTTTGTACCCATAGATTACTTAACGGTGTGATTTTTGATTTCTTGTACAAGGCCATTCTAGTGTCCGGTTTGCCTGCCGTTTGTGCCGATTTGTCTTATTTAACTTTATGGTCGATATCACATCAGTACATCAAAGAGAATTACAAACTTTTTTGTACTTTTTTTGTACCCACCGATTACTTAAACGGTGTGATTTTTGATTCCGTTTACAAGGCCATTCTGGTCTCCGTTTTGCTTGCCGTTTTCGCCGGCGTGCCTTATTTATTGTTCTGGTCGATATCACATCAGTACTTGAAAGAGAATTTAAAAAAAATATTTCGTACTTTTTTTGTACCCATAAAGTACTTAACGGTGTGATTTTTTATTCCTTGAACAAGGCCATTTTGGCCTCTGTATTTTGCTTGCCGTTTGCGCCGGCGTGCCTTATTTATCGTTCTGGTCGATACCACATCTGTACTTCAAAGAGAATTACAAATGTTTTTTTCGTACTTTTTTTGTACCCATAGAGTACTTAACGGTGTGATTTTTGATTCCTTGTACAATGCCATTCTGGCCTCCATTCTGCTTGCCGTTTGCGCCGGCGTGCCTTATTTATCGTTCTGGCCGATATCACATCAGTACTTAAAAGAAAATTACTAACTTTTTTTCGTACTTTTTTTTTACCCATAGAGTACTTAACGGTGTGATTTTTGATTCCTTGTACAAGGCCATTCGGGTGTCCATTTCGCATGCCGTTTGCGCCGACGTGTCCTATTTAACTTTCTGGTCGATATCACATTGTTACATCAAAGAAATTGCATGCTTTTTTTTGTACCCATAGAGTACATAATGGTGTGATTTTTGATTCCATGGACAAGGCCTTTCGGTTGTCCGTTTTGCATGCCGTTTGCACCGACGTGTCTTTTTTTTACTTTTTGGTCGATAACACATCGTTACTTCAAAGAAAATTACAAACATTTTTTTTCGAACTTTTTTTGTACCCACCGATTACTTTGCAGTGTGATTTTTGATTCCGTGTATAAGGCCATTCGGGTCTCCGTTTTGCTTTCCGTTTGCGCCGGCGTGCCTTATTTATCGTTCTTGTCGATATCACATCAGTAATTCAAAGAAAATTACAAACTTTTTTTCGTACTTTTTTTTATACCCATAGAGTACTTAACGGTGTGATTTTTGATTCCGTGTACAAGACCATTCGAGTGCATGTTTTGCGCCGGCGTGCCTTATTTATGATTCTGGTCGATATCACATCAGTACTTCCAAAAAAATTACAAACTTTTTTTTCGTACTTTTTTTGTACCCACCTGTTACTTAACGGTGTGATTTTTGATTCCTTGTACAAGGCCATTCGGGTGTCCGTTTCGCCGGCCGTTTGCACCGCCGTGCCTTATTTATCGTTGTGATCGATATCACATCGTTACTTAAAGGATAATTACAAACCTTTTTTTTGTACTTTTTTTTATACACAATGATTACTTAATGGTGTGATTTTAGATTCCTTGTACAAGGCCATTCTAGTGTCCGTTTTGCCTGGTGTTTGCACCGCCGTCCCTTATTTATCGTTGTGGTCGATTTCACTTCGTTACTTCAAAGATATTTACAAACCTTTTTTTTCATACTTAACAGTGTGATTTTTGATTCCATGTACAAGGCCATTCGGGTATCCGTTTCTCATGCCGTTTACGCCGACTTGTCTTATTTAACTTTCTGGTCGATATCACATCAGTACTTCAAAGAAAATCACAAACTTTATTTTCATACTTTTTTTGTACCCATAGAATACTTAACGGTGTGATTTTTGATTCCTTGTACAAGGCCATTCGGGTGTCCGTTTTGCATGGCGTTTGCACCGGCGTGTCATATTTAACTTTCTGGTCCATATCACATCGTTGCTTCAAAGAAAATTACAAACCTTTTTTTTCGTACTTTTTTTGTACCCATAGAGTACTTAACGGTGTGATTTTTGATTCCTTGTACAAGGCCATTCTCGTGTCCGTTTCGCCTGCCGTTTTCATTTCGCATGCCGTTTGCGCCGGCGTGCCTTATTTATCGTTCTGGTCGATATCACATTTGTAGTTCAAAGATAATTACAAACCTTTTTATTCGTACCTTTTTATACCCACCGATTACTTAACGGTGTGATTTTTGATTCCTTGTACAAGGCCATTCGGGTGTCCGTTTCGCCTGCCGTTTGCACCGCCGTGCATTATTTATCATTGTAGTCGATATCAGATCGTTACTGGAAAGATAATTACAAACCTTTTTTTCATACTTTTTTTATACCTAACGATTACTTAAAGGTGTGATTTTTGATTCCTTGTACAAGGCCATTCGGGTATCTGTTTCGCATTCCGTTTGCGCCGGCGTGCCTTATTTATCGTTCTGGTCGATATCACATCGGTACTTCGAAGAAAATTACAAACTTTTTTTTCGTACTTTTTTTGTACGCACCGAGTACTTAACGCTGTGATTTTTGATTCCTTGTACAAGGCCATTCTAGTGTCCGTTTTTCCTGCCGTTTGCACCACCATGCCTTTTTTTTATTATCGTTTTGGTCGATATCACATCGTTACTTCAAAGATAATTACAAACCTTATTTTTTGTACATTTTTATACCCAGCGAGTACTTAGCGGTGTGATTTTTTATTCCTTGTACAAGGCCATTCGGGTGTCTGTTTCGCATGCCGTTTACGCCAATTTGTCTTATTTAACTTTCTGGTCGATATCACATCGTTACTTCAAAGAAATTACAAACATATTTTCGTACTATTTTTGTACCCATAGAGTACTTAACGGTGCAATTTTTGATTCTTTGTACAAGGCCATTCGGGTGTCCGTTTCGCCTGCCGTTTGCTCCGCCGTGCCTTATTTATCATTGTGGTCGATATCACATCGTTACTTCAAAGAAAATTACAAACCTTTTTTTAAAATTTTTTTTGTACCCCACCGATTACTTTACAGTGTGATTTTTGATTCATTGTACAAGGCCATTCGGGTGTCTGTGTTTCCTGCCGTTTGCGCCGGCGTGCCTTATTTATCGTTCGGTCTATATCACATTGTTACTTCAAAGATAATTACAAACCTTTTTTTCGTAGTTTTTTTTATACCCAATGTTTACTTAACGGTGTGATTTTTGATTCCTTGTTCAAGGACATTCGGGTGTCCGTTTTGCCTGCCGTTTGCACCGCCGTGCCTTATTTATCGTTCTGGTCGATATCACATCGTTACTTCAAAGAGAATTACAAACATTTTTTCGTAATTTTTTTTGTACCCATAGAGTACTTAACGGTGTGATTTTTTATTCCTTGTACAAGGCCATTCGGGTGTCTGTCTTAAACTTTCTGTTCGATATCCCATTGTTAATTCAAAGAGAATTACCAACCCTTTTTTTTCGCACTTTTCAAAAACCCAATGATTACTTATCGGTGTGATTTTTGATTCCTTGTACAAGGCCATTCGGATGTCCGTTTCGCATGCCTCTTATTTAACTTTCTGGTCGATATCACATCAGTACTTCAAAGAAAATTACAAACTTTTTTCGTACTTTTTTGTACCCACCGATTAGTTAACGGTGTGATTTTTGATTCCTTGTACAAGTCCATTCGGGTGTCCGTTTCGCCTGCCGTTTGCTCCGCCGTGCCTAATTTATCATTGTGGCCGATATCACTTCGTTAATTCAAAGATATTACAAAACTTTTTTTCCATACTTTTTTTATAGCCAATGATTACTTAACGGTGTGATTTTTGATTCCTTGTACAAGGCCATTCTAGTGTCCGTTTTGCCTGCCGTTTTCACCGCCGTGCCTTATTTATCGTTTGGTCGATATCACATCGTTACTTCAAAAGAGAATTACAAACGTTTTTTTTCGTACTTTTTTTGTACCCATAAAGTACTTAATGGTGTGATTTTTGATTCCTTGTACAAGGACATTTGGGTGTGCGTTTCGCATGCCGTTTACGCCGTCGTGCCTTATTTATCGTTGTGGTCGACATCACATCAGTACGTCGAAGAAAATTATAAAAAAAATTCGTACTATTTTTATATCCGTTGATTAACTAATTGTGTGATTTTTGATTCCTTGTACAAGGCCATTCGGGTGTCCGTTTCGCATGCGGATTACGCCGATTTGCCTTATTTAATTTTCTGGTCGATATCACATAGTTACTTCAAAGAGAATTACAGACGTTTTTTTTTCATACTTTTTTTTATACCAATAGAGTACTTAACGGTGTGATTTTTAATTCCTTGTACAAGGCCATTCTAGTGGCCGTTTTGCCTGCCGTTTGCTCCGCTGTGCCTTATTTGTCATTCTGGTCGATATCATATCAGTACTTCAAAGATAATTGCAAACCTTTTATTTCGTTCTTTTTTATACCCAATGATTACTTAACGATCTGATTTTTGATTCCTTTCACCTGGCCATTCTAGTGTCCGTTTTGCATGCCGTTTACGCCGATTTGTCTTATTTAACTTTCTGGTCGATATCACATAGTTACTTCAAAGAGAATTTTCAAACCATTTTTTTCGTACTTTTTCTGTACCCACAGAGTACTTAACGGTGTGATTTTTGATACCTTGTACAAGGCCATTCGGGTGTCCGTTTCTCATGCCGTTTACGCCGCCGTGCCTTATTTATCATTGTGGTCGATATCACATCTGTACGTCGAAGAAAATTATAAAAAAAAATTTCGTACTATTTTTATACCCAATGATTACTTAACGTTGTGATTTTTGATTCCTTGTACAAGGCCATTCGGGTGTCCGTTTCGCATGCCATTTACGCCGATTTGTATTATTTAACTTTCTGGTCGATATTACATAGTTACTTCAAAGAGAATTACAAACGTTTTTTTCATACTTTTTTATACACATGGAGTACTTAACGGTGTGATTTTTGATTCCTTATACAAGGCTTGATACGAATCATAATGGTCAAAATGCAGATATTGATGGTCCAAAAGCTGATCCACTTGTGTTCCGAGATGGTCCAGTCACGAGACCACAAAAGAGGAAGTTCGAAGAAGCTTTGAGAATTCTAATTTTGGCAATTTTCAAAGAACACGTTGGGCTCATCAAGAATGAAGACTTGGCCATTTTATCCTTATTATCTTGTAATTGGGGTTAATGGGCCAAATGGGGAACTATTTCTATTTTGGGCTATTTTTAACATTATTTTCCAATTTTAGTGATATAAGCCCAACCCAACCTATAACTATTTTCCTTTGGGTTTTGATTGAAGCCAAAGCCCAAAACCATTTATCCAACACCTTTTGGGAAGGTCCATAAGCCCAAAACATTTCCATCAACTTTTAACCCAACCCAAAATCCATTTCCTTTTTACTCTTATTTTTTAGAAAACCCAAAAAAACCCAAAATATTCTATTTTGAGTTGGACTAGCCCAAAGCCCATTTCTCTTATAATTCTAGGCGTGTGGAGTATGTATTAGTCCCAAATTTAGTTTGCAACTTTGTTTCCATAGATTTGCAGCCTATATAGGGCATATCTTTTGTACTTGAATATTTAGACAATTACTTGAGTGAAATATGATAATGTTATTTTGGGAGTTTTCATCCTACAGGGCTGATTAGGTAAGTGATAACTTGAGAATCTATCAAAGGTTTGAGCAACCATTGTTGTGACATTCTCAACTTGGTGATTCCGAGGTGCTGATTCTGAGGGAAAACTAAGCCTAGCTCGTTTGTGTTCTTCATTGGTCCTCAATCTAGATCCAAATCCTTATCAAGGCTATTCTACTGTCCGTTTCGCCTGCCGTTTGCGCCGCCGTGCCTTATTTATCGGTGTGGTCGATATCACATCGTTACTTCAAAGATAATCACAAAAGTTTTTTTCATACTTTTTTTGCACCCACAGAGTACTTAACGGTGTGATTTTTGATTCCTTGTACAATGCCATTCTGGCCTCTGTTTTCCTTGCCATTTGCACCGGCGTGCCTTATTTATCATTCTGGTCGATATCACATCAGTACTTCAAAGACAATTACAAAAAAAAATTTCATACTTTTTTTGTACCCATAGAGTACTTAACGGTGTGATTTTTGATTTCTTGTACAAGGCCATTCTGGCCTCCGTTTCCTTGCCGTTTGCACCGGCGTGCCTTATTTATTGTTCTGGTCGATATCACATCAGTACTTAAAAGTGAATTACAAACGTTTTTTTTCATACTTTTTTTTGTACCCATAGAGTACTTAACGGTGTGATTTTTGATTTCTTGTAAAAGGCCATTCTGGCCTCCGTTTTGTTTGCCGTTTGTGCCGGCGTGCCTTATTTATCGTTCTGCTCGATATCACATCAGTACTTCAAAGAGAATTACAAATTTTTTTTCGTACTTTTTTTTGTACGCAGAGTACTTAACGGTGTGATTTTTGATTCCTTGTTCAAGGCCATTCGGGCCTCCGTTTTTCTTTCCGTTTGCGCTGGCGTGCCTTATTTATCGTTCTGGTCGATATCACATCAGTACTTCAAAGAGAATTACAAATGTTTTTTTTCGTACTTTTTTTTGCACCCATAGAGTACTGAACGGTGTGATTTTTGATTCCTTGTACAAGGCCATTCTGGCCTCCGTTTTGGTTGCCGTTTGCGCCGGCGTGCCTTATTTATCGTTCTGGTCGATATCACATCAGTACTTTAAAGAGAATTACAAACGCTTTTTTTCGGATTTTTTTTGTACCCATAGAGTACTTAACGGTCTGATTTTTGATTCCTTGTACTAGGACATTCTGGCCTCCGTTTTGCTTGCCGTTTGTGCCGGCATGACTTATTAATCGTTCTGGTTGATATCACATCAGTACTTCAAAGAGAATTACAAACATTTTTTTTCATACTTTTTTTTGTACCCATAGAGTAGTAACGGTGTGATTTTTGATTCCTTGTACAAAGCCATTTTGGCTTCCATTTTGCTTGCCGTTCCGCTGGCATGCCTTATTTATAGTTCGGTCGATATCACATCGCATTTCAAAGAGAATTCCAAACGTTTTTTTCCTACTATTTTTTCGTACCCACAGAGTACTTAATGGGTGATTTTTGATTCCTTGTACAAGGCCATTCTGGCCTCCGTTTTGCTTGCCGTTTGCGCCGGCGTGCCTTATTGATCGTTCTTGTCGATATCACATCAGTACTTCTAAGAGAATTACAAAAAAAAAATTTCATACTTTTTTTTGTACCCACAGAGTACTTAACGGTGTGATTTTTGATTCCTTGTACAAGGCCATTCTGGCCTCCGTTTTCCTTGCCGTTTGCACCGGAGTGCCTTATTTATCGTTATGGTCGATATCACATCAGTACTTCAAAGATAATTACAAAAGTTTTTTGTCATACTTTTTTTGGTACCCATAGAGTACTTAACAATGTGATTTTTGATTCCTGGTACAAGGCCATTCTGGCCTCCGTTTTCCTTGCCGTTTGCACCGGCGTGCCTTATTTATTGTTCTGGTCGATATCACATCATTACTTCAAAGTGAATTACAAACGTTTTTTTTCATACTTTTTTTTGTACCCATAGAGTACTTAACGGTGTGATTTTTGATTTCTTGTACAAGGCCATTCTGGCCTCCGTTTTGCTTGCCGTTTGCGCCAGCGTGCCTTATTTATCGTTCTGCTCGATATCACATCGGTACTTCAAAGAGAATTACAAACGTTTTTTTCGTACTTTTTTTGTACCCTTAGAGTACTTAACGGTCTGATTTTTGATTCCTTGTTCAAGGCCATTCGGGCCTCCGTTTTTCTTTCCGTTTGCGCTGGCGTGCCTTATTTATCGTTCTGGTCGATATCACATCAGTACATCAAAGAGAATTACAAATGTTTTTTTTCGTACTTTTTTTTGCACTCATAGAGTACTGAACGGTGTGATTTTTTGATTCCTTGTACAAGGCCATTCTGGCCTCCGTTTTGGTTGCCGTTTGCGCCGGCGTGCCTTATTTATCGTTCTGGTCGATATCACATCAGTACTTTAAAGAGAATTACAAACGCTTTTTTTCGGATTTTTTTTGTACCCATAGAGTACTTAACGGTCTGATTTTTGATTCCTTGTACTAGGACATTCTGGCCTCCGTTTTGCTTGCCGTTTGTGCCGGCATGACTTATTAATCGTTCTGGTTGATATCACATCAGTACTTCAAAGAGAATTACAAACATTTTTTTTCATACTTTTTTTGTACCCATAGAGTAGTAACGGTGTGATTTTTGATTCCTTGTACAAAGCCATTTTGGCTTCCATTTTGCTTGCCGTTCCGCCGGCATGCCTTATTTATAGTTCTGGTCGATATCACATCAGTACTTCTAAGAGAATTCCAAACGTTTTTTTTCCTACTATTTTTGTACCCACAGAGTACTTAATGGGTGATTTTTGATTCCTTGTACAAGGCCATTCTGGCCTCCGTTTTGCTTGCCGTTTGCGCCGGCGTGCCTTATTGATCGTTCTTGTCGATATCACATCAGTACTTCTAAGAGAATTACAAAAAAAAAAATTCATACTTTTTTTTGTACCCACAGAGTACTTAACGGTGTGATTTTTGATTCCTTGTACAAGGCCATTCTGGCCTCCGTTTTCCTTGCCGTTTGCATCGGAGTGCCTTATTTATCGTTCTGGTCGATATCACATCAGTACTTCAAAGATAATTACAAAAGTTTTTTGTCATACTTTTTTTGGTACCCATAGAGTACTTAACAATGTGATTTTTGATTCCTGGTACAAGGCCATTCTGGCCTCCGTTTTTCTTGCCGTTTGCACCGGCGTGCCTTATTTATTGTTCTGGTCGATATCACATCATTACTTCAAAGTGAATTACAAACATTTTTTTTCATACTTTTTTTTTGTACCCATAGAGTACTTAACGGTGTGATTTTTGATTTCTTGTACAAGGCCATTCTGGCCTCCGTTTTGCTTGCCGTTTGCGCCAGCGTGCCTTATTTATCGTTCTGCTCGATATCACATCAGTACTTTCAAAGAGAATTACAAACGTTTTTTTCGTACTTTTTTTGTACCCTTAGAGTACTTAACGGTGTGATTTTTGATTCCTTGTACAAGGCCATTCGGGCCTCCGTTTTGCTTGCCGTTTGCGCCGGCGTGCCTTATTTATCGTTCTGGTCGATATCACATCGCATTTCAAAGAGAATTACAAATGTTTTTTTTCGTACTTTTTTTGTTGCACTCATAGAGTACTTAACGGTGTGATTTTTGATTCCTTGTACAAGGCCATTCGGCCTCCGTTTTGGTTGCCGTTTGCGCCGGCGTGCCTTATTTATCGTTCTGGTCGATATCACATCAGTACTTTAAAGAGAATTACAAACGCTTTTTTTCGGATTTTTTTTTGTACCCATAGAGTACTTAACGGTATGATTTTTGATTCCTTGTACTAGGACATTCTGGCCTCCGTTTTGCTTGCCGTTTGTGCCGGCATGACTTATTAATCGTTCTGGTTGATATCACATCAGTACTTCAAAGAGAATTACAAACATTTTTTTTCATACTTTTTTTGTACCCATAGAGTACTTAACGGTGTGATTTTTGATTCCTTGTACAAAGCCATTTTGGCTTCCATTTTGCTTGCCGTGCCGTTCCGCCGGCATGCCTTATTTATAGTTCGGTCGATATCACATCGCACTTCTAAGAGAATTCCAAACGTTTTTTTCCTACTATTTTTGTACCCACAGTACTTAATGGGTGATTTTTGATTCCTTGTACAAGGCCATTCTCGGCCTCCGTTTTGCTTGCCGTTTGCGCCGGCGTGCCTTATTGATCGTTCTTGTTGATATCACATCGGTACTTCTAAGAGAATTACAAAAAAAAAAATTTCATACTTTTTTTTGTACCCACAGAGTACTTAACGGTGTGATTTTTGATTCTTTGTACAAGGCCATTCTGGCCTCCGTTTTCCTTGCCGTTTGCACCGGAGTGCCTTATTTATCGTTCTGGTCGATATCACATCAGTACTTCAAAGATAATTACAAAAGTTTTTTGTCATACTTTTTTTGGTACCCATAGAGTACTTAACAATGTGATTTTTGATTCCTGGTACAAGGCCATTCTGGACTCCGTTTTCCTTGCCGTTTGCACCGGCGTGCCTTATTTATTGTTCTGGTCGATATCACGTCATTACTTCAAAGTGAATTACAAACATTTTTTTTCATACTTTTTTTTGTACCCATAGAGTACTTAACGGTGTGATTTTTGATTTCTTGTACAAGGCCATTCTGGCCTCCGTTTTGCTTGCCGTTTGCGCCAGCGTGCCTTATTTATCGTTCGCTCGATATCACATCGCATTTCAAAGAGAATTACAAACGTTTTTTTCGTACTTTTTTTACCCCTTAGAGTACTTAACGGTGTGATTTTTGATTCCTTGTACAAGGCCATTCGGGCCTCCGTTTTGCTTGCCGTTTGCGCCGGCGTGCCTTATTTATCGTTCTGGTCGATATCACATCAGTACTTCAAAGAGAATTACAAATGTTTTTTTTCGTACTTTTTTTTGCACTCATAGAGTACTGAACGGTGTGATTTTTGATTCCTTGTACAAGGCCATTCTTGCCTCCGTTTTGGTTGCCGTTTGCGCCGGCGTGCCTTATTTATCGTTCTGGTCGATATCACATCAGTACTTTAAAGAGAATTACAAACGCTTTTTTTCGGATTTTTTTTGTACCCATAGAGTACTTAACGGTCTGATTTTTGATTCCTTGTACTAGGACATTCTGGCCTCCGTTTTGCTTGCCGTTTGTGCCGGCATGACTTATTAATCGTTCTGGTTGATATCACATCAGTACTTCAAAGAGAATTACAAACATTTTTTTTCATACTTTTTTTGTACCCATAGAGTAGTAACGGTGTGATTTTTGATTCCTTGTACAAAGCCATTTTGGCTTCCATTTTGCTTGCCGTTCCGCTGGCATGCCTTATTTATAGTTCTGGTCGATATCACATCGGATTTCAAAGAGAATTCCAAACGTTTTTTTTCCTACTATTTTTGTACCCACAGAGTACTTAATGGGTGATTTTTGATTCCTTGTACAAGGCCATTCTGGCCTCCGTTTTGCTTGCCGTTTGCGCCGGCGTGCCTTATTGATCGTTCTTGTCGATATCACACATCGCATTTCAAAGAGAATTACAAAAAAAAATTTCATACTTTTTTTTGTACCCACAGAGTACTTAACGGTGTGATTTTTGATTCCTTGTACAAGGCCATTCTGGCCTCCGTTTTCCTTGCCGTTTGCACCGGAGTGCCTTATTTATCGTTCTGGTCGATATCACATCAGTACTTCAAAGATAATTACAAAAGTTTTTTGTCATACTTTTTTTGGTACCCATAGAGTACTTAACAATGTGATTTTTGATTCTCGTACAAGGCCATTCTGGCCTCCGTTTTCCTTGCCGTTTGCACCGGCGTGCCTTATTTATTGTTCTGGTCGATATCACATCATTACTTCAAAGTGAATTACAAACATTTTTTTTCATACTTTTTTTTGTACCCATAGAGTACTTAACGGTGTGATTTTTGATTTCTTGTACAAGGCCATTCTGGCCTCCGTTTTGCTTGCCGTTTGCGCCAGCGTGCCTTATTTATCGTTCTGCTCGATATCACATCAGTACTTCAAAGAGAATTACAAACGTTTTTTTCGTACTTTTTTTGTACCCTTAGAGTACTTAACGGTGTGATTTTTGATTCCTTGTACAAGGCCATTCGGGCCTCCGTTTTGCTTGCCGTTTGCGCCGGCGTGCCTTATTTATCGTTCTGGTCGATATCACATCAGTACTTCAAAGAGAATTACAAATGTTTTTTTTCGTACTTTTTTTTGCACTCATAGAGTACTGAACGGTGTGATTTTTGATTCCTTGTACAAGGCCATTCTCGGCTCCGTTTTGGTTGCCGTTTGCGCAGGCGTGCCTTATTTATCGTTCGGTCGATATCACATCGCATTTTAAAGAGAATTACAAACGCTTTTTTTCGGATTTTTTTTGTACCCATAGAGTACTTAACGGTCTGATTTTTGATTCCTTGTACTAGGACATTCTGGCCTCCGTTTTGCTTGCCGTTTGTGCCGGCATGACTTATTAATCGTTCTGGTTGATATCACATCAGTACTTCAAAGAGAATTACAAACATTTTTTTTCATACTTTTTTTGTACCCATAGAGTAGTAACGGTGTGATTTTTGATTCCTTGTACAAAGCCATTTTGGCTTCCATTTTGCTTGCCGTTCCGCTGGCATGCCTTATTTATAGTTCTGGTCGATATCACATCAGTACTTCTAAGAGAATTCCAAACGTTTTTTTTCCTACTATTTTTGTACCCACAGAGTACTTAATGGGTGATTTTTGATTCCTTGTACAAGGCCATTCTGGCCTCCGTTTTGCTTGCCGTTTGCGCCGGCGTGCCTTATTGATCGTTCTTGTCGATATCACATCAGTACTTCTAAGAGAATTACAAAAAAAAAATTTCATACTTTTTTTTGTACCCACAAAGTACTTAACGGTGTGATTTTTGATTCCTTGTACAAGGCCATTCTGGCCTCCGTTTTCCTTGCCGTTTGCACCGGAGTGCCTTATTTATCGTTCTGGTCGATATCACATCAGTACTTCAAAGATAATTACAAAAGTTTTTTGTCATACTTTTTTTGGTACCCATAGAGTACTTAACAATGTGATTTTTGATTCCTGGTACAAGGCCATTCTGGCCTCCGTTTTCCTTGCCGTTTGCACCGGCGTGCCTTATTTATTGTTCTGGTCGATATCACATCATTACTTCGAAGTGAATTAAAAACATTTTTTTTCATACTTTTTTTTGTACCCATAGAGTACTTAACGGTGTGATTTTTGATTTCTTGTACAAGGCCATTCTGGCCTCCGTTTTGCTTGCCGTTTGCGCCAGCGTGCCTTATTTATCGTTCTGCTCGATATCACATCAGTACTTCAAAGAGAATTACAAACGTTTTTTTCGTACTTTTTTTGTACCCTTAGAGTACTTAACGGTGTGATTTTTGATTCCTTGTACAAGGCCATTCGGGCCTCCGTTTTGCTTGCCGTTTGCGCCGGCGTGCCTTATTTATCGTTCTGGTCGATATCACATCAGTACTTCAAAGAGAATTACAAATGTTTTTTTTCGTACTTTTTTTTTGCACTCATAGAGTACTGAACGGTGTGATTTTTGATTCCTTGTACAAGGCCATTCTGGCCTCCGTTTTGGTTGCCGTTTGCGCCGGCGTGCCTTATTTATCGTTCTGGTCGATATCACATCAGTACTTTAAAGAGAATTACAAACGCTTTTTTTCGGATTTTTTTTGTACCCATAGAGTACTTAACGGTCTGATTTTTGATTCCTTGTACTAGGACATTCTGGCCTCCGTTTTGCTTGCCGTTTGTGCCGTCATGACTTATTAATCGTTCTGGTTGATATCACATCAGTACTTCAAAGAGAATTACAAACATTTTTTTTCATACTTTTTTTGTACCCATAGAGTAGTAACGGTGTGATTTTTGATTCCTTGTACAAAGCCATTTTGGCTTCCATTTTGCTTGCCGTTTGCGCCGGCATGCCTTATTTATAGTTCGGTCGATATCACATCGCATTTCAAAGAGAATTCCAAACGTTTTTTTTCCTACATTTTTTGTACCCACAGAGTACTTAATGGGTGATTTTTGATTCCTTGTACAAGGCCATTCGGCCTCCGTTTTGCTTGCCGTTTGCGCCGGCGTGCCTTATTTATCGTTCTTGTCGATATCACATCGCATTCAAAGAGAATTACAAACGTTTTTTTCATACTTTTTTTTGTACCCACAGAGTACTTAACGGTGTGATTTTTGATTCCTTGTACAAGGCCATTCTGGCCTCCGTTTTCCTTGCCGTTTGCGCCGGCGTGCCTTATTTATCGTTCTGGTCGATATCACATCAGTACTTGAAAGATAATTACAAAAGTTTTTTGTCATACTTTTTTTGGTACCCATAGAGTACTTAACAATGTGATTTTTGATTCCTTGTACAAGGCCATTCTGGCCTCCGTTTTGCTTGCCGTTTGCACCGGCGTGCCTTATTTATTGTTCTGGTCGATATCACATCATTACTTCAAAGTGAATTACAAACATTTTTTTTCATACTTTTTTTTGTACCCATAGAGTACTTAACGGTGTGATTTTTGATTTCTTGTACAAGGCCATTCTGGCCTCCGTTTTGCTTGCCGTTTGCGCCAGCGTGCCTTATTTATCGTTCTGCTCGATATCACATCAGTACTTCAAAGAGAATTACAAACGTTTTTTTCGTACTTTTTTTGTACCCTTAGAGTACTTAACGGTGTGATTTTTGATTCCTTGTACAAGGCCATTCGGGCCTCCGTTTTGCTTGCCGTTTGCGCCGGCGTGCCTTATTTATCGTTCTGGTCGATATCACATCGCATTTCAAAGAGAATTACAAATGTTTTTTTCGTACTTTTTTTGCACTCATGTATAGAGTACTTAACGGTGTGATTTTTGATTCCTTGTACAAGGCCATTCTGGCCTCCGTTTTGGTTGCCGTTTGCGCCGGCGTGCCTTATTTATCGTTCTGGTCGATATCACATCAGTACTTTAAAGAGAATTACAAACGCTTTTTTTCGGATTTTTTTTGTACCCATAGAGTACTTAACGGTGTGATTTTTGATTCCTTGTACTAGGCAATTCTGGCCTCCGTTTTGATTGCCGTTTGTGCCGGCATGACTTTTTAATCGTTCTGGTCGATATCACATCGGTACTTCAAAGAGAATTACAAAAGTTTTTTTCATACTTCATTTATATATTAAAAAAAAAAAAAGATTCAGGCCGAGTTATAAAAATAAAAATAAAAAAACAAAAAAAAAACGAGTTGAAGTTGTTGTTTGCTTGAGTTATGTGGTGCAAGTCCTTAGTTCACCTTGTTTGTTATCTCCTTTGATATCCTTTCTTTCCAAACTTCTCACACCTTTTCCATACCTTCTTGTTTAGTTTTTCCTAAGTGACTTGGTGCTTTGAGTCCTTATTTGTAAATTGTCCACATTTGCTCGATCTTTTGATTTGTTTGACGGTTTCACTTACCTAAAGCTAGAGTTGAGGGTGAGTGTTAAACACGAGTGATTTGTGAGATAACATGGGAGAACCGGAAGAAACTGCTTTGGAGGGTAGATTACGTCTTCATCAACAAGCTATTCATAATGACGTCACTAATCGTATTGAGCAAGTAAACCGGGACATGGCGGATCAACTAGCTACAATAACTGAATTGTTGCAAGAACATGGTATTGGTAGAGGTAGAGGCCGTGGTGGAAGAGGGGGGCATTTTAATATGGGTGGTCGTGGTAATAATGGTGGTCATGGTCATGTTGGTGGACATGATGCTGATGTGTATAGTGATGTAGATGATGACTATGAACAGCCCGAATTTGAAGATGTTCATGATGATAATTTGCATGGGTTGAAGTATAAGATTCCTTCTTTTGATGGAAAGGCTGATCCGGGGAAGTATTTAGCTTGGGAAATGAAAATAAACCAAATTTTCTTGGTTCATGATTATAGTGATGCGAAGAAGGCGAAGATTGCAACCTTGGAGTTTACGGATTATGCTATGAGTTGGTGGCATAGTTTTCAAGAGAATTGTAGACGTTAGGGTGAACCTCCTATTAATAGTTGGACTCTTTTGACGGAACATATGAGGCTGAAATGGGTTCCAAATCATTATTTTCGGGACCAAGGTTTTAAACTTCAGCAATTATCGCAAGCGGGTAAATCGGTTGAGGAGTTTCATGATGAGATGCAACTAACGATGATTCGGGCAATCATTATTGAACCCGAGGATGTTACAATGCAGCGTTTTCTTTGTGGTTTACGGGATGATATTGCGGGTCAAGTTGAGTTACAAAATTACCAAACTTTACCGGACATGTTAAATGGTGCTCTTATGGTTGAAAGGAGGCTGAAAGCAAGACGAGAGGAACGTGCTAAGGCAAATAAACCATTTGGGTATTGCAGCTCTTTTACACCATCTTTCCAACAAGGTGGATCATCTAATTCTGATTATGCGAAGAAGATTGATAGTGGGGTGAAACCCAATGTTCACAAAAGCAAGCTGAATGAGATATTGAGTCCTAATAAAGGTAAAGCGGCTGAAGTAGGGCATTCTCGGGATATTGAATGTTTCAAGTGCAAGGGCAAGGGACATTATGCAGCAAATTGTCCAAATAAACGTACCATGACGATATTGGGGCAGCCTTTACCACGTGATGACTATGAATCTCATTCGGAGGGTGATGAGAACGATGATGATGCTGCGTTGCAAGATGACACTTTTGAGGCATATGCTACACACGATTATGGTGCTTGTTATGTGATTCGAAAGACTTTGGCTATTCATACAAAGTTGGACGAGTCAATTCAGCGGGAAAACATTTTTCAGTCCACGTGTGGCATTGCGGGGCGCACTTGCAACTATATCGTTGATTCGGGGAGTTGTGCGAATTTGGTAAGCCAAACACTTGTTAAAGATTTTAATATTGATGTTTTACCGCATCCCCACCCGTATAGTTTGCAATGGATGAATGATGTGGCTAATGTATGTGTGACTACCCAAGCACTTGTTAAATTTCGTGTTGGTAAATTGGTGGATGAAGTTTTATGTGATGTGGTTCCTTTGTTTGTTACTCATTTATTGTTGGGGAGACCTTGGCAATAATATAGAGCTGCATTGTATAATGGTCGTTTGAATACTTGGAGTTTACATTTAAATGGTCATACTATTACTTTACATCCGATGACACCGGCTCAAGTTCATTCCGGACAGCTGCGTATGGCTACTTCTCAAAAAGCTGCTGCATTTGGAGAGAGAAAAAAATGATAAAGAGGGCGGAAAAGTCAAAAATCAGCAAGTTGTTCCTGATAACAAACTGATTGTAGGATCTAGATCAAAGCTTCGACTTTTATTGATTCAGCAATTGACTAAAGCTTATATGAATTCGAGCTAGGGTTTTTCGATCTGATTGTATAAAACGTGGACTATTTGGAAATAAAACGAAAGTAACAACAATAATCAATCTCTGATTATTGCCTCGTGATAATCCTATCTCGGGAAAACCACCCAACTATTCTATCTCAGAATAATTGAAAGAAACTCCAATCTCTGAAAAGTTTCTCGATTCAAAAACTAAGGTTTAATCTCCAAAATAATCTGAATAATATGTTAAAGTCTGACAACTATAAATAGCAAAATAGAAACCTAATTCCTAAAGAAAGAAGGTGCCACTTTATCAGTTGGGACTGGATATTAACTTCCTAATAAAATAAAAAGGCCTAATTAAAAATAGCATAATTAAAAGTCCATAAAATAATCTGAATTTAATAAGCATAGGCGTCCCACACTTGGGCTTCAACTCATCAAGCCCAATCAGCAACAAATAGGCTTAAAGTAGTTGGATCATCAATCCTCAAAGCCTCATTCTCCTTTCCAACATCTTGGACCAGCTTTGCATAAGCTTCTCGAGCCTTCTTCTCTTGAAAACGTGTGATAGGTCCATCTCGAACAATAATAGGATCCTTGGTATTGTGAATGCATGGCTGATCATCATGGAGTGCATCATTCCCTCCCGGTTCGGAAGGATCTGACCTCAGGTCATAATGAGGATCATCAAACGGGGACAAGTCCTTAACGTTGATTGTTGAAGACATTGTCCAATCTGGTGGAAATTCTATGACATAGGCGTTGTCATTCACCTTTCGTAGCACTTGAAATGGTCCATCACCTCGGTAATTCAGCTTGCTCTTGCGTTGATGTGGAAAACGCTCCTTGCGCAGGTACAACCACACCCAATCTCCTGGTTTGAAGATCATTTCCTTGCGCCCTTTATTAGCCTGCTTGAGATACCGCTCCGTAGCTTTCTTAACCTCCAAACGAGCTTTAGTATGCAATTCACGAACAAGTGCCGCTTTGTCTTCCGCATCCAAGCTCACGTGTGTACCTGTAGGAAGAAGAACAAACTCGAAAGGAGCAGAGGGTAAAAATCCATAAACAACTTCAAACGGTGCAGCCTTAGTAGCTGAGTGAGGAGCACGATTATAAGCAAATTCAACAAATGGAAGACACGTTTCCCACGTCCTAAGGTTCTTACCCACTACAGTTCTAAGTAACTGACCCAAAGTACGGTTGGTGACCTCTGTTTGACCATCAGTTTGTGGGTGAAAAGAAGTGGAATATAACAAGGATGTACCTAGTTTCTTCCATAACACTCTCCAAAAGTGGCTAAGAAACTTGGTATCGCGGTCACTAACTATGGATCTAGGCACACCATGCAAACGTACTATTTCCTTAAAGAACAAGTCAGCAATAGCAGAAGCATCATTAGTCTTATGACATGCAATGAAATGTGCCATCTTAGACATTCTATCAACAACCACAAAAATCGAATCATGACCATTCCGAGTTCGTGGCAAACCTAAGACAAAGTCCATGGAAAGATCAGTCCAAGGTGAAGTGGGAATAGGAAGTGGTGTGTATAACCCATGTGGTTGTGACCTAGCCTTAGCATGCTTGCAAACTAAACACGAAGAACAATATTTAACCACATCAGATTTCATCTTAGGCCAATAAAAAGGTTGCTTAAGCATGTCTAAGGTCGTATCTACCCCAAAATGGCCCATCAAACCTCCCCCATGAGTTTCCTTAACAAACAACTCACGCATAGAACAACGAGGGACATATAACTTATCATTCTTGTAAAGGAATCCATCGAAAATAGAATATTCAGGTTGATCACGAGAAGGACACGCAGCAAATATTTTCCCAAAATCAACGTCATGTTCATACATATGCTTAATAGATTCAAATCCTAACAACTTGGTTTGCATAGAAGTGATAAAAGAATAACGCCTAGATAAGGCATCAGCAACTATGTTATCCTTACACTTCTTATACTTAATCACATATGGAAATGACTCTATAAACTCAACCCATCTTATATGACGCTTATTCAGTTTCCCTTGCCCTTTTAAGTACTTGATAGACTCGTGATCAGTGTGGATGGTGAATTCACGTGGCCTTAGATAATGCTGCCATGTTTGTAAACAACGAACCAACGCATACAACTCTTTATCATACGTAGAATAATTAAGTGCAGCCCCTTTAAGTTTCTCACTAAAGTACGCAACAGGCCTACTTTCTTGTATTAAAACACCACCAATCCCCACACCCGATGCATCACATTCAAGTTGGAACATCTTATTAAAATCAGGTAATGCAAGTATTGGTGCAGAAATAAGCATAGATTTAAGAGTTTCAAAAGCTTCCCTGTGACGTTGTTCCCACACAAATGGTGCATTCTTTTTGACGAGCTCATTGAGGGGAGCCGCAATGGAGCTGAATCCCTTCACAAAACGTCTATAGAAGCTTGCAAGGCCATGGAAACTACGTACTTGTGCAGCCGTGGAAGGTTCAGGCCACTCTTGTATCGCCTTGATCTTTTCTTGGTCCACTTCCACACCTTTAGCGCTAACAACAAAGCCAAGAAAGACAACACTCTCCAAACAAAAGTTACACTTTTTGAGATTAGCATATAATTCGTGTTCTATAAGTGTATGCAAAATAGCCTTCAAATGTTCAACATGATCATCAAATGTAGTGCTATAAATAAGTATATCATCGAAGTACACAACTACAAACCGATTTATAAATTCCCTAAGGACCTCATTCATAAGTCTCATAAACGTGGAAGGTGCATTAGTTAAACCAAATGGCATTACAAGCCACTCATACAAGCCAAAAGTGGTTTTAAAAGCTGTTTTCCACTCATCACCCTCCCGAATACGTACTTGATAGTAGCCACTCTTCAAATCAATTTTTGTAAAGAAACGACTACCATGTAAATTATCAAGCATATCATCTAGTCTAGGGATAGGATATCGATACTTTACCGTTATTTGGTTGATGGCACGACAATCTGTGCACATACGCCATTCTCATGTCTTCTTGGGGACTACAATGACTGGAACTGCACAAGGGCTCATGGACTCACGAATCTTCCCTTTTCTAACAGCTCCTCAACTTGCTTTTGTATCTCCCTGATCTCCGTGGGGTTGGCTCTATAGGCTGGCCGGTTTGGTAGCACTGAACCGGGTATAAAGTCGATTTGATGCTCCACTCCTCTTATTGGTGGCGCCCCTTGGGTTCCTCCTCCGGAAAGACATCCTTGAATTCCTGCAAAACAGAATAAATCGCACTAGGGAGAGAATTGGTTAAATCGGATATAGAAATTAAACAAGGGGTAGGGGAGTCAGAATTTTTAAGTACAAGAATATAAATTGGATTTCCAGCTCCTACGGCCTTTATCATTAAATTCCGATTGACCTTACTAGTGTGTGAGGTGGCGTGCTTACCTTGTTTATTAACTTTAGGAGCGATTCACCTTATCTACCTTAGCTACAACCCCTTCCTTACCCACGGCTTTATTAGCATTTTGTGATGCTTGGTGACGCAACCGGAAAGCCGTCATCTTAAGTTGTTCATCATGCGCTTCCTTAGGGGTCATTGGGTGCAAAACAATGGTCTTGCCTTTATAAGGCAGTGAGTAACGGTTTAGGTAGCCATCATAAGAAACACGTCTATCAAATTGCCACGGACGACCTAAAAGTAGGTGTGTGACGTGCATAGGAAGAACATCACAAAGGACCTCATCATGAAATTTACCAATCGAAAATTAATGAGTGCTTGTGATGTGACGCGTGTTTCCCCTTCATCACTCAACCATTGTAGTTGATAGGGTTTGGGGTGTGGTAACGTGGGAATACGCAAAGTCTCAACAAGTAACGTACTAACCACATTAGTGCAACTACCCGAATCAATAATCAAGTTACAAGTTCTACCCCCAATACCACACGTGGATTGAAAAATGTTATCACGCTGCATATTGTCATCAATTTTAGTTTGTGCAGCTAATACACGTTGTAAAACACCACATACACCCGAACCATAAGAAGAAGTAGCATAACATGCAGCAAATTATCATCATCGCTATCACTATGTGCGCTATTGTTGGTCCCTTGAAAAGGCTTTAGTTAAGTTTAGAGGGGGGGGTGAATAAACTTAACACTTAAAACTTTGGAGTTAACAAATTCGCAACTTCGACGCCCCGCGATACTTCGATGTCTGTCGAGACCTCGCAACTGGCGATAAACGATGTAGTCTACTGATAGTTCAGTTTGCTGAATTTGTGCAGCGGAATAATATCAAAATTAAGCCTTGTTACTTGTTGTTAAATATGTTACCACGTATTAGATACTCAGTAGTGTTTGTGTGTGATTTCAGTTGCTAGATTCAGCAGGTTGATATGGATAATGATTAAGTGCAGAAAGTAAATGCGGTAAGTAAGTAGAGAGATTTTATAGTGGTTCCGGGTGATGTAATCCTCGTCGGTCCACTCTTCTCCCGTGATGTTGGAGGAAATTCACTAGTGATCTTTGAGTTATCTCGTTACAAAGAGTCCTAGGTTGCTTGTCCTTCACCAATAACTATGGCTTCACAAACCGAAAACTCGGGAACGGGTTGGATTGCTTGCTCCCGAGTCTTCCACTTTGGTCCTTGAAGGGTAGGATTGCCTCTTCACCACTTCACCACAAACCAACGATCTTTCACACCCAACGACGATGCTTCACTTGTCTTCGGCGAGATTCTTTATAAGATAAGAAGTGAATCAAATAAATGATTCGATTGCGTGAGCTTGATTAGGATGATGTAATCGGCGAAATTTTGCAGCGCTCTTCAAGTGTGTATGCTTGATGCAAATTGAACACGTAAAGCACTTGAAGAAAATAACTAGATCGGCGACCTTAAGCTCGGTAAGTTCGACGGGGTGTTATTCAAATTTCGGTATTATCACTTGAAGTTTATTCCAAAATTCATCATCATCTTCTTGAGTTGAAAGTCCTCTATTTATAGGTAAGAGTGCATGTGAGTTGAATTTTAAAATTCAAATGTGACCGTTCCTTGTATTTGTCCCATCTGCACTGCATTCTGTCACTATTCATGGGGCCGACACCGTCGATTACTTTTTGACGGTGCGGTCCGTCCACCCCTTTGACTTGTATCCAATGGATAAAAATATGAATCATCCCAACGTCTTTTTAATCTCGGCCTTTGATTTGCTTGATAAGTCGAGGTAGTTGGTCGTTCTTATCCATGTAACTTTCCAATAATCTTGAATTAATCGAGGTATATATCGACGGGTTCATTAGTCCGTTGTAAAACCAATCGTCTGCGTCGAACATCATATTTTTGTCTGTAAAATATAATGCGGTGATTTCTTTTATCCAACTTTTATTTGTGAAGTTAGATTACATCATTTTAAATATAACCAAGTTCCAAACATCATCCAACTTGTGGAACTTAGACCTTCTACACAAGGCATATGTAATCGCTTTAGGTCATCACGAGACTTGCCTATAATCCGATTCCATATCCTTGACTTTAATTACTAAGTTTGATCCCTTAGCCTTCATTAACCGAGTTTGAACCCTCGGCCTTCGGTCTTCGGTCTTCGCAGGTTCCGGACCGGTCCACGACCTATCTACCCTCTCGACCTAGACCGGTCTGGCGATAAACAATCGGCACCTTTTACGATGCTTGTTTGATCAAACCTATTTATGAATCAAACTCTAATAAACCTATACATTTTATCTAGACATATTTTTGCCTTTGCACTATAACACTAGTGTGGCACTCATCATCAAAACTAAGAAATAAGTCTAACAATTTCCCCCTTTTTGTGATGATGCCACTACCCTCACCTAATCGGCAAAGCAAAAAGATAAAAACACAAACGAACAAATTCAGTCAATTCTCATTATAAATATTTGTTCACGGTATTACAACTAGATACGACAAAGATAAACGGTGAAAAGTAGCTGATCTATTGTCTCTTCTCTCTTTCTTGTCTAGCCTTCTCAGCTTGCTCTTGATAAGCTCTGATTTCTTCTATCATTTCAATCATCCATTCATTTTCAATTAGTGTAAAATCAATATAGTGATTGACTTGTTTCCACCAATTCCATGCTTCGAGCGGGACAAGATTGATCCGATTTACCCCGAAACCAAACCTCATATACAAACTCCTTAAATTCATTCAGTGAATCTTTTGCTTTTGTAATTGGCAGCACCTTTTCACCTTTGCTACTTCTTCTTCCTCTTGAATTTGCTCTTAAAGCTCTAATCCTTGCCTCCCAAAACTTCAAACTCAAGAAGGAGTTAAGACCTTCATGAAATCCCATGTCACGATAGGGTCTCCTTCTGTTATGGAACTCTTTCTTGTACTTTGTGATAGGAGATCATCGGTGAGTTGCACTCGCCAGTGCGGGTTGCCTAAAGGCATTTGTATCATCGATCCATCTCTTCGTGCAAAGAGTCTAGCAGCCCTCCTTTGTTGCGGGTGATTGGCCCTCTTCCCCCTTAGTGACATCATCAACAAAACGTGAGATGAGGCCATGAATAGCTTCCCGTGATACTATCACTCGTGTAATTGACCCGCCATAGTACCGCTTCTAGTATCAAGTGAAGTAATCCTAGATTGCGAGTCTCTTCCGATCCGTTGATCCTCTCGGTAAATTTGGGATCGGGTACGGCGGTTGTTGTGCGACGAAGAGCTCGGCGGCTTCGACAAGCTTGTCAAGTTTTTGATGAATGGATGTAAATTGATCTTTCAAAAACTTGTCCTTCGATGTGTTCCCTTGCTTGATATATCTCACATCATATATCATATCATTTAAAGCATTTTGAGTGGAAGCAAAGTTTGAAGCAAATTTGTATCGGCGATTGTCCGTTTTCATTTATCGAGCCATCGATTCTTCAAATTTTCTTTCTTGTCTCGTCCAGTTGAGTTCTTAACTCGTTGCATATCATTTCTTACGGTCCTCAACTCATTTAGTACTTCAACCGGCACTCCACTAGCCATTCTACTATCGGTAGATCCATCGACGAGCTCCTCAACTCGTATTGTGCTCGTTGACCGCCGATGATCATTGCTCTACTCATATCTCTCCCGGCGGGGGGAGGTCCTTCCTCAACCATTGCATCAAGAACATCTTCAAGGATAGGATCTTGTGCGGGTTCCTCGGCAACTTCTTCTTGTCCAAAAATTTGAAATTCTTCATCACCGTAGTCATAATCCAGCCATTTGTTCTTCTTGATTAACACTAGCCGCCCGCGATTATCCTTCCCTACGAAGTGGTCTTGGCTCCGAAGGCTCCACTACGGCGAGCCTCAATAACAACAGGGGTTTCCTCCAAACCCAAAGTTTGTTCCAACCCGTGTCCAGTGTGCTTTGTTTGAGACTCGGCGGCACTGTACCTCTGTTCCAACCTTTGTCCGGTGTCTTGTTTGTACCCCGAACAACTTTGTACCTCCCGTTCAATTTCCCGTGGATTAAAGAAATTAGTATTATCAACTTGAAAACCTTCGCATGACCAATCTTGTGCGGGATGATGGCGATTTTAGTAAGAGTGCCTTCAATGTCAAATCCATCTTGATATTCAATGGATTCCTCAGAACTAGCACTTGGTTCACTAAAGTCACTGACTTTTTCTTGATCCAAATCAACAATCTGTTCATCTTCGGGTTGTCCGGCGGACTTTACAACATGAAATGCGCAGATTCATCAACTAGCCTACCATCACTCAATGTAATTCCCTCATTGATCAATGCTTCTAGATCATCCATGGTGAGATCTTGTAGATCCTCATCCATTTCTTCGATCTCGCGGCCCTCGGCGGACTTACCGATACCGGTGGATCACAGTGCGGGTGGATCATTTATCAAAGCGGTCCCACTAGGTTCTCCCCGGTCCCGAGGGGAAATCTCCCCTTGAGTCGGATGATGAGGAAGAATCATCATCACCATCTCTTGGATCTCGAACTTGATACCCTCCTCCTTCGTTGATCATCAAACGGATCCATCGATCTTGATTGCGGCAAGGTTGTATCAATCGATCCAAAGCAAGTTTTCCACTCCTAACTTGTCAAAAACCCATTCTTCAAAATCTCGTCATTGGTTGAGCAAATGGTTTTTGTCTTTTGTAGAACCCAAACTTCCATCGGAAGTAATCGGCAATTTGCTTGAAGTTTGGGATCCATAAACTCTTCGCTTTTCTTGCTCTTTTTCACATGCCTTTCAAATGGCATAAAAGAACTCCCAGGGAGCGGCTCCGGTAGCTTGTTGACCTCCAAAGGTTCCAACAAGCGGATTCATGGTATCTTCTACGGATGTTAGAAAGTCGGCGGGTTCTTGCCGTGATTGTACATTTGTACCTACTACTTCCATCCGTATCACACTTGGTTCCCCCGACTTACATGCTCATCGGCGGGGTTAGCGACGGATCGCTCTTCCCCCGAACTATTGCCACATTTGCGGGGGTCTTCAACCAAGTCTCCAATCACCTCTTCAACCACCACAGCAGGTTCAGGTTCAGTGGTTTGCTGTGGTTCTTTAGTGGATACTACAGCAGGCTCAGGGTCAGTAGACTGCTGTACATCCTCTACAGATTGCTAAAAAATAACCTGTTCAGCATCAGTAGACTTGATAACTTCTTCATTTGAGGAATCACCGATAACAACAGCGGTGGAATAACGATTAAGGAGCTCGGCCTCAACGACCTCTTCTTCTTCTACTGACACCTCTTCTTGGACTTTTTGTTTTTCCAAGATTCTCAATTCTTTACCTTTGCCATACTTCTTCTTTTTGGCAACCTCCTTCATTCTCTTGGATAGGGGTTCATCATCATCATCATCATCAGTAGATTTTCTCTTTCTACTATCTTCTTTCTGTTGTTTTGTCAGAATTTCAACAACGCTTCTTCTTTCGACTACAAAGGGGTCGGTAACCTCCACTTGACCCTCGGCGGACTCGGCGATGTCTGTCTTTGTTTCCTTTCTTGTTCTCTTTGATTTCAAGATTTCGGTAATCTTTCTAACATCGAGCACTTTTTCTCTTTCCGGCGGTTTTCTTTGATGCGGCGGGTTTGATGGATATCTTCTTAGTTTTGCCGAACTCCGCTCACCACCAAGCATCACCGTCATCTCCATCATCATTATCACCAAGATGCTCTCCAAAGCAACCTCTTCATCATCATCAAGTCCGGGAATTGCATAATCAATCTCCTTTTTGTATCTGGACTGATTTATGGCAACTGGTTCAAGATCAGGAACCTCCAGATGATTCAGCAGGGTCTGAATCATCAAACCTAAGGGTAAGGCCTTGGATTTCCTTTGCCCTATTTTCTCCTCCTTGGCAACTTTCTTCATATAATGAATAAAGTAACCAGCCCAGTCAAATCTCATGCTCCTGCAGATGATGATCATTAACTCTATCTTAGGCCCGGATAGAGTATCCATCTTGCCAACCAATCCAAGTATGTTCTTGGCAATAAGTTTGCTCGACGGTGTATTCATTCCCAATGTGTCCGCAATTGATGCCGAACATTTGGTGGTTTGATTTGTCTTGATTTGATCTACAAACGCCAACTTGTCCAATCCCATTGCTTCGGATTCACCGGACCATTTTCCACTTCTTCAAATCCAAACACTTCCCTCGGCGGTACGGGGAGATAACAAGCTCCTCGGCATTCACGGTTGTATTGAATGCTTCGGTTCCTTCTTCCACCACCATGTTCTTCCGTAAATCAACAACATTGGTGTATGAAATTGTGTCTAATCTCATATTGAGCTTGTTCTCCAAGCACTCGCAAACCTCCTTATTCTTCGACCTATATTAATGGCCAACTCTGTTTGGTTTGCATCAACTACATAGCCTCTAACACTTTGGCTAGATTCGGTTTGAACTTCAACCTTTTCCGCCATTGAAATAAGAAAAAGATGAAGAAAGATTGCTCTCAAATCTGTGTTCACACGTTGTAGATTTTGCAGAGATAAAGCAGAAATTGCAAGTGGAGAAATCTGGTACAACAACGGTCCGATTTTATAGACTCGTGAGTAGTTGAAACCTTGTCATAGCACGTACATTGAGGTAACCACGATTAAATTTGATTAGGTGCTTGTCTTGACACGTGGCCCATTACTCCACCATAACGTTTGTAACCGTTGGATGGTTTGACTGTGGTAATAATGGATAAAATAAATATCCCGCCAATATGCTTTTTGACTTTAATTATTTTGACTGAGTAACGTTCCCTCCAAAGCGGGGTAATCCTCGGCGGGGTGGGCTCGGCGGTGTCGATAAGTAGACTTCGACGACCTGTCGACAAAAGTACTCTGCCGAACATTGTTTTCTTCTTGTTTTGTTCAATTGATAATACAAGATGAGGTTTAATACCAATGACCGATCCGTCAAGTGAGCTCACCCAAAATGACAAAGACCAATCCCCTTGGCAACCTCATTTGCTCAATTGTCCAAACATAAGTACATGGAATTGTTGATACCAATGACTAATCTGCTAAGTGAGCTCACCCAACATAGCAAAGACTAATCCCCTTGGTGAATTCCAAGACACCTGCTTGAATATCGATCAATCTTTATGATTCCAAGTTCGGTCCTTAGTTTAGCAAATCTTTCACTTTGTCAAGAGGTTTAGTGAAAATATCGGCAAGTTGATCTTCGGTAGGAATGTATAGAACCACTACATCTTTCTTTTCAACATGATCTCTTATAAAATGATGTCTCACATCAATGTGCTTGGTTCTTGAATGCAAAACAGATTTTCTCGTGATTGCAATTGCACTTGTGTTGTCACACATGATTGGAATTTCCTTTCTTCAATTCCATAATCCCTTAATTGTTGTCTTAGCCATAGTACTTGTGCACGGCGACTTCCAAAGCAATGTATTCACTTCGGCGGTGGAAGTTGAAATAGAATTCTCGTTTCTTGCTAAACCAGGACACCGATCTATTTCCCATTAACGACGGGTTCTGAGGTGCTTTTTCTATCAATCTTGCATCCAAAGATAATCGAATCCGAGTAGGATATTACTTTGAAGCTTCCTTCCTTGGAATACCATATCCCTACACTTAAGGTCTCTTTAAGATACTTGAGAATTCTCTTAACTTTAAACCTAAATGACTTTCTTTAGGTTTAGGAAATCTTGCACAAACACCTACAAAGGATATATACGGTCTGTGGCGATGAGATACGACGGACTCCCTATCATCCTTACGTATAAAGTCGATCAACATCTTTGCCTTCTTTATCTTCATCTAATCTCATGTTTGTACTCATAGGAGTTGAATTCTTAGTGCTGTTTTCCATACCAAATTTCTTCAGAACTCTTTGGTATATTTGGTTTGATGAATGAAGATTCCATCCTTTATCTGTTTAACTTGCAATCCCAAGAAGTAATTCATTTCTCCCATCATACTCATTTGGAATTTGCTCTTCATTAGATTTGCAAACTTTTCACAAAGTAACTCATTCTCAGAGCCAAAAATTATGTCATCTACATAAATTTGTACCAAAGAGTCTTTGTCCCCTTCACTGATTCTGAAAAGTGTCTTGTCAATGGTGCCTTTAGTGAAACCATTGTCTACCAAGAATTGAGATAGAGTCTCATACCATGCTCTTGGTGCTTGTTTCAATCCATAAAGTGCTTTGTTGAGTCCGTAAACTTTATCTTCTTGATCTTTAACTTCAAATCCGGAGGTTCTTGAACATACACTTCCTCCTCTAGGATCCCATTCAAAAATGCACTCTTGACATCCATTTGATATACTTTGAAGTTCTTATATGCGCATGTGCTAGGAATAATCGATAGCTTCCAATCTTGCAACAAAGTGCATAAGTTTCATCAAAATCTATTCCTTCGCTTGAGAATAGCCTTTTGCAACTAGTCCGGCCTTATTTCTTACAATGGTACCGATTCATCAAGTTTATTTCGTATACCCACTTAGTACCAATGATATTTGCATGACTTGGCCTTTCAACTAGTGTCCAAACTTGATTTCTTTCAAATTCATTTAATTCTTCTTGCATAGCAATTATCCAATCTGGATCCGAAATTGCTTCTTCAACAACTTTAGGTTCCATTTGAGATAGAAAACAGGTAAACATAGCTTCCGGTTGTCTTCTAGTCCTCACACCTTGCTTTGTACATTGCCAATTACTTGTTCAAGCGGGGTGATTCCTTAACCATTGTGGATTTTGGTTATTTTGATTTTCGGAATATCATCTTCGGTAGGGTCCGCCGTAGTTTCTTCTACGGGGGGGTCGGCGGATCCTTGAATAGCTTCGATTGTTGCATCGGTAATATTGTCGGCGGGGTGTTCGGCGGGGGCGGTATCGAAATTTTTAAGTCATTGAATCTTTCCAAAACTTCCACACAATCTGGATCGGTGACTTGTTGATTCTTAGCGGTTCATGAACTTCATCTTCCATTCCGGTAAACTTAGGTTCATCAAACACAACATGGATTGTTTCTTCATGTTTTAGTGACCTCTTGTTCGGTACCACTGAATGCTCTGACCGAAGAATATCCCAAGAATATGCCTTCATCCGATTTAGGTTGGAATGTTTTCAAATGAACTTTGTGATTTAGAATAAAACATTTGCTTCCAAATGGGTGAAAATAGGATATATTAGGTATCCTTCCATTCCGGATCTCATAAGGTGTCTTCGGCGGCTTCTTGTTTCTTGATGTTCTATTTTGTGTATAGCATCTTGTATTCTTTCTTGACCCAATATCTTTCGGGTAGCAATGCTTCACAAATCATTGTTCTTCCCGCTTCCTTTAATGTCCTGTTTCTTCTTTCAAAGCAACCCCATTTCTTTGAGGTGTACCAAATGCCGACAAGTTGATGTAGTACACCATTACGTTCACAATATTCTCTTATAACTTTGTTGAGAAATTCGGTACCACGATCGATCTTATCTTTATGATTGTTAAACTTTTCTCATTTTGCAATCTCTTCAAAAGATTAGGCATGCTTTGGAGTGTCTCACTTTTCTTGTTCATAAATATCACCCAGTGTATCTAGAAAAATCATCCACAACTACTAAGGTGTATTTCTTTCTGTTACACTTGTTGGAGTTATTGGTCCAAAAAGATCCATATGCATAAGCTCCAACACTCGTTAGTTGATTGTTTAGTCTTTGACTTGAAACTTGACTTTATCTCTGTTTACCTTGCCGACAAGCATCACATATAGCATCCTTCTTGAATGTGATCTCGGGTAAACCAATCACTAATTTCTTTTTCACCAACTGATTAATATCATCAAAATTCAAGTGATTTAACTTCTTGTGCCATAGCCAATTGAGTTCGATTTGGTATGCACAATCGAGCAGGTTTCGGAACTCGCAGAGACCAATCCACAACATACATGTTCTCGTTGCCTTCTACCAAAGCAAGTACAACTTGATCACCTCTCTCACTAATGACAATACAATTGTTTTTGTCAAAAGTGACCTTGTATCCCATATCACGAAATTGTCCGGTGCTCGGCAAGTTGTAGTCCGGTCCACTCCACATATGCCACATTCTTGATTGTAAGTCCATTTCGATAAGTGTGCCATATCCTCTTGTATATCCAGTGTATTTTTGTTGCCAAAATTCACCCTTGGACCATCTTTTGCCACAAAGTTTGATATACGGTGCTTATTCTTTGTCATGTGTCCGGAACATCCACTTTGTCAAAGTACCGTACACCCTACAAAACAAAGTTAATGCATTTTAGGTACCCAAACCCGTTTGGGTCCATAGTGGTCGATGGCAAGCATGACCCTTGGTATGTTTCCATAAGGTCTTCTCCTAAATGTGTCATACTTTGGTTCATACTTTGGTTCATACATGTATTCCACACATCCATAAGTTCTAACGTAGGTTGTGTAGGAACCACATATGTTTTCTGGCCTTTTGGTACATAATGCTGTTTGAAATGATTCTTGTTATTAGAAACATTTGCATAACCATAGGTGTGTTGTCTATTAGGAACAGCCCTGTAATATGGAGTCTCCTGAGGTCTTGTGTAAGTCCTCTGCTGATTCCATTGCCTAGGTTTTACCCTAGTAGTATGGTTATACTGACTGTTTCTAGCATTAGATGCAGGAATATTCCAATCATTATCAGCAGGGAACAGTCTACCTTTCCCCCTGAGATAAGTATCCCTTGAATGATCAACATTTTTGGATTTAGGATTCTTATTCTTGGAATATCTCTGTTTCTTTCCCTTCTGTGGTCCAGCAGACTTGGTAGCAGGTCTGCTATCAGCAGGCTTAGAAGGCACAGAAGTCCTATTTTTGGATTTATTCATTTTACTAGGAGCTGTTGACTTCTGAAACTCCTGATTTTGCTTCCTTGAGGCATTCTCATTGGGTTTTACTTGCTTCGGCGGCCTTGCGGGAGATGGATCTAGTGCGGGCACAAACTTAGGACCAAATCGGTACTAGGTTCGGTAACCTTCTTGGATCCACTCTTGTTAGATTGCCGAGTTCCAAATCCAAGCCCGCTCTATCTCCATAAGCCTTTCCCGATTTGTATGCGTATTGGAACAAGATGGTTCGAGCGGATTCGAGAGGCTGCCGGATGTTCAAGGAGCTTATGCTTGATTCTCGTTCAACTTCTTTTTCCTTACCATTGAGAACCCTTAATTCGACTTTCAATCTTCCAACTTCTAACTCAAGAGCTTCTTTTTCGGCCTTCACAACCTCATAACCAGATTGTATTATCCTCGGTTGATTAAGGATGGCATCCAAAGTCTCATTGTTGTCGAATTTCTAGGATTTGAACCACGGGTTGATTCACAATCACTTCCAAGGCGGGAGTGTTTATAGATACGGTGTTGTATACCTCCTCGGTTTCATCCATATTAGCCATCAAAGCATAATCCTCCATATCGGCAACCGGTGTTGTGTCATCGATTCATTTCCTTTTTCGATTCCACTTCATATCCGATTCATCTTCGCAACCATAGCCTTCTTGCCATGTCTTCTTTGTTGACTCTTGGTCTTCGGTAGGTCCGGACAATCGAGTCTAAAATGTCCAGGCTTCTTACAAGGTTGAAGCAAAGATAATCGGGTTCCTTGCCTTGTTTCAACTCGGGACAATCGGTCCGAAGTGTCCCGGTTTCTTGCAATGAAAGCATAGATAGTCATTATCTTTCTTTGGTTCTTCTTTCCTTCTTTCGGTAGGCCTCTTTGTGAAATTTCTTGTAGGGGCCTTTCCGCCTTTCATCATTCCGATTTTCTTCCTCGGTAGGGCAATTTGCTCTTGCATTTCATCTAGCATATCATCCCGTCCTCCCGATGTTTCTTCATGATGTGAAGCACCAATGCGGTGGTTTTTGGCTCTTCCTTTTCGATTTCGAGCACCGACTTCTTGCTAAATTCATAGGCCTTAAGATCGAGAGAACAATTTGAAGGTATCTTCTTCATGCAACTTTCTCATTTCTTCAATTGCGGTCACCTTCATTTTCCAAACATCTCTTGCGGGTAAAGCTTCCAAGATTTTGGTGTTTACTTCCTCTTTTGAATAACTTACACTCGGTAGGGTAAGTTCATCCAAGATATAGCATTGAATCTTGATTCCATTTGCTCAATGGTTTCATTAGGTAGCATCTTGAACTTTTGAAACCTTTTTTCGCCACACCGATTTTGTTCTTCTTTATTGCATCGGTGCCTTCACAGATTAAGTGGATCTTATCCCAAAGTTCTTTTGCGGTCTTGCAATCTTTGACTTTCATGTACATATTGCTATCCAAGGTTACGTAGATGATATCAATAGCAATGTTGTTGAGGTTTGCTCTTTTCTGTCTTCTCGCATTCCATTCTCTCTTTGGTTTAGGAATGTACTCGGTTCTGTCACCCACCGTTATTCTTGCCTTTGTAATCTCCAGGTGGTCCTTCGATTAGTACATCCATCATCTCATCATGAGTAGCGACAAGATATGCCTGCATTCGACGTTTATACTCATCAAATCTATCAAGAGAGCACATCAACATGGTTCCAAAGATACTTGTGTGTTATCCATGATGTAAGTCTTGAAAATCGGTAACTTGAAAGAAAGTTTTAAAGAATTTTCACAAGCACAACAAGTAGGATTCCTTCGAACAAAAACGCTTTGCTCGATACCAATTGTTGGTCCCTTGAAAAGGCTTTAGTTAAGTTTAGAGGGGGTGAATAAACTTAACACTTAAAACTTTGGAGTTAACAAATTCTGCAACTTCGGCGACCTGCGATACTTCGATGTCTGCTTCGAGACCTCGATAGCTGGCGATAAACGATAGTCTACGATAGTTCGATTTGCTGAATTTGTGCGTGGAATAATATCAAAATTAAGCCTTGTTACTTGTTGTTAAATATGTTACCAAGTATTAGATACTCGATAGTGTTTGTGTGTGATTTCGGTTGCTAGATTCGACGGGTTGATATGGATAATGATTAAGTGCGAAAGTAAATGCGGTAAGTAAGTAGAGAGATTTTATAGTGGTTCCGGGTGATGTAATCCTGTCGGTCCACTCTTCTCCCGTGATGTTGGAGGAAATTCACTAGTGATCTTTGAGTTATCTCGTACAAAGAGTCCTAGGTTGCTTGTCCTTCACCAATAACTATGGCTTCACAAGGCGAAAACGGGAACAGTAGGATTGCTTTGCTCCCGAGTCTTCCACTGGTCCTTGAAGGGTAGGATTGCCTCTTCACCGGCTTCACCACAAACCAACGAGTCTTTCACACCCAACGGATGCTTCACTTGTCTTCGTGATTCTTTATAAGATAAGAAGTGAATCAAATAAATGATTCGATTGCGGCGAAAGCTTGATTAGGATGATGTAATCGGCGACTTGCGATCTTCAAGTGTGTATGCTTGATGCGGCTTGAACACGAAAAGCACTTGAAGAAAATAACTAGATCGGCGGCCTTAAGCTCGGTAAGTTCGACGGGGTGTTATTCGGCTCGGTATTATCACTTGAAGTTTATTCCAAAATTCATCATCATCTTCTTGAGTTGAAAGTCCTCTATTTATAGGTAAGAGTGCATGTGAGTTGAATTTTAAAATTCAAATGTGACCGTTCCTTGTATTTGTCCCATCGCACCGCATTCTGTCACTATTCATAGGATCGACACTTGTCGGGATTACTTTTTGACAAGGTGCGATCACCACCCCTTTGACTTGTATCCAATGGATAAAAATATGAATCATCCCAACGTCTTTTTAATCTCGGCCTTTGATTTGCTTGATAAGTCGAGAGGTAGTTGGTCGTTCTTATCCATGTAACTTTCCAATAATCTTGAATTAATCGAGGTATATATCGGCGGGTTCATTAGTCTGTAAAACCAATCGTCTGTTTGAACATCATATTTTTGTCTGTAAAATATAATGCGGTGATTTCTTTTATCCAACTTTTATTTGTGAAGTTAGATTACATCATTTTAAATATAACCAAGTTCCAAACATCATCCAACTTGTGGAACTTAGACCTTCTACACAAGGCATATGTAATCGGTTTAGGTCATCACGGACTTGCCTATAATCGATTCCATATCCTTGACTTTAATTACTAAGTTTGATCCCTTAGCCTTCATTAACGAGTTTGAACCCTCGGCCTTCGGTCTTCGGTCTTCGATAGGTTCCGGACCGGTCCTGCGACCTATCTACCCTGCGACCTAGACCGATCTGGCGATAAACAATCGGCGGCCTTTTACGATGCTTGTTTGATCAAACCTATTTATGAATCAAACTCTAATAAACCTATACATTTTATCTAGACATCTTTTTGCCTTTGCACTATAACAGCTAGTGTGGCACTCATCATCAAAACTAAGAAATAAGTCTAACAGCTATTATCATCCTTGTCGGAGTCCGATTCAAAGTCATGAGGTTCTAACTCAACACCAACAGCCCTTAAAACACACTTATTAGGACAATCACGAGCATAATGACCTCTACCACGACACCTAAAACAAGCCATATCACGTGCACGCTCAACACTAGGAGTACCCTTTTCACGCATGTCTTTCGTCTTAGCATCAGAATAAGGATAATTCAATTTACGTGGTTTAAAATCATCTTTAGGACGTGTATTAGGCTGATTGGAAACATTAGAAGACGAAGATGTAGTGCCTCGTCCAAAAGAAGAATAAGTAGAGCGAGTGTTACCAGAAGAAGCTTTATATGCGGCCCGTTCAGCCAAGCGTTTTTGCACCATGATTGCACCTTGTAGAAGCTCGGCTTTGGTGCGATAATTCTGCAATTCGACGTGGTAAGCAATATCGGGTCGTAGGCCACATTGGAAACGCTGCATTGTCGCTTCATCATCCTCTTCGACATTGGCTTTAAGCATAGTGAGGCGTAAATCTTAATCAAACTCCTCTACGGTGCGATTTCCTTGACGTAACGTTTGTAACTTACGGAGCTGATCCCTATAGTAATGAGTAGGTACCCATTGTTGCTTCATGATCTCTTTGAGCACCGCCCATGATGTAATCTCACCATCACGTCTTCTTCGACGTTGGGCCTGGAGTTGGTCCCACCAATGCATGGCCGTATCGGTAAACTCCATCGTCGCAAGTTGTACCTGTTTAGCATCACTAAAATTTGTTCAAGAGAAAACTTGAGAAACTTTCATCTCCCAAGCTAAATACCTGTCTGGATCAGCCTTACCATCAAACGGTGGAATTTTGTATTTCACATTACGTGAATCGTCATGTGGGGGAATTTGGACAGCCCCAGCATCGTTGGGAATGAGAGCTCGACCTGCATCAACAACACGGTTAGGTGGGGGGGAGTTACCTCGGTTGGCCGTTGACGTATTTCGAGTGTAAGTGCATGGATGGCATTCAGAACGCCCTGATGTTTACGTTGATATTCAGCATGGCGACGTTGGGAGTCGTCACGAACTGTGTCAATTTTATCAGACATTTGAGCATTTGCTTGAGCCAGTGCTCGTTCAATTTTGTCAGACATTTGAGCATTTGCTTGAGCCAGTTCTCATTCAAGTTCATCAGCAATATCTTGCCGCGTGTTTTCGATTGCCTGAGCAATTTTATCGTCGAGAGCTTTCCGGAGTAGTTTATCATCAGCCATAGCGTGAGGCTTATGGTGACTTAACTCATGTTCACCCGTGTTTAACTCACAAAGAGAAAAAAATATCTATTTTTCCCGCCAAATTTCATGGAAAATGAGGCAAAAAATTTCCTGGTAAAATCAAATTTTGTTCCAGGACTCCTGACACCGTACTAGTCACGAAAACACAAAAAAATTTCTTGCCAAATTTCTTGCCTGATGAAAACAGAACGTGAAGCTCGTGTGGTGTGTGTAGAGACAATCAAATTTTCTGGAAGTGCTTCGTCAAGATTGATCGGAGTACTACTCTTTCGATCGAAAATCAAGAATCCGGTTTCCTTAAATTCTTGATAATTCTTGAGGTTCTTGATTCGGGTTTTGGAGTGTCGATCAAGAACGAGGAAGATACCAGTATTGATTAAATCCCGTAATTTTGTGCATCGTTGTGCTCTCCTTTTTTTTTTTTTTTTTTTTTGTAAAAGAGTCGGCCTTACAATAAATTAAAGACTTTACGGCAAATCATGAAGTAAATGCTGAACAGAAATGTTGATTAATTCAAATCGAACTAGTCCAAAAAAACCTGAATTCGGATGCCATAATATGCACCAAATAGCAGGAATAATTCTGTCCGGATGCGAAGAAAAATCAAACGCAGCAGTAGACGTGTAACGCAGCAGCAAATTTCCAAAGAAGCCGTCCTAGAACAAATTAGGGTTCTTGGATTGCAAGAACGTCTAGGGTTACGAAAAGAGCAGCAGAAAATCTAGAGTAGTGCAGCAGACATTGAAGCTTTAATCCCTTGTGCTCTAATACCACTTGATAACAAACTGATTGTAGGATCTAGATCAAAGCTTCGACTTTTATTGATTCAGCAATTGACTAAAGCTTATATGAATTCGAGCTAGGGTTTTTTGATCTGATTGTATAAAACGTGGACTATTTGGAAATAAAACGAAAGTAACAACAATAATCAATCTCTGATTATTGCCTCGTGATAATCCTATCTCAGGAAAACCACCCAACTATTCTATCTCAGAATAATTGAAAGAAAATCCAATCTCTGAAAAGTTTCTCGATTCAAAAACTAAGGTTTAATCTCCAAAATAATCTGAATAATATGTTCAAGTCTGAAAACTATAAATAGCAAAATAGAAACCTAATTCCTAAAGAAAGAAGGTGCCACTTTATCAGTTGGGCCTGGATATTAACTTCCTAATTAAATAAAAAGGCCTAATTAAAAATAGCATAATTAAAAGTCCATAAAATAATCTGAATTTAATAAGCATAGGCATCCCACACTTGGGCTTCAACTCATCAAGCCCAATCAGCAACAAATAGGCTTAAAGTAGTTGGATCATCAATCCTCAAAGCCTCATTCTCCTTTCCAACATCTTGGACCAGCTTTGCATAAGCTTCTCGAGCCTTCTTCTCTTGAAAACGTGTGATAGGTCCATCTCGAACAATAATAGGATCCTTGGTATTGTGAATGCGTGGCTGATCGTCTTGGAGTGCATCAGTTCCTGAGAGAAATAAACATGAGGGCGCTTTATCACACTTTGAGGGCAGCAAAGTCGAAAATTTAAGTGTGAGGGAGGGTGTCCTCGTTCCCACTGAGGGAGTCATAAGGATGGTGCAGCTGCGTGAGGGAGTGGGAGCTTCAAAACACGAGGGTAAAATAAAAGTTGAAAAGAATGTTGGTAAGGGTGTGAAGCACAATTTTCTTGCCAATTCTAGTTTAATCACTAAGACTAAATGGTGGAAAATTCATTTTTATCATTTATTTCAAGGCATTCGACCCCTCTCCCCATTGTTTAGTTACTATTGCTGATTTGACATCTTCTCTCCTGAGTGTTGTATGTTCGGTTTAGCAGGAATCTGGTGATGTGTTTCCGGAGGATGAACCAAGTGGTTTGCCACCACTACATGGTGTGGAGCATCAAATCGACTTGATTCCGGGTGCTACTCTTCAAAACCGACCAGCCTATAGGGCCAATCCTACGAAAATGAAGGAAATTCAACGACAAGTGGCGGAGCTGTTAGAAAAAGGAAAAATCTATGAGTCCTTAAGTCCTTGTGCCGTACCCGTCATCGTGGTTCCTAAGAAGAGTGGTGAATGGCGGATGTGCACCAACTGTCATGCAATCAACAATATAATGGTAAAGTATCGTTATCCTATTCCTAGGTTAGATGATATCTTGATGAGTTGCATGGTAGTAAATTCTTTATCAAGATAGATTTGAAAAGTGGTTATCACCAAGTACGTATTCGTGAGGGTGACGAGTGGAAAATAGCCTTTAAAACTAAGTTTGGTCTTTATGAGTGGTTGGTTATGCCATTCGGGCTTACAAATGCACCTTCCACGTTTATGCGTTTAATGAATGAAGTGCTGCGTGAATTTATTGGTAATTTTGTGGTAGTTTATTTCGATTACATACTAATTTATAGCACCACACTTGATGATCATGTTGCACATTTACAAGTTGTTCATGATACACTTAGGCGTGCTAAGTTGTATGCTAACCTTAAGAAATGTGAGTTTTGCTTGGATCGCATTGTTTTTCTTGGTTTTGTGGTTAGTGACAATGGCGTTGAAGTTGATCAAGAAAAGATCCGGACAATCAAGGAGTGGCCTGCACTAAAAAACGTGGCTGATGTTAGGAGTTTCCTTGGCTTGGCTAGCTTCTACAGGCGGTTTGTGAAAGATTTTAGTACCATTGCTGCTGCATTAACCGAATTGGTGAAGAAGAACGCAACATTCATTTAGGAAGATCGTCACAGGGAGTCTTTGAAACTTTAAAACTTAAACTTATTTCAGCACCTATTCTTGCTTTACCCGATTTTGATAAAATGTTTGAATTAGAATGTGATGCATCGGGTGTTGGTGTGGGTGGTGTTTTAATGCAAGAAAAATGACTTGTGGCATATTTTAGTGAAAAGTTGAAAGGTGCTCATTTGAATTATTCTACGTATGATAACGAGCTTTATGCCTTGATTCGTTGTTTACAAACTTGGCAACATTACCTTAGGCCTCGTGAGTTTATTATTCATACGGACCATGAGTCTTTAAAATATCTTAAGGGTCAAGGTAAGTTGAGTAAACGACATATCCGCTATATTGAATTCATTGAGTCATTCCCTTATATCATTAAGTTTAAGAAGGGAAAAGAAAACATTGTTGCAGATGCTTTGTCTAGGCGTTATTCCTTGATTACATCTTTACAAACTAAGTTGCTTGGTTTTGAGGGTATTAAGGATTTATATGCGCATGATGCTGATTTTGGGGATATATTTGCTAAGTGTCCGTCATCTACTTTGGCTGATTATTCTGTGCATGATGGTTTTCTTTACAAAGGTGATAAGTTGTGTATTCCTAGATCTTCCATGCGTGAATTATTCTTGAGGGAGTCTCACGGGGGTGGTGTAATGGGACACTTTGGGGTAGATAAGACTTTGGATATGTTGTGCATACATTTTTATTGGCCACGTATAAAAGCTGATGTGATTAAATTTTGTGCTTCTTGTCTTGTGTGTAAGCATGCTAAGTCACGTTTGCAGCCCCATGGTTTATACACTCCCCTTCCTATTCTTACATCTCCTTGGACCGACATTTCTATGGACTTTGTGTTAGGATTGCCTCGGTCTAGGAACGGGAAAGATTCTGTATTTGTGGTGGTGGATCGTTTTTCCAAAATGGCTTATTTTATTCCATGTAATAAGACCAACGATGCTTCATATATTGCTGATTTGTTCTTTAAAGAAATTATCCGTTTGCATGGAATTCCTCGTACTATTGTGAGTGATCATGACACTAAATTTGTGAGTCATTTTTGGAGGGTACTATGGATGCGTATGGGTACTTATCTCTTATGTTCTACGTCTTTTCACCCACAAACTGATGGGCAAACGGAAGTTGTCAATCGTGTGTTGGGCCAACTTTTAAGAACTGTTGTGAAAAGTAATTTAAAGAATTGGGAGTCTTGTTTGCCTTATGTGGAATTTGCTTATAATCATGCTAAACATTCAGCTACTCAATATGCACCATTTGAGCTTGTTTATGGGTTTTTACCGGCTGCTCCGTTTGATTTTGAACCTATTCCTCCTGGTGCGCAGGTTAGCTTGGATGCAGAAGCAAAGGCTGATCTTGTGAAAGCATTGCATGAAAAGGCACGGCTGAATGTTGAGAAAGAAACCGAGAGTTATATGAAGAAAGCAAATAAAGGGCGCAAGGAGCTGATTTTCGGCCTGGAGATTTGGTGTGGCTACACCTTCGCAAAGAGAGATTTCCACATTTCCGCAAGTCAAAGCTGAATGCACGTGGTGATGGCCCTTTTCAAGTGCTCGAGAGGATCAACAACAATGCCTACAAGCTGGACATACCTCCGGATTGGAATATTTCGCCTACTTTCAACATTGCTGATTTGTCTCCTTATGACACTTCTTTTGATCTTAGGACAGATCCTTTCCAGCCGGGAGGGAATGATACGAATCATAGTGGTCAAAATGCAGATAGTGATGGTCCAAAAGCTGATCCACTTGTGTTTCGAGATGGTCCAGTCACGAGATCATAAAAGAGGAAGTTCGAAGAAGCTTTGAGAAATCTAATTTTGGCAATTTTCAAAGAACACGTTGGGCTCATCAAGAATGAAGACTTGGCCATTTTATCCTTATTATCTTGTAATTGGGGTTAATGGGCCAAATGGGGAACTATTTCTATTTTGGGCTATTTTTAGCATTATTTTCCAATTTTAGTGATATAAGCCCAACCCAACCTATAACTATTTTCCTTTGGGTTTTGATTTAAGCCAAAGCCCAAAACCTTTTATCCAACACCTTTTGGGAAGGTCCATAAGCCCAAAACATTTCCATCAACTTTTAAACCCAACCCAAAATCCATTTCCTTTTTACTCTTATTTTTTAGAAAACCAAAAAAAAACCCAAAATATTCTATTTTGAGTTGGACCAGTCCAAAGCCCATTTCTCTTATAATTCTAGGCGCGTGGAGTATGAATTAGTCCCACATTAAGTTTGCAACTTTGTTTCAATAGATTTGCAGTATATATAAGGCATATCTTTTGTACTTGAACAATTAGACAATTACTTGAGTGAAATATGATAATGTTATTTTGTGAGTTTTCATTCTACCTTGCTGATTAGGTAAGTGATAACTTGAGAACCTATCAAAGGTTTGAGCAACCATTGTTGTGACGTTCTCAACTTGGTGATTCCGAGGGAAAACTAAGCCTAGCTCGTTTGTGTTCTTCATTGGTCCTCAATCTAGATCCAAATCCTTAACAAGGCTATTCTACTGTCCGTTTCGCCTGCCGTTTGCGCCGCCGTGGCTTATTTATCGGTGTGGTCGATATCACAGCGTTACTTCAAAGATAATCACAAAACTTTTATTTCGTACTTTTTTTATACCCAACGATTACTTAACGGTGTGATTTTGGATTCCTTGTACAAGGCCATTCTAGAGTCTGTTTCGCAAGCCATTTACGCCAATTTGTCTAATTTAACTTTCTGGTCAATATCACATAGTTACTTCAAAGAGAATAACAAACCATTGTTTTCGTACTTTTTTTTGTACCCATATAGTACTTAACGGTGTGATTTTTGATTCTTGGAACAAGGCCATTCGGCTGTCCGTTTCACATGCCGTTTACGCCGCCATGCCTTATTTATCGTTGTGGTCGATATCACATTAGTACGTCGAAGAAAATTATTAACTTTTTTTTATACCCAATGATTACTTAACGGTGTGATTTTTGATTCCTTGTACAAGGCCATTCGGGTGTCCGTTTCGCCTGCCGTTTGCACCGCCGTGCCTTATTTATCGTTGTGGTCGATATCACATCGTTACTTCACAGAAAATTACAAACCATTTTTTCGTACTTTTTTTGTACCCACAGAGTACTTAATGTTGTGATTTTTGATACCATGTACGAGGCCATTCTAGTGTCCGTTTTGCCTGCCATTTGCACCGACGTGTCTTATTTATCGTTGTGGTCGATATCACATCAGTACTTCAAAGATAATTACAAACCTTTTTTCATACTTTTTTTGTACCCACAGAGTACTTAACGATGTTATTTTTAATACCTTGTACGAGGCCATTCTGGTCTCCGTTTTGCTTGTCGTTTGAGCCGGCATGCCGTATTTATCGTTCTGGTCGATATCACATCAGTACATCAAAGAAAACTACAAAACATTTTTTTTCGTACTTTTTTTACCCACCGATTACTTAACGGTGTGATTTTTGATTCATTATACAAGGCCATTCGGGTGTCCGTTTCGCCTGCCGTTTGCACCGCCGTGCCTTATTTATCGTTGTGGTCAATATCACATCGTTACTTCAAAGATAATTACAAACCTTTTTTTCATAATTTTTTTGTACCCAGCGATTACTTAACGGTGTGATTTTTTATTCCTTGTACAAGGCCATTCTGGCCTCCGTTTTGCTTGCCGTTTGCACCGCCGTGCCTTATTTATTGCTGCAGTCGATATCACATCGTTACTTCAAAGATAATTACAAACCTTTTTTCATCCTTTTTTTTATAACCGATTACTTAACGGTGTGATTTTTGAATCCTTGTACAAGGGCATTCTGGTCTCCGTTTGCTTCCCGTTTGCACCGCCGTGCTTTATTTATCTTTCTGGTCGATATCACATTAGTACTTAAATGAAAATTTCAAACGTTTTTTCCGTACTTTTTTTTGTACCCATAGAGTACTTAACGGTGTGAGTTTTGATTTCTTGTAGAAGGCCATTCGGGTATCCGTTTCGCATGCCGTTTACGCCGACGTGTCTTATCTAACTTTCAGGTCGATATCATATCGTTACGTCGAAGAAAATCACAACCTTATTTTTTGTACTTTTTTTATACCCATAGATTACTTAACGGTGTGATTTTTGATTTCGTGTGCAAGGCCACCTTATTTATCATTGTGGTTGATATCGTATCAGTGCTTCAAAGAAAATTACAAATGATTTTTTTCGTAAAAGGAATCAAAAATCACACCATTAAATACTCTATGGTTACAAAAAAAAAGTACGAAAAAAAACATTTGTAATTTTCTTTGAAGTACTGATGTGATATCTACCAGAACGATAAATAAGGCACGGCGGCGCAAAAGGCAAGCAAAATGGAGACCAGAATGGCCTTGTACAAGGTATCAAAAATCACACCGTTAAGTACTTTGTGGGTACAAAAAAAAGTACGAAAAAAAATGTTTGTAATTATCTTTGAAGTAACGATGTGATATCGGCCACAACGATAAATAAGGCACGTCGGTGCAAACGGCAAGTGAAACGGACACGAGAATGGCGTTGTACAAGAAATCAAAATCACATCGTTAAGTACTATATGGGTACAAAAAAAAAGTACAAATTTTTTTTTGTAATTATCTTTGAAGTAACGATGTGATATCGACCACAACGATAAATAAGGCACGGCGGTGCAAACGGCAGGCGAAACGGACACCTTGTACAAGGAATCAAAAATCACACCGTTAAGTAATCGGTGTGTACAAAAAAAGTATGAAAAAAAGTTTGTAATTTTCTTTGAAGTACAGATATGATATTGACTAGAACGATAAATAAGGCATGCCGGCGCAAACGGCAGTGCAAACGGACACCCGAATGGCCCTGTACAAGGAATCAAAAATCACACCGTTAAGTAATCGGTGGGTATAAAAAAAGTACGAAAAAAAAGGTTTGGAAATATCTTTGAAGTAACAATGTGATATCGACCACAACGATCATTAAGGCACGGCCGTGCAAACGGACACCTGAATGGCCTTGTACAAGGAATCAAAAATCACACCGTTAAGTACTCTATGGGTAGAAAAAAAGTACGAAAAAAACGTTTGTAATTTTCTTTGAAGTACTGATGTATTATTGACCAGAACGATATATAAGGCACGGCGGTGCAAACAGCAGGCGAAACGGACACCAGAATGGCCTTGTACAAGGAATCAAATATCACACCGTTAAGTACTCTATGGGTACAAAAAAAAGTACAAAAAAACGTGTGTAATTTTCTTTGAAGTACTGATGTGATATCTACCAGAACGATAAATAAGGCACGGCGGTGCAGACGGCAAGCAAAACGGAGACCAGATTGGCCTTGTACAAACAATCAAAAATCACACCATTATGTACTCTATGGGTATGAAAAAAGTATGAAAAAATGGTTTGGAATTTTTTGTGAAGTAACGATGTGATATCGACCAGAAAGTTAAAATAAGACACGTCGGCGCAAAAAAGGACACCCGAATGACCTTGTACAAGGAATCAAAAATCACACCGTTAAGTAATCTATGGGTATGAAAAAAGTACGAAAAATAAGGTTGTGATTTTCTTCAACATAACGATGTGATATCGACCAGAACATTGAATAAGGCACGCCGGCGCAAACGGCAAGCAAAACGGAGGCCAGAATGGCCTTGTACAAAGACTCAAAAATCACACCGTAAAGTAATCGGTGGGTACAAAAAAAGTACAAAAAAAACGTTTGTAATTCTCTTTGAAGTAACTATGTGATATCGACCACAACGATAAATAAGGCATGATGGCGTAAACGGCAGGCAAAACGGACACTAGAATAGCCTTGTACAATGGATCAAAAATCACACCGTTAAGTACTCAATGGGTACAAAAAAAGTACGAAAAAAAGTACGAAAAAAAAGTTTTGTAATTTTCTTTGAAGTAACGAAATGATATCGACCAGAAAGTTAAATTAGACACGTCGGTGCTAACGGCATGCAAAATGAACACCTGAATGGCCTTGTACAAGGAATCAAAAATCACACCGGTAAGTAATCGATGGGTACAAAAAAAGTACGAAAAAAATGTTTGTAATTTTCTTTGAAGTACTGATTTGATATCGACCAGAACGATAAATAAGGCACGGCGGCGTAAACATCAGGCAAAACGGACACTAGAATGACATTGTACAAGGAATCAAAAATCACACCGTTAAGTAATCGGTGGGTACAAAAAAAGTACGAAAAAAAGTTGGTAATTTTCTTTGATGTACTAATGTGATATCGACCAGAACGATAAATAAGGCACGCCGGCGGAAACGGCAGGCAAAACCGAGACCCGAATGGCCTTGTACAAGGAATCAAAAACCACACCGTTAAGTACTCTATAGCTACAAACAAAAGTACGAAAAAAATGTTTGTAATTTTCTTTGAAGTACTGATGTGATATCGACCAGAACGATAAATAAGGCACGCCGGCGCAAACGGCGGGCAAAACGGAGACCCGAATGGCATTGTACAAGGAATCAAAAACCACACCGTTAAGTACTCTATAGGTACAGAAAAAAGTACGAAAAAAAAGTTTGTAATTTTCTTTGAAGTACAGATGTGATATCGACCAGAACAATAAATAAGACACGCTGGCGCAAACGGCAAGCAAAACGGATACCCAAATGGCCTTGTACAAGGAATCAAAAATCACACCGTTAAGTACTCTATGGGTACAAAAAAAAAGTACGAAAAAAAGGTTTGTAATTCTTTTTGTAGTAACGATGTGATATCGAGCAGAAAGTTAAAAAAGACGTGTAGGCACAAACGGCATGCAAAACGGACAACCGAATGGCCTTGTACAAGGAATCAAAAATCACACCGTTATGTACTCTATGGGTACAAAAAAAGTACGAAAAAAACGTTTGTAATTCTCTTTGAAGTAACAATGTGATATCGACCAGAAAGTTAAATAAGACACGTCGGCGCAAACGGCATGCAAAACGGATACCCGAATGGCCTTGTACAAGGAATCAAAAATCATACCGTGAAGTACTCTGTGGTACAAAAAAATTACGAAAAAATGGGTTTGTAATTATCTTTGAAGTACTTATGTGATATCGACCACAACGATAAATAAGGCACGGCGGTGCAAAAGGCAGCAAAACGGACACTAGAAAGGCCTAGTACAAGGAATCAAAAATCACTCCGGTAAGTACTCTATGGGTACAAAAAAAAAGTACGATAAAAACGTTTCTAATTTTCTTTGAAGTACTGATGTGGTATCGACCAGAACGATAAATAAGGCACGCCGGCGCAAACGGAAAGCAAAACGGATACCAGAATGGCCTTGTACAAGGAATCAAAAATAACACCGTTAAGTAATCAATGGGTATAAAAAAAGTATGAAAAAAGGTTTGTAATTATCTTTGTAATCGGTGGGAACAAAAAAAGTACGAAAAAAAAGTTTGTAATTTTTTTTGATTTATTGATGTGATATCGACCAGAACGATAAATAAGGCACGCCGGCGGAAACGGCAGGCAAAACGGAGATCCAAAATGGCCTTGTACAAGAAATCAAAAACCACAACGTTAAGTACTCTATAGGTACAAAAAAAAGTATGAAAAAAAGTTCGTAATTTGCTTTGAAGTACTGGTGTGATAACGACCAAAACGATAAATAAGGCACACCGGCGCAAAGGGCAAGCAAAACGGATACCCGAATGGCCTTGTACAATGAATCAAAAATCACACCGTTAAGTACTCTATGGGTACAAAAAAAAGTACGAAAAAAAGGTTTGTAATTCTTTTTGAAGTAAAGATGTGATATCGACCACAACGATAAATAAGGCACGGCGGTGCAAACGGCAGACGAAACGGACACCCAAATGGCCTTGTACAAGGAATCAAAAATTACACCGTTAAGCAATCATTGGGTACAAAAAAAGTATGGAAAAAAACGTTTGTAATTTTATTTGAAGTACTGATGTGATATCGACCAGAACGATAAATAATACAAATCGGCATAAACGGTATGCAAAATGGACACCCGAATTGCCTTGTACAAGGAATCAAAAATCACACCGTCAAGTAATCGGTGGGTACAAAAAAGTTCGAAAAAAAAGGTTTGTAATTTTCTTTGAAGTAACGATGTGTTATCGACCATAAAGTTAAATAGGACACGTAGGCGCAAACGGCATGCAAAACGGACAACCGAATGGCCTTGTACAAGGAATCAAAAATCACACCGTTATGTACTCTATGGGTACAGAAAAAGGTACGAAAAAATACGTTTGTAATTATCTTTGAAGTAACAAAGTGAAATCGACCAGAAAGTTAAAAAAGACACGTCGGCGCAAACGGCATGCAAAATGGATACCATAATGGCCTTGTAGAATGAATCAAAAATCATACCGTTAAGTACTCTGTGGGTACAAAAAAGTATGTAAAAATGGGTTTGTAATTAACTTTGAAGTACTGATGTGATATCGACCACAACGATAAATAAGGCACGGCGGTGCAAAAGGCAGGCAAAATGGACACCCGAATGGCCTTGTAAAAGGAATAAAAAAATCACACCGTTAAGTAATCGGTGGGTACAAAAAAAGTACGAAATTTTTTTTGTGATTTTCTTTGAAGTACTGATGTGATATCGACCAGAACGATAAATAAGGCACGCCGGCACAAAACGGACACCGGAATGGCCTTGTACAAGGAATCAAAAATCACACCGTTAAGTACCCAATAGGTACAAAAAAAGTACGAAAAAAAAGTTTGTAATTTTCGTTGAAGTACTGATGTGATATAGACCGAACGATAAATAAGGCACGCCAGCGGAAACGGCAAGCAAAACGGAAACCCGAATGGCCTTGTACAAGGAATCAAAAATCACACCGTTAAGTACTCTATGGGTACAAAAAAGGACGAAAAAAGGATTGTACTTATCTTTGAAGTAACGATGTGATATCGACCACAGCGATAAATAAGGCACGGCGGTGCAAACGACATGCGAAATGGACACCCGAATAGCCTTGTACAAGGAATCGAAAATCACACCGTTAAGTAATCGGTGGGTATAAAAAAGTACGAAAAAAGGTTTGTAATTATCTTTGAAGTAACGATGTGATATCGACCACAACGATAAATAAGGCATGGCGGTGCAAACGGCAGGGAAAACGGACACCTGAATAGCCATGTACAAGGAATCAATAATCACACCGTTAAGTAATCATTGGGTACAAAAAAAAGTATGAAAAAAAACGTTTGTAATTTTCTTTGAAGTACTGATGTGATATCGACCAGAACGATATATAAGACAAATCGGCGTAAACGGCAAGCGAAACGGACACCCGAATGGCATTGTACAAGGAATCAAAAATCATACCGTTATGTACTTTGTGGGTACAAAAAAAGTATGAAAAAAAAGGTTTGTAATTATCTTTGAAGTACTGATGTGATATCGACTAGAACGATAAATAAGGCACGGCGGTGCAAAAGGCAGGCAAAACGGAGACTAGAATGGCCTTGTACAAGGAATCAAAAATCACACCGTTAAGTACTCTATGGGTACAAAAAAAAAGTACGAAAAAAAACGTTTGTAATTTTCTTTGAAGTAATGATGTGTTAAACATAAAATAATTGGGGAAAAGATTATTTCTATTATTCATATAGACCACATATTTGTAGTACAACATCACCAAAACCCTAAAGTGTAACTTGACACATATACCCTTTTATATATTTTACATATATATTCTCACATGCCCCCTCAAGTTGGAGCATGCAAATCACAAATGCCCAACTTGCCCAAAAGAAAACGAAACTGTTGCCTGCCGAGAGCTTTGGTCAAAATATCAGGCAGTTGGTGACTAGTGGGAACATGTGACGTGGCCAAATTACCGGATAACAACTCGTCGCGAACAAAGTGACAATCGACCTCGATATGTTTGGTACGATCATGGAAGACATGATTCTTAGCAATATGGAGAGCCAACTGACTATCACAAAATAGACGCATAGGCTAGGGATGTAAAACACCAAGAGAAAATAACAATGACTTCAACCACTTCAACTCACACGTGGTAACCGCCATAGAACTATACTTAGCTTCGGCAGATGAAAGAGACATGGTAGGCTGTATCTTGGTCTTCAAAGAGACAGGAGAACAGCCTAAAAACACCAAGTAGCCAGTAACAGAGCACCGAGTCAAGGGGCAAGCGGCTCAATCACTATCACAGAAAGCCGTCAAAGACAAATCATCCACATGACGTAGTAAAATCCCCTGGCCAGGACTCCCTTTCAAAAAACGCAAAACATGAATCGCAGCATCCCAATGCGGTGTCTGGGGATCACTCAAAAACTGAGCAAGAGTGTGCACCGAGTAGCTCAACTCAGGACGAGTAACGGATAAATAAACCAGACGTCCGGATGAGCAAACGGCTGACCTGTAGTGGAAGCGAGACGATGATTTTGCTCTATAGGTGTGTCAATGGGTTTACAGCCCAACATTCCAGCCACAGTCAAAATATCCAGCGCATATTTGCGTTGAGAGAGAAATATGCCTTCGGGGCCACGTGCCACTTCAATGCCAAGAAAATATTTCAAAGGTCCCAAGACTTTCATATGGAAACAAGAGCTCAAGTATTGTTTGAAACGAACAAGGGCATCATGTGAAGAGCCTGCAATAATTAAGTCATCGACATAAACCAGAACGTGGATGGAAACACCATCCCGAGTATAACTGAACAACGAGTAGTCCGCATATGATTGAACAAAACCAAAAGTTTTCAAAGGAGCAGATAGCTTGGCAAACCATTGCCGAGGAGCCTGTTTCAATCCATATAGAGATTTACGTAATCGGCAAACCGTGCCAGGAGAGGAAGCACGATATCCAGGAGGAAGTTTCATGTAGACTTCCTCAGTCAAATCGCTGTGCAGGAAGGCGTTATGGACGTCCATTTGATGTAATTCCCAATTGCGTGCTGCTGCAACGGATAAAAAAACACGTACAGTTCCCATTTTGGCCACCGGAGCATAGGTCTCATTATAATCAATTCCTTCAACTTGCCGATTACCATGAACAACGAGTCGAGCTTTAAGGCGATCCACATTGCCAGTGGAGGTGTATTTAATTTTATACACTCAACCACAACCAATGGTACGTTTACCGGGAGGAAGAACCTCCAAAGACCAAGTTCCATTACGTTCCAAAGCATCAATTTCTTCATGCATAGCCCGACGCCATCCGGGCAACTGAACAGCTTCTCGAAAAGTGGCGGGTTCTCAACCCTTAGTAATAGCTGTCAAAAAACATTGGTGGCGGACAGAAAATTTGTTATAATCAATATAACAAGCTATGTCAAAAGGTTTACCTGAGGATCCCGGCGAAGACGAGGGAGCAGGTAATGGGGTGTGGTCTTCTTTCTGCTGAACAATCGTATGAGTAACGTAGTCCCGAAGCTTCGTTGAGGGAATTTTCACACGCTGGCCACGTCCCAAAGTCTCAGTTGTAGATACCGCGCCATCCGGGGAAGAACTCGGCTTAGCCACACTCCCCCTTAATGGAGACGAGGGGTCAGAATCTGGGAGGGCAGGAGCCGAAGTTTTTGTTTCCACTGGCACAGTCACATTATCAAGTACATCCTCAGAATCGTCCCATAATAGAGGTTGACTAAAATAGCGTTCCCATTGTAGGCGATCAAGGTCAGGGAGGGTGTCAAGAAACAGAAACTGGTCCTCAAAAAATTCAACGTCACGACTAACAAAAAAATCTTGAGTCTCAAGGTCATAAAGACGCCATCCCTTCTGATCAAATGGATAGCCAACTAACATATATCGCCGAGACCGAGAATCGAACTTATCAGTGGCCCGAGGACAGACAGAAGCATAGCACAAACACCCAAAAACCCATATATTATTATAAGAAGGAGGACGACCATACAAACATTCATATGGAGTTTTACCATTTAAAAGGCGAGTAGGGGTCAGGTTGATCAAATGAACGGCAGTAAGGACACATTCACCCCAAAAATATTTAGGCAATTTTGCTTGAAAACGAAGGGCACGAGCGACATTAATAATGTGCCTATGTTTACGTTCGACTCGACCATTTTGTTGAGCAGTATCAACACAAGACCTTTGGTGCAAGATACCCTTTGAGTCGAAAAAGGGATGTAAGCATAAAAATTCTTGTCCACTATCACTGCGAAAGCACTTAATCCGTTTATTAAACTGACGTTTCACCATCGTATAAAATTTTTCAAATTAAGTGACGCACTTCATGCTTGTCGACTAGTAAATATACCCACGTGGCACGAGAGCAGTCATCAACAAGAGTAAGGAACAAACGAGCATCACAACTAGAGGGAAATTTATAAGGTCCCCAAATATCACAATGAACCAAATCAAATAAATCCACGGATTTATTGTAACTTAAAGGAAACGAAGCACGAGGCTGTTTACTCATAAAACATACCGAACAATCAACGACACACATTTCATTGGAGCTAAGACTAGGAATACCGGATAATGAAGATACCACGGTCATCGAAGGATGACCCAAACGCCTATGCCATAACAAATGAGGATCAACAGTAGCAACTTTATTAACTTGAATGTCTGGAGAACAAACCGGCTGAAAATAGTAAACCCCATTACACTGCACCCCTGCTCCAATCAGGTTCCTCAAAGTATTGTCTTGTATAATACATAACTTATTAGTGAAAATAACAATATATTGACTGGTGTCGAGTAATTGAGATACCGATAACAAATTGCAAACAAGATCCAAGACATAAAGAATAATTTCAAGAATTAATTCCGGAGTCACGGCGGTGCATACGGACACCCGAATGGCCCTGTACAAGGAATCAAAAATCACACCGTTAAGTAATCGGTGGGTATAAAAAAAGTACAAACAAAAATTTTTGTAATTATCTTTGAAGTAACAATGTGATATCGACCACAACGATAAATAAGGCACGGCGGTGCAAACGGCAGGCGAAACGGTCACCCGAATGGCCTTGTACAAGGAATAAAAAATCACACCGTTATGTACCTTATGGGTACAAAAAAAGTTTGAAAAAAACGTTTGTAATTCTCTTTGAAGTAACAATGTGATATCGACCAGAAAGTTAAATAAGACACGTCGGCGCAAACGGAATGCAAATCAAATACCCGAATAGCCTTGTAGAAGGAATCAAAAATCATACCGTTAAGTACTCTATGGGTACAAAAAAAGCACGAAAAAAGTGTTTGTAATTATCATTGAAGTACTGATGTGATATCGACCACAACGATAAATAAGGCACGGCGGTGCAAAAGGCGGGCAAAACAGACACCCGAATGGCCTTGTACAAGGAATCAAAAATCACACCGTTAAGTAATCGGTGGGTGTTGGGGAGATTTTGCATCATTAAAACAAAAGAAAATTTATAAGACCTATACTACCATGCAAAACTACCTCCTAACCGGCCGAATACCGGGTAGTTGCTAGTAAAGTTGGATAAGTACGGGTATCGATCCTCAGGGAATTGGGATGTCGAATCTAACTTCATTAATTCCTCCTTTATTAACTAAAACCTAAACCTAAACCTAAACTAAAACGGAAAATAACTGGACAGAGGATTGTTAATCCAAAGCCAGGAAGGATAAAAGCGATAAAAACATAAATAAAACTACATCTACGAAAGCGGTAAATCTATCTATTGAACAACCATAAACAAACCATGATCAACCTCTTCCCAACAACCATCACCTCACCGAAAGAAATAAGATAGACACATATTTACTCACTAGTTATCTTGGATTATTATCTTTTCTAAAGAAGCGTTTCCTCTTCCGATTTATCACGCCATTAATTAGTTTACCTTCCGGTCTTAACTAACATCTATACGAAGCAAGATATGGACTAAGTCCTAACCTAACAACATTATCCCTCAACTTCCGTTTGTTGGAATAATAATTGTTAATCTCTCTCACGATAATCTAACGAATTCATTAACTTCCGTTATCTAAATTCGATTAACATACAGCCATACAAACATGAGAAAGAACAAGAACAACATAAGGAAATAAATACACGAAAAATCCTATCTTTCCGGTAACGGTGATATCCCTTAATTCAATTCTAGGATAATCTGCATCGAATTAATTCTAATTGTGGTTCTCTCGTAAACCTAGATAATTAATCTACGAACTCTCGTTATGTATAGATTAAAAATCTAATCTTTCCTATGGTGATCTAAACTACACCGACTTCCGTCATACGGTAGCATCAAATCATGCAATCATCTTCCGATTTATATTGCAAGATACAAATAAACATAGAAAAGAAACAATTCGAATTAAAACTTACAAAACATCCATCGAAAAAGAATTAAAGTTGCAGCTGGAAAGAGGGAGCTTCAAGGCTCATCCATGGCTGCTCAACTTCATCATGCTCGAACAAGAAAAGAAAAGCGAACGAAATAAAACCTAATCTAACTTGCCACCCCAGCCTCCCAAAAGGGGCTGGGGCGACCTAGGGTTGCTCTCTTATGATTGGGGATCAATAGGAGTCGAAAATATATGTTTTAGGGTTGAAAAGCTGCTGCTATTTATAGAAAATCCGAGGCGGTTGCTACAGTAACGGTGCCGGACGCCCGTTTGAAGATCCGGACGCCCGTCCACTATTTTCAGCAACAGCATCCAAACTTGTAACGCTCATATCTCGGGCCTCGTAAGTCGGAATGGAGTGATTCAAAATCCTGTAGAATCCACTCTTCAAGCCCTACAACTCTTCTCTTGAGGTCCAGAGTAAAATCGGTTGTTATCATATCAAGAACTGCGTTGCAAGGTCGTCACTACTCGGAATCCTGATTTTCCGACATTTATCTTGCTTGATTTCTTTCCTTATATCTTTCAATCTTCCATAACTTTGATTGATCCTTTCCAAGCACGAATTTGGCTCTCTAAAATCCTCTCTTCCATCATCAATGAGTATCTACAACAATAGGAAAACATACCAAAGCGTAACGTATTTCCAAAATAACATAAAATCATCATTTAAGCACATAATTCGTTACGTTTTGCAATTAACCTCTTAAAAACACTATTTACTCAATCAATCGATTATAAGCTCGATTTCTATGAAAAACCTAAGAATATGGGGAATATTGACATAAAATATATCCTTATAAAACGTATAAAATCACCCTTAACAACTCCCCCACACTTAAACCTTGCTCGTCCCGAGCAAGACAAAACATAATCATCACTCGAGACAAATAAACACTTATGCAAATATAAAACATATTCAAGTAGTTTAGAGGTTCACCCAAGTGCGTGTGTGCATAGCCATAGTAAATTTCCACTAAATCCACACTTGAAATTGATTCAAACAAAACTAGCCAACATCCCATTTAAATTAGAAATATAAAAATGATTATAACATGCACCTCACAAAAACATACACATTCCGAAAAGATAATAGGGAGCATTTAAAATATTTCCGACATACTTAGAAGATAGTCCCTACAACATATCATTCAGTTTATACTTGGGATAGTCAGAAGATAACTAAGGTTCTCACCCATCTTTTCACATTACCATTCACTAATTTTTCTTTATAGATTAACTTAATTCCACATATATAGCACACGCCCTCATTCCCAGCAATAGGATGTTTCGGGATAACACCCTAGCTGGACTACTATCATCAGGCAGTCGGGAGCTATTAACCTCATAGTGGTATAGGACATTTCGAGATAATGCCCTACCGCACTCAAATCATCGGCAGCTACTTCCGACACTTAAATACATAATTCATATTATTCATCTTAGATTGGTATACAAACCTTAAATTATATCCCTCCTATCACATTCAAACCTTCAGATATTCACAGTATGTCATACTTTAACTCTAAACACAAACTATTAAAATTTCAAAATTCGTATGGAAGCAAAGAATCATGCGATAATCATCAAAAATCTCTAATCAAATGGGCATAGCTTTAAAACATAGCTCATCATCTACTATGGCACGTGAAAAATAGTGTTGGGTGAAACATCTAAATTTACTAAATATGCAAAATAATGCACCAATGATATAAAAACTCAAATAAAGATATGCCTTTGCTCACTTGGGACGAAGCAAAAATTTTAAAATTTAGCACTTTTTCATAGAAATATAACGAATTAAGCAAACGATATGTAGATACACCAAACCATTCCCCTCCCCCACACTTAAATTACAACATGTCCTCATGTTGTGCAGAATTAAAAAAAAAAGATAAAGAACTTAGCTGATTGTAATTCGAATGTGGCAAGTCTGGAAGTGATCGTCATCAGATCCAGGAATGCCTGAGGAAATCAGTAGACTGTGGACCATCCACTGGAAAACTGGCTTCATCTGAAAGCTCACAATTGCTATCGCAAATATCCCGCACACTTGAACAAACAAAACAAAACGGACCTCGGGGACAAGGGGGAATAGAACATACGAGCACAAAATAGAATCGCTTCGGATGGAAAAATCAAACAGGAAAGTACGAACATCTAAGCGTCTAAATATGGAAGTTTGATATAAGCACAAAAAGAAATAATAGCTCGGATGGAAAGATCAACACTTAAACTCGGGACATCTAAGAATAAAGCCACAGAAACAGAAACATCAAACTCCAACTAATACTGATAGAGGATTATACATGGAAAAGAAGTCAGAAAGATTTTTCAGATTAAGCTCATATAAAGATGGAACATATACATGGAATATTACACAACAGTAGGCTAGGTGCAACTACATGAAAATATACTACAATGCAGCCTACATGATATGCAATCCTAAAAATAAAAAAAAAATGAATAAAAATAAATTCTAACAGGCTCAGGCTGAGCAGGTTTCGAGGACAACCCTACAGTGACTACGGCCTATGCAGAAACTAAAATAAAAACGAGGTAGTATTACGGAAACCGACAGTTAACTACGCTCAAGAAATATAAAAGAAAAATAAAAAACAATGCAACTAGATGACATGCAACTAAATGATATGCATCTAAATGATATGCAAAAATAAAAGAAAATAAAAGAAAGAAAACTAGCCCACTCATTTGCAGCATGACATGTATAAAATAAACGTCTACCAAATAATGACAGGTTACGATAAACGACAGTGCTGTCACTAGTACCGACGCGCCTTAAGACTTATCGAAAGTGATAGACTTATGGAAACCAACAGTCATCTATCTAAACAGGTATAACTCATATGGAGAAAGGACGTAGCATACGGAAAACCGACGATAGCTACCCATATGAACTATAAAAACAAAGGAAGCACGTAAGTCTTAAAAGCTTAAAAGATTCATCGGAGCGGTATGTAGCATACGGGAACCGACATTAGCTACTAATTAACCATAAGAACAAGCTTATAGCTTACGAGAACCGACAAATCACTATAACATGCCTAGATGAATCATATATAAGGAATTGATCAATTATCTAACATGGATTCATATATGGAAAGGTAAAAACATATAAGTTCAGGGCATCTATGTAAAAATCAATTAGCCACAGAAGCTCGAATGAAAAAAATCCACATCAAATAAAAGCATTGAAAATAAAATCAAGAAATTTAGAACCTGGACTGAACCCCGGACGGACGTCCAACTAGCGTTCAGGACTGGACGGGCGTTCCACTTTGCAGACGCTCGTCTGCCTTGAAAACCGACCGGACGGGCGTTCAGAAAGTATAGACGCTCGTCTGGTCCTCTAAATCAGAACAGGATTGAAAATATTTGAACGGACGAGCGTCCAATACTTCCCAACGCTCGTTCACTGCGATGAAGAATCGGACGGGCGTCCAACGAAACATACGCTCGTCCATACAACAAGAATGCACGGACGAATGCGGAAAAACACAGCAAAACCCTAAATACTTATGAACACAACACAAACAATACTTAGATCACAACAAGCGGCCTTATCAAATTAAGCACAGGGGTTAGACTAGGTAACACATAAACATATAAACTTCACGTAAAACAAGTTGAGTAAAAAACTTTTGCACATTCTTAACCTAACGGTCATCGAAACACGGCAAAATAAAAACTCTCAACTTGGTATATGCTACTTTTATTAAAAACGAAAAATCAAATAAAAAAAACGTAACAAAATCGAGAAATTAATTCAACCAAATTCAACAAAACACCGATTCCCCGGCAACGGCGCCACTTTTGTTGGGGAGATTTTGCATCATTAAAACAAAAGAAAATTTATAAGACCTATACTACCATGCAAAACTACCTCCTAACCGGCCGAATACCGGGTAGTTGCTAGTAAAGTTGGATAAGTACGGGTATCGATCCTCAGGGAATTGGGATGTCGAATCTAACTTCATTAATTCCTCCTTTATTAACTAAAACCTAAACCTAAACCTAAACTAAAACGGAAAATAACTGGACAGAGGATTGTTAATCCAAAGCCGGGAAGGATAAAAGCGATAAAAACATAAATAAAACTACATCTACGAAAGCGGTAAATCTATCTATTGAACAACCATAAACAAACCATGATCAACCTCTTCCCAACAACCATCACCTCACCGAAAGAAATAAGATAGACACATATTTACTCACTAGTTATCTTGGATTATTATCTTTTCTAAAGAAGCGTTTCCTCTTCCGATTTATCACGCCATTAATTAGTTTACCTTCCGGTCTTAACTAACATCTATACGAAGCAAGATATGGACTAAGTCCTAACCTAACAACATTATCCCTCAACTTCCGTTTGTTGGAATAATAATTGTTAATCTCTCTCACGATAATCTAACGAATTCATTAACTTCCGTTATCTAAATTCGATTAACATACAGCCATACAAACATGAGAAAGAACAAGAACAACATAAGGAAATAAATACACGAAAAATCCTATCTTTCCGGTAACGGTGATATCCTAATTCAATTCTAGGATAATCGGCATCGAATTAATTCTAATTGTGGTTCTCTCGTAAACCTAGATAATTAATCTACGAACTCTCGTTATGTATAGATTAAAAATCTAATCTTTCCTATGGTGATCTAAACTACACCGACTTCCGTCATACGGTAGCATCAAATCATGCAATCATCTTCCGATTTATATTGCAAGATACAAATAAACATAGAAAAGAAACAATTCGAATTAAAACTTACAAAACATCCATCGAAAAAGAATTAAAGTTGCAGCTGGAAAGAGGGAGCTTCAAGGCTCATCCATGGCTGCTCAACTTCATCATGCTCGAACAAGAAAAGAAAAGCGAACGAAATAAAACCTAATCTAACTTGCCACCCCAGCCTCCCAAAAGGGGCTCAGGGCGACCTAGGGTTGCTCTCTTATGATTGGGGATCAATAGGAGTCGAAAATATATGTTTTAGGGTTGAAAAGCTGCTGCTATTTATAGAAAATCCGAGGCGGTTGCTACAGTAACGGTGCCGGACGCCCGTTTGAAGATCCGGACGCCCGTCCACTATTTTCAGCAACAGCATCCAAACTTGTAACGCTCATATCTCGGGCCTCGTAAGTCGGAATGGAGTGATTCAAAATCCTGTAGAATCCTCTCTTCAAGCCCTACAACTCTTCTCTTGAGGTCCAGAGTAAAATCGGTTGTTATCATATCAAGAACTGCGTTGCAAGGTCGTCACTACTCGGAATCCTGATTTTCCGACATTTATCTTGCTTGATTTCTTTCCTTATATCTTTCAATCTTCCATAACTTTGATTGATCCTTTCCAAGCACGAATTTGGCTCTCTAAAATCCTCTCTTCCATCATCAATGAGTATCTACAACAATAGGAAAACATACCAAAGCGTAACGTATTTCCAAAATAACATAAAATCATCATTTAAGCACATAATTCGTTACGTTTTGCAATTAACCTCTTAAAAACACTATTTACTCAATCAATCGATTATAAGCTCGATTTCTATGAAAAACCTAAGAATATGGGGAATATTGACATAAAATATATCCTTATAAAACGTATAAAATCACCCTTAACAGTGGGTACAAAAAAAGTATGAAAAAAAAGTTTGTATTTTTCTTTGAAGTACTGACGTGATATCGACCAGAACGATAAATAAGGTACGTCGGTGCAAAACGGACAACCGAAGGACCTTGTACAAGGAATCAAAAATCACACCGTTAAGTACTCTATATGTACAAAAAAAAGTACGAAAAAAAGTTTGTAATTTTCTTTGAAGTACAGATATGATATCGACCAGAATGATAATTAATGCACGCCGGCGCAAAAGGCTAGCAAAACGGACACCCGAATGGCCTTGTACAAGGAATCGAAAATCACACCGTTGAGTACTCTATGGGTACAAAAAAGGATGAATTTTTTTTTGTAATTAGCTTTGAAGTAATGATGTGATATCGACCAAAATGATAAATAAGGCACGGCGGTGCAAACGGCATGCGAAACGGACACCCGAATGGCCTTGTACAAGGAATCGAAAATAACATCGTTAAGTAATCGGTGGGTATAAAAAAGTACGAAAAAAAAGGTTTGTAATTATCTTTGAAGTAACGATGTGATATCGACCACAACGATAAATAAGGCACGGCGGTGGAAACGGCAGGCAAAACGGACACCTGAATAGCCATGTACAAGGAATCAAAAATCACACCGTTAAGTAATCATTGGGTACAAAAAAAAGTACGAAAAAAACGTTTGTAATTTTCTTTGAAATAATGATGTGATATCGACCAGAACGATATATAAGACAAATCGGCGTAAACGGCATCTGAAACGGACACCCGAATGGCATTGTACAAGGAATAAAAAATCATACCGTTATGTACTCCGTGGGTACAAAAAAAGTACGAAAAAAGGTTTGTAATTATCTTTGAAGTAACAATGTGATATCGACGACAACGATAAATAAGGAACGGCGGAGCAAACGGCGGGCGAAACGGTCACCTGAATGGTCTTGTACAAGGAATCAAAAATCACACCGTTAAGTACTCTATGGGTACAAAAAAAGTACGAAAAAAATGTTTGTAATTTTCTTCGGGTGTCCGTTTCGCATACCGTTTGCGCCGCCGTACCTTATTTAACGTTCAGGTCGATATCCCATCGTTACTTCGAAGAATATTATGGCATTTTTTCGTACTTTTTTCTTACCCACAGAGTACTTAAAGGTGTGATTTTTGGTTCCTTGTACAAGGCCATTCGGGTGTCCGTTTCGCATGCCGTTTCCGCCGACGTGCCTTATCGAACATTATGGTTGATATCACATCGTTACTTCAAATAAAATTACAAATTTTTTTCATACTTTTTTTTGTATCCACAGTGTACTTAACGGTGTGATTTTTGATTACTTGTACAAGGCCATTCAGTTCCGTTTTACATGCCGTTAGCGCCGGCATGCCTTATTTAACGTCCTGGTCGATATCACATCGTAATTCGAAGAAAATTACTTCCTTTTATTTTGTACAAGGGAATTTGTCTTTTCGTATTGCATGTTTTTTGCATCGCTGTGCGTTATTTATGGTTCTGGTCGATATCACATCAGGACTTTAAAAAAAAATTAAAAACTTCTTTTTGTACTTTTTTTGTATCCACATAGTACATAATGATGTGATTTTTTATTCCAAGTAAATGGAAATTCTGGTGTCCGTTTCGCATGTTGTTTGCGCCGACGTGCCTTATTTAACAATCTGGTCGATATCACATCGTTACTTCAAAGAAAAGTACTAACCCTTTTTTTGTACTTTTTTTTGTACCCACATAGTACTTAACACTGTGATTGTTGATTCCTTGTACAAGGCCATTATGGTCTCCGTTTTGCTTGTCGTTTGCGCCGCCGTGCCTTATTTATCGTTCAGGTCAATATCACATCAGTAATTCAAAGAAAATTACAAACTTTCTTTTCGTACTTTTTTGGTACCCACCGATTACTTCACGGTGTGATTTTTGATTCCTTGTACAAGGCCATTCGGGTGTCCGTTTCGCATGCCGTTTCTGCCGCCGTGTCTTATTTAACGTTCTGGTCGACATCACATCGTTATGTCGAAAAAAATTACGACTTTTTTTCATACTTTTTCCTTACCCACACCGTACTAAACGGTGTGATTTTTGATTCCTTGTACAAGGCAATTCTTGTGTCCGTTTCGCATGTTTTTTGTGCCGCGGTACCTTATTTATCATTCTGGTCGATATCACATCGTTATTTCAAACAAAATTTAAAATTTTTTTTGTAATTTTTTCATACCCACATAGTACTTAATGGTGTGATTTTTGATTCCTTGTACAACGCCATTCTGGTGTCTGTTTGGCATGTCGTTTGTGCCGACGTGCCTTATTTAAAGTTCTGGTCGATATCACATCGTTACTTCCAAGAAAATTACAAACTTTTTTTCATACTTTTTTGGTACCCACAGAGTACTAACGGTGTGAATTTTGATTCCTTGTACATGGCCATTCAGGTGTCTATTTCGCATGCCGTTTGTACCGCCGTGGCTTATTTAACTTCCTGATCGATATCACATAGTTACATCGAAGAAAATCACAACCTTTTTTTGGGTACTTTTTTCATACCCACAGAGTACTAATTGGTGTGATTTTTGATTCTTTGTACAAGCCATTCAGGTGTCCGTTTTGCAGGCCGTTTGCACCACCGTGCCCTATTTAACGTTTTGGCCGATATCACATCGTTACTTCGATGAAAATTACAACCTTTTTATTTTGTAGTTTTTCCATACATATATAGTACTTAACAGTGTGATTTTTGATACCTTTTACAAGGGAATTCGTGTGTCTGTTTTGCATGTTTTGTACGCCGCCGTGCCTAATTTATTGTTCTGGTCGATATCACATCGTTACTTTAAACACAATAAAAACTTTTTATTGTATTTTTTTTACCCACAGAAAACTTAATGATGTGATTTTTGATTCCTTGTACAAGGCCATTCTGGTATCCGTTTCGCATGCCATTTGCGCCGACGTGCCTTATTTAACAATCTGGTCGATATCACATTATTACTACAAGAAAATTACAAACCTTTTTTACGTACTTTTTTTATACCCACAGAGTACTTAACGGTGTGATTAGGCCATTCTGATGTCCGTTTTGCTTGTCGTTTGTGCCGCCGTGCCTTATTTATCGTTCTGGTCGATATCACATCAGTACTTCAAAGAAAATTGCAAACTTTTTTTTCGTACTTTTTTGTACCCACCGATTACTTAATGGTGTGATTTTTGATTCCTTGTACAAGGCCATTTGGGTGTGCATTACGCTTGCCGTTTGTGCCTCCGTGCCTTATTTAACGTTCTGGTCGATATCACATCGTTATTTCGAAGAAAATCACAACCTTAATTTTCGTAGTTTTTTCATACCCACAAAAAGTGCTTATGGTGTGATTTTTGATTCCTTGTACAAGGCCATTCCGGTGTCCGTTACACATGCCGTTTGCGCCGACGTGCCTTATTTAACGTTCTGGTCGATATCACATTGTCACTTCGAAGAAAATTACAAACTTGTTTTCATTTTTTTTACCCACAGGGTACTTAACGATGTGATTTTTGATTCCTTGTACAAGCCATTCGGGTGTCCGTTTTTCATGCCGTTTGTGCCGACGTATCTTTTATAACTTTCTGGTTGATATCACATCATTACTTCAACGAAAATTACAAACCTTTTTTCATACTTTTTTATACTTATAGAGTTCTTAACGGTGTGATTTTTGATTCCCTGTACACGGCCATTCGGGTGTGTCCGTTTTGCATGCCGTTTGCGCTGATGTGTCTTATTTAACTTTATGATCGATATCACATCGTTACTTCAAAAAAGTTAAAACCCTTTTTTTCGCACTTTTTTTTGTACCCACTGAGTACTTAACAGTGTGAATTCTGATTCCTTGTATAAGGGCATTCTAGTGTCCGTTTTGCTTGCCGTTTGCGCCGCCGTGCCTTATTTTTCGTTTTGGTCGACATCACATCGTTACTTCAAAGATAATTATAAAACTTTTTTTCATACTTTTTTAGTACCCACAAAGTACGTAACCGTGTGATTTTTATTCCTTGTACAAGGCCATTCTGGTCTCCGTTTTGCTTGTCGTTTGCGCCGCCGTGCCTTATTTATCGTTCTAGTCGATATCACATCAGAACTTCAATGAAAATTACCAACTTTATTTTTGTACTTTTTTTGTACCCACCGATTACTTAACGGTGTGATTTTTTATTCCTTGTACAAGGCCATTCAGGTGTCCGTTTCGCATGCCGTTTGCACCGCCGTGCCTTATGTAATGTTCTGGTCGATATCATATTGTTTCTTCAAAGAAAATTATGACCTTTTTCGTACTTTTTTCTTACACACAGAGTACTTTACGGTGTGATTTTTTATTCCTTGTACAAGGCAATTCTTCTGTCCGTTTTTCATTTTTTTACGACGATGTACCTTATTTTTCGTTCTGGTCGATATCACATCGTTATTACAAACAAATTTAAAAACTTATTTTGTATTTTTTTCGTACCCATAGAGTACATAACGGTGTATTTTTTTATTCTTGGTATAAGGCAATTCTAGTGTCCGTTTTGATTCCTTGTACAAGGCCATTCCGGTGTCCGTTTTGCAGGCCGTTGGCACCGCCGTTCCATATTTAACGTTCTTGTCGGTATCACATCGTTACTTTGAATAAAATTACTTTTTTGTACTTTTTTTTGTACAAGGTATCACAATTAAATATGTATCACCATACTTTTTGTACAAGGCCATTCTGGTATCAGTTTCGCATGCCAATTGCACCGACGTGCCTTATTTAACAATCGGGTCGATATCATATCGTTACTTCAAAAAAAAATACAAACCTTTTTTTTTCATACTTTTTTTTGTACACGTAGAGTACTTAACGGTGTGATTTTTGATTCCTTGTAAAAGGCCATTCTGATGTCCGTTTTGCTTGCCGTCTGTGCCGTCATGCCTTATTTATCGTTCTGGTCGATATCACATCAGTACTTCAAAGAAAATTACAAAATTTTTTGTTGTACTTTTTTTGTACCCACCGATTATATTGGTGTGATTTTTGATTCCTTGTATAAGGCAATTCTGGTGTCCGTTTCGCTTGCCGTTTGCGCCGCCGTGCCTTATTTAACGTTCTGGTCGATATCACATCATTATTTCGAAGAAAATCACAACCTTATATTTCATACTTTTTTCATACCCACAAAGTACATAACAGTGTGATTTTTGATTCCTTATACAAGCCCATTCGGGGGTCCGTTTCGCATGCCATTTGCGCCGACAGAGTACTTAACATTCTGGTCGATATCACATTGTTACTTCGAATAAAATTAAAAACTTTTTTTCATATTTTTTATACCCATAGAGTACTTAACAGTGTGATTTTTTATTCCTTGTACAAGGCCATTCGGGTGTCCGTTTCGCATGCCGTTAGCGCCGCTATGCCTTATTTAACGTTTTGGTTGATATCACATTGTTACTTCGAAGAAAATCACAACCTTATTTTTTGTACCTTTTTTCATACCCATAAAGAACATAACGGTGTGATTTTTGATTCATTGTATAGGGCCATTCGGGAGTGGGTTTTGCATGCCGTTTGCGCCGACGTGTCTTATTTAACTTTCTGGTCGATATCACATTGTTACTTCTAAGAAAATTACAAACCTTTTTTTCGTTCTTTTTTCATACCCATAGATTACATAAAGGTGTGATTTTTGATTCCTTGTACAAGGCCATTCGGGTGTCCGTTTTGCATGCCGTTTGCGCCGACGTGTCTTATTTAACTTTCTGGTCGATATCACATCGTTACTTCAAATAAAATTTCAAACATTTTTTTATCATAATTTTTTTCGTACCCACAGAGTACTTAACGGTGTGATTTTTGATACCTTGTAGAAGGCCATTCTGGTCTCCGTTTTGCTTGCCGTTTGCGCCGGCGTGCCTTATTTATCATTCTGGTAGATATCACATCAGTAATTCAAAGAAAATTACAAAAAAAAATTTCGTACTTTTTTGTACCCACCTATTACTTGACGGTGTGATTTTTGATTCCTTGTACAAGGCCATTCGGGTGTCCGTTTCGCATGCCGTTTGCCCCGCCGTGCCTTATTTAACAATCTGGTCGATATCACATTATTACTTCCAAGAAAATTATGAACCTTTTTTTGTACTTGTTTTGTACCCAAAGACTACTTAACGGTGTGATTTTTGATTCCTTGTACAAGGCCATTGTGATGTCCGTTTTGCTTGCCGTTTGCTCCGCCGTGCCCTATTTATCATTCTGGTCGATATCACATCAGTATTTCAAAGAAAATTACAAACTTTTTTTCATACTTTTTTTGTACCCACCGATTACTTAATGGTGTGATGTTTGATTCCTTGTACAAGGCGATTCCGGTGTCCGTTTCGCTTAACGTTTGCGCAGCCGTGCCTTATTTAACGTTCTGGTCGATATCACATCATCACTTCGAAGAAAATCACAACCTTATTTTTCATACCCACAAAGTACTTAATAGTGTGATTTTTGATTCCTTATACATGGCCATTCGGGTATCCGTTTCGCATGCCGTTTTCGGCCACGTGCCTTATTTAACGTTCTGGTTGTTATCACATTGTTGCTTCGAAGAAAATTATGAACTTTTTTGCATTTTTTTACCCACAGAGTACTTAACGGTGTGATTTTTGATTCCTTGTACAAGGCCATTCGGGTGTCCGTATCGCATGCCGTTTGCGCCGCCGTGCCTTATTTAACGTTTTGGTCGATATCACATCGTTACGTCGAAGAAAATCACAACCTTATTTTTCATACTTTTTTCATACCCATAGATTAAATAACGGTGTGAATTTTTATTCCTTGTACAAGGCCATTCGGGTGTCCGTTTTGCATGCCGTTTTGACCGACGTGTCTTATTTAACTTTCTGGTCGATATCACATCGTTACTTCAAAGAAATTACAGACCTTTTTTCATGCTTTTTTTGTACCCACAGTGTGATTTTTGATTACTTGTACAATGGCATTATAGTGTCTGTTTTGCCTGCCGTTTGCACCGCCGTGCCTTATTTATCGTTCGGGTCGATATCACATCGTTACTTAAAAGATAATTACAAACCTTTTTTCATACTTTTTGTGTACCCACAGAGTACTTAACGGTGTGATTTTTGATACCTTGTACAAGGTCATTCTGGTCTCCGTTTTGCTTGTTGTTTGCACCGCCGTGCCTTATTTATCATTCTGGTCGATATCACAACAGTAATTCAAAGAAAATTAAAAAAAAAAATTCATACTTTTTTTGTGCCCACCGATTACTTAACAGTGTGATTTTTGATTCCTTGTACAAGGACATTCGGGTGTCTGTTTGGCATGCCGTTTGCGCCGCCGTGCCTTATTTATTGTTTCTAGTCGATATAACATCGTTACTTCGAAGAAAATTACAACCTTTTATTTTGTACTTTTCCCATACCTATATAGTACTTAACGGTGTGACTTTTGATTCATTGTACAAGGGACTTTGTGTACCCGTTTTGCATGTTTTTTGCACCGCCGTGCCTTATTTATTGTTCTGGTCGATATCACATCGTTACATTACAAAAAAATTGTACTTTTTTTGTACCCATAAAGTACATAATGGTGTGATTTTTAATTCCTTGTTCATGGGCATTCTGGTGTCCGTCTCGCATGCCGTTTGTGCCGACATGCCTTATTTAACAATCCGGTTGATATCACATTGTTACTTCAAAGAAAAGCAAAAACATTTTTTCCGTACTTTTTTTGTACCCACAGAGTACTTAACATTGTGATTTTTAATTCCTTGTACAAGGCCATTTGGTTGTCCGTTTTGCTTTCCGTTTGTGCCGACATGCCTTATTTAAGTTCTGGTTGATATCACATTGTTATTTCAAAGAAAATGACACAATTTTTTCATATTTTTTTTAACCCAAAGAGTACTTAACGGTGTGATTTTTGATTCCTTGTACAAGGTCATTCGGGTGTCCGTTTCGCATGCCTTTTGCGCCGCCGTGCCTTATTTTAACGTTCTGGTTGATATCACATCGTTACTTTGAAGAAAATCACAACCTTTTTTTCATACTTTTTTCATACCCAAAGAGTACTTAACGGTGCGATTTTTGATTCCATGTACAAGGCCATTCGGGTGTCCATTTTGCCTGTCGTTTGCACCGACGTGTCTTATTTAACTTTCTGGGCGATATCACATCGTTACTTCCAAGAAAATTAAAAAACTTTTTTTCATACTTTTTCATACCCATAGAGTACTTAACGGTGTGATTTTTGATTCATTGTACAAGGCCATTCGGGTGTCCATTTTGCATGTCGTTTGTGCCGACGTGTCTTATTTAACTTTCTGGTCGATATCACATCGTTACTTCAAAGAAAATTATCAACAATTTTTTCGTACTTTTTTTTCGTACCCATAGAGAACTTAACAGTGTGATTTTTGATTTATTGTACAAGGGCATTCTAGTGTCTGTTTTGCTTTCCGTTTGCACCGTCGTGCCTTATTTCTAATTTTGGTCGATAGGGATGCACAAGCAAATCATGTGTATTTGAAGAACAATATGTTCCGCACGAGCATCCAAAGCTCTTTCTCCCACCCTATTTTTTTCCAACACACTTCACGGCTTTGTGTTTGCACCATTGTTTTCCAATACTCTTGGATTGTTGTATCTAAGTTCTTGTACTTTGGAATAACAGGAGGATTGTTGAACACTTTGATCTTGTCCTACTTTAATTCTCTGACTTTGAGCAATACAAACACACTCTTTGAGAGAACAAAATTTCTGGGAATCCAATTGAAGAGTTAGAAATAAGGCTCTAAGCTTAGGCACAAGCTCTCAAAACCATGTATGAACAACAAGTTGAACGCATACAACAAGCTATGGCCGATAAGATAGCTGAACAATTTAAGCAGCTATGAATCCCACGAGGTGGCCAACAAAACCGGGTTGAAACTCCACCTGAAGAATACTCCGAGCAAGATGATGAGATCGAAGATAACGAAGAGGAGATTGTTGAAGAACCATGGGAAACTCTGTGGTATTAAACAAAAATTCCGGCATTTAAAGGTAACTCTAATCCTAATGAATATTTTGCTTAGGTAGTTAAAGTTGAATAAAATTTTAATTATCATACTTATTCTGAACGGACCAAATTTGATCTTTCTACTAGTGAATTTGAGGAACGACCTATTCTATGGTTCCATAAACTAATGAAAAGCGTAGGAAATTAAGGCAACAAGTGATTTCTACTTGGGAGGTCCTTAAGGATGAAATGTACCATAAGTGGGTCCCCGAATCATATCGGCGAGATCAAATAAGGAATTTTCAAACCTTACAACAAGGTGAAAAATCTGTCCAAGCATATTAAGATGAATTGGAAATGGCCTTAATCCGAACGGATACCGAAGAGTCTGAGGAACAATCCATGGCCAGATTCTTGGGAGTATTACGAGCTGAGATAGCTGATCCCATTGAAATGATGAATTGCACAACCTACGAAAAGATGGTACATGCGGCCTTAACTAAGGAGAAGCAGCTCAAGAGAAGAAAGTCACAATTTTCGAAGAGCTGTTTAGGTACCACACCATCTAGGTCTACATCTTTCCAATCCCAAGGCAACAGGGGAAAGTTTCCTTCTAAAAACTCTGTTGTTAAATATACCCCTCCTCAATTTTCAAATGATCGATCTAACCATGCCCCAAGAGCTAAGGAATCTGACAAGGGTAAATCTGTAGTTTCTTTTGACAATGCCATTCGTTGTTACAAGTGTGAAGGATTGGGACACAGGGCTAGCAAATGTATTAACAAAAGGGCTTATGTTTCATCTGGATATGGTATGTATCATCCAGCTTCGGAAGACAAAAATGAGCAATCACATGATGAACAAGAACCAGTTGGAGATAACGAAGAGGATGATCAAGGAATTCAATTTGATGAAGGTGATATGTTTGTTGCAAAAAAGGTCCTAAGTGCTATAACACTGTTGGACAATAATGAGGCAATGTGAGAATATTTTCCAAACTCGTTGCCTTTTTGAGGTAAATTATGCATGATGATTATTGACTCGGGAAGCTATACGAATGCAATCAGTGATGAGGTTGTTAAAAAGCTGGGCATTCACACCATTAAACATCCCCAACCTTATAAATTTCAATGGTTGAATGATTGTGGTTCTGTTAAAGTTACTAAGCAGGCATATGTGACCTTTAGTCTATCAAAGTATGAAGATAAAGTTCTTTGCGACATGGTTCCTATGCATGTCGCCCATATATATATTGCTTGGTCGCCCATGGCAGTTTGACAAACGTGTCACATATGATGGCTACTCTAATAAATATTGTCAATGAATAAGAGTAAGCGCATCACCTTGGCCCCATTAACACCACAAGAGGCTCACACCGATCAGGTCAAGTTTGCTAAGAGAAGAGAAACAAGGCACAATAATACTCAGGCAAGCACGTATTCTGAATCTATAAAAAGCAAAGCCTCCATCGAGATTTCCAAGGTGGATTCACACATTCGTGACAAAAAAGGATGTTACATGACTGTTCAATCGCCTTTCCTTTTCATATACAAGGATTCATCCCCATTGTTTCCCCATTCGGTTCTACCGAGCATTTTTCTACTCCATTTCCTTGTTTTATGCTTATATCTGATCTTACCGGAACTCTTCCCAGTGTTTTCCTATCTCTTTTTCGGGAATTTGAAGATGTATTTCTGAAAGAAGAACCAAGTGGCTTACCACCATTATGAGGAGTTGAGCATCAGATTGATTTCATCCCGGGAGCAGTTCTACCAAATCATCCAGCCTAGAGGGCAAATCCTGAGGAAACTAAGGAAATTCAGCGTCAAGTTCAGGAGTTAATGGAAAAAGGAAATATCCGAGAATCAATGAGTCCATGCACGGTCCCGTAATAGTTGTGCCCAAGAAGAATGGTGAATGGTGAATGGAGAATGTGTACCGACTGCCGTGCGATCAACCAAATCATGGTAAAGTATCATTATCCTATTCCCCGCCTTGATGACATGTTAGATGAATTGCATGGTACCAAATTGTTTACAAAAATTGATTTAAAGAGTGGATACCACCAAGTACGATTTCGTCAAGGAGATGAGTGGGAAACAACATTTAAGACTAAATTTAGGTTGTATGAATGGCTTGTTTTGCCTTTTGCACTTACCAATGCCCCGAGCACATTTATGAGGTTAATGAATGAGGTAATTCGAGAATTTATTGGAAAATTTGTCGTGGTCTACTTTGATGACATTTTAATCTATAGCCATGATTTAAACTCACATGTGTCACACTTGAAGGCAGTTTTGGAAACACTCGAAAAGCACACCTGTTTGCTAATCTTAAAAAATGTTCTCTTTGCTTGGAAAGTGTTGTCTTCATTGGGGTCCTTATCAAAGGGAAGCATTCGAAACTCTTAAATCTCGTTTGATATATCCACCTATACTTGCTTTACCTGATTTTACTAAAATGTTTGAAATTGAGTGCGATGCATCCGGGGTAGGAATCGGTGGTGTTTTAATACAAGATGGGCGTCCTTTTTCATATTTCAGTGAGAAGTTGAAAGGCACTAATTTAAATTATGCCATATATGATAAAGAATTATATGCACTTGTTCAGTGTCACGTGTGTGGCAACATTATCTGCGTCCTAAAGAATTTGTCATTCATTCTAATCATGAGTCCTTAAAATACTTGAAAGGGCAATCTAAGGTGCACTTATGTCACATTAGATGGATGGAATTCATTGAGTCATTTCCGTATGTGATCAAGTATAAAAAGGGAAAAGAGAACACCGTTGCTGATGATTTATCCAGACGCTACACTCTAATCACACACATGCAAACCAAGCTACTCGGTTTTAAGCACATTAAAGAGTTGTACGCATCTGATATAGATTTTTTTGAGTTGTATAAAGCTACTGAATTTTCAGCATGTGAGAAGTTCTATAGACACGAGGGATTTCTATTCAAAGAAAATAAATTATGCATTCCTCAAGGGTCCATACGTGAGTATTTGGTGAGAGAAGCACATGGCAGAGGTCTTATAGGTCATTTTGGCATTGCTAAAACCTTAGACGTACATTATTCGCATTTTATTGGCCAAGGATGGTTCGTGATTTTCATCGTATTTGTGAGGCATGTATTACTTGTCGTAAGGCGAAATCGAAGTCACATCCCCATGGTTTGTACACTCCTCTTCCTATTCCCTCCTTCCTCTGGGTTGACTTATCTATGGACTTTGTGTTGGGTTTACCTCGTTCTTGGACGGGTAAAGATTCTATTTTTATGGTGGTCGATCGTTTTTCTAAGATTACACATTTTATCGCATGTAACAAAACAAATGATTCTTTGCACATTGCTGAATTATTCTTCAAGGAAATTGTTCATCTACATGGTGTCCCCAAATCAATTGTCAGTGATCGTGATGTAAAGTATGTAACCCATTTTTAGCGTGTGCTATGGATGCGATTAGGCACTACTTTGTTGTACTCCACCGCCTATCATCCCCAAACCGATGGTCAAACGGAAGTTGTGAACCGAGCATTGGGTAAATTGTTACGCACAGTCGTACAAAAGAACTTAAAGAATTGGGAGTCTTGTTCGCCATTTGTTGAATTTGCTTACAACCGTGCTACTCATTCTGCTACTAAACACTCGCCATTTGAAATTGTTTATTGTTATAATCCTTTCACCCCTATTGATCTCGTTCCTCTTCCCCCAGGTATGCACACGATTCTCGAGAGAGAAAAGAAAGCATAAATGGTACGAGAATTGCATGCAAAGGCAAGGCAGAATGTGGAGGCTCAAACATCTCGCTATGAAAAACAAGCAAACAAGGGCAGGAAAGAAATAATCTTTGAACCGGGAGATTGGGTATGGTTGCATTTTCACAAAGAAAGGTTTCCCACAAAACGCAAGACCAAGCTACACCCACGTGGAGATGGCCCGGTCCAAGTTTTGGAGTGAATCAACAATAACTCAACAAAGCTTGACATTCCACCCAATTGGGCCATTTCAAACTCCTTCAATGTGGCTGATTAGCAGCCATTTGACAACCCTGATGATCTAAGGACAGATCCTTCACAACCGGGAGGGTCTGATGTGAATCCGGATCCACTACCTGCACATTATCCGTTAACATTTTGGGTTGGGCCTGAAACTCGGCTTCAATGTAAAAAGAGACTCACATCTTTGGAAAATTTTTCCCAAGTATTAATACAAGAGTCCAAGTCAGATGATGAAGATTGTGAATTAACCAAGTCCATTATTTATGCTTATTGGCTGCCTGAATAATGACCTAGCATTAAGGCCCTTATTATGGTATTATATTATATATTTTATTAGGCAATATTAGTTAAATAAATGACAAAAACTTGGCTGAATTTGGAGGATAATATGGCGCCACTTTTGCTAGCTTTGGAAGTGAAGAAATCAAGTTTTGGAAAAGCAAAAATACATTGAACCAAGATGCATGAATCAAGATTTCAAGAGTCCAAACATTTATTCAAGATACATTGATTCATGATGCAAATGAATCTAGTAAATAATGGTGCCACCCTTTTAGTTATTTGAGGAAAAATTTTCATCTTATTTTTCTATCATTATTTGTCCTATAAATAGCCAAGACTATTGTAACTTGAAATTCAGCTTTTGATCAATTTACAATTATATTTCACTTTTAAAGTGTTGTGCTGAGTTATTCTAGAAAGATAATTTTAAGGTTTAGGATTTATCAAGGACTTAAGCAATCCTTGTGGATATCCCAAAATACCAAGGTGCTTAGAAGCAGGTTTTCTAAGTGTTAAGTTAATTCCAAGGTGCTTTCACACAAGTTGTGATTGTGTCAAGGAGCTTATTGATTCCAAGATGCTTCCACACAGGTTGTCGTTGTGTCAAGGACCTATCCCAAATACCTTCAATTCCACGATCCAAATTTAAATCAATTCAACCTTTCCCGGTTCACCTCATATGGTGGATTTTCTATGAAAATATTCAAGTATAGTGTATTTTGTGTGGAAATATGCAAGTATAGTGTATTTTGTGTGGAAATATGCAAGTATCATGTATTTTGCATGGAAACGTGCAATCATCGAGTATTTTTGCATGGAAACGTGCAAGCATCATGGATTCTCTATGGAAATGTGCAAGTATGTTGGATTTTCTATGGAAATGTGCAAGTATCATGGATTTTCTGTGGAATGTGCAAGTATCGTGGATTCGGCATGGAAATGTGCAAGTATCAAGTATCTTCTTTGGAAATATGCAAGTACGTGTAATTTGCATGAAAATGTCGAGTATCATGGATTTTGCGTGGAAATATGCAAGTAACGTGTATTTTGAATGGAAATATGCAATTATCGTGGATTTTATGTGGTAATGTGCAAGTATCATGTATTTTGCATGGAAAAGTGCAAGTATCATGGATTTTCCTGGAAATGTGCAAGTAATGTGGATTTTCTATGGAATATGCAAGTACCACGGATTTGGCGTGGAAATGTGGAAGTATCAAGAATTTCTATGCAAATGAGCAAGTACGTGTATTTTGCATGGAAATGTGTAAGTATCATGTATTTTATATTGTAATGTGCAACTATCACGTATTTTGCTTGGAAACGTGCAAGCATCATGGGTTTTCTAAGGACATGTGCAAGTATGGTGGATTTTCTATGTAAATGTGCAAGTATAGTGTATTTTGCATGGAAATGTGAAAGTATCATGTATTTTTGCTTGGAAACGTGTAAACATCATGGATTTTCTATGGAAATGCGCAAGTATGTTGGATTTTCTGTGGAAATGTGCAGGTATCATGGATTTTTTGTGGAATGTGCAAGTATCGTGGATTTGGTGTGGAAATGTGCAAGTATCAAGGATCTTCTATGGAAATGCGTAAGTACGTGTACTTTGCATGAAAATTAGCAAGTATCATGGATGTTATGTGGAACTGTGCAAGTATGAAAAAAAGGTTAGTAATTTTCTTTGAAGTAACGATGTGATATCGACTAGAAAGTTAAATAAGACATGTCGGCGCAAACGGCATGCAAAACGGACACCCAAATGGCCTTGTACAAGGAATCCAAAATCACATCGATAAGTAATCTTTGGGTATGAAAAAAAGTACAAAAAATAAGGTTGTGATTTTCTTCGACGTAATGATGTGATATCGACCAGAACGTTAAATAAGGCACGGCGGTGCAAACGGCATGCGAAACGGACACCCGAATGGCCTTGAAAAAGGAATAAAAAATCACACTGTTAAGTACTCTAAAGGTAAAATAAATATGAAAAAAATCTTGTAATATTCTTCGATGTAACTATGTGATATCGATCATAACGTTAAATAAGACACGTCGGCACAAACGGCATGCGAAACGGACACCCGAATGGCCTTGTACAAGGAATCAAAAATCACACCTTTAACTACTTTCTAGGTATGAAAAAAGTATGAAAAATAAGGTTGTGATTTTCATCGAAGTAACAATATGATATCGGCCAGAACGCTAAATATGGCACGGCAGCGGAAACGGCAAGCGAAACGGACACCAGAATGGCCTTGTACATGGAATCAAAAATCACGCCATTAAGTAATCCGTGGGTACAAAAAAGTATGAAAAGAAACTTTGTAATTTTCTTTGTAGTACTGATGTGATATCGACCTGAACGATAAATAAGGCACGGCGGCGCAAACGGCAAGCAAAACGGACACCAGAATAGCCTTGTACAAGGAATCAAAAATCACACCGTTAATTACCCTGTGGGTACATTGAAAAGTACGAAAAAAGGTTTGTATTTTTTTTGAAGTAACGATGTGATATCGGACAGATTGTTAACTAAGGCATGTCGGCGTTAACAGCATGAGAAACGGATACCAGAATGGCATTGTACATTGAATCAAAAATCACACCATTAAGTACTCTGTGGGTACAAAAAAAAGTTTTTGATTGTATTTAAAATAATGATTTGATATCGACCAGAACAATAAATAAGGCACGGCGGCGCAAAAACATGCAAAACGGACACACAAATTCCCTTGTAAAAGGAATCAAAAATCACACCGTTAAGTACTTTATATAGGTATGGAAAAAGTACAAAATAAAATGTTGTAATTTCTTCGAAGGAACGATGTGATATCGACCATAACATTAAATATGGTACGGTGGCGCAAACGGCATGCAAAACGGACACCTGAATGGCCTTGTACAAGGAATCAAAAATCACAACGTTAAGTAATGTGTGGGTATGAAAAAAATACAAAAAATAAGGTTGTGAATTTCTCCAAATTAACGATGTGATATCGATTAGGACGTTAAATAAGGCACGGCGGCGCAAACGGCATGCGAAATAGACACCCGAATGGCCTTGTACAAGTAATCAAAATTCACACCGTTAGTACTCTGTGGGTACAAAAAAAAGTATGAAAAAAAGTTTGTAATGTTCTTTGAAGTAACGATGTGATATCGACCAGAATGTTAAATAAGGCACGTCAGCGCAAACGGCATACGAAACGGACACCAGAATGGCGTTGTACAAGGAATCAAAAATCACACCGTCAAGTACTCTGTGGGTACGAAAAAATTACCAAAAAAGTTTTAAATTTTGTTTGAAATAAAAATCTGATATCAACCAAAATGATAATAAGGTACGACGGCGCAAAAAACATGCGAAACGGACACAAGAATTGTCTTGTACAAGGAATCAAAAATCAATCCATTAAGTACTTTGTGGGTATGAAAAAAGTATGAAAAAAGTTGTAATTTTCTTCGAAGTAACGAGGTGATATCGACCAGAATGTTAAATAAGGCACGGCAGCGCAAACGGCATGCGAAACGGACACGCGAATGGCCTTGTACAAGGTATCCAAAATCACACCGTTAAGTAGTTTATGGGTATTAAAAAAAGTACGAAAAATAAGGTTATGATTTTCTTCGAAGTAACGATGTGATATCGACCAGAACGTTAAATAATGCACGGCGGCTTAAACGACATGCGAAACGGACACCCGAATAGCCTTATTCAAAGAATCAAAATTCACACCGTTAAATACTCTGTGGGTACAAAAAAGTACGAAAAAAAGTTTATAATTTTCTTTGAAGTAATGATGTGATATCGACCAGAACGTTAAATAAGGCACGGCGGTGCAAACGGCGTGCGAAACGGACACCCGAATGGCCTTGTACAAACAAAATTAAAAACATTTTTCAAACAAAATTTAAAACCTTTTCGTTTTGGTTGATATCAGATTGTTATTTCAAACAAAATTTAAAACTTTTTTGTTATTTTTTCGTACCCACAGAGTACTAGAACAATAATTCTTTTCATTTTTGATTTCTTGTACAACGTCATTCTGGTGTCCATTTCGTATGCCGTTTGCGCTGACGTGCCTTATTTAACGTTCTGGTTGATATCACATTGTTACTTCAAAGAACATTACAAACTTTTCTTCATACTTTTTTTTGTACCGACAGAGTACTAACGGTGTGAATTTTGATTCCTTGTACAAGGCCATTCGGGGCTCTATTATGCATGCCGTTTGTGCCGCCGTGCCTTATTTAACGTCCTGATCGATATGACATCGTTACTTCGGAGAAATTCACAACCTTATTTTTTGTACTTTTTTCATACCCACATAGTACTTAACGTAATGATTTTTGATTCCTTGTACAAGGCCATTCAGGTGTCCGTTTTGCATGCCGTTTGCGCCACCGTGCCATATTTATTGTTCTGGTCGATATCACATCGTTCTTTTGAAGAAAATTACAACCTTTTATTTTGTACTTTTTCCATACCTATATATAGTACTTAACGGTGTGATTTTTGATTCCTTTTACAAGGGAATTTGTGTGCCCATTTTGCATGTTTTTTGCGCCGCCGTGCATTATTTATTGTTCTGGTCGATATCACATCGTTATTTTAAACACAATTAAAAACTTTTTTTTTGTACTTTTCTTTGTACCCACAGAGTACTTAATGGTGTGATTTTTAATTCTTTGTACAAGGCCATTCTGGTATCCGTTTCTCATGCCGTTTACGCCGACATGCCTTATTTAACAATCTGTTCGATATCACATCGTTACTTCAAAAAAATTACAAACCTTTTTTTTCGTACTTTTTTTTTGTACCCACAGGGTGATGCGATACGTGCCCAGGAAATGGCTAAGGGATCAATGACGAGCTATGAAAACCTAGTCCTAGAGTCTCCGACCTAGGCTCAAGGCTAAGAACACACAACGTTTTCTCAATACGTTGATTTGTTCTTAAGGGGTGTCTTCTCTACGACGAAGAGAAAACTCACTCGCAAGTGATTGTTTTTAAGCCGACTCGACTTAAAGAAGAGAAACTTCTCTCAATTTAATAGTAATGATTTTCATAATTGATTGTCCATAATATTACAAGTAGAATGCCTTTTTATAGGCTACAAAATAGAAGACTAACTAACTTCTAAGCAATGTGGGATATATTAGTTAGTAATTTTCGCCACTTTATTTCCTAGTGGGACTAACTTGACTATAATAAGCCCAAATGACTTTTATTTGCTGAAAATAAACACTTGACCCAACATACTACCATATAGGCAACTCCCCTAATGGGCTTTTGGCCTTTTTCTACTAAAAACATCATAAACGAACGGAAATAAATTAAATCAAACCCAATAGGCCCAATAGACCTAATTGGACATAAACAATGCGCATCTTGCTTCTTGGATAACTGGTGCGTCCTCATTCTTCTTGAATTGGATTACATCATTCTCTCCCTCTTCAAAAGGATCTGTCCTCAGATCTAAGTCCAATGGTAGTGAAGGGACTGTCAAAATTGGACCTTCCGGGTCACATCACAAGGTACAAAAAAACATTTGAATTCCTTGTACAAGGCCATTCTAATGTCCGTTTTGCCTTCCGTTTACGTTTGAATTGTCTTATTTACGTTTGTATCAAAAATCACACCGTTAAGTACTCTGTGGATACAAAGTAAAGTACGAAAAAAAACGTTTGTAATTTTCTTTGAAGTAACTATGTGATATCGACCAGAAATGTTTGAATTCCTTGTACAAGGCCATTCTAGTGTCCGTTTTGCATGCTGTTTACAAGGCCATTATAACGTAAATAAGACAATTCAAATGAAAACGTCAGGCAAAACGGACACTAGAATGGTCTTGTACAAGGAATTCAAATGTTTCTGGTCGATATCACATAGTTACTTCAAAGAAAATTACAAACCTTATTTTCGTACTTTTTTATGCCCAATGATTACTTAACGGTGTGATTTTTTGATTCATGGTACAAGGCTATTCTAGTGTCCGATTCACATGCCGTTTACGCCGATTTGTCTTATTTAACTTTCTGGTCGATATCACGTAGTTACTTCAAAGAGAATTACAAACCATTTTTTTGTACCCACAGAGTACTTACCGGTGTGATTTTTGATTCCTTGTACAAGGCCATTCGGTGTCCGTTTCGCACGCCATTTGCGTCGGCGTGCCTTATTTATCGTTCAAGTCGATATCACATCAGTACTTCAAAGAAAATTACAAACTCTTTTTCCACAGTATTTTTCTACCCACCGATAACTTAATGGTGTGATTTTTGATTCTTTGTACAAGGCCATTCGAGTGTCCGTTTTGCTTGTCGTTTGCACCGCCGTGCCTTATTTATCATTGTGGTCGATAACATATCGTTACTTCAAAGAGAATTACAAACCTTTTTTTCGAACTTTTTTTGTACCCACCGATTACTTAACGGTGTGATCTTTGATTCCTTGTAAAATGCCATTCAGGTGTCCGTTTCGCATGCCGTTTACGCCGATTTGTCTTATTTAACTTTCTGGTCGATATCATATAGTTACGTCAAAGAGAATTACAAACGTGTTTTTTCATACTTTTTTTGTACCCATGATTACATAACGATGTGATTTTTGATTCCTTGTACAAGGCCATTCGGGTGTCCGTTTCGCTTGCCGTTTACGCCGATATGTCTTATTTAACATTCTGGTCTATATCACATAGTTACTTCAAAGAAAATTACGAACGTTTTTTTTTCGTACATTTTTTGTACCCATTGAGTACTTAACGATGTGATTTTTGATTCCTTGTACAAAGCAATTCTACTGTCCGTTTCGCATGCCATTTACGCCGATTTGTCTTATTTTACATTCTGGTCGATATCATATAGTTACTTCAAAGAAAATTACAAACAATTTTTTTCGTACTTTTTTTGTACCCATAGAGTACTTAACGGTGTGATTTTTGATTCCTTATACAAGGCCATTCGCGTGTCCGTTTCGCATGCCGTTTACGCCGATTTGTCTTATTTATCATTATGGTTGATATCACATTAGTATTTCAATGAAAATTACAAACATTTTTTTCGTACTTTTTTGTACTCAATGATTACTTAACGGTGCCGTTTGCACCGCCATGCGTTATTTATCGTTGGGGTCGATATCAATCGTTACTTCAAAGATAATTACAAACTTTTTTTTTCATACTTTTTTTGTCCCCATAGAGTACTTAACGGTATGATTTTTGATTCCTTGTACAAGGCCATTCTAGTTTCCGTTTCGCATGCCGTTTGCACCGCCGTGCCTTATTTATCGTTGTGGCCGATATCACATCGTTACTTCAAAGATAATTACAAACCTTTTTTTGTACTTTTTTTGTACCCACGGAGTACTTAACGGTGTGATTTTTTATTCCTTGTACAAGGCCATTTTGGTCTCCGTTTTGCTTGCCGTTTGCACTGCCATGCCTTATTTATCTTTCTGGTCGATATCACATCAGTACTTCAAAGATAATTACAAACCTTTTTTCGTACTTTTTTGTACCCACAGAGTACTTAACGGTGTGATTTTGGATACCTTGTACAAGGCCATTCTGGTCTCCGTATTGCTTGCCGTTTGCACCGGCGTGCCTTATTTATCGTTCTGGTCGATATCACATAAGTACTTCAAAGAAAATTACAAACATTTTTTTTGGTACTTTTTTTTTGTACCCATAGAGCACTTAAGGGTGTGATTTTTGATTCCTTGTACAAGGCCATTCGGGCGTCCGTTACGCATGCCGTTTACGGCGATTTGTCTTATTTAACTTTCTAGTCGATATCACATAGTTACTTCAAAGAGAATTACAAACGTTTTTTTCGTACTTTTTTTTTTGTACCCATAGAGTACATAACGGTGTGATTTTTGTTTCCTTGTACAAGGCCATTCGTTTGTCCGTTTTGCATGCCATTTCAGCCGGCGTGTCTTGTTTAACTTTCTGTCGATAACACATCGTTACTTCAAAAAAAATTACAAACCTTTTTTTTCGAACTTTTTTGTACCCACCGATTACTTAACGGTGTGATTTTTGATAGTACAAGGTCATTCTGGTCTCCGTTTTGCTTGCCGTTTGTTCCGGCGTGCCTTATTTATCGAGGTGATCGATATCACATCAGTACTTCAAAGAAAATTGCAAATGTTTTTTTTCGTACTTTTTTTTGTACCCATAGAGTACTTAACGGTGTGATTCTTGATTCCTTGTACAAGGACATTCTAGCATCCGTTTTGCCTGCCGTTTGCACCGCCGTGCCTTATTTATCATTGTGGTCGATATCACATCAGTACATCAAAGAATTCCAAAAAAAAATTCGTACATTTTTTACACGATGCCGTTTACGCCGATTTGTCTTATTTAACTTTCTGGTCGATATCACAAAGTTAATTCAAAGAGAATTACAAACGTTTTTTTCGTACTTTTTTTGTACCCATAGAGTACTTAACGGTGTGATTTTTGATTCCTTGTGCAAGGCCATTCTAGTGTCCGTTTCGCATGCCGTTTGCACCGCCGTGCCTTATTTATCGTTGTGGTCGATATCACATCGTTACTTCAAAGATAATTACAAACCTTTTTTCGTACTTTTTCTATACCAAACTACTTAACGGTGGGATTTTAGATTCCTTGTACAAGGCCATTCTGGTCTCCATTTCGCATGCCGTTTGCACCGATGTGCCTTATTGATCGTTCTGGTCGATATCACATCAGTACTTGAAAGAAAATTACAAACTTTTTTTCTTACTTTTTTTGTACCCACCGATTACTTAACGGTGTGATTTTTGATTCCTTGTACAATGCCAATCGGGTGTCCGTTTCGCCTGCCGTTTGCGCCGGCGTGCCTTATTTATCGTTCTGGTCGATATCACATCGTTATGTTGAAGAAAATCACAACCTTATTTTTCGTACCCATAGATTACTTAACGGTGTGATTTTTGATTCCTTGTACAAAGCCATTCGGGTGTCCGTTTTGCATGCCGTTTGCGTCGACGTATCTTATTTAACATTCGGGTCGATATCACATCGTTACTTCACAGAAAATTACAAACCATTTTTTTCGTACTTTTTTTTGTACCCACTGAGTACTTAACGGTGTGATTTTTGATACCTTCTACATGGCCATTCTAGTGTCCGTTTTGCCTGCCTTTTGCACCGCCGTGCCTTATTTATCGTTGTGGTCGATATCACATGAGTACTTCAAAGATAATTAGAAACCTTTTTTTTCATACTTTTTTTGTACCCACAGAGTACTTAACGGTGTGATTTTTGATACCTTGAACAAGGCCATTCAGGTCTCCATTTTGTTTGCCGTTTTCGCCAGCGTGCCTTATTTATCGTTCTAGTCGATATCACATCAGTACTTGAAAGAAAATTACAAAACTTTTTTTCTTACTTTTTTTGTACCCACCGATTACTTAACGGTGTGATTTTTGATTCCTTGTACAATGCCAATCGGGTGTCCGTTTCGCCTGCCGTTTGCGCCGGCGTGCCTTATTTATCGTTCTGGTCGATATCACATCGTTATGTCGAAGAAAATCACAACCTTATTTTTCGTACCCATAGATTACTTAACGGTGTGATTTTTGATTCCTTGTACAAAGCCATTCGGGTGTCCGTTTTGCATGCCGTTTGCGTCGACGTATCTTATTTAACATTCTGGTCGATATCACATCGTTACTTCACAGAAAATTACAAACCATTTTTTTCGTACTTTTTTTTGTACCCACTGAGTACTTAACGGTGTGATTTTTGATACCTTCTACATGGCCATTCTAGTGTCCGTTTTGCCTGCCTTTTGCACCGCCGTGCCTTATTTATCGTTGTGGTCGATATCACATGAGTACTTCAAAGATAATTAGAAACCTTTTTTTTTCATACTTTTTTTGTACCCACAGAGTACTTAACGGTGTGATTTTTGATACCTTGAACAAGGCCATTCAGGTCTCCATTTTGTTTGCCGTTTTCGCCAGCGTGCCTTATTTATCGTTCTAGTCGATATCACATCAGTACTTGAAAGAAAATTACAAAACTTTTTTTCGTAATTTTTTTGTACCCACCGATTACTTAACGGTGTGATTTTTGATTCCTTGTACAAGGACATTCGGGTGTCCGTTTCGCCTGCCGTTTGCACCGGCGTGCCTTATTTATCGTTCTAGTCGATATCACATTGTTACTTCAAAGATAATTAGAGACCTTTTTTTTCATACTTTTTTTTGTACCCATAGAGTACTTAACGGTGTGATTTTTGATTCCTTGTAGAAGGACATTCGGGTGTCCGTTTCGCCTTCCGTTTGCGCCGGCGTGCCTTATTTATCGTTCTGGTCGATATCACATCTTTACTTCAAAGAGAATTACATACGTTTTTTTTTCGTACTTTTTTTTGTACCCATAGAGTACATAACGGTGTGATTTTTGATTCCTTGTACAAGGCCATTCGGTTGTCTGTTTTGCATGCCGTTTCTGCCGACGTGTCTTATTTAACTTTTTGGTCGATAACACACTGTTACTTCAAAAACAATTACGAACATTTTTTTTGAACTTTTTTTGTACCCACTGATTAGTTAACGGTCATATTTTTGATTCCTTGTACAAGGCCATTCGGGTCTACGTTTTCCTGCCTTTTGCACCACCGTGCCTTATTTATCGTTGTGGTCGATATCAAATCAGTACTTCAAATATAATTACAAACCTTTTCTTCATACTTTTTTTGTACCCACGGAGTACTTAACGGTGTGATTCTTTGATCCTTGTACAAGGCCATTATAGCGTCCGTTTTGACTGCCGTTTGCACCGCCATGCCTTATTTATCATTGTGGTCGATATCACATCAGTACATCAAAGAAAATTCCAAAAAAAAATCGTACTTTTTTTATACGATGCCATTTACGCCGATTTTTCTTATTTAACTTTATGGTAGATATCACATAGTTACTTCAAAGAGATTTTTTACAAACGTTTATTTTTCGTACTTTTTTTGTACCCAAAGAGTACTTAACGGTGTGATTTTTGATTCCTTGTGCAAGGCCATTCTAGTGTCCGTTTCGCATGCCGTTTGTACCACCGTGCCATATTTATCGTTGTGGTCGATATCACATCGTTACTTCAAAGATAATTACTAACCTTTTTTCGTATTTTTTCTATACCCAATGATTACTTAACGGTGGGATTTTAGATTCCTTGTACAAGGCCATTCTGGTCTCCATTTTGCATGCCGTTTGCACCGACGTGCCTTATTGATCGTTCTGGGCGGTATCACATCTGTACTTCAAAGATAATTACAAACTTTTTTTTTTCGTACTTTTTTGTACCCACAGAGTACTTAACGGTGTGATTTTTGATACTTTGTACAAGGCCATTCAGGTCTCCCTTTTGCTTGCCGTTTGCGCCAGCGTGCCTTATTTATCGTTCTAGTCGATATCACATCGGTACTTCATAGAAAATTACCAAACTTTTTTTCGTACTATTTTTGTACCTACCGATTACTTAACGGTGTGATTTTTTATTCCTTGTACAAGGACATTCGGGTGTCCATTTCGCTTGCCGTTTGCGCCGGCGTGCCTTATTTGTCGTTCTGGTCTATATCACATCGTTACTTCAAAGATAATTACAAACCTTTTTTTTTCGTACTTTTTTTGTACCCATAGAGTACTTAACGGTGTGATTTTTGATTCCTTGTACAAAGCCGTTCGGGTGTCCGTTTCGCATGCCGTTTACGCCGATTTGTCTTATTTATCGTTCTGGTTGATATCACATCAGTATTTCAAAGAAAATTACAAAAAAATTCGTACTTTTTTGTACTCAATGATTATTTACCGGTGTGATTTTTGATTCCTTGTACAAGACCATTCGGGTGTCAATTTCGCATGCCGTTTACGCCGCCGTGCTTTATTTAACGTTCTGGTCGATATCACATCAGTACTTCAAAGAAAATTACAAAGGTTTTTTATCATACTTTTTTTTGTAACCATAGAGTACTTAACAGTGTGATTTTTGATTACTTGTACAAGGGCATTCTAGTGTCCGTTTTGCCTGCCGTTTGCACCGCCGTGCCTTATTTATCGTTGTGGTCGATATCACATCGTTACTTCAACGATAATTACACACTTTTTTTCATACTTTTTTTGTACCCATAGAGTACATAACGGAGTGATTTTTTTATTCCTTCTACAAGGCCATTCTAGTCTCCGTTTTGCTTGCCGTTTGCACCGCCGTGCCTTATTTATCGTTCTCGTCGATATCATATCAATACTTCAAAGATAATTCTAAACCTTTTTTTTCGTACTTTTTTGTACCCATAGAGTACTTAAAGGTGTGATTTTTGATACCTTGTACAAGGCCATTCTGGTCTCCGTTTTGCTTGCTGTTTGCGCCGGCGTACCTTATTTATCGTTCTAGTCGATATCACATAAGTACGGCAATGAAAATTACAAACATTTTTTTCAAACTTTTTTTATTCCCATAGAGTACTTAACGATGTGATTTTTGATTCCTTGTATAAGGCCATTCGGGTGTCTGTTTACGCCAATTTGTCCTATTCAACTTTCTGGTCGATATCATATAATTACTTCAAAGAGAATTACAAACGTTATTTTTCATCCTTTTTTTGTACCCATAGAGTACTTAATCGTGTGATTTTTTATTCCTTGTAGAAGGCCATTCGGGTGTCCGTTTCACCTGCCGTTTGTGCCGGCACACCTTATTTATCGTTCTGGTCGATATCAAATCGTTACTTCAAAGATAATTACAAACCTTTTTTTGTACTTTTTTATACCCACCACCGATTACTTAACGGTGTGATTTTTTATTCCTTGTACAAGGCCATTCGGGTCTCTGCTTTCCTGCCTTTTGCACCGCCGTGCCTTATTTATCGTTGGGGTCGATATCACATCAGTACATCAAATATAATTACAAACCACTTTTTCGTATTTTTTTTGTACCCATAGAGTACTTAACGGTGAGATTTTTGATGCCTTGTACAAGGTCATTCTGGTCCCCGTTTTGCTTGCTGTTTGTGCCGGCGTGCCTTATTTATTGTTCGGGTCGATATCACATCAGTACTTCAAAGAAAATTGCAAATGTTTTTCCGTACTATTTTTTGTACCCATAGGGTACTTAACGGTGTGATTCTTGATTCCTTGTACAAGGCAATTTTAGCATACGTTTTGTCTTTCGTTTGCACCACCGTGCCTTATTTATCATTGTTGTCGATATCACATCAGTACATCAAAGAAAATTCCAAAAAAAAATTCGTACTTTTTTTTATACGATGCCGTTTATGCCGATTTGTCTTATTTAACTTTCTGGTCGATATCACATAGTTAATTCAAAGAGAATTACAAACATTTTTTTGTACTTTTTTTGTACACATAGAGTACTTAACGGCGTATAAGCATATGCTGTCAATCTGCCATTGGCTTCGAGAAAAAAAAACCCTTCTATTCCGAATGAATTCAAGCTCCGTGGTTAGGCAAGAAAGTTTCAGGGCATCACCCTTGTTAATCTTTCTGCTTTTCATGGAGTCAAGCAAGGTTGAGTGGTGAGAAAGTTTAAGGGCATCACACCTTTTAAACTATCTACTTCTTAGGGAATTACACTTAGACCACTTAGCTTTGCCTTGAAAGATAAACTTTCCATTCATTCTCATCACATAGATCCAATTATTCCCACTGGGCCTGAGACACTCAGGTGGTTTTACAAGATTGTGAACAGAACTGGAGTACCAAAACTCTAATTATAAGTCTATGGCTTTAAACCAACCTCATTTTATCAGAAAACTATATAGTCCTTCCAAAAAAGACCATAGGTTATCGATCACCCCAGCAGACTGTAGAGACTGCATAATCACAGTGGGTCAACGCTTAAACCATACTCCCACTGTACTTGGGTGGATTGACATTCTGATCTGGTTCAGTAGTATTTATCAGCGTAACCCCTAACATCAAATGTGGGATGGGATCTGATTAAATCAGATAGTAACTCCTTGAGTAACTGTACTTAATGGCCTAAGGTTGTTATCTGAACATTCTTTTAGAAAGGATGTAACGGTGTAACCGTCACTATCCGATCTTAAGAATCTTATAACCAGCCATTTCTCATTGTATTAAGATATTTCATGATCAGTCACCATCTGAACGTGTATGCGAAAATTTCCATTCCTACCTTCAAGCATAAATGCTAAATGCCTCTATTTGCGGAAGTGGAATAAATTTACTTCACTCCTTATCCACAAATTCATGAGCATCTTCTAGGTAGACTTCTCGGTATTGTATAACAATGTAAACCGTTATTTTTCAATCAATATTTTAATTGAGTTAAGCAGTGTAATGTAGCATATCAATAACTATACAAGACAATACATGGTTTATCCAAATACTATGCTATGGCCTGTCTTTGAGCATATAATACTCTTTTCTCTGGTAATATCAGAGATTCCTCCAAATATTTAGATGAACTATTCGGCGTTTCGAGTAGTCTTTAGACAAAATGTCTATTACTCAAAAACTCCCACTAGCTTGTATTCTTCATAAGAACCCGAAGGTTAATATGAACAAGCTATGATACTTCTTTAGCTCTAATACCCTTTCCAAATTGAAAGGTTACTTAGTCATTTTTCCTTTGAGATAGTGTTCTTAGACTAGAAGATAGGAATCACCCTTAGCCAATCTCCAGATATTATCTTTAGGATATATGCATTAATTAATAGATGCTGACGAATCGTTTATCTAAATACAGAAACCATTTGTCTTAATAGTTTATGATGTGTTACATGTATCTTTTCTGTATTACTTAGTGGTTTTGACTTTATCAGACAAAAGTCCGAGTCTCAGAATGGTATAATCCTAAATAACTGCCCGTTGTCTACTCTTTTATCATGAATGCTCAGCTATCTTGTTCGTGCAAAAGAACTTTAGCTTTCGAGTCAAATTACTCGGTTAAGAAAGTCTCTAGGATTCATAGGCTAGTGATCCGAAAGCACTTTGCTTATCCTTTACTTTCTTTTATTAATATTTCGGTTTAGCCTTTAACTTATTTAGTTTTTTTTTTTTTTGAATTTAACTTATTTAGTTTTGATGACTTACACTTGTAGAAATCGGCTTTCTTAAAAGAAATGGCCATTAACTAGCAGTTCATTTCAGTAGCCACTACTCGTGAACTATGGGATGTCTTAGTGAGATTGATACCAAATCATTCTTGTCATCTTTGAACTAATTTTGTTTGACTCTCATTCAACATGAGTGACAACAGTGACACACTTATTAATGTCACTTAAGTTTGAAGGTTCAAAAGGAGAATCCTCTTCCGAAAAATTAATTTGCATTGTCGATTTATGAGTTCAACGTTCTTGTTACTTTTTCACTTTTACGAAGTTGTTATCAGTCAATATAATATGTTTAGCAGTTTAGATACCTTTGAGATGATATATAGTTGCGAAAATAAATTTTGACAGAAATATGAATCAAATCATACACCACAACAAATAATGATTTTAGGAATTATAAACGTGATGTTATGCATGCAGTTTATCCTACCATTCCAAGGATTTAATCTCACACCTCAGTGCCGTCGACGGGTAGGTCAAAGAGGTGACGATTAAATTGAGAATCAGACATCCCGATTTAATTGTTGATTACCTTCCTTTTTCAGCCAAGATGTTTCCAAAAATACCCTTTAGAGTGTGACCTACTGTTTCATATTTTTAAGTAGACCCCGATATGCCGCCGAAGGGTAGGTCAGTGACCCGATGAGTACTCAAAATCCTATCCTTTCGGAAACCAAGCCTTGAATTTTGATAGCGGTGAAGGCCATCTGAAGGGGGCCGAAATCAAAGCGGCATGAGGCGTCACCATTCTCTCATGGTGCTTGTGTTAACAGTAGAGACTGAGGGGTCGGTTGTCACCTTCCCCGCTCCCACTCGTTTTTTTGAAAATTAGGTAGTCTCATTAGGATTTTAGAATTTTCTAACAATATAAAAATTGCACAAATAAAAGTTAGATAAAAGAAATCAGCTGCATTGTATTTTATACACAGAAAATTGGAGTTCAGCAGACTGATATGTATCTCAGCAGACTGATGAACCTGCTGATATAATACCTCGATTAATTCAAGATTATTGGAAGATTACATGGATAAGGACAGCCAACTACCTCTGACTTATCAAGGAAATCAAAGGCTGAGATTAAAAGAACGTTGGGATGATTCATATTTTTATCCATTGGATACAAGTCAAAGGGGTGGACAGACTGCACTGTGAAAAAGGAATTCTGACAGTGTCAGTCCAATGAATAGTGATAGAATGCAAATCAGATGGGACAAAAACAAGGAACGGTTACATTTGAATTTCAAATACAAGTCACATGCATTCTTGCCTATAAATAGAGGACTTTCAACTCAGAAATAAGACGATGAATTTTGGATAAACTTTAAGAGATAACTCTGAGCTGAAAAACACCCTGCTGAACTTACTGAGCATAAAGCTGCTGATATAGAGAATTACTTCAAGTGCATTATGTATTCAAGCTACATCAAGCATACACACTTGAAGTCTGCAAGGTGCTGGTTAAATCATTTTAATCAAGCTGCTGCAACTGAATCATTTATTTGATTCAATCTTTATTTTATAAAGAACCTGCTGAAGATAGTGAAGCATCTGTTGGGTGTGAAAGACTGTTGTTTGTGGTGGAGCTGGTGAAGAGGCAATCCTACCCTTCAAGGACCAATGGAAGACTCAGGAGCAGCAATCCTACCTGTTCCCAGTTTTCAGTTTGTGAAGCCATAGTTATTGGTGAAGGACAAACAACTTAGGAATCTTTGTAATAGCTACATCAAAGATCTCTAGTGAATTTCCTCCAACATCACAGGAGAAGAGTGGACTGACAGGATTACACCACCTGGAACCACTATAAAATCTGCCTACTTACTTTCAGCATTTAATTTCTGCACTTAGTTTATTTTGCACATCAACCTACTGAATCTAGCAACTGAAATCACACACTTGCACTACTGAGTATCTAATACTTAGTATCATATTTAACAACAAGTATTAAGGCTTAATTTTGATATAATTCCGCTGCACAAATTCAGCAAACTCAACTATCAGTAGACTACTATTTATCAGCAGGCTACTAAAGTCTCAAAGAGACTCTGAAGTTTCGAAGAGATCGCGAAGTTGCGAAATTTGTTAACTCCAAAGTTTTAAGTGTTAAGTTTATTCACCCCCCCCCCCCCTTTAAACTTAACCAAAGCCTTTTCAAGGGACCAACAATTGGTATCGGAGCGAAGGTTTCACGTTCAAGTAATCCTACTTGTTGTGCTTGTGAAAATTCTTTGAAACTTTCTTTCAAGTTACTGATTTTCAAAGACTTGCATCATGGACAACACCCAGTATGCTAGAACTATGCTGATGTGTTCTCTTGATAGATTTGATGAGTATAAACGTCGAATGCAGGCATACCTTGCTGCAACTCATGATGAGATGATGGATGTACTAACTGATGGACCACTGGAGATTACCAAGGCAATAACAGTGGGTGATACAACTGAGTACATTCCTAAACCAAAAAGAGAATGGAATGCAAAAGACAGAAAAAGAGCAAACCTCAACAACATTGCTATTGATATCATTTATAGAACTTTGGATAGCAATATGTACATGAAGGTTAAAGATTGCAAAACTGCTAAGGAACTTTGGGACAAGATACATTTGATCTGTGAAGGCACTGATGCAATAAAGAAGAATAAAATCGGTGTGGCCAGAAAGAGGTTCCAAAAGTTCAAGATGCTGCCAAATGAAACCATTGAGCAAATGGAATCAAGATTCAATGCAATCCTGGATGAACTTACCATGCTGAGTGTAAGTTATTCAAAAGAAGAAATAAACACCAAAATCTTGGAGGCTCTACCTGCAAAAGATGTTTGGAAAATGAAGGTGACTCGCAATAGAAGAAATGAGAAAGCCGCATGAAGAAGACACCTTCAAGTTGTTTTCGATCTCAAGGCTTATGAATTTAGCAAAAAGCTTGTACACGAGATCGAAAAGGAAGAGCCAAAGACCACCGCATTGGTCGCTTCACATCAAGAAGAAACATCAGGAGGACAAGATCTGCTGGATGAGATGCAAGAGCAGATTGCCCTACTGAGCAAGAAAATCAGAATGATGAAGACTGGAAAGGCCCCTGCAAGAAATTTCACAAAGAGGCCTACTGAGAGAAAGAAAGAGGAATCAAAGAAAGATAATGACTATCTGTGCTTTCATTGCAAGAAACCAGGACACTTCAAACCTGAATGTCCTGAGTGAAAACAAAGCAAGGAACCTGATTATCTTTGCTTCAACTGCAAGAAGCCTGGACACTTTCGACCTGATTGTCCAGACCCACTGAAGACCAAGAGTCAACAAAGAAGATATGGCAAGAAGGCTATGGTTGCTGAAGATGAATCAGGGTATGAAGTTGAATCTGAAAAGGGAAATGAATCAGATGACACAGCACTGGTTGCTGATATGGAAGATTATGCTTTGATGGCCAATATGGATGAAACTGAGGAGGTATACAACATTGTATCCATCAATACTCCTGCTGGAAGTGATTGTGAATCAACTTGTGGTTCAAATCCTAGAAATTCGACAATAATGAGACTTTGGATGCCATCCTTAATCAACTGAGGATAATACAATCTGGTTATGAGATTGTGAAGGCTGAAAAAGAAGCTCTTGAGTTAGAAGTTGGAAGATTGGAAGCTGAATTAAAGGTTCTCAAAGGTAAGGAAAAAGATGTTGGACAGAATCAGTGTAAGCCTGCTGATCATCCAACAGAACACCTGAATCTGCTGAACCGTCTTGTTCCTCTGCTGCATACAAATCTGGAAAGCCTTATGGTGATAGAACAGGGCTTGGATTTGGAACTCAACAATCTAACAAGAGTGGATCCAGTAAGGTCACTGAACCCAATACCAGAATTGGTCCTAAGTTTGTACCTGCACTAGATCCAACTCCCGGTAAGGTTGCTGAGGCAGTAAAACCCAATGAGAATGCTTCAAGGAAGCAAAATTAGAAGTCAAAGAAGTCAACAGCTCCTAATAAAAAGAGTAAATCTAAAAATAGGACTGCTGTGCCTTCTAAGCTTGCTGATAGCAGACCTGCTACCAAGTCTGCTGGACCACAGAAGGGTAAGAAACAGAAATATTCCAAGGATAAGAATCCTAAACCCAAAAATGTTAACCATTCAAGGGATACTTATCTCAGGGGGAAAGGCAGACTGTTCCCTACTGATGATGATTGTAATATTCATGTACCTACTGTTAGAAACAACAAGTATAACCATGCAGCTAGGGTAAAACCTAGGCAATGGGATCAGCAGAGGACTTACACACGATCTCAGCAGACTCCATATTACAGGGCTGTTCCTAACAGACAGCAAACAAATGGTTATATTAATGCTTCTAACACCAAGAATCACTTTAAACAGCATTATAAACCAAAAGGCCAGAAAACATATGTGATTCCTACACAACCTACTGTTAGAACTTATGGATGTGTGGAATACATGTATGAACCAAAGTATAAACCAAAGTATGACACATTCAGGAGAAGACCTTATGGAAACATACCAAGGGTCATGCTTGCCATTGACCACTATGGACCGAAACAGGTTTGGGTACCTAAAATGCATTAACTTTGTTTTGTAGGGTGTCTGGTACTTTGACAGTGGATGTTCCAAACACATGACAAATAATAAGCACTGTTTAACAAACTTTGTGGCAAAAGATGGTCCAAGGGTGAATTTTGGCAACAAGAATACACCTGGATATACAAGAGGATATGGCACACTTATCAAAAATGGACTTACAATCAAGAATGTTGCATATGTGGAAGGAGTGGACTACAACTTCGAGCACTGGACAATTCTGTGACATGGGATACAAGGTCACTTTTGACAAAAACAACTGTATTGTCATTAGTGAAAGAAGTGATCAAGTTGTACTTGTTGGTAGAAGACAACAAAACATGTATGTTGTGGATTGGTCTACTGCAGTTCCAGAAACCTGCTGATTGTGCATACCAAGTCTGAACTCAATTGGTTATGGCACAAGAAGTTGAATCACTTAAACTTTGATGATATTAATCAGTTGGTGAAGAAGAAGCTGGTGATTGGTTTACCTGAGATCACATTCAAAAAGGATGCTATATGTGATGCATGTCAGCAGGGTAAACAAATAAAGACAAGTTTCAAGTCAAAGACTAAACAATCAACTAATAGAGTGTTGGAGCTAATGCATATGGATCTATTTGGACCTATAACTCCAACAAGTGTAACTGGAAAGAAATACACCTTAGTGGTTGTGGATGATTATTCAAGATACACTTGGGTGATCTTTATGAACAAGAAAAGTGAAACACTTCAAAGCATGCCTAATCTTTTGAAGAGATTACAGAATGAGAAAAGTTTAACAGTAATAAAGATAAGATCAGATCAGGGTACTGAATTTCTCAACAAAGTTATAAGAGAATATTGTGAACAGAATGGTGTACTACATCAACTTGATGCTGCTGGTACACCTCAGCAAAATGGGGTTGCTGAAAGAAGAAATAGGACTTTAAAGGAAGCATGAAGAACAATGATTTGTGAAGCATTGCTACCTGAAAGGTGTTGAGCTGAAGCAGTCAATACAGCATGCTATACACAAAACAGAACATCAGTAAACAAGAAGCTGCTGAAGACACCCTATGAGGTTTGGAATGGAAGGAAACCTAACATATCCTATTTCCATCCATTTGGAAGCAAGTGTTTTATCTTAAATCACAAAGTACACTTGAAAACATTCCAACCAAAATCAGATGAAGGAATTTTCTTGGGATATTCTTCAGTCAGCAAGGCATTCAGGGTGCTGAACAAGAGGTCACTGAAACATGAAGAAACAATACATGTTGTGTTTGATGAACCTAAGTTTACTGGTATGGAAGATAAAGATTGTGAACTCCGCCGAGAATCAACAAGTCACCGATCCAGTTGTGTTGAAGTTTTGGAAAGATTCAATGACTTGAAAGTTTCGATATCGCCCTCGCCGAACACCCCGCCGGTAATGTTACCGATGCAACAATCGAAGCAGTTCAAGGATCCGTCGAACCCCCGTAGAAGAAGCTACAGCGGACCCTACGAAGATGAGGTTCCCGATAATCAAAATAACCAGAATCCACAATGGTTAAGGAATCACCCTGCTGAACAAGTTATTGGCAATGTACATCAAGGTGTTAGGACTAGAAGACAACTGGAAGCTATGTTTACTTGTTTTCTATCTCAAATGGAACCTAAAGTTGTTGAAGAAGCTATTTCAGATCCAGATTGGATAATTGCTATGCAAGAAGAATTAAATGAATTTGAAAGAAATCAAGTTTGGACACTAGTTGAAAGGCCAAGTCATGCAAATATCATTGGTACTAAATGGGTATACAGAAATAAACTTGATGAATCTGGTACCATTGTAAGGAATAAGGCCAGACTAGTTGCAAAAGACTATTCTCAAGCAGAAGGAATAGATTTTGATGAAACTTATGCACCTGTTGCAAGATTGGAAGCTATCAGATTATTCTTGGCACATGCTACATATAAGAACTTCAAAGTATATCAAATGGATGTCAAAAGTGCATTTTTGAATGGCATTCTAGAGGAGGAAGTGTATGTACAGCAACCTCCTGGATTTGAAGTTAAAGATCAAGAAGATAAAGTGTATAGACTCAACAAAGCACTTTATGGATTGAAACAAGCACCAAGAGCTTGGTATGAGACTCTATCTCAATTCTTGGTGGATAATGGATTTACAAAAGGCACCATTGACAAGACACTTTTCAGAATCAGTGAAGGGGACAGCACCCTGCTGGTACAGATTTATGTTGATGACATAATCTTTGGTTCTGAAAATGATTTACTTTGTGAAAAGTTTGCAAATCTAATGAAGAGCAAATTTCTAATGAGTATGATGGGAGAAATGAATTACTTCTTGGGATTGCAAGTTAAACAAATGAAAGATGGAATCTTCATTCATCAAACCAAGTATACCAAGGAGTTGCTGAAGAAGTTTGGCATGGAAAATAGCACTAACAATTCAACACCTATGAGTACAAATATCAGATTGGATGAAGATAAAGAAGGTAAAGATGTTGATCAGACCTTATACAGAAGGATGATAGGCAGTCTGCTGTACCTTACTACCAAGCGACTCGATATATCCTTTCTTGTAGGTGTTTGTGCAAGATTTCAATCTAAACTCGAAGAAAGTCACTTAGGTGCGATCAAGAGAGTTCTCAAGTATCTAAAAGAGACTTTGGGAGTAGGGATATGGTATTCCAAGGAAGGAAGCTTCAAAGTCATATCCTACTCAGATTCAGATTATGCTGGATGCAAGATTGATAGAAAAAGCACCTCGGAACCCGTCGCTTAATGGGAAATAGACTGGTCTCCTGGTTCAGCAAGAAACAAAATTCTATATCAACTTCCACTGCTGAAGCTGAATACATTGCTGCTGGAAGTTGATGTGCACAAGTACTATGGCTAAGACAACAATTAAGGGATTATGGAATTGAAGAAAAGGAAATTCCAATTATGTGTGATAACACAAGTGCAATTTCAATCACAGAAAATCCTGTTTGCACTCAAGAACCAAGCACATTGATGTGAGACATCATTTTATAAGAGATCATGTTGAAAAGAAAGATGTGGTGGTTCTATACATCCCTACTGAAGATCAACTTGCTGATATCTTCACTAAACCACTTGACAGTGAAAGATTTGCCAAATTAAGGACTGAACTTGGAATGATCAAAGTTGACTGATATTCAGCAATGTACTGGAATTCACCAAGGGGATTAGTCTTTGCTATGTTGGGTGAGCTCACTTAGCGATTAGTCATTGGTATCAACAATTCCATGTACTTATGTTTGGACAATTGAGCAAATGAGGTTTCCAAGGGGATTGGTCTTTGTCATGTTGGGTGAGCTCACTTGACGGATCGGTCATTGGTATTAAACTTCATCTTGTATTATCAATTGAACAAAACAAGGAGAAAACAAGGATCAGCAGAGTCACTTGATCAGCAGGCTGCTGAAGCACCTTTATCAGCAGACTGTTGTGCCTACCATGCTGAAGACTGTTGTGCCTACCATGCTGAGGACTACCCTACTGAATGGAACGTTACACAGTCAAAGTTATTAAAGTCAAAAAGCAGAATTGGTGGGATATTTATTCTATCCTTTATAACCACAGTTAACACGATCTAACGGTTACAAACATTATGGAGAAGTAATGGGCCACGTGTCAAGATAGTATTTATTCAGATTAATCGTGGTCAAGCATCAATGTACGTGCACTGACAGTTACAATCACCCACTGTCTATTTATACAGGCCTATATCTCAGCAGATTCTCTACTTGCAAAATCTGCTTTATCACTGCGATTTTTACACTGTGTGAACACAGATTTGAGACTCAATCTTCTTCATCTCACTCTTCTCATACAATGGCCGAAAAAGTTGATGTTCAAATCGAGTCAAGTCAAAGTGTTAGAGGCTATGTTGTTGATGCAAACCAAACAGAGCTGGCCATTAACATTGGTCGTAGAATAAGAAGGTTTATTGGCTTGGAAAACAAACTCAATATAAGATTGGAAACAATCTCATATACAAATGTTGTAGATTTCTGGAAACACATGGTTCTAGAAGAAGGAACTGAAGCGTTCAAGACAACTGTGAATGCTGAGGAGATTGTAGTTTCTTCCAGTCTACTGAGGGAAGTTTTTGGATTTGAGGAAGTGGTGGATGGTCCAGTAAATCCTGAAGCAATGGGATTGGACAAATTGGCATTTGTTGATCAAATCAAAACAAATGAAGCCACCAAATCTGTTCCAGGCATCAACTACAGACATATTGGATATGAATACAACCTGCTGAGCAAACTCATTGCAAAGAACATACTTGGACTGGTTGATAGTATGGATACTCTATCAGGACCCAAGATAGAGCTGATGATAATCATTTGTAGGAGCATGAAGTTTGATTGGGATGGATATTTCATTCATTATATGAAGAAAGTAGCCAAGGAAGAAAAATAAGGGAAAAGAAAATCCAAGGCCTTGCCCTTAGGATTAATGATTCAGACCCTGCGGAATCATTTGGAAGTTCCTGATCTTGAACCTGAGAAGATCAATCAGTCTAGATACAAGAAGGAAATTGATTATGCTATTCCTGGTCTAGATGATGATGAAGAGGTTGCTCTGGAGAAGCCGCTGATGATGATAATGATGGAGATGATGGTGATGCTGGTGGTGAGCAGGTCAAGCAACCTAAAAAGAAATCTGTTAAACCTGCTGCACCAAAGAAAGCTGCTGAGAAAAGAAAAGGTGGAGATACAAGAAAGATAACTGAAGTATTAAAGCCTTCAAAGAAAACAAGGAAGCAAACAGCACAGACTGCTGAGTCTGCTGAGGGTTCAGTGGAGGTTACTGACCCTGCTGTTGCTACAAGGAAAACTGTTGTTCAAATTCTGAGGGAACAACAGAAGGAAGCCAGTAGAAAGAGGAAGTCTACTGTGGCTGAGAAGGATGATGAACCCATTTCCAAAAGGAGAAAAGAAATTATCCATAAACAGAAACATGGAAAAGGGAAAGAACTAAAGAACTTGGAAGCACAAAAAGTCCAAGAGGAAGCATCAGTAGAAGAAGAAGAAGAGGCTATTGAGGCTGAGCCCTTAACTATTATCAAGCCTGTGGAGATTACTGACTCCTCACCTGAAGAGGTTGTCAAGTCTACTGATGCTGGACAGGTTGTTGTTGAGAAATCTGTTGAAGATATACAGCAGTCTACCGACCCCGAGCCCGCCGTAGTATCTACCGAAGAACCACAGCAAACCATTGAACCTGAACCTGCTGTGGTAGTTGAAGAGGTAATTGAAGACTTGGTTGAAGACCCTGCAAGTGTGGCAAGAACTTGATAACGGTCATTTTGTGCCCATTATTCTATGACCTTTACCCCCGATTCTAGTTTAAAGGAGCTATATTAGAGTAATAATAAGTCGTAATACGCTTAATTCACATATGTCGAGAGTTACGATTCATTATTATGTATTAAGAGGTTTTATTATATTATTTGGTATTACAGACTGTATTTCACGTTATATTTGTAGTAACTCATTTGGGAGCACATGGATGGACTTCGGAAAAGCTTTGATGGATCACGGACAAGTTCGGGAGGCCCAAGACGAAAAGAGGAGAAAGCCGGGAGCATGTAAGGCTCGGTCGACCGAGCCTATGCATTCGGTCGACCGAGTGGGCCTATAGTCCAAAGGAAGTTCGGCACATTAATTGAGTCGGTTAGGGTTCAGAATGTCGGCATTTTTAAGTCGGTTGTCTATGACGGCTGAGGCTCTATATAAACACAAGTCCTTTGTATTTTTTATTATGCATTCATCAACATTATTTCATACTTACAAATAAACACATAAGGATTCTTTAGGCTTGTGGAGGTTGCGGGGGTTGCAAACATGTAAGCCCTAGTTTATCTTCTTGTTTTCTTTTTAGTAATCAATTTCCCAATTATGCTTTGATTATTTGAGTAGGTATTCATATCTAGATGATGTAGATCTAGGATATGACGTTAGGGCAGCGGTGATACCTTGTCTATAAGGATCCCAAACCCTACGTCCTCTACCTAACATCTACGGATGAATCTGTGTGTTTAATTTACGTGTATTTAGATTAGTTTATATGATGTCCTGATAATTCGCTATATAATCCGATTTGTATATGAAACGCTGAGAAATATGTTCGGGGATGTAAATCGGGAGTTAGACTCTCGGGTGACCGAGAGGTGTCACTCGGTCGACCGAGAGCACCTATTCGGTCGACCGAGAGTTAGCAAACTTGTTTTCATCTCGTTAATCGATCACGTCTTTATGATTAGGTTAGCTTAATTGAATCTATTATCTCAGTAGGTATGGCTATGGCTACGTCACTCACTTGATTTAATTAAAACGTGTAAAAAGGAAATACCGGTATAAAACTCTTAGGTAGGCTTATGAATTGATCTTCGGACTTTCAGCATTATCTAGGTAGGTTTATATTAGGGAATTGCGCGCACCTTGATACACGTAGATCGTAAACTAGCATGAGACTATAACTTGGTAATTGTTAGTTGGACGAGAGTTTGAGTGATCGTCTAGAAGTACGCCTAACCAAAGGAATGTTGCCTGGACGAGGTGTACGGTTAATATCGGCATCCTTAGAGTAGTAAGCGTGTGAGTTATATGAGATGGAGGCACCAAAAGGCGAAGTCACGTAACAATACCACGGTGATATAGTGACCTACCGGTGCTACATCAAGTTGTAGAGGATGACTCCCGTAGCCAATATAAAGAGATATGAACGGATTAATAGTAGATGAGTTTTGTTGTCATATAAATTATCTAGATCCAAATAATTACGGTTATGATTGGGCGATTGATTACGTTATGTGTTTACATGTTGTTTATATGTTTGAGTGTGTCTTTCTTTCCTCGTACTTTATGTTGGTCATAGACCGTATTTGTTCAACGAAGTAACTAGTTGACTATTTAAGTAGGATCCACAAATTGATTCTCTGTGGGATCGACCTCGACTCTATCTAGCTATACTGCGATTGAACCTAGTTCACTTGCTAGTGGTTACTTAGGCATCGAGTTAGTAATTTAACTTGACCTTCCATCAAGTTTTTGGCGCCGTTGCCGGGGAATCAATGATCCAGTTGCTTAAATAATCTACTTGATTATTTCGTTTTTGTTTCTGTTTTCTTTTGCAAGTCAGTAAAATAAAAAAAAATGAAATATTAAAAAAAAAATTATAATAATAATAATAAACAAATAAATAAATAAAAGAAAAAGTTATATATGTGTTACGTATGTTCGGTCGACCGAACGATGTCACTCGGTCGACCGAACCCTTAATTGTTCTATATTATCCGACGATCGTTTCCCTCTGTTTCTATTTTTCCCCGTCGCAGGGTTGTAAGCCTAGCGACGGTACGAGTAATCGTACCGACGCTAGTTTATTGACCGTTTGTTGTTTTTCAAATATTGCGATAATTGGACGGAAATCACTCACATAACTCCGCTCAAGATCGCAAAATGTCATCAAACGATTTTACCAAAGACCAAGAAGAAGTCAAGGTTTTACGAACAAAAACTACACCAAGGAAGCCGCTAACACCGAAGCTCATGGAAAGGATAGAAAAGATGAAAGCGAAAATCCGAGAGGCGAGGAAATCAAGAGAGGCTAAAGAAGCCTATTGGCAAAAAGGTATGTCTATTTTGAATCCAGAGGAAATCTCTTCGGATTCTCGATTCGGCTTTAGATTATGATGATTACATGTCCGAGATAGAATCCGAGTCGAGGGTAGCACAAACTATGAAGAGCCCCGTTGTCATCTCGTTCTAGAGATGAAACATTGATTAAAGACGAGTCTCGACCGATGCCAAAGTTAGCAGACCCGGAGCTTTTATGGTTGGAGTAACCCTAGAACAAACCCATCTAGGTTTAGCCTTGATTGATTCCGGTTCAAGCCTTAATATCTTTCCTAAAAGCCTTTGTGATAGGAATGTCATTTTAACACCCACTAACACCCCGCTCCAAGTTAGATTAGCGGATGGAACTAGGACAATCATGACCGGGAGACCGAACAACATGATTATTGGTGTGGGGCAACTACGGTTTAAGATAGACGTAGTGGTAATGGAAATCGAGGAACATCCCGAATGCCCAATCATTTTGGGTAGATCGTTTATCAACACCGCTAGAGCTTTCATGCGGATGACCGTACATGAGATAGTATTGTTTGACGCTAAAGGTTCTGAGTGTTATGGGATAACAAATCCGAATTTCCATGTACCGGCAAGTGTGAATGTGTTAGAAGTAGTTGGTTCGGAAAAGCTTGATGCCACTCAAAGTCTAGGAAAGGATGCTGATGATAATGTCGATGATAAAGATGAGAGGGAAGTCCTTACTATTCTAAGTCGGAATAGGTCAGTTCAGCCCGCACCAGCCCTGACCAATGTTGAAGCCGTAGACCTACCTAAGGATAGGAGGACCGTAGCGAAGAAACGAACTAGGAGAGTTCGTAACAAAAGCTCGTCGAAATCGAGAGACAAATCCAAAAGTAGGCGCTTGTCCGGATGGTCAATTCGATCCGTCTTTTCATTGGACCGAAACCCAAGGGAAGGGCACTCGTAGAAAAGGACGGTCAAACTTTTTCGGTGAGAGCCGGCCGGGTGAAAGCCTGGCAAGTCAAGGGCGTGTTTTAGAGTGATATTTTTGGAAGTCGAGCTACCGACTTAAACTCGTAGAACTATTTCTATCCTTCGTTATTTTTATTTTTTATTTTATATATTTTTTTTAAAATAAAAGTAGCATGAAACGATAAGAAGTTTTTTTCTATTTTGCCATGTTCCGACGACTGTTGAGTTAAGGATGTGCAAAATAATTTTTTTATTCGAATCGTTTTTATGTGAAGTGAAGCGTTGCAATTGAATCTTTGTAAAAAATTGTTGATTAAGGAAATGATAATGCGTTATTTTACAAATGCTTAGACCAGATTGTTTGATTTATTTATGATAAAAATGAGGTTGCTTTTATGCTTGAGACGACCTATTGGTTAGAAATTTTTTTGCGGTGAGAGTGAAATAATACATTTTGGCACTGTTATATATTGTAGTTATTTTACGGTATGTGTCAAATTTATTAAAATGGTCAACACCATTAATTTCTACACATCCCCACTCACCTTTCCCTCTTCCCAACCTTTCACCTTTTTCTCTTCCCAACCTCTTTATTATCCTAATTCAAATTTTCAAATTCCACCTTTCCACCTCATCAATCCCCAACAACTTTTCTACACCAATCACATTCCATTTTTCAAACTCCATTTTTCTATTTAACCCACCATCCTCTCTTTCATTTTCCTCATCCTTTTCCCCAATTCCTTCATCCCACTTCTCCATCTCTCTTTTTCCCCACACCCTAGTAGAAATCAAATGGAAGTGTTCCAAAAATCTTCATCCAATTAACCATTTTTCCCTCACCTTTGAAATTCCTAACGGATTTTGCTTCAGATCAACCAAATTCATCATTGGGGCAGTTCAGAGCCGGAAATCCACCGTTTCAGCCATTCCATCACTCGGTCAACCGAGTACTTACTCTCGGTCGACCGAGAGTACCCTTGCCGCCGCCGTCCTCTTCTTTGCCAAGATTCTGTGAGGATGCCACCAAGAAGACGCAGAGCCGCTCAATTTGTGGCTGTGGAAGGCGATATTCCAATGATCAACGGGGTACCACAATTCGCGAGTCGGGAGGTATATTCTTCGTTTACTAATCATTTCGTTAATGCCCCCGTACATCGAGCTCGAGGTCTAGATTTGGAAAATTGTGGAGACGAGCTTCTAGAATTGGTGGAACGCTATCAATGGCGCGATGTCGTAGCACCCCCTGGCCGAGTCAACGTCAACTGGGTAAGAGAATTTTATGCTTATTTACGCGTACACCCCGACACCAATATCGTACATATTCGTGGCCGACCAATTGTAATTTCTCCGGGTACGATTAATGCTTGTTTTTGGGGTGGATGTCTCGGAGGACGGGCCGAGTATATGGCTACGTTTGATGGGTCCGATGCTTGGTTGGAGGAAGTTGGAGCCTATCTCGGGAATAGAATGGACAAGTAGGGGAGGTTGCCCGCACATTTGCGGAAACGGACTTTAGGAGATGGGAGGATAAGTGCCTTAATCGGCTTATTCGTTCCAATATCTTCCCGGCTAAGCATGTATCTACGGTTTACTATACTCATGCCACTCTGCTCTATTGGTTGTACATGGGATGGCCTGTGAATGTGGGGGCATTGATACGCAAGGAGATGACAGACGATGCTCTCAAGCCTCGGCATACCTTACCTTTTGGTTCATTAATCACTACATTCTGTGAGGGAGCCGAGTGCCCGGTGTTAGGCGGCGATTCCTATGTGGAGCCAATGCCTATCCTATCTTTGAGTTCTGTCCCACCGCCTGTCGTTCACGGCCACGACCAAGAAGGGGAACCCGGGGATGATGCTAACGAAACCGGCCCGAACAATTTGCAACTAGCACCATTCAATCCAGGATGGGATTAAGTATATTAATTTGAGTGTTTGCATTTCCTATAATTAACAAGTTTTTTATTTTGACTCAATTCTACTAGTATGTCGTGTTATATAGAGCAAGTATCTCTGTTTCCTAAATTCGAACTCATGTAATGTTTTGGACGTGCTGAAATGTATTGAAATGTAATCATTAATTAATGGACTTAAAAATGTTTAAGGAATTTGTTATCCCTTTTACGGTCCCTTTTTTGAGATTATTACTGTTTGGACTAATCTTGTAACGAGTTTCAAGTTTTGTTTAAGATATGTGTTGCAGTGATTACTTTTGTGCAAGCGGCCAATGCCTGTGCCTGTTGAACTTTGCTGAATTTCCAAGACTTATTTAACTTCCACGCTTATCCGCAGCTAAGTTCCTTTTCGAGCTTGTTATTTCGGTTTTTATACATTGGGGACAATGCATGGTTTAAGTGGGGGGTACAAGTCACTTAGCTCAAATGAGTAATTCCATATATCAAATAATAAATAAAATGAGCAAGAAATTCTAAACTTTTGAACTTAGAATCACATTTACTTTTGTGGGTCCCTGATAATTATATCTAATAAGAAATAACCCATATTTCATGAGTACGTGATCACTTTATACTTCTGCGATTTATTGATTAGTAAACTTAACGATATTCATATTGTCCGTTGCAAGTAGTTGTTTATTATTCAATTATTCAATACCTGAATCGAGTTGTACTCCGCTTGTTATAAAAAGTAAAATTATAATGTGTACATTGCATAGATAATTGATTATGCTTTCCTAGTGTCAAATTTATCGTCTGATGTGTTCCTAAAACTTCTAGCCACAAAAGCTGAGTAATAAGCTTGAGACGTACCTGTGTTTGACAATGTTAAAACACTGGGCTTGTAGTAAGTTACCAAAGTAGCCTTGCGCTTGTGGTAATATTCGATGCTAATATTTGATCTAAGATAGAGGGAAATTCTAAAAAGTTTTCCTTCTTGAGATTGATAGTATCTGAAAAATATGAAGATATGAAAAGAATATTCAACTCTTCAAGAGGCTTTGAGTAGTACTCGGTCTCCAAGTCCAAAAACCCTATAGATACACTCTCGCTTATTATTCTAGTGCTTGAAAAAAATTAAAAGGCTAAGAAGTGAGAATACTGAAGTTGGTAGGTTAAGACTACGAAGTTTGCATAAGCTCTAATCTTGCTACGAATGTTTAAAACTCAATGCACATGCACACAACACATCGATTCATGATGAATAGTGGATAATGGATAACTGATGAGCATAGAGGATATGAGTTGATTCGAGTTTCTTGTGTCGATATCGTGACCACCGGAAAGTAGTTTATGGGGAATAACTTGTTGATATTTTGATCGGGACGATCAAAGGCTAAGTGGGGGTAGTTGATAACGGTCATTTTGTGCCCATTATTCTATGACCTTTACCCCCGATTCTAGTTTAAAGGAGCTATATTAGAGTAATAATAAGTCGTAATACGCTTAATTCACATATGTCGAGAGTTACGATTCATTATTATGTATTAAGAGGTTTTATTATATTATTTGGTATTACGATCGTATTTCACGTTATATTTGTAGTAACTCATTTGGGAGCACATGGATGGACTTCGGAAAAGCTTTGATGGATCACGGACAAGTTCGGAGGCCCAAGACAGAAAAGAGGAGAAAGCCGGGAGCATGTAAGGCTCGGTCGACCGAGCCTATGCATTCGGTCGACCGAGTGGGCCTATAGTCCAAAGGAAGTTCGGCACATTAATTGAGTCGGTTAGGGTTCAGAATGTCGGCATTTTTAAGTCGGTTGTCTATGACGGCTGAGGCTCTATATAAACACAAGTCCTTTGTATTTTTTATTATGCATTCATCAACATTATTTCATACTTACAAATAAACACATAAGGATTCTTTAGGCTTGTGGAGGTTGCGGGGGTTGCAAACATGTAAGCACTAGTTTATCTTCTTGTTTTCTTTTTAGTAATCAATTTCCCAATTATGCTTTGATTATTTGAGTAGGTATTCATATCTAGATGATGTAGATCTAGGATATGACGTTAGGGCGAGCGGTGATACCTTGTCTATAAGGATCCCAAACCCTACGTCCTCTACCTAACATCTACGGATGAATCCGTGTGTTTAATTTACGTGTATTTAGATTAGTTTATATGAAGTCCCGATAATTCGCTATATAATCCGATTTGTATATGAAACGCCGAGAAATATGTTCGGGGATGTAAATGCTGGGAGTTAGACTCTCGGGTGACCGAGAGGTGTCACTCGGTCGACCGAGAGCACCTATTCGGTCGACCGAGAGTTAGCAAACCCGTTTTCATCCGTTAATCGATCACGTCTTTATGATTAGGTTAGCTTAATTGAATCTATTATCTCAGTAGGTATGGCTATGGCTACGTCACTCACTTGATTTAATTAAAACGTGTAAAAAGGAAATACCGGTATAAAACTCTTAGGTAGGCTTATGAATTGATCTTCGGACTTTCGACATTATCTAGGTAGGTTTATATTAGGGAATTGCGCGCACCTTGATACACGTAGATCGTAAACTAGCATGAGACTATAACTTGGTAATTGTTAGTTGGACGAGAGTTTGAGTGATCGTCTAGGAAGTACGCCTAACCAAAGGAATGTTGCCTGGACGAGGTGTACGGTTAATATCGGCATCCTTAGAGTAGTAAGCGTGTGAGTTATATGAGATGGAGGCACCAAAAGGCGAAGTCACGTAACAATACCACAGTGATATAGTGACCTACCGGTGCTACATCAAGTTGTAGAGGATGACTCCCGTAGCCAATATAAAGAGATATGAACGGATTAATAGTAGATGAGTTTTGTTGTCATATAAATTATCTAGATCCAAATAATTACGGTTATGATTGGGCAGTTGATTACGTTATGTGTTTACATGTTGTTTATATGTTTGAGTGTGTCTTTCTTTCCTCGTACTTTATGTTGGTCATAGACCGTATTTGTTCAACGAAGTAACTAGTTGACTATTTAAGTAGGATCCACAAATTGATTCTCTGTGGGATCGACCTCGACTCTATCTAGCTATACTGCGATTGAACCTAGTTCACTTGCTAGTGGTTACTTAGGCATCGAGTTAGTAATTTAACTTGACCTTCCATCAGAACTCAGGGGGAAGAGCAGTCTACTGCTAACCCTGCTGATGAGCATGTAAGTCAGGGGGAACCAAGTGTGTTACAGATGGAAGTAGTAGGCACAAATGTACAACCTCAGCAACCTACTGACTTTAGAACATCTGTTGAAGAAACCATGAACTTACTTGTGGAAGCTTTTGGAGGTCAGCAAGCTACTGAACCTGCCATTAGAAAGCCATCTATGCCATTTGAGAAGGCATCTAAAAAGGGCAAAGTAGATCCTAACTTCAGAAAGGTGCAAAACTACTTTCAGTGGAAGTTTGGATTCTACAAGAGACAGAAACCAGCTGATGATCCAATGAGTGGATTTGAAGAATGGGCATTTGAGCAGCTAGGTGTGGACAGCCTGTTGGATTTGATAGACACTAGCATGCTGCAATCCAGGCTGATGGATCTTTTGGATGAAGGAAAGAAAAGTGGAGCTATTATGTTCAGAGATCCAAAGTTTACACCAGACAGTGATTCATCAGATTCTGATGATGATACCCCTATGTTTCCTGGGGAGACCAGTGGAGTGGCTAGAGAAACAACAACTGAAGCTACTGGTCAAGAAGCCACTGATATCATAGAAGCAGAACCCACTGAGACTGGTAAGTCTGCTGAGGGCCAGCAGACTGGAGAGATGGATGAGGATCTACAGGATCTCACCATGGATGATCTAGAGGCATTGATCAATGAAGGAATTAATCTGAGTGCTGATAGGCTGGCTGATGAACCTTCTACATTCCATGTTGTAGAGCCTACTGCACAAACTGAACCTGAACAGAGTGAGGATTTGGATGAAGAAAAGGTTACTGATTTCAGTGAACCTAGTGCCAGCTCAGAAGAATCTATTGAATATCAAGATGGATTTGACTTTGAGGGCACTCTCACTAAAACTTCCATCATCCTGCACAAGATTGGTCATGCATAAGGATTCCAAGTGGATAATGAAGCTATATTCAATCCACAGAGAGTTGAAGAGGAGGTACAGGTTGCTGGGCTACAAACAGCACCTGCACAAAGGTTGGAACAGGAGGTACAGGCTGCTGAGTCTCAAACAGCACCTGGACAAAGGTTGGAACAAACTTTGGGTTTGGAGGAAACCCCTATTGCTGGAGAGGCTGCTGTAGTGGAGCCTACTGGAGACAAGACCACTGAAGGGAAAGATAGTCAGCAGACTGCTGTTAATGAGGATGAGCAGCTGCTGGACTATGACTTTAGTGATGAGGAGTTCCAGATGCCTGAAGAAGAAAATATTGATGTTAATCCCCCACAGGCATTTGTACCTATTTTTGAGGAACCTGCCATTGATCCTATTCTAGAGGAATATGAAGGACCTAACCCTACTGGACTGGATAGGAGTTGGGCAATGGTTGTGAGCAATCAGAGGCCACAGTATAATGTTGAGGAGCCTACTGATGGCATTACTGGTGGAAGAATGACTGGAGAGATTCCAGTAGAAGTGTTGAATGAGTTAAGAACTGTCAGAAATGATATGCAACAGTTAAGAACTCAACTGGACAGACAAGAACAGAGATTTGAAGAACTGATGAACCCGATAAATGAAAACGGACAATCTGCCGATACATTGCTTCAAATTTTGCATCCACTCAAAATGCTGTCAATGATATGATGATGGATGTAAGGGGAATCAAGCAAGGGAATACATTGAAAGATAAGTTTCTGAAAGACCAACTTATTTCCATCCATCAGAAACTTGACAACCTTGCTACTACACCTAAACCTACTGAGCCTCGCTCGCACGCACAACAACTCGTTATGCCCGATCCTAAACTTACCGAAAGGATCAATCTCTCGGAGCGACCTTGCAATCAAGGATTACTGCTATTGATACAAGAACTGAAATTATGGAAGGTCAATTGAATAGAGTGGTAATCTCACAGGAGGGTATTCATGGCCTAATGTCCCGTTTTGTTGATGATGTCACTAAGGGGGAAGAGGGCCAATCAGCTGCAGCAAAAGAGGCTGCAAGACTCTTTGCAAAGAAAAGATGGGAGGATGAGATTAATGCTCTCAGGCAACCTGCACCTGGCAGAGTTCAACTCACTGATGATCTCCTTAGACAATACAAGAAAGAATACTATAACAGAAGGAGACCTTATCATGACATGGGATATCATGAAGGTCTAAACTCTTTCTTGGCATTGAAATTTTGGAAGCAAGAGTCAGAGCCTTAAGGGCAACTTACAGAGGAGGCAGAGGTGGAAGAGGTGGAAGAAGTGGCAGAGGTGATAGGATCCGGCCTATCACAAAAGCAAAGGACTCACTTGATGAATTCAAGGAACTCGTACATGAAGTTTGGATTCGAGTGAATGATATTAATCTCATCCCGCTGAAGCTTGGAACTGGTGGAAACAAGTTAATCCCTACATTGATTTTACTTTGATTGAAAATGAGTGGATGAGGGATATGATAGAACAAATCAGAGCCTATCAAGAGCAAGCTGAGAAGGCTAGACAAGAAAGAGAAAAGAGACAGTAGGTCAGCATATTTTTAACTGCATTATGTCTTTGCTGATTCTAGACTGTAATAGCTTTGAACAAATGATTTTAATGAAAGATGAATATTCGTTCTGTTTTTGTCTTAATCTTTTTGCTTTGCTGAGTAGGTGAGGGTAGTGACATCATCACCAAAAAGGGGGAAATTGTTAGACTTATTTCTATGTTTTGATGATGAGTGCCATACTAGCTGTTATAGTGCAAAGGCAAAAAGATGTATAGATCAATTGTATAGGTTTATTAGAGTTTGATTCATAAATAGGTTTGATCAAACAAGCACTATAATGGTCAGCTGACTTCTGTCAGCAGACTAGTCTAGGTCAGTAGGGTAGATAGGTCAGTAGACCAGTCAGGAACCTGCTGAAGACTGAAGACTGAAGGCTGAGGGTTCAAACTCAGTTACAGAAGGCTAAGGGATCAAACTTAGTAATTTAAGTCAAGGATATGGGATCAGAGTTTAGGCAAGTCTGTGATGACATAAACTGATCACATATACCTTGTGTAGAAGGTGTAAGTTCCATAAGTTGGATGATGTTTGGAACTTGGTTATAATTAAAAAGGTGTAATCTAACTTCACAAATAAAAGTTAGATAAAAGAAATCAGCTGCATTGTATTTTATACACAGAAAATTGGAGTTCAACAGACTGATATGTATCTCAGCAGACTGATGAACCCGCTGATATAATACCTCGATTAATTCAAGATTATTGGAAGATTACATGGATAAGGACAGCCAACTACCTCTGACTTATCAAGGAAATCAAAGGCTGAGATTAAAAGAACGTTGGGATGATTCATATTTTTATCCATTGGATACAAGTCAAAGGGGTGGACGACACTTGCTTGTCAAAAAGGAATTCGACGGTGTCGGTCCTATGAATAGTGACGAATGCAAATCGAAGGGACAAAAACAAGGAACGGTTACATTTGAATTTCAAATACAAGTCACATGCATTCTTGCCTATAAATAGAGGACTTTCAACTCGAAATAAGATGATGAATTTTGGATAAACTTTAAGAGATAACTCTGAGCTGAAAAACACCCTGCTGAACTTACTGAGCATAAAGCTGCTGATCTAGAGAATTACTTCAAGTTCATTCTGTATTCAAGCTACATCAAGCATACACACTTGAAGTCCGCAAGTCGCCGATTAAATCATCCTAATCAAGCTTTATGCAACCGAATCATTTATTTGATTCAATCTTTATTTTATAAAGAACCCGCCGAAGTCAAGTGAAGCATCCGTTAGGTGTGAAAGATCGTTGTTTGTGGTGGAGCCGGTGAAGAGGCAATCCTACCCTTCAAGGACCAAAGGAAGACTCGGGAGCAAAGAATCCTACCGTTCCCGCTTTTCGCCAGTGAAGCCATAGTTATTGGTGAAGGACAAACAACTTAGGAATCTTTGTAACAACTACATCAAAGATCTCTAGTGAATTTCCTCCAACATCACAAGAGAAGAGTGGACCGACAGGATTACACCACCCGGAACCACTATAAAATCTCGCCTACTTACTTTCGCATTTAATTTCGCACTTAGTTTATTTTGCACATCAACCTACCGAATCTAGCAACCGAAATCACACACTTGCACTACGAGTATCTAATACTTAGTATCATATTTAACAACAAGTATTAAGGCTTAATTTTGATATAATTCCGCCGCACAAATTCAAAGCAAACTCAACTATCGAGACTACGTTTATCGGCGGCTACGAAGTCTCAACGGACTCTGAAGTATCGCGGAGACCGCCGAAGTTGCGAATTTGTTAACTCCAAAGTTTTAAGTGTTAAGTTTATTCACCCCCCCCCTAAACTTAACCAAAGCCTTTTCAAGGGACCAACAAAAACAATAGATCATGAATATTTAATTTAATCCTCCAATTAGTTTATCGGTTTCAAATACCGTCTAACTAGTGTCACTATATTCACGATTTTCCAATTTTATGGATTTATAAATTCTTTTGTGTAGACACTACACAAATAAAATTCATAAAGAATTTTATAATCCTAATATATTAGGACTTATGAATTTCCCACCAAATCGAAAAAACAATAAATCATAAATTTAAAGCTCCCACTAGTTTATCGGTTCCAAATACAGTCTAACTAGTGACACTATATTCATGATTTTCCAATTTGTCGATTTAGAAATCTCTTGTGTAGTCACTACACAACAAAAATTCACCAATGAACTTTAAAGTCCTAATTTTATCATGATAAAAAAAATTTAGGATCTCAGAATTTTCCAATGATCGGAAAAACAATAAATCATGAAAAGCAATCTCCAACTTATCGGTTCCAAATACCGTCTAGTTGGTGTCCAATTTTTCATGATTTTCCAATTTTTGATTATCAAAATTCTAATTTATGTAGACACTACATAAATAAATCCTCAAAGAATTTTAGATCCAAAAATTAAATTTACCCGTAAATTTTATTTCTATCATGTGAATTTTATATCCCGATAAAATTCTGTGTCCTTTAATTAATTTAATTTATTTTTAATCTAAATTAATTATCATTTTCATACATGTCTAATTAATGCCAAAATTAATTTTCTACATGTATGCATATTCTAGGAGTGGAATTCATGAATATGATGCATGGCATTGTTATATCACATAAATAATAATACAAGAAAATAAATGCGAAAAATAAACCACTCAGATGGACCGTTGGTACCCCCGTATCTAATCTATAAATAAATAAACCCTAAACATAGAATAAATTGCTCTAGCTTAGTTGGTAAGAGTATTTTCTTCCTTTATCGCCACCTGAGTTCGAATCCTTGCAGCAGCATCCGTCCCCCTTTTTTTTTTTGTTGTTTTCGTTCATCAAAAAAATTTTCGTTCGTAAACTTTTTTTTTTGTTCGTATTAATTTTTTTTTCAGTTCGTATTTTTTTTTCTTTTTCGAACCGAAAAATAAAACAAAAAAAAATTTCAGAATTAATCCGGCCAAAGGGATTCAAACTCGGGTCTCCACACCATTGAAACAATGACTTGACCACTGCACCAGCATTCAAATTTGATGAAGATTGCATCCGATTTAAGTATATAGGGATCCGGCCGAAAGGAAATAAATAAAATAATTCTAAATTGCAGAAAATTAAATTGCAAAATTAAATTACATGATATCCTATACCCGAAAAACGGGTTTACAATAGATCTAACGGTAACAGGTACCAACCCCAATCCATCTCGCCAACCAAACATTCAATCGCATAAATTAAATTAATAAATGCATTTTTTTTATTCTATTCCACTCCTTATTAACTAATTATGCAATCACAAATCGCTTTAACCTTTCTCTGATACCACATACTATATATACAGAAACCCGAATCCGGATCTGATCCATGATTGGATCGTCAGATCTAATTCACAGCACTGATCCAGACGCTTGATCATGCACATCGGAAGCTACGAATAAATTCGCATGTGATTTTAATACGATATGATCTACATAAATAATTAATACGATTACGAGAAGGTTGAAGAATTTACCTTGTTTAAGAGGAATAATAAATCGACAGAAAGAGAAGCCACAGCCTTCCAGAATGTATCTCCTAGCGGCGACTGGTGGACGTCGATACTCACCTCAGAACCTCCTCGAAAATGCATAAGAAAAACCCTATATTTTTCTTCTCTTAATGATTAGAACAAGAAACTAATTTATCTCTCCTTTTTTCCAAGTGTGGTGCAATTTTGTGATATTATTGTGCTAGGAGTAACTCTCTTTATATAGGAAAATAACTAGTCAAGAGAGTTATCATTTTCACACCACAATTACATATTCCCATAAAGAAAATATATTTTTGCCAAAAGATAAGAGATAATTCCCAAAAAATTAATCTCTTATTTTTCCATTAATTATCCAGCAAATAAACAATCAATTAATTACACATGTGACATAATCTAGGAAATTTTTTGTTCCTAAAATTATCCACATGGGGCGCCACTTATAAGTCATTATCTTAATAGAAAATGTCTTTTCTATTTTACATATTATATACCAAATATATAATATTGCATATTCATTAAATAGACCAACTATTTAAATTTATTCTCGAGGTTCTATAAAACGAGAAAACACTCGCGTGTTAGGAGCCAACCCAGGGACCATGGACCTATAACGAGTAGCTACAATAAATTGAATAAAATATCCACGAACAGAATATTTTTACTCAACTTATTAATTCCGGAATTACGCCACCATAAATCCGAAACTGAACTCTATCGATTATAGATATCACTTATTCTCAAAATGTCGAGTCGAGTCGATAAGTGCCCATTGATATAATCATTACAAATAAACTAACCCTCCATAGACTATCCGTAATGAAGCGGGAATATTTCCGTAAACCTTCTTCAATACATCTAATCATTATTTATCATTAACCCATTAGTGATCAATTAGTTCATAACCAATACGAACTCCGCGGATCGATCAGTTTCTTGGATCAACAAATAAGGGGATCGTCTTTCTACTTCCCGCAGGAAGGAATGGATTCCATATCTGTGAGACACACACTACTCACTCATTCCAGAATAGTGCCAACATGAAAGTGATTCAGACTGTGCCTCTTAGCGATCCTTAACGAACACATCAAACACTATCCTGAAACAAGTAGGAGTATGCAATCACTTCAAGATTAAGGTTAATCCATATATGATCATCTTGTGATTTAATGAGATTTCTCAATCATGGAATCAAATGAGAAACGTAGATTAAATCGGTCCAGTCCTATATGACTCTCATCATATATAAATGCCCCACTTAGACAACCAATGTTGACGGTCTGGATAAGACAGTCACACCATAAAGTGTTCTGGGCGCATTAATGGTGGTTTAATCAATAGACCCCATACTTTGATTAAGTTCACCATGGACTAATAGTTCAAGTGTATCACCCTAAACTTAATCATTATGTGTGACACACACTAAGTTACATGGCTACATATGATACGACTTGGGGTTTTCAGAAGTGTATTAAATATAAGCCCAAAGCAAATAATAAGATGAGAATAAATATGTCATTTATTAAATATAAAGACAATTACATAAATTGTCTTTCGAGCGCTACTTCCAACAATCTTCCACTTGCCAATAAGGACAAGCAACAATTGTCTTTCGGGCACACTACATCTAACTGGCCTTTTCTCTCTCTAAGAAACTCTCTAATTTTTCACAAGAACAATTAGCTTTTGGAATTATGGTGTACAAAAGAGCTAGCCAAGCCCTCATATTTATAAGGCAAAGTGGCGCCACAATTATCTCCCCAACTGATTGGGATTAGCTTCTAGTAGATTTATGAGAGAGAAAACATTTTCCTAATAAAATTGGAAAATCCCTTATATTGATTTATCTCATTTAATTTAATATCTTATATTAAATATTTTCAAGATATTGTCAATATCATATATTCAATATCTTTATCTTATTACCATAAATCTATTTTCCAAAAATCAATTAATATCCAATATTAATATTATGGTAATCTTATTAATTAAATTGTACAATTCAAATGTATCCAAATACACAAAAACTTGCGCCACATGCATATATATATATATATATATATATATATATATATATATATATATATATATATATATATATATATATATATATATATATATATATTATATAACATGATCAAATATGTTTGGACAAAGATTTAAACTATTTGATCATGTTATTATAATTAAATATGCGGCCATATATATATATATATATATATATATATATATATATATATATATATATATATATTAATCAACATAATTAATATCTTGTATTATATTTATTCATAATAAATAAATACCACAATATTAATTTACCACTATAACCTTTATAGGATGAGATAAACTTTCTTTATTTGGTTATCAACTATAACCACATTTTAATCCGACTCGATGTTCATATGTGTGTGACCCGATAGGCTTCCGAATATGTTGGCCGTAGACATAAGGCGTAATTACGAAAATGCACTTTGCCTCTAACGATTCTGGATAACGTCTAGCAACACGTCCATGACCCCCAATCATCGGAAGAGTCAGTATGCAATGATTACTACCTTTCATGTGCTCGGTTAGAATGTAAATAGAATCATGTGGCTGTAATAATATCCATACGGTCATACGTCGAGTGTCAAGCATTGACGACTGTATCTTATAATCTGGATATCATGCTTTCTCGAAGTAACTCATTTACTTCCACTTTGCAATGATTCACGAGAGTAAGATATTCCTTATAAGAAGGCCCTTTCGGATATTCACCCATATTCATAGGGTACGCGATTCCCAGACGACCTAACATGTGTACTCCATATGATTCAGTATCATACCCAGTCACTACCGCATGATCACCCCATGGTTAAAGGAAACCTCAATAGTGTCAAAGCATGACAATCCACACTGTGATGCCATGTAGACTCGGGTCCTAAGGATAATTACACAACCGTCATATAGTGTGATACTTATCAGTGTAAGTGGGTCAGTCTAATGTACAGATTCTATAATACACGTTTACGTACAGTCCAAGTGTCTCTACATTTCGATAGACGAGATCTATCCTTGCCCTTAAAGACATAAGACATCTAATGCGTGCTAGTCTGTACATACTATTAGTGCCCTGTTTAATAGTACACTAGCCTAGAGACATTTAAGTATCAAACTTATTAAAGTGATTAGAGATCTCATCAACCATAATCGCCTATCATGGTTTCTCTACGACAATTTAATACTAAGGACATTATCATATTACAATTCATAATTGGTTCTTTAAAAGAACAAATATATGACAACAGAAAAGCCATTTATTATATATGTATAATCATAAAGAAATAGTAGAAATGATCCGACCGGGTTGGATCTGGTCCAACCTGAGGATCATCGAGAGTCAGGGGAGGTTGAGATCGATCTCAGTTCTTTGCCTTCTTCGAATGCTTTGGAGCAAGAGATTTCTCAAATGTCCAATTTAGAGCTGCTCGAGGCAGGCTTCAAGGCCATGAGATACGTAAGTTTCATCTCTCTGTGTTTTTTGTCATTATCCTTATCAAGTGATTTTTACCGTATGCTGTGTGTGCACAAGGATCGGTCATGGGCCAAGAGATTCTTTGCCGACTCACGCATTCGTCCGTTGAGCGTGCGAAAAGGATTTCTGATATGAAGTCCAAGGATGAGAAGATAAAAGAACTGGAGGAACAATTGAGTGCTCAGACAAAGAAGATGGAAAATCTGAGGTGGGAATACGCCAGTCATCTCCAAGAGTTCATGAATGTGCACTTAGATAGAGAGGTTGAGCTAGACAGACATATCATAAAGGTCTAGGGTAAGCTCTCTGCTCTAGATGCAACTGTCCGAGCCTTTCCTGCTCGGCTTCAGGAGGCTTCGTCCCAAGCTATTTGAGACTACAAGGCTTCTTCTTTTGGACATATTTTAAGTTTTAATGATGAGTGCTAGACTAGCAGTTATAGAGCTAAGGAAAAAAGATGTCTAGATCAAATGTATAGGTTTATTAGAGTTTGATCTTTGTATAGGTTTGATCAAACAAGCAATGTAATTAGGTCAATTGACTGTATCAGCAGACCTGTCTAGGTCAGTTGGGTAACTAGGTCAGTAGACTAGTTAGGAACCTGCTGAAGACTGAAGGCTGAGGGTTGATCGCGTGTAAGTCACTAACGTCGATATTACTAGCAGGAATACTAGGTACATCGTAGTATAGTAAATGCGAGTCAAGGTCAATCCCACAGAGACAATGCAACTTATACATATAAATGATTCTAACCTAATTAAGAAGCAACATATAGGCGGTCATTGACCAACAATAACATAAAAGAAAACAAACATGGTATACCTCTCTCTCTCTTCACCGATCTACTAACTTGGATTAGTTAATTGTTATGTTTACTTCCCCACATAATTTCCTTAGATTAATCGCGAGCTTTTAATGATTATTATCATATTTATCAGCTACGGGTGCAATTCCTACTCCTATCTACTCCGATAATGGCAGTAGACAATCTATACGCAAGCTACCCTCCTTAATTGGTCCGTAATAGCCTATACGCATAAATAACTAGAATTGCCGATATTGAGCATTACCTCATACCGCTAACCCGCCTAGACAGCTGTCGACATTGACTAGCATGTTCCTAGGGTCCATGAAGACTATGTCCTAATTAACACTTCACTTGCGGTCCTTCATGTTAATTTACGAATTACGAATACTAGATTGGCCAGACCTATTACTCGTTTTAATTATTACTCCCGATCAACGTAGCTGTAGTGAATCCCAGTTTAGGTTTTCTAAAATATGCCTCGGTAAACCGGTATAGACCGCCGGTTTACCGGGGGCGGCTTTTCCTAATTTTTGGATCTACATTGCTCAGTATGATTAAAATAAGTAAATTATGGGGTTGTTAAACATGCAGATTAACAAAAACACATAAATACGAACAGATCTACCATATTGAAGACAATAAAGGAACGTTCAAAGCTTCATACCTTCAACAATGGAGATGTAGCTCGATCTACTCAAGCTAGAGATGATGGAAGAAGGGAGGAAGCCAAAAACAACTCTCCAAAGCTCAAGAAAACTTTATTGCATAATAATAATTGTAATATATTCAAAGATATTCAAGATGTATCTCCTATATGAAGAACTCTGTTAATGCGGCCTTATATAGATACAATGACCGACTTAAGACTCTTTGAAACCCTAACCGACATAAACAATGCGGCAGAATAAATTTCGTGTTGACCGGTTTACCGGGCCTAACCCTCGGGTTACCGGGCCTTCTATTCTTCTCTTTTTTCAGCAGGCTTCTTCTTGGACTTCAATCACTCAGCCCAATGCATTCCTTTTGTCCAGATCCGTTCTCCAATGCTCCAGATTTTGTACATCCTATAAAATACACAAAACAAGACAAAACAGTACCAAAACATCGGGAAAATAGCATAGATGCAGAATTACGACCTTGGAAACACTCACATAGCATTCAACACGTATTCTAAGCAATAACGAGCCTATCTATCCTCTCTTGAGCAGAATTCGGTGTGAATATAGGTATAAATATTGGTACTATTTAGAGTGTCATCAAGGGTTCAAACTCAGTTATTGAAGACTAAGGGATCAAACCTAGTATTTAAAGTCAAGGATATGGAATCAGAATTTAGGGAAGTCTGTGATGACCTAAACTGATTACATATACCTTGTGTACATGGTCTAAGTTCCATATGTTAAGTGGTGATTGGAACTTAGTTATAATCAAAATGGTGTACTCTAACTTCACAATGAAAAGTTAGATGAAAAGCAGTCAGCTGAAGTGTTATTGAAGTACAATAGACTGAAGTCAGCTGACAGATATGTACATCAGCTGACTAAAATAAGTCAAATATCTGCTGAGTATAAATCTCGATTTAATCAAAGGTTACATTGGAAGATTAAAATGATAAGGTTGGATTATAAGCCTTGATTTTGTCAACAAATCAATGATCAAAATAAAAAGAACGTTGGAAAGATTCAGAGGATTATCCAATGGTCATAAGTCAAAGAGGGACTGTCTGAAAACTGATAAAAAAGATACCTGACTGTGTCAGTACTATGAACTGTCAGAAAAAGCAAGTCAAGATGGAGACAAGTCTGAACAGCTATTTGAATTTCAAACAAGAAGTCACATGTTTCCTGCCTATAAATAGAGACTTCTGACTCAGTTTGAAGATGATGAATTGAAAAACAACAATACAATCCATACGAAGCTATCTTCTTAAAGATCAAGAAAAACACCCTACTGACATCACTGAGCTAAAAGCTACTGATCCAGAAAATTCTTCAAGTGTAACCTGCTATCTAGTTACATCAAGTACACAAACTTGAAGACAACAAGCTGCTGATCATTTCATTCTGATCAAACTACTGACCACTGAATCATTTACTTGATTCAATCTTTCTTTTACAAGAAACCTGCTGAAGACAGTGAAGCATCTTTTGGGTGTCAAGGACTGAGTGTTTGTGGTGGAGCTGGTGAAGAGGCAATCCTACCCTTCAAGGACCAATGGAATACTTTGGAGCAGCAATCCTACCTGTTTCAAGTGTTCAGTTTGTGAAGCCATAGCTATTGGTGAAGGACAGACAGTTTAGGGATTTTTGTAACTGCAACCTCGAAGATCTCTAGTGAATTTCCTCCAACATCACAGGAGAAGAGTGGACTGACAGGATTACACCACCTGGAACCACTATAAAAATGCCTACTTACTTTCTGCATTTAGTATATTGATCACATCAACTTACTGAAACTAGCAACTGAATCACACACTTACACTACTGAGTATCTAATACTTAGTATCATCTTTTTAACAACATGTAAGAAGGCTTAATTTGAATATATTCCACTGCAACAAATCCAGTAATATCAACGTCGGCGGACTACCGAGTGGTCGGCGGACTGCGAGCGCCGCAGGCTACGACATTTCTGAGTTTGTTAACTCCAAAAGTTTTTAGTGTTCAGTTTATTCACCCCCCTCTAAATTTAACCACAGCCTTTTCAAGGGATCAACATCTTCTGACTTTATCGAGTCTTTGACACGGCTGCTAATCCCTGCCATGAGTGCTAGTTATGTGTTGGGAGTGGATGACTGAAAGGCCTATTTTCCTGATCTTTTTATTGACAATCTGGCCTACAAAGACTTGTATATTCTCGGCGCGGACACAATGTATTCCATCTAGGTAAATGAGTTTCATGCAGGGGTAGATCTTGTGGCCAGGTACCCCGTAACTGGAATCCCCTGCCGACCTCCTAATGGGGGCAAACCCTCGAGTTCGGCTCCCAGTTCATGGCAAGATCAGACCCTTAATGCCTAGACTTTTTCATGTGTGAGATTTTGGTTTCCAAATATCATAAAATTGTTGTAATTGAAACTCTCATTGTTGTTTATTAATGAAAGTGATATTTTTTGAATAGTTTCTGTGAGCACTTAATATCGGTGGGGTTGTATAGCCCCCAGTATGCCATACATTAATTCGTGATTTGGATGGCATACTTCTGATGTTTATACGAGCCGAGTCCGGTGCTCTTGGCCCAGACATTTGGTCGGCCTAAATCTGATTAAACATGTTTACTAACCTCGTGTGGGATCTGAACGTTGCATGTTGTGGCGAGCTGGGCCAGGTCGGACTGGTTTCTTGCATGAACATGTTATACGAACGGGGCCAGCCTACGCTGATTTCTCATTTTTAAGTTACAGCGAGCGGGGCCAGGTTGTACTGACTTCTCACTTTACTGTTTTTGGGACGAGCAGGTTCAGGTTAGACTAACTTCTCATTTTTAAGTTACAGCTAGATGGGCATGTCTACTGACTTCTTGCATTTCTGTTTTTGGGACAAGCAGGGTCAGGTTAGACTGACTTCTCATTTTTATGTTACAGCGAGCAGGGCCAGGTCGGAATGACTTCTCACGTTACTGTTTTTGGGACAAACACGGTCAGGTTAGAATTACTTCTCATTTTTATGTTACATCGAGCGGGGCCAGGTCAGATTGACTTCCCGCGTTACTGTTTTTGGGAAGAGTAGGGTCAGGTTAGACTGACTTCTTGTTTTTAAGTAACAGCAAGCAGGGCCAGGTCGGACTGACTTCTCGCGTTACTATTTTTAGTACAAGCAGGGTCAGGTTAGACTGACTTCTCATTTTTGAGTTACGGAAAGCGAGGCCAACATGTCGAAGCTTGCATAATATTATTGCAAACATGGTATAAAATTCTTGTTAGCACGGTAAAAGTTTATTTAAAGTGACGGAGTTGAAATAAGCGATGTTCCTAGGACCTATTATAGGAATAGAACTTTCGCAGATTGTTGGCGTGCCAACTTCTTGGGACGGTTTTGCCGCTAGAGTCGGCCAGCTGATAAGCGCCCGTACCGTGGACTTTGACGACTTTATAGAGACCTTCCCAGTTTGGGTCGAGCTCACCCTGGTGTCCCTGTTTGCTGACCTCATTTTTTCTAAGCACTAGATCGCCTTCTCTAAAGTAAAAGTGTCTTACTTTGTCATTGTAATACTTAGAGATTCTTTGTTTGCACTTGGCCATTCTGATAAAGGCCACATATCGGATTTCTTCTAGATCTTCTTTCGAGTCTCTAAGCTCGGCTTCTTGGTCTACCTTAGTGTATAGCTTGGCTTATGGTGATGGTAGCCCGATTTTAGCGGGTATGACTGATTCACTTCCGTAAGCTAAGGAGAAGGGGGTCTCCCCTGTTTCTGAGATCGGCGTGGTATGCCCATAAGATGTTGGCTAGATGTTCTACCGAATTATCTCCCTCCTCCTCAAGACTTTTTTTAGGCCAAGCTTTATTTGTCTGTTGGTCTATTCGGCCAAGCAATTTGCTTGCGGATGCCCAACTAACGTGAAGTGTTGGCAGATTCCTAGCTCGGTACACCACGATCGAACCCCTCTATCTTCAAACTTTGTGCCATTATTTGAGATCAACATTTTGGGTATGCCATATCGCCACACTATGTTCTTCCAGAGGAATTTTTGGATGGCCTTAGCCGTGATGGTAGCTAAGGCTTCAGCTTCTACCCACTTGGTGAAGTAATATACTGCAACGACTAAAAATATGAGATTTCCCGAAGCTTGGGGTACGGGTTCGACCAGATCGACTCCCCATTGATCGAATTGCCAAGGCAAAAATAAATGGACCATTAGCTGAGAAGCTTGGTGGGATATGTTGTCGTGTAATTGACATGATTTACATCTGTGGACGAGATCCTCGACATCTTTCTGCATGGTCGGCCAGTAGTAGCCAAACATGCGACATTTCTGAGCCAGCGTCCTAAATCCAACATGGTTTCCACATATCCCGTGGTGAATCTCCCAGGGCAGATAGTTTCATTCATCTTCTGAGGCTCACCTAAGTCATGTTGCAATGAAGGATTTTCTGTAAAGTATGTCATTGAAAAGATAGTACCTGGTCGCTTTGAATATCATTTTTCTGGCCTGAATTTTGTCCATGGAGTGTGTCCCGTTGTTGAGGTAGGATACTATGGGATCCATCCAGGTTCCTTTTGGCATGATGGGTTGGACTTCCTGATGACGGTTAAAATATACCTATTTATGTCATCAATTCTAACCTTAAATCGGAGTTAATTATATATATTTCATATTAAATCACTTGTTTATATTTATTATTTAATGTTAAGTGATTATTAATATGATTTTTGGTATTTAGCTATTTTTATTATTAAAGACCAATTTATTGTGCGATAAATGCTGATTTTGTAGATCATGATAAATCGGGAGGATAAATGTCATTCAATCAGTGAATCTCAAGATAATAAGGAAGAAAATCGGAGCATTAATCAAGGGATAAGTTAGAGAAATCAGATCAGCACGGAAGAATGCAGTGGGGAACAAGTTAGACGAGAAACGCATTTAACATGTGCAAAAAAGAGGCTCGGTCGACCGAGCCACTACATTCGGTCGACCGAGCCACTTCATTCGGTCGACCGAGGGTTGATATTCGGTCACCCGAAGCTTATCCAGAAGAAAACGCATGTATATCTTCTAGATCCTTCCTAGGTCGGCTATAGCCTCTATATAAGCAGCAGCTACGAAATTGAGACAACAACCAACCTACAAAACACAATATTACAATACTTTTAGTTTATCAATATAGTTCTTTTTATTTTATATTATGTTGCTTCATCACGGAGGCGATGGATTCAACGATTAGAGATTGCATTGAAGGATCGGAGGACCCTCCGTCTACGAGGGTAATGTCTATCCAAACATGTCGTTTTTATTCGTAGATCTATTTTATTTCATTATGGAGTAGTCGTTGTGTATTGATTTCGTGATGTAGTTAATTAACAAACCCATATTCATGTAGATCTAAGTCGTACGAAGGCGTTTTACGAGCAAATTCTAGAGTCACCGGTCTAGATCTACCACGGTCTATATGGTTAGATCTAGCCATCAAGATTCTAGTAATTTTCTCGTGAACGACTTCGGCTACGTCGTGCTTTCTGTTTTTCATATACACATGTAATAGATCTGGCCAATTTGTTACATCGTTCTCGTAAATTAATATGATATATTGTGAAAATTGCCATGTTAAATAGGACATAAGTTAGCCGGTCATTTAGGAGGTGTGCCAACTTTGTCCACGGTGGTTGCCTAGACGAGGTGACGATTTTAGATCGGCATCCCTAGTTTGGTATAGCATGCTTGTTATATGATGTTCTATCCCGTCCAAGGAAGGATTCGTAATTAAGCATAGGGATCTTCTATCCGTTCACGAAGTAGATCCGGTTTAGGGGATGGCTCCCGTAGCCAAAATATAATCAACCTTAATGTCTTTTCTCGTCTCGGCTTAGATATACATATATGGGGGAGTAATTACTACTAGCGTAATCAATACCGTTTGTTAGAGTCTTATAAAACCATAAAAACAAGTGTTTAGTGTCTTGTGTCGTATTGTTAGTCTTTGTGTTTTCTATCGTGTCAATCTTTATTTCTACGTTACTGTTGGTCGTAGACCGCCCTTTAATCTATTTTTAGTTTAATAACGTTGTACTTGTTTAAACCGAGTCTCTGTGGGATCGACCTCGACTCTATCTAGCTATACTACGATTGAACCTAGTTCTCTTGCTAGTTGGTTATTTAGGTATCGAGTTATTTTTATAACTTGACCGTGATCAAGTTTTTGGCGCCGTTGCCGGGGACTCGTGTCATTAAATTGAGTATAGCTTATTTTATTAAAAGTAGATTCGTAAATATTGTGAATAAGAGTCAGTATATTAAACAATGTCGTTAAAAATAATAATAAAAAATATATAAATAAATAAATAAATAAAAAGAGTTCGGTCGACCGAACCACAGTTCTCGGTCGACCGAGAATTTATTGTTTTTTTTTATGTTTCTGTTCTGTTTTGTTTTACATAGTTTCTGCCTTGTGTTTTTGTATTTCTCGAGTCTGTTTTAGTTTAGTTTTTATTTATTGAGTCTAGGATTAGCCTTTAAAGTTTCTAATAGTTTATTGTTATTTCTATTTTTGTCTATTTTAGAGTCTCGCCAAAGGCAGTAGGCGTATTTTAATTGTTTAATTTTGTTTTTGTCTTGCAAATAAAAAATAATAAATTTAAAAAAAAACAAAACAAAAAAAAAACAAGCAAGCTACCCGTATTTCCGAGGATCCAATCAAAGAGCAAGGCGAGGAAAAATCTGAAGGAGCACATCAATCTGACTCAGACATGGAAGGATTACTGAATGAAGCCAACCAGGTAAATGAAAATAATTTTAATAATGCAAATTTTGTTAACCAAGCTGTGGCTGCATGGGAAAGGCGTACTTTGCAAAGCTATGCAACGCCTACCATTAAACAATTCATTCCTGCTATCGTAGTGCCTAAAAATACTGCTGAAGTTTATCACCCAAAACCTAATGTCATTCAAACGGTGACAAACTATTCCACTTTTCATGGTATCCTGAATGAAGATCCTGGCATTCACGTGATGAATTTCTTAGAGATCGTTAGTACCGTGAAGCCAGAACTGGTTCCTGAGGATAACATTAAGCTGAGACTTTTCCCTTTCACTTTGAAAGATAAAGCTAAGCAATGGCTTTTCTCTTTAGAGGCTAGATCAATCACGACCTGGGAGGAACTGCTACAAAAGTTCATGAATAAGTACTTCCCTATCGGAAAGACCTTTAAGTTACGCCAAGATATCTTGGGGTTCAAGCAAAGAACTTGGGGAAAGTTTTGATCAAGCTTGGGAACGTTTTATGGAGTCCATGAGGAAGTGCCCTCATCATGATATCCCTCATGGATTTTAATGCAAACCTTCTACCATGGATTGAAAGATACGGAGAAGATAAGAGTAGATGCCTCCAGCAATGGAGCGTTTGTTCTTTTATCTCCTGAGGAGGCACGAGGAAAGATGGAGCAAATAGCAATGAATAGCCAATGGGGAGGTGGTGAAATAGCAACTGTGAAGATGGCCGATAATCTTGAGGAGGATGTATCGCATAAGATCCTAAATACTCTATTGCTCATAAATAATAAGGTGGATGGTATGCATGAGAGAATTGTGCGAGTAGAGACTGGAAAAGGGACGGAAACGACTAAGCCATTAGAGAATGCGGGTTAAAGAAGCCAATTACATTGGGAAACAGGGGTAATCACCGTGAAGGGGTAAAACCACACAACACTTATGTACCTCAGCAAGCTCAAACTTACGTTTGGGAAGTTGCACTTGAAAAGATGAGTAACACAATGTCTGACACTGTGAATCAATTAGCAAATTCCATGACTGACTTGGCTACAAACTTTCACCAATACTGGTCAAAAGAATGATGCCAAAGTCACCACCCAAGAAGCCTTAGTCCGAATCTCTCTCATCAAATAGGACAATTAGCGGAACAACTGTCAACTAGACCTCCTGGGGGATTTCTGAGCAACACTGATAGGAACCCTAGGGATGTGAATGCGATAATGATTAGAAGTGAAAAGGAGCTTACTCCAACAATCCCAAAGAATGAGGAAAATATAGAAGATGTTAAGGATGATGAGAAAGAGCCTGAGGAGGCATTCACACCATGCTTAGAAAAGCTCCCCGACGAGCAATCATCCACCATCTCTACCATTTTAGGGAGTAGTGATTGCGCCGAAATATCTTCGCGAAGTGATGTTGTTAAGGCTGAGAAGCAACAACCATGGTTTAAAGATTATGTGAATTATTTATCCGGGAGATATTTGCCACTAGACTTGAACCAGCAGCAAAAGAAGAAGTTCTTTGCGGACCTTAAACACTACTTTGGGATGAACCATATCTTTTCAAGCAATGCTCAGACAACATCTTTAGAAGATGTGTTCCTGAGAACGAATTCCTCGATATACTTAAACATTGCCATACTTATTAAGCAGGAGGACACTATGGAAGGGACAAGACTGCTGCTAAAGTTCTCCAATGTGGTTTCTACTGGCCAAATCTTTACAAAACTGCGCATGAATATGCTAGATCCTGTCATTCTTGCCAAATGATGGGCAATATCTCGAGGAGAAATGAAATGCCACTGAGGAGTATCCTAGAACAAGAAATCTTTGATGTATGGGGAATTGATTTTGTAGGACCTTTCACTTCGTCTGTTTCAAACCGCTATATTTTGGTGGCAGTCGACTATGTGTCTAAATGGGTTGAGGCTATTGCTTCACCTACCAATGATGCAAAAGTTGTACTGCGGTTTTTAAAGAAAAATATCTTTACGCGGTTTGGAATCCCTCGTGCCATCATTAGTGATAATGGGAGCCATTTCTGTAATAAGCCATTTGAGAAGTTAATGGCCAAGTACGGGGTGAGACATAAGTTAGCTACCGATTATCATCCTCAAACAAGTGGTCAAGTTGAGGTCACGAACCGAGAGATTAAGCGCATTCTAGAGAAAACTGTGAACCCAACAAGGAAAGATTGGTCGGTGAAGTTAGATGACGCTTTATGGGCTTATCGGACTGCGTATAAGACTTCCATAGGTATGTCCCCGTACCGCATTGTTTTTGGGAAAGCGTGTCATCTACCGGTTGAACTTGAGCACCGTGCCTTATGGGCTACTCGTGTGTTGAATTTAGATGAAAGTTTAGCCGGAGAAAAGAGATTGTTGGAATTAACTCGCCTAGAAGAGTTTCGCATTGAAGCTTACGAGAATGCTCGAATCTATAAAGAGCGCACTAAGATATTTCATGATAAAAAGATCCTTGACCGCACCTTTACGGTGGGTGATATGGTTCTTGTTTACAATTCGTGCTTGAAACTCTTCCCGGGAAAGCTAAAATCAAGATGGTTTGGCCCTTATAAAGTGAGTAAAGTATTTCCTTCCGGAGCTGTAGAGGTAAGTCACTTGGATTATCGAAAGACTTTTATGGTGAATGGCCACCGAGTAAAGCATTACCTCGGGAATCAATTTGATAGGGAGGAAGAAGTACTTACTCTAGGAAATCCTACTTACAACTAGACCATCATGTGAGTACAGTCGAGCTAACGACTATAACCATAGAACTACTTCTTAAAACTTTCTTTTAAATTTGTCTTTGTTTTTGCTTTTAATAAAGTAGCATGAGACTGTTAAGGTTTTTTTCATCTCGCCATGTTCCGATTCTAAGTTCGGAATAAACGAGGTTTTTTCCTTGATAGCCGTCATGTGAGTTTTGTAGTTTTAACTCTTTGGTTTTCCTTGCCATTGGTTGCATGAAATAAAGTGGCTTAATTTGTTTTTGGATATTCTATATCGAATTACTGCCACGTTATTTTATAACTTCTATTGACATGGTATTTGACGATTTCGTGGAGTTTGTTTGCTTACACAGGATATGTCTATCTCTCCACGACGTGCTGAGGTTTACTCCGGTCTTGTTCCTTCACTTGGGAGCCGTTTCCATAGCTAAGTCTTTTTTCTTAAACTCTCATTTATTTTTGTCATTGAGGACAATGCCATGTTTAAGTGGGGGCAAGGGACTTAGCTATATGTTGAAAAAGTAAAGAGGAACGGAATATTGAGGCAATATTGAGCAAAATTTAAAAAATTTCATGGATAAATGCCAAGTTGTTGAACTCGTACCCTTAAACTTGTGAAGTTCTTATACTTAGAATTGATAGGAAAGGAACCAAGTTGCATGAGTACGTGATCATATTATACTTTTGCGATAAATTGTTAGTAAACTTAAGGATATTCATGCCAACAACTGCAAGTAGTTAGGTATTGTTCAACTACTCAACATGTGAATCGCTTAGTACCACATGAATTATAATAATTGAAAGAGGAATGTGTACATTGCATAGATGATTGGTTATGTTTACCTAGTGTCGTTATTTATCAGCTGATGTATTCTGATCTTCGAGCCATCAAAGCGGAGTAATAAGCTTGGGACGTACCTGTGTTTAGACAATGCGTTAAAACACTGGGCTTGTAGTAACATTACCAAAGTAGCCCCGCGCTTGTGGTAATATTCAATACTATGCATGATCTAAGATAGGGGGATACTCGTAAAAAAGAAGAGTTTTCTTCCTTGAGATTGGTAGTATCTGAAAAATATGAAGAATTGAAAAAGTTCAAGTTTTTAGAGGCTTCGAGTAGTACTCGGTCTCCAAGTCCAAAATCCCTATAGATACGCTCTTGCTTATTGTTCTAGTGCTTTAACCATTGCCAGGCATAAGAAGTATGAATGCTGATGTTGGTGAATTTTGATATGAAGTCTGCATAAACTCTAATCTTGCTACATTTATATAAAACCAATGCACATGCACACAATCACTTCGTTTCATAGCAAGTAGTGAATAATGCTTATCTTATGAGCATGACTGGTATGAGTTGACTCGAGTTTCTTGTGTAAGTATGAGATGACCAAGGAAAATGTTGTCTTGGGGAATGACTTATTGATGCTTTGTTCGGGACGAAGCAAAGTTTAAGTGGGGGGCATTTTGATGACGGTTAAAATATACCTATTTATGTCATCAATTCTAACCTTAAATCGGAGTTAATTATATATATTTCATATTAAATCACTTGTTTATATTTATTATTTAATGTTAAGTGATTATTAATATGATTTTTCGTATTTAGCTGTTTTTATTATTAAAGACCAATTTATTGTGCGATAAATGCTGATTTTGTAGATCATGATAAATCGGGAGCATAAATGTCATTCAATCAGTGAATCTCAAGATAATAAGGAAGAAAATCGGAGCATTAATCAAGGGATAAGTTAGAGAAATCAGATCAGCACGGAAGAATGCAATGGGGAACAAGTTAGACGAGAAACGCATTTAACATGTGCAAAAAAGAGGCTCGGTCGACCGAGCCACTACATTCGGTCGACCGAGCCACTTCATTCGGTCGACCGAGGGTTGATATTCGGTCACCCGAAGCTTATCCAGAAGAAAACGCGTGTATATCTTCTAGATCCTTCCTAGGTCGGCTATAGCCTCTATATAAGCAGCAGCTACGAAATTGAGACAACAACCAACCTACAAAACACAATATTACAATACTTTTAGTTTATCAATATAGTTCTTTTTATTTTATATTATGTTGCTTCATCACGGAGGCGATGGATTCATCGATTAGAGATTGCATTGAAGGATCGGAGGACCCTCCGTCTATGAGGGTAATGTCTATCCAAACATGTCGTTTTTATTCGTAGATCTATTTTATTTCATTATGGAGTAGTCGTTGTGTATTGATTTCGTGATGTAGTTAATTAACAAACCCATATTCATGTAGATCTAAGTCGTACGAAGGCGTTTTACGAGCAAATTCTAGAGTCACCGGTCTAGATCTACCACGGTCTATATGGTTAGATCTAGCCATCAAGATTCTAGTAATTTTCTGTGAACGACTTCGGCTACGTCGTGCTTTCTCGTTTTTCATATACACATGTAATAGATCCGGCCAATTTGTTACATCGTTCTCGTAAATTAATATGATATATTGTGAAAATTGCCATGTTAAATAGGACATAAGTTAGCCGATCGTTTAGGAGGTGTGCCAACCCGTCCACGGTGGTTGCCTAGACGAGGTGACGATTTTAGATCGGCATCCCTAGTTTGGTATAGCATGCTTGTTATATGATGTTCTATCCCGTCCAAGGAAGGATTCGTAATTAAGCATAGGGATCTTCTATCCGTTCACAAAGTAGATCCAGTTTAGGGGATGGCTCCCGTAGCCAAAATATAATCAACCTTAATGTCTTTTCTGTCTCGGCTTAGATATACATATATGGCGGAGTAATTACTACTAGCGTAATCAATACCGTTTGTTAGAGTCTTATAAAACCATAAAAACAAGTGTTTAGTGTCTTGTGTCGTATTGTTAGTCTTTGTGTTTTCTATCGTGTCAATCTTTATTTCTACGTTACTGTTGGTCGTAGACCGCCCTTTAATCTATTTTTAGTTTAATAACGTTTTACTTGTTTAAGCCGAGTCTCTGTGGGATCGACCTCGACTCTATATAGCTATACTACGATTGAACCTAGTTCTCTTGCTAGTTGGTTATTTAGGTATCGAGTTATTTTTATAACTTGACCGTCATCACTTCCTTGGCCTTTTGTTGGACGAAGTTAGAGGCTAACTTAGAGAGAGCATATGCTCGTTTGTTTTGAGATCGGGTGACCTACTCGATATGGAAATTTTCAAAGGCCTGCAGCTGAACTCAAGCTGTAGCCAAATATTTCTTCATTGGCTCCTCTTTGGCTTCGTATTCTCCCTTCACGTGGTTGATGTCCAACTAAGAGTCATTGTAGACCTGCGGATTCTTGGATCCTAGCTTAGCTGCTAAGTTGAGCCCGGTAATTAAGGCTTCATACTCGGTGTTGGAAATAAAATTTATATCCCATTGATGAAGTGTCATAACTAGCTGTTATAGTGTAAAGCAAAAAGATGTCTAGAATCAAATGTATAGGATTCAATAGAGTCTGATATTTGTATAAGTAAATCAGACAAGCACTGTAGTAAAATAGGCCTTGAAACTGAGAAACTGAGAATATGCTAATTCTACAAGAGAAGAGTAACCAAAAGAAAAAACTGACTATGATTGAGTACACAACAGAAATAGAAAATGGTAAGTTCGCTGAGGGACACATACTCAGTTGCCTTATCTAAAAGCTGAAGGATGAGGGGACAAAATCAGTTAAGAAGGCTGAGGGACACAAACTCAGTTATTGAAGACTGAAGAACTGAGGGTTTAAACTCAGTTTCTATGAAGACTTAAAAAGCCAAGAGTTAGAATTCATGTAATTCTGTGATGACCTGAACTGACTTTATGGATCTTATATAAAGACTAAGATACATAAGGACAATGATATCTTAGATAACATAGGTGTTATGGTGTACTCTGATTAAGCCAGATAAAAATAAGATGAAAATAGAGTACTAAGTTTTGAAGAAGAGTAAAAAAACTTAGTTAATGCTCTTAAAACTGAAACAATCAGCGGAAACTGGCAAAACTACGTAAACTCAGTTTCAAGCTAATAACACTCAAACTGAAGATGGATCTGAGCGTTAGAAAGCAAGCAATTTGATTGTGTGAAGAATTGTCAGCAAGGACACTGACATCCAACAAACTTTAGCAGGACCCTCAATGGATATAGGAATTCAAATTCAAACAAGATTAATGTTGGAATAACCCCTATAAATAGACCACTTCTACATCAAGAAGACGTGCGGAGTTCAAAAAATAAGATTCAAGTAAGGGGAAAGGCAATTAAAAGAACTCCTGCTATATGCCAATTTCAAGATCCTGATCAAGAAATCTTCAAAGTGTTTTTGGACATTCAAAGAATACATCAAGACTCATACCTGAAGAAAAACATAGCTACTTGAGCTAACCATTAACATCCAAAAGAACAAGCTCACATCACAAGTTGAATCATAGTTACTCATTCAAGTCTCAACTTTGATTTTTATCTAAGGTTCAGACTGTGAAACACCAAGAAGGTGTGAAGAACAGTTGAGGTGCATTTAGGAAGACTGTGTTTGTGATGAGCTAGAGAAGAGGCAATACTACCCTCTAAGGACCAGTGCAAATAGTGAAGTTAATTAGCCAAGGACTATCAGATTAGGACTTTTGTAACCGATCTACCTCAAAGAGTTCTAGGGGAACTTTCCTCCAACATCACAGAGGAAGAGAGTATTGACAGGATTACACCACCTGGAACCTCTATAATTTCTGTCTCATTTACTTATTTACTTTACGCATTTCTTTACAGCATTTTAGCTTATATCTCTTCAGATCACAAACTCAGCAAACATCAGAAACTGAATTTTTGCACTATATTAATCCATACAAACTGATAACTAAACTTTTAATCATAAGGCTTTAATATATCCACTGCCAGTTAGCTCAGTTTGGGCATAAACCAATTTGATTTATACTCAGCTCAGTTAGTTTAACTCCATACAAGTTTGAAACTAAACTTCGGTTTTTAAGTATCAGGATTGGTTTTTGGTGACAAGTTTATTCACCCCCCCTCTAAACTTGTGTTTGCCTTTTCACGGGACCAACAATTGGTATCGGAGTCGTTCTTCCTTTCAGAGGTGATCTAAAAGTGTTAATGCTTCGAGACGTCTACTTGGAGTAACTCGTAATTTAGTTATTGAAGCAGAGTTTCATACCTGAAGAGATCAACTGTTATAGCAAGCTGTTTTCAAAGGAAGTTTTCAAAATGGCATCATGGACTCACAGAATCACTTTAGGAATATGCTTAGCTGCTCATTTTTAAGATTTGATGAATACAAGAATAAATTGCAAGCATTTGTTGCTGATACTCAAGAAAGGTTGTTTGAGACATTTATTGAGGATCCAGTTGTGACTACAAGAAAAGAGAATACTGAGACATTACCCATAAGCTTTCCAACAGAAGATCATAATGAAGAAATCATATTGTTTGGAACCAATCCCGTAAAGGACATAGTTGAATCAAGCAAAGGAAAACAAATAATGGAATGTGAAGAAGCTAGAACCGAAAGTCTATCGATCAAACACCATGAGGTAAATGCTTCTACATCCAGCTGTTATACTGCCTTATACAATCATAGTTACTATGAATTCAATGAAACTTTAGACATGCTCATAAAAGAGTTAGAGGAAATTCAAAAGAATTATGAGAATGTCAAAAAGGAAAAAGAATTGTTGAAAGCTGAAGTTCTAAGATTTAATGCTGAAATTATCCTTATCAAGGCTGATAACAGAACTCAAGGTATTGGCTTAACTGATAAAGTAACATAAGTAATAAATATCATAGGATCATCAGTTGATCCAATCACTAAAGTTCAATTCAAACAAGGAAATCCATATGGTGACAAATCAGGCTTAGGGTTTTATAATCAACAGAATTCTAAGTTCAGACTTTGTTCAGCTGCACCTAAGTTTGTGACTACACAAAAGTCCAAAACTTAGAAAATTGATGAAGTTATTAGAACTGACAAAAACTCAGCACAGCCTCATCAAAAACTAACAAAACTGTAAGATCTGATGGTGGCACTCAGCAAACTGATAGATCCTACAGAAAAACTCAAAAGGCTGAAAAAGGCAAAACTGGTTCAAAATTAGTTAACAAAACATTCAAGTCCTATATGCCAAAGAATGATTCTCATTCAAAGGTTAATAGATTCAGGGGGAATTTGAGTCTCTTTTCAACTGATGAAGACTGGAATGGTCACACAACCACTGCTAGATCAACTCAGTTTCACAAAACTCATAACAAAAAGACTGAAAAGCCAAAACAGTATAATTATGGGAAAACGGACAAATCTAACAGGAACTCTACTAAGTCAAAGAGTCAAGAAAGATATATGAGCTCAATTCTCAAGATGTTCAAAGCTCTCAAAGAGGAGATTAATTTTGGGAAAAAGAAACCATCTTTAAAGGGTTCAAGAGTTAATCCAAAAACTAACTAGAAAGGACCCAAACAGATATGGGTACCAAAGAGATCTTAATTTGATTGGCACGGAAGAAACTTGTTTGTGAAAGCTGACTTATTCAAAACTGAGTCAGGAAGTTTGATGACAGTTAAAATATACCTATTTATGTCATCAATTCTAACCTTAAATCAGAGTTAATTATATATATTTCATATTTAATCACGTGTTTATATTTATTATTTAATGATAAGTGATTATTAATATGATAATTGGTATTTAGCTTGTTTTTATTATAAAAGAGCAATTAATTGTGTGATAAATGCTGATTTTGCGGATCATGATAAATCGGGAAGATAATTATCATACAATCGGGAGATCTCAAGATAAAAGAGAAGAAAATCGGAGCATTGAAGAAAAGATTAATCGAGATCAATTCAAAATCATGGAGTGGGGAACAAGTCGACGAACCGAATTTGAAAACGCGTAAAGAGGAGGCTCGGTCGACCGAGCCATGCCATTCGGTCGACCGAGCGTGTACGTTCGGTCACCCGAGCCTAAGTTGATAAATGCGTGCATATCTTCGGATTCTCCTTATGTCGGCTACAACTCCTATATAAACAAAGCGACCACGATGTTGAGAACACACACCACTACAACACAAAACAATTCATACAATTTTAGCTTTTAAGTTTTAGTTTTACTTTCTTTATGTTCGTTCATTGTGGATTCATCGGATTCTCCGATTAGGGAGCGCATTAAAGAGTGTGAGTCACTCTCGTCTTCGAGGGTATGACTATTCAATTATGCAATCTTTATTCGTAGATCTGATATATTTTATTATGGAGTAATTTTATTTGTATTGATTGCGTGATGTAGATTAATTTACGAACCCATGTGTTTAGGTTAGAAACGTTAAGAAGTAATCATGATTTGTTCCGACACAGAACTGTGTTCGGTCGACCGAGATATGTCATTCGGTCGCCCGAGTGCTGTCGTTCGGTCGACCGAGCGTGGTGATGTGTAGGGCAATATTATGATCGGCTTCGACTACGTCAGATTCTCTAATTTGAAATTAAAACGAGTAATTAAACCTGATCAACTTAATTATTTGTCATCATAATTTAACATGAAACCCAAAAAGTGATTGTTACTTAGGATATAGATTGAATCGGCATCTAAGAAGTACGCCTTACCCTATGAATGTTGCTTAGATGAGGTTACGGTTTATACCGGCATCCCTAGTCTCGTAATTGTGTCAGAAGTTATATGAGATGGAGGCATTAAAAAGCGAAGTCACGTAATGGAGGCACGATGATTTAGAGGGCCTAACTGGAGCTAAATCTACCTTAGGGGATGACTCCCGTAGTCATAATAATTAATCTTTAACGTTTGTTTTGTCTCGTTATCATCCTAATTCACATGGGGGAGTTATAATCTACTAGCGTAATCAATACTATTTGTTTAGATAATATCAACCGTATTATCCGTGTTTTAGTAGTCTTTAGTCTGTCTTTGTGTCTTGTGGTTGTCACTATTTTATTTTCTGCATTTAGTTGGTCGTAGACCGCCCTTTCAATTTGGTTCTAATAGGATAAAGTTGTGTTTTGTTTGTGCCGAGTCTCTGTGGGATCGACCTCGACTCTATCTGGCTATACTACAATTGAACCTAGTTCTCTTGCTAGTGTGTTAGTATGCATCGAGTTAATAATTTAACTTGACCTCCATCAAGTTTTTGGCGCCGTTGCTAGGGACTCGAGTCATTAAATTAAAATATAGCTTATTTTGTTGGAACTGGATTCGTGAATATTCTGTGAATAAGAGTCTGTATATTAAAACAGTGTCGTAAAAAATATATATATATAAAACAAAAAAAAAAGCGTTCGGTCGACCGAACAACAGCTCTCGGTCGACCGAGAATTAGTTTTCTTTTCTGTTTCTGTTCTGTATCAGTTTTACAATATCATGTTTCTGTTTTATTTACGTTTTCTTTTCTCAAACTTATTTCGAGTCTGTTTTAGTTTTATTTAGTTAGTTAAAGGCCTAGCCTTTACTAGTGATTAATTGTTTTATTGTTGTTTACTATTTTATAGTACGCTACTCGGAAATCAAAGGAACCGCTTGAACCTTATAATCCCGAGATAGAGAAATTTGCAAGAAGGAATAGGAAGTTAGCTAGGGAACTAGCTAAGCAAGGAGAGGAGGACCCAAATCTTGAGGAAAGCGAGCACGAAGTGGAAGAAGGACATACAACCGATCATTCTGAGCATTCTGAATCTGAAACGGAAATGGAAGGAAATCCGGTCAATCCAAACCAGGTACCTAATCCTGTTATTAATAATGCCAATAATGTGAATGCAAATGCTAATAATGAGAACCAAGCCCTAGTTCAAGGAGCGAGGCGGACTTTGCGAAGTTATGCAACGCCCACTATTGAACAATTCATTCCCGCTATCGTAGCACCACAAGATGCTGCGGAAGTCTATCACCCTAGGCCTAATGTAATTCAAATGGTGACCAATTATTCTACTTTTCATGGAGTCCAAAACGAGGATCCTGGTGTTCACGTGACGAATTTCTTGGAAATCATTAGCACCGTGAAACCGAAATTAATCCCGGAGGGGAACATTCGTCTTAAGCTTTTTCCTTTCACTTTGAAAGATAAAGCTAAGCAATGGCTTCTCTCTTTAGAGGCCGGATCTATCACTACTTGGGAACAATTGTTGCAAAAATTCATGAATAAGTATTTTCCCTTAGGAAAAACTTTTAAGTTACGCCAAGACATCCTAGGATTTAAGCAACAACCTGGGGAGAGTTTTGATCAAGCTTGGGAGCGTTTCAAGGAAGCTATGAGGAAGTGTCCTCATCATGACATCTCTCTTTGGCTTTTAATGCAAACTTTTTACCATGGGTTGAGAGAGACGAGAAAATTAGAGTAGACGCCTCCAAAGAATGGAGCGTTTGTTCTTTTATCTCCCGAGGAGGCACAAGGGAAGATGGAGCAAATAGCGATGAATAGCCAATGGGGAGGCAATGACATAGCTACCGTGAAGATGGCCGCCGACATATTTGATGATAGTGCATCTACCAAAATCTTAAAACAACTTTCTCGTTATCAACAATAAGGTAGATGGGATGCAAGAGAGGATGACAAGAGTAGAGAAAGGGCCTGGAATCGAGGTAGCACCTCAAAGTGAGAATGCTGGTACTGAAGAAGCCAATTATATCGGGGGAGGGTACAGGCCTAATCATAACCATCCTGGATTCCGATATAGTGACATTAACACAGGAGAAAGGCCTAAACCGCCTACCACTTATGTACCACAGCAGACTAAAACTTTTGGTTGGGAAGCTGCGATAGAAAAATTGAGTAATGTCGTCACTGACAATATGGGACAACTTTCAAAATCTATGGCTGATTTAGCCACTAACTTTAGCCAATATTGTCAGAAGACCGATGCTAAGGTGACCAATCAAGAAGCCCTAGTCCAAAATCTCACGCACCAAGTAGGATAACTAGCTGAGCAAGTCTCAACTAGACCTCATGGAGGGTTGCCAAGCAACACTGAAAAGAACCCTAAGGATTTGAACGCGATCATGACAAGAAGTGGAAAAGAGGTAACTCCACCATCCTTGCAAGAGAAAGAAAAAGTCACAAAGAATAAGGATGGTGAGCCAAGCAATGAGACTAATACTTTCGAGACTTTGCCTGAGCAAAGAACGTATAAAGAACCTGCTGGCCCTAGAGTTGAACTTTACAACAACAAGTATCCAATTTTCACTGATGTCGATCCTTCAACTCTACCTTATCCTCCACCAAAGCCGAAGCCTAAGTTTGATAATAAAAGGTATAAGAAGTTCGTGGATATGTTCAGTAAGTTACAAATCAATATACCCCTAGTTGAAGCACTAGCTGAAATGCCTGAGTACACCAAGTTTTTAAAAGACGCCGTCTCAACTAAAAGGAAACTTCTAGATTTAGAGACCATATGCCTTAATGAGGAGTGCTCAGCCATTCTTCAACATAAGTTACCCCCAAAATGCAAAGATCCGGGAAGCTTTCTCATTCCCTGCACCATAGGTAACGTATGTTTGAACAAATCTTTGTGTGATCTAGGAGCTAGCGTGAACCTGATGCCACTATCTATTTTTCGGAAGCTAGGCATGAAAGATCTTAAGAAGACCTCAATCACATTGCAATTAGCTGACCGTTCTGTCAAGGAACCATGTGGAGTGGTTGAGGATGTGCTAGTAAGAGTTGAAAAGTTTGTATTTCCGGTCGACTTTGTGGTATTAGATATGGAAGCTAACTACGAAGTGCCCTTGATATTAGGGAGACCTTTCATGGCCACTAGTAGAACGCTAATTGATGTTTACAAAGGCGAGTTGGCGTTAAGAGTGAACGAAGAGAGAGTTGCATTCAATGTCTTCGACACTATGAAGCAACCTGATGATGGAGAGGATGCATGTTTCATGTTAGATTCCATTGATAGGATCGTTCAAGAATTTCAACAACATGAAAGTATCAAGGATTTTTTGGATGTTTGTCTTAGAAGAAGAGGATGAAGTCAAGTACGTGAGTAGTGAGGAGGAGAAGATGATATGGCCGGGATGTAGTAGAGGGACCCCAAGACCGTAGAGGAAGTAAGTGCTTGCGGAGATTGAAAGATTCTATCATAGACCAACGTGGCATAAGTACTTCGAACTCAAACTCACTGGTCAGAAGTTGAAGACCTCTTTGGAAGAACCTCCCACAAATTTGACTTTAAAACCTCTTCCCGCGAATTTGAAGTATGTGTTTCTTCAAGATGAGACTTTGCCGCTAATTATATCTTCATCCTTGACGGACTTAGAAGAGGAGAAACTAATGAGAGTTCTGAGAGAGTACCGCGGAGCATTTGGATGGACCATAGCTGACATTAAGGGCATTAGTCCTAGCGTATGTATGTACAAGATCTCCGTGGACCCTGAAAAGAAAGCGGTTGCACAACCTCAAAGGCGTCTAACCCCACAATTAAAGCACGTGGTTAGGGATGAGGTTATAAAAATGCTAGAAATGGGAATTATATTTCCAATTGCTGATAGCGAATGGGTAAGCCCTATCCATGTAGTTCCCAAAAGGGAGGATTGACGGTGCAAGCCAATGAGATGAATGAGTTAATTCCTGTGAGGCTAATCACCGGTCATCGAGTATGCATAGACTTTAGGAAACTAAATGATGCGACTCGTAAGGACCATTTTCCTCTTACCTTCATCGATCAAATGCTCGAGAGACTGAGCGGGCATGCTTTCTATTGTTTTCTTGACGGGTATTCGGGATATTATCAAATCCACATCTCGCCCGAAGATCGTGAGAAAACAACATTTACATGCCCATATGGGACATTTGCGTATAATCGAATGCCATTTGGATTGTGCAACGCCCCCGCGACATTTCAACGATGTATGATGTCATTATTTGCGGATATGGTGGAAGATTTCTTGGAAATATTTATGGATGATTTCTCAGTATTTGGAGACGATTTCGATTCATGTATCGCACATCTAGCACGAGTGTTGAAGAGATGCGAAGAGACTAATCTTGTGCTTAACTGGGAGAAATGTCATTTGATGGTCACGGAAGGTATAGTACTAGGCCACCGCATAACAAAGAACGGTATAGAGGTGGATAGAGCCAAAGTTGAGGTGATCGAGAAACTACCTCACCCTACTAATCTTAAAGCTTTGCGAGGTTTTTTAGGCCACGCTGGATTTTATCGTAGGTTTATCAAGGACTTTTCCTTAATCTCTAGACCTCTTACCGAATTATTGGCCAAGGATGTGCCATTCGTGTTTTCTAATGAGTGCATAAAAGCTTTCAATGAAATAAAAAGTAGATTGATCACTGCACCCGTTCTGGTCGCACCGGATTGGGATCTTCCGTTTGAACTGATGTGTGATGCAAGTGATACTACTGTTGGCGCCGCTTTGGGTCAAAGAAAAGATAAGATCTTCAGACCTATTTATTATGCAAGCCGGACTTTGAATGTTGCCCAAAGAAACTACGCCACAACGGAGAAGGAACTTTTGGCCGTTATCTTTGCTTTTGACAAGTTTAGATCTTACTTAGTGGGATCTAAAGTCACTGTGTGGACTGACCATGCGGCTCTTAAGTATCTCCTAGCAAAGCAAGATTCAAAGCCGAGACTGTTGAGATGGATTCTACTGTTGCAAGAATTTGACGTAGAGATCCGAGATAAGAAAGGAAGTGAGAATGTGGTGGCCGATCATCTATCGCGCTTACAATTAGAGGATGGTGAGGAATTACCTGAGATAGGAGACTCTTTTCCTGATGAACAACTTTTCTCCATCACCACCATCGGGGGACATGATGATTGTGCTGCAGTTTCTTCGCGAATAGAGGTTGCGAAGGAGAAGAAGCAACCATGGTTTAGTTTGTTTGTCAATTATCTATCCGCAAAGTACTTACCACCGAATCTCACTGTCCCAGAAAGGAAAAAATTCTTTAAAGATCTTAGACACTATTATTGGGATGAGCCTTATTTATTTAAGATAGGATCTGATAATATTTTTCGAAGGTGTGTGCCCGAAGAAGAGTATAATGATATCCTGAAGCATTGTCATTCCTATGAAGTTGGAGGACACTACGGGGGAGAAAAAACCGCGGCTAAGGTCCTCCAATGCGGTTTTTATTGGCCGACATTGTTTAAGGATGCACACAAATATGCAAAGGCATGTCATGCTTGTCAAATGACAGGTAATATTTCAAGGAGGAATGAGATGCCACTCAAGAGCATCTTAGAAGTGGAGCTTTTTGACGTTTGGGGAATAGATTTTGTTGGACCCTTCACTTCATCATTATCTAACCGATACATCTTAGTTGCTGTTAATTATGTATCCAAATGGGTTGAGGCCATTGCTTCCCCTACTAACGATGCGAGGGTTGTGGTTAGATTCTTGAAGAAGAACATTTTTACAAGGTTTGGGACGCCGAGGGCGATTATAAGCGAAAATGGTAGTCATTTTTGTAATAAACCTTTTGAACGGCTGATGATTAAGTATGGGGTTCGACATAAGCTAGCAACGGCATATCACCCCCAGACTAGTGGACAGGTAGAAGTCACCAATCGAGAGATAAAGCGTATCCTGGAGAAAACTGTTAATACGACTAGGAAGGATTGGTCGTTACGTTTAGACGACGCTTTATGGGCTTATAGGACTGCATATAAAACCTCGATTGGAATGTCACCGTATAGGATTGTTTTTGGAAAGGCATGTCATCTCCCTGTGGAACTGGAGCACCGGGCCATGTGGGCGACAAGGATGCTAAATTTTGATGAGACGTTGGCTGGTGAGAAGAGGATGTTAGAATTAACTCGCCTGGAGGAGTTTCGTTTAGAGGCATACGAGAATGCCAAGATTTTCAAGGAGCGCACGAAGAAGTTTCATGAAAAAAAGATTCTAGAGAGGACCTTCCACGAAGGTGATCTGGTTCTCTTGTACAATTCGCGCTTAAGACTCTTCCCGGGTAAGTTGAAATCGAGATGGTATGGCCCATTTCGAGTACAACAAGTCTTTCCTTCTGGAGCGGTGCAGCTATTCAATTTCAAAGACGAGTCCAGATTTGTGGTCAATGGACATCGTATTAAGCATTATCACGGGCTTCTTCCCGCTGCTGAGGAGGAGGTTTTGTACCTCGATGACCCTGTCTATGAATAAACCATCTTGAGCTGCGTCGAGCTAGCGACTATAAACTTAGAACTACTACCTATCTTTTTCGTTTTTGTTTTTAATAAAGTAGCATGCGCCTATCACGGTTTTTTTTCATCTCGCCATGTTCCGAGTCTAAGTTCGGAATAAACGAGGTTTTTTCCTTGATAGCCGTCATGTGAGTTTTTAGGTTTAAATCCCTTTTAGTCTTGTCCATGGCAGTATAAAGTACAGTGGCTTAAACTGTTTTTAGATATCTATATCTAATTACTGCCACATTATTTTATAATGTCCATAGACATGGTATTTGACGATTTCGTGGAGCTTGTTTGTTTATACAGGATGTGTCTGTCTCTCCACGCTGTGCCGATGATTACTCCGATATTGTTCCTTTACTTGGGAGCCGTTTCCAGAGCTAAGTCTTTCATCTTGAACTCTCATTTATTTTTGTCATTGAGGACAATGCCATGTTTAAGTGGGGGGCAGGGGACTTAGCTATATATTGTGCTATATATTGTGCTATATGTTGAAAAAGTCAATGGGAACGGAATACTGAGACAATATTGAGCCAAATTTAAAAAATTTTATGGATAAATGCCAAGTTGTTTAACTCGTACCCTTAAACTTGTAAAGTTCTTATACCTAGAATTAATAAGAAATGAACCAAGTTGCGTGAGTACGTGGTCATATTATACTTTTGCGATAAATTGTTAGTAAACTTAAGGATATTCATGCCAACAATTGCAAGTAGTTAGGTATTGTTCAATCACTCAACATGTGAATCGTTTAGTACCGCATGAGTTATAATAATTGAAAGAAGTATGTGTACATTGCGTAGATAATTGGTTATGAGGACCTAGTGTCGATATTTGTCGACTGATGTATTTTGATCTTCTAGCCAACAAAAGCGGAGTAATAAGCTTGGGACGTACCTGTGTTTTGACAATTCATTAAAACACTTGGGCTTGTAGTAAATTACCAAAGTAGCCCCGCGCTTGTGGTAATATTCGATGCTATGCTTAATCTAAGATAGGGGGATACTCTATGCAAAGTTTTCTTCCTTGAGATTAGTAGTATTCGAAAAATATGCAAAATTGAAAATTTTTCGAATTTTTAGAGGCTTCGAGTAGTACTCGGTCTCCAAGTCCAAAAACCCTATAGATACGCTCTTGCTTATTATTCTAGTGCTTTGACCATTGCGAGGCATGAGAAGTATGAATGCTGATGTTGGTGAATTTTGATATGAAGTCTGCATAAGCTCTAATCTTGCTACATTTATATAAAACCAATGCACATGCACACAATCACTTCGATTCATAGCGAGTAGTGAATAATACTTATCTTATGAGCATGACTGGTATGAGTTGACTCGGGTTTCTTGTGTAAGTATGAGTTGACCACAGAAAATGTGTCTTGGGAAATGATTTATTAATGCTTTGTTCGGGACGAAGCAAAGTTTAAGTGGGGGGCATTTTGATGACAGTTAAAATATACCTATTTATGTCATCAATTCTAACCTTAAATCGGAGTTAATTATATATATTTCATATTTAATCACGTGTTTATATTTATTATTTAATGATAAGTGATTATTAATATGATAATTGGTATTTAGCTGTTTTTATTATAAAAGAGCAATTAATTGTGTGATAAATGCTGATTTTGCAGATCATGATAAATCGGGAAGATAATTATCATACAATCGGGAGATCTCAAGATAAAAGAGAAGAAAATCGGAGCATTGAAGAAAAGATTAATCAGATCAATTCAAAAGCATGGAGTGGGGAACAAGTCAGACGAACCGAATTTGAAAACACGTAAAGAGGGAGGCTCGGTCGACCAAGCCATGCCATTCGGTCGACCGAGCGTGTACGTTCGGTCACCCGAGCCTAAGTTGATAAATGCGTGCATATCTTCTGGATTCTCCCTATGTCGGCTACAACTCCTATATAAACAGCAGCCACGATGTTGAGAACACACACCACTACAACACAAAACAATTCATACAATTTTAGCTTTTAAGTTTTAGTTTTACTTTCTTTATGTTCGTTCATTGTGGATTCATCGGATTCTCCGATTAGGGAGCGCATTAAAGAGTGGGAGTCACTCTCGTCTTCGAGGGTATGACTATTCAATTATGCAATCTTTATTCGTAGATCTGATATTTTTTATTATGGAGTAATTTTATTTGTATTGATTGCGTGATGTAGATTAATTTACGAACCCATGTGTTTAGGTTAGAAACGTTAAGAAGTAATCATGATTTGTTCCGACACAGAACTGTGTTCGGTCGACCGAGATATGTCATTCGGTCGCCCGAGTGCTGTCGTTCGGTCGACCGAGCGTGGTGATGTGTAGGGCAATATTATGAGGCTTCGACTACGTCAGATTCTCTGATTTGAAATTAAAACGAGTAATTAAACCTGATCAACTTAATTATTTGTCATCATAATTTAACATGAAACCCAAAAAGTGATTGTTACTTAGGATATAGATTGAATCGGCATCTAAGAAGTACGCCTTACCCTAGGAATGTTGCTTAGATGAGGTTACGGTTTATACCGGCATCCCTAGTCTCGTAATTGTGTCAGAAGTTATATGAGATGGAGGCATTAAAAAGCAAAGTCACGTAATGGAGGCACGATGATTTAGAGGGCCTAACTGGAGCTAAATCTACCTTAGGGGATGACTCCCGTAGTCATAATAATTAATCTTTAACGTTTGTTTTGTCTCGTTATCATCCTAATTCACATGGGGGAGTTATAATCTACTAGCGTAATCAATACTATTTGTTTAGATAATATCAACCGTATTATCCGTGTTTTAGTAGTCTTTAGTCTGTCTTTGTGTCTTGTGGTTGTCACTATTTTATTTTCTGCATTTAGTTGGTCGTAGACCGCCCTTTCAATTTAGTTCTAATATGATAAAGTTGTGTTTTGTTTGTGCCGAGTCTCTGTGGGATCGACCTCGACTCTATCTGGCTATACTACAATTGAACCTAGTTCTCTTGCTAGTGTGTTAGTAGGCATCGAGTTAATAATTTAACTTGACCTCCAACTGAGCCACTGAAAACTGATCAAGAAGACAAAACTGAAGACTGATCAATATGTGGATAAGATCAAAGTTGGGCATTTACAGCTAAGAGATACGGTGCATTGATTGCATTTACTGACATCAGCTACGGTTGACAGAAAGTCGTAACCTACATATATCTCAACCGTTCATCTCCACTACTTACCATCTTTTTCGCATCTCAAAACGGGATATGATTTATGACAAGACGTTTTCAAACCCACTTATATTCCCTTCACTGCACATCTACCAGCCATCTATAAATACTGTTGCACATATTTTAAGTTTTAATGATGAGTGCTAGACTAGCTGTTATAGAGAAAAGGCAAAAAGTTGTCTAGATCAAATGTATAGGTTTATTAGAGTTTGATCTTTGTATAGGGTTGATCAAACAAGCATTGTAATTAGGCCAGCTGACTGTATCAGCAAATCTGTCTAGGTCAGTAAGGTAACTAGGTCAGTAGACTAGAAACCTGCTGAAGACTGAAGGCTGAGGGTTCAAACTCAGTTGTTGAAGGCTAAGAGATCAAACTTAGTATTTAAAGTCAAGGATATGGAATCAAAATTTAAGGAAGTCTGTGATGAACAAAACTGATTACATATACCTTGTGTACAATGTCTAAGTTCCATAAGTTAAGTGGTGATTGGAACTTGGTTATGTTCAAAATGGTGTATTCTAACTTAACAATCAAAATTTACATAAAAGACAATCAGCTGAAGTATTTTATAAACACAGCAAACTTAAGACAGCTGACTGACAAGAATTTCAGCAGACTAACATACACAGGCATCTGCTGAATTTAAATCTCGATTTAATCAAAGGTTACATTGAAAGATTACAAGGATAAGGAAAGATTACAAGTCTTGATTTTGTCAACAAATCAATGGTCAAGATTAAAGGGACGTTGGAAAGATTCAGAGGATTAACCAATGGATATAAGTCAAAGGGTGGACAGACTGAAAACTGACAAAAATCAAACTGACTGTGTCAGTCCTATGTATAGAGACAGAAAGCAAGTCAAGATGGAGACAAATCTGAAATGGCTATGTTTGAATTTCAAACATAAGTCACAGGATTCTCACCTATAAATAGAAGACTCCTGATTCAGATATAAGTGATGAAAAGTAATAATCTACTCTAAGCTATCAAGTTTTTTTATCAAGAAAATCACCCTACTGACATCACTGAGCTTAAAGCTACTGATCCAGAAAATTCATCAAGTGTAACATGCTATCAAGTTATATCCAAGTATACACACTTGAAGAGTACAAGTTGCTGATCATTTCATCCTGATCAAGCTGCTGAAAGCTGAATCACTTACTTGATTCAAATTTTCTTTCACAAGAAACCTGCTGAAGACAGAGAAGCACTTAGGTGTCAAGAACTGTTGTTTGTGGTGGAGCTGGTGAAGAGGCAATCCTACCCTTCAAGGACCAGTGGAATACTTTGGAGCAGCAATCCTACCTGTTTCAAATATTCAATTTGTGAAGCCATAGTTATTGGTGAAAGACAGACAGCTTAGGGATTTTTGTAACTGCAACCTCAAAGATCTCTAGTGAATTTCCTCCAACATCACATGAAAAGAGTGGACTGACAGGATTACACCACCTAGAACCACTATAAAAATTGCCTACTTACTTTCTGCATTTACATTCTGTATTTATATACTGATCACACCAACTTACCGAAACTAGAAACTGAATCACACACTCACACTACTGAGTATCTAATACTTGGTATCATATTTAAAACAACAAGTAATAAGGCTTAAACTAAATATATTCCGCTGCAAGAAATCCAGTAAAATTAACAGTCAGCAGACTACTGAGTGGTCAGCAGGCTACTGACCTTGCTGAGTTTGTTAACTCCAAAAGTTTTAAGTGTTAAGTTTATTCACCCTCCCCCTAAACTTAACCAAATCATTTTCAAGGGACCAACAATTGGTATCGGAGCGGTGCTTCTGTTCTGAATTAATCCTACTTGTTGTGCTTGTGAAAAAACTTTGTAAACTTTTTCAAGTTTCTGATTTTCAATGCTTTGCATCATGGATAACAACCAGTATGCTAGGACAATGTTGATGTGCTCTCTAGATCGTTTTGATGAGTATAAACTTCGTATGCAGGCTTTCTAGCTGCAACACATGATGAGACGATGGATGCTCTTATTGATGGACCACTGGAAATCACTAAGTCCATAACTGTGGTTGGTCAAACTCAGACTGTTCCAAAGCCAAAGAAGCAGTGGGGTGCCGAAGATAGAAAAAGAGCAAACCTCAACATTATTTCTATTGATATCATCTACAGAACTTTGGATAGCAATATGTACAAGAAAGTGAAGGATTGCAAGACTACAAAGGAACTTTGGGAAAAGTTACAACTAATCTGTGAAGGCACTGATGCTATCAAGATAAATAAAATCAGTGTGGCCAAAAAGAAGTTTCAAGATTTCAAATTGAAAACAAATGAAACCATTGAGAAAATGGAGTCATGATTCAGTGCTATCATGGATGAACTCACCCTGCTGAATGTAATCTATTCAAAAGAAGAGATCAATACAAGAATCTTGGAAGCTCTACCTGCAAAAGAGGTTCGGGAGATGAAGGTTACTTCCATAGAAGAATCAAGAAGTCTACATGAAGAAGACACCTTCAAGTTGTTTTCAGATCTCAAAGCATATGAATTCAGCAAGAAACTGATTCCTTAGACTGAAAAAAAGAACCAAACGCCACTGTATTGGCTGCTACACATAAATAAGAATCATCAGGTGCTTAAGATGATCTACTAGATGAGATGCAAGAGCGAATTACCATGCTGAGCAAGAAAACCAGAATGATGAAAACTGGAAGGGGTTCTCCAAGGAATTTCACAAAGAAATCAAGTGAAAAAAAGAAAGAAGAATCGAAAAAGGATAATGACTATTTGTGTTTTCATTGCAAGAAATCAGGACACTTCAAACCTGACTGTCCTTATCTAAAATGGAAAAAGGAACCTGATTATCTATGCTTCAACTTTAAGAAACCTGGACATTTTAGACATGATTGTCCAGACCAACTGAAGAGCAAAAGTCATCAAAGAAGATCTGGCAAGAAAGCAATGGTTGCTGAAGATGAATCAGGCTATGAAGTTGAATCAGAAAAAGGAAATGAATATGATGATACTGCACTTGTTGCTGATATGGATGATTATGCTTTAATGGTAAATTTGGAAGAAACTGAGGAGGTATACAATTCTGTATCTATAAATACTCCTGCTGATAGTGATTGTGAATCTACTTGTGGTTTAAATCCTAAAAATTCTGACAATAAAGAAATTTTGGATGCCATCCTTAATCAACTAAGGAAAATACAATCTGGTTATGAGATTGTGAAGGCTGAAAAAGAAGCTCTTCAAGCAAAAATTGAAAGGTTAAAAGCTGAATTAAGAACTCTCAAGGGAACGGAAAAAGAGTTTGGATAGAATCAACAAAAGTCTACTGTGCATTCAGTAGCTGCTGAATCTGCTGAACAATCTAGTTCCTCCACTGCATTCAATCTGGAAAGCCTTATGGTGATAAAACAGGCCTTGGATTTGGAACTCAACAATCTACTAAGAGTGGATCCGGTAAGGTCACTAGACCTAGTACCAGAATTGGTCCTAAGTTTGTGCCTACACAAGATCCAACTCCTAAAAAGGTTGCAGAGGAAGTGAAGCCTACTGAGAAGACTTCAAGGAAGCAAAATCAGAAGTTAAAAAGGACATCAGTAACTAACAAAAAGGGTAAATCCAAGGGTAGGACTACTGTACCTTCTAGACCTATTGATAGCAGACCTGCTGCTAAGTCTGCTGGACCATAAAATGTTAAAAATCATAAATATTCTAAGGATAAGAATCCTAAACCTAAAAATGTTAATCATTCTAGGGATACTTATCTCAGGGGGAAAGGTAGATTGTTCCCTGCTGATGAAGATTGGAATATTCCTGCCCCTCATGTTAGATACAATAGATATAACCATAATGCTAGGGTAAAACCTCAGCACGGACCTCAACAGACTCCATATTACAGGTCTGCTCCTAACAGACAGCAAACCTATGATTATGCTATACCTCTAACAATAGAAATCACTTCAAATAGCATTATGTACCAAAAGGCCGGAAATCATATGTAAATCCTACACAACCAAATGTTAGATATTATGGAAATGTAGGATACATATATGAACTGTTAGACTTATTTCTTAGTTTTGATGATGAGTGCCATACTAGCTGTTATAGTGCAAAGGCAAAAAGATGTCTAGATAAAATGTATAGGTTTATTAGAGTTTGATTCATAAATAGGTTTGATCAAACAAGCATCGTAAAAGGCCGCGATTGTTTATCGACAGACCGGTCTAGGCCGCAGGGTAGATAGGTCGAGGGCGGTCCGGAACCTACGAAGACTGAAGACTGAAGGCTGAGGGTTCAAACTCAGTTAATGAAGGCTAAGGGATCAAACTTAGTAATTAAAGTCAAGGATATGGAATCAGATTATAGGCAAGTCTGTGATGACCTAAACTGATTACATATGCCTTGTGTAGAAGGTCTAAGTTCCACAAGTTGGATGATGTTTGGAACTTGGTTATATTTAAAATGATGTAATCTAACTTCACAAATAAAAGTTGGATAAAAGGAATCAGCTGCATTATATTTTACAGACAAAAATATGATGTTCAGCAGACTGATTGGTTTTACAGCAGACTAATGAACCTGCTGATATATACCTCGATTAATTCAAGATTATTGGAAAGTTACATGGATAAGAACAGCCAACTACCTCTGACTTATCAAGCAAATCAAAGGCTGAGATTAAAAAGACGTTGGGATGATTCATATTTTTATCCATTGGATACAAGTCAAAGGGGTGGACAGGATCCGCACCGTCAAAAAGTAATCTCCGACGGTGTCGATCCTATGAATAGTGATGACGAGAATGCGTGCGGATGGGACAAATACAAGGAACGGTCACATTTGAATTTTAAAATTCAACTCACATGCACTCTTACCTATAAATAGAGGACTTTCAACTCAAGAAGATGATGATGAATTTTGGAATAAACTTCAAGTGATAATACCGAGCCGAATAACACCCCGTCGAACTTACTTGCGAGCTTAAGGTCCGCTTGATCTAGTTATTTTCTTCAAGTTCTTTACGTGTTCAAGCCGCATCAAGCATACACACTTGAAGACCGCAAGCCGCGATTACATCATCCTAACCAAGCCGCCGCAACCGAATCATTTATTTGATTCACTCCTTATCTTATAAAGAATCTCGTGAAGACAAGAAGCATCCGTTGGGTGTGAAAGACCGTTGGTTTGTGGTGAAGCGGTGAAGAGGCAATCCTACCCTTCAAGGACCAAGTGGAAGACTCGGGAGCGAGCAATCCTACTGTTCCCGCTTTCGCTTTGTGAAGCCATAGTTATTGGTGAAGGACAAGCAACCTAGGATTCTTTGTAACGATAACTCAAAGATCACTAGTGAATTTCCTCCAACATCACAGGGAGAAGAGTGGACCGACAGGATTACATCACCCGGAACCACTATAAAATCTCTCTACTTACTTACCGCATTTACTTTCGCACTTAGTCATTATCCATATCAACTCGCTTGAATCTAGCAACCGAAATCACACACAAACATTACGAGTATCTAATACTTGGTAACATATTTAACAACAAGTAACAAGGCTTAATTTTGATATTATTCCGCATTGCACAAATTCAGCAAATCGAACTATCGCAGACTACGTTTATCGACGGAGCTATCGAGGTCTCGACGCAGACTATCGAAGTATCGAGCCGCTGGCGAAGTTGCGAAATTTGTTAACTCCAAAGTTTTAAGTGTTAAGTTTATTCACCCCCCTCTAAACTTAACTAAAGCCTTTTCAAGGGACCAACAATTGGTATCGAGCGATTAGCTTCGTTCCGAAGGAATCCTACTTGTTGTGCTTGTGAAAATTCTTTAAAACTTTCTTTCAAGTTACCGATTTTCAAGACTTACATCATGGATAACACACGGTATGCTAGAACCATGTTGATGTGCTCTCTTGATAGATTTGATGAGTATAAACGTCGAATGCGGGCATATCTTGCGCTACTCATGATGAGATGATGGATGTACTAACCGAAGGACCACCGGAGATTACAAAGGCGATAACGATGGGTGACGAGAACCGAGTACATTCCTAAACCAAAGAGAGAATGGAATGCGAAAGACAGAAAAGAGCAAACCTCAACAACATTGCTATTGATATCATCTACGAACCTTGGATAGCAATATGTACATGAAAGTCAAAGATTGCAAGACTTGCAAAAGAACTTTGGGATAAGATCCACTTAATCTGTGAAGGCAATCGATGCAATAAAGAAGAACAAAATCTGTGTGGCCGAAAAAAGGTTTCAAAAGTTCAAGATGCTACCTAATGAAACCATTGAGCAAATGGAATCAAGATTCAATGCTATACTGGATGAACTTACCCTACTGAGTGTAAGTTATTCAAAAGAGGAAGTAAACACCAAAATCTTGGAAGCTTTACCTGCAAGAGATGTTTGGAAAATGAAGGTGACTGCAATTGAAGAAATGAGAAAGTTGCATGAAGAAGATACCTTCAAATTGTTCTCTCGATCTTAAGGCCTATGAATTTAGCAAGAAGTCGGTGCTCGAAATCGAAAAGGAAGAGCCAAAAACCACCGCATTGGTGCTTCACATCATGAAGAAACATCGGGAGGACAGGATGATATGCTAGATGAAATGCAAGAGCAAATTGCCCTACGAGCAAGAAAATCGAATGATGAAGACCGGAAAGGCCCCTACAAGAAATTTCACAAAGAGGCCTACCGAAAGAAGGAAAGAAGAACCAAAGAAAGATAATGACTATCTATGCTTTCATTGCAAGAAACCAGGACACTTCGGACCCGATTGTCCCGAGTTGAAACAAGGCAAGGAACCGATTATCTTTGCTTCAACCGTAAGAAGCCCGGACATTTTAGACTCGATTGTCCGGACCTACCGAAGACCAAGAGTCAACAAAGAAGACATGGCAAGAAGGCTATGGTTGCTTGAAGATGAATCGGGATATGAAGTGGAATCGAAAAAGGAAATGAATCGGATGACACAAAGACCGGTTGCCGATATGGAGGATTATGCTTTGATGGCTAATATGGATGAAACGAGGAGGTATACAACACCGTATCTATAAACACTCCTGCCGGAAGTGATTGTGAATCAACTTTGTGGTTCAAATCCTAGAAATTCGACAACAATGAGACTTTGGATGCCATCCTTAATCAACGAGGATAATACAATCTGGTTATGAGGTTGTGAAGGGCTGAAAAAGAAGCTCTTGAGTTAGAAGTTGGAAGATTGAAAGCCGAATTAAGGGTTCTCAATGGTAAGGAAAAAGAAGTTGAACGAGAATCGGCATAAGCTCGTCGAACATCCACGCAGCCTCGAATCTGCTCGAACCATCTTGTTCCAATACGCATACAAATCGGGAAAGGCTTATGGAGATAGAACTGGGCTTGGATTTGGAACTCGCAATCTAACAAGAGTGGATCCGAAGAAAGGTTACCGAACCTAGTACCGCATTTGGTCCTAAGTTTGTGCCTTGCACTAGATCCATCTCCCGGCAAGGCCGCCAAGCAAAACCCAATGAGAATGCCTCAAGGAAGCAAAATCGGGAGTTTCGAAGTCAACGCCTCTAGTAAAATGAATAAATCCAAAAATAGGACTGCTGTGCCTTCTAAGCCTGCTGATAGCAGACCTGCTACCAAGTCTGCTGGACCACAGAAGGGAAAGAAACAGAGATATTCCAAGAATAAGAATCCTAAATCCAAAAATGTTGATCATTCAAGGGATACTTATCTCAGGGGGAAAGGTAGACTGTTCCCTGCTGATAATGATTGGAATATTCCTGCATCTAATGCTAGAAACAGTCAGTATAACCATACTACTAGGGTAAAACCTAGGCAATGGAATCAGCAGAGGACTTACACAAGACCTCAGCAGACTCCATATTACAGGGCTGTTCCTAATAGACAGCACACCTATGGTTATGCAAATGTTTCTAATAACAAGAATCATTTCAAACAGCATTATGTACCAAAAGGCCAGAAAACATATGTGGTTCCTACACAACCTACTGTTAGAACTTATGGATGTGTGGAATACATGTATGAACCAAAGTATGAACCAAAGTATGACACATTTAGGAGAAGACCTTATGGAAACATACCAAGGGTCATGCTTGCCACTGACCACTATGGACCCAAACAGGTTTGGGTACCTAAAATGCATTAACTTTGTTTTGTAGGGTGTCCGGTACTTTGACAAAGTGGATGTTCCGGACACATGACAAAGAATAAGCACCGTCTATCAAACTTTGTGGCAAAAGATGGTCCAAGGGTGAATTTTGGCAACAAAAATACACCCGGATATACAAGAGGATATGGCACACTTATCGAAAATGGACTTACAATCAAGAATGTGGCATATGTGGAGGGACCGGACTACAACTTGCCGAGCACTTTGGACAATTCGTGATATGGGATACAAGGTCACTTTTGACAAAAACAATTGTATTGTCATTAGTGAGAGAGGTGATCAAGTTGTACTTGCTTGGTAGAAGGCAACAGAACATGTATGTTGTGGATTGGTCTACTCAGCCTCCGAAAACTCACTTCGATTGTGCATACCAAATCTGAACTCAATTGGCTATGGCACAAGAAGTTAAATCACTTGAATTTTGATGATATTAATCAGTTGGTGAAAAAGAAATTAGTGATTGGTTTACCTGAGATCACATTCAAGAAGGATGCTATATGTGATGCTTGTCAGCAAGGTAAACAGATAAAGTCAAGTTTCAAGTCAAAGACTAAACAATCAACTAACAGAGTGTTGGAGCTTATGCATATGGATCTTTTTGGACCAATAACTCCAACAAGTGTAACAGGAAAGAAATACACCTTAGTAGTTGTGGATGATTTTTCTAGATACACCTGGGTGATATTTATGAACAAGAAAAGTGAGACACTCCAAAGCATGCCTAATCTTTTGAAGAGATTGCAAAATGAGAAAAGTTTAACAGTCATAAAGATAAGATCGATCAGGGTACTGAATTTCTCAACAAAGTTATAAGAGAATATTGTGAACGAATGGTGTACTACATCAACTTGCAAATTTTTTGGTACACCTCAAAAAATGGGGTTGCTTTGAAAGAAGAAACAGGACATTAAAGGAAGTAGGAAGAACAATGATTTGTGAAGCATTGCTACTGAAAGATATTGGGTGAAGCAAGAATACGAGATGCTATACACAAAATAGAACATCAAGAAACAAGAAGCCGCTGAAGACACCTTATGAGATCCGGAATGGAAGGATACCTAATATATCCTATTTTCACCCATTTGGAAGCAAATGTTTTATTCTAAATCACAAAGTTCATTTGAAAACATTCCAACCTAAATCGGATGAAGGCATATTCTTGGGATATTCTTCGGTCGACAGAGCATTCGAGTACCGAACAAGAGGTCACTAAAACATGAAGAAACAATCCATGTTGTGTTTGATGAACCTAAGTTTACTTTGGAATGGAAGATGAAGTTCATGAACTGCTAAGAATCAACAAGTCACCGATCCAGATTGTGTGGAAGTTTTGGAAAGATTCAATGACTTAAAAATTTCGATACGCCCTCGCCGAACACCCCGCCGACAATATTACCGATGCAACAACCGAAGCTATTCAAGGATCTCGCGACCCCCTGTAGAAGAAACTACAGCAGACCCTACTGAAGATGATATTCCTGAAAATCAAAATAACCAAAATCCACAATGGTTAAGGAATCACCCTGCTGAACAAGTAATTGGCAATGTACAGCAAGGTGTGAGGACTAGAAGACAACTGGAAGCTATGTTTACCTGTTTTCTATCTCAAATGGAACCTAAAGTTGTTGAAGAAGCAATTTCAGATCCAGATTGGATAATTGCTATGCAAGAAGAATTAAATGAATTTGAAAGAAATCAAGTTTGGACACTAGTTGAAAGGCCAAGTCATGCAAATATCATTGGTACTAAGTGGGTATACAGAAATAAACTTGATGAATCAGGTACCATTGTAAGAAATAAGGCCAGACTAGTTGCAAAAGGCTATTCTCAAGCAGAAGGAATAGATTTTGATGAAACTTATGCACCTGTTGCAAGATTGGAAGCTATCAGATTATTCCTAGCACATGCTGCATATAAGAACTTCAAAGTATATCAAATGGATGTCAAGAGTGCATTTTTGAATGGGATCCTAGAGGAGGAAGTGTATGTTCAACAACCTCCTGGATTTGAAGTTAAAGATCAAGAAGATAAAGTGTACAGACTCAACAAAGCACTTTATGGATTGAAACAAGCACCAAGAGCATGGTATGAGACTCTATCTCAATTCTTGGTAGACAATGGTTTCACAAAAGGCACCATTGACAAGACACTTTTCGAATCAAGAAGGGGACGACAAGACTGGCCGGTACAAATTTATGTAGATGACATAATTTTTGGCTCTGAGAATGAGTTACTTTGTGAAAAGTTTGCAAATCTAATGAAGAGCAAATTCCAAATGAGTATGATGGGAGAAATGAATTACTTCTTGGGATTGCAAGTTAAACGAGATAAAGGATGGAATCTTCATTCATCAAACCAAGTATACCAAAGAGTTGAAAGAAATTTGGTATGGAAAACAAAGACTAAGAATTCAACTCCTATGAGTACAAACATGAGATTAGATGAAGATAAAGAAGGCAAAGATGTTGATCGACTTTATACGGAAGGATGATAGGGAGTCTCCGTCGTATCTCACTCGCCAGAGGACCGTATATATCCTTTGTCGTAGGTGTTTGTGCAAGATTTCGCCTAAACCTAAAGAAAGTCATTTAGGTGCGCTTAAGAGAATTCTCAAGTATCTTAAAGAGACCTTAAGTGTAGGGATATGGTATTCCAAGGAAGGAAGCTTCAAAGTAATATCCTACTCGATTCGATTATCTTTGGATGCAAGATTGATAGAAAAAGCACCTCGGAACTCAATCGTCGTTAATGGGAAATAGACTGGTCTCCTGGTTTAGCAAGAAACATAATTCTATTTCAACTTCCACTGCTGAAGCTGAATACATTGCTGCTGGAAGCTGCTGTGCACAAGTACTATGGCTAAGACAACAATTAAGGGATTATGGAATTGAAGAAAGGGAAATTCCAATCATGTGTGACAACACAAGTGCAATTGCAATCACGAAAATCTGTTTTGCATTCAAGAACCAAGCACATTGATGTGAGACATCATTTTATAAGAGATCATGTTGAAAAGAAAGATGTAGTGGTTCTATACATTCCTACTGAAGATCAACTTGCTGATATTTTCACTAAACCTCTTGACAGTGAAAGATTTGCTAAACTAAGGACTGAACTTGGAATCATAAAGATTGACGGATATTCAACAGTTGTCGGAATTCACCAAGGGGATTAGTCTTTGCTATGTTGGGTGAGCTCACTTAGCAGATTAGTCATTGGTATCAACAATTCCATGTACTTATGTTTGGACAATTGAGCAAATGAGGTTGCCAAGGGGATTGGTCTTTGTCATTTTGGGTGAGCTCACTTGACAGATCAGTCATTGGTATTAAACCTCATCTTGTATTATCAATTGAACAAAACAAGAAGAAAACAAGGTTCAGCAGAGTACTTTTGTCAGCAGGCTGCTGAAGTCTACTTAGCAAGACACCGCTGCGAGCCCACCCTGCTGAGGATTACCCTGCTGGAGGGAACGTTACTCAGTCAAAATAATTAAAGTCAAAAAGCATATTGGCGGGATATTTATTTTATCCATTATTACCACAACAAACCATCCAACGGTTACAAACGTTATGGTGGAGTAATGGGCCACGTGTCAAGACAAGACCTAATCAAATTTAATCGTGGTTACCTCAATGTACGTGCTATGACAGTTTCAACTACTCACAGCCTATAAAATCGATCCGTTATACGCCAGCTTTCTCCACTTGCAATTTCTCGCTTTATCTCTCGCAAAATCTACAACGTGTGAACACAGATTTGAGAGCAATCTTTCTTCATCTTTTTCTTATTTCAATGGCGGAAAAGGTTGAAGTTCAAATCGAATCTAGCCAAAGTGTTAGAGGCTATGTAGTTGATGCAAACCAAACAGAGTTGGCCATTAATATAGGTCGAAGAATAAGGAGGTTTACAGGCTTGGAGAATAAGCTCAATATCAGATTAGACACAATTTCATACACCAATGTTGTTGATTTCTGGAAGAACATGGTGGTGGAAGAAGGAACTGAAGCATTCAATACAACTGTGAATGCTGAGGAGCTTGTTATCTCCCCCAGTCTGCTGAGGGAAGTGTTTGGATTTGAAGAAGTGGAAAATGGTCCAGTGAATCCTGAAGCAATGGGATTGGACAAGTTGGCGTTTGTAGATCAAATCAAGACAAATCAAACCACCAAATCGTTCTCGGCATCAATTGCGTACACATTGGGAATGAATACAATCTGCGAGCAAACTTATTGCCAAGAACATACTTGGATTGGTTGGCGATGGATACTCTATCCGGGCCTAAGATAGAGTTAATGATCATCATCTCATGTGGAGCATGAGATTTGATCGCTGGGTTACTTTATTCATTATATGAAGAAAGTTGCCAAGGAGGAGAAAATAGGGAAAAGGAAATCCAAGGCCTTACCCTTAGGTTTGATGATTCGGACCACCGCCGAATCATCTCGGAGGTTCCCGATCTTGAACCGCTTGCCATAAATCAGTCCGTATACAAAAAGGAGATTGATTATGCAATTCCCGGACTTGTTGATGATGAAGAGGTTGCCGGAGAGCATGCTTGGTGATAATGATGATGGAGATGACGGTGATGCTTGGTGGTGAGCGAGGTTCAAGCAAACTAAGAAGATATCCATCAAACTCCGCCGCATCAAAGAAAACTACCGGAAAGAGAAAAAGTGCGATGTTAGAAAGATTACCGAAATCTTGAAATCAAAGAGAACAAGAAAGGAAACAGCACAGACTGCTGAGTCTGCTGAGGGTCAAGTGGAGGTTACTGACCTGCTTTGTAGCTGCAAGAAGAACTGTTGTTGAAATTCTGACAAAACAACAGAAAGAAGATAGTAGAAAGAGAAAATCTACTGATGATGATGATGATGATGAACCCCTATCCAAGAGAATGAAGGAGGTTGCCAAAAAGAAGAAGTATGGCAAAGGTAAAGAATTGAGAATCTTGGAAAAACAAAAAGTCCAAGAAGAGGTGTCAGTAGAAGAAGAAGAGGCTGTTGAGGCTGAGCCCTTAACTGTTATTCCACCAGTTGTTATCAGTGATTCCTCAAATGAAGAAGTTATCAAGTCTACTGATGCTGAACAGGTTATTTTTGAGCAATCTGTAGAGGATGTACAAGCGAGCCTACCGACCCCGAGCCTCGCCGTAGTATCCATCGAAGAACCACAAGAAACCACCGAACCCGAACTCCGCTTTGTGGTGGTTGAAGAGGTGATTGGAGACTTGGTTGAAGACCCCGCAAATGTGGCAATAGTTCGGGGGGAAGAGCGATCTGTCGCTAACCCCGCCGATGAGCATGTAAGTCGGGGGAACCAAGTGTGATACGTATGGAAGAAGTAGGTACAAATGTACAATCACAAAGAACTCCGCCGACTTTCTAACATCCGTAGAAGATACCATGAATCGCTTGTTGGAACCTTTGGAGGTCAACAAGCTACCGGAGCTGCTCCCAGAGTTCTTTTATGCCATTTCAAAGGCATGTGAAAAAGAGCAAGAAAAGCCGAAGAGTTTGTGGATCCCAAACTTCAAGAAATTGTCGATTACTTCCGGTGGAAGTTTGGGTTCTACAAAAGACAAAAACCAAATTTGCTCAACCAATGACAGATTTTGAAGAATGGGTTTTTGACAAGTTAGGAGTGGAAAACTTGCCGGATCTCGATTGATACAACCTTGCCGCAATCAAGATCGATGGATCCGTTTGATGATCAACGAAGAAGGAGGAGGGTATCAAGTTCGAGATCCAAGAGATGGTGATGATGATTCTTCCTCATCATCCGACTCAAGGGGAGATTTCCCCTCGGACCGGGAGAACCTAGTGGACCGCTTTGATAAATGATCCCCCCGCACAACAGTCCACTGTATGCGGTAAGTCCGCCGAGGGCCAGCGGATCGAAGACATGGATGAGGATCTACAAGATCTCACCATGGATGATCTAGAAGCATTGATCAATGAGGGAATTACATTGAGTGATGGTAAGCTAGTTGATGAATCTCGTCGCATTTCATGTTGTAAAGTCTGCTGGACAACCTGAAGATGAACAGATTGTTGATTTGGATCAAGAAAAAGTCAGTGACTTTAGTGAACCAAGTGCTAGTTCTGAGGAATCCATTGAATATCAAGATGGATTTGACATTGAAGGCACTCTTACTAAAACTGCCATCATCCTGCACAAGATTGGTCATGCAGAAGGTTTTCAAGTGGATAATACTAATATCTTTAATCCACAGGAAATTGAACAGGAGGTACAGGTTGCTGGGGTACAAACAGCACCTGGACAAAGGTTGGAACAGGAGGTACAGTCGCCGAGTCTCAAACAAAGACTCGGACACAAAGTTGGAACAAACTTTGGGTTTGGAGGAAACCCCCGTTGTTATTGAGGCTGCCGTAGTGGAGCCTTCTGGAGCCAAGACCACTTTGTAGGGAAGGATAATCGCAGGCGGCTAGTGTTAATCAAGAAGAACAAATTTCACTGGATTATGACTACGTGATGAAGAATTTCAAATTTTTGGACAAGAAGAAGTTGTTTGAGGAACCCGCACAAGATCCTATCCTTGAAGATGTTCTTGATGCAATGGTTGAGGAAGGACCTCCCCCGCCGGGAGAGATATGAGTAGAGCAATGATCATCGGCAGTCAACGAGCACAATACGAGTTGAGGAGCCTCGCGATGGATCTACCGATAGTAGAATGGCCAAGCAGAGTGCCGCTGAAGTACTAAATGAGTTGAGGACTCGTAAGAAATGATATGCAACAGCTTAAGAACTCAACGGGACGACAAGAAAAAAAATTTGAAGAACTCGATGGCTCGATAAATGAAAACGATAATGGCCGATACAAATTTGCTTCAAACTTTGCTTCCACTCAAAATGCTTTAAATGATATGATATATGATGTGAGATATATCAAGCAAGGGAACACACCGAAGGACAAGTTTTTGAAAGATCAATTTACATCCATTCATCAAAAACTTGACAAGCTTGCCGAAGCCGCCGAGCTCGCTCGTCGCACAACAACTCGCCGTACCCGATCCCAAATTTACCGAGAGGATCAACAGACTGGAAGAGACTCTGCAATCTAGGATTACTTCACTTGATACTAGAACTGGTACTATGGCAGGTCAATTACACAGAGTGATAGTATCACAGGAAGCTATTCATGGCCTCATCTCACGTTTTGTTGATGATGTCACTAAGGGGGAAGAGGGCCAATCAGCTGCAGCAAAGGAGGCTGCTAGACTCTTTGCACAGAAGAGATGGACTGATGATACAAATGCCTTTAGGCAACCTGCACCTGGCAGAGTGCAACTCACTGATGATCTCCTATCACAGTACAAGAAAGAGTTCCATAACAGAAGGAGACCCTATCGTGACATGGGATTTCATGAAGGTCTTAACTCCTTCTTGAGTTTGAAGTTTTGGGAGGCAAGGATTAGAGCTTTAAGAGCAAATTCAAGAGGAAGAAGAAGTAGCAAAGGTGAAAAGGTGCTGCCAATTACAAAAGCAAAAGATTCACTGAATGAATTTAAGGAGTTTGTATATGAGGTTTGGTTTCGTGGTAAATCGTATCAATCTTGTCCTCGCTGAAGCATGGAATTGGTGGAAACAAGTCAATCACTATATTGATTTTACACTAATTGAGAATGAATGGATGATTGAAATGATAGAAGAAATCGAGCTTATCAAGAGCAAGCCGAGAAGGCTAGACAAGAAAGAGAGAAGAGACAATAGATCGGCTACTTTTCACCGTTTATCTTTGCCGTATCTAGTTGTAATAATCCGTGAACAAATATTTATAATGAGAATTGACTGAATTTGTTCTCGTTTGTGTTTTTATCTTTTTGCTTTGCGATTAGGTGAGGGTAGTGGCATCATCACCAAAAAGGGGGAAATTGTTAGACTTATTTCTTAGTTTTGATGATGAGTGCCATACTAGTCGTTATAGTGCAAAGGCAAAAAGATGTCTAGATAAAATGTATAGGTTTATTAGAGTTTGATTCATAAATAGGTTTGATCAAACAAGCATCGTAAAAGGCCGCCGATTGTTTATCGCCAGATCGGTCTAGGTCGAGGGTAGATAGGTCGCAGACCGGTCCGGAACCTACCGAAGACCGAAGACCGAAGGCCGAGGGTTCAAACTCGCTTAATGAAGGCTAAGGGATCAAACTTAGTAATTAAAGTCAAGGATATGGAATCGGATTATAGGCAAGTCCGTGATGACCTAAACCGATTACATATGCCTTGTGTAGAAGGTCTAAGTTCCACAAGTTGGATGATGTTTGGAACTTGGTTATATTTAAAATGATGTAATCTAACTTCACAAATAAAAGTTGGATAAAAGGAATCACCGCATTATATTTTACGTACAAAAATATGATGTTCGACAGACGATTGGTTTTACAAAGCGACTAATGAACCCGCCGATATATACCTCGATTAATTCAAGATTATTGGAAAGTTACATGGATAAGAACACCAACTACCTCGGACTTATCAAGCAAATCAAAGGCCGAGATTAAAAAGACGTTGGGATGATTCATATTTTTATCCATTGGATACAAGTCAAAGGGGTGGACAGATCGCACCGTCAAAAAGTAATCCCCGACAAAGTGTCGGTCCTATGAATAGTGACGGAATGAATGCGTGCGGATGGGACAAATACAAGGAACGGTCACATTTGAATTTTAAAATTCAACTCACATGCACTCTTACCTATAAATAGAGGACTTTCAACTCAAGAAGATGATGATGAATTTTGGAATAAACTTCAAGTGATAATACCGAGTCGAATAACACCCCGCTCGAACTTACCGAGCTTAAGGTCGCCGATCTAGTTATTTTCTTCAAGTGCTTTCGTGTTCAAGCCGCATCAAGCATACACACTTGAAGACCGCAAGCCGCCGATTACATCATCCTAACCAAGCCGCTCGCAACCGAATCATTTATTTGATTCACTCCTTATCTTATAAAGAATCTCGCCGAAGACAAGAAGCATCCGTTGGGTGTGAAAGACCGTTGGTTTGTGGTGAAGCCGGTGAAGAGGCAATCCTACCCTTCAAGGACCAAGTGGAAGACTCGGGAGCAAAGAATCCTACATGTTCCCGCTTTCGCCTTGTGAAGCCATAGTTATTGGTGAAGGACAAGCAACCTAGGATTCTTTGTAACGTATAACTCAAAGATCACTAGTGAATTTCCTCCAACATCACAGAGAAGAGTGGACCGACAGGATTACATCACCTCGAAACCACTATAAAATCTCTCTACTTACTTACCGCATTTACTTTCGCACTTAGTCATTATCCATATCAACCCGTTGAATCTAGCAACCGAAATCACACACAAACATTACCATCTAATACTTGGTAACATATTTAACAACAAGTAACAAGGCTTAATTTTGATATTATTCCGCCGCACAAATTCAGCAAATCGAACTATCGGTAGACTACGTTTATCGCCAGTTATCGAGGTCTCAACGACAGACCATCGAAGTATCGTTGTGCCGCCGAAGTTGCGTAATTTGTTAACTCCAAAGTTTTAAGTGTTAAGTTTATTCACCCCCCCCCCCCTCTAAACTTAACTAAAGCCTTTTCAAGGGACCAACATGAACAAAAGTGCAATGCTTTTCAATGAAGACCTTATGGAAATTTGCCAAGGGTCATGCTTACCACTGACCACTATGGACCCAAACATTTTTGGGTACCTAAAACACATTAACTTTGTTTTGTAGGGTGTCTGGTACTTTGACAGTGGATGTTCCAGACATATGACAAAGAATAAGCACTGTTTGACAAACTTTGTTGCAAAGCATGGTCCAAGAGTCAATTTTGGAAACAATAACACACCAGGATACACAAGAGGATATGGTACACTTGTGAGGAATGGATTAACTATCAGGAATGTTGCATTTGTGGAAGGACAGGACTACAACCTGATGAGCACTGGACAATTCTGTGACATGGGTTACAAGGTCACTTTTGACAAAGTCTACTGTGTTGTCATTAGTGAAAGAGGTGAACAAGTTGTGTTGGCTGGTAGAAGACAACAAAAAAAATATGTTGTGGATTGGTCTACTGCTGTTCCAGAAACATGCCTGATTGTCCATACTAAGTCTGAACTGAATTGGGTGTGGCATAAGAAGTTGAATCATCTTAACTTTGATGATATCAATCAGTTGGCGAAAAAGAAATTTGTGATTGGCTTACCTGAGATCACATTCAAAAAGGATGTCATGTGTGATGCTTGTCAACAAGGTAAACAAACAATGTCAAGCTTCAAGTCAAAGACTAAACAATCAACAAAAAGAGTCTTGGAGCTGATGCACATGGATTTATTTGGACCAGTAACACCATCAAGTGTAACAGAAAAAAAGTACACTCTGGTAGTTGTGGATGATTATTCAAGATACACTTGGGTAGTATTCATGAACAAGAAAAGTGAAAAACTTCAAAAGATGCCTGAACTTTTGAAGAGACTGCGGAATGAGAAAAGTTTGACAGTAGTGAAGATCAGATCATACAAGGGTACTGAGTTTCTCAATAAAGTCATAAGAAAATATTGTGAGCAAAATGGTGTGTTGCATCAATCAGCAGCTGCTGGTACACCTCAACAAAATGGGGTTGCTGAGAGAAGAAACAGGACTTTGAAAGAAGCAGGAAGGGCTGTGATTTGTGAAGCATTATTACCTGAAAGATATTGGGCTGAAGCAATAAATACAGCATGCTATACACAAAATAGGACCTCAGTGAACAAGAAGCTGTTGAAGACACCTTATGAGATATGGAATGGAGGAAAACCAAATATATTTTATTTCCAAATGGAAGCAAGTGTTTTATTTTGAATCATAAGGAGCAATTGAAGACATTCCAACCAAAATCAAATGAAGGAATCTTTTTGGGATATTCTTCTGTCAGCAAGGCATTCAGAGTACTGAATAAAAGGACATTGAAACATGAAGAATCAATACATGTTGTATTTGATGAACCTAAGTTTACTGGAATGGAAGATGAAGTTTCAGAACCTGCTGAAAATCTTCAAGTCACTGATCCAGAATGTGTTGATGTTTTGGAAAAGATAAATGACTTAAAAGTTTCTGACTCTGCCCCAGCTGAAGAACCTGCTGATAACTCTACTGATGCAACAACTGAAGCAGTTCAAGGATCAATTGAACCCCCTACTGAAGCAACATCAGACCCTACTGAAGATGAGGTTCCTGTGAACCAAACTAACCAAAATCCACAATGGTTAAGTGATCACCCTGCTGAACAAGTTATTGGCAATATACAGCAAGGTGTAAGGACTAGAAGAAAATTTGAAGCAATGTTTACTTGTTTTCTATCTCAAATAGAGCCTAAAGTTGTTGAAGAAGCAATATCAGATCTAGATTGGATAATTGCTATGCAAGAGGAATTGAATGAATTTGAAAGACATCAAGTTTGGAGACTAGTGGAATGGCCTAATAATGAAAATGTAATTAGAACTAAATGGGTATACAGAAACAAATTGGATGAATCTGGTACCATTGTAAGGAATAAGGCCAGACTATTGGCAAAAGGCTATTCTCAAGCTGAAAGAATAGATTTTGATGAGACATATGCCCCAGTTGCAAGATTGGAAGCTATAAGACTATTCTTGGCATATGATGATTAAAAAAACTTCAAAGTATACCAGATGGATGTCAAAAATGCATTTTTGAATGGCATTCTAGAAGAAGAGGTTTATGTACAGCAACCTCCTGGTTTTGAAGTTAAAGATCAAGAAGATAAAGTGTACAGACTTAACAAGGCACTTTATGGTTTGAAACAAGCACCAAGAGCATGGTATGAAACCCTATCTCAATTTTTGGTGGACAATGGTTTTACCAATGGTACCATTGACAAGACTCTCTTCAGAATCAATGAAGGGGACAACACCCTGCTGATACAGATTTATGTTGATGACATAATCTTTGGTTCTGAAAATGAACTGCTATGTGAAAAGTTTGCTAATCTGATGAAAAGCAAGTTCCAAATGAGTATGATGGGAGAGATGAACTACTTCTTGGGATTACAAGTCAAACAAATGAAAGATGGAATCTTCATTCATCAAACTAAATATACCAAGGAGCTGCTGAAGAAGTTTGGCATGGAAAATAGCACCAAAGTGTCAACTCCTATGAGTACTAACATCAGATTGGATGATGATAAAGAAGGCAAAGATGGTGATCAGACTTTATACAGAAGGATGATAGACAGTCTGTTGTACCTCACTGCTAGCAGACCTGATATATCCTTTGTTGTAGGTGTTTGTACAAGATTTCAATCTAAACCAAAGGAAAGTCACTTAGCTGCAGTTAAAAGGATTCTTAAGTATCTAAAAGAGACCTTGGGAGTAAGGATATGGTATTCAAAAGATGGAAGTTTCAAAGTTATATCCTACTCAGATTCTGATTATGTTGGATGCAAGATTGATAAAAAAATCACCACAGGAACCTGTCAGTTGATGGGAAATTGACTGGTTTCTTGGTTCGGTAAGAAACGGAATTCTATATCAACTGCAACGCTGAAGCTGAATATATTGCTGCTGGAAGTTTTTGTGCATAAATACTATGGTTAAGACAACTGTTAAGGGATTATGGAATTGAAGAAAGAGAAATTCCTATAATGTGTGACATCACAAGTGCAATTGCAATCACAGAAAATCCTGTTTTGCACTCAAGAACCAAGCACATTGATGTGAGACATCATTTTATAAGAGATCATGTTGAAGAGAAAGATGTGGTGGTGCTTTACATCCCTACTGAAGATCAACTTGCTGATATATTTATTAAACCATTGGATAGTGAAAGATTTGCTAAGTTCAGAACTGAACTTGGCGTCATAAAAGTTGACTGTGATACTAGTAATCAGCTGTGTACTGGAATTCACCAAGGCGATTAGTCTTTTCTATGTTGGGTGAGCTCACTTAGCAGACTAGTCATTGGTATCAACAATTCCAAGTGCATAAATAAGTTTGGACAATTGAGAAAATGAAGTTGCCTAGGGGATTGGTCTTTGTCCTGTTGGGTGAGCTCAGTTGACAGATCAGTCATTGGTATTAAACATCATTTTGTATTATCAGTTGGACAAAACAAGTGAGTATGTAGATCAGCAAAGTAACTTGTCAGCAGGCTGATGAGCCACCCTTGTCAGTAGGCTGCTGACCCATCTCTACTGAAGATCAAGTCTGCTGAGTCATACGTTACAAGACAGTCAAACTTAAATGAAAGTCAACGGTAACTGGATATTATTCTTATCCTTCATAACTACGGTTACATTATCCAACGGTTACAACTCTTTATGGAATCAATTAGTGGAACACGTGGCAACATCACTTTTATTCCAACCTTAATCGTGGTTAAATGCTACAGTAAGTGTACAATACTTTCCTGACAGTTACTACCCACATTCTTTCCTTATATATATAGACATATATACAGAGACGATACATACAACCTTCAGATCGATTTTCTCTCAACATACAAAGTGTGAACACAGATTTACAAAGCTTTCTCTTCATCTTTCTCAAATTTCTAATGGCGGATAAAGGTGATGTTCACATTGGAATGAGCCAAAGTTTTAGAGGGTTTATTGTTGATGCTAACAAGACTGAGCTAGCTATCAATATTGGTAGAAGAATCAGAAGATATGAAGGATTAAAGGATGTTTTGAATCTGAGATTGGAAAGCATCTCTTATACAAATGTTACAAATTTCTAGAGGAATATAGTGATTAGAGATGACAGAGAGGCATTTACTACCACTGTTAATGCCCGGGAGATTGAAATTTCCTCAAATCTACTAAGGGAAGTATTCGGATTTGGACCTGGAAATGGTGCTCATACCAATCCTGAATCAATGGAGCTGTCTAGATTGGAAAATTTATCTCTGATGTTGCACCTGCAAAAATCAACAAGTCCAGATATAAGCCAGAAATTAGTTATCTTATCCCTGGTCTGGATGATGATGAAGATTTAGATGATGAGGCAACTAAAAGTGATGATGATGGACATGAAAATGATGATGGTGGGCAGGCTAAACACGTTGCACAACCTGCCGTACCTAAGAAGGCTACTGAGAAAAGGAAGGCTAGTGATACAAGAAAGATCACTGAGCTGTTAAAGCTTAAGAAGACAAGGCGGCAACCAGTAGACACTGCTAAGTCCACTGAGGGTCCAGTTGAAGTTGAAGTTACTGAGCCCACTGAGGTTATAAGGAAGAAATCTGCTGCTGAGGTTTTGAAAGAACAATAGAAAGAGGATAGAAGAAAAAGGAAAGCTGTTGGGAATGAAGAACAACATGCAAAAAGAAGGAAACAAGTTGTGAAAAAGAAGGTATATGGTAAAGGGAATGAATTAAGGGTCCTGGAGGACCAAAGAGAAAAAGAAGAAGAGGCTGTTAAGCCTACTGAGGATGCTCATGTTGTTGCTGAGTAACATGTAGAAGAACCATAGCACACTGCTGTACCTGACCCTGCGGTGGAAATGGTTGAACCTGTTCAAGACCCTGCTGTGGATGCTACAACTCAGGGGGGAAGAACACACTGCCACATACCCTGTTGATATGCATATAAGTCAGGAGGAACATAGTGTGGAACAATTGGAGGTAGTAAGGACAAATGTACAACCTGAAAAACCTACTGACCTATTTATATCTGCTATAGATACATTAGCTCACCTTGTTGAAGCCTTTGGGGGACAACAAACTAAGCAACCTGCTCCAAGGAAGCCTACTATGCCCTCTGAAAGGAAAGAAAAGAAAAGAAGTCAAAGAAAGAAAGGGTGGATCCTTACTTCAAAAGGGTTCAAAAGTACATTGAATGGAAGTTTGGATTTTATAAGAGACAAAAACTAGCTGCTGATCCAATGAGTGGTTTTGAAGAATGGGCATTTGAACAGTTAGAAGTAGAAAGTTTGCTTGGACTGATTGACACTTCTCTGTTGGAGATGAGGCTGATGGCGATTATAGAAGATGGCAAGCAAAAGAAGAACATTATGTTTAAGGATCCCAAGTTTACACCTGATAGTGATGATTCTTCATCATCTGATTCTGATGATGATCACCCTTCTTTTCTAGGCCAATCCAGTGGCACTGCAATGGAAAGACCTACTAAGAATGTAGGATAGGGATCAAAAGACCATACAGCAGATTACTCTACTGATGCTAGAAAGTCTGCTGAGGGCCAGCAAACTGATCATATGGATGAAGACATGGAGGATATGACTATGGATGATCTGGAAGCTCTAATTAATGATAGGATAACTCTTGGAGATACCAGACTGATCAGTATGTCTGACACCTTTGGTTATGGAGTCTGATGCACATTCTGAGAATCAGCAAAATGACTTGCTGAATGAAGAACTTGGAAATGTTTTCTAGGAAGAATTGGAGAGACAACTTGATGTAGCAACATCCCTGGAAGAGGCCATAATATATACTCTTGATGATGTTGTTATATTTGAAGAAGCTGATGACAGTTTTGAGGACTCAGCTCAGTATCAGGAGTGGTTTGACACTCAGGATACTTTATCTCAAGTTGGAAATCAATTATAGAAGATTGCTGAAGCTAAAGGAGTATTAGAGGAAAATCTAGCTATATTTCCTCTAATTTTTGTTGAAGAGGTGGTTCAGGTTGCGTAGGAACAAACAGCACCTAAATACAGGTCGGAACAGGAGGTTCGGGCTGCTGAGGATCAGACAGCACCTGAACAAAGGTTGGAACCTACAATGGGGTTGGAGGAATCCACTGCACCTGTTGAAGAGATTGATATAGAACAGGTTGCTGAAAAACCTGTTAGTACAGTGCAGGCTACTGAAGTTAAGGCTACTGAAGGAAAGGATAGTCATTAGACTGTTGTTGATGAGGATGAACAGTTGTTGGACTATGACTTCAATGATGAGGAGTTCCAAATTCCTGAGGAAGAACAAGTTGCTGATGAACCTCAACAGGAATATGTACCAATGCAATCTTTGAGGAGGCACATGTTTTGGAACCACAACTTGCACAAGATCCAATTCTGGAGCAAATTTTTGGGGATGTTATTGAAGAAGGTCCTGAACCTGTTGGATGGGACAGGACAAGAGCCATGATTGTCAGCACACAAAGGGCACACTATAATGTTGAAGAGCCTGCTGATGATTTTGCTGGACATATGGCTGGAGGTATGGATGGTGCAGTACCAGCACATGTTTTGGAAGATTTGAGAGCTGTAAGAGCTGATATTACACAAGTAAGAACTCAACTGGATAGACAAGAGCAGAGATTTGAAGATTTGATGAATCTGGTGGAAAATAGAGGAAGAACTACTAAAACAGTTGCTTGCAACATCACCTCTACTCAATATGCCATTGCTGACCTAACCAAAGATGTGAGAGGCATAAGACAAAGCAATACACACATATAATTTTTTGAATGAACAGTTTGCCTCACTACACAAAAAGCTTGACAAGCTTGCTGAGGCACCCAAGCCTGTTGTGGCTAACCCTGCTGGAACATCTCCACCTGCTGCATTGGATCCTAAGGTTACTGAAAGGATCAATCTGCTGGAACAAACTATGGAAGGAAGGATCACTGCAGTTTAAACAAGGACAGAGATTATGGAAGGTCAACTTGCTAACTTAGAGATCACATCGGTAAGTGTTCATGGTTTACTATCCCAGTTTGTTGATGATGTCAAGAAGGGGGAAGAGGGCCTTAAAGCAGAAGCAAATGAGGCTGCAAGAATTTTTGCTAAAAAGAGATGGGAGAGTGATATAAATGAGTTCAGGAAACCTGCACCTGGCAGGATTCAGTTAACTAATGACCTCCTGCAAGAATATAGGAAGCTATACAATGGAAAGAAGAAACCCTATCATAACATGGGATTTCAGGAGGGACTGAATTCCTTTCTAGGACTAAAACTTTGGGAAACAAGGGTCAAATCACTAAGATCTTCTTATAAAGGTGGAAGAGGAGGAAGAGGTGGAAGAGGTAGACTGGGAACTGTCCAAGCAGCAAGGATTCACTGGATGAGTTCAAACACTTTTACATGGGACAGGGCTTCAGTGTTCATAACATTATATTAACACTACCAGAAGCCTGGAAGTGGTGGAAAGAGCTAAATCATTGGGTTGACTTCTCCTCAATTGAAAACCAATGGATGGTGGATATTGTTAGAGAAATCAATGATTTTTATGAGAAAAGAGAAAGAGACAAAGACAGAAACTAGATCAGCACACTTACATCATTTATTTCATTCTGCTAATCCTAGTTTGTAATAATGTTGGACAAATATGATTATAATGAGAAATGAATGAATTTTTTCTATTTTTGTTTTTATCTTTTTGCTTTTACTGTAAGGAGGGTATTGGCATCATCACTAAAAAGGGGGAAATTGTTGGACACATTTTTAGTTTTAATGATGAGTGCCAGACTAGTTGTTATAGAGCAAAGGCAAAAAGATGTCTAGATCAAATTTATAGGTTTATTAGAGTTTGATCTTTGTATAGGTTTGATCAAACAAGCATTGTAATTGGGTCAACTGACTGTATCAGCCGACCTGTCTAGGTCAGTAAGGTAACTAGGTCAGTAGACTAGTTAGGAACCTGCTGAAGACTGAAGCTTGAGGGTTCAAACTCAATTGTTCTTTTCAAAAAAAAACTCAGTTGTTGAAGGCTAAGGGATCAAACTTAGTATTTAAAGTCAAGGCTATGGAATCAGAATTTAGGGAAGTCTGTGATGACCTAAACTGATTACATATACCTTGTGTACAAGGTCTAAGTTCCATAAGTTAAGGGGTGATTGGAACTTAGTTCTGTTCAAAATGGTGTATTCTAACTTCACAATCAAAAGTTAGATAAAAGACAGTCAGTTGAATTATTTTATAAACATAGAAAACTTAAGACAGCTGACTGACATGTATTTCAGCAGACTAACATACACAGGCTTCAGCTGAATGTAAATCTTTATTTAATCAAAGGTTACCGTTGGAAATAAAATTTGTGTTTTGATGATGATTCATCACTTATTTAGTCTTGATTCTAAACCCCATTGATGAAGTGTCATAACTAGCTGTTATAGTGCAAAGCAAAAAGATGTCTAGATGTCAATTATAGGATTTAATAGAGTCTGATATTTGTATAGGTTAAATCAGACAAGCACTGTAATATTTCTAGGTCGTGAACTGAGATAACAAGAAAATGAGTTAGCGAGAAACTGGAAATCAGTTAAAGTAAAGCACACCAACGTAAAACTGTAAAAGATAAGTTCACTGAGGGACACAGACTCAGTTGGATTATCTAGAAGACTGAAGAACTCGAGGGTCACAGACTCAGTTACAGAAGACTGAAGAACTGAGGGTTCAAACTCGCTTATGAAGATTACAAGTCGAGACTATAAAGTTAGACTTCAGGCAAGTTTGTGGTGACCTGAACTGACTTTATGGATCTTGTATGAAGACCTAAGAATCATAAGGACAATGAATTCTTAGAATATATTTGCTTATGGTGTACTCTGAGTAAGACAATTATATTCAGATGTAAACTGGAATACTGATATTTGAAGAAGAGAAAAATCTCAGTTAATGCTCCAAGTCAGTCAAGAAACTGACAAGTGATAAATAAAACTGATAAGGAAACTCAGTTTTATATGTCAGTCATCCAACAAGCTGATAGTACATTCGAACGTTATAGAGGAAGCGATTTTATTGGATGAACTACTGACAGATCAAAACGGTCAGAAAATATAGCCGTTACAAGTATCAAACCGGATGAACGTTAGATGAACCCGTATAAATAGACTACTCCTACAACAACAAACAAGGGGGTGGAAAAAGAACAGGAAGAATTAAAAAGAATCAATCTAGTCAAGAAAGATAAAATTAAGGGGGAAACCAATTTCAAAAGAATTCCTTGCTAAATACTTTATTGCAAGATCAAGAAATTTCTTCAAGTGATTCTTAAGCATTCAAGAAAATCAAGATCACTCATTTGAAGAAGTACAGAGCCGAGCATAATTTACTCATCTAGAAGAAAAGCTCAAATCACAATTGAATCATAGTTATTGATTCAAGTCTCAACTTTGATTTTATCAAAGGTTTAGACTGTGAAACACCAAGAAGGTGTGAAGGACAGTTGAGTGCAGTCAGGAAGACTGTGGTTGTGATGAGCTGGTGAAGAGGCAATTCAACCCTCCAAGGACCAATGTTTCAAACAATTGAAGAGCAGCAATTCTACCTGTTCTACAAGTGTTTAGATAGTGAAGCTAGGGATTAGTCAAGGACTATCAGTTTAGGACTCTTTGTAACCGGGCCATCTCAAAGAAGTTCTAGTGGAATTTTCCTCCGTATCACAGGGGAAGAGAGGACGTACAGGATTACACCACCTGGAACCTCTATAATTCTTGTCTATTTACTTTACGCTTTCATTTACTTTATTGCAGTTATACTTATCTAGTTTTCGTTCTGAAATCAAGTCAATAAGCTATTTGTTAACTTATATTTTATAAAGGATAAATATATCCGCTGCCGGTTGACTCAGTTGTTGCTTAAGTCGGTTTGACTTAAACTCAGCTTAGTCAGCTTAACTCCACACAAGTTTTAACTGAACCTTAATTTGTTTTAAATCCAGTTTTTAGGGACAAGTTTATTCACCCCCCCCCCCTCTAAACTTGTGTTAGCCTTTTCAAGGGGCCAACAATTGGTATCGGAGCGGTGCTTCTATTTTGAAGAGATCCATTACTGAATCTCAATATCAGTTTGTTTGGAGTAATTGGCCATCAGTTACTTCCGATACCAACAATTGGTATCGGAGCGGTGCTTCTGTTAAGAACAGATCCAAAACTGATTTTAAGTGTCAGTTGTTGATATCTTACAAACCAGTTGTTGAAACCCTATACTGTACTTTATTACAATGGATACATCTAGAATTAGAAATTGGCTGAATAACCCCCTGACTGATTATTAGCAATGTTGTTTTTGATTTTCTGGATCAAGTATTTGAAAGATTCAGTACCACGAGCTCACATACGAATCCGAAACCTCATTTTAGTTATGATGAAGACATCAAGTTTAATTCTGATGTTGATGATGAATCCAGAGGATTTCCATCCTTAAGTGATCTTTCAGAAGAAGTAGAAAAAGAGTTAATACGAGAAGCTGACATAGAAGAAAATTTGACTAAAGGCAAAGATGCTGTTCTACCCATGAGTTATGGAGGTGAAAGTGATGAGGAAATCATACAGCTAGGAACAACACAGACAAATGCTATTGATGAAGGAAAGCAAGTTCTAATTGATGATTCCTAGACAGAAGGTTTACCTATCAAACATCAGGAGGTAATTGCATCTACATCCAACACTCACACAACCATGAACAATCAGAGAAATGAAGATTTCAATGAAACCTTGGACATACTCATAAAGGAATTAGAGGTAATTCAAAAGAATTATGAGAATGTCAAAAAGGAGAAAAAGTTATTGAAAACAAAAATTTCGAGATTGAATGCTGAGATCAATCTAATTAAGACTAATAATAGAACCAAGGTAATTCGACCAACTAATGAACTAACAGAATCATCAGTTGATCCAATTTCCAGTGTTCAGTTCAAACCAGGAAAACCATTTGGAGATAAATCTGGTTTAGGGTTTGATAATCAGTATAATTCTAAGTTCAGACCAAGATCAGTTGCAATAAAATTTCTGACTACTCAAAAGTTAGGAACTCAAAAAACTGATAAAGTTATTAACTGACAAAAACTCAGCACAGCCAAATGTACAAACTGATAGAACTGATAAATCAGTTGGTAAAAAGCACCAAACCAACAGATTTTACAGGAAAAATCAGAAGGCTGAAAAGGCAAAACTGATCCGAGATCAGTAAGAAAAATCTTCAAGTCATATCCATCTAAAAATGAAGATCATTCATGGAATGACAGACTCAGAGGGAGAGGAAGACTATTTCCCACTGATGAAGATTTGAATGAACCATCACTTCAGTTTCACAAACTGAATAAACAAAAAACTTTTAGGACAAAACAGGAAACGTTTGTGAAAGCTGACTCTACCCAGTCAAAATATCAAGAGAGATATGAAGTTAAAAATAAAAACATATCATCGAAAACTAATCAGTTAGGACCCAAACAGATATGGGTACCAAAAATTTCTCATTTTGTTTTGCAGGAGAAAAATCGCTAACTGAGAACTGAAGAAGTATGATTCACAGAACTGAGTTGTATTCACAACTGAGTTTTTGAATTCAATACAAGTACAAGACTGAACGTGTACAACTGGAATTACACCGCATCTACTCTATTTACTATTCTCTAGCTACGGATGTCAGGAAAAGACGTGACCTTTTCTAATCTCAACCGCACATCTTTTCCACTCATCTTCTTTTTCACAATCTCAAAACATTTATGACAAGATGTTTTAAGTCCCACTCAATTCTTAACTACCCCTGCTACAAATTATAAATAACCCAGAATTTTCTTTTATAATTCCTTACACTTGAATTTTTGAATCTACTTTCTATTCCCCAAATTTTCAAATTTCTCAATCAAACCCAGAAAACAATGACTTTCACTCGTGTTGAACCTGGAATGATCATTTCACTTGATCAATTCATTGCCAAGTATACCGATCAAACTTTAGCCAAAGTAATTGCAACAAAAATCTAGAAAATTAAAGGTTTGGATGTTGTATTCAACATCGATCTGAAAAGTGTATGTCTGGAAAGCATTGGAGACTTCTATGAATTTGGAAATACAGCTATTGATGGAGAAAGCACACACACTTTTACCACTACTGTCAATGGTAAGCAGATCAAGGTTACTGAAAACCTTATTGCAGAAATTTTTGGATTCGACAAATCTGGAGGAACGTCAGCCATCAAGTTGACTAAGGAACAGAAGGAGAAACTATGGAAAGACATAGCAATTGATGCAGAATCCACAGTGTTACAGACCAGAAGCACAAGTCTACTCAAACCAGAATTCAAGTTTCTCACCAAAATGTTAGCAAATTGCATAATTGGAAATGCAGGAAACTTTAGCAATCTATCTGGAGCAAAATTGGATTTGCTATATGTGATTTGGTTTGGAGAAAATTTCAATTGGAAAAGGTATCTATTTGATCAAATTGTTGCACAATCAATTGACATACCCAAGAAGAAAACTGACGTCAAGAAAGGTCGTTTTTATCATAAAAAGACTCTTGCATTTACAGTCCAAAGAATACTCGATCAATTTAGAATTGCAAAGAGGAAGGAAAAACCAGTTGCCGATGGGAAGATTGTTACTAAGGAAGAAAAAGATGGAAAAAGGAAAGCTGAAGGTTCTGTAAGTGAACCCAAAAAGAAGAAAAGCATAAAGATGAAGAAAGTTATAACTGGAGATGAAGCCTTAGAACAAGTTGAAGAACTGAGCAAAAGAAGGAAACAGTTGGAAGATTCAGAAAAAGGCAAATTTGTTCAAGTTACTGATAAATCAGTAGAAGTGTCACCAACACAAGTGATAAGTACTGAAGTTGCTAAAGGGTCAGCACCAGTAGTGAGAACTGAAGTTACTCCCACCGAATTTATTCCAGTTTCAGTAACTAAGGCTTTACGAATTCAATAACCAGCCACGCATACACAAGAATTGGAAATGATGAAGGAGACTGAAGTTGTCAACAGAGAACAGAATGTTGAAGCTGACATACAAAAGGAAGCTGAGACTCAGGGGGAACAGACACTGAGAATTGAGCTTGATGTTGAAAAATCTGACAGTGAAGAAAGATTGATTGACGAAACAACGTTGAATATGCTTCTGTTACTTTCAAAATCAAAATCCACTCATCAAGAATATGCTTCCAGATTAGAACATGAGGAAACAATTAAAGAATTTTCAGCTCCTCACTCTGAGGAAAAGGAGGCTGAAACAGAAATAGAATCAACTAAGATTATCCACTTGGATGAGCTAATCCATGAAGAAGAAACCACTGAGCATACAGTGAAAGACGTTCCAGTTGTTGCATTGGAACCTGAGTCTACTGAAGAACAAGTCGCTGAAGGACATGTTAGAGACACGGTTATGGAAACGAGTCGATAATCTCAGTTTCAGTCATTGAAAGAGATACATCAGTCGTCCCAGACACTACTGAGGGAGGAACCAGCAGAACCGATCTTATGCAAACTGAGGATATTGCAAGAGTTGATCCCATGCAAGTTGAAGATTCTATTCTAGAAGAAGACCAGGAGATCACAAGAGAATCAGAGGAGATTGTCACACCATTCAAATCCTCAACTGATCATGGAGAACTTATGATAGCTGATTATGAGCGATTGCGCAGATATCGGACTTGGAAATTCAGCTCCATTGCCAATCAAAGAAGTCAGCAAGCAGAAATAGAAGTTGTCGAGCAATGGGTATTTGATTTATACAACATTACAAATCTATCAGAGATAATCAATACCGATGAATTCTTAAATCAAGGATATGCGCTGATCAGAAACAGTTATTGGAAGGAAGCTATAGCTGGTGGAAGTTCCAAAAAGAATGATGATGATGATTTTCAGGAAGATCCTAACTTGCAAAAAGGGATTCTTGCCTCTACAAGAAAAGGAAACTGCAACAGAATAGAATATTGATGATGATTCTAGTAGTTCTGAAGATAGCAGTGGAAGTTCAAGTTTTGAAAGTGTACCAGATACACAATAACAAGAAGGAGGTTACCAATCTCCTACTGACAAGTCTACACTTGAAATAGCAAGAACTGTGGCAAACATGCCTGGAGAGGAGTCAAATGATGAACTCAACAGACACCTGTCACCCACAAAAATTATTGATCAATCAAGCTTGGAAGAAGCTAGGAAACAATCTGAAGAAAGAAGAAGATCGGCAGAATATAGAGAAAAACTAAAGCAAGTTGTTCTCTCACCTCTAAAGCAAGATAAACCAACTGAGGCTGAGACAAACAAGGTAAATGAACAAGAAGCATGAAGCTCAAAAGATTTACCTACTCAGGTTGATCTCATTAAATTTTATCATAATGAGATAATCAGAATTCAGAAAGACGATAACAACTTATTTGGAAAGGTTCTAAAATCCTTAGAAGCTAGCAAAGATGAAAGAAGCAAGCTTGAAAAGAAAATGGCTATCGTCACTGATAACTGTCAAAACACTCTGATTGAGCTACGGAAAACAACCATTGAGAATGACACAAGAAGAAATGAAACTCAAGACAGATGGGAAGTTATTCTCAATAATCTGGTAGACAGAATGATTTTAATGGAACAGGTCATGAAGGACTCGGTTGTAGCTCAAACCATTTTGGCATCAACTCAACAAACATTCAACGCTTACAGCAAGAGCCTGATTCATAAAGATGATGTCAATAAGCGGGAAAGTTTGGACATCTTAAAAGTCCATGCAGCTGAGATGCCACAAGTCCTTACAAATGTTGATGACAAACTGAAAGAACTGAAGAAAGCTAGAGGAGAATTCACTGATGAAGAGATGGAACTGATTGTTAAATACTCAGAACCAACTGACAAAAGAGTTGGTTTGGATTCTCGTCTCTACAATCTATTCAGAAATCTACCAGAAAGAGAAGGAGTGTCAAAAGAAGAATATCTTAAGACATTTCTAAACATGCAGAAAATGCTCATGCACTATTGGAATAAACTGAGAAAATGGGAAAAGAATGGCACTCTAGATAAAGTTGAAATGGCTGAACCTGAATTTATTCAGAATCTATTGAAAACAACCACCAATGAAAGACTACGCACAACTGTCTTTACTTTCGCAGTTCTTTTTAAGAGCAAATTTTTCAGCAAGCACAACTTATCGGAATCATGGAATATATGGGCAAGCATTCATGGAATTGAAAACACAACAACAAATGATGCTATGAGAACTGTTGCAGGAGCCTATGATAATCAATTTAGTTTAACTATCAAGTAAAAAGAAACTGTCTTTTAGTTCTTTTTATTGTATTTTATTTTGTTACCCAGCACTGTAACTCAGTTATCAATTAGATTCTCTGTTTCTCAGTTCACTGTGTTAATTACTGTATCTTGTTTATCTTTTTGCATTGCTTTTAAGGAGGGTATTGACATCGTCAAAAAGGGGGAAATTGTTGGAAATAAAATTTATGTTTTGATGAAGATTCATCACTTATTTAGTCTTGATTCTAAACCCCATTGATGAAGTGTCATAACTAGCTGTTATAGTGCAAAGTAAAAAAGATGTCTAGATGTCAATGTAAAGGATTTAATAGAGTCTAATATTTGTATAGTTTAAATCAGACAAGCACTGTAATATTTCTAAGTCGTGAACTGAGATAACAAGAAACTGAGTTAGCGAGAAACTGGAAATCAGTTAAAGTAAAGCACACCAACGTAAAACTGTAGAAGATAAGTTCGCTGAGGGACACAGACTCAGTTGGCTTATCTAGAAGACTGAAGAACTTACGGTCACAGACTCAGTTACAGAAGACTGAAGAACAGAGGGTTCAAACTCAGTTTTGAAGATTACAAGTCGAGACTATGAAGTTAGACTTCAGGCAAGTTTGTGGTGACCTGAACTGACTTTATGGATCTTGTATGAAGACCTAAGAATCATAAGGACAATGAATTCTTAGAATATATTTTCTTATGGTACTACTCTGATTAAGACAATTATATTCAGATGTAAACTGGAGTACTAATATTTGAAGTAGAGTAAAATCTCAGTTAATGCTCCAAGTCAATCAAGAAACTGACAAGTGATAAATAAAACTGATAAGGAAACTCAGTTTTATATGTCAGTCATCCAACAAGCTGATAGTACAGTCGAACGTTATAGAGGAAGCGATTTTATTGGATGAACTACTGACATATCAGAACGGTCAGAAAATATAGCCGTTACAAGAATCAAACAGGATGAACGTTAGATGAACCCCTATAAATAGACTACTCCTACAACAACAAACAAGAGGGTGGAAAAAGAACAGGAAGAATTAAAAAGAATCAATCTAGTCAAGAAAGATAAAATTAAGGGGGAAACCAATTTCAAAAGAATTCCTGCTAAATACGTTATTGCAAGATCAAGAAATTTCTTCAAGTGATTCTTAAGCATTCAAGAAAATCAAGATCACTCATTTGAAGAAGTACAGAGCCGAGCATAATTTACTCATCTAGAAGAAAAGCTCAAATCACAACTGAATCATAGTTATTGATTCAAGTCTCAACTTTGATTTTATCAAAGGTTTAGACTGTGAAACACCAAGAAGGTGTGAATGACAGGTTGAGTGCGGTCGGGAAGACTGTGGTTGTGATGAGCTGGTGAAGAGGCAATTCAACCCTCCAAGGACCAGTGTTTCAATAAATTGAAGAGCAGCAATTCTACCTGTTCTACAAGTGTTTAAATAGTGAAGCTAGGGATTAGTCAAGGACTATCAGTTTAGGACTCTTTGTAACCGGGCCATCTCAGAGAAGTTCTAATGGAATTTTCCTCCGTATCACAGGGGAAGAGAGGACGTACAGGATTACACCACCTGGAACCTCTATAATTCTTGTCTATTTACTTTACGCATTCATTTACTTTATTGCAGTTATACTTATCTAGTTTTCGTTCTAAAATCAAGTCAATAAGCTATTTGTTAACTTATATTTTATAAAGGCTAAATATATCCGCTGCCGGTTGACTCAGTTGTTTCTTAAGTCAGTTTGACTTAAACTCAGCTTAGTCAGCTTAACTCCACACAAGTTTTAACTGAACCTTAATTTGTTTTAAATCCAGTTTTTAGGGACAAGTTTACTCACCCCCCCCCCTCTAAACTTGCGTTAGCCTTTCCGTGGGACCAACAGTTACATTGGAAGATTACAAGGATAAGGACAGATTACAAGTCTTGATTTTGTCAACAAATCAATGGTCAAGATTAAAGGGACGTTGGAATGATTCAGATGATTAACCAATGGATATAAGTCAAAGGGTGGACAGACTGAAAACTGACAAAAAGAAAACTGACAGTGTCAGTCCTATGTACAGAGACAGAAAGCAAGTCAAGATGGAGACAAATATGAAACGGCTATGTTTGAATTTCAAACATAAGTCACAGGATTCTCACCTATAAATAGAAGACTCTTGATTCAGATACAAGTGATGAAAAGTAATAATCTACTCTAAGCTATCAAGTTTTTTTATCAAGAAAATCACCCTACTGACATCACTCAGCTTAAAACTACTGATCCAGAAAAATCTTCAAGTGTAACCTGCTATCAAGTTACATCAAGTATACACACTTGAAGACTCCAAGCTGCTGATCATTTCATCCTGATCAAGCTGCTGAAAGCTTAATCACTTACTTGATTGAAACTTTCTTTTACAAGAAACCTACTGAAGACAGAGAAGCACTTAGGTGTCAAGAACTGTTGTTTGTGGTGGAGCTGGTGAATAGGCAATCGTACCCTTCAAAGACCACTGGATTACTTTGGAGCAGCAATCTTACATGTTTAAAATATTCAGGTTGTGAAGCCATAGTTATTGGTGAAGAACAGACAGCTTAGGGATTTTTGTAACTGCAACCTCAAAGATCTCTAGTGAATTTCCTCCAACATCACAGGAGAAGAGTGGGCTGACAGGATTACACCACCTGGAACCACTATAAAAATTGCCTACTTACTTTCTGCATTTAGTATACTGATCACATCAACTTACTGAACCTAGCAACTGAATCACACACTCACACTACTGAGTATCTAATCCTTGGTATCATATTTAAAACAAACAGTAATAAGGCTTAAGCTAAATATATTCCGCTGCAACAAATCCAGTAAAATCAACAGTCAACAGACTACTGAGTGGTCAGCAGACTACTGAGCAATCAACAGGCTACTGACCTTGCTGAGTTTGTTAACTCCAAAAGTTTTAAGTGTTAAGTTTATTCACCCCCCTAAACTTAACAAAATCATTTTTAAGGGACAACAAATACCTTTCTTCTTCCCTTATAAAATCATTTACCAGTCAGTCTTATTACTTCCAAATTGATGAATTCCCTACATCTTCAATTTTCTCTCAAAATATCTATACAGAAATCATGAATTACACAAGGGTAGAATCTGGGTTGATCATATCACTCGATCAATACCTAGAAATTAAAAGAAATTCAGAACTTGCCTAGAAGATTGTTGAGAAATTAAGAAAGATTAGAGGACTTGAAGCAATTTTTAACATTGCTTTAGACAGTGTATGCTTGAAGAGCATATGCGACTTCTATGAGTTTGGGACAACAACTATAGAAGAAAATGTTTACACCTTCACCACCATTGTCAACCATAAGCAGATTAAGGTTATTGAGAGCCTTATTGCAGAAATCGTTGGACTTGATACATCTGGATACTCATCTGCCATCAATTTAAATAAAGACCAAAGGGAAAGACTATGGAAAGTGTTTATAGCAGATACAAGCACCAATGTATCTTTATCAGGGAAACTTGGTCTTATTAAACCTGAATTTGGCTATTTGACTCAAATGTTGGCCCAATGTGTAATTGGAAGTTCAAGAAATTTTAGTAACTTATCTGGCACCAAATTGGATCTACTTTATGTAATTTGGTTTGAAGATAAGTTTAATTGGAAGAGATACGTCCTTGATCAAATGGCAGGTCAAGTTACCTTAGAACAGCCCTAGAAGAAGACATATGTTAGGAAAAGAAGATTCTATCATATGAGAACTCTTTCCTTGTTAGTACAGAGGATTCTAAATCATTTTGGAATCAAAAAGAGAGGATCAACATAAGTTGTTGAGAGGAAGATTGTTGTCAAAGATGAGAAGACAAAAACTGAAAAAAGGAAAACTGATGTAGCCTGAGCCTGAAAAGAAAAGAAAGAAATCTTCAAAGAAGCTCTTACAGAGGATGAATTGCAGAAATCCAGATTTTCTGAAGAAACTAGAAGATAAAAGAACCTTCACTAGCAAAATCGTTGGTTTCTGACACTGAGAGCCGGTCGGTTAAGAAAACAAAAGCTGATGAAGAAACCCCCACCAAACAAGAAGTTGTTAAACAATCAGTTGAAGAACCCCAAGAACTCACTCCGGTGTTACCATAAGCTGACACTCAGGGGGAACCAGTTCAAAAAACTCAGTTAGTTGATGAAGAAACTGAAAAAGATGAGGAACTGACACTTGAGATAGCAGGAATGCTTAATCTATTAGCAAAACAAGATCAATCTAAGGAGGAAACTGATGATGAGTTTTATGTGAAACTATCACTAGTAAGAGAAGTGGACATGTCAAGATTAGAAGAAGTGAGAAGACAATCTGAAGTAAGAAGAAAATCTAAGGAGTACAAAGAAAAGCTGAAAAAAAAATCGTCTCTACTCCATCCAAAGAGAAACTGACATAGAAAGATGAAGTTGAAACTCTCCCAAGGACTGACATTGTTGGAAACAAATCAAAAAGAAAGCTGAGAAAAGATTTAAAGCTGAGGACAAGAAAGTTGATGAGAAATTTGAAGCTGAGAAAACTAAAGTTGACAAGATAGATATACCCTTACAAACTGAGATTATCAAGTATAACTACAATGAACTTGTCAAGATTTAGAATGAAGATATGGATATTTTTGGGAAAGTGTTGAACTCAATGGAAGAAAACAAGTCTGAAAGGAAAGATTTGATGAAAAAGATGGATAGCGTCACGAAAAACTGTCATGACACTTAGATTGAAATAAGGAAAAAAACATTGAATCTGAGGCTAGAAAGACTGAAACTCAGGAAAGGCTACTGATGTCTACAACAGAATGCTTTTGGTTGAAAGCACAATGAAAGACTCAGTAATTGCCCAAACCATATTGGCATCCAATTAACAACACTTAAACTCATTTACCTGAAGTTTGATCCAGAAGGATGATGCCAATAAAGAGGAAAGTTTTGATATCTTAAAAGCAAATGCTGAGGATATGTTAGGTGTTCTGAGCAGCATAGATGAGAAGCTCATTGAACTGAAGAAAACCAGAGCTGACATGAATGATGAAAAGATGGAACTGATAGCAAAACTCTCTGACCCTACAGAGAAAAGACTTGGATTGGATTCCGAGCGATACCATATCTTCAAAAGCCTACCTCCTAAAGAAAATGAAACCATGGAACAATCATTGGAAAACTTTCTGACAATGAAAAAATTTCTTGTTCATTACTAGAACAAACTGAACAAATGGTAAGAAAATGGAACGCTTGAAAAAGCTAAGGAGGAGGTTGGGAAAGTTGATTTTGAAGCTGTCAAAGATATACTAGAAAACTTGATAAGTGATGAATATTTTAAGATATCGTGCCGAGATTCACAATCCTGTTTAACAATAAATTTTTCCGAATACACAGCATGACAACCTTTTGGCAAATCTGGCCAGCATAAATTGTGTGGAAGTCGGTCCAATCTACAATGCTATAATGGAAGCTAGTAAGGAATATGACAAGAAGACTCTAATAACTGAGAAAGGGAAAGAAAAGGAAACTGAAATGAAGACTTAGTTACAATTTTTTTTAAGTTGTACTTTAATACTCTTTGTAACTCAAGCAAAATCCTAATAAAGTATCAGTTCTTAGTTTTGTTCTGTGTCATTTATTTTTCCGTCCTTATCTTTTTGCATTGCTTTTAAGGAGGGTATTGGCATCATCAAAAAGGGGGAAATTGTTGCAAATAAAATTTATGTTTTGATGATGATTCATCACTTATTCAGTTATAAATTTAAATCCCATTGATGAAGTGTGATAACTAGCTGTTATAGTGCAAAGCAAAAAGATGTCTAGAATCAAATGTATAGGATTTAATAGAGTCTGATATTTGTATAAGTATATCAGACATGCACTGTAATAAAATAGGCCTTGAAACTGAGAAACTGTGAATATGCTGAGTCTACAAGAGAAGAGTAACCAAAAGAAGAAACTGACTTTGATTGAGTACACAACAGAAACTGAAGAAGGTAAGTTTGTTGTGGGACACAGACTCAGTTGGCTTATCTAAAAGCTGAAGGCTGAGGGGACAAACTCAGTTAAGAAGGCTGAAGGACACAAACTCAGTTATTGAAGACTGAAGAACTGAGGGTTCAAACTCAGTTTCTATGAAGACTTAAAAAGACAAGATTGCAAAACTAGAATTCAGTTAAGTCTGTGATGACCTGAACTCACTTTAAGGATTTTGTATGAAGACTAAGATACATAAGGACAATGATATCTTAGATAACTTAGGTGTTATAGTGTACTCTGATTAAGCCAGATAAAAAACAGATGAAAATAGAGTACTAAGTTTTGAAGAAGAGTAAAAACTTAGTTAATGCTCTTAAAACTGAAATAGTCAGCAGAAACTGACAAACTACAAAAACTCAGTTTCAAGCTAATAACACTCAAACTGAAGATGGATCTGAACGTTAGAAAGCAAGCAATTTGAATGGGTGAAGAAATGTCAGAAAGGACATTGGCATCCAACAAACTTTAGCAGGACCACCAATGGATATAAGAATTCAAATTCAAACAAGATGAACGTTGGAATAACCCCTATAAATAGACCACTTCTACATCAAGAAGAGGTGTGGAGTTCAAAAAAATAAATCTATTAAGAAAGATTCAAGTAAGGGGAAAGGCTATTATAAGAACTCCTGCTATATGCTAATTGCAAGATCCAGATCAAAAAATCTTCAAAGTGTTTTTGGACATTCAAAGAATACATCAAGACTCAACCTTGAAGAAAAACAGAGCTACTTAAGCTAATCATATACATCCAGAAGAACAAGCTCACATCACAAGTTGAATCATAGTTATTGATTCAAGTCTCAACTTTGATTTTTATCAAAGGTTCAGACTGTGAAACACCAAGAAGGTGTGAAGGACAGTTGAGCTGTATTCAGGAAGACTGTGTTTGTGATGAGCTGGAAAAGAGGCAATACTACCCTCTAAGGACCAGTGCAAGAAGTTGCAGAGCGTCCATTCTACCTGTTCTTTAGCTGCTTAGATAGTGAAGCTAGGGATTAGACAATGACTATCAGATTAGGACTTTTTGTAACCGATCTACCTCAAAGAGTTCTAGTGGAATTTTCCTCCAACATCATAGGGGAAGAGAGGATTGATAGGATTACACCACCTAGAACCTCTATAATTTTTGTCTCATTTACTTATTTACTTTACACATTTATTTACAGCATTTTAGCTTATATCTCTTCAGATCACAAACTTAGCAAACATCGAAACCGAGTTAGCACCGCATTCATCCATACAAACCGATAACCGAACTCTTAATCAGGCTTTAATATATCTTGCTTCCAGTTAGCTCAGTTTGGGCATTAATCAGTTTGATTTCTGCTCAGCTCAGTTAGCTTAACTCCACACAAGTTTGAAACTGAACTTTTTTCTATTTTTAAGTATCAGGATTGGTTTTTGGTGACAAGTTTATTCACCCCCTCCTCTAAACTTGTGTTAGCCTTTTCACGGGACCAACACTCGGCTTCGTTGTTTGTGGCCTGGAAACTGAACCGAAGAGGGTATGAGAATTCCTCTCCCTTGGCACTGACTCATAAGAGTCCTGCTCCAGCTCCTTCCTTACTTGAGGCCCCATCGACATATAAAGTCCATTGTTCAGCTTTGTTGTTCAACTGATTTTGATCAATAGTTATGGCCGTACCCTTGGCTAAGAAGTCCGCTAGTGTCTGGGCTTTAACTGAAGTTCGAGGGCGAAAGTCTAAATCATATTCTGCTAATTCTACCACCCACTTTTCTAGCCAGCCAGAGGTTTTTGGTCGGGCTAGTATTTTTCGCAGTGGCTGATCCGTGATTACGACTATTGGATGAACTTGAAAGTAAGGCCATAGTTTTCTAGAGGCATAGACTAAGGTGAGTGCTAGCTTTTCCGCATTTGAGTATCTGACCTTAGGGCCGTGAAGTGCTTTGCTGACATACAAGATTGGCCTTTATGTGTTGTCTTGCTCTATGACGAGAAGCGCGCTTCGGCTTCATCGCATACTGACAGATAGGTCGACAAAGTGTCTCCTTCCGATGGGGAAGTTAATGTTGGCAGCTCAGAAAGGTATGCTTTCAAATCTTCAATGGCCTATTGTCACTTCTCATCCTATTTGAATGGACTAGCATTCCGTAGGATCTTGAAAAATGGGAGAGCTCGTTGTTGGTCCCAGAGAAGGGTAAAAGTATAGTCAATGGGGTGAATGAATATACCAGAGTTTCAAAAACTTTTCTTATAATTAAAAGCTTTTGGGCAGCGGATAAGTCCCTTCTTGAAAGTTGTTTCAAAGTAGATTATGCACACACAGAGTATGAATAAAATGCAGTAAGTAGATGCTGTAAAATAAAATGCAGTAAGTAAATAAACACAAAAGTTTATAGTGGTTTAGGGTGGTGTAATCCCTTAATCCACTCTTCTCATGTGATGATTGGAGGAATTCACTATTGTTTTTCACCAATACAATAGTAAGATTGTCCTTGGCTACACAAGCTTGACAATCTCCAAGACTATCACTTCATGGCTACAAAAGCTTCAGTGACTCAGTCTTCAACACTGCTCCTTGAGAACTAATCCTTCGCCAGCTATCACAAAGGGTCGCAACTCCTTCTCAGATGGTGTGGAATATGGATTCACAAATTTGTTGATCAATCTCAGTGTTTGATGTGGAATTGTAGCTCTGAGTTCTGAGTTGATCACTAGATGTGTTCTTTTAGATTCAGAGAGAAGGCTTAGGATTTTGACAGAGTTTCTGCTTGTTCTCATATGTTCAAATCATTGTTTTGTCTGTCTGTCAATGCCTTCTATTTATAGCCTTGATAATCCTTGATTTTAAAATCCATCCGTTGGCTATTTAATGTGGAGAATAATCTTTGATTTAGTTCTTGATTTCTCCTGATTTAATTCTCTTGATTTCAGTGATCCAGATTTTCTAAACGTCTATCATCAAATCCATTCTTGATTGATTCTGCATTTAATGCTTGATCTTCCTATCATTCAGAACGTGCTGAATAAGTATAGCAGGTAAAAGGTACTATGTTGTTCCTTTACTTGACCGTTGCTTGACCGATTAAGAGCTTCTGTATATTTAGATGTTGTTCACAGTTATTCCTTACTTAGCCGGTAGAGGGTTTACTTCGTTGGTTCAGTGCTTTCTTTATATCTTTGATTTTCAAAGAGTACTTGTACTTCGCACATACTTGATTTGTGTGAGATCAGTGTACACCATATTTAGACAATGAATTTCATCACTTGTTATTGGTCCCTAGGAAAGGCTAACACAAGTTTAGAGGGGGTGAATAAACTTGTCACCAAAAACTTTCCCAAAACTGAATCTTAAATCAGATAGATTTCAACTAAAGCTTGTGCGGAGTTAAGCTAACTCAACTGAGTATAAGTCGATACTGACTTATTCTTAGTCTAGTTAACTGGCAGCGGATAGAATTAACCTTTATAAAATATAAGTTATCAGATAACTTGTTGACTCAGTTTCTTGTAAATAAGAACTAGATAATTATGACTGTAATGAAGTAAGTAAATGCGTAAAGTAAATAAACAAGAATTATAGAGGTTCCAGGTGGTGTAATCCTGTCAGTCCTCTCTTCCCCTGTGATGCGGAGGAAAATTCCACTAGAACTTCTTTGAGATGGCCCGGTTACAAAAAGTTCTAAACTGATAGTCCCTGACTAATCCCTAGTTTCACTATCTAAACACTTGTAGAACAGGTAGAATTGCTGCTCTTCAATTGTTTGAAGCACTGGTCCTTGGAGAGTTGAATTGCCTCTTCACCAGCTCATCACAACCATAGTCTTCCTGACTACACTCAACTGTCCTTCACACCTTCTTGGTGTTTCACAGTTTAAACCTTTGATAGAATCAAAGTTGAGACTTGAATCAATAACTATGATTCAATTGTGATTTGAGCTTTTCTCTTAGATGTATAAGTTATGCACAGCTCTGGATTTCTTCAAATGGGTGATCTTGATCTTTCTTTGAAGCTAATGAACACTTGAAGAAATTTCTTGATCTTGCAATTAAGTATCTAGTAGGAATTCTGTTAAAATGGCTTTTCCCCTTAATTTTATCTTTCTTGACTAGATTGATTCTTAGAATTCCTCTTTCTTCACCCCGTTTCATTCTGATAGAAGTATTCTATTTATAGGGGTTATTCTAACGGTCAAAATTCTGTGAGTTCAAATCCTTGTAGCCGTTAGTGGTCCTGCTTTCTTGCTTGTACGTTACTTGTCAGAACGGATAGATTATCCTCCAATCATGATCCTTATACTGTAACGGTTGAATTTTCTTCTGTTTGGTTAAACCTTAGTTTCAAAACTGATTTACTGAGAGCATTGTCAGTTCTCAGTTTGTGAGAGCTTTAACAGAGTGTTTACTCTTCTTCAACAATCGTACTCCAGTTTTCATCTGATTATAATTGACTTAATCAGAGTACACCAAGGAATTAATTAGCAAAGACATCATTGTCCTTATGTGTCTTAGCTTCCCATACAAGATCCATAAAGTCAGTTCAGGTCATCACAATCTTGCCTGAATTCTAACTTTACAGTCTCGACGTAGTCTTCATAACCGAGTTTGAACCCTCAGTTCTTTTGTCTTCAATAACTGAGTATATGACCCTCAGTTCTTCATCAACTGAGTTTGATCCCTCAGTTCTTCAATCTTCTAGATAGGCCAATCGAGTTTGTGTCCCTCAGCGAGCTTATCTTCTTCAGTTTCATATCGGTGTAGTATGAGTCAATTTGACTAAATTCCAGTTTCCTGTTATCTCAGTGTTCTAGTTATCTCAGTTCACAACCTAGAAATATTACATTGCTTGTCTGATTTAACTTATACAAGTATCAGACTCTATTAAATCCTATACATTGATATCTAGACATCTTTTTGCTTTGCACTATAACAGATAGTTATGACACTTCATCAATGAGGTCTAGAACAATGACTGAATAAGTGATGAATCATCATCAAAACATAAATTTTATTTCCAACAATTTCCCCCTTTTTGATGATGTCAATACCCTCCTTAAAAGCAATGCAAAAAGATAAAACAAGATACAGTAAGTAACACAGTGAACTGAGAAACTGAGAATTTATTGATAACAGAGTTACAAGTACGGTAATAAAATACAACATAATAAAAAGAGCTAAAACAGCTTCTTTTTACTTAACAGTTAAACTCAATCGATTGTCATAAGCTTCAGCAACATTCCTCATAGCATCATTTGTTGCTGTTCTTTCGATTCCATGGATGCTTGCCCATATGTTCCAGAATTCAGATAAATTGTGCTTGCCGAAGAATTTGCTTTTGAACAGAATAGCGAAAGCAAAAACAGATGTCCTCAGCCGTTCATTGGTGGTTGTTTTTAGTAGATTCTGAACAAATTCAGGTTCAGCCTTTTCAATTTTATCTGATTCTTTATCTAGAGTACCATTCTTTTCCTATTTCTTAAGTTTGTTCCAGTAATGCATGAGAATCTCTCGCATATGTAGGAATGTTTCTAGAGATTCTTCTCTTGATTCTTCTTCTCTGGCTGGTAGATTTTTGAATAAACTATAGAGACGAGAATCCAAGCCAATTCTCTTATCAGTTGGCTCTGAGTATTTGGCAATTAGCTCCATTTCCTCATCAGTAAATTCTCCTCTAGCTTTCTTCAGTTCAGCCAGTTTATCATCAATGTTTGCAAGGACTTGTGGCATCTTAGTTGCATGTACTTTTAAGATGTCCAAACTTTCCCCCTTATTGACATCATCCTTATCAATTAGGCTTTTGATGTAATTGTTCAGATTCTGCTGGGTTGATGCCAAAATGGTTTGAGCTACAACTGAGTCTTTCATGCCTTGTTCCATTAGAGTCATTCTGTCAACCAGATTATTGAGAATACCTTCCCATCTGTATTTGGTTTCATATCTTCTTGCATCGTTTTCAATGGTTGTCTTTCAAAGCTCAATCAGAGTGTCTTGACAGTTACTAGTGATGATATCCATCTTCTTTTCAAGTTCGCTTCTTTCATTTTGCTAGCCTCTAAGGACGTTAGAACTTTTCCAAACAAACTGTTATCGTCCTTCTGAATTCTGATTATCTCATTATGATAGAATTTAATGAGATCAACCTGAGTAGGTACGTCTTTTGAGCTTCCAGCTAGTTGTTCATTGGCTTTGCTTTTCTCAGCTTCAGTTGATTTGGCTTGCTTCAGCGGTGAGAGAACAACTTGCTTCAGTTTTTCTTTGTATTATGCCGATCTTCTCATTTCTTCAGATTGTTTTCTAATTTCTTGTAAATTTGATTGATAAACATTTCTTACAGGTGATATATGTACGTTAAATTCTTCATCTGATTCTTCTCCACTCATGTTTGCCACAGTTCTTGCTATTTCTAGCATAGACTTATCAGTAGGAGATTGATAACCTCCTTCTTCTTGTTGTTGTGCATCAGATACAGTTTTAGAATTGGAACTTCCACTGCTTTCTTCAGAGCTACTAGAATCATCATCAGTGTTCTGATCAGTTTCAGTCTTCTTTTCTTGTAAAGAGGCAAGAATCCATTTTTGAAAATTGGGATCTTCCTGAGAATCATTATCATCATCATCCTTTTTGGAACTTCCACCAGCTGTGGCTTCCTTCCAATAACTATTTCTGATCAGTGCATATCCTTGATTTAAGAATTCATCGGTATTGATTATTTCTGATAGATTTGTAATGTTATAGAGGTCAAATACCCATTTTTCAGTAACTTCCATTTCTGCTAGCTGACTCCTTTGATTGGCAATAGAACTGAATTTCCAGATTTGATAATTGTGCAATCGCTTATAATCAGCTGTCATTAGTTCTCCATGATCAGTTAAGGACTTAGATTGAGTGACAATCTCCTCAGATTTTCTTGTGATCTCCTGGTCATCTTTCAGAATAACATATTCAGTTTGCATACGGTCAGTTCTACTGGTTCCTCCCTCAGCAGTGACTGGGATGACTGATGTATCTCTTTCAATGGCTGAAACTGAGATTATCGGCTCAGTTTCCAAATTCTTGTCACTAACAAGTTCTTCAGTAACTTGTTCTCTAATAGGTTCAAGTTCCAATTCAGTAACTGGAACTTCTTTCATCATGGATTCATTGAGTTCTTCTTCATGGACCAGCTCGTCCAAGTGAATGATTTTAGTCGATCTTGATTCTACTTCAGCACCTTTATCTTCAGAGTGAGAAGCTGAAAATTCTTTGATTGATTCTTCAAATTCTAATCGGGAAGCTGATTTTTGAGGTGTGGATCTAGATTTTGAAAGTAACAGAAGCATGTCCATAGTTGCTTTGTCAATCAATCTTTCTTCACTGTCAGATCCTTCATCATCATGCTCAACTCTCACGGTCTGTTCCCCCTGAGTCTCAGCTTCCTTCTGTAAGTCAGCTCCAACATTTTGTTCTCTGTTGACAACTTCAGTTTCCTTTGTCATTTCAATTTCTTGTGTATGTGTAAATGGCTCTTGAATTGGTAAAGCTTCAGTTACAGATGTTGGAACAGATTCGGTAAGAGTAACTTCAGTTCTCACTATTTGTGCTGATCCTTCAGCAACTGAAGTAGTGACTTTTGTTGGTGAAACAAGATCAGATTTGTCTTTCTCTGAATCTTCCAATTGTTTCCATCTTTTCCTTAATTCTTCAACTTGTTCCAAGGCTTCATCTCCAGTTACTACTTTCTTCAACTTTCTTCTTTTCTCCTTTTTAAGTTCACTCACAGAACCTTCAGCTTTTCTTTTTCTAGGTTTTTCTTCTTTAATAACAATCTTCCCATCGGCAATCGGTGTTTCTTTCATCTTTGCGATTCCAAAATGATCGAGTATTCTTTGGACCACCAGTACAAGAGTCTTCTTATGATTGAATCGACCTTTCTTGACATCGGTCTTCTTTTTGGGTGTGTCAATTGATTGTGCCACTAATTGATCAAATAGATATCTTTTCCAATTGAAATTTTCTCCAAACCAAATCACATATAATAAATCCAATTTTGCTCCAGAGAGATTGCTAAAATTTCCTGCATTTCCAATTATGCAATTTTCTAACATTTTGGTGAGAAAATTGAATTCTGGTTTGAGTAAACTTGTGCTCCCGGTTTGTAAAACTGTGGAGTCTGCATCAATTGCTATATCTTTCCATAATTTATCCTTCTGTTCTTTGGTCAACTTGATGGTTGCCGTACCTCCAGATTTGTCGAACCCAAAAATCTCTGTAATTAGGTCTTCAGTAATTTGATCTGCTTACCATTGACAGTTGTGGTAAAAGTGTGTGTGCCCTCTCCTTCTAGAGTTGTACTTCCAAATTCATATAAGTCTCCAATGCTTTCCAGACATACATTCTTTAGATTGATGTTGAATACAGCATCCAATCCTTTGATTTGCCGAATTTTTGCTGCAATAACTTTGGCTAGAGTTTGATCAGCATATTTTGCAATAAACTGATCATGAGAGATGATCATTCCAGGTTCAACATGAGTAGAAGTCATTTTTTTTTTGGATTTGTTTTAGAATTTGAAAACTTGGGGATTTAGAGAATAGATTCAAAATTCGAGTGTGAATAATTATACAAGAAAATTCTGGGTTATTTATAATTTGTAGGAAAGGTAGTTAAGAATTGAGTGGGACTCAAAACGTCTTGTCTAAATGTTTTGAGATTGCAAAAATGAGGATGAGTGGAAAAGATGGACGGTTGAGATTGAAAAGGATCATGTCTTTTCTTGACATCCGTAGCTAGACAGTAGTAAGTAGGTAGATGCGGTGTATTTCCAGCTGTACACGTTCAGTCTTGTACTTATACGGAATTCAAAAACTCAGTTGTGAATACAACTCAGTTTTGAGAATCACATATCTTCAGTTCTCAGTTAGCAATATTCTCCTGCAAAACAAAATGAGATTTTCGGTACCCATATCTGTTTGGGTCCTAACTTATTAGTTTTCGATGATATAATTTTATTTTTGACTTTATACCTCTCTTGATATTTTGACTGAGTAAAGTCAGTTTTCACAAATTCTTGCTGTTTTGTCCTAATGGTTTATGTTTTGTTAGTTTTGTGGAACTGATGTGATGGTTTGTTCCAGTCTTCATCAGTGGGAAACAGTCTTCCTTTTCCTCTGAGTTTATTATTCCATGAATGATCTTCATTCTTAGATGGATGAGACTTGAAGATTTTTCTTATTGATCTCTGATCAGTTTTATCTTTTTCAGCCTTCTGAGCCTTCCTGTAAAATCTGTAGGTTTGGTGCTTTTTACCAACTGATTTTTCAGTTCTATCAGTTTGTGCATTTGACTGTGATGAGTTGTTGTCAATTCTAATAATTTTATCAGTTTTCTGAGTTTTTGACTGCTATGCAGTCACAAATTTCATTGCAAATGAACTTGGTCTGAACTTAGAATTTTGTTGATTCACAAACCCTAAACCAGATCTGTCTCCAAATGGTTTTCCAGGTTTGAATTGAGCACTGGGAATTGGATCAACTGATGAATCTGTGATGTTTATTACTTCTGTCAGTTCATCAGTTGGGCGAATTACCTTAGTTCTATTATTAGCCTTGATTAAATTGATCTCAGCATTTAATCTCGAAACTTCAGCTTTCAATAACTTTTTCTCCTTTTTGACATTCTCATAATTATTTTGAATTTCCTCTAATTCCTTTATGAGTATGTCCAAGGTTTTATTGAAGTCTTTATTTCTATGATTGTTCATGGCAGTGTGAATGCTGGATGCAAATGCAATTACCTCCTGGTGTTTGATAGGTAAATTTTCTGTTGAGGAATCATCATCATTTTGAACTCGCTTCCCTTTATCATTATTTGCTTGTGCTGCTCCTAGCAGTATGATTTCCGCATCACTTTCACCTCCATAGCTCATGGGTAGAATCTCAACAATATCTTTGGCTTTTCCAATGAATGGATCTTCAATAATGTTTTCAGTCAATTTTTCTTCTATATAATCAGCTACTCGTAGCAACTCTTTTTCTGCTTCTTCTAACAGATCACTTAGGGATGGAAATCCTCTGGATTCATCGTTATACGCGTTAAAGACAATATCCTTATCATTACTAAAATAAGGTTCCGTATTTGTATGTGAGCTCGTAGTACTGAATCTTTCAAATACTTGATCCTGAAATTCAGAAACAACATTCTTTAAATAGTCAGTCAGGGGGTTATTCAGCCAACTTCTAATTCTAGATGGGTCCATTGAATTTCAATAAAATACTTTTATAAATGATACAGAAGGGGTTTACAACAACTGGTTTGTAAGATGTCTTTGGATTACTTCCAAATGGAAGAACTGCTCCGATACCAATTGTTGGTCCCTAAGAAAGGCAAACACAAGTTTAGAGGGGGGGTGAATAAACTTGTCACCAAAAACTTTCCCAAAACTGAATCTTAAATCAGATAGAGTTCAACTAACGCTTGTGTGGAGTTAAGCTAACTCAACTGAGTATAAGTCGATACTGACTTATTCTTAGTCTAGTTAACTGGCAGCGGATAGAATTAGCCTTTATAAAATATAAGTTATCAGATAACTTGTTGACTCACTTTCTTGTAAATAAGAACTAGATAATTATGACTGTAATGATGTAAGTAAATGCGTAAAGTAAATAAACAAGAATTATAGAGGTTGCAGGTGGTGTAATCCTGTCAGTCCTCTCTTCCCCTGTGATGCGGAGGAAAATTCCACTAGAACATCTTTGAGATGGCCCGGTTACAAAAAGTTCTAAACTGATAATCCTTGACTAATCCCTAGCTTCACTATCTAAACACTTGTAGAACAGGTAGAATTGCTGCTCTTCAATTGTTCGAAACACTGGTCCTTGGACGGTTGAATTGCCTCTTCACCAGCTCATCACAACCACAGTCTTCCTGACTACACTCAACTGTCCTTCACACCTTCTTGGTGTTTAACAGTCTGAACCTTTGATATAATCAAAGTTGAGACTTGAATCAATAACTATGATTTAATTGTGATTTGAGCTTTTCTCATAGATGTATAAGTTTGCACAGCTCTGGATTTCTTCAAATGAGTGATCTTGATCTTTCTTTGAAGCTAATGAACACTTGAAAAAATTTCTTCATCTTGCAATTAAGTATCTAGTAGGAATTCTTTTAAAATGGCTTTTCCCCCTTAATTTGATCTTTCTTGACTAGATTAATTCTTAGAATTCCTCTTTCTTCACCCCGTTTCTTTCTGATAGAATTAGTCTATTTATAGGGGTTTTTCTAAAGGTCAAATTGCTGTGAGTTCAAATCCTTGTAGCCGTTAGTGGTCCTGCTTTCTTGTTTGTACGTTACTTGTCAGAATGGATAGATTATCCTCCAATCATGATCCTTGTACTGTAACGGTTGAATTTTCTTCAGTTTGGTTAAACCTTAGTTTCAAAACTGATTTACTGAGAGCATTATCAGTTCTTAGTTTGTAAGAGCTGTAACTGAGTGTTTACTCTTCTTCAACAATCAGTACTCCAGTTTTCATCTGATTATAATTGACTTAATCAGAGTACACTAAGGAATTAATTAGCAAAGACATCATTGTCCTTATGTATCTTAGTTTCCCATACAAGATCCATAAAGTCAGTTCTGGTCATCACAATCTTGCCTGAATTCTAACTTTACTGTCTCGACGTAGTCTTCATAACTGAGTTTGAACCCTCAGTTCTTCTGTCTTCAATAACTAAGTCTGTGACCCTCAGTTCTTCATCAACTGAGTTTGATCCCTCAGTTCTTCAATCTTCTAGATAGGCCAACCGAATTTGTGTCCCTCAGCGAGCTTATCTTCTTCAGTTTCATATTGGTGTAGTCTGAGTCAGTTTGACTAAATTCCAGTTTCCCGTTATCTTAGTTTTCAAGTTATCTCAGTTCACAACCTAAAAATATTACATTGCTTGTCTGATTTAACTTATACAAGTATCAAGCTCTATTAAATCCTATACATTGATATCTAGACATCTTTTTGCTTTGCACTATAACAGCTAGTTATGACACTTCATCAATGGGGTCTAGAACAATGACTGAATAAGTGATGAATCATCACCAAAACATAAATTTTATTTCCAACACTTGTATTATTACTTAGACTTATCCAAGGTCATCACAGACTTCCCTGGTTATAAGTCAGTCCATAAGTCTTCATTATTCTCTGTTGGTACTTGGTTGTCTTCACTTCGCCGAATTGTTGTTTCACTTAGCCATCCTACCAACTAGTACAATACTTGTCTGACTAAACTTATACAGCATGTCAGACTCTAAGTAAAGACTTATACAAAGATTTCTAACTTATTTCAGGCTTGCTATAACAGCTAGTATGGCCATCATCAAAACACATAAAATGTTCCTAACAATTTCCCCCTTTTTGATGATGCCAAAACCCTCATAAGACTGAACATAAGTAAACATTTTTCATATAATAAAAGAATAAAACTCCATAATTTTATTCATCCATAGAAGGGAAATAAAAAGTTCATTCAAAATTATTCAAAGGCAAAAGTTATTATTAAAAGGCTGCTTCTTCTTTTCAAACCTGATGCCCTTGTCCTTGCCTGTTGAGCTTCCCATTAAAGGGTTACTTCTTCTCTTCAAACCTGATGCCCTTTCCCTTGCCTGTTGACCTTCCCTTCCCTTTGGAGCTTTCAGGCTTACTGCTACCTTCCCTCTTTTTGGTAGCACCAAACCGTTCTTCCAGAATCTTATTTGTGGATTCAGATACTTGGATGATAGTGTTAACCTGCTTCCCTGACTCAAATAGAATGCCATCAAGAGTCTGAATTTGTAGAGTGTGCTCATTCAGAGTATCAACCAGGGGGTTGAGTTTGCCATCAAGTGTCTCTGCCAAGAATTCTAGATTTGTCTGGACATAATGGGGAATTAGATGTTTTAGGTTGTAGAGTAAGTCTCCTTGCCTCTCCATCATGACATCCTGAACTTTAATATGACTAATTAGAGCCTCAATCTTGTGATGAATGGAGGTTTCATTAATTCTCAGTGCAGTTTTAAGATTTTGTCTGCTCAGGTACTGCCTTTCCATGTCCATAATCAGTGGATTGATATCTAGATTGAAAACTCTGTCTGGATCTTCTTATGCTGGTGCAGATGCATCAGCCTGATCTCCTTCTTCTTCTTCTCCTTCTTTTTCAATCTTTAGATCAGATAGAGATTGTCTAGAGTGTCCCTCACCTCCAAGTCCTGGTGGGGAGTGTGCTGCTTCATCTTGTACAACAGCATCTCCTTCCTCATCTGGTATTCCCCATTGATCAATATTGGGGGTTCCTTCATAGTCCGCTGAGTGAAGTTCCTCAGCTGGTTCACTCAGCTGTTGTTGAACTTTGCTGCTGCTCTTTAGAATCACTTTTTGGAGCGTCGATCGTCTTCAGAAGTTTCAAACATGTCTTGATCATCATTTAATGATCATCTTCTTTCTCTTCATTGTCATCTTCCTCATCTTCGGATGAAGTGAGGTAGTATCTTTCCTCACCTTCTTCTAGATAGACTTCATCTTCCTGATGTTCTTTAATCATCACTTATCTCAATGGGTCTATCCTTATTACAGGGTAGACTCCTGTGTTGAACTTATCCTGATGGGGATCTAGTCCTTCTCCCAATGCTTGACCGGTTGCTTGCAGGTTGCTTTCGTTTCCTTCCTGATGTGGGTTGTGGTTTCTGGGATGGTTTAACATAGGTAAACATTACCTTTGCCTTATGCAGTTTGTGCAGTTGAATGGGTCGCACTTTGACTTGATCAAATAAAAATTGAGGAGGGAGCCCATACGATTTTCTTTCCCAAAAAACACCTTGCTTCTGTGAGTGCCCAGATCAATCTCTCTTTGAAGTTGTTCCTTTAATCTGTTGAAGATGAACAACGACCAGTTGAACTGAAGGCCTTGGTAGATAACAGCAATCAGTTTGATTCTAACCTCAATCATGTTGTGCATAGAAGCATTTCTTCCTTCAATGTTCTTGGTTAGTAAGGGGGTAAACTCGGCAAACGGTTGTTTGAGTGCCGCTCTATAAAAGTTCATTTTCTTGCCTCCCTTCCTTGGATTCTTGGCTATCTTAGCCCAGAAACCGTTGATATCGATTTCCATCCTCTTTACATCTACTGGGCCAGTGCTTGAGAGATTTAGACATCTATGGAGGAGACCTAAGGTGATAATCAGTTCTCGTCCAAATATGTTGCAAACAATACAATCTGGGTTACCCCTCTTCTCACTGGGTACGAAATCTGCATTTTTTCCGAAGGCGATTAGGTTTTCATAACATATCTCTGTGATTGGGGGATTTAAGATGGTCCTTAGCCCCAGATTTGTGCATCCATCGGCCAATCTTTGTGCTAGAGGATCATAGTTGCACAAAGCAAGATAGTACTCGGGTTAGAAGAACGATCCAGTAATGATCGATTTCTTACAGTGCTGGCTTGATTTCTGAACTGAAAAAGCTGAAGCTATTAAAAGATTTAAAAGGAGAAAAGCTTTGATTTTTCAGAGAAATAAGATTTGTAAAATGCAATATAGCGTAGAAACTTTCTGAAAAACTCTAAGTCTCGTATATATAGGAGAAATTTTGGTAGTGTGAATGCGGTTGAATATGGAAGGATTTGGTGAAGTAATGACATGATTTTGTGTATCAAAATCACGGTTTTTGAGTGTAGTGGGGGAGTGGATTGAGGTATGTAATGATAAATCCAGGGAATCGAGGTGTTGCCATCATTCCTTCTAAAATAACCTCCACAATATAAAATAATATCCACGTGTACAATCTTCCATAAAATAATTCTCCATAAATTCTTTGATTTGTCACATGTATAAAATTTGATTTTGTTCACACTTTACTTTGATGTTTTCTCCACGTAAATAGCGGTGAAGTGACTAGACTGGTCACTGGCCGGTTGAGTGGCTTCTTTACTGAGCTGCTCTATAAAAATGTTCCAAACAATTAGTGAAGTAGACTTCGCTAGTTATCAGTGCCTTTCCTGCCAAGTGAGCGCACCCAAAGTGGCAAAGGTTCAGTCAGTTGGTGAAGTCACTCTACTGATTACTCCAGTTAGCTGCTCCTTTTTACTTAATCAATTTCAATCATTCCCAACTCAGTTCTCAACATACAAAATCTTTCATGACTAAGTGGTTTTGTGAAAATATCAGCCAACTGATTTTCGTAGGTAAGTGTCTTAGGATAACATCTCCATTTTTCCACATGATCTCTGATAAAGTGATGTCTCACATCAATATGCTTTGTTCTTGAGTGAAGTACATAATTTTCTATGATTGATATTACACTTGTGTTATCACACATTATTGGAATTGTCTTTTCTTCTATGCTATAGTCTCTTAGATGTTGTCTGATCCATAATACTTGTGCACAACAGCTACCTGCTGCTATATATTCTACTTCAGCTGTTGAAATGGATATAGAATTTTTCTTTTTGCTAAACCATGATACTAGTCTGCTGCCTAGCATCTGACAAGTTCCTGAAGTACTTTTTCAATCAATCTTACATCCAACATAGTCTGAATCTGAATAGGATATCAATTTGAATCCTCCATCTTTTGGATACCAAATTCCTACATTGATTGTTTGCTTCAAATATTTAATGATTCTCTTAGCTGCTAGTAAGTGAGATTCCTTAGGTTGAGCTTGAAATCTTGTACAAACTCCTACTGCAAATGCTTTATCAGGTTTTCTTGCAGTTAAATAGAGTAGAGATCCAATAATTCCTCTATATAACTTTTGATCAAAATCATTTTCATTTTCATCCTTCCCAAAAATAACTCTTGCACACATTGGTGTATCTGATGTGCCACTTGTATCCATACCATATTTATGTATCAAGCCTTTTGTATACTTGTCTTGATTGATAAAGATGTCATCTTCCATTTGTTTCACTTGTAAACCAAGAAAATAATGGAGCTCTCCCATCATACTCATTTGGAATTTTCTTTTCTTCAGATTTACAAATTTCTCACATAGCTTTTCATCTTCTGATCCAAAAATAATGTCATTAACATAGATCTGAACTAGTAAAGTGCTTGTACCTTCTTCTAGCTTGAAGAGAGTCTTGTCAATGGTTCATTTGCTGAATCTATTGTTGATTAAGAATTGTGATAGTGTTTCATACCATGCTCTAGGTTCCTGTTTGAGTCCATATAGTGCCTTTTTGAGCTTGTATACTTTATCTTCCTTCCTTTTGAGTTGGAAACCAGGGGGTTGTTCCACATATACTTCTTCTTCTAGAAGTCAATTCAAAAATTCACTTTTGACATCCATTTGATATACTTTGAAATCCTTGTGTGCTGCAAAAGCTAGAAAAAGTCTTATTGCTTCTAATCTTGCTACTGGTGCAAAAGTTTCATCATAGTCTATGCCTTCAACTTGAGAGTATCCCTTCCCAACTAGACTTGCTTTATTTCTGACAACAGTTCCCTGTTCATCCATTTTGTTTCTGAATACCTATTTTGTTCCAATGATGTTCGCCATGTCTGGTCGGTCAACAAGTTCCCAGACATCATTTCTCTCAAATTCATTGAGCTCTTATTGCATGGTCGTAATCCAATCAGCATCTTGAATTGCATCATTTATTGTCTTGGGCTCTACCTGTGATAGAAGCAAGTTAACATGCTCTCTAGTTGTCTTCTGGTTCTAACTCTTGTATAAACATCTCCAATGACTTGTTCTTCAAGATGATCTCACAACCATTTCAAATCAGGCTGAAGTTGCTCTTGATCTGGTTCTTCCACAGCACCAGCTTGTGCATTAACTTCATGACCTTGTGTTGGTACTTCTGCTGTTGTATTGCCTGGTACTTCATATTGATCACCAAAGGTATGGTCTAGAATAGTGACTGGTACTTTTCTATACATGTAGACTTGTCCTTGTGCAACTTCTTCTTCAAATTTGTGTAAACTTTCACCATTTGTGTTTGGTTCATCAAAAACTACATGAATTGACTCCTCAATCACCAAGGTCCTTTTGTTGAGAACTCTGAATACTTTTCTTGTGTCTGAGTATCCCATGAAGATTGCTTCATCAGCTTTTTCATCTAAAGTATGTAGTTGATTCCTGTTCAAAACAAAACATTTAGATCCAAACATATGCAAATGTGAAATGTTAGGTTTTCTTCCATTCCAAATTTCATATGGTGTTTTTCATGGTGTTTGTTGATGATAGATCTCTTTTGAGATCAGGCACCAAGCAGGTCTGCTAGACCAGGGTTTCCCAATCTTACTGCACAACAACTTGACAAGTTGATGGCTCTGCTGAATGATCCTCCTAGACATGCAGCCTCCGTTTGGTTTCGGACTGACTGGATCCATTTGGATCCAACTTAATATTTTATTCACCCACTATCTTATTTACTTATTATTTTACAATCATTTCACAATCAACAAATAAAATAATATTAATCAATTCATTTTATTCACCACCTACACTATTCAACCATTACTTTATCAATATAATATTTCTCTCACCAATCATTTCACCAATCATTTCTTCATCAACACAAACTTTAATACAACATTTCAACCTTATAATCATTACTTTACATTATTTAATTTTATTTTCTCTCTCATGACTCAAATGGATCCAGTCCAGTTCGAAACCAAACGGAGCCGCAGGGTTTGCTATTGGCCAACCTGCTAATATTGTTAAACACTACTCACATGTTACAGGAACAGGTGACCTAATTTAGTAAGATCAATACAATGGATCTAGGACACTGGTGCCACAGATCATATTGTAGCTTCATTAGATTTGTTATGCAATCCCAAACCTTCATCTGGTATAAAAATAGGATTACCTAATGGAAATAATGTCTCAGTCACACATATAGGCCAAATGAGGATCAACACTCAACTGGTCCTATATGATGTGTTTTGTATTCCTAGTTTTAAGTATAACATTTTATCTTTACCTTCTTTCATTAATCATACAAAAGGTGCAGTTGTTTTTTCTGCTAACAAGTGTGTTTCGCAGGACAAGAACAAGAACATGATTGGTTCAGCTGAGTTACAGTGAGGAATTTATCTCATGGATCAGCCAATAAGACTTTCTGTTACCAATGCTATAGAGAACTACACTTTATCTAATAGATTAGATGATGCACTTTTATGGCACTACAGACTTGGACACTTGCCTGATAAGAGACTGCAAGTCATCAGTTCACAGTCTGCTGATGTCCAATTTTGTAATCATGACATTTGTTATGTCTCTCATATGGTTAAGTTGAAGAAAAATCCTTTTCCATACCACTGCAATAAATAATATTTTTGATCTTGTTCACCTTGATATTTGGGGTCCTTTGAGACATCATACTGTGAATGGCCAACAATATTTTCTTGCTCTTGTAGATGATTTTTCAATATTTACTTGGGTTGAGGCATAAATCTGAAGACTGTGACCTTGTTAAATATGCTACTACTATGTTTCATAAAATCATTAAAGGAATTAGATCTGACAATTGTGCAGAGTTTCAACTTGCTGACTTTTATGCATAGTAGGGTATCAAACATCAAACATCCTGTGTATGTACACCTGAGCAAGTGTTAAGGGTGAATTTACGTGCTTTATAACGTTATATTTTATAATGTTTCCCCCGACATTCGTATTAATCGCATGGAAATCACGTGTTTAAATGAATTATTGAGCGAATGACATTTTTAATGAGTTAATCGCAAAGTTGGTGAATTTATATGTTTTAATTATGATTTTATGGTTATTGGAATTGTGTTACGCTTTGCGGTATTTTTGATGTGATGTAGATACATGTTGGAGGCTAAATTGATGATCAATGTTGATATAATTCGAGCTAAATCAAGATAGAGATGAGAAAAGAAGGATAAAGATGGAGAAAAAGAGATAAAGATCAAGAAATCGAAATTCGGTCATATTGGATCAAGGCGTCCGTGTCCCGTCCAAAGGACGGGCGTTTGATCAAATGGACGAGCGTCCGGGAGGGTATTTTACATTCAAGCAAGTTTGGACGCAGGATGGACGCTAGATCGACGGGCGTCCGAAGAAGATTCGGCCCGACTCAAAGTTCAAAACGGACCGGACGAGCGTCCGAATATTGGACGGGCGTCCACGGCCGACCGAAGCGCAACCGACCTAGCTTATGACCTAGCCGACTTATTCATCTATTTAAGCGCTAGCCGCCCAAACCTAGCGATACGTAAAGATACACATAGAGACAAGCTTAGAGAGTCGAAAATTCATCTTAAAAACAAGCAGCGGCTTGTCCTTTCTTTTTGTTTCTTTTATTATGCAATCAAAACGATTTGTTGATTTCAAGACTATTATGAGTAACTAAACTCCCGGGTTGGACGAACGGGTGAAGCAATTCAGGAGGTGTTTGGTTTTCTTATTTTCTGCGTTTTGCAATCAATAAAGGTCAGATTTTTATTGCGTTTATTTCGTGCTTCATATCGATAGATAAAGCCTGTGATATTTGTTTGACGATAGTTGAATGAATTCTAGATCACCGCAATAGTAATCGCTTTAATCGATTTGTCTAAAAACGAAAGTTATCAAATTGTTAACCTAGATAATAGATTCGAAAGAATTTGTGCCTATCGTGCTTAAATAATCAATCTTTGATAAAAGTTGATAAACGGATTATCTAAGAAATTAGTAATCTGCTTTGGGTATAGGTTAATCTTGGCCTTTAGTAATTTGCATGCGTAGGGAGTTAGAATCTTTTACCGCTATCTTGAATTGTGGATCCCCGTTCGTCCGCCTTTCTCCCCATTATTTGATAAACCTAGAATTGTTACTCGTGACACTTTTTGCCTAAGCTTTAATACACATTCAACCTCACGTTCCTCGTGGGATCGACCCGGAATAATCGCTTTACTACAAGCTTTGCACTTGGAGCGACTAACCGGATTTTTATTACTTGTCTTTTTGTTTCGTTTACAAAAATCCACCACAAGTTTTTGGCGCCGTTGCCGGGGAACTTGGCACGGTTTTATGTGTTTTTAGCATAAGATTTAGGTAGATCATTCGCTGCTGTTTTAGTTAGGGTTTAAGGTTCTCCCTTAGTAGCCTCTTTTCTGCAATTTCTGCTTCTGTTCTTGTTCTTCCGGCACCAAACGAGCGTCTGGATCTTGGACGCCCGTCCGCTGGAAATTTTCGATCCAATTTTATTTTTATTCACTCAAACGAGCGTCCATAATATTTGGACGCCCGTTCAGGTATTCCTCGCCAACCGGACAAGCGTTTGTGTCACTAAACGCCCGTCCAGCCCCAATACCCACCCGCACGCCCGTCCATAACCTTGGACGCCCGTCCGTCTTCCCCGACTCCTTTCTTCTCTTTCTCTTTCTCTCCTTAGTTTGACTTCGTTATATGCAAACACGAAGTAAACAAGGACAAGCTTAATTTTTGAGCCCGAGCTTGAACGAGACGTAGTTCGAGTAAACCGTAAACGGAAAGTTCCCGAGCCCGTTCCGATTCCCGAAGAGGAAATCGAAGAGAGTTCGAGTGAAAACTCTTCTGAAGATAATTTCTTTTCCAACCTCTTCTTTGAGGAAGAAATTACCGTCTCAATGGCTCAAGCCAACCGTACCCCGGCGTACTATGCCACTCCCGGTGATGTTAATATTCGTTCGGGCCGTAGTTATCCCTACCGATACAAACCTCCGTTTGAGATAAGGCCAGCCCTCATCCAGATGGTGCAACATGCATCAACTTTCTATGGGTATCAATCTGAGAACCCCTACACGCATCTTTATGTATTTCTGGGTATATGCGATACTACTCGCATTAAGGATGTCAGTCACGACATCATTAAGCTGAAACTATTTCCATTCTCACTCCGTGGAGAAGCAATGGAATGGTTTAAATCTCTCCCTTCTGAATCTATCCAAACTTGGGCCCAGCTTGAAAGTCAATTTTTAGCCCAAGATTTCCCTCCGTCTAAGACAAACTCAATGTCTTAACGAGATCTCAAACTTTCATCAATTGAGTGATGAGTCCTTCTTTGAAGCATGGAAGCGTTTCAAAATTCTGTTAAACAAGTGCCCCCATCACGGAATGGATTTGCAGAGGAAGGTCCATACCTTCTTCAGTGGTCTGAATGAGTCCACTAAAGGGATGGTCAACTCCTCATCTAGAGGAGTCTTCTTGAAGAAAACCCCACAGCAAGGGTGGGAGTTATTTGAAGATATAGCTAGGTACAACTATGCACCCACGTATCAATCACCAACGATCCCTGCTGTACCCAAAATCGAAGAAGTCAACAACCAGAATCATGGTCAAATGATTGCAGCCCTGCAAGCTCAACTTTCTGCTTTGACCATGACTAAAAATCAGTCCTCTGCCCAACAGAATGCACAAGTATTCTCTTGCGATAACTGTTATCAGACTGGGCACATCAGTAACCACCGCGCACACTCCTACCCCCGGTTTTCAAGCCAATGCGCTCAACAAACAAGGCAAGATGATTCGTAAACCGTTATACCCGTGGACTTAGGGGTCACATTTCTACAACATGCCCCTTGAATGTTGGAAATGAGAGATACAATTCTTCTGGCCCGCAAAACCAGAAATTTTCAAACCGTAATAGAAATTATGTTCGAATCGTGGTTCGACCAAAACCGCACTCACAATTCGGGCTACAATCAGAATTCGGGGCAGAATACTACTCGCAATACCTACTACCAGCACCCCAACTCGAGTCAAAATTCAAATTCTCAACCAAGAACGAATCCAACCTGGCCCGCTAATCAAAACTCACAGCAGAACCGCCCTGATCAAGACCCCTCCGGCTCTCAAAACCCTCAAGGATCTTCAACTTATGGTACCACCCCTACAAGAGCAGAGTATGAAGAGCAACGGAGGACGATGAAGAACTTAGAAAGACAGTTAGGACAGATAGCTGAACAATTAGCTACCAGGCCTCAAGGTCAGCTACCGAGTTTTACAGAAAAGAATCCTAAAAGTGGGCATGCAGCCCAAGCTGAAGCAAGAACAAACCACTGTGCCGAGCTCGCACTTACTACCCCCTACGGACAAGAGGAGTCCAATGCTATGAATTTGAGATCCGGTACACAATTGCAACAACACCCTAGTTATAGACAGAACCAGGGAAACGAGTAAACCCTCCTACCCCTGATTCGGTAGGAGGGGAAGAATCGCAGTCCCCTGACTTGGATGAAGAGAAAGATGAAAATGAGATCGAAGCTGGAAAAGGATCTCGGGTGATTGAAAACCAAATTAATGAACCTGAGAAAGTCACTCAGGCAGAGGATCCCCTGACGAGTGAAAAGACTGAAAAAGTGGTAAGGTGGAAAGATCTTGAGGACAAAGCTATACGGGCTTCCTCCACCAGGAAAGTATTCTCCGAAGAAGAACTGAATAAGCTCCCGTTCCCACCAAGGAAGCACAACATTTCCTTATCTGAAGACAAGAAGTATGACAAAGTACTCAACCTACTAAGAAACACTCAAGTAAATTTGCCTTTATCCGAGGTATTGGTTGAAATGCCTAAGTACGCCAAGTTTGTGAAGGATGTTGTTTCGTCGAAGAAGAAATTGGGTGAAATGGAGAAAAGATTGGGAGAAGAATGCTCCGCTATTGCCGACGGAGGAATTCCTGAAAAGCGCAGCGATCCCGGAAAATTTGTCTTAACTCTGAAAATCAAGGATTTAAGCTTCCCAAATTCTCTGTGTGATTTAGGAGCGTCCATTAGTTTGATGTCTCTATCTGTCTGCAAGAGACTACACCTTGACCATCTATTGGAGCCTACCCCCATAAGTATCCAAATTTGCGTATAGATCTTTCAAGAGAGCCGACGGAGTGCTTAGAGACCTTCAGGTCCAAGTAGACAAATTCATATTTCCTGTGGATTGGTATGTCTTAGACACTAAAGAAGAAGATACCCCCCTCCTCCTAGGACGACCTTTCCTATCTACTGCTAGAGCCACTATAGATTGCGATGCAGGATTTGTCACTTTACGTGTTGGGGATGAGGAAGTACGCTACGCGTGTAGTTAAAGCCCTTAGATCACCTTCGAAAACCCCTCTCGGTTTTGTGCTTGAAACGTCGATGATTTCACGTACTACACCCCGGACGAGCTAGAGGCCGCCTATGGAGAAGAGCTTGCCGAAGAGGACCCAAGCTCTCGAAAGAACTCTTTCACCCTCGTAAGAAGTCGACTTGCTTGAGGCAAGAGTTTTTGACCCTATCACTAAGGAAGATCTAAAACAAGGAGAGGCCAAGACCGCTTTAGAGGAGCCTCCCGAGGACCTTTTTCTAAAACCTCTACCTCAAAGATTCGAAGTATATCTTCTTGAGAGAAGGTGAGCGCTTACCTCTGATTATCTCCTCTACACTGTCAGCGGAAGAAGAAGCCGAGTTAGTTGATGTTCAAGAAGAAAAATGAGAAAGCCTTCGGTTGGCAGGTAGGTGATATAAGAGGAATATCTCCAGACGTCTGTATGCATAAAATTAGAACCGAAGAAGGTGCAAAGAGTATAAGACAACCACAGAGACGTTTAAACCCACACATGCAGGAAGTGGTAAAGAAAGAGATCATTAAGCTATTGGATATGGGGATTATTTATGCGATAGCTGATAGCGATTGGGTCTCCCCCACTCAGGTAGTACCAAAAAAAGGAGGTATTACAATTGAAAAGAATGACAAAGGTGAAGAGGTAGCTGTCAGATTAGTCACCGGGTACAGAGTCTGTATAGACTATAGGAAGCTAAACGAGGTGACCTTAAAAGACCATTTCCCTCTCCCCTTCATAGACCAAATGTTGGAACGTTTGGCGGGGCATGCTTTCTACTGTTTTCTGGACGGTTATTCAGGTTATTTCCAAATCCCTATTGACCCGCAGATCAAGAGAAAACAACCTTCACCGCCCCTATGGTACTTTCGCTTATAGGCGAATGCCCTTTGGACTTTGCAATGCGCCGCCTACGTTTCGTAGATGTATGTTGGCTATCTTTGATGGACTTATAGAGAAATGCATGGAGGTATTCATGGACGACTTCTCGGTGTTTGGCACATCGTTTACGGACTCGTCTTGAAAATCTAGACAAAGCACCGCAGGTGTGTGGAGAAGAACTTGATTCTCAATTGGGAGAAGTGCCATCTTATGGTGACCGAGGGGATTGTTTTAGGTCACAAGATCTCCGCTAAAGGCATAGAGGTTGATAAAGCTAAGGTAGAAACTATTGAAAAGATGAATTACCCCAGAAACACGAAGGAAGTAAGAAGTTTCCTTGGTCATGTGGGTTTCTACAGGAGATTTATAAAAGATTTTTCAAAAATATCGAAACCTTTATCAACTCTACTGAAAGATGACGTCACCTTCAATTTCGATAATGACTGTCAAGTTGCCTTCAAAGAGCTTAAACAGCGTTTGACCTCTGCCCCTATCCTGATCTCTCCGGATTGGAACATTCCATTCGAACCGATGTGTGATGCCTCCAACTACGCTGTGGGTGCTGTATTAGGACAAAGGGTTAATGGTAAATTCCAACCTATCTCGTACGCGAGTCATTTGAATCCAGCCCAAGCAAATTACACCACTACGGAAAAGGAACTATTAGCGGTTGTGTTTTCCATGGATAAGTTCCGCAGCTATTTGCTTGGTGCCAAGGTAATTGTATGGACTGATCATGCAAAGATTGCATTACTTAATGAACAAGAAGGATGCTAAACCAAGACTCGCTAAGGTGGATTCTTACACTACAAGAATTCGATGTTCACATCAAGGATATAAGGGGTAGTGAGAACACCGTAGCGTAGACCATATTTCAAGAGTAATACCAAGAGGCCGAGGAAGATCCTTTAGATATTGATCTTTATTATCCCTTCGAGAGCGTCATGAATATGGATATCCATACCCCCGACCCCCCTTGGTATGCTTCGATTGTCAATTACCTTCATTCTAGCTACTTGAATCCCGAATTTTCTTACCAGGAGAAGAAGAAGTTCTTCTCTGATCTGAAGTACTATGTCTGGGAAGAACCATATCTATTCAAGATCTGCAAGGATGGGTTACTCCGCCGGTGTGTACCTGAATGCGAGCAACGGGATATTATTGTGCAATGTCATAGTGGCCCCACTGGCGGCCATTTTAATGCATGGAAGACCGTTGCCAAAATCTTTCAATGTGGTTTCTACTGGCCCAAGATTTTTAAAGATACTGAAGCCTTCTGCAAAAGCTGCGATAGGTGCCAGAGAACCGGTACTTTGACCAGGCGGTACGATATGCCGCTTCAACCCATATTGGAATGTGAAGTGTTTGACGTATGGGGCATAGACTTTATGGGACCATTTCCATCTTCATGCGGAAATAAATACATTCTGGTCTGTGTAGACTATGTTTCTAAATGGGTAGAGGCTGTCGCAACTCCACTAAATGATCATAAAACGGTCATGAAATTTCTGAAGAGACACATTTTCACGAGGTTTGGCTGCCCTAGAGCTCTGATCAGCGATGAAGGGTCACACTTCATTAATAGACCCCTGGATAGCCTGTTAGCTAAGTATGGTGTTAAGCATAAAGTGGCACACCATATCACCCTATGACCAGTGGGCAAGTTGAGCGTAGTAATCAGAGTATAAAGAAAATCCTCGAGAAAACGGTCAACTCTCATCGAAAGGATTGGAGTCTGAAGCTGGATGATGTACTGTGGGCTTACCGGACCGCATACAAAAACCCTATGGGTACATCACCATACCAAATGGTTTATGGAAAGCCCCGTCATTTGCCGGTAGAATTAGAGCATAGAGCTTATTGGGCAACTAAGTTCCTAAACTTCGACTCCCAAGCTTGTGGAGAACGTAGGCTCCAGCAGATACATGAATTAGACGAGTTCAGGCTCCAAGCTTATGAGAGTTCACGGATAAGCAAGGAAAGGATGAAATTCCTTCATGATAAAAAGATCAAGAACAGGGAGTTTCATGCAGGCGAGCTGGTACTGTTATACAATTCCAGGCTGCATCTTTTCCCCGGAAAGCTAAGGACGCGGTGGTCCGGTCCATTTGAGGTCCTGTCTGTCTTTCCTAGCGGCGTTTTGGAACTTAAGGGGATTGGTGATCAGCCTTTCAAGGTCAATGGTCAACGATGCAAACACTATATTGGCCAACCGAAGTAATCACCCGAGGTAGTTAAATTCCTTGATTTGTTAAGTTGTATCACTTCAGGAGTCGATGACTGCGATGAGTTCTCCCCAGACCTATTCTCTGATGATAGTACCGAATCACCACCGAAGTTTTTGCCGGAAGTCGGGACATGCAACAATATTGGAAGGAAGTGGATTTGAAGAAGCATAAAGTACGGAAGAGATCCCCAGACAGACAGAAGATCAAGCAGACCTGGGAAAAATGGTTGGGTCGAATCCCGAGTCTGCACTGCTGTTTTTGTAGACCTAATTTTGTTAAGAATTCTGTTGCTGAGATGACCGGCAAAAAGCCAAAGTGGCCCGACCCGGGTTAGACCTGAATTGAATGTCGAGCTAACGACATAAACCAAAAGCGCCACTAGGGGGCATCCTAGATATCAAATCTTGTTTCAGTTTTCACTCAGTTCTTTTTGCTTTCGTATGTTATTTTAGTTAGTTTTACTAAGCTTTTATGTTTCTATCTGGTCGTAGTTGCTTTCTAGTTATGGATCTTTACGGAGTTCGCCCTGAGGAGTTTCCACTCATTAGTCGGATTCCGCTGATCACAGTAGATGTTGGACCAGGAGGCACTATAATTCTTCATGTAGATTTTGATATCAGTACTCAGGTTAAGACCATCACATACGTTATCATTGTTCCACCTTGTTCGGGAGGCAGCGATTTCACGACTGAGGAGTTGCAGGAGGCCATAAGACGTCCGTACAAGATACTTAATGATCCTATGCTGACGGATTTGGCACTGGTGCTGCGGGCTGAGCATTTCAGAGGTGCTGAGGTAGCTGGTGAGGATTGGTGTTTGCAGGATGAGTACGATTTTCCTCCGGCTATCGACATGCTTCGACATCTCATTCGCATAGTGGACTGGGACAAGATCTACGCAGACCAGTAACCTATTAGTCAGTTTTGTCTCCGTCGAGCCCCGACGTAAAATGAAAGCGCTGGGTGGGAGGCAACCCACCGTTACTTATCTATTTTTTGTTTTTGATGGTACTTCGTTGATTTATAGTTGTATTTTTTTTAAAATCTCAATTAAGTTAATAATATAAAAAAAAACAAAAAAAAAAAACAAAAAAAAAAAATGCACTTTTGAATTTGAGTTGTATGGAATTTTATGATTTTTGCATTTAAGCCTTATTGGACGCCCGTCCATCAGTATAGACGCCCGTCCGGCATGACTAAACTTTAGACGAACGTTCACTAGGCATGGACGCTCGTCTGATAATCTCCCTCCAATCCTGTATGTGATTTAAAATCTCGGACGAGCGTCTACTAAACCGGACGCCCGTCCGGCCCATCCGATTTCCCGGTGGACGCCCGTCCTCCGAGTTGGACGAGCATCCAACCTCTCGTCTATATATACGCCCTCAACGCATGAACCCTCACTTTTCGCTTTTCAAATCGCCAAACCGTTTCCTCTCCCTCTTTTTGGCCTCAAATCTTCATTTCTAAACCATTTTGAGCGATTCCAAGTGCTACAGCCGCTCTTGATACCCTCTCTTTGATTCTCACAATCAAATCCTCCAACACACAAGATATTTTTGGAGAATCGGGCCCCATTCACGTCCGACTTTTCAGAGAAAAAATTCGATCTTGGAGCCCATTTCGGTGTTGTTTGGATTGATTTTCACCTCGATCAGCATCTACCCATCTTACCCGGTAAGTTAGTAACAACTTTTCTCGATTTTGTTCACGTTTTTCTGAGTTCGATCTTTGGGTCGGCTCGTTCCCTTGAATATCATCTTATTTGTTTTCTTTCTTTCGTTTTTGATTCTTGGCTCTTGCTGGTTGATGTTGTTGATGATGAATGGGTTGGTTATTGATCATGGATGGTTGTGATTGTGGTTTGGTTGATTTGAAATCCCGCTTTGGATGTTAAACGGGTACCTTTTGTGGGTATTGGGATTGTTTGATGTAGACTAGGCTTGGAAATGGTTCATAAGAAGGGAGTTGTGAAGCGACACGGGAAGGAAGTAGCTAGGGAGGCCGGGAAAAAGCGCAAAGAGTTCGACCCCACCTTAGTTGATCCCAACCGGGGTGTGAGTATTCGGGAGCAACCCCCTAGAGCCACCCAAACTAGGGCAACCTTGCGAGATGAGCCTAGTTCAGATTCTGAAACGGATGAGGATGTGCCATTAGCACGAATGCCTAGGGTTTCCCGAGGAGGAGGATCGTCTAGAGCTGCGGAGACGGTAGAAGCGACTTTTGAGGAGGAACCTGTTGTCCCTAGGACTGCCCCACCTAGGAAGAAGTCTAAAACCATCCCTCCCATGCCAATGCCTCGTCGATTCATAAACCCTAGGGCCCATGAGGTTTTTACTAAGCATTATTTTTCACGGAATATGTTGGTTGAGAGGGCTGTGTTGGAGGCGAATGTCGATCCGGGGTTCGTTAAGTTGCTCAAGGTCCGGAAATGGGAAGCTTTAATGACAATCCCGACTACCCCAGTCAATAGCTCCCTAGTTAGGGAATTTTACGCAAATTGTTCGGAGACCGACTTAGGGAAAGAGATAGTCATGGTTCGAGGGGTAGAAGTTCCCTTTACACCGGAGGTGATTAATCAGAAGTACAACTTAGCGGCCTTTGAGGGAAGGGATTATAAGGAAGAAATCGTGCATAGACGAGTTTGGGACGGATCCTTTGGAAGAGTTGTGATTGCGGGTTTGTCCGGATGTTGCCCGGACGTTGAAACCGGGGGAGACCGGAAAGAGTTGGTTACCACGACCTGGACAGAGGATTGGAAGGTCCAGTGTCGCTTTATTCAGAGTCGGTTGTTGCCGAAAAACAACCTGACGCATTTTCATATAGGTGACCCGGGTATGCTTGTATGCGTTGACGTTTGGCTTTGAATGTAAATGTGGGACGGGCGTTATATGACGAGGTGGCTACTAATCGAAAAAACTATTCTCGTAGCCCGATTATCCCTCACCCGATCCACGCCTCTCGTTTTGATGCCGGTGTGCCTGAGTACGGGGCCGATCACAAGCTGATAACTAGATTTTGGATCTAGATTGAGGAAATCAATGAAGGAACGAAGAACACGAGCAAAGCTTAGCTTTTCCTTGGAATCAGCACCTCGGAATCACCAAGTTGAGAACGTCACAACAAAGGTTGCTCAAACCTTTGATAGATTCTCAAGTTATCACTTACCTAATCAAGCAAGGTAAAGTATAAACTCACAAAAGCTTTCAATCACTGAAAAACTTTAACTTTATAAAATATCACTCAAGGATTGTCTATCTTACAAATGAAAATTACAATGCTTTATATAGGTAATAAGTAGGACTAGAATTCATGCACTAAATATGAAAAGACTCCCTAGAAATTATAATCAATAATGGCGCCCTTTGCTCTTCCAAGATCAGCCATAAATTCTCTTGGATGTATCTTCCAGATTCAATGTGTCTTGAATGCTCCAAATACAATGTATTTTGATCAGCAGCTTTCTCGGTCTGTATCTTGTGCTTCGTTTATCCAATGAATGCAAACCATATATGAAAATTATAGTTCTCGAAGAGATCTACAACTTTCATGAAGGACTTAATTTCATACGGATGAGTTATAAGGGTCAAAATTGCTAAATACAGTAGCTCCGCTTCGCTTCCAGAATTTGCCGAATAATTCTAAAATAGTAATGTGTCTTTAATGTTTGGGTTTTGATAGTTTGCCAATATGGTTCATATCATTCCCTCCCGGCTAAAAATGATTCGTCCTCGAATCAACAAGATGTCGTAGAACTGCACACCATCAATCTTGACACCAGTAACCTCCACAAGAAATCCCAAAGATATGCCAGGGTCAAAACTTACGCGAACAAAGAACTTGAACGCATGAGGATTTGGAGTATGCGCACCATGCTGCACCAAAAGAATACCAAAACAACCTCGTGACTGGATATATTTGGAAACGAACCCAAGGTCGGAAACAAGAGAATCAGATAAATGCAAATCCGGAGATACGTCAACATGCACCAAATACGGATCAGCAAATCTGTGCTTCAATATGCCACTATCCTCAACAATATGAATATCAACTATAGGATGAATAGGGGCTGCATATGGAGTATCCCTAACCACTAACTCATCCACTGTATCAGCAGCACTATCATCGGCAACATTGAAATCACTGACAACCTCAGCCTCAATGACTATCTCTTCAACTACATTCGGGTGTACTTCAGCCTCAATGACTATCTCTTCCTCGGTGGTAACAACAACAACATCATCCACAACTGTATCAGCCACGGTTTTGGCCTCAAACTGAACATTATCATCGTGCACCACATCATTAAGAGGATTTTGAACAATACAGTTAACTTGAAAGAATATTGGTGCCTTGCCCCATGCAGCTTCGGCAATAGTTATACCATACTGCAGAAAGAAAAGTGCGTCTTCAGCCGTCGATTTTGCGCCAAATATCCTCCTTCGTCTTGGGTCAGTATGTTTGTAATGCTCTAGTTCCTTCTGTAATCGAGCAATATTTTCTTGCAGAAGTTGTCGTAAAGGTATTCCTTTTCGCTCCGCGAGGTAATCATTTTGTTCCTTCACAAATTCTGCGTCTGCTTCCTTGACATCAGCCGGATAATATAGCTTGGGATCATATTCCATATAGTACACAAACCCATCGTAGCGTATCGTACCACAACGACCCCACTTCATCTCAAACTCGGATAATTCTCGAACGAGAACACGAAATGACAGCAATTTTCACGACCAAACGGTCAGGAATTTGTGAAGACACAAAGAATAAAACTTGTAGATCATGAATTTTTTTAGAGGATATCAAAATTTCAAATCATTTGGAGGTGTATAGGTCGACCAATCAATCGTCGTTTGGCAAGTGATGCAATCTGTCAAAATTTCCCAGATTTGATAACAGTGACTTACGGTGCCTATTGTGACCAAACTATTTCGATTTTGGAAAAACTCAAATGATGAAAGTTGTAGAACAGAGAATTTTCAATGGGGTCACCAATTTTAGGGGAATTTGGAATCGTTTAAGACACCTAAATCGAAATAGTATAAATATGTAGTGCTGCAGAATTCGAAAAAAAAAAAACTTGAAGATATGAAGGCAACAACTCAAAGAAGATGAACCGACACGTTTTTTTTTATATAAAGGACGAAATGAAAAAGAGAGAGGAAAAAAAAAAGGATATTTGATACCTCAATCCCTATGTCTCTGATACCAATTGATAACTCGATTTTTGATCTAGATTTAAGTATTCAACAAAATAAGCTAGTAATCATGTTTTTATGAAGAGAAAACAAGAAGAAATGAAAAACTTACTAGAACAAATGGATTTTAGAACGAAAATGAAAGGATAGGAGCAGCTTAGATCCACCCTCGGAGTCGCACTTCGGGTTTCTCCAAGTTCGAGAATATCGCACAAAGGTCGCTCACACCTTTGATAAATTCTCTAGTTAAACCTTCACCCAGTCACAAGGAAAAAGTTTTAACTATTTGTTTCAATCACTGAAACTTTAAAATATATAATATTTCACTGAAACCCGAGGCCTATACAGCGTGAGAAGGGTAAGCCTTCGGGTCAGCCAGAGTCGGGGGCACCGCGAGGGCTGGTTCATCCTCGGTACAGACTCGAGCATCCTCACTTCCGGCTTTATCCCCCTCGGTCCGTATGAGATTAAGTATGGCCAACGGTATCCGGGATTGGATGTGCGATATCCACGAAACGCGAAAGAACATGATGTACGTGCTTTGAGATGCCTTGTGGAGGACAAGAAGCCGAGGGATATGCGATTTTCAAGGAGAGTGATACGGAGTTCGTCTTCTCGGATGAGATTGAGCGAGGCTATTGCAGATGTTATTCACGAGTCTGAGTCATCCGATGAGGAGCAGCCTGCCTCAGTAGACGAGACTACGGCACCACCTTCTGCGCCCTCCTCTGACCCTCCAGCTGCTGATTCTGCGCCGCCGGGCCAACCTTGATCTTATTTGTCTATTTTTATGGTTGTATTGACATTTTTACTTATCTGGTTCGTTGTAGTTTGATATTGCTACTACTATTTATTTACGATGAAACATGTAAGCCATAAGGCGCCCGTACTTTCATTTCTGTCATTCGTGCACATACCTGGATGGATTGAATGCTTACGCTTTTGTTTTCTCTTAATTTTGATCTCTCTTCTTCATTCTATTGTACTCCCCCGTTTTCCCCGAGATGTTTCCATGTTTCCCAAGTTGGGCAGGTCTATTTTTTTTTAGCGGTTACTCCGGGCTACATTGTATGACTACGACTTTCCGGTGTCACTAGATAGGCTCCGGCCTGACCGACGATTCGTGTACCGGTTGCAATCAGCTAAGTGTTCTTTTATTTCTCTTTCTGCACAACATGAGGGCATGTTGCACTTTTAAGTGTGGGGGAGTGGAGGGGATTAGTCGATATGTATCTATACATTTGCTTATATGCTTATATGATGTTATTTCTATGCTAAAATGAGCTCAATTTTAATTTTTTTTGTTTTGTCCCGAGTAGGCAATACACGTTTTTGTTCGGTTTGTTATAGTCATTGATGCTGTATACCATATTTTTAGTGAGTTAGTTGTTTCACCAAGATTTATTTTTCACAAGCCATAGCGAACGATGAGCTATTTTATAAAGTTATACCCCATTTTGGATTAGTGATTTTTGATTTTCTTATAAGTCATGTGCTTAGTGCTACGTTTATATTTCGAGAAGTATGATAGCTTGTATTTAGTTCCGTAGTATGATATACTGTGAATATCTAGACGTTTGAATGTGATAAGTAACACGTAGCTATTGTCAAAGTGAAAAAGTTGAATTAATATGAAATTATTCGTGTGTGTCGAAAGCTAGTCGATGATTTGGGTGAGGTAGGGTGTACCACGTATGTCCTATACCACTATGATGACTAAAAGCTCACGACAGTTAGGAAAAGCTGCCTTATGATTGGAGTAAGGTAGGGTGTTATCTCGAAATGTCCTATTCTGCTATGAGGGCAATAGCTTCTTCTAATGTGTGTTTAAAGTGAAATAGTTAAATCAACTTAATAATTGGTATGGAATGAATATAAGACTTAGTTGTCGTTAATCTTATCCCCAGTATAAACCGATGGATATGTTGTAGGGATTATCCTCTGAGTATATCGGAAAGGCCCTAGATTCACTCAATCATTCTTTTCGGGATATGTCACGTTTGTAGGGTGCATCTTATGAGTGTCACTTATTGCTAGTCTACGAGGGGGTATTAGCTAGTTTTACTTTGAGTTCTTCAAGTTTGGATTTAGTGGAAGTTTGTTATGGTTGTGCACACACTCACGTGGGTGAACATCTAATTTATTTGAATCTGTGGTATATGTGTTGAGGTGTCTATACTCTTTCCGAGCCTTTATCTTGTTTTGTTTTGCTCGGGACGAGCAAAGTTTAAGTGTGGGGGAGTTGTTAAGGGTGAATTTACGTGCTTTATAACGTTATATTTTATAATGTTTCCCCCGACATTCGTATTAATCGCATGGAAATCACGTGTTTAAATGAATTATTGAGCGAATGACATTTTTAATGAGTTAATCGCAAAGTTGGTGAATTTATATGTTTTAATTATGATTTTATGGTTATTGGAATTGTGTTACGCTTTGCGGTATTTTTGATGTGATGTAGATACATGTTGGAGGCTAAATTGATGATCAATGTTGATATAATTCGAGCTAAATCAAGATAGAGATGAGAAAAGAAGGATAAAGATGGAGAAAAAGAGATAAAGATCAAGAAATCGAAATTCAGTCATATTGGACTGGCGTCCAGGTCCCGTCCAGTGGACGGGCGTTTGATCAAATGGACGAGCGTCCAGGAGGGTATTTTACATTCAGCAAGTTTGGACGCAGGATGGACGCTAGATCAGACGGGCGTCTGAAGAAGATTCGGCCCGACTCAAAGTTCAAAACGGACCGGACGAGCGTCCAGAATATTGGACGGGCGTCCACGGCCGACTGAAGCGCAACCGACCTAGCTTATGACCTAGCCGACTTATTCATCTATTTAAGCAGCAGCGCCCAAACCTAGCAGACACAGAAAGATACACATAGAGACAGTTAGAGAGTCGAAAATTCATCTTAAAAACAGCAGCAGTTTGTCCTTTCTTTTTGTTTCTTTTATTATGCAATCAAAACGATTTGTTGATTTCAAGACTATTATGAGTAACTAAACTCCCGGGTTGGACGAACGGGTGAAGCAATTCAGGAGGTGTTTGGTTTTCTTATTTTCTGCGTTTTGCAATCAATAGAGGTCAGATTTTTATTGCGTTTATTTCGTGCTTCATATCGATAGATAAAGCCTGTGATATTTGTTTGACGATAGTTGAATGAATTCTAGATCACCGCAATAGTAATCAGTTTAATCGATTTGTCTAAAAACGAAAGTTATCAAATTGTTAACCTAGATAATAGATTCGAAAGAATTTGTGCCTATCGTGCTTAAATAATCAATCTTTGATAAAAGTTGATAAACGGATTATCTAAGAAATTAGTAATCTGCTTTGGGTATAGGTTAATCTTGGCCTTTAGTAATTTGCATGCGTAGGGAGTTAGAATCTTTTACCGCTATCTTGAATTGTGGATCCCCGTTCGTCTGCCTTTCTCCCCATTATTTGATAAACCTAGAATTGTTACTCGTGACACTTTTTGCCTAAGCTTTAATACACATTCAACCTCACGTTCCTCGTGGGATCGACCCGGAATAATCGCTTTACTACAAGCTTTGCACTTGGAGCGACTAACCGGATTTTTATTACTTGTCTTTTTGTTTCGTTTACAAAAATCCACCACAGCAAGATGGTATTGTTGAGAGAAAACATCAGCATCTGCTGAATGTTGCAAGAGGTTTGAGGTTCCAAAGTAATTTGTCCATTGAATATTAGGGTTTTTGTCTTTTACATGCTGTAAAGTTAATTAATGCCACACCTACACCCCTGCTAAAGGAAAGCACTCCACATGAAGTTCTTTATGGCACAAAACCAGACTATTCTATGTTTAAATTTTTCGGTTGCTTAGTTTTTTCATGCACACTTCAGCAGTATAGGACCAAATTTGACTCAAGATGTAGGACATGTGTCTATCCTGGGAATTCAACCACCTCCAAGGGTGTCATTCTCTTAGATATTACCAACAAAGACATTTTTGTTGCTAGAAATACTCAATTCCATGAAACTTATTTTCCTCTCTTTCAACAGGTCTTGGGAAAGCCCAGATATCTTGCTGACATGCACGTTCCTTTACCAGTGATGGATAGTTTTTATGACCTACAGAATGAGTCAGCAGACCAACCAGCAATTGGATCAGCCGCTGCTGATCAATCCAATGAAAGGCATGCACCAGTACATCAGGAACCTGAACCCACACAACTAAGAAGGTCCACAAGAACAAGAAAATCGCAAACCTTTTATCAAGGGGGTGCTCATAATGTTCAGCAGACTCCACATCTGCTGAATAAAGTAATGTGTCTGGACAATCTCTCGACAGACTATGCCTGATTTATTAATGCTATTGAAGCAGTTAAAGTGCCTAAGACCTACAATAAAGCTATCAAGAATGATGAATGGAAGAAGGCCATGAACAAAGAACTTGAAGTTTTATAGAAGACTCACACTTGGAAGATTTGATTTGCCCCCAGGCAATAAACCAATAGGTTGCAAATGGGTATACGGAATCAATCATAATCCTGATTGATAAGTAGAGAGATACAAAGCAAGATTAGTAGCAAAAGGCTATACTCAGACATATGGGATTGATTATCAAGAAACCTTTTCCTATGTTGTCAAAATTACTACAGTCAGAACCTTACTTGCAGCAGCAGCAACCAACAATTGGCATCTACATCAGATGGATGTCAATACTGCTTTTTTACATGGAGATTTTCATGAAGAAGTGTACATGCAGTTACCTCTAAGCTGTGCAGCAACCAAACCAAACCAAGTTTGTAGGCTTACTAAGTCATTGTATGGCCTCAAGCAAGCCAGCACACAATGGAATTGCAAGTTGACTGAATCTTTGGAGGCTCAAGGATTCACTCAACCAAAAATGACCACAGTTTGTTTACAAAAGGATCAGGAGAGTCCTTTATTGCTTTACTGGTCTATGTAAATGACATCATAGCAGCAAGCCCTAGTGTAGAGTTAATTCAGCAGGTCAAAGATGCTCTACATGAATAGTTCACTATCAAAGATCTAGGAAAATTGAGATATTTTCTAGGCATTGAGGCTACTAGATGTCCAAAAGGCATATCCATTTCACAAAGAAAATACACACTTAACCTCCCAGAATATTATGAATTTTTGGGAGCTAAACTTGCTAGGACACCTATGGAGTCTATGCAGACTTTACAGCATGGTGATTCACCACTTTTTGAGGGTAACACTGCATATAGATCCCTAGTGGGTAAATTAATTTACCTCACTTTTACCAGACCAGATATTGCTTTACAGTACAACAACTAAGTCAATTTCTGGACACTCCGACTAAAAATCACAAGAAGGCAGCTCATTGACTGCTGAGGTACTTGAAGACCAATCCTGGCCAAAGAATCTTCTTTCCAGTAGATAATAATCTTATACTTGAGGGTTTTACAGATAGTGATTGGGCTGGTTCCTGAAACAAGAATATCAGTATCAGGTTACATAATGTTCCTAGGAGATGCACCAATCTCTTGGAAGGCAAAGACGCAAACAACAATTGCTAGAAACTCATCAGAGGCTGGGTACAGGGCAATTGCAAATGCAGTTTGTGAAATCCAGTGTATAATCTATATACTACAGGATTTACAGGTTCCAGTTCAGTTGCATGTTGTGTTATTTTGTGACAATGCCACTGTCGTGCACATTTCACAATCCTATCTTTCATGAAAGAACAAAACACATTGAATTGACTACTATGTTGTGAGATACAAAGTCAAATCAGGACTCATCAAACTTCTTCCAGTCAATACAAAAGAACAAATAGCTGACATCCTCACCAAATCCTTGGATGCACCCATTTTCTCCTATTTACTAGACAAATTAGGAATTTCAAAGATCTTGTAGACTTCAAGTAGCTGATAGGAATGCTGAGTGCAAGCTAATCATGTACCACTCACAAATTGAGAGGGTGTTACAGTATAAAACCTGATGGGAAGGCTGAGTGCACTTTGCTGATCGTATGAAGATATCAGCAGCCTATTGACAGCAAACACCAGCAGCCTACTGACAGTATAAATGCCAACAGCCTGCTGATTAGTTAGTTCGATATAGAAAATGGTTATTTTGTTGTAATCTGTTATAACCGTTTGTAACTTACTTGCAACTAATTCATGAGGTGTATGAAGCTATAAATACCTCATGATCAGCTACATTGGAATCACATTGTAACTTTTACGTGATCAATAAAAATTCCGCATTTTATTTTGTTTGTTTGTAATTCTACAAACTTCATCAGTCTTTCAATCCACCACATACATGATGTCTTCTCTTTTTCCTGCAAGTACAACTGTGCTGGTATGATTGTGATCACTTCGCATCCTTCTTTGTTTAAATGTACATTGTAGCCTTTGTCACAAAATTGACTAATACATAGAGATTGAAACTCAATCCTTTAGCATAAGCCATATTTTGAATCTTCAAATTGTTCTTGGACATTGTGCCTTCCCCCTTAATTTTTCCAGGGTTTTCTTTGCCTTCAAATGTAACTTTGGGTCCATCAAAAGCTTTAAAGTCAGTCAACCATCCTTTGTTCCCTGTCATATGTCTGGAACATCCACTATCTATGTACCAGACATCCTACAAAACAAATTAAGCAAGTTTAGGTACCCAATACTGTCCAAAGCAAGTTTTGGGTCCATACATGTTAGCAGTCATGCCTCCTACTCCAAGTACAAATCCAAAGGATCTTCTTCTAGGATGGTTGAAGTCAACAACCTCATATGTATATGGCATGGCAGAATACTTCTTGATAGAATTATTCTGATTCAATTCTCTACATTTAGGTGCATTTGCATCCCTTTTCACTCTCCAATATGCAGGAGGAAACTTATTTTCATATTGCTTCTTGTGTCCAAGAATATGCCTGCGTTGGCTTTTCCTAAACACATGTTGCATGGCATGAAATGGTTTCTTCTTGTATTTTGGGGGTGTAACATTCCAATCATCCTCTGAAGGGTAAAGTCTTCCCTTACCTTTCAGTAAGCCATTGCCTTTAATGGGCTGGTTTGACTATTTACTATGATGTTTCACTGCACTGGTCTTTCGCTTCACTGGTGCATGATGAGTAGTGGGAACCATGGTATTTCCTTTTTTGAATTTTGGTCCAGTTTTGGTCCTTGATCGCGTGCAAAGCACTTACTATCAATAGGACTAGGTCTATCGTAGTAGAGTACTGGCGAGTCAAGGTCGATCCCATAGAGACTCGTAAGAACGTCTAATTATCAAGATTGAGCTTGTCACAAATATGGTCTATGACCAACTATAATATAGACAGTAGTAAATTTGGTAACAATCAACTAGCAAGATTATGCAAGTTCAACGGAGCAACAAGAGTTTCTAATGTATTAGTTCAATTATGAGTAATTAGTTATTCCCCCCACACATGCAACAGTCCTCCCCATTGGTGAATTTAAATTCAATGTTCAGCTACGGGTACAACTCCTAACCCTATCTACCCTGACAATGGTAGTAGACAATCTATACGCAAGCTACCCTCCTTAATTGGTCCGTAATTGCCCATACGCATAAAGAACTAAAGTTATCGATATTGAGCGCTAACTCATACCGTAAACCTGCCTAGACAGTTGTCGACACTGATCGGCACATTCCTAGGGTCCATCTAGATAATGTCCAAACTAACACTTCACTATTCATATTTCATGCTAGTTTTACGATGACATGCAAATAGTTGATCAGGCTACTAACATGTAAATTAAATCTATTGATCAATGTAGCTAATGCCAATTATCATGAATTAATAATTTACTAGGTATTCAGATCTAGCGATATAGACCGCCGCAGATTTGAAGAACGCAACTACTATTTCATGATTTCTTCACCAACGAATCAGATCTATAACACATGAGGTAAAATAAACTAACTACTATATAATGAAACTAAATAAGCAATTAAAACATACTAGTCGAATAGAACAATGATAGATCTACATCTTGGAAAAGACAAAAAATCATACGCTCAAAGACGAGTGTAGATCTCCCTCGGATCTCTCCCTAGGCGGCGACTCCGTCGTCTCCCCGACCAGAACTCATAAAATAATAAAACAAAGAACAAAGAACTTTTATTGCATAATACTTGTCTTGAAAATTGTACACTTGTGTTCTAAGGAAAAGCCTCTTATTTATATCTACCTAAACCGACTTAGAAACACCTAGTTCTACCCCTTGTCCAAGAAAATGCATTTCGGAAAGATCTGGACTCTCGGTAAACCGGCGGCAGAGCAATTTCGTCTTTTTTCTTCTGCCGACTTAACTTGGAAGGTTCTAGAATACCCTAGGCCCATTCCTTTCGTTCAGTCCACTCTAGATTCGTCCATAATTCTCAGCCCAATATTTTGTATCCTGAAAATAATCAAATAATACATGAACTAATATCAAAATAAGGAAACTAAACGCTAAGTGCAGATTTCTCGACTCACGAACCCGACATATGATATTCAACTCAAAAGGTTCATATTTATAGATTGAAACAACTATTTTTAGCTCATAATGGATAGAATGTTGATGCCGTAGGATAGACCATTCTAACCGTCATCAGTCCTCAGATCAGATTTGGATTTTCCATTTTTTCTACCCTCATCTTGACTATTGTAGCCAAGGCCAGATCTGGATCCAAACCTTTTTGGGGGTTTGTAAGCTGGTGCAACAAGTGGTGCAGTTGTAGTCTTAATTGGTAGGGAGGCTTTCTCAGCTGGTCTGTCAACATTAGATGAGTGATCATCTGCTTCTTGTGATCAGTTGAGTGTACTTCCTTACTAGTTGATTCAGCTTTCAGTTCATCCAGTTCTTTCATTAGTATTTTATTTTCCTCTATCAGATTCTCACATTCTTGTTCTAGAATTTCATAATTTTTTTGAATTTCTTCAAATTTACTCATGAGATTTTGAATTAGGTTTGCAGAATCTAATGGGAGAATAGAAGATTGTACAGTGTCAGATGTTGATGCATTTGATGAATTTGAACTAGATATTACCCCTGTTTCTTCAATTTCATTTGCCATCAGACACAAACATGCCTTTTCATTGTCTGAGATGGTGTCTTCTTCATCAGCAAAGTCATTGTCAGAGGAATCTTCATCATTTTCACTGCTGGTTTTAGCTTTTAGTGCCTTCTTGCTTCTTTTTCTATCTGAAGACTTGTATCTCTTCTTGTCTTCATCTTTATCTTTATCTTTAGGACAATCAGCCTTGAAATCTCCTTTCTTGTTACAATTGAAACATCTGTATTCATCATCTTTTTTCTTGATGTCTTTGCTTGAGCTTGACTTCTTGTTTGATGATGAACTTCCTTTGAATTGTTTCTTCTTAATAAACCCGTCAAAATGTTTAATCAGTAAAGCAATTTGTTCTTTTAGCTACCGTGTCTCTTTTCTGCTTGTGTCATGCGTTTTGCTTTGCTGGGGTGCTACCAGTGCACTAGCCTTGTGTCCTCTGCTGGTGCACTATCTTCATTATTCAGTTCAAATTCATGTCCTTTTAATTGAGACATCAATGTCAAAGTGTCAGTCTTTGCATGATCTATTATTCCCTTGAGTATGGATGTGTTGATTCTCCATCTTTCTGGCAGACTTCTCAAGATATTCAAGGAAACTTCTCTACTACCAATTTTATAGTAGGAAAGAGAGATACAAGCTTTGACAGAATATCTACTACCAATTTCAGATCTCTTTGTTACAAAAAATTAGATCTGAACAGGTTCTAATACTAGGAACACTGCTCTACTACCAATTTTATAGTGGTTCAGGGTGGTGTAATCCCTTAATCCACTCTTCTCCTGTGATGATTGGAGGAATTCACTATTGTATTCACAGATACAATAGTATGATTGTCCTTGGTTTCCCAAGCTTCACAATCTACAAGACTATCACTCCTTGACTGCAACAGCTTCAGTGATTCAGTCTCTTTTCCTGCTCCTTGAGATCAAAATCCTTCAACAGCTATCACAGATTCAACTCCTTCTCAGATTGCCTCTGATTCAGTTGCTTCAGTTTGATGTGAATGTGATTCACACACTTGCTTGATCAATCTCAGTGTTGAATATGACTTTGTAGCTCTGATATCTGAGTTGATCACTAGATGTATCCTTGTAAGTTCAGAGAGAAGGCTTTTCAAATTGACAGAGTTTCTGCTTGATTTTTCTTTTCAGATCGTTGTTCTTCTTTGTCTGTCAATGCCTTCTATTTATAGCCTTGAATAACCTTGATTTTGAAATTCCGTCCGTTGGCTATATTAATGAGGGAATAATCCTTGATTTTATTCTTGATTCCCCCTTAATTGCATTCTCCTAGATTTCAGTGATCGGATTCTTTCTTCAAACGTATAGCAGAAAATCCGTCCTTGATTGATCCTCTATTGATTGTGCATTTAATGCATGATCTTCTGAATCTTCAACGTATATTAAATCTGATCGGGTAAGTGTTACTTTGCCGTTTTCAGAACGGTCGAGTGATCCGTCGGCTTAGCCGATTTAGATCTTTATTCACCGTTTTGTCTTCACTCAGCCGAAAGTCAGTTTACTTTGCCGATTCACTGTTTTCTTCTTTGCTTCAGTTTAAGGAGAATCTTTGTACTTCACTGATCCTTGATTGGGGTGAGATCAGTGTATACCATATTTGAATATTAAGTTTCATCACTTAAAGTGTATCTTGGACTTATCCAAGGTCATCACAGACTTCCTTGGTTATAAGTCAGACCATTAATGTCTTCATTGCTTCTCTGCTGGTGCTTGGCTGGCTTCACTCTGCCGAATATCTGTTTTTACTTTGCCGTCCTACCAACTAGTACAATACTTGTCGACTCAACTTATACAACATGTCAGACTCTAAGTAAAGACTTATACAGAGAATTCTAACTTATTTCAGGCTTGCTATAACAGCTAGTATGGCCATCATCAAAACATAATAGAATGTTCCTAACAGGGTCGCACTTTGACTTTATCAAATAAAAATTGAAGAGAGGGCCCATACGATTTTCTTTCCTAAAAAACACCTTGCTTCTGTTTGCCTCTATCTACTGCCAGAGTGCCAAGATCAATCTCTCTTTGAAGTTGTTCCTTTAATCTGTTGAAGATGAACAACGACTAGTTGAACTGAAGGCCTTGGTAGATAACAGCCATCAGTTTGATTCTAACCTCAGTCATGTTGTGCATAGAAGCCTTTCTTCCTTCAATGTTCTTGGTTAGTAAGGGGGCAAACTCGGCAAACGGTTGTTTGAGTGCCGTTCTATAAAAGTTCAGTTTCTTGCGTACCTTCCTTGAATTCTTGGCTATCTTAGCCTAGAAAGCATTGATATCAATTTCCATCCCCTTTACATCTACTGGGCCGGTGCTTGAGAGATTTAGACATCTATGGAGGAGACCTAAGGTGATAATTAGTTCTCATCCAAATATGTTGCTGACAATACAATCTAGGTTACCCTTCTTCTCACTGGGTACGAACTTTGCATTTTTTTCGAAGGCGATTAGGTTTTCATATCATATCTCTATGATTGGGGGATTTAAGAAGGTCATTAGCCCCAGATTTCTGCATCCATCGGCCAATCTTTGTGCTTGAGGATCATAGTTGCATAAAGCTAGATAGTACTCGGGTTAGAAGAACGATCCAGTAATGATCGATTTCTTACAGTGCTGGCTTGATTTTTGAACTGAAAAAGCTGAAGCCATTAAAATATTTGAAAGGAGAAAAGCTGTGATTTTTCAGAGAAATGAAATAGGATTTGTAAAATGCAATATAGCGTAGAAACTTTCTGAAAAAATCTAAGTCTCGTATATATAGGAGAAATTTTGGTAGTGTGAATGCGGTTGAATATGGAAGGATTTGGTGAAGTAATGGCATGATTTTGTGTATATAAATCACGGTTTTTGAGTGTAGTGGGGGAGTGGATTGAGGTATGTAATGATAAATCCAGGGAATCGAGGTGTTGCCGTCATTCCTTCAAAAATAACCTCCACAATATAAAATAATATCCACGTGTACAATCTTCCATAAAATAATTCTCCATAAATTCTTTGATTTGTCACATGTATAAAATTTGATTTTGTTCACACTTTACTTTGTTGTTTTCTCCACGTAAATAGCGGTGAAGTGACTAGATTGGTCACTGGCCGGTTGAGTGGCTTCTTTACTGAGCTGCTCTATAAAAATGTTCCTAACAATTAGTGAAGTAGACTTTGCTGGTTATCAGTGCCTTTCCTGCCAAGTGAGCGCACCCAAAGTGGCAAAGGTTCAGTCAGTTGGTGAAGTCACTCTACTGATTACTCCAGTTAGCTGCTCCTTTTTACTTAATCAATTTCAATCATACCCAAATCAGTTCTCAACATAATAAATCTTTCATGACTGAGTGGATTTGTGAAAATATCAGCCAACTGATTTTCAGTAGGTATGTGTCTTAGGATAACATCTCCTTTTTTCCACATGATCTCTGATAAAGTGATGTCTCACATCAATATGCTTTGTTCTTGAGTGAAGTACATAATTTTCTGTGATCGATATTGCACTTGTGTTATCACACATTATTGGAATTGTCTTTTCTTCTATGCTATAGTCTCTTAGCTGTTGTCTGATCCATAATACTTGTGCACAACAGCTACCTGTTGATATATATTCTGCTTCAGTTGTTCAAGTGGATATAGAATTTTGATTTTTGGTAAACCATGATACTAGTCTGCTGCCTAGCATCTGACAAGTTCATGAAGTGCTTTTTCTGTCAATCTTACATTTAGCATAGTCCGAATCTGAATAGGATGTCAATTTGAATCCTCCATCTTTTGGATACCAAATTCCTACATTAATTGTTTGCTTCAAATATTTAATGATTCTCTTAACTGCTAGTAAGTGAGATTCCTTAGGTTGAGCTTGAAATCTTGCACAAACTCCTACTGCAAATGCTTTATCAGGTCTGCTTGCAGTTAAATAGAGTAGAGATCCAATAATTCCTCTATAGAACTTTTGATCAACATCATTTCCATTTTTATCCTTCTCAAAAATAACCCTTGCACACATTGGTGTATCTGATGTGCCACTTGTATCCATAGCATATTTATGAATCAAGCCTTTTGTATACTTGGCTTGATTGATAAATATGTCATCTTCCATTTGTTTCACTAGTATACCAAGAAAATAATTGAGCTCTACCATCATACTCATTTGGAATTTGCTTTTCTTCACATTTACAAATTTCTCACATAGATTTTCATCTTCTGATCCAAAAAGAATGTCATCAACATAGATCTGAACTAGTAAAGTGCTTGTACCTTATCCTACCTAGAAGAGAGTATTGTAAAAGGTTCATTTGCTGAATCTATTATTGATAAAGAATTGTGATAGTGTTTCGTACCAGGCTCTAGGTGCCTGTTTGAGTCCATATAGTGCCTTTTTGAGCTTTTATACTTTATCTTCCTTCTCTTTGAGTTGGAAACCAAGGGGTTGTTCCATATATACTTCTTCTTCTAGAATTCAATTCAAAAATGCACTTTTGACATCCATTTGATATACTTTGAAATCCTTGTGTGCTGCAAAAGCTAGAAATAGTCTTATTGCTTCCAATATTTCTACTGATGCAAAGGTTTCATCATAGTATATGCCTTCAACTTGAGAGTATCCCTTTGCAACTAGTCTTGTTTTATTTCTGACAACAGTTCCATGTTCATCCATTTTGTTTTTGAATACCCATTTTGTTCCAATGATGTTTGCCATGTCTGGTCGGTCAACAAGTTCCCAGACATCATTTCTCTCAAATTCATTGAGCTCTTATTGCATGGCTGTAATTCAATCAGCATCTTGAATTGCATCATCTATTGTCTTGGGGTCTACCTTTGATAGAAACAAGTTAGCATGCTCTCTAGTTGTCTTCTGGTTCTAACTCATGTATGAACATCTCCAATGACTTGTTCTTCAGGATGATCTCTCAACCATTTCAAATCAGGCTGAAGTTGCTCTTGATCTGGTTCTTCCACAACTCCAGCTACATCAACTTCATGACCTTGTGTTGGTACTTCTGATGTTGTATTGTCTGGTACTTCATCTTGATAACCAAAGGTGTGGTCTAAAATAGTGGCTGGTATTGTTGTATTCATGTAGACTTGTCCTTGTGAAACTTCTTCTTCAAATTTGTGTAAACTTTCACCATTTGTGTTTGGTTCATCAAAAACTACATGAATTGACTCTTCAGTCACCAAGGTCCTTTTGTTGAGCACTTTGAATGCTTTGCTTGTGTTTGATTTTCCCATGAAGATTGCTTCATCAGCTTTTTCATCAAAAGTATGTAGCTGATTCTTGTTCAAAACAAAACATTTAGATCCAAACATATGCAAATATGAAATGTTTGGTTTTCTTCCATTCCAAATTTCATATGGTGTTTTCCATGGTGTTTGTTGATGATAGATCTCTTTAGAGATCAGGCACCAAGCAGGTCTGCTGGACCAAGGTTTCCCAATCTTACTGCACAACAACTTGACAAGTTGATGGCTCTGCTGAATGATCCTCCTAGACATGCAGGGTTTGCTGTTGGCCAACCTACTAATTTTGTTAAACACTACTCACCTGCTACAAGAATTGGTGACCAAAATTTAGTAAGATCAATACAATGGATCTAGGACTCTGGTGACACAGATCATATTATAGGTTCATTAGATTTGTTAAGCAATCCCAAACCTTCATCTGGCATAAAAATGGGATTACCTAATGGAAATAATGTCTCAGTCACTCATATAGGCCAAGTGAGGATCAACACTCAACTGGTCCTATATGATGTGTTTTGTATTCCTGGTTTTAAGTATAACCTTTTATCTTTACCTTCTTTCATTAATCATACAAAAGGTGTAGCTATTTTTTCTGCTAACAAGTGTGTTTTGCAGGACAAGAACAAGAACATGATTGGTTCAGCTGAGTTACAGTGAGGAATTTATCTCATGGATCAGCCAATAAGACTTTCTATTACCAATGCTGTAGAGAATCACACTTTATCTGATAGATTAGATGATGCACTTTTATAGCACTACAGACTTGGACATATGCCTGATAAGAGACTGCAAGTCATCAGTTCACCGTCTACTGATGTCCAATTTTGTAATCATGACCTTTGTTATGTCTCTCCTATGGTTAAGTTGAAGAAAAATCCTTTTCCGTACCACTGCTGTTAATACTATTTTTTATCTTGTTCATATTGATATTTGGGGTCCTTTGAGACATCATACTGTGAATAGACAACAATATTTTCATACTGTTCTAGATGAGTTTTCAAGATTTACTTGGGTTTTTCTTATGAGGCATAAATCTGAAGACTCTTACCTTGTTAAATCTTTTGTTAAATATGCTTCTACTCAGTTCATAAAATCATTAAAATAATTAGATCTGACAATTATGCAGAGTTTCAACTTACTGACTTTTATGCTCAGTGTGGTACCATACATCAAACATCATGTGTAAGTACACCTGAGCAAAATGGTATTGTTGAAAGAAAACATCAGCATCTGCTGAATGTTGCAAGAGGTTTGAGGTTCCAAAGTAATATGCCCATTGAATATTAGGATTTTTGTCTTTTACATGTTGTAAAGTTAATTAATGCCACACCTACACCTCTGCTAAAGGAAAGCACTCCACATGAAGTTCTTTATGGCACAAAACCAGACTATTCTGTGTTTAAAGCTTTCGGTTGCTTAGTTTTTTCATGCACACTTCAGCAGTATAGGACTAAATTTGACTCAAGATTTTAGGACATGTGTCTATCTTAGGAATTCAACAACCTCCAACGGTGCCATTCTCGTAGATATTACCAACAAAGACATCTTTGTTACTAGAAATACTCAATTCCATGAAACTTATTTTCCTCTCTTTCAACAGGTCTTGGGAAAGCCTAGATATCTTGCTGACATGCCTGATCCTTTACCTGTGATGGACAGTTTTGATGACCTACTGAATGATTCAGCTGACCAACCAGCAATGGGATCAGCCGTTGCTGATCAATCCAATGAAAGGCATGCACCAGTACATCGGGCACCTGAACCCACACAACTAAGAAGGTCCATAAAAACAAAAAAATCACCAACCTTTTATCAAGGGGGTGCTCATAATGTTCAGCAAACTCCACATCTGCTGAATGAAGTAATGTGTCTGGACAATCTCTCGGCAGACTATGCCAGATTTATTAATGCCATTGATGCAGTTAAAGAGCCTACGACCTACAATCAAGCTATCAAGCATGATGAATGGAAGAAGGCCATGAACAAAGAACTTGAAGTTTTATAGAAGACTCACACTTGAAATATAGTTGATTTTCCCCCAGGAAAGAAACCAATAGGTTGCAAATGGGTATACAGAATCAAACATACTCCTGATTGATAAGTAGAGAGATACAAAGGAAGATTAGTAGCAAAAGGCTATACTCGGACATATGGGATTGATTATCAATAAACCTTTTCCCCTGTTGTCAAAATTACTATAGTCAGAACCTTACTTGCAGCAGCAGCAACCAACAATTGGCATCTACATCAGATGGCTATCAATACTGCTTTTTAACATGGAGATTTGCATGAAGAAGTGTACAAGAAGTTACACACATAAGAACCTGCTGAATGTAAATCTCGATTTAATCAAAGGTTACATTGGAAGATTACAAGGATAAGGACAGATAACAAGTCTTGATTTTGTCGACAAATCAATGGCTAAGATTATAGGGACGTTGGAAAGATTCAGAGCTTTATCCAATGGATACAAGTCAAAGGGTGGACAGCCTGGAAAACTGTCAAAAAGCAACTGTCTGTGTCAGTCCCATGAACAGTCAGAAAAGGCAAGTCAAGATGGAGACAAGTCTGAAACGCCTATGTTTGAAATTCAAACATAAGTCATGGGATTCTCACATATAAATAGATAACTCCTGATTCAGATACAAGTGATGAACAATAGATGAAATACAACATACAATCTTAAGCTATCATGTTTATTATCAAGAAATTCACCCGGCAGATATCACTGAGCTTAAGGCTACTTATCTAGTATATTCTTCAAGTGAAACCTGCTATCAAGTTATATCAAGTTTACACACTTGAAGACATCAAGCTGCTAATCATTTCATCCTGATCAAGTTGCTGAAAACTGAATCACTTACTTGATTCAAACTTTCTTTTACAAGAAACCCGTTGAAGACAGAGAAGCACTTAGGTGTCAAGAACTGTTGTTTGTGGTGAAGCTGGTGAAGAGGCAATCCAATCCTTCAAGGACCAGTGGAAAACTTTGGAGCAGCAATTCTACCTGTTTCAAATATTCAGTTTGTGTAGCCATAGTTATTGGTGAAGGACAGACAGCTTAGGGATTTTTGTAACTGCAACCTCAAAGATCTCTAGTGAATTACCTCCAACATCATAGGAGAAGTGTGGACTGGCAGGATTACACCACCTGGAACCACTATAAAATTTGCCTACTTACTTTCTGCATTTACCTTCTGCACTTAGTATATTAAGCACATCAACCTACTGAAACTAGCAACTGAATCACACACTTACACTACTGAGTATCTAATACTTGGTATCATACTTTAACAACAAGTAATAAGGCTTAATTTGAATATATTCCGTTGCAACTAATTCAGTAAAATCAATAGTCAGTAGACTACCGAGCCGTCGCGGACTGCGAGTGGTCGGCGGACTACGAGCGCGGTAGGCTTCTGAACTTGCTGAGTTTGTTAACTCCAAAACCTTTAAGTGTTAAGTTTATTCACCCCCCCCCCCCCTAAACTTAACCAAAGACTTTTCAAGGGACCAACAATTGGTATCGGAGCAGTGCTTCTGTTCTGAAGTAATCCTACTTGTTGTGCTTGTGAAAATACTTTGAAAACTTTTTAAAGTTTCGGTTTTCAAAGCTTTGCATCATGGATAACAACCAGTATGCTAGAACAATGTTGATGTGTTCTTTAAATTGTTTTGTTGAGTATAAACGTCGTATGCAGGATTTTCTAGCTGCAACACATGATGAGATGATGGATGTGCTTACTGATGGACCACTGGAGATTACTTAGTAACAGTGGGAAGTGAAACTCAGTATGTTCCAAAACCAAAAAGAGAGTGGAATGCTGAAGATAGAAAGACAGCAAACCTCAACAATATTGCTTTGGATATTATATACAGAACCTTGGATAGCAATATGTACATGAAAGTGAAGGATTGCAAGACTGCAAAGGAACTTTGGGACAAGTTACAATTAATCTGTGAAGGCACTGATGCTATCAAGAAAAACAAGATCAGTGTAGCCAAAAAGAAGTATCAAGATTTCAAAATGAAACCAAATGAAACTATTGAACAAATGGAGTCAAGATTCAGTGCTATCATGGATGAACTCACTCTACTGAGTGTAAACTACTCAAAAGAAGAAATCAATTCAAAAATCCAAGAAGCCCTACCTGCAAAAGAAGTTTGGGAGATGAAGGTGACAGCCATAGAAGAGATGAGAAGTCTACATGAAGAGGACACCTTCAAATTATTTTCAGATCTCAAGGCTTATGAATTCAGTAAGAAACTTACACCAAAGACTAAAAAGGAAGAACCAAAGACTACTGCATTGGCTGCCACATATCAAGAAGAATCATCAGGAGCTCAAGATGATCTACTGGATGAGATGCAAGAGCAAATTTCCCTACTGAGCAAGAAGATCAGAATGATGAAAACTGGAAGGGGTTCTCCAAGGAATTTCCCAAAGAAATCTGGTGAAAAGAAGAAGGAGGAATCCAAGAAAGACAATGATTACTTGTGCTTTCAATGCAAGAAACCAGGACACTTCAAACCTGACTGTCCTGAGCTAAAACAGAAAAAGGAACCTGATTATCTTTATTTCAACTGCAAGAAGCCTGGACATTTCAGACCTGATTGTCCAGACCTACTGAAGAGCAAAAGTCAACAAAGAATATCTGGCAAGAAAGCTATGGTTGCTGAAGATGAATCAGGATATGAAGTTGAATCAGAAAAGGGAAATGAATCTGATGATACTGCACTTGTTGCTGATATGGATGATTATGCATTAATGGCAAATATGGATGAAACTGGGGAGGTATACAATTTTGTATCTATAAATACTCCTATTGAATGTGATTATGAATCAAATTGGGGTTCAAATCCTAGAAATTCTGACAATGAAGAAATTTTGGATGCCACCCTTAATCAACTGAGGAAAATACATTCTGGTTATGAGATTGTGAAGGCTGAAAAAGATGCTCTTCAAAAAGAAGTTGAAAGGTTAAAAGCTGAATTAAGAATTCTCAATGGAAAGGAAAAAGAGTTTGGACAGAATCAACATAAGTCTGCTGTACATTCAGTAGCTGCTGAATCTGCTGAACAATCTTGTTCCTCCACTGCATTCAAATCTGGAAAGCCTTATGGTGATAGAACAGGCCTTGGATTGGGAACTCAACAATCTAATAAGAGTGGATCCAGTAAGGTTACTGAACCTAGTACCAGAATTGGTCCTAAGTTTGTACTTGCACAAGATCCAACTCCCAAAAAGGTTGTTGAGGCAGTGAAACCTACTGAGAATGCTTCAAAAAGGCAAAATCAGAAGTCAAAAAGGACATCAGTACCTAACAAAAGGGGTAAATACAAAGGTAGGACTGCTAGACCTTCTAGACCTGCTGGTAGCAGACATGCTGCCAAGTCTTCTGGACCACAAAAGGGCAAAAATCAGAAATATTCAAAGGATAAGAATCCTAAACCTAAAAATGTTAATCATTCTAAGGATACTTATCTCAGGGGGGGAAAGGTAGATTGTTCCCTGCTGATGAAGATTGGAATATTCCTGCCCCTACTGCTAGAAACAACAGGTATAACCATACTGCTAGGGTAAAACCTCAGCAATGGACTCAGCAGAGGACTTATACAAGACCTCAGCAGGGACCTCAGCAGACTCCATATTACAGGGCTGCTCCTAATAGAAAGCAAACCTATGGTAATGCTAGTGCTTCTAACAATAGAAATCACTCCAAACAGCATTACATACCAAAAGGCCAGAAAGCATATGTGAGTCCTACACAACCAAATGTTAGACCTTATGGATGTGTAGAATACATGTATGAACAAAAGTATAACACTTTTCAAAGAAGACCTTATGGAAATTTGCTAAGGGTCATGCTTACCACTAACCACTATGGACCCAAACAGTTTTGGGTACCTAAAATACATTAACTTTGTTTTGTAGGGTGTCTGGTACTTTGACAGTGGATGTTCCAGACATATGACAAAGAATAAGCACTGTTTGACAAACTATGTGGCAAAGGATGGTCCAACAGTGAATTTTGGCAACAAGAACACACCAGGATACACAAGAGGATATGGTACACTGGTGGGGAATGGATTAACTATCAGGAATGTTGCATTTATGGAAGGACTGGACTACTACCTACTGAGCACTGGACAGTTTTGTGACATGGGTTACAAGGTCACTTTTGACAAAGGCTACTGTGTTGTCATTAGTGAAAGAGGTGATCAAGTTATGTTGGCTGGTAGAAGACAACAAAACATGTATGTTGTGGACTGGTCTACTACTGTTCTAGAGACATGCCTGATTGTGCATACAAGTCAGAATTAAATTGGTTATGGCATAAGAAGTTGAATCATCTAAACTTTGATGATATCATTCAGTTGGTGAAAAAGAAACTGGTGATTGGTTTGCCTGAGATCACATTCAAAAAGGATGCTATATGTGATGCATGTCAGCAAGGTAAACAAACAATGTCTAGCTTCAAGTCAAAAACTAAGCAATCAACAAAAAGATTTTTGGAGCTGAAGCACATGGATCTATTTGGACCAGTAACACCAACAAGTGTAACAGGAAATAAGTACACTCTGGTAGTTGTGGATGATTATTCAAGATACACTTGGGTAATTTTCATGAACAAGAAAAGTGAAACACTTCAAAAGATGCCTGAACTTTTGAAGAGATTGCAAATGAGAAAAATTTGACAGTAGTAAAGATCAGATCAGACAAGGGTACTGAATTTATCAATAAAGTTATAAGAGAATATTGTGAGCAGAATGGTGTGCTGCATCAACTAGCTGTTGTTGGTACACCTCAGCAAAATAGGGTTCCTGAGAGAAGAAACAGAACCTTAAAAGAAGCAGGAAAGACTATGATTTGTGAAGCATTATTACCTGAAAGATATTGGGCTGAAGCAATCAATACAACATGCTATACACAAAACAGGACCTCAGTAAACAAGAAGCTACTGAAGACACCTTATGAGATTTGGAATGGAAGGAAACCTAATATATCTTATTTCCATCCATTTGGAAGCAAATGTTTTATACTAAATCATAAGGATCAATTATAGACATTCCAACCAAAATCAGATGAAGGAATCTTCTTGGGATATTCTTCAGTCAGCAAGGCATTCAGGGTACTGAATAAATGGACACTGAAATATGAAGAATCAATACATGTTGTATTTGATGAACCAAAGTTTACTGGAATGGAAGATGAAGTGTCAGAACCTGCTGAGAATCCTCAAGTCACTGATCCTGAATGTATTGATGTTTTGGAAATGATAAACGACTTAAAGATTTCTGACTCTGTCCCTGCTGATAACACTACTGATGCAACAACTGAAGCCATTCAAGAATCTACTGAACCCCCTACTGAAGCAACAGCAGACCCTACTGAAGATGATGTTCCTGAGAATCAAACAAACCAAAATCCACAATGGTTAAGGGATCACCCTGCTGAGCAAGTTATTGGCAATTTACAGCAAGGTGTGAGGACTAGAAGACAATTAGAAGCAATGTTTACTTGTTTTCTATCTCAAATAGAGCCTAAAGTAGTTGAAGAAGCAATATCAGATCCCGATTGGATAATTTCTATGCAAGAGGAATTGAATGAATTTGAAAGAAATCAAGTTTGGACACTAGTGAAAAGGCTTAATCATGCAAATATAATTGGAACAAAATGGGTATACAGAAACAAATTGGATGAATCTGGTACCATTGTAAGGAATAAGGCCAGACTAGTAGCAAAAGGCTATTCTCAAGCTTAAGGAATAGACTTTGATGAAACATATGCCCCAGTTGCAAGATTGGAAGCTATAAGATTATTCTTGGCATATGCTGCTTACAAAAACTTCAAAGTATACCAAATGGATGTCAAGAGTGCATTTCTGAATGGCATTCTGGAAGAAGAGGTTTATGTTCAGCAACCTCCTGGTTTTGAAGTTAAAGATAAAGAAGATAAAATGTACAGACTTAACAAGGCACTTTATGGTTTGAAACAAGCACCAAGAGCATGGTATGAAACCCTATCTCAATTCTTGGTGGACAATGGTTTTACCAAAGGTACCATTGACAAGACTCTTTTCAGAATCAATGAAGGAGACAGCACCCTGCTGGTATAGATTTATGTTGATGACATAATTTTTGGTTCTGAAAATTAACTGCTATGTGAAAAGTTTGCTAATCTCATGAAAAGCAAGTTCCAAATGAGTATGATGGGATAAATGAACTATTTCTTTGGATTACAAGTCAAACAAATGAAAGATGGAATCTTCATTCATCAAACAAAATATACCAAGGAGTTACTGAAGAAGTTTGGTTTGGAAAATAGCACTAATGTGTCAACTCCTATGAGTACCAACATTAGATTGGATAAAGACAAAGAAGGCAAAGATGTTGATCAGACTTTATATAGAATGATGATAGGTAGTCTGCTATACCTTCCTGCCATCTGACCTGATATATCCTTTGATGTAGGTGTTTATGCAAGATTTCAATCAAAACCAAATGAGAGTTGCCTAGCTGCAGTCAAAAGGATCCTCAAATATCTAAAAGAGACCTTAGGAGTAGGGATATGGTATTCAAAAGATGGAAGCTTCAAAGTTATATCCTACTCAGATTCTGATTATGCTGGATGCAAGATTAATAGAAAAAGCACCACAGGAACCTGTCAGTTGATGGGAAATAGACTGGTTTCCGGGTTCAGTAAGAAATAGAATTCAATATCAACTTCCACTACTGAAGCCGAGTATATAGCTGCTGGAAGTTGTTGTGCACAAATACTATGGTTAAGACAACAGTTAATGGATTATAGAATTGAAGAAAGAGAAATTCCCATAATGTGTGACAACACAAGTGCAATTGCAATCACATAAAATCATGTTTTGCACTCAAGAACCAAGCACATTGATGTGAGACATCATTTTATAAGAGATCATGTTGAAAGAAAGATGTAGTGGTTCTTTACATCCCTACTGAAGATCAACTCGCTGATATTTTTACTAAGCCATTGGATAGTGAAAGATTTGCTAAGTTAAGGACTGAACTTGGAATCATAAAAGTTGATTGATATACTTTGTTGATCAGCAGTATACTGGAATTCACCAAGGGGATTAGTCTTTGCTATGTTGGGTGAGCTCACTTAGCAGACTAGTCATTGGTATCAACAATTCCATGTACTTATTTATGTTTGGACAATTGAGCAAATGAAGTTGACAAGGGGATTGGTCTTTGACATGTTGGGTGAGCTCACTTGACAGATCAGTCATTGGTATTAAACTTCATCTTGTATTATCAGTTGGACAGAAAAAGTGTATTTGAAGATCAGTAGAGTAACATTGTCAGCAGGCTGCTGAGGCATCTTTGTCAGCAGGCTGCTGATCCAAGCCTACTGAAGATCAAGTTTGCTGAACTATATGTTACAAGACAGTCAAACTTAAATGAAAGTCAACAGTAATTGGATATTATTCTTATCCTTTATAACCGCAGTTACAAATATCCAAGGGTTACAACTTTCATGGAATAAATTAGTGGGACACGTGGCAACATCACATTTATTCCAACTTTAATCGTGGTTAAATGCTGCAGTATGTGTACAGTACTTTATCTACAGTTACTACCCACTACTTTCTACTATATATACAAACATATACATAGAGATGATGCATACAACTTTCAGATCGATTTTCTCTGCAAATATACTGTGTGAACACAGATTTGAAAGCTTTCTTCTTCATCTTTTTCATTCAAGATGATATTCACATTCGAACGAGCCAAAGTGTCAGAGGGTTCATTGTTGATGCTAATAAAACTGAGTTAGCTATCAATATTGGTAGAAGAATCAGAAGATTTGAAGGACTGGAGGATGTTCTTAATCTGAGATTGGAAAGCATATCTTACACAAATGTTGTAAATTTATGGAGGAACATTGTGATCAGAGATAATAGAGAGGCATTCACTACCATAGTTAATGTCCAGGAGATTGAAGTTTCATCAAACCTGCTGAGGGAAGTATTCAGATTTGGACCTGGAATGGTGCTCCAACCAATCCTGACGAAATGGGGATGTCAAGATTGAAGTTTGTTGATAATATAAAGACCAACAATGCTCTCAAATCAACACTGAGCATCAATGTGAAGCATATCAGGATGGAATATAATCTGCTGAGTAAGATTATAGCCAAGAACATTTTGGGATTCAGTGGAAGTCTTGACACATTGTCTGGACCCAAGATTGACATGATGATAATCATATGCAAGAGCATGAAATTTGATTGGGCCGGATTCTTTGTCCAATACATGAAGAAGGTGATAACAGGGGACATAGAATGGACCAGAAAGTCCAAAACACTGCCTTTGGGCTTGATGATTTAGGCCCTGCTGACTCATTTGAAGGTTGCTGATGTTGCACCGGAAAAGATCAACAAGTCTAGATAGAAAAAGGAGATCAGCTATATCATCCCTGGTTTGGATGATGATGAAGAGTTGGATACTGAAAGGACAGAGAGTGATAATGATGGAGATGATGATGCTGTGGTAAGCAGGTTGAACAAGTTGCTAAATCTGTTGCACCTAAGAAGGCTGCTAAAAAAAGAAAGGTTGTTGATACTAGAAAGATTACTGAGATGCTTAAACCAAAGAAAACAAGACAGCAAACAGTAGAGACTGCTGAGTCTACTGAGGGTCCAGTTGAAGTTGAAGTTACTAACCCTACTGATGTTGTAAAGAAGAAGTCTGCTGTTAAGATCTTGAAAGAGCAACAGAAGGAAGATAAAAGAAAAAGGAAAGCTGCTGAAATTGAAGCTGAACGGCCATCAAAGAGAATGAAGGAGATTGCGAAAAAGAAGAAACATGGAAAAGGCAAAGAGTTAAGGGTCCTGGAAGACCAAAGGAAATTAGAAGAAGAGGCTGTTGAGCCTATTGCTGGTGTTGGTGTTGTTGTTGAGCAACACATTGAAGAATCACATCACCTTACTGTGGAAACTGTTCCAAAACCTATTGTGGAAGTTGTTGAATTTGAATCTACAATAGCAGTTGAGCCTACTAAGGCTGGAAAGGTTGTTGCGCAAGCTACTGAAGAACCACAGCATATTCCTGATCCTGCCCCTTCTGTGGAAATTGATACAATTGTACAAGACCCTGCCATTTCTGCAATAATTCAGGGGGAAGAGCAATCTGTTGCTAACCCTGCTGATGGACATGAAAGTTAGGGAGAACCCAGTGTTGAGCAGATGGAGGTAGTAGGGAAAAATTTGCAATCTGATCAGCCTACTGACCTGATGGCATCTGCTGAGGAAACACTAAATTTGCTTGTTGAGACCTTTCGAGGACAGAAAGCCGAACAAACAGCTCCTAGAAAGCCATCAATGCCCTTTGAGAGGAAGGAAAAGAAAAGGAAGGAAGGGTATGTTGATCCAAAACTCAAGCTGGTAGCTGATTACTTTCAATGGAAGTTTTGCTACTACAAGAGACAAAAACCAGCTGCTGAGCCAATGACAGACTTTGAGGAATGGGCTTTCGAAAAGTTAGAAGTAGAAAATATACTTGACTTGGTTGATACTTCTCTGCTGGAAATGAGGTTGATGGAACTCATTGAAGAAGAAAAGAAATAAGGAAGTATCATGTTTAAGGATCCTAGGGATGCACCAGATAGTGATGATTCATCATCATCTGATTCTGATGACGATCATCCTACACAACAAGGAGAAGCCAGTGGAACTGCATTGCCAATATCTAATGAGAAATCTGGACAAAGGTCAACTGAACCAAGGGTAGAACAGTATACTGGTCCTGGCAAGTATGCTGATGGCCAGCAAACTGATAAAATGGATGAAGATCTGGAAGATCTAACTATAGATGATTTAGAGGCTCTAATCAATGATGGTATAAATTTTTGTGACAACAGGCTGGTTGGTACGTCTGATACTTTATTTGTTGTGGAATCTGATGGACATCCTGACAACAAGCAGTCAGAAAATTTGGATGAGGAGACTGTCATTGCACACAATGAGCCTGACATCAGTTTTAGAGGATTCAGCTCAGTATCAGGAGTGGATTGATACTCAGGACACTTTATCTAAAACTGCTGATACTCTTCGGAAGATTGCTGATGTTAGAGGATTTCTAGAAGAAAACATGGCAATATTTCCTGAAATTCTTGTACAGAGAGTCTTGATCACTGAGGAACAAACAGTGATAGGACGGAGATTGGATTTGGTGATGGGTTTTGAAGGATCACCCTTACATGTTGAGGAGGTTCAGGTTGCAGAGGAACAAACAGCACCTGAACAAAGGTCGGAACAGGAGGTACAGGTTGCTGAGGATCAGACAGCACCTGGACAAAGGTTGGAACCTATAATGGGTTTGGAGGAAACCCCTGTTGTACAAGTTGAAGAAATTGTTATAGCACAGGTTGCTGAAACACCTGTGAGTACAGTGCAGGCTACTGCGAAGTAGATCCTACTGGAGTAAAGGCTACTGATGGAAAGGATAGTCAGCAAACTACTGTGAATGAGGATGAACAGCTCCTGGACTATGATTTTAGTGATGAGGAGTTCCAAGTGCCTGAGGAAGAACTAGTTGTTGCTGAACCTCAACAGGCATATGTACCAATTTTTGAGGAGGAACATGCTATGGAACCTCAACCTGCACAAGATCCAATTTTGGAGGAGATGTTTGGAAATGTGATTGAAGAAGGTCCTGATCCTGCTGAATGGGATAGGACAGGAACCTTGGTTGTCAGCAGACAAAGGGCACAATATAATGTTTAAGAGCCTGCTGATGATGCTGCTGGACATATGGCTGGAGGTGTGGCTGGTGCAGTACCAGCACATGTCTTGGAAGAGTTAAGAGCTGTAAGAGCTGATATTACACAATTGAGAACTCAACTGAGTAGACAAGAAGCAAGATTTGAGGAGATAGTGAATATGGTGGAGAATAGATGGAGGACCACTGAGACAGTTGCTTCCAACATTAGTTCTACTCAATATGCACTTGTTGATCTCACCTTAGATGTGAGAGGGATAAAATAGAGCAATGCACACAAAGATAAATTTCTGAATGAACAGTTTGCCTCATTGCACAAGAAGCTTGACAAGCTTCCTGAGGCTCCTAAGCCTGCTATGGCTAACCCTGCTGAAACACCTCAACCTGTTGCATTGGATCCTAAGGTTACTGAGAGGATCAATCTGCTGGAGCAAACAATGGAAGGAAGGATCACTGCAGTTGACACTAGAACAGAAATTATGGAAGGTCAACTAAATAACTTAGTGATCACACAGGAGAGTGTTCATGGTTTACTGTCCCGTTTGTTGATTATGTCAATAAGGGGGAAGAGAGCCAGACAGCAGTAGCAAAAGAAGCTGCAAGAATTTTTGCTAAAAAGAGATGGGAGGCTGATACAAATGCATTTAGAGAACCTGAACCTGGCAGACTTCAGTTGACTGATAACCTCTTACAAGAATATAAGAAGCTATACAATAGTAAGAGGAGACCTTACCACGACAAAGGCTTCCATGAGGGGCTAAATTCCTTTTTGGGACTTAAGTTTTGGGAAGCTAGAGTTAAAGCTTTAAGAGCTGCACACAGAGGTGGTAGAGGTGGCAGAGGTAAAAGAGGTGAAAGTTATCTACCAACTACATCAGCAAGAGAGTCAATGGATGAGTTCAAACTCTTGTACATGCGTCTAGGATTCACTGTACACACAATCAATCTGGCCCTACCTGAGGCATGGAAATGGTGGAATGAAGTAAATCCTCATGTTGATTTTTCCACTATTGAAAATCAATGGATGAGAGACATGGTCGGGGAGATAAGAGAATATCAAGAGCAACAAGAAAGAGAGAGACAAGAAAGAGAAATGAGGACCTAGATCAGCAGACTTACATATCTCTTTATCTTTTGCTAAATCTAGTTTGTAATAATGTTGAACAAATATGATTGTAATGAGAAATGACTGAATTTGTTCTGTTTTTGGTTTTTATCCTTTTTGCTTTGCTGTAAGGAGGGTATTGGCATCATCACCAAAAAAGGGGAAATTGTTGGACATATTTTAAGTTTTAGTGATAAGTGCCAGACTAGCTGTTATAGAGCAAAGACAAAAAGATATCTAAATCAAATGTATAGGCTTATTAGAGTTTGATCTTTGTACAGGTTTGATCAAACAAGCACTGTAAAAGGTCAGCTGACTTTCATCAGCAGACCTGTCTAGGTCAGTAAGGTACCTGAGTCAGTAGACTAGTTTAGGAACCTGCTGAGGACTGAAGGCTGAGGGCTCAAACTCAGATATTGAAGGCTAAAGGATCAAACTTAGTATTTAAAGTCAAGGGTATGGAATCAGAATTTAGGGAAGTCTGTGATGAACTACACTAATTACATATACCTTGTGTTCAATGTCTAAGTTCCATATGTTAAGTGGTGTTTGGAACTTGGCTATGATCAAAATGGTGTACTATAACTTCATAACAAAAAGTTAGATGAAAAGAAGTAAGCTACAGTGTTTTATAAACACAACAACCTTGGAACAGCTGATTGACAAACATTTCAACAGACTTACACACACAGGAACCTGCTGAATGTAAATCTCGATTTAATCAAAGGTTACATTGGAAGATTACAAGGATAAGGACAGATAACAAGTCTTGATTTTGTCAACAAATCAATGGCTAAGATTATAGGGACGTTGGAAAGATTCAGAGCTTTATCCAATGGATACAAGTCAAAGGGTGGACAAACTGGAAAACTGTCAAAAAGCAACTGTCTGTGTCAGTCCCATGAACAGTCAGAAAAAGAAAGTCAAGATGGAGACAAGTCTGAAATGGCTATGTTTGAAATTCAAACATAAGTCACAGGATTCTCACCTATAAATAGAGAACTCCTGATTCAGATACAAGTGATGAACAATAGATGAAATACAACATACAATCTTAAGCTATCAAGTTTATTATCAAGAAATTCACCCTACTGATATCACTGAGCTTAAGGCTACTGATCTAGTATATTCTTCAAGTGTAACCTGCTATCAAGTTACATCAAGTTTACACACTTGAAGACAACAAGCTGCTGATCATTTCATCCTGATCAAGCTGCTGAAAGCTGAATCACTTACTTGATTCAAACTTTCTTTTACAAGAAACCTGTTGAAGACAAAGAAGCACTTAGGTGTCAAGAACTGTTGTTTGTAGTGGAGCCGGTGAAGAGGCAATCCTACCCTTCATGGACCACTGGAATACTTTGGAGCAGCAATTCTACTTGTTTCAAATATTTAGTTTGTGAAGCCTTAGTTATTGGTGAAGGACAGACAGCTTAGGGATTTTTGTAACTGCAACCTCAAAGATCTCTAGTGAATTACCTCCAACATCACAGGAGAAGAGTGGACTGACAAGATTACACCACCTGGAACCACTATAAAATTTGCCTACTTACTTTCTGCATTTACCTTCTGCACTTAGTATATTAAGCACATCAACCTACTGAAACTAGCAACTGAATCACACACTTACACTACTGAGTATCTAATACTTGGTATCATACTTTAACAACATGTAATAAGGCTTAATTTGAATATATTCCGCTGCAATAAATTTAGTAAAATCAACAGTGAAAAGACTACGAGCTGTCAGCAGACTACTGAGTGGTCAGCAGACTACTGAGCAGTCAGCAGGCTACTGAACTTGCTGAGTTTTTTAACTCCAAAAGTGTTAAGTGTTAAGTTTATTCACCCCCCCCCCCCCCTCTAAACTTAACCAAAGCCTTTTCAAGGAACCAACATCCATTTCACAAAGAAAATACACACTTAACTTCCCAGAATATTATGAATTTTTGGGAGCCAAATCTACTAGGACACCTATGGAGTCTAAGCAGACTTTACAGCATGGTGATTCACAACTTTTAGAGGGTGACACGGCATATAGATCCCTAGTGGGTAAATTAATTTACCTCACTTTTACCAGACCAGATATTGCTTTTGCAGTACAACAACTAAGTCAATTTTTGGACACTCCTACTAAAAATCACACGAAGGCAGCTCATAGACTGCTGAGGTACTTGAAGACCAATCATGGCCAAGGAATCTTCTTTCCAGTAGATAATAATCTTATACTTAAGGGTTTTACAGATAGTGATTGGGCTGGTTGTCCTGAAACAAGAAGATCGGTATCAGGTTACATAATGTTCCAAGGAGATGCACCAATCTCTTGGAAGGCAAAGAAGCAAACAAAAATTGCTAAAAACTCATCAGAGGCTGAGTACAGGGCAATGGCAAATGCAATTTGTGAAATCCAGTGGCTAATCTATTCACTACAGGATTTACAGGTTCCAGTTCAGTTTCCTGTTGTGTTATTTTGTGATAATTCCAGTGTCGTGCACATTGCTCACAATCCTGTCTTTCATGAAAGAACAAAACATACTGAATTGACTGCTATGTTGTGAGATACAAAGTCAAATCAGGACTCATCAAACTTCCTCTAGTCAATACAAAAGAACAAATAGCTAATACTGAACATGAAGACTGCTTTACTACCAATTGTTGGTCCTAGAGAATAGTAAAAGTATAGTTACAGGGGGTGAATGACTATACTGGAGTTTCAAAAACTTTTCTTATAATTAAAAGCTTTTGGGCAGCGGATAAGTCCCTTCTTAAAAATTGTTTCAAAGTAGATTTTGCACACACAGATTATTAATAAAATGCAGTAAGTAGAGGTTGTAAAATAAAGTGCAGTAAGTAAATAAACACAAAAGTTTATAGTGGTTCAAGGTGGTGTAATCTCTTAATCCACTCTTCTCATGTGATGATTGGAGGAATTCACTATTCTTTTTGACCAATACAATAGTAAGATTGTCCTTGGATACACAAGCTTCACAATCTCCAAGACTATCACTTCTTGGCTACAAAAGCTTCAGTGACTCAGTCTTCAACACAGCTCCTTTAGAACTAATCCTTCGACAGCTATCACAAAGGGTCACAACTCCGTCTCAGATTTCTCTGTTTCAATTGCTGCAAACTGGTGTGAATATGGATTCACAAATTTGTTGATCAATCTCAGTGTTTGTTGTGGAATTGTAGCTCTGAGTTCTGAGTTGATCACTAGATATGTGCTTTTAGATTCAGATAGAAGGCTCGGGATTTTGACAAACTTTCTGCTTGTTCTTATATGTTCAAATCATTGTTTTGTCTGTCTGTCAATGACTTCTATTTATAGCCTTGATAATCCTTGATTTAAAAATCCGTCTGTTGGCTATTTAATGTGGAGAATAATCCTTGATTTAATTCTTGATTTCTCCTGATTTAATTCTCCTTGATTTTAGTGATCCGGATTTTCTTCAAACATCTATCATCAAATCCGTCCTTGATTGATTCTGCATCTAATGCTTGATCTTCTAATTATTCAGAACGTGCTGAATAAGTATAGCAGGTAAAAGGTACTCTGCTATTCTTTTACTTGAGCGTTGCTTGACTGGTTAAGAGCTTCTGCTTACTTAATTGTTGTTCACAATTATTTCTTACTTAGCCAGTGGAGTGTTTACTTCGCCGGTTCACCGCTTTCTTTCTTTCTTTGATTTTCCAAGAGTACTTGTACTTCACTGATCCTTGATTTATGTGAGATCAGTGTACACCATATTTAGACAATGAATTTCATCACTTGTATTATAACTTAGACTTATCCAAGGTCATCACAGACTTCCCTGGTTATAAGTCAGTCTATAAGTCTTCATTCTTCTCTCCTGGTACTTGGTTGTCTTCACTTAGCCGAATTTTCGTTTCACTTAACCATCCTACCAACTAGTACAATACTTGTCGGACTAAATTTATACAACATGTCAGACTCAAAGTAAAGACATATACAGAGATTTCTAGCTTATTTCAGGCTTGTTATAACAGCTAGTATGACCATCATCAAAACACATAAAATGTTCCTTACACTCGTTGTGCCGACCTGGACAAGAATCTGTTGAGGGCGGCCATTCTCTTTGTCGATCATTGGACTTTTTTGATACTCTTAGGTGGAGGCATGGTTTTTAGCGCTTCAACCTTACCAGATTAGCTCTAATCCCTTCTTCGGATATCATGTAATCCAAAAACATACCAGATCTGACCCCAAACGTACACTTCTTGGTGTTGAGTTTTATTTGCATCTTTCTGAGCACCTCGAAGACATCTCTTACGTCGATGAAGTACTGGTCTAAGGACCTGATCTTGATTAAAGGTCATCCACGTATACTTCCATGCACCTGCCAATTTGATCTTTAAATATTATGTTGATCGCTCTTTGGTATGTTGCACCAACATTTTTTAATCCAAAGGGCATAGTTTTTTAGGGGAATGAGGGAGAAGGACAGAAATTATTCATCAATGGAGTAGAAGGACAGTCTTTTGAAACTTTTGCATAAAGGACAAAACTATTTATCCACTGTCGAAATTCACTTGGGTCCGAAATTTACTGTTTAAATTCACTGCCAAAATTCATTGTTTAAATTCACTGCCGAAATTCACTGTTGAAATTCACTAATTTTCAAACTTCATTGTCGGAAGTCACTGATTTTCGGGATTCACTGTCGAAATTCACTAATTTTAGGATTCACTGGGGAGATTCACTGATTTTCGGGATTCACTGTTTGTCCTTCTCGCTATAAAAATTATGCAGTTGTCCTTCTCCCTATAAAAAATATGTAGCTGTCCTGTTACTTAAAAATATTCCAGATTGTGTCCTTATCCCTAATTTCCCATAGTTTTTTTAGCAATATGTGCCGAACTCCGTAATAAACGAGGTTTTTTCTACATCTTGAGGGTCCAACGATATTTGATGGTATCCTTCTAAGCATCCAAGAAAGCGTAACCTCAAAACCTATGGTTGAGTCTACCATACGGTCTATCTTGGGTTGCGGGTAACAATCTTTAGGACATGCTTTGTTGAGGTCGGTGAAGTCCACGCACATCCTCGAGCTGCCATCAAGTTTTCTGACCAGAACTGGGTTTGCTAACCAGTCAAGGTACCACACCTCTCGGATGATGTCGGCTTGGAGCAATTTGACTACCTCCTTCTCAATGGCCTCGATGCGTTCCTTGGCAACTTGTCTCTTCTTTTCCTGGATAGGCCGCCGGCTCGAATCAACATTCAGCTTATGAAAAGCCAATGCCGGAGACAGGCCGGGCATATTTTGTGTTTTCCAGGCGATTACATCCTTGAATTCCTTTAGTAGGTTTATGAGTTGTTGCTTATGTTGGCTAGGGATCCAAAAACCGATCTTGACTATCAAATCCGCTTGACCTTCCCACAAGCATACTTCATCCGTCTTATCATCTGAAGACCATGTTTCTTCATCTTCTGAGAGCAGCTCCTCTATGAAGATCTTTGTGGATGTCGCCCTGTCGTTTATGGTGGATGCGTAGCAATTCCTGGCCACCTCTACGTCACTCCTGATCTCAACAGAGCCTTCAATTGTAGGAAAATTCAAACTGCCACGAGTGGACGAGATCACCGCTGGCAAACCGATCAGGGCAGGTCGGCCTATAATGGTGTTATAGGCAGACGGAGCCTTAACCACTACATATTCCACAGGTAGAGTCTGGGGACTTGGGTGGTTGGCCAAAATTAGTGGTGAGAATAATCGTTCCCTCTGGATGTATAGGGGTCCAGCAAAACCGAACAATGAGGTTAGTGCCGGTGTCAGTTCAGAATCCTCTAGATGCATGGAGTTGAATGCAGGATAGTACAACATGCTTACTGCGCTCCCTGTGTCTATGCGGATTCTTATTACCAAATTTTTCTTCACCGCAGCCGTTATTACAAGGCCATTGTTGTTTTTTACTAGGGGAGGGGATCCCTAGCACCGTAGGTCACCTCTCCGAAAAAGCGTTGCCTTTTGTAGGGTATTAGGGAGTTAGCGAATGTACCTTCCTCTTTTTCAAAGATCTGGTTGTTGGATCCTCCGGAGATAGTATTAACGCTCCATGCACGGTTTCCGGTGTGGGTAGTTGTGGGTGGAACCAGGCTCATGACTGTCGTGGTAACGCCATTTATTGTTAAACAAATTGTCAAAAGGGACCCTCCTTCTAGCGCCAACTAACAATGCTGGATATCATCGGGTAATAAACCCGGGGCTTTTCTCCTAATGACAATATGCAAAAGCTTCAAGAACAATAAAAACGATAAGAGATGGGGGTGTTTTGATGGTGGTTTAGACTGCACTTGAGAAACTGTATCTCTAGCTGCCTACATATCCAATAGGTGTCTTGGAATCAAGTCTTCGTAATTCCTTAAGGATGGTTTATATAAAGAGGGGCTTGTGCCCTAGCGTTCGTGTAGCGTGTCCCTGGTGGACTATAATTTCGTGTTCCCTAAGGAATAGATAATGATGAGTTGATCCGCTTGATTTTAGGAAATAATTATGGACATAGTTGAATGCCAGGATCAGAGTAGTTATGGCTTGGGATTCCTTCCGTATTTATCTGATTTTGATGCACACGCGGGGAACCTGGTCCGAGACGGACTTAGGCCGACCATTAGAAGGTCGGACGTGGGTAGGCTGACCTTAGGCAACAGCCGACCTGTAGAGATCGGAGGAGAGTATCCGAGGTCGCACAGCTTGGATCCTGGAGGTTATGCCCCTCGGGATAGACTTTCTCTTATCTTCATCTATGGTTGGATCATTATGTGGATGACACGTGGTGAGGTGCTAATCCAACCTCCGTCATGATTCTTCTTCATTTTTCAGTATTGGATGACTTTATCTAAACTGAGTTTTAAGTGTCTCATTTTTGGCTTATACTGAGCTTTCAGTTTGTAGAGCATTAACTCGGTTTTTACTCTTCTTCAAAACTAAGTACTATGTAATTCATGTCTTCTAAGATATCATTTTCCTTGTGTATCTTAGCTCTTCATACATGATCTATAAAGTTAGTTCAGGTCATCCCAGACTTACCTGAATTCTAACTTAACAGTCTCGGCTTTAGTCTTCACAAACTGAGTTTGAGCCCTCAGTTTTTCAATCCTCAATAACTTAGTCTGTGTCCCTCAGCCTTCATTACTAAGTTTGATCCCTCGGTCTTCAGCTTTTATAGATAATCCAACCGAGTTTGTTCCCTTAACGAACATACCTTCTTCAATTTTATTTGTAATGAAGTCAGCTGACTTTGAACCCTCAGTTGTAAACCTACTTTATTAAGTCTTTAGATATTAGGTCCTATGTATGACAGCGCTTGTCTGATTTAACCTATACAATAATCAGACTCTAACAAAACCTATATGTTTGGTTCTAGACATCTTTTTGCTTTGTACTGTAATAGCTAGTTATGGCACTCCATCAATAGGGTTAAACAAATAAATAAACAAGAGATGAATCATCATCAAAACATAGATTTTATTTCCAACACTATCATCAGTCTTGTGATCAAATGTTTCCACCATAGTCACCTATACTTAGCCTTTCGAAACTTTTTCTCAATTTGTTGTCTCTGGTTATCTTTAGTGACACTAAAAGTTAACGAACCCGATTAGGAAATAGCTGCTACCTTTCAAATTAAGCACCATATTCTTTGCCAAATTCAGTTGTTAACGCTACCATCTTGCCACCACAACCTCCACCGCGTGTGGCCAAAACACCGTATATTATCATCTCTACAACCGGAATAGCAATCGCCGAGAACGCCACCAACCAGATCCAAAACTATTAACCCATGCTTGGCCATTCACCGCTGAAGTTCATCACAATAATCAACCGTCCATTAATTCCAACACAGACACCGTGTCCGACGCAACGAATTTTTTCCAAAATCATCACGGATGAAGATGAATGCAGACTCACTTTGACTCTTGTGAAGTATTTCGATCGGGTTATTAATTATACATATATTCATTGCTGTATATAATATAGGGACAATTATTGAAAAGGACAAATATTAGACTTAATTATGCAAAAAGGACATCCAAAACAAACACTTAGTTATAAGGACAAAAATTAGGTAGATAGACCCAAATACCCTTAATGAAGAAGAAAATAAAAAAAATAAAAAGAGGGGAACGCAGGTCGGGAACGCTGCTGAATGTTTTTTTTTATTTTTTTATTTTGTTTGAAGCGTTAGTTGTTGTGCTGTTTTGTTTTGTTTTTTTATTTTTTTATTTTATTTGTTTCCTGGACCATGAAAGTTGCTTTTTTTGGACGGTAAAAGATTTTCATTGATGGCTATTTTTTTCTACCGATGCATTGACCAACGCGATGACGTGACCATCCCCATGTATTGACCAGCGCGATGCAGTGGCCATCGTGATGCATTGATCACCGGGATGCATTGACCACCGTGATGTATTGACATCGGCAATCATATATGCAGTGACATCGACAATCATATATGCAGTGACATTGGCAATCATATATGCGTGACATCAACAATTTATGCAGTGACATCAGCAATCATATATGAATGACATCAACAATTTATGCAGTGACATCGGCAATCATATATGCAGAGACATCGCGATGAAGTGACACCGCGATGCAGTGACCACCCCTGATGCAGAGACCATCGGAATGCAGTGACATTTAATGAAGCAACACCGTTATGACATTTGATATTTTTCCGACTTAATTTCATAAAATCGACTTTAAATGGCTATATCTTTTGATATAAAACTACGATCGACATAAATCTTTCACCTTAATTCATATTTTTATACAGTGACATCGGCAATCATATATGCAGTGACATCAACATTTTATGCAGTGACATCCGCAATCATATATACGTGACATCAACAATTTATGCAGTGACATCGGCAATCAGATATGCAGTGACATCAATATTTTATACAGTGACATCAACAATCATATATGAATGACATCAACAATTTATGCAGTGACATCGGCAATCAAATATGCAGTGACATCAACATTTTATGTAGGGACATCTTCAATCATATATGCATGACATCAACAATTTATGCAGTCATATCGACCAAGAGTTCGGTCACTAGGAATGTGGTTTTTAAGCCATTATGCATCGTATGACAAGAAATTCTATAGATTTAGTGACCACCGCGATGCACTGACAACCGCAATGTATTGACCACAGTGATGCATTGACCTCCACGATGGCATGACCACCGTGACGTATTGACCACCACGAGGCCGTGACCACCGTGACGTATTGACCATTCCGGATGTAGTGATCACCGCGATGCAGTGACAAGAACATTTGCAACGATTTTTGCAGTGACATTTGATTTTCCTAATCGTACTGGACCTATCGGGATGCAGTGATCACCGGGATGCAGTGACATTTGATGAAGCAACACCGTGATGACATTTGATATTTTTCCGACTTAATTTCATAAAATCGATTTCTTTTCTTCATAAAATCGACTTTAAATGGCTATATCTTTTGATATAAAACTACGATTGACATAAATCTTTCACCTTAATTCATATTTTTATACAGTGACATCGGCAATCATATATGCATTGACATCAACATTTTATGAAGTGACATCCGCAATCATATATACGTGACATTAACAATTTATGTAGTGACATCGGCAATCAGATATGCAGTGACATCAATATTTTATGCAGTGACATCAACAATCATATATGAATGGCCTCAACAATTTATGCAGTGACATCGGCAATCAAATATGCAGTGATATCAACATTTTATGTAGTGACATCTTCAATCATATATGCATGACATCAACAATTTATGCAGTGATATCGGCCAAGAGTTGGGTCACTAGGAATGTGGTTTTTAAGCCATTATGCATCGTATGACAAGAAATTCTACAGATTTAGTGACCACCGCGATGCACTGACAACCGTAATGTATTGACCACTGTGATGCATTGACCACCACGATGGCGTGACCACCATGACGCATTGACCACCACGATGCCGTGACCACCGTGACGCATTCACCATCCCGGATGTAGTGATCACCGCGATGCAGTGACAAGAACATTAGCAACGATTTATGTAGTGACATTTGATTTTTTGCTAATTGTACTGGACCTATCGGGATGCAGTGATCACCGGGATTCAGTGACATTTGATGAAGCAACACCGTGATGACATTTGATATTTTTCCGACTTAATTTCATAAAATCGATTTCTTTTCTTCATAAAATCGACTTCAAATGGCTATATCTTTTGATATAAAACTACGATCAACACTAATCTTTCACCTTAATTCATTTTATGCAGTGACATCGGTAATCATATATGCAGTGATATCAACATTTTATGCAGTGACATCGGCAATCATATATGCAATGATATCAACATTTTATGCAGAGACATCGGCAATCATATATGCGTGACATCAATAATTTATGCAGTGACATCGGCAATCAGATATGCAGTGACATCAACATTTTATACAGTGACATCGATCATATATGAATGACAAGTTTGATTCAAGCACAGATTACACAAAGATAAATACAGCAAACTTTTGCTGTTACAATTTGCACCAAATCAGTTTCAGATTATACAACTATGAATACTATAAAACGAATTACATATGGGTCCAAGTTCAGCCCTAATAAACAGTCTATAAAAGTTCAAATAACAAGCAAACTGTTACAGACTTGCTACAGATTTATTTGTCAAACAAAGTACTACAGAAGGTATACAAAAGCTTGTCAAGTAACATGATTACAAATTAATAGCCGATGGAGCAAATTAACTAGTACTACAATCAGGGGCACATAAAATACGATACCCAAAAAAAGGTCAAAATATAAACAAAATTTTGAATTAAACTTACTCTAATAATCACCAAGGTTGAATGTCTGATTAGTAGCCCAAGTAGTGTAATCAGAAGAACTCTAATTGGTAGTGGAATTGAAAAACCAACACCGCACCACCAACCGTATGGTTAATATACGCCGTCGCAGCCGCCGGAGAGTCGGCCGCGGGGGTATCATTATCAGCAAAATGCAGCTAAATTAACCATAACAGCAGCTACAGCCACCGCAAACATGTAGAATGCCACCATCATCTTACCTGTAGACATGGTGGTTTAGGTGGAATGATTGAATGATTTGATTATGTATAAGCTTGTGAGATCTGAGATTTTGTAAAATATGGCTTTTTGATTGAACGGAGACGAAGGCAAAACTGGGAAAAGGGGTAATTTAGGAAACATAAAAGAAATCCATCCTTATAACTAATGATCTTTTAAGTGCGTCCGAAATGCCTAATTAAGTCCCAAAACACGTCCTTATAAACAAATAACACTATAATATATGGATGTTTTGGGATTGAAAGCATTGGGTGCATCTTATAATTGTGGGTACAAAGTGTGGATAAATATTTTCCTTTCTACCAAATAAATAAATAAATATACGAAACTCGCTCTGAAAGATTTTCAAGGATACGCCTTTCAATTCGATAGCCCAAGTATTTAATTAAGCTCGGATATTAGGCGAGTTTTTTTATTTTGATATAAAGTCAAAGTGTGTATTTTTAATTATTTTCAAGTATTTTACTTATATCAAGCGTTGATTTAAACTCGGAAGTCATTCGAATAATATTTATTAAAAATAAATAATTCGAACTGATTTGAAACGACTAATGTATTGAGCAAGTGCACACTTTATTTGTAACTAAAAAAACTGACCGATACTTGGAATTGACGGATAATACTTGTTCGCTCGCTCATAACACGAAAGTGTCAAAGCTCTGATGGCTAGGGGTATTAGAGTTACTACTCTAGGAGAACGGCTGGTCACCGGTCTCGGGGCCTCTTGACTCGAAGTCTTTCCGACAGTGGCTAGAGTGGTCACTCGTAACACTGGGTTAAAACTTTTCCTCGAATATTCATGCTACAGCTGGGAAAACAAGGGTTGCCGGTTGCTGTGTGGGTCCTAAGGCATGGATAGGGTTAGCTGGAGCCGTGTAGGAGGTTTGCACGGTGAAAGTTGAATCTTTTCCCTGGCGATCGGCGGAAGTCATCAGGCATGGCTAGTTCTCGTGAAGTGCGGTTGAAATCCATGGTAAAACTAGTGTTTGGGCGGTACTTGACTCATCGGCTCGGCCAAAGCTGGTGCTTGTAAATGAACCTGACATGTTTTCTTTACGCTCGTGCACTTCAATATTAAAACATGATCTTTCCATTTGTTCAATCAGTTAATAAAAGGCTTCCGCTCTTGTTTTCCAAAAGTTGTTCAAGATAATGATTCTCTTTTATAGATTTTAATATTAAAATACATTATATATATATATATATATATATATATATATATATATATATATATATATATATATATATATATATATATATATATATATATATATATATATATATATATATATATATATATATATATATATATATATATATATATATATATATATATATATATATATAACACTCTCACACGGCTCATACCACCATTTTCTAACGACTCGTTTTCTTGGTTCTTCATTTTTTTGTTTTTTTTTTTGCTTTTTCTATAAATATAAATACAAGTTAATGACCGAGGGGAATGAAGAGTATAGGAGATGATATTGATCGAGATTCGAGGAAAATGAAATTAATGTTTTGGATGATACCTCGTTTTATTTTAAGAGCTATTGTAATTTTATGGGTTGTAATATTGTAATGAAAATATTTATTGAATTACTGCAAAATCTTTTGTGGGGTTAGTGAATTATTCTTTGGATTTATTTCATATATTGGGAATATAGTATTTTGATTGAAGTTGCGGCTAGAGCTTTACAACCTCTCCTAGAATGACTCCAGCGGACCTAGGGGTCGGGAGTAGGGTATTACAATTTGGGGAAGTGTTTCAAGATGAAGTATTTAGGGGTTCTCAAATACTTCCTTGGGTTGGAAGTGGCCCAAAACAAAGACAAATTATTTTTGAACCAACGAAAATATGCACTTGATATTATTCATAAAGTAGGGTTGCTTGGGTTTAAATCGGCTGATTTTTCATTTTGAACATAATCACAAGCTAGCATTGGCTACCGGAGATTTGTTGAGTGAACCGGAAAAATATCGTCGGTTGATTGAACGGCTTATTTATTTGGGGGTAACGCGACCTGACTTGGCGTACTCCCTTCACATTTTATCACAATTTATGCAGGCTCCTCGGGTGGAGCATTGGAGCGTTGCGACTAGTTCGTTATTTGAAGAAACACCCGGGTCAAGGTATTTTGTTGCGGTTTGATAGCTCACTTATTCTTGAGGGTTGGTGTGACTCTGATTGGGCTAGTTGCCCTCTTACACGACGTTCTTTGAGTGGATGGTTTGTGTTTCTTGGGCTTTCTCCCATATCCTGGAAATCCAAGAAACAAACCACTGTGTCTCGTTCCTCAGCGGAAGCTGAATACCGTTCTATGACCTCTCTTATTTGTGAATTGAAATGGTTGAAGCAATTGCTTGATGATCTTGGGGTACGGCACCCCCTAGGTATACGTTTTTTTGAAATAGTCAATCGGCGTTGTATATTGCCCAGAATCATGTCTTTCAGGAACGCACGAAACATATAGAGGCTGATTGTCAATTTGTGCTTGATGCTATTACGGATGGTTTGATTATGTAACGCCCCCAGACCCCAGGCCTGGTGGCGCTAAATGAGTCAAAATGGTCCGGTCAACTGCTTAGACCGCCGTCCTCGCTTGGTCTCAAAAAGGCTAACCCGAGTTTACAAGACCTTTATTCTTCACACTTATATGAGCGTGAACATTCACTTCTTTTACCGATGTGGGACTTTACATTCTCCCTCCTTATAAGGGACTGGCGTCCTCACCAGGACTGCCAAGACTGTTCCCGGATCATCCCTACCAGAGGTAACTAGATGCCATCCTTACACCGTCTTCTTGTACGGTGCAGCGCATAGTTCCGTTTGATAGTCAGCTCAGAATATGATTCTGTAACGCCCCCAGACCCTGGGCCTGGTGGCGCTAAATGAGTCATAAATGGTCCGGTCAACTACTTAGACTTCCGTCCTCGCTGTAGGATGTAATATCACCGGATGGATCAAAGATCCACCCGATTACGCAGCGGAAAGTACAAGATCTAGATCATAGTCAATCAAAATACATAAATAAAAGATCTAACCTACGAGGGGGTTAGATTGCTTACCAGTTTATGGTGAATAAACTCCAAAAACTATCTTCAATCCAAGATCCAAGCAAATTGAGATGCCACCGTCTTCCGACGTGTATCTCCAACCAACACCAGGTGGATGGTGATCCAAGCCGCTTGACCTCCTCGATATACTATCTTAGAAAAACCCGAAGTTTTCCTAAAAACTCAAACCCTTGCAAAAGTCGAAAATTCTAAGCTTTTGCATATGTATGTCGAAAATTATGTGATATGATTTGGCTTAGGAGAGCTCTCTTTATATAGGAGAGAAATCCTAGTCTCCAATGTATTAATTAATTAATACAAAATCAATCAAATCAATCATTTTTCCTTAAAAAGATAAATCTAGAATATTTCTAAATTAATTAGGATATACCAAAGATTTTCTTTTCCTTAAATTATTTAACAAATAAATAATTTAATCACATGTCTTATTATTTATCAAGAAAAATAATTTCCCAACAAATAATAATATAAAAAATGCGCCCAAAACCCTAGTAAAATTGGCCACACGCATTTTATCACTTTTGGGTCGAGTCCATGAAAAAAGTCTTTTCCGTGTATTTAATTATCTAGTCCAACTAAACAATTAATCAACATATCTATCAAACAGTCCAATCCAACTATTTAATATTAATTTGAGGTGAAGCGACGAGAAAACATATGCATGTTAGGAGCCACGTCGGGGACCATGGACCCATATTCAGTAGCTACAATAAACCGAATAAAATTATTCGTCAGACCAAACAATTATATCCAACCTATTAATTCCGGGATTACACCACCATAAACCCGAAACTGAACTCTGCTGAATATAGATATAAACTTACACTCAAACTTGAGTCGAAAAGTGTCCACTGATATAATCGTTACATACGGATAAATCCTCCATAGACTGTTCGTTATGATTCGGGATATCTCCGTAAATCCTTCTTGAAACCTCTTATCCTTATTTACCATTAACCCCCTAGTGACCAAATAGTTCATAACTAATATAATATGAACTGCGCGCATCAGTCAGTTTCTAGGATTAACAAATAAGGGAACTGCATGTCTACTTCCCGCATGAAGGAATGGATTCCATATCTGTGATAGCACAGACTACTCACTCATCTTAGAATAGAGCCAACGAGAAGTGTTGGACCACATACTACGAAGTGATCCTAACTAACACATCAAATCCTACCATAGTCTAAGTAGTCGTCTGTGATCACCTCAGGATTGAGATTAATCCATATATGATCATCTTGTGATTCGATAAGACTTCTCAATCACGGAATTATATCGAGAACTCAAATCAAATCGGTTCAGCCCTATATGATTATCACCATATATAAATGCCCCACTAGGTACCCTATTACCGACAGTCCGGATAAGACTGTCACACCTAAAGTGTTATGGGCATATTATTAGCAAATTAATCTTGAGACCCGTAGTCAGATTAATAGACGCTGCGGACTAAGTTAATTTTAAGTACATCTCACTAACTCAATCCTCTTGTGTATAGCCATACACTAAGTTATGTGATTACATAAACAAGGTACTTAGGGTTTTCAGTAGTGTCTTAATTATAAGCATGCACGCATATAATAAGATGAATTATTAATTCTGTCATAAAAACAATTAGATAATTGTCTTTCGGGCACTACACCTAACACTCGATTGGTCTAAAAGGGCTAACCCGAGTTTACAAAACCTTTATGCTTCACACTTATATGGGGGTGATCATTCATTTCCTTTACCGATATGGGACTTTACAGATTATTCCTTCGTTTGTTCCTACAAAGCATCAGTTGGCGGATATTTTTACGAAGGCATTCGGACTTCAGCAGTTCGAGTTCTTGTTGCACAAGTTGGGCGTTCGGGATCTTCACGCTCCACATTAAGAAGGGTATCATGATATTACAATGTAGATTGTTATTATATTAGTAAGGATTGTTTGGTAAATATTGATTGGAAGGGGAGGCCTAGATGACACTATCTATATATATATATCTATATTTATATTTCAGAACAAAAAATAGCCACTTTGACCCGTTTTCTGCTGATTACCCAGCCCTAACCCGCAAATTAACAATACAAATGCCAGCTTCTACACAATCACACACACATTTGGGATTACATTAAAAATTAAAACTAATTCACTAACCACGTTTGGGAATTTAAATTTAAAAAAAAAACAAAAACCGACTTACAGTTACTAAAAATACATAAACTGACTAACATTAAAACAAAAAAAACCTACAAATTCACACTACACCACTAACCACGTCTGGGAATTTAAATTAAACAAAAAATCAAAACCGACTTGCTGTTACTAAAAATATAGAAACCGACTAACATTCCTCCACCTCCTCCACTCCTCCACTCCTCCACAACATCTACAAGGAAAAATAAATACATAAACTGAATTAAACATACAAAATATATAGCTACCTTTCACATTTCAACCTCCTCCAATTTTCCTCATTTAATCTCATCTTCCCCATTAATTATCATCTTCTCCTTTCATTTTTTCAGCATCCATTCCTTCTCATCTGCACCATATTTTCTTCTCATCTTCCTCATTTTTTCACCATTTCTTCTCATCTTCACCTTTCATTCACCCTGCAGCAACCCTCAGCAGAGTCAACTTCAAAGTAAGTAAAATTCATAAATGCATGCTTTGGTGTTATTTACAGAGTATACCGGTTTTGGTGTTTTTTTACAGAGTATAAGTCTGTGTTTCCAGCTATTTTGCAGATTGTACGTGTGTGTTGCAGATTGTACTTGCGTGTTGCAGATTGTACGTGCGTGTTATTCACCAAATTCATTCCTAACTCATTCAATTGCAGTAAATAGTCCAGGTACACAAAATAATTCCTACCTCTACATTCAACACCAGTTGTTGCATAAGTATAAATTCATATATTTAGATGTTTATTTTTTTATCAATAAACATTCATATACTCATTCTTATTACAGTCTAATAGCATGAAGCATAGTAAACTGACAACATGACATTAAATAACATAAACCAAATTCACATTATAAATAGGCGGCAGTGGTGCAGAAGACTGTGGAATTTATGTTAACATCCAAATTTATAAACCAAATTCGCTTCTCCTTACCTCGAATCCGAACCTCTTATCCTTTCATCAACACTAACCACATTTAGAGAAATCTCAACTTGAAATCACATATTATGCAGTGGGATGTACTTACCTAAGCAAAGACAGTACATAATACATTTTGGTTATGACCAAGGCATAAACTGACCATTAAACACAAATGACCAAAAACATAACTGCCACTGATTAATCACATAACAGGCTAACTGATTACCATAAAAAATAATGAAAGATATGACTTTTTCCAACACAATTGTGTAGAATTATTATGCTTGGACATCATTGAACCATTTGGTTCTCAGTTTTACAATCGGTTGCCCACCATACCTGAGCCAACCCGGCTTAGAACTCGGGTTGGACATTACCTGCTCTGATCCAAACTCTTATACCATTCTCCGTTTTTTTAGTGTTTCAGAAAGAGGATTTCTTTCATCATCAACCGCAATTCGAAGAATCAGGGTGATGAAATCCCCATTTCTTCTTACTTCCTCAGCCAATTAGGGCTTTCACCGGCAGATTTCAGTCCCTTATCAGAATCTGCAAATTAATCCAGCTTTACTAGCAAACCGTGTGATAAACGTTACAGAAATAGAGAGAGAAATGGTTTCACCTTTAATCGGCCAAAGATTCACCAAATCACGATTCTGAAAGAGAGATAATCAATTTCAACAAGAAACGACCCAATTTTTATATCATCGGCCTAAGATATTCTTCCATCATAGGCCTCAGCTTCTTCGGATAGGCAACAAGATTGATGCTTTTCATCATTTTTCTGCCATCTAAGCACCACAAAGGCTTCTAACACAGCAAGAGATACCATAGTCGCAGAAAAATACACAGATTTAGAAGGGAAGGACAAAGCTTTGAATGACGATTTAAGTGCCAAATTAAAGTTGTTAGCTTACACGTTGATCTTTCAAAACTCCTCAAGAGAAACAAAATCTGAGAATTTAATGTTGTTCGAAATCATCTGTATAAGGAAGGAGAACAACATATAGGCATGATTAACTCGACGATTTGAAGCAGGAACGGGATGGAGAAGAAAAAGAGGGCCAGATTTTCTGGGATTTCTACTAATGCGTAGTTTCGGCTGAGCTTTAGGGTTTGAGAGTCAATTTTGGGGGCGGCTGACATAATATGTCTGGGGGACGGGTTTCTAGGTGTAGAAGGGTTTGTGTGTATGAGGGCTCGGGTGAGATAATATTTGTGGAGCATTGGGCCGGACTGAAACAAATATTCAATGTCCGGATGAACGAATTCTTAATGCCACATACACATACTTATACAATCAAATTCTTAATGCCACATACACGTACTTATACAAACTACTTAACATGTATCCACAGTATATTATAATTAAACACACTATACTGCTTAGAAATACTTAAATGTTTATATGGTAATAACCAAACTTATATAATTATGTACTAACTAAACTTAATTACATACTCCCACATAATTAATTAAATAATAAAATTCTTATATTCATCAATTACACAAATATACCTACTACTTATTATTTCTCAACTTCTACATATTTTTGTTCAATTTTCATTTTTTTCAAAGCAACATAATATAAACTCTTTGCTTTTATATCATTTTTGGGATATTGTATTTTTCAGGAAATGGCCTCTCCACTGAATCTTGGGTCAACAAACGGACAAGCTAAACCAAAGAAAAGGGTGGGGGTGATCATGACCTTTCCCCCAAATATAAACGGGCCAATCTGGAAGCATGGTCAAGAGGGAACTTCTATGGAACTTATTAAGGAAGAGCCCCACAAAGATCTGACTGCTGACGTCATCTTGGTAGAAGACGATGATTCTGAGCCAGAAGAAGACCCTGAAGAAGAGGACCCAGAGGAGGAAGACCCTGAAGAAAATGAAAATCAGGGGGTAGAAGCAAATGTGGAGCATGAAGACACGCCAACCCCGGAGTATGTTCCAGAACCCCAGCCGGACCCGATGATGGAAGACCATGGCTCTCTGATCTGGGAAGCAACACCATTAGAGATTGTTTATCTCCATAACCCCTTGACAATCCGGGGTAGAGAATACCACTGGGCCAATGGATACGAAAGGCGGGTCTGGGATGAGTGTTTAGCCCTACGAAAGGAGATTCTGGACTTGAAGGTTGTATTGTGTGATGCAAAGAGGAAGATCGAGCACATGAAAGAGGGGATCATGTGATGGGCTGATTCTTTTGCGGTGTTTTTTTTATAACTATGACAGATGTCTACACTTTTATATTTCATTGTAAATATTTCATTCATGCCAATTTTTTTATTTTGGTTATTTTTGTTTCACTTGCATATACTTTTCTTCAATTACTACGATCTACAAATTTCTACATACACGTATATCATTGTAAATATTTCAATCATGCCGTTTTTTTTATTTTGGTATCACTAAAATAGCTCTTAAATTACTACAGTATCTACAAATTTCAACATACACACATCGACTTTTCAAATATAACGTTATCCGTACATCGCACGGGTTTCATACTAGTATATATATATTGTATTTGTGTGGTTGATAAATGACAAGAAATATTTTTTCCGAACTCATTTAACAAGTTGAGCTATTTGATCTCGAACCGAACTATTTGAGAAGAAAAAGAAGAGAAAAAAATGAATCCGGAGCTTGACAAATTTAGTGATATATAAGTGCATATTTTCTACGTAGAGTTACGATTTGTTGAAACTCTTCAAACCAAAATGTGAAAAAAAAAAAAAAAAGAAAAAAAGAAATACGAGAATGCTGCTAAAAAAGAAATTGCAGGCAAAAACCATAGGTAGCCGTGCCCGATACGGCCCGAGTTTGGTGGTTGTAATAACAATGGTCATGGCTACTCGATTTTCCTTCACGTTTTGTCGCTCTATTACTACTACGACTGGTCCTCTTTTTCAACATTTATGCTTAAATCCCAAAATCTCCCTTCAAAATCTCAACAAATCTGCACTCTGTCCTCTCTGGTCGTCTTCTTTCTCACTCTGTCTTCACACTCTCCGCCGTTCCCGACCTAAATCCCTGTCGTCATTCTCCGCTGCGTCGACGGCTGAGCCTACTACGAACATGTCTGTCAACGAGGAGCTTGATTCTAATCCTCTTTTGCAGGACTTCGATTTCCCTCCTTTTGATCGAATCGACGCCAAACACGTCCGTCCAGGCATCCGTGCTTTGTTGAAGAAACTCGTACGCCAGATTGTTTTTCTTTTTTTTTTTTTTTTTTTTTCCTTTGTCGTATTTCTTTCTTTCTTTCTTCTTCCTGCGAAAGTGTAATTTGTAATACGGGAATGTAGGAAGGAGAGCTGGAGGAATTAGAAAAAACGGTAGAGCCTACATGGCCAAAGCTGGTGGAGCCCTTGGAGAAGATTCTCGATCGATTGAATGTTGTTTGGGGAGCTGTGAATCACCTGAAGGCGGTCAAGGATAGTGCGGAGCTTCGTTCTGCTATTGAAGAAGTCCAGGTCTGTATGCGATTCCCTCACTAACGCCGCTAGTGTTTTTGGTGAAATTCAGGATAATCGTGTGGGATATCTGCTTCTGGAATAATTCATGCTATCTGAAGGTGCTTTTTATGTTCATATTTATTCGAATCTTTTATTTTGCAGCCAGAAAAAGTTGCACTTGATCTCAAATTTGGCCAGAGTAGACCTATTTATAATGCTTTCAAAGCAATTCAAAACTCCAGCAGCTGGGATTCTCTAAGTGATGCTCGTAAAAGGATTGTTGAGTGTAAGTCTATTATTCGCTTTTAAAGATACCATAAACTCTTCTTCTGTTTTCTTTTTTCTTTTTTCGATTCCCTTGTTTTAGCTGTTACTTATGGCTATGTTTTTCCTCTCTTTTGGAAATGCAAACATTGATTTCTGTTATGTTGTTATCTTTCTTTCATCATCCTTATTGCTATGTTAAATTTGGTGCATAGAATCTCTTGCACATGCCATATTCTTTTAACTGAACTTTCTTTTGGGGGCCCTTGAAGACAACATGACTATTTTTTCGCTTGGAAAGTGCTGTATCTTTTTTACCATGATCCACTTTCTTTGAACTATTGGGACTTGTGAAAATGAACGGAAGTAAAGGCAATTCAACCTTGTATTCCAAACAAATGTTACATACTCAATCCCTCACTCTCTTCTTTTTCATGTCCCTGACACTTACTATTTCCCAATTTTTTTCCTCATGTCTCTATTTTTCCCTTGTCTTTCTTCTTTTTACCTGTTCTTGTCGCTTCGATTATTTGAGATGCTGCTATTTTTGTGAGAAGTTGACCTTCTTCATCAATATTGAGTTGTTTTCATGTACTTGGGACTCGGGAGCTTTATCTTTCTAATAGTAGCTGTTTGTTCATCCAGCACAAATAAAGGAGGCTGTTCTTAGCGGCATTGCTCTTGAAGATGATAAAAGGGATCAGTTTAACAATATTGAGCAGGTATACCTTGCTTTTGTGGATTTACCAAGCTCTTGTAGTTGGAGATTTACCTCCTTTTATTTTTTTTGTTAAATTGTTAGTGTATGCTCATTTTCCAGTAGATGGTGGTGGTTTTTTTTATTTATTTATTATTATTATTATTATTATTATTTTATTTTTAATATATATATAAATTTTTTTTTTTTTTTTTTTGCACTAGTACACGGCCTCTTGAAGTCTTGTAAATTGTTCTCTATATTGACTAGCTCTGCCACCTCCAAATGCCGTTTGCTCAGCTGAGTCTTTTTGGCTGACCACGGCACTTGCCGTTTTGCTTGCTTACATTTCTTTGGATTGTTGTGGGGCTCTAGTTTCTCCTTCGCCTGTAGTTTACCATTTTTTTCTGACCATTATCCTTTGGCTTGAGTCTTCTTACAGGAATTGGCTAAACTCTCTCAAAAGTTTGATGAGAATGTTCTGGATGCCACAAAGAAGTTTGAGAAAGTGATCACTGACAAGAAGGACATTGAAGGGTTGCCAAGCACTGCTTTGGGACTGGCTGCCCAAACAGCTGTATCAAAGGTCCCTTTTTTGTTCTTACATGATATAGTTCCCTTCTGGCTTTTTGGTTCTCTATTTATAGTTTTATATGTCTTCATGATCATACAGGGTCATGCAAATGCTAGTGCTGAAGATGGTCCATGGGTTATAACATTGGATGCTCCAAGTTATATGTCTGTAACGCAACATGCTAAAAATCGAACTTTAAGGGAGGAAGTATACCGTGCTTATGTAACAAGAGCTTCTAGTGGAGATTTGGATAATACTCCAATAATTGATCAAATTCTGAAGCTTAAATTGGAGAAGGCTAAGCTTCTTGGATACAATAACTATGCAGAGGTAATTTGGATACTTGTTTGCTTTGCTTCCCTTTTTATGATTAAAGTCTGAGAATACTGTGTGCTTTATCTGCTTTAGGTTAGCATGGCTACCAAGATGGCTACAGTTGATAAAGCCACTGAACTTCTAGAAAAGCTCCGGTCTGCATCCTGGCCTGCTGCTGTTCAAGGTGTTTTACTTAATATGATTTCATGAAATCATTTGTGCTTTAGTGATTTCATGATCTCTTCAATGTTCAAATTTTCTTGCTTCGGCTTTTCTTTTCCCTAAATTTGAATGATAAATTTAAAGGTAAATAACTGTAGATGATGAGAGAAGAATACAGTAAATTTGGTTTAATTTATGGGGTTTGTTCTCATTGAACCTAATTGCCAATCTTCTAAATTTATACATCTCATCTGTTCTTTTCTTTCAGCTGCAGATTTCACAAAATCCAGCATCTTTAGGTTGGGCATGAGTTACTAATCAAGCTTTACTTTGTAGATTTGGAAGATATAGTACAATTCTCCAAAAATCAAGGTGCTCCAGAAGCAGATAATTTGAATCACTGGGATATCAGTTTCTGGAGTGAGAGACTTCGTGAAACAAAATATGATATAAATGAGGTTACTTCTCTTTCTCTCTGTCTTCTGTCAACTTGTGCTTTTGCAAGGTTCAAATGTCATCTTTGTTGAATTTCAGTTATAACACATGTATTCAGTTCTGCTGGTACAGTGGATAGCTTAATATTTTTCAAATACTTGCCAACAGAAAGTTCATTCTTTATTATGAGCTCTTAGTTTTCCCTTGCTTGAACCTTTCAGGAAGAACTGCGTCCGTACTTTTCATTGCCTAAAGTCATGGATGGCCTATTCAAGCTTGCATCGACTCTTTTTGGAATCAATGTTGAGGCAGCCGATGGTTTAGCTCCAGTTATGTGCTATTTCCTCCACCCCCTCCCCCTTGAAAAAAAAATGAGGCTTTCCTTTTCACGTTTTGTTTCATTTAGCCTTAAGTAGCGTTTTTATTCTTTTGTTTCTGACAGTATATGGCTTTCAGGTTTGGAACAATGATGTGAGATTTTACCGCATTAGTGACTCCTCAGGCAGCCCCATTGCCTACTTCTATTTTGATCCATATTCTCGTCCCTCTGAAAAGAGGGGTGGTGCCTGGATGGATGAAGTGCTTGGCCGAAGCCGCGTATTGTCACATGATGGCTCTTCTGTCAGATTGCCTGTTGCTCACATGGTGTGCAATCAAATGCCCCCTGTAGGGGACAAGCCTAGCTTAATGACATTTCGTGAGGTGAGCAAGTAATCCTGGTTCCATGCTTTGGACTCATTTTTGGGTTGCACATTCTCCTGAATTGGTTATGGTTGATTGAAACTCTACTTTTCTGCTTTTGGGGATTGTAGAAAATACTGCAGCTTCCTGATGACGTACTAATATCATCTTCATGTAATTTAATCAAGTTTTATCACCCCTTGTAACTCCAGATTTTTCAGTTGTTACATATGTTCACGGAAAGAACATGTGTCCAATTCAGTTTCTTGGTGTTGATTGGGGTGGAGGGGATTTCGTTCTGTCATTCAATAGATGCATTAATTCCCTGTTCTTGACCTTTAGGTTGAAACTGTGTTCCATGAATTTGGCCATGCTCTTCAGCATATGCTGACAAATCAAGATGAAGGCTTGGTTGCTGGTATCAGAGGAGTCGAGTGGGATGCTGTGGAGTTACCTTCACAATTTATGGAAAATTGGTGCTACCATAGGTATGATCTCCAATGGGCAGTAATGGTTTGTGTCGATCCACTATTTATTGAAGGTGGAACACTCTCAGTCCATGACTGGTGTGTTTAGAATGAGTACATTAACCTGGGAACAAAGCTCACAAGTCTTCCTATGCATCTATCCCAAATCCTTTATTTTAATTTTTAATTTTTTTTAATTTTTAACTCTCGTCATAATCACTATTGATTCTTCAAATAAGTTTATTCTGAAGATTATATTTGGGCCTTTTCTGCTTTGTCTTCTTATTGGTTAGAATTGAAACAAGTTTTTGCTCTCTCATTTTTTTTTCCTGGGAGCTGTGTGGGAGTTTTGGTTTTTAACAGAAATTCCGAGTAGTTTTTGTTAGCTTCACAGAACAGGCCACTGATGTTCATCAACTGCAGGACAGCGTTTCATTTACTACGTAGGCGTGACTTGTTGGTGTGCAATGTCATTTTACCGATCTTTTCTCCCCAATCCAAACTATTCTCGTGTTTATGTATATATATATATATATATATATATATATATATATATATATATATATATATATATAGAAAGAGGGAGAGAGAGAGAGGGAGAGGGGAGAGAGAGAGAGAGACAGTATGCTTGTTTAAGACTTTAAGTATGTTTTTTTTTTTTTTAATATATTCTGATTTTGGATAAAATTATTCGGTGGTATATACATCTAGTTAACATTTTATAAAAATGAAGTCAACATCAGTGGCCTGCAGTTTAAGTACAGCCGCAATGTTGCTTCTGTATGATAGGGGTATAATTTCTTGACGAATGCCATGTTGCTAGTATTTTGTTTGTTATGGGTTACAATTTATAAAGACTTTCAAAGCATTCAATACTTCGTATCATATTATACTAATGTGGTGTGCTGCATATTCGTTCGTTTTGTTTCTTGAAGGTTCTTGATCCTGGAGTTGGTTAACATTGTTTATCTGAACTACAATGATTTTCTTCTGTCATCAGATTCTGTGTACTTGTTCTTTAAGATTGATCAGCCTCGGTCTGTTTCTTTGAATTTATCAAATTTTTCCCACAGGAATACTTTGATGAGTCTTGCAAAGCATTATGAAACTGGTGAGAGTCTCCCTGAGGATATATATAAGAAACTACTAGCAGCCAGGACCTTCCGTGCTGGTTCATTAAGTCTTCGTCAGGTTAGACATGTATAAGCATTCATGCATGCCAAAAGTAGAGAATATGTTGGATGTCTGCTATTTTATATGTACTTTGTTTTGTTATTTGGACTATTAGTTGATGAGAGTGTCCTCTGTTTTTGTATGCTTATAGCTGGTTTTTTTTCTCTTTTTTTAATTTTTTTTTATGTTTCATCCTTGCGGATTGTTATAAACTCTTACCAGTTACTAGCTGCTTATAGTTGGATGAGTAATTTGATAAGTAAAAGAGAATACTACCATGTGTACATTTGTTGATATCCTGTTGGTGTTAGTTCAATACTATCTTTGTCTTTTCGATATGTGTCGCTTAAGTAAATGGGTAAATGTCATAAGTTTTGTGTGTAAAATCTAGATTACCATTTGACTTGAAAAATGAGGAAAGTTGGTGGATGAATAATAAATTAGAGGTAAGACGAGGGGGAAAATAAAGGTAATAAATGCTCAATGCTCTTCTTGGTATTTTAAAATGACCAATAATAAGGGACAATTTCTTTTTTTCAAAACGGAGGTAGTATGTAGTAGGGTTCGTAAGAGGGTTGCGTGATTTTGTGCTACTTGTAGTTGAATAGGTTGTTTCCAATATTTGAATCTAGGACTAGTATATATATATATATATATAAGGTTTGCACATGTCACAGAGGATCGAGTTTTGCTGTTGTTTTTGTTTCTCCTTAAACTTGTGGCTGTATATGATTTTGGTTGCAGTTAAGGTTTGCAATGCTTGATCTTGAGCTACACACGAATTATATTCCTGGTGGCTCAGAATCGATATTTGAAGTTGATAGACGGGTTTCTGAAAGAACTCAAGTTCTACCCCCTCTTCCAGAGGATAGATTCCTCTGCAGTTTTAGTCATATATTTGCCGGTGGATATGCAGCTGGATACTACAGTTACAAGGTAATCTTCTTTTTTTCAGGGTGGGTGGGGGGGGGGGGGGGTGTATTCTTGGATATAGAGTGTTTGTTGTTGCACTTGACTATCATATCGGTGACATTTCTAAAAAATCTTCCATTTTTTACTTATTTTTTATCTGTAAATTTGTGACAGTGGGCAGAAGTTTTGTCTGCGGATGCTTTTTCTGCATTTGAAGACGCTGGACTAGATAATGAAAAGGTATTTTTTGCTGATTGAATTCACTATTGAATTGCAAGTAGTCATTTTCAGCATCATAAGATTAATTACATTTCTGAAATTCAACATCATTGTACAGGCTGTAGAAGAAACCGGGCATAGGTTCCGAGAAACCATACTTGCACTTGGAGGTGGAAAAGCTCCTCTAGAGGTAAGATGATGACAAGTTCTTATTGTACCTTTATATTCCATACATGTAAGCTTCGTTTAGACATGAGATTTTGTACGCATTTTTTTTTTCTAAATTTTTGTCTCAGATGAATTCGCAATTTTTTCTGTTTTTCTTTTTGTTTTGGAAACTATGAATTAATGAATTACCACAGTGAACACCAGTTACGTAAAGGGTAGCGCTACTCTGCCAAAACAATTGTGGCATAACTATTGACACGACGCTCTTTTACACATTTGATTATGAAGGGTCGGTCTGGTATCAGTCAATGGTTGGGTCCTATATCAAGATCATTGGTGTAAAAATGTGCCGTGTGTTGATGGTTGTGACACTAGAATTTTCCTAGTGTAAAATTTTAGACAAATTTTATAATACAACCGTTGTAGCAAAGTTGTGACACAACCATTCATTTCTAACCTTTTCACTAAAAGTGTAAAGAGAGTAAAAACGAGAGGCCTTATGGGTTTGTAATGTATAGTTTGATGGGTAAACAGGTATTCGTGGCATTCAGGGGAAGGGAACCTTCTCCGGAGGCACTTCTCAGACACAATGGCCTGCTGGGTGTTGCAGTTTCTGCATGATTATTATTTGCCAGATGATTTATTTTTTTTGGCCAAATTAATATATTTGTTTTTGTCCTTTTTTTATTTATAGACAATACTATATTTCTCTCGGAAACCTGTTGCCTGTTATTTAATCATTTACTTTGCCTCTTAACGGATGAACTTTTATCGAATAAACATTGTTCTACATCTTCCTCAAAAGAAAAGAAAAAAACATTGTTCTACATCTTTCGTATGTGTGCTTATCTATTTTTTTATTTATTATTATTATTATTATTATTTTATCATATAAAACTTTGTTACTCGTAATATTTTTCATTTTTCAGAATTGAAACTTAATAATTATGTGTACCAACTTTTTGGGTAATTTCTCCGTTGGATTTCGAAAAATTATGTTCACTTTGTAGTAACCTTGTGGATCTTTTGGTGGGCATCTACATTAATGCAATGCAAGTTTATTTTCACACCACATAGTTTCTAGGCATTTCTAAAAAATCTTAGGCATCATTCATTCGATTACAATTTTACCGTTTTTTAACCACGTTTCCAACTATCTACACCGAATACATTCTCGTGACACCCCCTATTCTGGATATCGAGTTTTTAATCGGAAAATAACGTCTGTCATGTATATAATTAAAATTAATCCATTATACACGTAAGTGTACATCATCAACATTAGAGTATACAGTGGAAAATGAAAAGATAGACTCGGGAGATTACAAGAATTCTACAAACGATCGAAAAGGATCACAATTGCAACTAATAGAAAGCTTAGTATTTACATGTCAAAGGCTATACATGTATCGATACACCAATCACCTAGTACAACATGTATCGATACACCAATCTACTAATACAAAGCTTAGTATTTACAACTAGAAGTTACTTTTATCCAAATACAAAAGGGGGGATTCCATACCGGAATGCAAGAGAATAAAAAACAACAAATCACCCTTGAGCGATTTTGAACTCAACCTACATCAAAATCAACTTCTGGGGAAGGGAAACAATAACAAAAGGGGTAAGTATAAAAGTACATAGTTGACGAGGACGAATTTCACCACGCCACATGTCACGCACACAACACCTAAATAATAAGGCAAATAGACCCAAGGTCCTAACTCTAAGGGCCATGAGCCCCAATATAAGCCTAAGGGCCGATCTTCCCCCCTAATAGAGAAGCTGGCCAGGTTGGTACTCAGTCCACCGCAGGTCGGTCAGGACGAAGTAGAGGCCGACCTGCGCACTTCGTTCATCGTGACCTCGGCTGCTCGCCGCAGGTCGGCTAGAGCATAAAGTGATAAATACACGTTTATCAGGATAATTATGGAAAAAGAATCCTAAGCCATTAAGACTCTGATCTTCATCATTTAAATCTAATATTCAAATAACGTCATTAGCTTCTAAAATCACAGGATAAATACGGCTTAATAATACTTGAAGTATACGGAAAAAGAGTCCACAATGGACACGTCCCATGCATACCTACGGCACAAGTGCTCCCTATATAAACGTTCCTAAGAACCACGGCGGACTTGATTACAACACAGGCTTTGGATACGTAGGCAACTTGGAAAAATCCCAGGCTCAGTCTAAATCCCTACACAAAAATCTTCTCCTTATTCATAATTTTCCTACTTGTTCTACCTTGATTCAATTACCACTAGATTAAACGGCCTATATTATTACCCAACGAATTTTTCTTCGTCAATTGGCGCTAGAAGGAGGGCCTTCTACTGGTAATTGTTCAAGATCTATCTTAATTGCGTCAATGGCGAAAACACGTCAGCAAAAAGCAGCTGAAAACGCCCAAAATGGTTAGAACGACAGTATGAGGAAATAGAGAACACTGATTCTGAGAATCAAACATAGCAAACCGAGGAGGTTTCATTGGATTCAAGTCAACAAGAAGTCATTGATTAGCTAGCAGCAATGGATCCCACCACTAGACATGCTATTCTCCGGTCAATACAGCCAAAAAGTGGTGATGCGGAAGGAAGCACGGAAGGAAAAAACCCCTCTAATCAAGGGAAAAGGAAGCAAGATGAAGAGGCATATGTCTCAAACAAGGGAAAGAAGCCTCTGGGTGCCCGAGTTTGGGAAGCTGCCCAGGCAGAAATCAATGCCATGATGGGCAAAAGATCTCACGAGTTTTCCTTTATTTCACCCTTTACAGGACAAATAGAGAATTATAAGCGACCGGCCTGATTCAAGGTCCCAAAACTAGACCTATACGATGGGTCCAATGACCCATCGGATCTTTTTTTTTCCAATACATCACCTAGATAAGTCTGTTTAGCGCTTCGGACGAGATGAAGTGCAAAGCTTTCCCGACGCTGCTGATAGGCCGAGCTTGGGAATGGTTCCGAAAGCTCCCACCCAGGTCGGTTTCTAAATTTTCTGAGCTAGGCAGACTGTTCCTTAACGCCTTTATCACGGCTAAACCGTTCCAGAGAAATGCTACCCATCAACTCATGATTAAACAAAAGAAAGAGGAGTCGGTCCTCCACTACTTAAAAGATTTAATGAAGAATCAGTGCAAGTAAAGAACGCAGACGATCCATTGCTGATCGCATCGTTCGTAGCCGGACTGTGGGAAGGGAGGCTACATGCCAAGCTTAACAACAAACTTCCTAGGTCAATAAGGAGTGAATGGACGCGGCTTATAATAATTTCCAAGGTGAAGAGACGAATAGGTTGAAACGAGAATCGAAAAAGGGAGAGTCTAAAAGAGAAAAGACAAAGGATAAACCTGACAGGAAGAGGAAAGCGGTCTGGGACCGGATGACTACCCCCATCACAGATCGGCTGGGGAAGAAATGTGCTTTGCAGGAACATGGTTTTATCCCTCTAAATAGTCATTGGGTTTAGGTTTTAGCGATCATGGAAATGAAGGGTTTGGCTCGGACTCCTCCCCCAATTAGAGGCCCTCAAGAAAAGAGGGATCAGAGTAAATTTCGTGCTTAACACAAGGATGTGGGGCATGATTCAGGGGATTGCAAGGATCTGATAAGGGACATTGACACTGCCATAATGGAGGGTAGATTGGATGAGGTTGTAGACCGATCTCAAGATCCTGAACCGTGAGGACGAAGAGATTTCAGACGCCGGACGCACAGGCAGGATCGGGACAGGCAAGAAGAGCCACGAAGAAGAAGAGATCGAACCCCAGATGCTGATTGGTAGATCGATAATCGCCCGATTAACACTATCAATACTATTGTAGGGGGTCCTAGCATCAGTCTAGAATGTTTAAATGGCCAGGTCGGAAAATCCATGATTTATGGTCCAGAGGACCCACTCCCTATGATAACCAACAATGAAGGTCTACTCATCGAATCCGTAGTTCACAAAAATCTGGTGAAATGTATATGTGTCGATACTGGGAGCGCTGTTAACGTCTTATACTATTCTTCCTTCCAGTCAATGAAACTGAATGATTTAGACCTGACACCTGTCTCGGCACCGCTGTTCGGATTTGCAGGATCTCCAGTTCATCGTCTAGGAATTATAAAGTTGGCTACGACATTTGGAAAACAGCCGAGAAGAAAGACACTGATGGTGAACTGTGTAGTGGTAAAGGCTCCGTCAGCTTATAACATCATTATGGGAAGACCGGTGCTAATTGAGCTCCGAGCTATGATTTCATCGGCTAACATTAGCTTCAGTAGAAATCAAAGGAGACGTAGAAACATCAAGAAGCTACTACACAACGATGGTCAACATGAAAGGAATTGAGGTGGCACAAGTTGAGATGAGCTACAGGCATTACTGATATGTTTTATATTTCTGTTCTTTGATATAGTTATCATGATTATTTGTTTTTAGTACTTTTTTAATTTTATTGTTGGATGATTTGAGTTTGCACTTGGTGGGTGCTTTTTTTATGCAATTTAAAATTTTTTGATGCTTTGTGTTGGTCCCCTAGAAAGGCTAACACAAGTTTAGAAGGGGGGGAGTGAATAAACTTGTCACCAAAAACCTAACTGAGAACTGAGTCTAATGCAGATTGATTAACAATTAATGTTCATTTTTAACTTGTGTGGAGTTGAGCTGACAAAGCTGAGTTTAAGTCAAACCGACTTAAACAAAACTGTGTCAACCGGCAACGGATATAGTTTTTAGCCTTTATCTGGATCTTGTTATTCTATAAGAAAAAGTTGTATGCAAAACTGAATTCTAGTGAATGTCAGTTTGTGAACTGTGTATGTTTGTAACAATGAATTTCAATATGTTGTATAAAAAATAATAAATGTTGTAAAGTAAATAACAGAATGTAGATGCGTAAAGTCAGTAGAGCAAGAATTATAGTGGTTCCAGGTGGTGTAATCCTGTCAGTCCACTCTTCCCCTGTGATGTAAGAGGAAAATTCCACTAGAACTCCTTGAGATACGCTGTTACAAAAAGTCCTAAATGATAGTCCTTGACTAATCCCTAGTGTCACTATCTAAACAACTAAAGAACAAAGTTGTATGGCTACTCTTCAAGCGCTTGAACCACTTGGTCCTTAGAGGGTTGTATTGCCTCTTCACCAGCTACCACCACAAACACAGTCTACCCGACTGCAAATGTCACAACTGTCCTTGGCAACTCCTTGACCGGAATGCTTCACAGTCTAAGCCTTTGATTAAATCAAAGTTGGGCCGAGAATCAATAAATTGATTCTCGCTTGTGGTTCTTCAAAGTGTAGAAATCTGGATAAGATCGATGTAGGTTGAACACTTGAAGAATTCTAGATAAGATCTTGTTTAGCACAAATGACAATTTGAATGAACTAGACTTTTGCACAAATAAATTCTTGTAATCTTGTTAATTCTTGGTGTTTGATCCTTGGTGCAAATTCATCTATTTATAGTGTGAGGTCCAACGTTCATCTTGCTTGAATTCAAATTGTATCAACGTCTATCTTGTAACGGCTATATTTAGTGACCGTTCTGACTTGTCAGTATTTCATCCAATAGAGTTGCTTCCTTTACAACGTTCGAATGTACTTTCAGTTTGTTGGATGACTGACATATAAAATTGAGTTTCCTGATCAGTTTTATATTGAGTATGTCAGTTTTCATTTTACTTAACTGACTTAGAGGCATTAACTGAATTTTTACTCTTCTTCAAAAACTTCAGTACTCTATTTATCTGATTATATGTGATTGAATCAGATTACACCATTCCTTATAAGGATCATCTAAGACATTGTCCTTATGATACTTAGGTCTTCTACAAGATCCATAAAGTCAGTTCAGGCCATCACTGACTTACTAGAATTCTAACTTTACAGTCTCGGCTTAAGATCTTCATAACTGAGTTTGAACCCTCAGTTCTTCAATCTTCCTTAACTGAGTCTGTCTCCCTCAGTTCTTCAAATACTGAGTCTGTTCCCTCAGTCTTCGGTTCTAGATAAGCCAACTGAGTATGTCCCTCAGCGAACTTACCCTTTTCAGTTCTGAGTGAACTTCAGTTCTTGGTGTAAATCTTCAATCTTCAATTCAGTTCCAGTTATCTAAGTGTTTTCTAGTTCTTAGATGATTTCCAGTTCAATTCTATTACAAAGGCTTGTCTGATGTAACCTATACAATTATTAGACTCTAGTAAAACCTATACATTCAGTTCTAGACATCTTTTAGCATTCCACTATACCAGTTAGTTTCGGCACTTCATCAATGGGTGTAAAAAAACATATTCTTGAATAAGATGAATCATCATCAAAACTAAATTTTATTCCCAAAACTTTGTTTTATGCCATAAGAATGATGCTTGATTAGTTGCAGAACCCATAGATATGTGAAAGCTACAAAGGACGAGCAGAAGTCCACAGGACGGAGAAGCTAAGATCCGTAGGTCAGACTTAGTGTAATTTTATCTAAGTCCGCAGGATGGAGGAGTTGAGATCCACATGTCGGACTCAGTGTAATTTTATCTAAGTCCGTAGGACGGACGAACCGAGATCCACAAGTCGGACTCAGTGTAACTTTATCTAAGTCCACAAGACGGACGAGCTGAGATCCACAAGTCGGACTCGGTGTAATTTTATCTAAGTCTGCAGGATGGACGAGCTGAGATCCGCATGTCGGACTCGGTGTAATTTTATCTAAGTCCGCAGGATGGACGAGCTGAGATCCGCAGGTCGGACTCGGTGTAATTTTATCTATGTCCGCAGGACGGACGAGCTGAGATCCGCAGGTCGGACTCGGTGTAATTTTATCTAAGTCCGTATGACGGACGAGTTGAGATCCGCAGGTTGGACTCGGTGTAATTTTATCTATGTCCGTAGGACGGACGAGCCTAGATCCGTAGGTCGGACTCGGTGTAATTTTATCTAAGTCCAAAGGACGGACGAGCTCGGTCCCCATGTCAGACTCGGTGTAATTTTATCTATGTCCGCAGGACGGACGGGCTGAGATCCGCCCGCAGGACGGATGAGCTGAGATCCACAGGCCGGACTCATAGTAATCTTATCTAAGTCCGTAGGATGGATAAGCTGAGATCCATAGGTCGGAATCAGCCCTATTAAGTTTTCAAAGTACAAACACGTAAAGTTATAGGACGATCTCCGCAGGACGGATCCAGCAAAGATCATTATGTATGAAAAAAGGTTATAAACTCACCATTCATACCCAAGGGTCAAAAGAAACCTAAGTCCAACTCTGAGAAAACCCAATAGTCAGACACTAAGTGTGCCATTCAAATGTCACAAGTGATTGAAGGACACATTGTGGGGCTAGGTCGAAGGATCAGAGAAGACAAGCCAAAGCGCAAAGAGCAATCAAGTAAGTAATTGCTTTAATAAACTTGCGAAATATGATAAAATTTGCCAACATTTGCATATATTATGGATGTGATATGATTCATTTACATTTAGATGTTTCTAAAAACAGAAAGTACAAGATAAAATCTAAGACCCAGGAGTTGAACTTTGTTTTGGTCTCGTAGATGAGTCCGACCTAGACTGGTCTGTAGACTTCTGAAGGGAGGCACGTTGGGCTTCATGATTGGCCACGATGTCCACTCCCTTCCTGAAGTCTTCCACACGGTCATTGTAGACCTTATCCATACTCAACTTATACAATTTTTTATGAGAAAGATGAGCGATGTCCATTTTGGGGAACTGAACCAGGGCGTCATTTACTCTCATGGTGTAAAACCCGCAGGCTGTAGGGGCAAGTAGTAGGTTCCGAGCCTGGAGAAAGTTTGCTGAACCCTTATACTCGTTGATTATACGAGCAGGGGCTGCGGCGAGCTCGGCCGCAGAGCATTCTTCTCTTCCCGGAGCTTAGTGATGACCTTCCTCATCTTAGACGTCTCAGCCAAATTCTCCCCTTTCATCGATTCAAGAGAATCCTTGTATGCAGATCCCAACTTTTGCTGCTCGGTCTCTTGGGTATGAAGCTGTTTCTTTAGAGACCCATTCTCCTGAACATCAGCCTTCAAGCTTTGATTGAGCTGAGCACGTTCAGCTGATCCCTCTCCAGGTCGGCAACCCTCTTCCTTAAACCTTCTACGTAGGAAGCGGCATCAACCAACCTTTAGAAAGTCTCTTGGCCAACACGAGACCCTTGTAAAGGATAAAGCAAGTTTTAGAAGGTGCAAAACTCAACGGCAAAACCAAGAAAAATCGTTAGAGTTACTTACACACTCAATGGTACTAATTCCCTCATTGGCCTACTGTTCGTTGGTCATCTCCAGCGAAGGGTCAGGTCCCAACTCTTCCCCATCCTCTTTTTCACTTTCTTCATCATCCTGGTCATTCTGCTTGGGGGTCTGATCCAAGGAGGCATCTGATCTACCCCTTGATAACGCTCTAAATAGTACCATTAATTATACATTTATTCACCCCGAATTCTGCTCAAAGAGAGGATAGATAGGCTCGTTATTATATGGAATATGTGTTAAATGCTATGTGTATGTTTCTAGGTTCGTAATTCTACATCTGTGTTATTTCCCGAAGGTTTGGTACTGTTTTGCCTCGTTTGTGTGTTTTATAGGATGTACCGAATCTGGAGCATTGGAGATAGGATATGGATCAAAAGGAGCATGTTGGGCCGAGAAATTAAATTCCAAGAAGAAGTCTGATGAAGAAAAAGAAGAAAAGTCAGCCCGGTTTACCGAGGGCTAGGTCCGGTAAACCGAGGGCCTTGAGGGACAAGAAATCGATTCTGCCGCATCTACTAGGTCGGTTAGGGTTTCTATGAGTCATAAGTCGGCTATTGTATCTATATAAAGCCGCATTAGCTAAAGTTTACATAAGTTTTGCATATTATATTATATACATTATACAATTTGATGAAATAAAGTTATTCCAAGCTTTTGAGGAGTTATTAATGGTTTTCTCCCCTTCTCTACCATCTATAGCTTGAGTAGATCGAGCTAGATCTCCATCGTTGAAGGTATGAAGCTTTGAACGTTCCTTTTTGTCTTCAATATGGTAGATCTGTTCGTATTTATGTGTTTTAGTTAATCTGCATGTTTAACGACCCCATGATTTACTTAGATTAATCATAATTGAGCAATGTAGATCCAGAATTAAGAAAAGCCGCCCCCGGTAAACCGGAGGTCTATACCTGTTTACCAAGGCAAAATTTAGGAAACCTAATCTGGAGGATTCACGTCAGCTACGTTGATCGACAGGTTTAATTAACAGTAGGTTAAATCTGGCCAATCTGCTTATTGTATTCATATATTAACACGAAGAACTTGTAAGGTGAAGTGTTAGTTAGGACATAGCCTTGATGGACCCTAGGAACGTGCTGATCAGTGTCGACAGCTGTCTAGACGGGTTAGCATTATGAGTTAGCACTCGATATCAGCATTTCTAGTTCTTTATGCGTATGGGCTATTACGGACCAATTAAGGAGGGTAGCTTGCGTATAGATTGTCTACTACCATGGTCAGAGTAGATAGGGTTAGGAGTTGCACCCGTAGCTTAAAACTAAACTAAAAGCTCGCTCGATTAATTTAAGGAAATTATACGGGGAAGTAAACGTAAAGATTAACTAATCCAAGTTAGTAGATCGGTGGGTGGAGGGGGAGGAATACCAAGTTTCTTTCATGTTTATTGTTGGTCAAAGACCATCTATGTCGCTTCGTTGTTAGGTTAGAATCGTTTATACTTAGAGTTGCATTGTCTCTGTGGGATCGACCTTGATTCGCCCTTACTATACTACGATGTACCTAGTATTCTTGCTAGTAATATCGACGTTAGTGACTTACACGTGATCAAAATTTTTGGCGCCATTGCCGGGGACAACGGCAAAGTTTAAGGATAAATGTTTTAATTCTAATTAAGAAGTCGTTTTGTTTTGAATTTAATTTCTTTTGAGTATTGAGTCGTTCTAGATCAAACCTGCACCTGTTAATTTACCCGAAGCAGAAATTATTGGCCCAGTTTACCGAAGGTTACCCCCGATTTACCGAGACCCTAAAAATTGAATTCTGACAGCCCCTGTTATTCTGTTTTCATCTCAGTTGATTTTAGTTAGTAGGTCCGCAACAATTGGGTTCATCCGGCCCCAGATGAAGCGGGAGTTGCTAATTGTTGGACTTATTTTTAAGTTTTAGTGATGAGTGCCAAACTAGCTGTTATAGAGCAAAGGCAAAAAGATGTCTAGATCAAATGTATAGGTTTATTAGAGTTTGATTTTGTATAGGTATGATCAAACAAGCATCGTAAAAGGTCGGTGACTTACATCAGCAGACTAGTCTAGATCAGTAGGGTAGCTGAGTCAGTAGACCTATCAGGAACCTGCTGAAGACTGAAGGCTGAGGGGTCAAACTCAGTTATTGAAGGCTAATGGATCAAACTTTGTAATTAAAGTCAAGGATATGGAATCAGAATCTAGGGAAGTCTTTGATGACCTAAACTGATTACATATACCTTGTGTACAAGGTCTAAGTTCCACAAGTTAAGTGGTGATTGGAACTTAGTTATATGCAAAAAGGTGTAATATAACTTCATAAATAAAAGTTAGATAAAAGATAGTAAGTTGAAGTGTTTTTAAACACAGCATTATAAGGATAAGCTTACTGATGTGTATATCAGCAGGGTTATGTTCTCAGGAACCTGCTGGACACATATTTCGATTTAATCAAAGGATACATTGGAAGATTACATGAAAGGGACAGCTAACAACCTCTGATTTTATCAAACAAATCAATGGTTAAGATCAAATGGACGTTGGGATGATTCAGACCTTTATCCAATGGATACAAGTCAAAGGGTGGACAGACTGTAAACTGTCAAAAAGGAATCTGACAGTGTCAGTCCTAGGAACAGTCAGAAAAAGAAAGTCAAGATGGGGACAAGTCTGAAATGGCTATGTTTGAATTTCAAACATAAGTCACAAGGATTCCTACCTATAAATAGAGGACTCTTAATTCAGATACAAGTGATGAACATTAAAAGAAAAATACAGAGAATCCTGAGCTTCAATTTCTGATCAAGAAAAACACCCTGCTGACCCTACTGAGCTTTAATCTACTGATCCAGAAATATTCTTCAAGTGTAATGTGCATTCAAGCTGCATCAAGTTTACACACTTGAAGACATCAAGCCACTGATCATATCATCCTGATCAAGCTGCTGAAAGCTGAATCACTTACTTGATTCAATCTTTCTTTTACAAGAAATCTACTGAAGACAGTGAAGCATCTTTGGGTGTGAAAGACTGTTGTTTGTGGTGGAGCTGGTGAAGAGGCAATTCTACCCTTCAAGGACCAGTGGAAGACTTTGGAGCAGCAATCTTACCTGTTCCAAGTGTTCAGTTTGTGAAGCCATAGTTATTGGTGAAGGACAAGCAACATAGGGATTTTTGTAACAACAACATCAAAGATCTCTTGTGAATTACCTCCAACATCACAGGAGAAGAGTGGACTGACAGATTACACCACCTCGGAACCACTATAAAATCGCCTATTACTTTCTCGCATTTATATTCGCACTTAGTTTATCTAACACATCAATCTACTGAATCTAGCAACTGAATCACACACATACACTACTGAGTATCTAATACTTGGTATCATATTTAACAACAAGTAACAAGGCTTAATTTTTGATATATTCCGCTGCACAAATTCAGTAAAACTCAACAGTCAGCAGACTACTGAAGTATCAACAGGCTGCTTGAAGTTGCTGAGTTTGTTAACTCCAAAAGTTTTAAGTGTTAAGTTTATTCACCCCCCTCTAAACTTAACCAAAGCCTTTTCAAGGGACCAACACTAATCTTTTCTTTGTTTTAATTTGTCTCTTTTGCAGTAGTATCAGGACACTTCGGAAATTCAGTCAAGCAAAAGCGATTAAGTGAAGACGAGTCAACCGCAATGCCTCGTACTGTGTAGAACATCAAACCAATCTTTATGTATCCTGGATCAGAAGCCAGAGAACAATATGAAGTTGATAAAAGCGCGTGGAGGAGGAGACTGAAAAGCTTAAACAGGAAGCCGAGGAAAACTTGAAGGAGTATGAGACTTATCGACCAGGAACATTTCTTATCGAGTTAATTGATCTTTCATCCGATTACGACTCCGATGATCCGGATGAGGATCCAGACACTATGTTCTCAGAGTCTGAGGATCACCCGGACTCTGACACAGCAGAAAAGTTAGGAGACCCTGGCACATTTCGACTCCCGATCTCTATCAATGATATATCTGTAGGTTTAGGCCTTTGTGATTCCGGTGCAAATTGTAACATTCTTCCTCTATCCATTTTCCAAAATATTAAGCATCCGGTTGTCATGGATTAAACATGGTCCATGACCTTTGTTGATCGAACCCGAGATATACCTGCCGGCTTGCTAAAGGATTGTACGATTAAGGAAGGAGGATTCTCATTTCCTATGAATTTCACGGTTTTAGACGTACCTGAGGATCCGAGTGACCCTGTTCTATTAGTTAGACCGTTCTTAGCGACCAACAGAGCAATCATGGACTTCGATAATGGGGAGATCACTTTAAGATTGAACAATGATGCCGTATCGATGAAAATCCTAGAGCCCCTAGATAATATGCCGGAAAATTGCAAGATGACTTATGGTTCGGAAAACTGGAAATCATAGAGATAGAAAAGGAAGGGCATAGGCAACGAGATGTTTTAGTGGAAACCGTGAGCAAGAATTCATGAGATTAATGCTTAGAGAATATGAAGAGAAGGACCACAACAAGGAGCTCACGGAAGCTAGTCCTTCCGTATTGCATAGTGAAAGAGTAGAGCTTAAAGTGGAAAATGTGGAATCGTTGGCAGAAAGATTAAATCTCGAAGCAGAGGACGGCCTAGCATATGAGCAAAGAGAGAGAGGCGTGCTAGGAAGAGAGCTCAGAAAGTTTCTATGGAAAACCGGGATAAGGCACTCTTGAAAGATAATGACCGACGAGAAGGGAAGTGTATGAAGGTTGAAACCTTGAATATGCGAGTTTGGCGAGTTAAGGCCCCGACTTTTGACTGAGTGAAGATCCGAAGGTAAGTCGAGCTAACGACTTTAAACTCAGAACTATTCTCTTGAACCCTTAGGTTGATTAGGAATTAATAAAAGTAGCTGAATGAAGGGACGAGCTTTTTTTCATCCTACCGCACCCTTAGGCTTGAAACCGATGGTTGTTGGAAAGGTTTTTTTTACTCGTTGTGAATTCTAGTGAAGTAGGTTAGGATTAATCGGAAATAGCAACAAAAGGAGTAAGGAACTAGTCATTTTGAGGTCAGGATTGAGCAGAAAGTTATTGTAAGGTGTGCAGAGGAGGAGTATAGAGAAATCTAGGGAAAAGAAGCCCCGGTAAACCGGCTCGGTAAACCGGGAGTTACCTCCGGTTTACCGAGCTAGGTTTTTTCATGTTCTGAAGTCAGATTAAAAAGCGAAATTTTCAGAGATACGTGGAGGACACACGTTGCATCAGGAAGCTACCAGTTAGCAGAAACCATCCCATTTTCCCTATCTTCCACCTTTCCCACACTCCACCATAACTCCACCTCAATCCCATCAATCAAACCCTCAAATCCCTCGCCCCAATTACTCCTCTACCCACTATCCCACCAATTCCTTCCAACTTCTACCCATTTATCCTATTTAAACACCCTTCCACCACCATTATTCATCATCCTCAATAACTATCTTCTTCTCAAATCACCAAAACTCTCCATTTCTTCTTCTTCTACAAATTTCGGCCCCATCACCACCATACCTCCAACCAAATCAAACCTTTTTCTTCCATTTCACCAACCCAAACACCTATTCTGCCATCCCTGTTGTTGATTTGTAGTGTTGCTGCAGAGTATAGCTACTACAGTTCTTCTTCTTTCTTCATTAGAGCACTGTCCTAGTCAGAAACTGAGAAAATTCAGGCCGGTGAATCGGGGGTATAGGCCGGTTTACCGAGGGTACTTTTTCAGAATCAACTTTATCATCAATGACTTTTATCATTCAGGATGGGTCCCAAGTGTAGCAGAACAACCCATCGTCCAAGTGGTCACCAGTATGTCTATGGAGATGCTAACCCCTTGATAGACGGGGTTGAGCAATTTCATTCTCTAAAGATCTATGAATCATTCCGAGGGCATTGAACGGAAGACCGGTTCCCTGAGAAAGAGGAGTAGAGTTGGACGATTGCGGTATGATCTTGATGTAGGATGTAATATCGCCGGATTGATCAAGATCCACCCGATTACGCAGTGGAAAGTATAAGATCTAGATATAGTCAACCAAAATACATAAAATAATAGATCTAAACCTATAAGGGGGTTTAGATTACCAACCTTTTTATGGTGCAACTACTCCAAGAACAAAGGTCAATCCAAGATCCATGCTAGATGAGAAGCCACCGTCTTCCAACGTGTGTCTCCAAGCAACACCAGGTGGATGGTGTTTCAAGCCGCCGGACCTCCTCGATATGCTACCTTAGAAAACCCGAAGTTTTCTAAAACTCGAAACCCTAGTATTATAGCCGAAAATTCTAAGCTATAATACTCCCAATAATGCGAGGGATGTTATGTGATCAAAGGCTTGGGAGAACTCTCTTTATATAAGAGAGAAAACCTAGTCTCCAAGGCATTATTTAATTAATACAAAATCAATTAAAATAATCCTTTTCCTAAAAAGATAAATCCAGAATATTCCTAAATCAATAAGGATATATAAAAGATTTTCTTTTATTTAACAAATAAATAATTTAATCACTTGTCTTATTATTTATCAAGAAATCAAATTTCCCAACAAATAATAAATAACAAAATACGGCCAAACCCTAGGTAAAAAAGGGTCACACGCATTTTTTCATTCTTGGGCCGAGTCCACGAAAAATTTCTTTTCATGTATTTAATTATCTAGTCCAACTAAACAATTAATCCACATATCAATTAAATAGTCCAATCCAACTATTTAATTATAATTGAGGTGAAACGACGAGAGAACGTATATGCTATATTAGGAGCCACGTCGGGGACCATGGACCCATATTCAGTAGCTACAATAAATTAAATAAAATTATTCGTCAGACCGAACGATAATATTCAATCTATTAATTCCAGGATTACACCACCATAAACCCGAAACTAAACTCTGCCGAATATATATATAAACTTACACTCAACCATGAGTCATAAGGTGTCCACTGATATAATAATTACATACGGATAAATCTTCCATAGACTATTCATTTCGATTCGGGATATCTCCGTAAACCCTTCTCGAAACCTCTTATCCTTATTTACCATTAACCCCTAGTGATCAATTAATTCATAACTAATGTAATATGAACTCCGTGGATCGATCAGTTTCTAGGATTAACAATTAAGGGAACTGTCTGTCTACTTCCTGAGGGAAGGAATGGATTCCATATCTGTGATGGCACATACTACTCATTCATCCTAAAATAGAGCCAACGAGAAGTGTTGGACCATATACTACGAAGTGATCCTTACTAACACATCAAACTCTACCCTAGTCTAAGCAGTTGTCTGTGATCACCTCAAGATTGAGACTAATCCATATATGATCATCTTGTGATTCAAGAAGACTTCTCGATCATGGAATTATATCGAGAACTCAAATCAAATCGGTCCAGCCCTATATGATTATCATCATATATAAATGCCCCACTAGGTACCCTATTACCGATAGTCTGGATAAGACTGTCACACCTAAAGTGCTCTGGGCGCATTATTAGCAAATTAATATTGAGACCCGTATTTAGATTAATAAACGCTATGGACTAAGTTAATTTTAAGTACATCTCACTAACTCAATCCTCTTGTGTATAGCCATACACTAAGTTATGTGATTACATAAACGAGGTACTTAGGGTTTTCAGTAATGTCTTAATTATAAGCATACAAGCATATAATAAGATGAATTATTAATTCTGTCCTAAAACAATTATATAATTGACTTTCGGGAACTACACCTAACAATCTCCCACTTGCACGAAAGGCAAGTGGATTAATTGTTTTATAGCACTCCCATTATATCTATATCTACAACATTCTCCCACTTGCTCAAAACAAGTGAGACATATCCCCAAGATTCATACCCTCCAAGCGCATCTTAGTAATTCATCCTTCCAAGCACGACCAAAGTGTTCCGCCGCAGGGTAGGTTAGTGACCCGGCACGTACTTAGAATCCGAATACCATGTGACTCGGTACACTGATCAGGTAGGTTGGCGGCTTGAGTCAATCTTTGGGATTGAAACGTCGCCTTTCCATCTAATCCGGTGGTACGATTTCAATATGCTTATGGCCTCTAGTGATTGCAAAATCCTTATGAGCTACCTCTCCAATGTTTTCACAATGAAGTGGCTTACTGGATAAAACTTTATCACATGAGTAAACACTGAGACCGAGATCGATTTAACGATCATCCTCAATCTGACCTAAAGCCAGAATCAGTGTTATCACTTATATTCTAGTTTGCACCTGAATATACTGGCATATTAGTCCTCATTCTCCCGAAGAGACTAGAGGATTTACTAAACATCCCATTTAGTATTCGCAGGTTTAGACAAGCATTCCTGAGAGGTAGGGTAGACTACATCGTTGAATGTTGCATTCCTCTATGCAAGAACATCTTAACAAGTTGAATGGATGGGATTGCCAATGATCGATTCTTGAGAATTTGAGCGAATCAAAACCTTTAGAATTAATCCCGATGGCATGTCAGACTCTGACTTCAGATAACACACCCATGTTGTTTCCAACTATTTCAGTGTTACCATTCACAAACACTAATCTACATACTACTTTACTAATATCGAAGCCCAGTCTATGAAAGACTTATCAATATTTTGGTCAAGTCTACATATTTAAAATATATGACTTTGAAATGACCTAGAGGTTTGCTTTAATCCCCAAAGGATATAAGCTATGGCAGGCATCCTGCCAAAGGTTCTTTCTGAATAAATTAAGATACCGTTAGTCTCGCAAAAAGGTCTTAGGGAATCACCCCTAATTTCTATTTTGTAACAAATCTATCATTTGTTCTTAGCTAAAACCCTTCTGTTCTGAATGAGTTTAGATTCCGTTGTTCGGCAAGGAAGTCTTAGGGAATCACCCTTATTTCCCGCTTTCTGACGAAATCAAGCAAGACTGAGTGGTAAGAGAGATCACGGTCTGGTTAACTCTCTACCTTTTAGGGAATCACCCCTAAATTACTTAGCTTTGCGTTGAAAGTTAAACTTTCCTATTCATTCGACTCTTATCCTGTAGTTCCAATTACTCCCACTGGGCCTGAGATACTCAGTTGGTTCTAAAAAGTTTCAACGGAACTGGAGTATCAAACTCCATTCACAGGGTTATGGCTTTTAAACCAACCTCTATGATCGGGATCCTACACAACTCACAAAGGACTATAGATCATCAATCTACCCTATAGACTGTAGGGTCCTGCAATAGGCAATGGACAAACCATACTCCCACTACGTTCGGGGTGGATTGATATACTGATCTAGTTTAGTAGTTTTTATTAGTGTTATCACCAACTGCCGGTGTTGGATATGGACAGAACAAATCAGTTAGTAACATCTTGAGTACAAATACTTCAAGATCCAAAGCTGTGATTTATAGACTCTATCAGACCGAGTTTGACGGTATAACCGTCATTCTCTGATTTATCGAGTTTTATAATCAACGTTTACTCAATGTATTAAGATATTTCACGACCTGAATGTGTACGCAAAAGTTCCAGTCCTACCTTCAAGCACTAAATGCTAAATGTCTATATTTACGGAAGTGGGGTGAACCGAATTCACTCCTTATCCACAAATGCGTAGGCATCTTTTAGGTAGACTTCTCGGTATTTCATTACAACGTAAACCGTTATTTTGCAACCAATATCTTAAATTAGTTCAGCAGCGTATCGTAGCACATCAATAACTATGTAAGGCAAATTTATGGTGTATCCCTTAGTGAAAACATTTCACTGGGAGGCAGGCCGAGCATCAGTCCCGAAGACTATGCAATAACCTATTTTTGAGTATGGAATACTCTATCTCTGGTGAAATCAGAGATTTCCTCCAAATATTTTGGAAAAAATTACCGGAGTCTCAAATAGTTGTCAGACAAGATGTCACTACTTCAAAAGCTCCCACTAGCTTGTACCTTTCATATGACCCCAAAGGTTGTTATGAACAAGCTATGTTACTTCTTTAAATCAATTACCCTTTCCTGATTGAAAGGAAACTTAGTCATTGTTCCTTTGAGACAATGTTCCTTTGACTGGGAGATTGGAATCACCCTAAGCCAGTCTTCAGTTCTTGTCTTTAGGGAATATGCTCTAATTAATAGAATAGAAAGAAGCGTTTATCGAAATACGGAAACCATTTGCATTTATATATTTTAAGATGTGTTACAAATGAATTTTCGGCAATGCTTAGTGGTTCTGACTTTATCAAACAAAAGTCCGAGTCTTGGATTTGTGCTACGAATGTTATATTCATCGTCAATAAGACAAACAAATTATCCTATTGAAAATGAATACGTTCGTTCCAACGAATCCGAAAACAGAAAATGAATTTTCTCTGATACTCAAGAATTGAATCCGAGATTCATTTCCTTATATCACTCCCGCTAGTCTATCTGAAATAACTGCCCGTTGTCTATTTTATTTATCGTTTAATGCAAAGCTACCTAGTTCTTCCATAGAACTTTAGCTTTCGAGAAAATTGCTAAGGATGCATTGGTCAGTGATCCGAAATCACTTTCCTTATCCTCTAATTTCCAATTTATTAATTTTCCGGTTTAGTCTTAAAACTACTTAGTTTAGATGACTAACACGTATAAACATTCTTTCCCATTCTCGACTTTCATTAGATGGAAACAGTCTTGAACTAGCAGTTCATTTGAGTAGACACTACTCTTGAACTATGGGATGTTCAGTGTTACTTGCTTGGACTATCGATTTTTCTAATCGTCAAATCATAAGACCAAAGCTCCCACTAGTTTATCGGTTCCAAATACCGTCTAACTAGCAACACTTTGTATTTATGATTTTTCAAAGATTAGAACATCACCTAGAACTAAGCTCCCACTAGTTTATTAGTTCCAAATACTGTCTAACTAGCAATGCTGTGTTCATGATGTTTCAAAGATTATAAAATCTCCAGAACTAAGCTCCCACTAGTTTATCAGTTTCAAATACTGTCTAACTAGTAATGATTTATTCTTGTTTTTCCAATGAATGGAAAAACTCTTGTGCAGTCCATTACACATTTCTAATGATTCAGATAAACAACAAATCATAAGACTAAGACTCCCACTAGTTTATCGGTTCCAAATACCGTCTAACTAGCAACGCCTTATGTATATGATTTTCCAAATTCTCAATTTAGAAATTTGTTGTGTAATTACACTTTTAAAATTCACTAAATGAATTTGTCTGATAGTCCTATATCATCTTTTGTAAATTAATTTTGGTCGTCTCTCATTCAACACAAGTGACATCCGTGACATACCTATACTATGTCACTTAAGTTTTCAAAGGCTCAAGGAAAAAAATCTCTTCCGGAAAATTAACTGCATTCTTTTGATAATTACAACGTACTTGTTACTTCCACATTTTTTTTAATGAAGTCCTATTACTAACAGTTTAGTAGCCTTGAGATTAAAGTTGTAAAATAAACATGACAGAAAGTTAAAGTGATACCCCGTATCTCCGTAAAGGGTATGATAGTCTTTTTACGATTTCGTGTGCGTATTGATAATTTTAAATGGGTTATATTTTTATTAAATATATAGATTCAATATAATTATTAAAGGGCATTTACGGTATTTTGAAGGTGTGACTTTTATTAAGGGAAAAACGGGAATTTATTCAAGCTCTATTTATACCCCTTCACCCCTAAAACCCTTTTCTTTACCTTTCCCAAATAACCTGCGGCTGAGAGTGAGAGAAATGGAGAGGAAAAAGAAAAGAGAGAAAAAAGAAGAGAGATTCCGCCTTTCCGGTCAATCCGACCGTCAGAATCACAAACCGTCTTCACCAGAATGCGTCCCTTGTTGAGAGCTTCGTTTTGATACATGTGTTTCTACGATCGGGTAAGAGTTTCGAAAACCCATTTTCTAGATCTATAAAGGTTGTAATGATCGTAGAACATTGTTTTGTTTGCAAGCTTTCAAGTTGGTGGTTGAATCTCCAAGCTTTCTTCATGGTGTTATTGGTGTTCTTGAAGCTCAAGTTTGAAGAATCATCACTTGGTCTAAGGATTTGAGGTAAAGGGGTGTACAACCGCAATATAAATGTGTTAATTCGTGTTTTAGATCTAGATTTTTGATATGAATAAGTATGATAATGTTTAGTGAAGACTCTAGCATGTTTGGTATGATTTTTGGTGTTGAATGTGGTGGCAAAATCGCCATGGAAACGAGTTGAAAATTGTTTTTATTGATAATTTACAAGCTCAGGACCACGCCTGTAAGAGGCTGGCCCGCTCTTGACCTAAAAAGAATGAAACATGATGCTCAGGACCACGCCTGGATGATGTTGGCCCACTCTTGACCGGAACAGAGTGCTCAGAAGTACTTCTGAAAGGAGCAGGCCGTTCAGATTGACTATCATGGAGTTATAAAAAATCCCTAAAAATTTCGGGTCGATCGGGTTTTGTCTTGATGCCCGATCGGCCCCGGGAAGACATCTTCTTCTGCGCCGCAGCTTATAAACGGATGCATCGGTTGGATCGGCGGCTTACGGGATCAATTGGGCCGTCAAAACACAGATCCAACCGTCCATATTCAATTAGGAGGAGTGAAGAACAGGTCCACAAAGTTTCGTGACGATCAATGTTCTTTTGGATGTCCAATCATCGATAATACGCAGCAGCAGCAGATCAGAAAATTGTAAACCCTAGTTAGGGTTTGTTTGTTTGTGTTTTTTTTAATAGGTTAGATACGGGGGTACCAACGATCCATCTCGGTGTTTAAATTTTCCGCAATTTAATTTTTAAGTGTTTGATCATAAAACAGATATAAAATCGGAATTGCCATGACATGCATCATATCATAAATCCACTCCATGCATACATGTAGAATTTTAATTTTGGTAATAAAAATAGGCATGTTTACAAACTCGTGTAATTAGTTGAAATTTAATTAATACATGGTAATTAATTAATTTAGTAACTAATTAAAGATCCGAGGACGGGTTATGAAATCGTTAAGCCTTTTCGGTGTGTGTTCTCGGTGAACCGCCTTAAAAGCCCAAACGAGATCACGTTTTTCGATTCGTAGTGTCTACGAGATTGAATGATGGTAAAAGAACAATAAATCTTGGATAAAAACGGTTCGCCTATAGGTTGGGTGGTCAACTGAGCTTGGCTCGACCGACTTAACCCTCCTAGTGTGATGAATGCACGGGGGTCCGGCAAGACTAAGCTACACCGGCGAGCGGAGGGGTGATTCCTTCTTATCTCAATGGGGCTCTCTTGACCCGATTTCGTCCGACTTTCACATATGTTCCAACAAATAGGACGGGTAGGCTTGCCTACGTTACCGACATCATTCGGAATCCTTGATTGGATGTGCTTTTATGTTAACATAAAAAAGACGTGGTTAGTTAACCCACCACCACTTCCAAAATATTGAGTGGGAGCGGGGGAGGCGACAGCCAACCCCACGGCCTCTACTATAGATACAAGTAAGTGAGAGAAAGGTGACGCCTCGCGGCGCATTGATTTCATCCCCCTACGGATGGTGTTCACCCCTATCAACATTCATGGCTTAGTCTCCGAAAGGATAGAATTTCCGGGTACTCGTCGGGTCACTGACCTATCCTACGACGGCATACTCGAGGCGTACCTAAGAGGTCCGATATAGTAGGTCACACTCATAAAGGATATTCTTATAATATCTAGGCTAAAAAAAGGAAGGTAGTCAATGAATAAAGGGATGTTCGATTCTCGTGGGATGTTCAATTCTCACAAGTTATTCATTGATGAGATTGTCTCGATTTAACCGTAATCTCTTTGACCTACCCTACGGCGGCACTGAGATGCGAGGTTAAAACCTTGGAATGGTAGAGTAGACTTAATTTTAGTTTACAATTCCTAAAATAAACTTATATAGTATTGTTAAACTTGAATTAATATATGTCATTTTATTTACAGCATTATATCCCTTACTAAATTGCTTAAAAATTAATAATTGACTAGTATTGACTTCGTTAAAAAGTGGAAAGTAACTAGGACGTTGAACTAGTTAATCGATAATGCAATTATTTTTCGAAAGAGATATTTTCTCTTAAGCCTTTTAAAAAAACCAGAGTGACATATAGGTATGTCACTAGTGTCATTCTTGTGAAATGGGAGACAAAACTTAGTTTGATCAAAGGTGATTTCGGACTTTGAAATTCTTCTAGTGAATTTTGAGTGTGTAGTGATTACACGAGTAATTTTCTAATTGAAAAATCGGAAAATCATGGAGTGTTACTAGTTGGACGATATTTGGAATCGATGAACTAGTGGGAGATTTATGATTTATTGTTTTTCTAGAACATTAGAAAAGTGTAACTGACTACACACGTAACCATTCTAATTGAAAAACCGGAAAGTCATGAAATGTCACTAGTTGGACGATATTTGGAATCGATGAACTAGTGGGAGTTCTATGATTTGTTGTTTTTCTGGAAACATTGGAACTATGTACGAAAGATTTTCTAATCGAAAAAATTGGAAAATCATAAAAATAAAGCATTGCTCGTTAGACGGTATTTGGAACCGATAAACTAGTGGGAGCTTTAATGTTATGATTTGTTGTTTTTTCTGGTATATTAGAAAATCCGAGAAGTCCCGACGAGTAACACTCACGGTTCAAGAGTAGTGTCTACTCAAACGAACCGCTGGTTCAAGACTGTTTCCATTCACGAAAAGAATGAGAGAATATGTCTAAAAGTGTTGGTCATCTAAACTGAGAAAACTTTAAGGCTGAACCGAAAATTAATTAACTGAAAATCATAGGATAAGGACAGTGATTTTGGATCACCAACCTATGAATCCTTGGCGATTTTCTCGAGCTAAGTTCTTTGGAAGAACAAGGTAGCAGTGCATTTAATGATTAAAGGAGTAAACAACGGGCAGTTAATTTTAGCTAGAATAGTGGGAGTGATATAAGGAAATGAATCACGGATTCAATCCTTGGATATCGCGGAAAAATTATTTTCTGTTTAAGATTCGTTGGAACGAAAGGATTTACCTTCTATTCGATAATTTGTTTGTCGTATAGAAAGTGAATATACCATTTGTAGTACGAATCCAAGACTCGGACTTTTGTTTGATAAAGTCAAAACCAAATATGTATATAAAACACATCTTAAGAACTATTAAAAGCAATTGGTCTCTATATTTAGATAAACGCTTCTTCATATTCCATAGTTAGTGCATAGTCCCTAAAAGACAAGACCTGAAGACTGGCTCAGGGTGATTCCTTTCTCCATGTCTGGTTATATTGTCTCAAAGGTTCAATGACTAAGTTTCCTTTCAGTCGGGAAAGGATAATGGTTATAAGAAAGTAACATACCTTGGTCATGACGACCTTCGGGGTCTGATAAAAGATACAAGCTAGTAGGAGCTCCTGAGTAGTGACTTCTTGTCTGATTACTATTCAAACACTCCGGAAAGTTTATCCAAAATATTTTGAGGTTTCTCTGTTTTTCAACAGAGATAGAGTATTCTATACTCGGAATAGGCCATTCATAGTCCTCGAGACTGATGCTCAGCCTGCCTCATTGTGACATGTTCTCACTAAGTAAGAAACCGTTAAATTGCCTTACATAGTTTTAGATGTGCTACAATACACTGCTTAACTCAATAAAGATATTGGAAGCGAAATAACGGTCTACATTGAAATGTAAGACCGAGAAGTCTACCTAGAATATGCTTTGGAATTTACGGATAAGGTGTGGATTCGGTTCACCCCACTTCCATAAATATAAGCATTTAGCACACGGTGCTTGAAGGTAGGTCTGGGAACTTCGCGCACACGTTCGGTCAGTGACCAATCGTTATATATCTTGTTGCATTGAGAAAAAGGTTTGTTATAAGATTCTTGAGATCGGGAAGGGACTGTCATACTGTTGCATCCTTTCTGATAGAGTCCATAAATAGCAAAACCTTGAACCTTGAAGTACGTTTACTCAAGGTAGTTACTAACAGATTAAATCAGACCACATCCAACATCGGTTGTTGGTGATAACACTAAATACTACTAAACTAGATCAGAATTTTGATCCACACAAGTAAGTATTGGGAGTATGGTTTATCCATTACCCATTACGGGTTCTCGGACTTTGTAGTCGAGGATCGATTGATGACCTATGGCTCTTTTGTGAGCAGTATAGGATTCTGATAATAGAGGTTGGTTTAATAGCCATAACCCTGTGAATGGAGTTCGGTACTCTAGTTCTGTTCATACTCTTGTAGAACCACCTGAGCGTCTCAGGCCCAATGGGAGTAATTAGATCAACACGGAAAAGAGTAGAATGAATAGGAAAGTTTATCTTTTAGAGCAAAGCTTGAGTGGTCTAGGGGTAATTCCCTAAGAAGCAGAGAGTTAATCAGACCTTGGACTCTGTTACCACTTAGTATTGCATGATTTCGTTCAAAAACAGAAAATAGGGGTGATTCCTTGAGATTTTCTTGCCAAACAAACGGAGTCTGGATTCATTCGGAACAAAAAGGGTATTGCCTTATGAACTTATGACAGAATGACTGTCAAAGCTTATGTCCTTTGTGGATAAAAAGCAAACCTCTCGGTCACTGAAAGTCATATATTTCTACAATATGTGGATTTGACCAGAATATTGATAAGTCTTTTGTAGACTGGACATCAATTTTAGTACAGTAGTGAATATATACATTAGTGTTTGTGAAGGATAACCCTGCACCATTTGGAATCAACATGGGTGTGTTATCTGAAGTCAGAATCTGACAATGCCACAATTCTCTGCAACAGAGATTTGGACAACATTCTAAAGAGTTTGACTCGGTCGAATTCATTAGAATCAGTCACTGGTTTCCCATCCATCTTATTGGTTAAGATGATGCATCTGTGTATGCAACATTCAACGAGGAAGTTCTACCCTATGCCTCAGGAATGACTCTTTAAATCTTCGGATCAAGAGAAATGGGATAGATTCTCTTTCTGGTAAGAGATGGTCAGGTTATGGAACGTCAACTTTGATCGAATCTTAGATTCGGCGGTTAACAAAGCAAGTTTAGTATGTCCTTTAGTATCTTGAAGAGAACGAGGAATAATATGCGGACATATTCATGTGTGAACTTGGATATGTGTGACACACTGATTTTGACTTTAAGTCAGATTGAGGATGATCGTTAAGTCGATCTCGGGCTCAGTGTTTACTCTTGTGTTGAAGCTATGGCCTGGAGGAATCCAGCAACGACAAATCTACTTTAACTAGTTGGGTGATTAGCGGCTTTTGTAGTAGCTAGAGAGGCGATATAGCTTAAGGATTTCCTTTCCATATCTGGGAGGATTCTAGATTTGGAAGCCGATACCACATCATTGTGCAAACGATGAAAGGGTAGCTTATAAGGATTTTCGAAATCACTAGAGGTCAAAAGCATATTTGGAAAGTACCACATGATTAGATGGACCGGTAACATTTCGATTCTATGGATCGTCTCGAGCCGACAACCTGACGAATCATTAAGACCCATGATATTTAGATGTAGGTACTCCCCGAGTCACTGACCTATCCTACGACGGCACACTCGGAGTGTACTTTGTCATCTGCAATGGTTATTATATGCTTAATGGGTACTAGAATATGGGATGGGTCTCCATTGCTTTAGAGCAAGTGGGAGATGTAGTTTGTTGTATTTTAAATAATAGGGTGTGCTCTAAAACAATTAATCAAATGCTTTCGTGCAAGTGGGAGATTGTTAGGTGTGATGCCCGAAAGACAATTTTGTAATTGTTTTATTTAATAAATGAAATGATATTATTATTCATATTTATTATTATCATATTCACCGATGTGACAATAGTATTTACATTACAGAAAACCCTAAAGTATATCGTTTATGTAATCACTTAACTCAGTGTATGGGATATACACGGGAGGATTGAGTTAGTGAAGATGTACTTAAAATACAATTAGCCCGTAGTGAAGTTAATCGAGAGTATCGGGTCTCATTTAACGTGCTATTAATGCGCCCAGAACACAATAGGTGTGATTGTCTTATCTGGACTTTCGGTTAAGAGAACCTAGTGGGGCATTTATATATGATAGATATATCATATATGGTGGACCGATTTGATTAGAGTTCATGATATAATTCCGTAATCGAGAAGTCTTATCGAATCAATCGATGATCATATTTATGGATATATCTTAATCCCGAGGTGATCACAAATCAACCGCTTGAATCGGTATGAGGTTTGACTTGACGGTTAAGGATTACACCGAGTCCGTGATCCGAATTACCCCATCTTGGCATTGTACTTGGATTGAGTGAGTAGTCCGTGTTATCACGTATACGGAATCCATTCCTTCCATTTTTGGAAGTAGATAGACGCTTCCCTTATTTGATAATCCTAGAAACCGATCGATCCATGGAGTTCATATTACACGATTAGCTACCGGTGAGTTGTATGAATTAATTGATCACTAGGGGTTAATGGTAAATAAGGATAAGAGGTTCTAAAAAGGGTTAACGGTAACTTCCCGATTTAGAATGAACGATTATGGATGATTAATCCATATGTAATGATTATATTAATGGACGCTTATTATCATTCTCATGAGGAGATAAATATAATCTCATAATCGTAGGAGTGCGATCACGGGATTATGGTGGCATATTCCTGTGATTGATTTATCGAATATAATTATTCTGTTTGTAAGATAATTATTTATTTGATTTATCGGAGCCGCTGATTATTAGTCCATGGTCCCCGACGTGCCTCCAATATAGCATAGCTATTCTCGGACGTCGAATCCTAATAATATTAATTTATTTCTTATTAGAATTTAATTAAAATGATATGTGAATTAATTGTTTAGTGGACTATTAAATTAGTTGGGCTAAATAATTAAATATGTGAAAAAGACATTTTTCATAATCTTGGCCCAATTTGGTGTGTTGGCCGAAAATTTTAGTGACTAGGTCACATTGATGAATTTCGGCCATGGCATTGTTTTATGGAACAAGAAATTAGTTTTCTTGTGGATTAATAAGACATGTGCACAAAATATTTATTAGATAAATATTTATGGTAATAAATAAGATAAATATTATTCTAGATTTGTTCTAGAATATTATGGGATTATCTTTTATTTATTGGATTTATTTATTTGCAAAATAAAATCCTTGGAGGACAAGGATTACTCTCCTATATAAAGAGAGTTCTCCCAAGCCTAAAATACACTACAATTTTCGACTTTCACCTTTTAGAGAGGAGAAGGAAAATTTCGGCCAAGGGGAAAAGGGAGGAAAATCTTGGAGGTTTTCTGGGTAGCATATCGGAGGGATTCGAGTCGAGGATTTCCTTCCACCGAGAGTTGCTCGGATCACACGTGCGGAAGATCGTGGTGCTCTTCACACAATCTTTTATTCTTTCTATTGCGGTTCTTCTACTTGGATTTTGAGATCCAAGAGGTATGTTCTACAACCCCCTTGTAGAGTAGATCTAGTTATTTTATTACGTGTAATTTATAGATCTAGATCCATAAATCGCTTCCGTTGCGGATGGTATTACCATCAGATTTCAAGCTCAACCAAAATAATCACATCTTCTAGCAGCCAAAAGAATAATCAAATACCTGAAGAACACCATAAATGTTGGAATTTGGTATCCAAAAGACGGAGGATTCAAGTTCATATCATATTCAGACTCTGGCTATGCTGGATGCAAGATAGATAGAAAAAGTACTTCTGGAACATGCCAAATGCTAGGCCGCAGACTAGTTTCATGGTTTAGCAAAAAAGCAAAACCCCATATTTACATCAACAACTGAAGCAGAATATATATCAGCAGGAAGTTGTTGTGCACAAGTACTTTGGATCAGAAAATAGCTAAGGGATTATGGAATGGAGAAGAAGACAATTCCAATTATTTGTGACAACACAAGTGCAATATCTATTACTATAAATCCAGTATTACACTCAAGAACAAAACATATTGATCTAAGACATCACTTTATCAGATATCATGTTGAAAAATGGGATGATATACTAAGGTACATACCAACTGAAGATCAATTGGCTGACATCTTCACAAAACAACTCAGTCATGAAAGATTCAGCAAGTTGAGAACTGAGTTAGGAATGATAGAAATTTATTAAGTACTAAGGAGCAGCTAACTGGAGTAATCAGCTAAGTAACTTCACCAGCTATGCGAACCTTTGCCGTTATGAGTAAGCTCATTTGGCAGGTAAGGCATAGGTACTCAGTGAAGTCAACTACACTGATTGTTAGGAATAGTTAAATACAGCAGCTCAATAAATAAGTCACTACACCGGCGTAGTGACCAGCCAAGGCTCTCCACCGAAATATATACTGAAGCAAAACATCAAACTAAAGTGTGAACTAAATCATTTGTATAGACGTGGAAAATCAAGAAGTTATGGAGGATTATTTTGTGGAAGAATTACACACGTGGAGATCAATTCATAATCGTTAAGGTAACTATATTATTTTTCGAATTACAAACGCCTCGATTCCAGGGATTTATCATTACTTACCTCAATCCACTCCCCTACTACACTCAAATACCGTGATTTATATACATAAAATCACGCCATTACGTCACAAAATCCTTCATTATTCAACCACGTTCACACTACCAAAAATCATCATATATAAACCACACTTAGAGGTTTTTTAGAATTCTTTACGCTCCCTTGCAAACATAAACCTTATTTCTTCCTCTGAAAAATCGAAAGTCTTCTAAATATCAACATTACTAAAACAATGTCTTCCTCTTCCCAGACCACTCAAACTGGAAGACAATATATGAAATCGATTTCTACTAGATCGTTCTTTCAAGAAGAACACTACCTAAAACTCTGTGGAAATGACGAAGAAGCAAAAAAGATTGGCAGCTGGTTGCAAAAATTTGAGATTACTAACCTTTCTAAATCCTCCAATCACCGATGTTTGCTATGAAAGTCTAATCTCTTTCTGGAAGATTGCAAAGTATGTCACTGGGCTCCTTGCTGAAGAAGGTGACGATTGGGAGGAAGACAAGATTGTTGCATCTGTCAATGGCACAGAAGTAGTCATTACAACGAAGGTAATTCGTAAACGCCTCAAACTTTCGAATAAAGGTCAAGAAAAAGTGGCCTTGGTACCGCAAAACCTGGATGAAATCTAGGCAACATTTGCCAAGACAACAAACCCAGGATCTAAGAAGGTCAATTGTTTTCGATCCGCTTTAAAGAAAATCTTCAGTGAGTTCAGTGCACTAATTGGAAAGAGCATTGAAGGAAAGCAAGGGGCAAATAATGCCATGACAGAGGTTAGAATGCGTCTGATGGGAATCGTCTACAATAATCTAGAATTCAATTGGGCCAACTACCTCTTCCTTAGAATCAAATAACAAGTCCAAGGAGAGGCAAATGCGGCCAAGAAAGGGATAGCAGATGGAAAGAAGAAAAAGGGACACTTTTGTGTGAAAAAGTCCTATGGGATTCAATTACACTATCGTTGAAATGTCTACAAGTCCCTATTGTAAAACTCCACAAATTACATGATTCCAAAATCATATTTAAATATGTCAAACCAACAAAGAAAGCAGAAGGAGGAAAGCGAAAACAACCTAGCAGAATCACAACTAGTCAAAGAAAGAAACCAAAAGTACAAAGAAATCTGGACAAAGAGGAGTTTGGAAAATTAATTGATAAGGAAGAAGAATCAGAAGAAAAGGCAGAATAGCAAGGGGAAGAGAATGAAAGTGAGGATGAACAACTTTGAAATGAGGAAGTTGCAGGAGACACTAGAGACGATAAGGAAATTCCAGACGAACCAACACAGATGTCTGCAACTGATATTGATGATCGGATTGCAGCTTATCTTGAATGGAAAGAAGGTGATTCAAGAATTCAGCTTCAAGACTCATCACACATGCTTGATGAGGAAGCTTGGTTCTTTAAGTTTCTGAGGATCACAACCTAGTTTAGTGTACTTGATGAATCCCCACTATGGGATATGGTGGATGCAACAAAGGCAAAAACATATCCATCCTCTGAAGAAGAAAGTGATAAATCATCTGATGATGGAGATGACAGTGATCATGATGATCATGATGGGGATAATCATGATGGTGCTGATCAAAATGATGCTGGTGATTATCCACATGATACTACTGATGACAAAGACAAAGAAGCTGAACAAACAGATGATGCCATTGATGATAACATCTTCTTAAGTTCTTTTCTACAAACACATGAATCAGCCAAGTCAACCCCACCAGCTCAGACAACTCCTCAGCAGCTGTCTACTGAAACTCCAGCTGATCCTACAACTATGTTGGAAACTGGCTCAACTGCTACCACACCGGTCAAGGCACCCACCAGTACAGAGCAAGGGGGAATATGAGATACTACTGCACCACAATTCACCTTTACTCAAGTTCTTGAAGAAGTAGAAGCTGTTGTAGATGTTACTCAACATATAGACAGAGGACAACAAACAGAGCCAGAACCAGCTGATACCCATCACAAATTCACTCAACTGACCACTGGCATATCCAATGAGGCATTTGAAAAGGCAAAAAAGCTGATGGCTGAAGAAATGGAACAACATGAAATGTATATCAGATCTATGACTATGGCATTTAAAGATGAATGCCACTCCATAGAGAAACGATTTCAGGCAGTTGCTGAGTACATTGATGCACAAAATGTTGTTGTGAAAAGACAAGGAGACATGCTAAAACAGTTAAACCTCAATATCACCAACAATCTTGCAAGACTCAGACGTCACATTTCTCAGGAAAATGAGTCCATGGCACTTGTTTTTGGCACCAGATTTCGATGTGTAACCCAAAATCTGACTGATCATGACTCAAGGTTCACATCCATTGAGTCCAAACTGGACACTCTGATTGGTACAACTGAAGCTACAAACAATATATTACTACAACAAAGAGATTATGCTGCCAAAAAAGAGGAAAGAAGTGATAAGCCTGAGGAAGGATCAATAGTTAGACCCCCAAAATTTACTGAAGAGCAGCTAAGAGCAAGGGACAGAGAACTAAGAATTCGAAATGAAGCTGAAGAACAGCTAAGAAAAACTAGAGAGTAAAGGTAAAAGATATCAAATGAACCTTGCATAGGTTTTCCTCGTCCCATCCAAAGAAGAGATGATGATAGAGACAGATCAGGTAGACATCAAAGACCTGGATCAAATCAGCAAAGAGGATCAGCAAGTCAACATAGATTCAGCACTGGCAAAGGTAACACCAGTAGAGGTAGCAGCAGCACCAGATATACTGGTGAGAAAAGAACATTTTCTACTCACAGACACAGGGAAGAGTATGATGCTGAAGTACTAAACAATGTAAGAGAGTTCTTCAGGGTCCAAAATGGTCTGTATCCAAATCAAACGCAAGATGAAGCTTAGCCAGACTGGCTAAGCTATCAAGACGAGAGGATGAGAATTGACATGGCCAAAATCAACAATTAATGATGTTAAGAGACAGCATGCATCTCTCAACCATAATGCTGGATCCAACTCAATCAGCAGACCAAGTACAGCCATACCCCTCTCTGCATAAAGACGAGAAGATTTGCCCAGTGAACAACAAGAAGATATCAATTACATGGCCAAATTCTTCAATCCTGTGGGGAAGATGAACCGACAAGAACAATGGGGTATGTTCAAAAGTCTCAAGTTTGCTGACTCACACATTGCTGAAGCTTGGGATAGACTTGAATAATACTTTGGAGAACCTATAGCAAATGAGACTATGCCTGACTTTCCTAGACTCTTTGACAAGAAGATATTCCAGAGAGTCTCTGAGTACACTGATATGGCATACTGGAAGTGGAAGTTTCCAGAAATTGAATGGAAAGATATTGAGGAAGTCCAGACCACTAAATTCAAGAGGTACAAAGCCAAATTAAGTGAAATGTAATCATAACACTCTGAATATGCTCTAAACTTACTTATCTTATTGCCCTTGAATGGATGAATAAAATTATTGAGTTTTATTTTGTTATCTATTATAAATTTTTTGATACACTTATGTTCAGGATTATGAGGGTTTTGGCATCATCAAAAATGAGGAAATTGTTAGGAACACTTTATTGTGTTTTGATGTTGGCCATACTAGCTGTTATAGCAAGCCTGAAATAAGTTAGAAGTCTCTATATAAGTCTTTACTTAGAGTCTGACATGTTGTATAAGTTGAGTTAGACAAGTATTGTACTAGTTGGTAGGATGGAGAAGTAAAAGCAGATATTCAGCAGAGTGAAGCCTGCCAAGTACCAGCAGAGAAGCATGAAGACATTATGGTCTGACTTATAACCAAGGAAGTCTGTGATGACCTTTGATAAGTCTAAGTAATGAAATATATTGTCAAACATGGTGTACACTGATCTCACCGAAATCAAGGATCAGTGAAGTACAAAAAGTACTCTACAGAATGAGAGAAAGCAACAATACAGTAAACCGGCAAAGTAAACTGACTTTCGGCTGAGTAAAGACAAAGCAGTGAAGGAAGAACCAAGCAGCCAAGTCAGAAGAATCACTTAACCATTGAGGAAACGATCAAGTAAACTTTACTCATTCAGATTTCAAATGATGAAGATCAAGCATTAAATGCACAATCAATTAAGAATCAATCAAGGACGGATTTCTGATAAACGTTTGAAGAAAAATCCGATCACCGAAATCAAGGAAAATATAATAAAGGGGGAATCAAGAATTAAATCAAGGATTATTCTCCACATTAATTAGCCAATAGACGGAAATTCAAATCAAGGATTATCAAGGCTATAAATAGAAGGTATTGAAAAAAAAACAAAAATAACGATTAAGTCTGATAGATTACAAGTAGAAACTCAGTCAAAGTAAAAGGCCTTCATCTGTACTAAAAGAAAAATATCTAGAGATCAACTCAGGAATCAGAACATCAATTGCAAATCAAGCTCTGAGATTGATCAACAAATTTGTGAATCTAATTCACATCAACTGAGCCAATTGAATCAGAGGAATCTGAGAAGGAGTTGCAACCTTTGTGATATCTGCTGAAAGATTTGTTCTCAAGGAGCAGTGATAGAGACTGAGTCACTGAAGCTTTTAAAGCGAGGGAGTGATAGTCTTGAATATTGTGAAGCTTGTGTAGTCAAGGACAATCGTACTATTGTACTTGTGAAAACAATAGTGAATTCCTCCAATCATCATAGGAGAAGAGTGGAGTAAGGGATTACACCACCCTAAACCACTCTAAACCTTTGTGTTTATTTACTTTCAGCAATTTACCTTACAACATTTTATTTCATTGCATACTCTATATATGTGATTGCATAATCTACTTTGAAACAACATTATAAGAAGGGACTTATCCGCAGCCCAAAAGCTTTTAAATATAAGAAATTTTTTTGAAACTCCACTATAGTCATTCACCCCACATCTGACTATAGTTTTACCCTTCTCTGGGACCAACAGTTTCTATTAGAATTTGTGATGGGGGAGAGACATACGAAAACCCTTGAAGATTTGTACGACGTTCGTCAAGGGGAGAACGAATCCAACCAGAGCTACTACGACAGATTCATTCAGGTCTATGATCAAACCAGAAATATTCCGGATGACCAGGTCAGGCAGATATTCCCTACATGAATCACTAAGGGGAGCATGAAAACCCACTTCGCTCTCAATCCTCCTAAAGGGCTGCGTGATCTCTTAGAGCAATCACGCAAGATGTCGTACCGAGGCAACCCCCTCGCCTTCCTGGAGCGGAAAGACTATGAATGATCCCAAACCATCAAGGGAAGATCGTAAAGAGGGTCGTCGTGAGGATCGCGGAAAAGTGATAGCTTAAGATCGCGAAGTCAAAAGGTTGTTGATTATGTTTCCAAATGGGTGAAGGCAGTGGCCTCACCTACTAATAATGCCAGGGTTGTCCTAAGATTTCTTCAGAAGAAAATTTTGATGAGGTTTGGAGTGCCCAGAGCCATAATTAGTGACGGAGGGAGCCATTTCTTTAATAGGTTGTTTGAGAAATTGATGTTGAGATATGGGGTTAGACATACGATCACAACATCATATCACCCCCAGACAAGTGGAGGTAACGAACAGAGAGATAAAAATGATATTAGAGAAGACTGTGAATCTCACGAAGAAGGATTGGTCTTTGAAATTAGACGACGCTTTTTGGGCATACAGAACCACTTATAAGACCACAATTGGGATGTCACTGTATATGATAGTGTTTAGAAAAGCATGTCATCTACCGGTAGAACTTGAGCACCGTGCCCTGTGGGCTACAAAGTTCTTAAACGTGGATGAACGTTTAGCCGGTGAGAAGAGATAACTAGAATTAAATAGATTGGAGGAATTTAGACTTCAAGCATATGAGAATGCAAAGATTTATAAGGAAAGAACGAAGAGTTTGCACGATATAAATATTCTCAACCGCACATTTCAAGTTGGAGATAAAGTGTTTGTATATAATTTGCGTTTTCGTCTTTTTCTTGAGAAGCTGAAATCTAGATGGTTTGGACCACAAGTAGTCACAAAAGTCTTCAATTCATGTGTGTGTGAATTTAGGAATGAATACTCTGGGAAGACTTTCATAGTAAATGGCCACGGGCGCAAGTATGACCCTGAATTGGAAGACTTTCGTTGCGCAAGTATGACCCTGAAGTGGAAGTCTTTATGTTGGATGATCCAGTATATGAGTAAATGAGCCCTATTAGTACAGTCGAGCTGGCGACTATAAATTCAGAACTATTTCTAAACTTTTATATATTGTTTCTCTTTTTTTAGTTTGAGTCAATAAAGTAGCGTGACAATCGCAAGGTTTTTTTCATCACATATATCTTCGGTTCTCCGACTAGAGGTATATGTGGTTTTTTTCATTCACGATTCTCATATGATACCCTCATAAAAGTTATCGCATCTTGCTTAGGTCAATAAAGAATAAAATGGCTTAAATTGTTTTTTGCGCATTATTGAGGTATGCACACTTACCGCCACCTTATTTTCTTATTGCCCTTCGCATGTTACTCACAATTTTTTGGAAGTATTTTGGAATGAAATTAAATATTTGTATGATGGATGACCTAGGAGCTGATGATTATGCTCCATGATTCACTATTTGACTCAGCCGACCAATTCCAGAGCTAAGTACCTTGTTCCATTTTCTATTTTTATTATTAGTCAATGGGGAAAATGCCTATAATAAGTGGGGGGAGTAGGCGGTCTCAACTTGTTAATCGAAAAAGGGAATAATTTTGAAATTTAAAACACTGTTATTAGCTTTCCAATTGAATGTTCCAAGTAAGGAATCGGTAGAAAAGGAGCCTATCAACGATTTGAAGTTAGCTATAGCATATTCAATTTAGTATGGAAGAAAGAGCATGTGTTATGTTGCATGAAGTAGTAACTTATGAATTGCTAGTCTACCTTTGCACTGAATTATTTGAGCACATAATCTGAGTGAGAAGTGTTTGAGATTAGATGATGAGTTGTTTCAACCAGGGAAGCAACTTGAATGCGACAAAAGGAAAACTGGGACAAAAAACGGGGTTGCGAGTGAGAGAAAAAAGAGTGAGAAATCTGCACATAAAGAAAAAGAAAAAAAAGCATATGATATAATAAAGGCAGTGAGGGAAGCGAACTCATGGCAAAAAGGGCACGACCCTCGCATAAAAAAGAAACAAACGAGGACTTAAGTAATACTCGGTCCTCAAGTCCGCCCGGCCCGATTAAGGTGCCAAGTTGTGTAACCAAGTCTGAAGGCAAGGTGAGCGAGTGTATCCGCATGTAAGTTAAGATTGTGGGGTTAATACAACTTGATTCTCTTCACCAACTAACTATCACAAAGGATTTATCACATGACACATTGATGCATGGTAAGTAATGATTAATGGGGAGCTATGGATTGTTGCTTGATGTGTGTTCTTCCGGAAATCTTTATTGAATATGTGGTAGTTGATGGGGACTGTTCTTGGAGGTACATTCCGCCTTGATACTCTGCTCGGATGAGAAAAGGGCTAGTGGGGGGTAGTTGATGACGATTAAAATAGTATATCCTACGACATCAACATTTTATCCATTATGAGCTAAAAATAGTTGTTTCAACCAATAATTATGAACCATTTGAGTTGAATATCATATGTCGGGTTCGTGAGTCGAGTATTTTTCATTTAACGTTTATTTTCCCTTATTCGATATTATTTCGTGCATTATTTGATTATTTTCAGGATACGAAATATTAGACTGAGCATTGTGCACATTTCTGGAGCAGACTGAACTAAGAGATTGGGCATAGGGTATTCCAGAACCTTCCAAGTTAAGTCGGCAGAAGAAAAAGGACAAAAATATCCCCGATTAATCGGGATATACCGCCGACTCATCGAGAGTCCAGAATCTTCTGAAACAAGTTTTCTTGGACGAGGAGTAGTTCTACATCTTTCTAAGTCAGTTTATTTTGTTATAAATAAGAGGCATCACCCTCATAATTGAGTGTGTCCAATAGAGTGTCCAAAAGTACAATTTTCAAGACAAGTTATTATGCAATAAAAGCTATTTATTTACTTTTTGAATGCTAGTCACAGATTCGACGGATTCCTCTCCTAGGAAGAGATCCGAGGGAGATCTACACTCATCTTTGAGGGTATGATTTTCTGTCTTTTCCAAGATGTAGATCTGTCGTTGTTCTATTTGACTAGTGTGTTTTAATTGCTTATTTAGTTTAATTATGTAGTAGTTAGTTTATTTTACCCCATGTATGCATAGATCGAATTCATTGGTGAAGAAATCATGAAATAGTGATTGCATTCTTTAGATCTGCGATGGTCTATATCGCTAGATCTGAATACCTAGTAAATTACTAGTTCATGATAATCGGCGCCAGCTACTTTGATCGATATAATTAATTTACATTTTAGTAGCCGGATAAACTATTTGCTTGTCATCGTAAATTATCATGAAGGACTTGGAAGGCGAAATGTTAATTAGGACATAGTCTTGATGGATCCTTAGGAACGTGCTAGTCATTGTCGATAGCTGCCTAGGGAGGTTTTCGGTCTTGTGCCGGCAACTTTAGATCCTATTGCGTATGAACGAATACAACCGGAGGTTAGTTGCATATAGATTGTAGTTGTCCTTGCAAATGGAAGTAGATAGGGTTAGGAGCTACACCCGTAGCTGTCAATGAATTTACCAACGGGGATGACTATTGCATGTGGGGGGAATAACTAATCACTCATAATTAGACTAATACCTTAGAAACTCTTGTTTGCTCCGTTTGAACTTCCATAATCTCGTTAGTTTGTGCCACCAATATTACTTTCGTTTATTTTATAGTTTGTTGTAGACCGTTGATATGAAAATATCAATCTCGATAAATCTGTGTTCTTACGAGTATTTATGGGATTCGACCTTGACTCACCAGTACTCTACTACGATAGACCTAGTCCCATTGCTAGTAAGTGCTTTGCTTGCGATCACTCCTTTACATGGGGGGAATTGGCCGGCCGGCCCACGGTGATGGAACTGCGGATCGTAATTCAAATTGGGATCAACAACACTGGGTCAACCAAGTCCTTCTGGATACTGGGGCCTGAAGGGACATTATGTATCTAGATACTCTTAAACAACTTAAGATTGGGACCTCCAGGGTGAAGCCTTATCCAGGAATGTTTGACGGTTTTTTGAACGACAAAGTCTCGATCATAGGAACAATCGACCTGGATGTGGAAATCGGTGACTACGAGCCATACCGCAAGGAGTAATTAAGTTTTGTTGTAGTCGATTTGCACTCTCATTATGCTGCTATCCGGGGAATCCTAGCAAGAGAATGTTTCAGATGGTCATCTCGACACCTCATCAACGAGCCAAGTTTTATATCGATAAAGGGATAGGGCTCGTTGTCAGTCGCCCGAACTTTCTGTTGGACCACATTACTGAAAATCGAGCGGATTACCGAGAGAGAGGCGACTTCAAAAAGATCAAAATTGATGATGCCGGATCCTCGGTAGGCGTGAAGTAGATTTATGCAATGAACAACGGCAGACCTGAGGAATGTCGGAACCAGATGATGGAAATAACTGAAATTGAAGGCGAACAAGGCTTAGACGTAATCGTTGAAAAATACGGTGTCGGGCCCAAGAAGGTCATTTGCGACACCCTAGAGGTTAGAGATGTCCCAGAGTTCAACAATAATGATGAACTGATAGAGGTCATATCCTGATTAGAAGGTCAAAATGTTGGCAGTTGGCCAGAAGAAGAAAAAGAAAAACTGATTGCGTTGTTCAAGGCTAATTTGGACGTATTTTCCTGGAAAGTAACAGACATGAGGGGTGTCGAACCCGACATTTCTTTACATTACTTGAATGTCGACCCCACATACAGAGCCATCCAACAACGAGCATGCCAATTCTCCAAAGAAAAAGAAGGCGCTATCAAGGCCGAGGTAGATAAGTTAGTTCAAGCCGGGATTATTAGAGAGTTGCAATATCCTAGCTGGCTCACCAATGTGGAGATGGTAAAGAAAAGTAATGGGAAGTCGCGTATGTGCATCAACTTTACTGATCTCAACAAAGCCTGTCCCAAAGATCCTTAAGAACTACCTCGGATTGATTGAATGGTCGACCGAATCACCGTATTTGAGAAACTAAGGTTCCTTGATGCATACTCGGGCTATCACCAAGTGAGAATGGCTGATAGTAAAAAAGAAATGACGGCGTTCAAAGCCACAGGTAGGATGTATTACTATGAAATGATGCCTTTTGGTCTGAAAATGCTGGTTCCACCTACCAAAGGATGGTCAACAAAGTTTTTGGGAATCAGATTGGAAAGAACATGAAATTTAGTCAATCATCAAGTTTGAGCCAGGCTTTATGTCATACTATTTTAGCGAGCCCATTATTACCCTCAACCTCGCTAAAAACAAAAGGGCCGAATCCAGATTTCAGAGTTAAGATTATTTTACCGAGCCTGGCATTAAGAGCTATCAACCTCGTCAAAACAATGGGGCCGTATGCTTGGAATATTCAAAGCTGGCACCAAGTTTTTTATTTAGACATCTATTTCAATTAATCTCGCTGTGAAAAGCACTCAATCATGCTTGAAACAAGGGGGCCATGCATCGAAATTTCAACCCATTATCGAGTTCAAGTTAAACTAATCGATTTGTTAGCGAGCTCGATGTTCAGCGACCTCAACCTCTTCAAAAACAAAGGGGGGCCGCATGCCCATATACACTAGCGGACTCAAAAAAGAGGGAATTTTCGAGCAAAAAACATACTGACCAAACTCAAGCATACATTCATAAACTCAAGAAGTGGCCACAAAACAAAAATGCGTGAAGTAAAAAATATTACAAAGTGAAAGACAAACGGTTCGGAAAAAGACCAAGGACCGCAAACTTAATAAGTTACAAGCCAAAAGGAAAAATCAATTCATTCATTGGAATGCGGAGTGGGCGTATGATCTCCATTCAAATTCAGAAACTCATCACCAAGCTAAGGAGTGCCTATCCTATCAGCACTCTGTGCCCCGCCGTCGGCTCCATCTCCGGCTTTACCATCATCACCTCCGAGCTCCTCAACATCCTCCTCGGCCAGCGCGGCCAGCTTCTCCATCACCTCTATCATATAATAAAGATTTACCGTGTTAACCGGTGGAGTGTCCCAAACAGGTTTATCATCCCTCATGCATCTAGCTACGAAATCAGATAGTTGCGCTTTTGTGTATGGCAGATCAGGATGATGAACTCGCAAATCAGCATGAAATTGAGGTATGAGCAGCCAACTCTGTAGAGTTTTTAGATCGACGACGTTAGCCCCAAAAACAAATCTGAAGCACCTGACCACATGGTAAAACCCTTGATCATAACTGTCCTCCCTCGCTTCCCTGAGCTCGTCAAGATGCTTCTAAAGATCAGCATTAGCCACATTCAGCTCGGCGGTTAGGCTGTCAACCTGCTTTTTCTTCTCAGTGCACTTGAAGATGGCCTTATTCCTCTCAGCCTCGATGACCTGTAGCAGCTCGCTAGCCTCTTCAGCTTTTTTGGCATTGGCCTCGCTCTCCAGAGCTTTCTTAACATTGGCCATATTCTCAGTGTGAAGCCGAGCATTTTCATCCTGAAGATCAGCGGACTACATATCGGCATTCGCAACTCTATCCTCAGCATTTGAACCTAGCCCCCTTGGCCTTCCATTAGCATCGTCTTCAGATCATAAACCTGTAGAAGGGACTTTTTATGTTCTTCCTCATGCTCATGCTCGGCTTGGAAAAGCTCAGTACGAACCTGAAAGGGAAAAATGTCAGTGTAAATATAATGCAAATTTCATGAGGAAGAAAAATAATTGTAGAAGAAAGCATGAGAGTTGATTACCGCGCTCGCCATAACTCCAAGAAACCCCATGGCACCAACTAGGAGAAGGGAGCTATTTGTCGGACCCGTAGTCGCTAATGATGCCACCACATCCTCCTGTACACAATGAGAAAGAATACCTCGACCCATAACCTGCTGCGTTTGATAGGGCAAAGTGAACTTCTAGTTTGTCAGAGGTAATACGATAGTGGCAGCCATCTTCCCTACCTCCCTCAGCTCTAAAGGCTTCGCCATAAACTCTTTATCCATCCACAATGCAAGACGACCCCTAGCTCCAACCAGAATAATCTTTGTAGATTGCGGCTTCATCAGATTTGGATTAGTTGTTGTCTGCTTGCCTTTATCATCCTGCTTGAGTGGGCTTTCTGTCAAATCAACGGCGGCGGCTAAAGGATAAGCCGCCTCAGAGCTCGAGTCTACGGAAGTGACTTTGGCGACATCAGAATTAAGAGATGCGGCTGAGACTTCACCGCCCACGCTTCTCTTGCTTCTCTTCATGGGGTCCGTCTCTTGCTCCATGACAGTTCCCACGTCAATTGACCCAGTTGGGGATCTCGGTTTACTAGCACCCCTCTTCCTTTTGGATTGTGCGCAGCGCCAGCTTCGAGCCATTGGCCACCATATTCAGAGGCTCGTCAAGAGAGACGGCATCAGCAGACAAGGTAGACATATCAACGGTTTTAAGCTCTGCCTCCAAATTGTTAGCTAGCAGATCCCGATTGACTTTACTCTGTTCATTTATCTTGGTGAGCCGGGCGATCCTGTCCTCAACAGCGTTGACCATAGTACCTGAAAAGGATCACACAATCAACACTATGAAACAAGAAGAAAAGCAGGAATAAATAAAAATGAAAGCTAAATGCTGAAAAAATCAAAGCGGACAAAGAAAGACAAAACAGTACAGGGATCGCTTGGCGGCCGATCTCCAGGTTTTCCCAAGAAAATCTGACACTTAGATGGGTAGGACTTGAGATGATGACACTCCGCTTACCAGCCCTCATCGGTTTGCAATTTATCGACCTCAACAACAATGGGTCAAGTGACAATCGGGGCAGGGATACCCGCAATAGTGCAGTAAGGCGGACAAGTTTCAACCAGAGATCTCCAACTAAACACTCTATTCTGACTCATAACATCCCACATGAGAAGATCACAGATCCTATCGACAAGCTTTTGCTCACAGACCTCCAGTCTCTTGGGTACGGTAATCGAGTTCAACGTCTTCTCAGGCCGAACTTCATACTTGGGAAAAGGTGTTGGACTTATTTCTATGTTTTGATGATGAGTGCCAGACTAGCTATTATAGTGCAAATGCAAAAATATGTCTAGATCAAATGTATAGGTTTATTAGAGTTTGATTTATGAATAGGTTTGATCAAACAAGCACTGTAATGGTCACCGATTTATATCGACGGATCGGTCCATATCGAGGGTAGATAGGTCAGTAGACTAGTCTGGAACCTACTGAAGACTGAAGGCTAAGGGCTCAAACTCAGTTACAGAAGGCTAAGGGATCAAACTTAGTAATTTAAGTCAAGGATATGGAATCAGAATTTAGGCAAGTCTGTGATGACCTAAACGATTACATATACCTTGTGAAGAAGGTCTAAGTTCCATAAGTTGGATGATGTTTGGAACTTGGTTATAATTAAAAAGGTGTAATCTAACTTCACAAATAAAAGTTAGATAAAAGAAGTCACCGCATAGTATTTTATACACAAGAAATTGCGCTCAAATAGATCGATAGGTATCTCAACAGATCGATGAACCCGCCGATAAAATACCTCGGTTAATTCAAGATTATATTGGAAGATTACATGGATAAGGACAAACAACTACCTCGACTTATCAAACAAATCAAAGGCTGAGATTAAAAGAACGTTGGGATGATTCAGATTTTTATCCAATGGTTATAAGTCAAAAGGTGGACAGAGTGCACTGTCAAAAAGGAATTCTGACAGTGTCAGTCCTATGAATAGTGACAGAATGCAAATCAGATGGGACAAAAACAAGGAACGGTTACATTTGAATTTAAAATACAAGTCACATGCATTCTTACCTATAAATACAGGACTTTCAACTCAGAAACAAGATGATGAAAATTGATAAACTTTGAAGAGATATTCTACTGAGCTGAAAAACCCCCTGCTGAACCTACTGAACTTAAAGCTACCGATCCAGAGAAATTCTTCAAGTGTTTACTGCATTCAAGCTATATCAAGCATACACACTTGAAGACTGCAAGCCGCCGATTATATCATCCTAATCAAGCTGCTGCAACTGAATCATCTATTTGATTCAATCTTTATTTTATAAAGAACCCGCCGAAGACAATGTGAAGCACGCTTGTGTGAAAGACTCGTTGTTTGTGGTGGAGCCGGTGAAGAGGCAATCCTACCCTTCAAGGACCAAGGGAAGACTCGGGAGCAAAGAATCCTACCGTTCCCGCTTTCGCCTTGTGAAGCCATAGTTATTGGTGAAGGACAAGCAACTTAGGAATCTTTGTAACAGCTACATCAAAGATCTCTAGTGAATTTCCTCCAACATCACAGGAGAAGAGTGGATTGACAGGATTACAACACCTGGAACCACTATAAAATCTGCCTACTTACTTTCAGCATTTACATTCTGCACTTAATTTATTTTACACATCAACCTACTGAATCTAGCAACTGAAATCACACACTTGCACTACTGAGTATCTAATACTTAGTATCATATTTAACAACAAGTATTAAGGCTTAATTTTAATATTATTCCACCGCACAAATTCAAAAACTCAACCGTCGCAGACTACGTTTATCGCCAGCGGGCTGCGAGGTATCGACAGACTATCGAAGTATCGCGACCGCCGAAGTTGCAGAATTTGTTAACTCCAAAGTTTTAAGTGTTAAGTTTATTCACACCCCCCTCTAAACTTAACCAAAGCCTTTTCAAGGGACCAACAATTGGTATCGGAGCAGTGCTTCTGTTCTGAAGAAATCCTACTTGTTGTGCTTGTGAAAACTCCTTGAAACCTTCTTTCAAGTTACTGATTTTCAAAGACTCGCATGATGGATAACACCCAGTATGCTAGAACTATGCTGATGTGTTCTCCAGATAGATTTGATGAGTATAAACGTCGAATGCAGGCTTACCTTGCCGCAACTCATGATGAGATGATGGATGTACTAATCGATGGACCACCGGAGATTACCAAGGCAATAACAAGATGGGTGATACAACCGAGTACATTCCTAAACCAAAAAGAGAATGGAATGCGAAGAAGACGAAAAAAAGAGCAAACCTCAACAATATTGCTATTGACATCATTTACGTAACCTTGGATATCAATATGTACATGAAGGTTAAAGATTGCAAAACCGCAAAGGAACTTTGGGACAAGATACAGCTTGATCCGTGAAGGCACCGATGCAATAAAGAAGAATAAAATCGGTGTGGCCGTAAAGAGGTTCCAAAAGTTCAAGATGCTTTACAAATAAAACCATTGAGAAAATGGAATCAAGATTTAATGTCGTCTCTGGATGAACTTACCCTGCTGAGTGTAAGTTATTCAAAAGAAGAAATAAACACTAAAATCTTGGAGGCTTTACCTGCAAAAGATGTTTGGAAAATGAAGGTGACTTCAATAGAAGAAATGAGAAAGTTGCATGAAGAAGACACCTTCAAGTTGTTTTCAGATCTCAAGGCTTATGAATTTAGCAAAAAGCTTGTACCTGAGACTGAGAAGGAAGAGCCAAAGACCACTGCATTGGCCGCTTCACATCGTAAGAAGAAACATCTGGAGGACAAGATGATCTGCTGGATGAGATGCAGGAACAGATTGCCCTCCCGAGCAAGAAAATCGGGATGATGAAGACAGAAAGGCCCCTGCAAGAACCTTCACAAAAAGGCCTACTGAAAGAAAGAAAGAAGAATCAAAGAAAGATAATGACTATCTGTGCTTTCATTGCAAGAAACCAGGACACTTCAGACCTGATTGTCCTGAGTTAAAACAAAGTAAGGAACCTGATTATCTTTGCTTCAACTGCAAGAAGCCTGGACACTTTAGACCTGATTGTCCAGACCTACTGAAGACCAAGAGTCAACAAAGAAGACATGGCAAGAAGGCTATGGTTGCCGAAGATGAATTAGGGTATGAAGTGGAATCTGAAAATGGAAATGAATCAGATGACACATCACTGGTTGCTGATATGGAAGATTATGCTTTGATGGCCAATATGGATGAAACTGTGGAGGTATACAATACTGTATCCATCAATACTCCTGCTGGAAGTGATTGTGAATCAACTTGTGGTTCAAATCCTAGAAATTCTGACAATAATGAGACTTTGGATGCCATCCTTAATCAACTGAGGATAATACAATCTGGTTATGAGATTGTGAAGGTGAAAAAGAAGCTCTTGAATTAGAAGTTGGTAGATTGAAAGCTAAATTAAGAGTTCTCAAAGGTAAGGAAAAAGATGTTGGACGAATCGGTGTAAGCTCGTCGATCATCCAAGCCCCCGAATCCGCCGAACCATCTTGCTCCACTACCGTATACAAATCGGAAAGCCTTATGGTGATAAAACAGGGGCTTGGATTTGGAACTCAACAATCCAAAAAGAGTGGATCCAAGTAAGGTTACCGAACCTAGCATCGAATTGGTCCTAAGTTTGTACCAAAGACAAGATCCAACTCCAAGTAAGGTTGCTGAGGCAGTGAAACCTACTGAGAATACTTCAAGGAAGCAAAATCAGAAGTCAAAGAAGTCAACAGCTCCTAATAAAAAGAATAAATCTAAAAATAGGACTACTGGACCTTCTAGACCTACTGATAGCAGACCTGCTACCAAGTCTGCTGGACCACAAAAAGGTAAAGGTCAGAAATATTCCAAAGATAAGAATCCCAAATCTAAAAATGTTAATCATTCAAGGGATACTTATCTCAGGGGGAAAGGTAGACTGTTCCCTACTGATGATGATTGGAATATTCCTGCACCTGCTGATAGAAACAATGAGTATGACCATGCTGCTAGGGTAAGACCTAAGCAATGGAATCAGCAAAGGACTCAGCCGAGGACTTATAAAAGGCCTCAACAGGGACCTCATCAGACTCCATATTACAGGGCTGTTTCTAACAGACAGCAAACAAATGGTTATACTAATGCTTCTAACACCAAAAGTCACTTCAAACAACATTATAAACCAAAAGGCCGTAAAACATATGTGAATCCTACACAACCTACCGTTAGAACTTATGGATGTGTGGAATACATGTATGAACCAAAGTATGACACTTTTAGGAGAAGACCTTATGGAAACTTACCAAAAGTCATGCTTACTACTGACCACTATGGACCCAAACATGTTTGGGTACCTAAAATGTATTAACTTTGTTTTGTAGGGTGTCTGGTACTTTGACAGTGGGTGTTCCAGACATATGACAAAGAATAAGCACTGTTTATCAAACTTTGTGGCAAAATATGGTCCAAGAGTGAATTTTGGCAACAAGAATACACCTGGATACACAAGAGGATATGGCACACTTGTGAGAAATGGACTTACTATCAAGAATGTTGCATATGTGGAGGGACTGGACTACAACTTGCTGAGCACTGGACAATTCTGTGACATGGGATACAAGGTCACTTTTGACAAAAACAACTGTATTGTCATTAATGAAAGAGGTGATCAAGTTGTACTTGCTGGTAGAAGACAACAAAACATGTATGTTGTGGATTGGTCTACTGCAGTTCCAGAAACCTGCATGATTGTGCATACCAAGTCTGAACTCAATTGGTTATGACACAAGAAGTTGAATCATTTAAACTTTGATCATATCAATCAGTTGGTGAAGAAAAAGCTGGTGATTGGTTTACCTGAGATCACATTCAAGAAGGATGCTATATGTGATGCATGTCAGCAGGGTAAACAGATAAAGTCAAGCTTCAAGTCAAAAACTAAACAATCAACTAATAGAGTGTTGGAGCTTATGCATATGGATCTTTTTGGACCAATAACTCCAACAAGTGTAACTGGAAAGAAATACACTTTAGTGGTTGTGGATGATTATTCAAGGTACACTTGGGCGGTTTTTATGAACAAGAAAAGTGAAACACTCAAAAGCATGCCTAATCTCTTAAAGAGATTACACAATGAGAAAAGTTTAACAGTATTAAAAATAAGATCAGATCAGGGTACTGAATTTCTCAACAAAGTTATAAGAGAATACTGTGAACAGAATGGTGTACCGCATCAACTTGTCGCTCGTTGTACACCTCAAAGAAAATGGGGTTGCTTTGAAAGAAGAAACAGGACTTTAAAGGAAGCAGGGAAGGACAATGATATGTGAAGCATTACTACCGAAAGGTATTGGGCTGAAGCAAGCTTAATACAAGATGCTATACACAAAACAGAACATCAGTGAACAAGAAGCTGCTGAAGACACCTTATGAGATTTGGAATGGAAGGAAACCAAACATATCTTATTTCCATCCATTTGTAAGCATGTGTTTTATCCTAAATCACAAGGTTCATCTGAAAACATTCCAACCAAAGTCAGATGAAGGGATTTTCTTGGGATATTCTTCAGTCAGCAAGGAATTCAGGGTTCTGAACAAGAGGTCACTGAAACATGAAGAAACAATCCATGTTGTGTTTGATGAACCTAAGTTCACTGGTATGGAAGATGAAGATTGTGAACTCCGCCGAGAATCAACAAGTCACCGATCCAGTTGTGTTGAAGTTTTGGAAAGATTCAATGATTTAAAAGTTTCGATATCGCCTCGCCGAACACCCTACCGGTGACATTACCGATGCAACAACCGAAGCAATTCAAGGATCCGCCGAACCCCCGTTGTTGAAGAAGCTACAACAGACCCTACTGAAGATGAGGTTCCTGATAATCAAACTAACCAGAATCCACAATGGTTAAGGAATCACCCTGCTGAACAAGTTATTGGCAATATACAGCAAGGTGTAAGGACGAAGACAACTGGAAGCTATGTTTACTTGTTTTCTATCTCAAATGGAACCAAAAGTTGTTGAAGAAGCTATTTTAGATCCAGATTGGATAATAGCTATGCAAGAAGAATTGAATGAATTTGAAAGAAATCATGTTTGGACACTAGTTGAAAGGCCAAGTCATGCAAATATCATTGGTACTAAGTGGGTATACAGAAATAAACTTGATGAATCTGGTACCATTGTGAGGAATAAGGCCAGACTAGTTGCAAAAGGCTATTCTCAAGCAGAAGGAATAGATTTTGTTGAAACTTATGCACCTGTTGCAAGATTGGAAGCTATCAGATTATTCTTGGCACATGCTGCATATAAGAACTTCAAAGTATATCAAATGGATGTCAAAAGTGCATTTCTGAATGGCATTCTAGAGGAGGAAGTGTATGTACAGCAACCTCCTGGATTTGAAGTTAAAGATCAAGAAGATAAAGTGTATAGACTCAACAAAGCACTTTATGGATTGAAACAAGCACCAAGAGCATGGTATGAGACTCTATCTCAATTCTTGGTGGACAATGGTTTTACAAAAGGCACCATTGACAAGACTCTTTTCAGAATCAGTGAAGGGAACAGCACCCTGCTGGTACAGATTTATGCGGATGACATAATATTTGGTTCTGAAAATGATTTACTTTGTGAAAAGTTTGCAAATCTAATGAAGAGTAAATTCCAAATGAGTATGATGGGAGAGATGAACTACTTTTTGGGATTGCAAGTTAAATAGATGAAAGATGGAATCTTCATTCATCAAACCAAGTATACCAAGGAGTTGGTGAAGAAGTTTGGTATGGAAAACAGCACTAAGATATCAACTCCAATGAGTACAAACATCGATTGGATGAAGATAAAGAAGGCAAAGATGTTGATCGACTTTATACGTAAGGATGATAGGCGATCCGTCGTACTTCTTACGCCAGCGACTGATATATCCTTTGCTTGTAGGTGTTTGTGCAAGATTTCAATCTAAACCTAAAGAAAGTCATTTAGGTGCAGTCAAGAGAGTTCTCAAGTACCTAAAGGAGACTTTGGGAGTAAGGATATGGTATTCCAAGGATGGAAGCTTCAAAGTTATATCCTACTCAGATTCTGATTATGTTGGATGCAAAATTGATAGAAAAAGCACTACAGGAACTTTTCGGTTAATGGGAAGTAGACTGGTCTCCTGGTTCAGCAAGAAACAGAATTCAATATCAACTTCCACTGCTGAAGCTGAATATATAGCTGCTGGAAGTTGTTGTGCACAAGTACTATGGCTAAGACAACAATTAAGGGATTATGGAATTGAAGAAAAGGAAATTCCAATTATGTGTGACAACACAAGTGCAATTGCAATCACAGAAAATCCTGTTTTGCACTCAAGAACCAAGCACATTGATGCGAGACATCATTTTATAAAAGATCATGTTGAGAAGAAAGATGTGGTGGTTTTATATATCCCTACTGAAAATCAACTTGCTGATATTTTCACTAAACCACTTGATAGTGAAAGATTTGCCAAATTAAGGACTGAACTTGGAATTATAAAAGTTGACTGATATTCAGCATTGTACTGGAATTCACCAAGGAGATTAGTCTTTGCTATGTTGGGTGAGCTCACTTAGCAGATTAGTCATTGGTATCAACAATTCAATGTACTTATGTTTGGACAATTGAGCAAATGAGGTTGCTAAGGGGATTGGTCTTTGTCATGTTGGGTGAGCTCACTTGACAGATCAGTCATTGGTATTAAACTTCATCTTGTATTATCAATTGAACAAAACAACAAGAAATCATGGATCAGCAGAGTCACTTTGTCAGCAGGCTGCTGAAGCACCTTTATCAGCAGACTGCTGAGCCAACCCTGCTGAGGACAACCCTGCTGAATGGAACGTTACACAGTCAAACTTTACTAAAGTCAAAAAGCAGTTTGGCGGGATATTTATCCTACCCTTTATTACCGTAGTTAACACGATCCAATGGTTACAAACGTTATGGAGGAGTTATGGGCCATGTGTCAAGACAACATTTACTCAGATTAATCGTGGTTAACATCAATGTACGTGCACTGACAGTTACAACTACCGTCTGTCTATATATACAGATCTACACTCAGCAGATTCTCTCTACTTGCAAAATCTGCTTTATCACTGCAAATTTCACACTGTGTGAACACAGATTTATAATTCATCTTCTTCATCTCATTTTTCTCATAACAATGGCCGAAAATATTGATGTCCAGATTGAATCAAGCCAAAGTGTTAGAGGTTTTGTTGTTGATGCCAACAAAACAGAATTGGCCATCAATATTGGTAGAAGAATAAGGAGGTTTGCAGGATTGGAAAATATACTCAATATAAGATTGGAAACAATTTCATACACAAATGTTATTGATTTCTGGAAAAACATGGTTGTGGAAGAAGGAAGTGAAGCATTCAAGACAACTGTGAATGCTGAGGAGATTGAAGTATCCCCTAGTCTACTGAGGGAAGTTTTTGGATTTGAAGAAGTAGTGGATGGTCCAATAAATTCTGAAGCAATAGGACTATCCAAGATGGATTTTGTTGATCAAATCAAAACAAATGCAGCCACCAAATCCATTCCAGGCATCAATTGCAGACATATTGGGAATGAGTACAGTCTGCTGAGCAAACTCATTGCAAAGAACATACTTGGACTGGTTGGAAGTATGGACACTCTATCAGGACCCAAGATAGAGCTGATGATGATCATTTGCAGGAGCAAGAAGTTTGATTGGGCTGGTTACTTCATTCATTACATGAAGAAGGTAGCCAAGGAAGAAAAAGAGGGAAAAAGGAAATCCAAGGCCTTGCCCTTAGGATTAATGGTTCAGACCCTGCTGAATCACTTGAAGGTTCCTGATATTGAACCTGAGAAGATTAATCAGTCTAGATACAAGAAGGAAATTGACTATGCTATTCCTGGTCTAGATGATGATGAAGATGTTGCTGACCCTGCTGTTGATGGTGATAGTGATGGAGATGATGGTGATGCTGGTGGTGAGCAGGTCAAGCAAACTAAGAAGAAATCTACTAAACCTGCTGCACCAAAGAAGCCCTCTGAGAAAAGAAAGGCTGTAGATACAAGGAAGATCACTGAGATCTTAAAGCCTAAAAAGACAAGGAAGCAAACAACGAGAGGCTAACGCAGTCCGCCGAGGGTCCAAATTCGAATCCGAAGGTACCGACCCCGCTTGTTCTTTGCAAGAAAAGAACTGTTGTTGAGATTTTAAAGGAACAACAGATGGAAGCCAGTAGAAAGAGGAAGTCTACTGTGGTTGAAAAAGATGATGAACCACTTTCCAAGAGAAGAAAATAAATTATCCACAAAAAGAAACATGGAAAGGGGAAAGAATTGAAAAATTTGGAGGCACAAAGAGTCCAAGAAGAAGCATCAATAGAAGAGGAAGAAGAGGCTATTGAGGCTGAGCCCTTAACTATCATCAAGCCTGTGGAAATTACTGACTCCTCACCAGAAGAGGTTGTTAAGTCTACTGAAGCTGCACAGGTTGTTTTTGAGCAATCTGTTGGAGATATACAGCAGTCTACTGACCCTGATCCTGCTGTAGTATCTACTGAAGACCCACAGCAAACCACTAAACCTGAACCTGCTGTGGTAGTTAAAGAATTGGTTGAAGACCCTGCAAGTATTGCAAGAACTCAGGGGGAAGAGCAGTCTGCTGCTAACCCTGCTGATGAGCATGTAAGTCAGGGGGAACCAAGTATTGTACAGATGGAAGTAGTAGGCACAAATTTACAACCTCAGCAAACTACTGACTTTGAAACATCTGTTGAAGAAACAATGAACCTACTTGTTGGAACCTTTGGAGGTCAACAAGGCACTAAAGTTGCTCCCAGAAGATCTTTCATGCCCTTTGAAAGGCATGTGAAAGATAAGAAGAAAACAGAAGAGTATGTAGATCCCAAACTTCAGCAAATTGCTGACTATTTCCAATGGGAGTTTGGTTTCTACAAGAGACAAAAGCCAGCTGCTAAACCTATGACAGATTTCGAAGAATGGGCTTTTGACAAGTTGGGAGTAGAGAATTTGTTGGACCTAGTTGATACCACTTTGCTGCAATCCAGATTGATGGACTTATTTGATTAACAACAGAAAGAGGAGGGTATCAAGTTTAGGGATCCAAGAGATGACAATGATGATTCATCCTCATCATCAGATTCTAGAGGTGATTTTCCCTCTGGACCAGGAGGAACCAGTGGGACTGCAATATTAATAGAACCACGTACACAACAGTCCACTGATACTGGTAAGTCTGCTCAGGGCCAGCAGACTGGAGAGGTGGATGAGGATCTACAGGATCTCACCATGGATGATCTGGAGTCATTGATCAATGAAGGAGTTAATTTAAGTGCTGGTAGGCTAGCTGATGAATCTTTTACATTCCATGTTGTAGAGCCTACTGCACAAACTGAAGCTGAACAGAGTGAGGATTTGGATGAAAAGAAGGTTACTGATTATAGTGAACCTAGTGCCAGCTCAGAAGAATCTATTGAATATCAAGATGGATTTGACTTTGAGGGCATTCTTACTAAAACTGCCTTTATCCTGAACAAGATTGGTCATGCTGAAGGATTCCAAGTGGATAATAAGGCTATATTCAATCCACAAAGAGTTGAAGAGGAGGTACAGGTTGCTGGGCTACAAACAGCACCTGCACAAAGGTTGGAATAGGAGGTACATGCTGCTGAGTCTCAAACAGCACCTGGACAAAGGTTGGAACCTATTTTGGGTATGGAGGAAACCCCTGTTGCTGAAGAGGCTGCTGTAGTGGAACCTACTGGAGACAAGACCACTGAAGTGAAAGATGGTCGCGACCGCTCGTTAATATGGATGAGCAGCTGCTGGACTATGACTTTAGTGATGAGGAGTTCCAAATGCTTGAAGAAGAAAATGTTGATGTTGATCCCCGACAGGCATTTGTTCCTATTTTTGAAGAACCAGCCCTTGATCCTATCTTGGAAGAATATCAAGGACCTAATCCTGCTGGATTAGATAGGAGTTGGGCATTGGTTGTGAACAATCAGAGGCCACAATACAATGTTGAGGAGCCTGCTGATGAGGCTACTGGTGGAAGAATGACTGGTGAGATACTAGTAGAAGTTTTGAATGAGTTAAGGACTGTGAGGCATGATATGCAACAGTTAAGAACTCAACTGGATAGAAAGGAAGAGAGATTTGAAGAACTGATGAAACTAGTGAATGAAAACAGACAATCTACTGATACAGTTGCTTCAAATTTCACATCTACTCAAAATGCTGTGAATAATCTGATACTAGATGTGAGGGGAATCAAGGTAGGAAACACAGCAAAAGAGAAGTTTCTGAAATACCAATTTATATCGATTCATCAGAAACTTGACAAGCTTGCTGAAACACCTAAGCCTGCTGAGGCTGCTGGAACATCTCAACCTGCTGGATTGGATCCTAAAGTTACTGAGAGGATCAATCTACTGGAACAAACTTTGCAATCCAGGATTTCTCAGCTTGACACAAGAACCGAGATTATGGAAGGGCAACCGAATAATCTGGTTATCTCACGGAGAGTGTTCATGGCCTAATGTCCCGGTTTGTTGATGATGTCACTAAGGGGGAAGAGGGCCAAACAAAGAAGAAAGAAAAGAGGCCGCAAGACTTTTTGCAAAAAAGAGATGGTTAGATGAAACCAATGCTTTCGTGCAACTCGCACTGCGTAGTCCAACTTGCGATGACCTCTTTAGGCAGTACAAGAAAGAGTACTACAACATGAGGAAATCTTATCAAGACAAGGGGTTTCATGAAGGACTCAACTCTTTCTTGGGATTGAAATTTTGGGAGGCAAGGATTAGAGCCTTAAGGGCAACCAACAGAGGTGGCAGAAGTGGAAGAGGTGGAAGAAGTGGCAGAGATGATAGGAACTTGCCTATCACAAAAGCAAAGGATTCACTTGAAGAGTTCAAGGAACTGTATATGAAATTTGGATGGTCAACAAAGTTTTTGGGAATCAGATTGGAAAGAACATGAATTTTTTTTACTCAATCATCAAGTTTGAGCCAGGCTTTATGTCATACTGTTTTAGCGAGCCCATTATAACCCTCAACCTCGCTAAAAACAAAAGGGCCGAATCCAGATTTCAGAGTTAAGATTATTTTACCGAGCATGGCATTAAGAGCTATCGACCTCGTCAAAACAATGTGGCCGTATGCTTGGAATATTCAAAGCTGGCACCAAGTTTTTTATTTAGACATCTATTTCAATTAATCTCGCTGTGAAACGCACTCAATCATGCTTGAAACAAGGGGGCCATGCATCGAAATTTAAACCCATTATCGAGTTCAAGTCAAACTAATCGATTTGTTAGCGAGCTCGATTTTCAGCGACCTCAACCTCTTCAAAAACAAAGGGGGGCCGCATGCCCATATACACTAGCGGACTCAAAAAAGAGGGAATTTTCGAGCAAAAAACACACTGACCAAACTCAAGCATACATTCATAAACTCAAGAAGTGGCCACAAAACCAAAATGCGTGAAGTAAAAAATATTACAAAGTAAAAGACAAACGGTTCGGAAAAAGACCAAGGACCGCAAACTTAATAAGTTACAAGCCAAAGGGAAAAATCAATTCATTCATTGGAATGCGGAGTAGACGTATGATCTCCATTCAAATTCAGAAACTCATCACCAAGCTAAGGAGTGCCTATCCTATCAGCACTCTGTGCCCCGCCGTCAGCTCCACCTCCGGCTTTACCATCATCACCTCCGAGCTCCTCAACATCCTCCTCGGCCAGCTTCTCCATCTCCTCTATCATATAATAAAGATTTACCGCGTTAACCGGTGGAGTGTCCCAAATAGGTTTATCATCCCTCATGCATCTAGCTACGAAATCAGATAGTTGCGCTTTTGTGTATGGCAGATCAGGATGAAGAACTCACAAATCAGCATGAAATTGAGGTATGAGCAGCCAACTCTGTAGAGTTTTTAGATCGACGACGTTAGCCCCAAAAACAAATCTGAAGCACCTCACCACATGGTAAAACCCTTGATCATAACTGTTCTCCCTCGCTTCCCTGAGGTCGTCAAGATGCTTCTAAAGATCAGCATTAGCCACATTCAGCTCGGCGGTTAGGCTGTCAATCTGCTTTTTCTTCTCAGTGCACTTGAAGATGGCCTTATTCCTCTCAGCCTCGATGACCTGCAGCAGCTCGCTAGCCTCTTCAGCTTTTTTGGCATTGGCCTCGCTCTCCAGAGCTTTCTTAACATTGGCCATATTCTCAGTGTGAAGCCGAGCATTTTCATCCTGAAGATCAGCGGACTACATATCGGCCTTCGCAACTCTATCCTCAGCATTTGAACCTAGCCCCTTGGCCTTCTTCAGCATCGTCTTCAGATCATAAACCTGTAGAAGGGACTTTTTCTGTTCTTCCTCATGCTCATGCTCGGCTTGGAAAAGCTCAGTACCAACCTGAAAGGGAAAAATGTCAGTGCAAATATAATGCAAATTTCATGAGGAAGAAAAATAATTGCAGAAGAAAGCATGAGAGTTGATTACTGCGCTCGCTATAACTCCAAGAAACCCCATGGCACCAACTAGGAGAAGGGAGCTATTTGTCGGACCCGTAGTCGCTAATGATGCCACCACATCCTCCTGTACACAATGAGAAAGAATACCTCGACCCATAACCCGCAACGTTTGATAGGGCAAAGTGAACTTCTAGTTTGTCAGAGGTAATACGATAGTGGCAGCCATCTTCCCTGCCTCCCTCAGCTCTAAAGGCTTCGCCATAAACTCTTTATCCATCCATAATGCAAGACGACCCTTAGCTTCGACCAGAATAATCTTTGTAGATTGCGGCTTCATCAGATTTGGATTAGTTGTTGTCTGCTTGCCTTTATCATCCTGCTTGAGTGGGCTTTCTGTCAAATCAACGGCGGCGGTTAAAAGATAAGCCGCCTTAGAGCTCTAGTCTACGGAAGTGACTTTGGTGACATCAGAATTAAGAGATGCGGCTGAGACTTCACCTCCCACGCTTCTCTTGCTTCTCTTCATGGGGTCCGCCTCTTGCTCCATGACAGTTCCCACGTCAATTGACCCAGTTGGGGATCTCGGTTTACTAGCACCCCTCTTCCTTTTGGATTGTGCGCAGCGCCAGCTTCGAGCCATTGGCCACCATATTCAGAGGCTCGTCAAGAGAGACGGCATCAGCAGACAAGGTAGACATATCAATGGTTTTAAGCTCCGCCTCCAAATTGTTAGCTAGCAGATCCCGATTGACTTTACTCTGTTCATTTATCTTGGTGAGCCGGGCGATCCTGTCCTCAACAGCGTTGACCATAGTACCTGAAAAGGATCACACAATCAACACTATGAAACAAGAAGAAAAGCAGGAATAAATAAAAATGAAAGCTAAATGCTGAAAAAATCAAAGCGGACAAAGAAAGGCAAAACAGTACAGGGATCGCTAGGCGGCCGATCTTCAGGTTTTCCCAAGAAAATCTGACACTTAGATGGGTAGGACTTGAGATGATGACACTCCGCTTACCAGTCCTCATCGGTTTGCAATTTATCGACCTCAACAACAATGGGTCAAGTGACAATCGGGCCAGGGATACCCGCAATAGTGCAGTAAGGCGGACAAGTTTCAACCAGAGATCTCCAACTAAACACTCTCTTCTGACTCATAACATCCCACCTGAGAAGATCACAGATCCTATCGACAAGCTTTTGCTCACAGACCTCCAGTCTCTTGGGTACGGTAATCGAGTTCAACGTCTTCTCAGGCCGAACTTCATACTTGGGAAAAGGTGTTGGACTTATTTCTATGTTTTGATGATGAGTGCCAGACTAGCTGTTATAGTGCAAAGGCAAAAAAATGTCTAGATCAAATGTATAGGTTTATTAGAGTTTGATTTATGAATAGGTTTGATCAAACAAGCAACGTAATGGTCACCGATTTATATCAACGGACGGTCCATATCAGTAGGGTAGATAGGTCAGTAGACTAGTCTGGAACCTGCTGAAGACTGAAGGCTGAGGGCTCAAACTCGATTCTGAGAAGGCTAAGGGATCAAACTTAGTAATTTAAGTCAAGGATATGGAATCAGAATTTAGGCAAGTCTGTGATGACCTAAACTGGTTACATATACCTTGTGAAGAAGGTCTAAGTTCCATAAGTTGGATGATGTTTGGAACTTGGTTATAATTAAAAAGGTGTAATCTAACTTCACAAATAAAAGTTAGATAAAAGAAGTCAGCTGCATAGTATTTTATATACAGCAAATTGCAGTTCAAATAGATCGATAGGTATCTCAAATAGACGATGAACCTGCTGATAAAATACCTCGGTTAATTCAAGATTATATTGGAAGATTACATGGATAAGGACAGCCAACTACCTCGACTTATCAAACAAATCAAAGGCTGAGATTAAAAGAACGTTGGGATGATTCAGATTTTTATCCAATGGTTATAAGTCAAAGGGTGGACAGACTGCACTGTCAAAAAGGAATTTTGACAGTGTCAGTCCTATGAATAGTGATAGAATGCAAATCAGATGGGACAAAAACAAGGAACGGTTACATTTGAATTTAAAATACAAGTCACATGCACTCTTACCTATAAATACAGGACTTTCAACTCCGAAACAAGATGATGAAAATTGATAAACTTTGAAGAGATATTCTACTGAGCTGAAAAACACCCTGCTGAACCTATTGAACTTAAAGCTACCGATCCAGAGAAATTCTTCAAGTGTTTACTGCATTCAAGCTATATCAAGCATACACACTTGAAGACTGCAAGCTACTGATTATATCATTCTAATCAAGCTGCTGCAACTGAATCATTTATTTGATTCAATCTTTATTTTATAAAGAACCTGCTGAAGACAAGTGAAGCACGCTTGTGTGAAAGACTTGTTGTTTGTGGTGGAGCCGGTGAAGAGGCAATCCTACCCTTCAAGGACCAAGGTGGAAGACTCAGAGCGAAATCCTACCTGTTCCAAGTTTTCAGTTTGTGAAGCCATAGTTATTGGTGAAGGACAAGCAACTTAGGAATCTTTGTAACAACCTACATCAAAGATCTCTAGTGAATTTCCTCCAACATCACGGAGAAGAGTGGATTGACAGGATTACACCACCCGGAACCACTATAAAATCTGCCTACTTACTTTCGCATTTACATTCTGCACTTAGTTTATTTTACACATCAACCCACCGAATGCTAGCAACTGAAATCACACACTTGCACTACTGAGTATCTAATACTTAGTATCATATTTAACAACAAGTATTAAGGCTTAATTTTAATATTATTCCGCTGCACAAATTCAGCAAGCTCAACTGTCAGTAGACTACGTTTATCGCGGAGCTGCGAGGTATCAGCAGACTACTAAAGTATCAGCAGATTGCTGAAGTTGCAGAATTTGTTAACTCCAAAGTTTTAAGTGTTAAGTTTATTCACCCCCCCTCTAAACTTAACCAAAGCCTTTTCAAGGGACCAACAAAAGGCCACCCTACGACGGATTCGACGACCATACCTCATCTCTCCCAGTTCCTCACTTTCTTAGGGAGCTAATAAAATAGCCGGCATGTTTTGACTTTAGCCCTAACCAGTAGAAGATTGCAGGTATCAAAGGGATCGTTCATCACGGCTTTCCCAAAGTTATAGAACATCATATCAATGGGAAGCGTGGGTTTGTACTTCAACACCCGACACATGATTATGAAAGCTGAAACTATCCTGGCCGCTCCCGGAATGAAGTCGCAAGGCAGGGCGTCAACCTTGTCCATTATCTCGATGAAAAAGGATCAAAAGGCTGACGTAGCCCAGCTGCAAAATGGTCATAGTATAGCATAAGAACATCAATCTCTAAACAGTTCCTGGATTGGTTTATGTCAATTGCATGACCATCTTGGAAGTCGGAGAAAAGGTAATCATGAGATATGTTGTAATTAGCAAAGACGCCCAAGGCGGCAAGAATTTTCTGAATTTCAAGCCAATGGTTCTCCATCTCTCTGTCCATAGCATCCATAAACCCCTCTTCCTCGACCGCCTCAGGGTTGTTGGGCCTAGGATTCTTGGTTTTCTTCACTTCATTGTCATCCTCACCGCCATTCTTGGTCGCGACTTTCCGCTAAGAACCTAGAGCCCTAGCCATAGTTTTTACATCTCTTAACGTGGTTCTCTTAGTGGGCTTTTTCCCTTCCATGACTACATTGCAGACTGTAGCTTTACGGCGTCCTCCTTGCGAAGGTTTGGGCCTCACTAAAATCATCTCTTCACTAACACTGGCGGTCTGACTAGAACTCGTCTCTTCATCATCACCCGAGGCATATCCATGGGCACCGTTACTATCATTATCATCAGTACCAGGCATCCTGCAAAAACAAAAGGACGAGGCAGAAAATTAATCACCCAGGACAATCCAAGTTAGGCAAAGTTGAAAAACATCCGTCTTGACACCTGATCCTTCAATTTTCACGATACGAAGGGATTTACAATTCTAATACGTCTGAATATGCCCAGGAGGGGTATGGAAAAAAAAGGAAACATCTTAGATAAACACAAAGGACAATCTCATAATCTCCGACTACCCAGTCCAAGCCTCAAACTTTGGCTCCAAAGACTACCAAACGTATATACAAATGGAGACCATTAGCAAAACAAGGAAATGCATCAGAGAAGTAAAATGCTAGAAGATTCGACGGGCTTACCTAAAAAGTCATTTGAAAAATGGACGGAATCTGGGAAAAATGCATAAAGATGCCGGAACTTGCAACTCCAGCAAGAATCTCTAACGCATTGCCTAGAATTTTATGGCTGAGGAAAACATTCTTCACAAAAAATGTAAAGGGTTGGGGAAGAGCCCTATTATATAGACCCAGGATTCTTGATCTAACGGATGAGGCGGGAACGATTTAATGGCCAAGATCTTAAGAGTTGCATTTTGAATTTTGAATTTTGAAACTGCCATCATTATGGCATGCTTAGAGAAAAACCCACAACCAATTAGGATTCGCAATGGTTCATATCAACCGTCACGTCAATCATGGAATCGAGGAACTCCCCACATTGAGCCCTCAACCATCGAACCAGTTACGAGGCCAATCCGGCCTCACATCAAAGGCTAAGGTGATCCACCCATTATAGCCCACAATGGTCAAGGCTAGCCGCCCATAAGATCCATCAAAGGCTAAGGCGATTCGCCCATTACAGCCCACAAAGGTCAAAGCTATCCGCCCATATGACCCATCAGAGGCTAAGGCGATCCACCCATTGTAGCCCACAAAGGTCAAGGCTATCCGCCCATATGACCCATCAAAGGCTAAAGCGATGCACACATTATAGCCTCCGCCCATTATAGCCCACAAAGTTCAAGGCTATGTGCCTAGATGACCTGTCAAAGGCTAAGGCGATCCTGCCATTAGAGCCCACAAGGTCAAGGCTATCCGCCTATATGACCCATCCAAGGCTAAGGCGATCTGCCCATTATATCCCAGAAAGGTCAAGGCTATCCGCAAAGGCTAAGGTGATCCACCCATTATAACCCAGAAAGGTCAAGGCTAACCACACCATATGACCCTCAAAAGGCTAAGGCTACTCGCCATATGAAGCCGTCCGTCATTCAAAACAATCGCAAACAAACTTTACTCCCTGCCTACCATTTTAGGAAAATGCTTACAGTATGGAGTAGGGGGCCATTGATATGCCTGAATCGCTTTTCCACCTGCGGATCTCTATTCGGATCCATCCGGCCACCAAAGTAGCAGAGAAAGGCCATCGGCCACAACTAGTGTGGGCCCGTGGGTCATCGACCCCCACGCTTTGACCAAATGGACCAACGGGACACCGGGCGAGGCCAAAGGGGCCCGACCATTGGCCTAAGGCGAGTAGACCCATAAAAGACCCTAGCCCATTACACTTAGAAGAAAATTTTACCGACAATTTTGGCATAACAAGGAGACAAAAGACACCGGAGGCAGTGAGATCAGCGGAGCTGCCTCACACCAGGTACCCTATAAGATCACAATCCGATCAAAGCCCTAGTCATACTATTAGTCCTTTATTGTAGTTATGTCAAGTTATAGTCGGTTCCACCTCTATAAATAATGCTCATTGTTACCCTTTTTACATATTTTCAATTAATACAAACCAAGGCAAACTCTGCCATTTTACTACACTCTCTTCATTGTGTTTGCACCACCACTTCTACCACAACAAATTCCACAGCACCACCATGCACCACCACCATCATACACGAAATACAGTCAGATATCCACCACTAATCCACCGCTGAATACTATAGACAATTTTGACATTATCAGTAAGATATCATATATCTAAAAGTTGTCTTGTCCTTAGATATATTTACCTCAATTTACTTGCTTAGAATAGAGACTTCAATAAGTTCTCTTATTTAAGCACATGCCCTAAATTTCCTTTTAATCCTTTAAGCACTTGAAAATATTTATTACTTTAGTCTTCGCAAGACTTAAGAAATATCATAAGAGCTATGTCTTTAATTTTCTTTCATAAGGAAAGTGCAAAGTTTATACGGGTTTATTTGGCCTTTTGAATCATATTCAAAACATGAACTTTAATTAACCTTTAAGCAATGATTAAAGAATTAAATCGATACTTAAAACTTTAAATTCTGAAAATCAACATTTCCAAAATTCATTGTTGCCATTCTTACTAAACACATCTAATGTTTGAATTAATTGTCATCATATGACAGAACGGCCCATTGGATATCGTTGTATCCAACATATGATTAATTCGTTGAACTTCATTTCAAGTGATATAATCATATTATGAACTTCCGTTTTGATTAATAAATAAAGTCTTAGAGCACTCCATCAAATGTGTAGTCTCCTTATCTTTAACTACTACAACGTAGTTGCTCGTGTCATTGCTTATTTTAAAAGGATTAAAATTACTTAACCTTATTTGAGAATGTTTCTCAAAAGGTAATAGTCATCTAATTTTTGTTTTAACATTCGAGAATAAAAATATAAATGAAAGTTTGCTACAAAACTACAACATAAAATTATGATAAAAGGAGTGTTGTTATTTATACATGCAAAATCAAAAACGGTCTTTTGGTTTATGATTTTGCTCCTACTAGTCAACTACTCCCAATTGACTTTCAAGAATTTTCCAAAATTCTTTAGTGTCTAAGATCCCATCTAGTTACCCCGATTCCCGAAGAGGGCCGATCAACCGGAATAATTCGAAGGGTAGGTAACCCTTTACCAATCACATCTCTATGTGACTCTTGGTTGTTGACTAGTCAACTCTATGACACTACACATCTCTATGTGTTAGCCAACCCATTGTCTTTAAAATAAGTCGGTCCTGACGAGGGCCAATTTCCGCAATACTTTAGTTCAGTCATAACCCAATAATCACGAAATCTCATACGATTATATCTCAATAATAACGATATACCCGAGGTAGGTAAACTCCTGACGAGGGCCGATCAGTTGGATCTGAACAAGGGCTCTTCACCGTCATTGTAATATTGGGGGACAAAATTCCGACTAAATTTTTATAGTAGGAGTATTTTAAATTAATTCACTTAATTAATTAATTAATTAATTATGATCTCATCAAATATATCTATCTCTATAAACATACACCCTACACATTCATCTAGATCATGTCTAGTCATGCATCTATCGTATCATATAAAATAAATACATACACAAAACAAATAAATGCGTAAAGTAACCGGTATGAATATGGATTTTTCCTAAGTGCGGTTTCGAATACAAACTGACGAAACCGCAGGTCACAATACTATGGGTAGCTGCAACCGCCAATAGGATCTCTATGTCTTCTTTCTTTGGCCTGCTCCATTCTTGTAACATAAAATTTATCTAATAAAAATTACACCCGCCACACACGGTGGAGTTTACGGGAATGCGATAAATGCAGAAAATAAACTAGGCTAGTTCTTCATAACTAGCTAGGATTAATTTATACCAACAAAAAAATAAATCATTCACATCTATCATATTGGTCGAGTCCATGAACAATCGGGGTCCATATAATCATATTATATCTACGCAATATCTAATCCATACAATAGTATCTTATGAAAAAAGATAAAATCTAAAATTACCAACTTGCGTCTTACTAATCGATTAACGTTTCATCAATTAAATAATTTTATCTAATCAATTAACTAATTAACATTTAATTAATTAAATGATTTTAATCGAAATAAAATTAACGATTGTTTTTAAAACAAAAATAAAATAAAATCAAAAATAAAATAGGCCTCTTTGGTTTCCTTTCCTTTTGGTTCCCATCCGAAAAGGGTGCATTTGGTTTCCAAAACCAAAAGGCATCAACCTAGGCCATTACCAAATATTTGATAAAAGCCTTGGTTAACCTTAGGTCCACAAAAGTGGACCACATGACTAACTTGTTTACTCAACAAATTGAGTGGTGTTCCTTTTCATGCAATGTGGCATCCCAATGGTGCAAACTATTTGTACCATTAGTTGGTCATATAACATCAACTAAACAACAAAAGATTTTCTATGTCCCTTAAAGAATTACAAAACAACAAACCAAAATATCGGTGTTCCACCATAAATAATACCAGTCGATGCCGACCAACCAGGTGAGGAGCCGACGCCGCCGGCGCTAATTTCGGTGGGTGCCGCCGCCGATCGGCTGAGCACCCCAAACGCCGATCATATAAATTTTTTTGTTTTCATTTCGCGAATCTAAATCAAGCATCTAGAATAATTACTACGCAAATTAATTAATGCTTATTGCTTAAAATCAAAGGCCTCTCTGATACCACTGTTAGCAAATCTATGCGGGAACACGACAGATTTAAATAATTTTTTTTGCCAATATTGACTTCGTTTAAGCAACAAGCATAAAAGAAGTAAACGAGAAATTTACCTTGGATAATCTAAAAGATCAAAACATTATCGCATACGGTTGATGATCCAAGCACTGAGCGGTCCAGGCATCCGGCCTCTAGCGGTAATCCACACGAACAACCGCCGCAATCCTCGAAGGACTGCTACCGGAAAAAGTCGACTGCTAGGTCACCTTTTCTTCTTCCCACAAAACTCTCTCAAGAACCTCGCTCTTTCTCTAACTTGAACATTGCAAGAATATTGTGATACAAAAGTGCTTGGTGTTTAGGGTGATTTTATGTGATTTATATCGTTGTATTTCGTAACAAATTCCTCCATATTCCTATAATTTGCATAGAAATTAAGGGTTTAATTGAATTATTGAGCAAATGAGTTTTAAAAGTATTAAAGTGCAAAATCGAGCTAATTACGTGGTTTTATTGGTGTTTTCTATCTATATGTATGATTTTACATTTTGCATGTTTTTGTCGTGTTGTAGGTACATTTGCATGGCATAGGATGAGCTAAAAAAGATATTCAATTGAAGGTTAGATAGAAGGAGAAAGATGCAAGTGAAACTTGGAATGAAGATTTAGAAAAGCCGAACGAGCGTTCAAAATTATATAGGACGGGCGTCCATCGCCTCAAACGTGAGTCCAGATGAATAGAAAGGATAAATATGGGAATATCTTTATTTATATTTTATTAGGGTTTAAGCTTTTCTAATAATAACCTTAAGTCGGCAAAACTACTTATAAAAGGGGGCATGCAGCAGAAAACGAGAACATATACACCTGGAGACGAACACAGCGCAAGAACCGAGGAGCCGACCACTCGGTCGACCGAGTGCCCCTGCTCGGTCGACCGAGCCATATTTTTATTTTTTTTTTTTTTTAGTTTATTTTCTTGTTTCCCGACGATGAATAAAGGCTGAGCAGTCCGATCAAGCTCTGTGAAACCTGTTTCAGCGACGAACTCGATTTCAATTCTTGGATGTTTTGTAAGTTTAATTTAAAGTTGTCTTCTTTTATATGATTAATTGTTATCTTGCAAATTAAATCGAGAGATGTTTGCTTGTTGATGTTTACCGTATGACGAGAGTCGGTGTAAACTTGATCACCATAGGAAAGAGTAGAGCTTTAACCTATTTAACGAGAGTTGTTAGGTTAGGAGTCTAGGTTCATCATGAATCACAATTTTAGTTAATTCATTACAAGGTTATCTTAGAAAGAGATTGAGGGATATCATCATCACCGGAAAAGATGAGATTTTGCATTCGTTTATTTTATCAAGTTGTACTTGTTCTACCTTCATGTTTTATGTTTGCGGGTTAATAGAACTTAGAAATACGAGAGTTAATAAGTTCATTAGATTATCGTGAAGGAGAGTAGCAATAATTATTCCAACAAACGAGAGTTGAGGGATAATGTTGTTAGATTAGGGTTTTTAAATCCGTATCTTTGCTTTGTAAATGCGTTAGTTAAACCGAGAGGTAAACTAATTAATGGCGTGATAAATCGAGAGAGGAAACGCTTCTTTAGATAAGATTTAAATCCAAGGAAACTTGTGAATGAATGTTTGTATTTCTTATTACTTTCGGTGGGGTGATGGTTGCGGGAATTGGTGGATCATTGCTCGTTCGTTATTTGTTCAGTGTTAGTTATTATGTTTCTTTGGTTAGTAGAATAAGTTTTATTTATTTTGTTCGCAAATATCGTTTCCGGCTTTGGACCGACAATCCTCTCGTCCGGTTTATTTTATCGTTTTTAGTTTCGTTTTAGCAAGTAACAATTTAAAGAATTAATAAGATTAGATTCAACATTCCAATTCCTTGTGGATCGATACCCGTACTTACCCTACTATGCTAGCAATTACCCGATATTCGGTCAGTTAGGAGTTAGTTTGCATGTTAGGTATAGGTTTATAAATTATTTTTTTGTTTAGTGATGCAAAATCCTCCGAACAAAAGTGGCGCCGTTGCCGGGGAATTGGTGTTTTTGTTGAATCTAATTGAGTTAATTTTTCTATTTTGTTACGATTTAATTGTTTTTTTTCTTTCAATGAAAGTAGCGTCGCACAAATTGAGAGTTTTTATTTTTGCCGTGTTTCGATGACCGTTGGGTTAAGAATGTGCAAAATTTTTTTTTACTCGATTTGTGAAACGTGAATTTAGGTTAATCGTCAACCTAGTTTTGTTTTGTTTTTAAATTTATCACTAGGGTTTCTTTTTTTGTTTCTTTTTTAATGATGTGATTTGATGATTTTAATTGCCATGAGTTTAAGATGTTAGTCTAGTGGTTTTCGTCGGACGGGCGTTAGTAAGTTGAACGCCCGTTGATGTATCGAACTTTCAAACGGGGCGTTCGGCTCGGACGAGCGTTTGCTCAAACGCCCGTCCGCAAAATTTCCGTGGCAACCGCCCGTTTGGTATGTTGAACGCACGTTCCGGGTTCCAATTTTTCTTGACTTGATTTTTAATGCTTTATTTGACGTGGATACTTTCGAGCTTCGTGGCTAATTATTTATACGTAGATGTTCGAACTTGCATGTTTACATCTTTCCATCTACCGATCCATGTTAAATAATTGATTAACTTTTATATACATGATTCATCTATGCATGTTATAGTTAATGTCGGTTCTCGTATGCTATAACTCGTTCTTATTGTTATTTAGTAGCTAATGTCGGTTTCCGTATGCTACATATCGTTGTGATGAATCTTGTGAGCTTTGAGACTTATGTGTTTTCTTGTTATTTTTGTAACTCATATGGGTAGCTACGTCGGTTTTCCGTATGCTACCATTGCTCTTATGAGTTATATCTGTTTAGTATAGCTAACTGTTGGTTTTCCATAATGCTATCACCTTTGATGAGTCTTAAGGCGCGTCTACACTACATATAATGAATAGTATTGTCGTTTATCGTAAACTATCATTATTTGGTAGACGTTTATGATATACATGTCGTGTTGCAAATGAGTGGGCTAGTTTTCTTTCTTTTATTTTCTTTTATTTTTGCATATCATTTAGTTGCATGTCATCTAGTTGCATTGTTTTTCTATTGTTCTTTTATTTTTCTTGAGGGTAGTTACTGTCGGCTTGCCGTACGCTACCACTTTTATTTTTTTAGTATAATTGCATATCATATAGTGCACCTAGCCCTGCTATTTTGTAATGTTCCATGTATATGTTCCATCTTTACATGAGCTTAATCTGAAAAAATCTCTCTGACTTCTTTTCCATGTGTTTTACATGTATAATCCTGCTATTTTGTAGTATCCTTAATCTCTATCCTCATTTCTGTATGCACATGTTGGACCTTATTTGTATTGTAAAGCTTCTGTGGCTTTATATTTGACGCTTAGGTGTCCTGTACTTTCCCTGTGTGGTGATTTTTCCATCTGAGCCATTATATCATGTGCTTATTTCTTGTCTATGATTATTTTTGCCATGTTATATTCCCCGTGTTCCCCGAGATCTTGCCATGTTTGTTCAAGTGTGCGGGATATTTTCGTTAGCGATTGTGAACTTTTAGATGATACCGTTTTCCGGTGGATGGTCCACAATCTACGATTTCTTCAAGCATTTCCGGATCGATTAGGACCACCTTCCGAATTGCCACCTTCGAACTACAATCGCTAAGTCCTTTATCTTTTCTTTAATTACGCACAACATGAGGACATGTTGTGATTTAAGTGTGGGGGAGGGAATGGTTTTGTGTACCTACATATCATTTGCTTAATTCGTTATGTTTCTATGCAAAATGAGCTAGAATTTCCAAAATTTTCCGACATTTTTGTTTTTTGTTTTGTCCCGAGTAGGCAATTCAATTCAATGTTCGTTATTTTTATAGTCATCCAAGCTATATATCATATGTTTGATAAGTTAGTCGTTTCACCTGAGATCTATTTTTCACGAGCCATAGTGAGCGATGAGCTAATTTATAAAGTTATACCCCTTTTGACGAGTGATTTCTGATTTTCTTATAAGTCATGTGCTTAGTGCTACGTATATATCTTGAGATTTATGATAGTTTGTATTTAGATCCGAAGTATGATATACTGTGAATATCTTAGGTTTGAATGTGATAAGTAACACGTAACTTATTGTCAAATGAAAAAGTTGAATTAAATGAATTAATTGGGTGTGTCGGAAGCTAGTCGATGATTTGAGTGCGATAGGGTATACCACGTATGTCCTATACCACTATGATGACCAAAAGCTCACGACAGTCAGAAAAAAAGCTGCCTTATGATTGGAGTAAGGTAGGGTATATCTCGAATATCCTATTCTGCTATGACAGGGCAAGAGCTCATTCTGATGTGTGTTTAAAAGTGAAATAGTTAAATCAACTTATATAAGAAGTGGTATGAATGAATGAAAGACTTAGTTATCGTCTATCTTATCCCCAGTATAAACTGACAGATATGCTGTAGGGATTATCCTCAAAGTATTTCAGAAAGGCCCTAGATATATTCGATCATTCTTTTCGGGATATTTACGTTTGTAGGGTACATCTTATGAGTATCATTTATTGCTAGTCTACAAGGGGGTATTAGCTAGTTTTGCTTTGACTTTCTCAAGCTTGGACTTAGTGGAAGTTTTCTATGGCTTTGCACACACACAGTGGTGAACTTCTGATTTATTGGATCTATGTTATATTGTCTGAGATGTCTATCTTTTCTCGAGCCTTTATTCTGTCTTGTTTTGCTCGGGACGAGCAAAAGCTAAGTGTGGGGGAGTTGTTTAGGGTGATTTTATGTGATTTATATCGTTGTATTTCGTAACAAATTCCTCCATATTCGTATAATTTGCATAGAAATTAAGGGTTTAATCGAATTATTGAGCAAATGAGTTTTAAAAGTATTAAAGTGCAAAATCGAGCTAATTACGTGGTTTTATTGGTGTTTTCTATCTATATGTATGATTTTACATTTTGCATGTTTTTGTCGTGTTGTAGGTACATTTGCATGGCATAGGATGAGCTAAAAAAGATATTCAATTGAAGGTTAGATAGAAGGAGAAAGATGCAAGTGAAACTTGGAATGAAGATTTAGAAAAGCCGAACGAGCGTTCAAAATTATATAGGACGGGCGTCCATCGCCTCAAACGTGAGTCCGGATGAATAGAAAGGATAAATATGGGAATATCTTTATTTCTATTTTATTAGGGTTTAAGCTTTTCTAATAATAACCCTAAGTCGGCAAAACTACTTATAAAAGGGGCATGCATGCGAGCGAGAAAACGAGAACATATACACACGGAGACGAACACAGCGCAATAACCGAGGAGCCGACCACTCGGTCGACCGAGTGCCCCTGCTCGGTCGACCGAGCCATATTTTATTTTATTATTATTTTTTTTAGCTTATTTTCTTGTTTCCCGACGATGAATAAAGGCTGAGCAGTCCAATCAAGCTCTGTGAAACCTGTTTCAGCGACGAACTCGATTTCAATTCTTGGATGTTTTGTAAGTTTAATTTAAAGTTGTCTTCTTTTCTATGATTAATTGTTATCTTGCAAATTAAATCGAGAGATGTTTGCTTGTTGATGTTTACCGTATGACGAGAGTCGGTGTAAACTTGATCACCATAGGAAAGAGTAGAGCTTTAACCTATTTAACGAGAGTTGTTAGGTTAGGAGTCTAGGTTCATCATGAATCACAATTTTAGTTAATTCATTACAAGGTTATCTTAGAAAGAGATTGAGGGATATCATCATCACCGGAAAAGATGAGATTTTGCATTCGTTTATTTTATCAAGTTGTACTTGTTCTACCTTCATGTTTTATATGCGCAGGTTAATAGAACTTAGAAATACGAGAGTTAATAAGTTCATTAGATTATCGTGAAGGAGAGTAGCAATAATTATTCCAACAAACGAGAGTTGAGGGATAATGTTGTTAGATTAGGGTTTTTAAGTCCGTATCTTTGCTTTGTAAATGCGTTAGTTAAACCGAGAGGTAAACTAATTAATGGCGTGATAAATCGAGAGAGGAAACGCTTCTTTAGATAAGATTTAAATCCAAGGAAACTTGTGAATGAATGTTTGTATTTCTTATTACTTTCGGTGGGGTGATGGTTGCGGGAATTGGTGGATCATTGCTCGTTCGTTATTTGTTCAGTGTTAGTTATTATGTTTCTTTGGTTAGTAGAATAAGTTTTATTTATTTTGTTCGCAAATATCGTTTCCTGGCTTTGGACCGACAATCCTCTGTCCGGTTTATTTTATCGTTTTTAGTTTCGTTTTAGTAGTAACAATTGAAGAATTAATAAGATTAGATTCAACATCCCAATTCCTTGTGGATCGATACCCGTACTTACCCGCTATGCTAGCAATTACCCGATATTCGGTCGGTTAAGAGTTAGTTTGCATGTTAGGTATAGGTTTATAAATTATTTTTTTGTTTAGTGATGCAAAATCCTCCGAACACTATAGTCTTTTGAATATGTTGGTCGTAAGCATAAAGTGCATCTACTAAAATGCCCTTCACACCTAGCGATCACAAATGGCGTCTAGAAAAATGTTCATGACCCCCAATCATCGGAAAAAGTCAAGTGCTATGACTAAAACCTTTCATGTGAAACGTTCACCGTGTAAATACAATCATGTCGTTGTAATAATATACATACGGTCGTATCTCGAGTGTCTAACATTAACAACCGTATCTTATAATCCGGATATCATTCTCTTGAAGTAACTCGTTTACTCCCACTTTGTAAAGATTCAAGAGAGTAAAATAATCCTTATAAGAAGGCCCTTCCGGATATTTACTCATATTCATAGTATACCCGATTTCCGGACGAACAACATAAATCATACGCATGCTTCAGTATCACACCCAATCACTACCGCATGACCGCCCCATGGCTAGGGGAAACCTCAATAGTGTCAAAGCATGACAATCCACACTATGATGCCATGAAGACTCCGGTCATAGGATAATTACACAACCGCTACATAGTGCGACACTTAATAAATTAAGTGGGTCAGTCTAACGTATGCATTCTCTAATACACGTCCACGTACAGTCAGAGTGTCCTTACACTTTGATAGACAAGATCTATCCCTATCTTCAAAAGATATAAGACATCCAATACTTGCTAGTCTGATCGTACTATTATTGTCCTATTTAATAGTACATATGACTAGAGATATTTAAGTAACAAACTTATTAAAGTCAGTCGATATCTCATCAACCATAATCACTTTTATGATTTCTATTTCACATATTGACACTAGGGACGTTATTATATATAAAATATCGTAATTGGTTCGTTAAACGAACAAATGTATAAAAATAGAAAGTCATTTATCATATGTATAAACATAAAGAACTAGTAGAAATGATCTGACCCGGTCGGATCTGGTCCAACCCGATTGGGTTTAGGACACTATTTCAACAATCCAAACACAAATTTTAAGGGGATCTTTGTCGAAATACCACTATTGAAGACAGGGATTTGAAGGAGTACCACTTTCTTGTCGAAATACCACTCCCATTTTCGCGTTTTAGGTGTTTTTGGAACCAAACTAAACCCTAATTGGGAAGGGGAACCCAATAGGAGATTTGAGGACCTTAAGATCATGCACATTCATGAAAAAAATAGGAGAAAATCGCGTCCCAAAATTGTTTGTTTTTGCCTTGGGTGGTATATCCACAAAATGCCGTAGAAACCAGTGGCATATCAGGTAAAATCCTAATTTTAAGGATTGAACTACACAATGATCTGACCCGGTCGGATCCGATCCAACCCGATTGGGTTTATGACACTATTTCAACAATCCAAACACAATTTTTAAGGATTGAACTACACAATGATCCATTCCAAACAAAAACAAAAACCATACGAATCCAAACATGACCCATAAAACCCAAAATCAAACAAGATCCAATCATTAATCAAAATTGATAAAAACACTGATCCAAACAAGATCCCAAGATAAATCAAACAAAGATGAATAAATCATAACATGCGCAACAATAAAAAGTAACGAGTTTTAATGTTAACAGGCTAAAAGTAATGAAAATTTGCAACAATATCTTTCTTCTTTGATGCCCTTGAACGTTTAGCTGGTCTTCTTTTTGGCCCTTGTTCTTATGGCTCTACCTCAACCGAACATCCGATCTACATATCCCGGTTACCTAAAACTCGTATGCCATACCAACCGCCTTCAACATATCTTTCTTATTCATCTTTAAAAGATTTTGCATGACATCATCTAGTCCGCTTATAACCTTGATCTAGATTTCCTCATCTTATATATAAACACACAAATTTAAAATATGTACTGACTTAATGGAAAGCACATCAACAAATTGGTAAACACTTCATACCTATCTCAAATGTCATCGCTTCCGTTTACTCACTCCTAACAATCGAAGCACAGCAACTGATCGATACCACGTCATGTGATCATGAGTGGTTTCCCACTCAAATATAGCCTTTCCCATCCATTTAGTTTTATGCACTAGATGATTAACATAATTGTGGAAGTCATCTTCACGTGTAAAGTACATGACAATATGTTCATTCAAACTCCCGCTTCTAGTTGGTGTCATTAGAGGGATTGACGATTGTGGTATGGATTGGACATGACCGAACTGACAGACGTCGTGGCTGGGATAATAAGGCTCACCAATATCCGGTGTCCTTAAACACCCGGAATACCAACATACTTTGTCATCGGACAATGTTTTGAAATTTCTATATGCATTCCACACAACATGCAGCAATGACAAGTGTTCAAGGCAAAACTCAAAAAAATTGAACATTGTCATCCAATAAGCCGTCTTACATATCACGCTTTCATCAAGGTCAAATCCTCTCTCAATTGCTATAGTACAGTCCATGGTCAGAAGTCTATGTACAGATGGGCCATACCCTATTCCCCAATCAGATGTTTGGATGTGAGCTATACCCTACGAGGAGCCACATAGGCGTATGGCCTTGCCTTGCCATTTTACCTCTCTTCCCGTCTGACTAGGAATGCTCCTCCGGCTTTCAAAAATGATGAAAAGAAAGGCCAGGAGGCTGCAGGTACTATAGATCCTCTGACTCGCAATCGAGTTGCCTTCCCAGGTCTCGCCGGTGTTATCTGTAGGTCTGGATGTGCCTTGAGATGGCCGTCTACTGACCTTCTACCGGTGGGGATTCTGCTCCCAGGTCGTCGCTCTGTTGCTAGCATACCAAACAGTTAACGATTCACGGGATCAATATGGGATAGTTCATAAGAGATCTTCGATCATCAAACTAAAATTAACACTCATGTATAGCAGCTTTGAAAGCTCTATACCTTAGCGGACGTGGGGACTCGGGTCGAGGCACAGTGGAACTAAGAGAGCCATTCAATTTAGGGCCATATGAATGCATGTTTACTTCACTCGCTACATCACACGTAAGAGTACTCGTTGGGTATCCCGCAAAGATAGCTACTTGACCGTAGGAGCGAAGCCACTCGAATGAATGTGAGAGGAAGACTTTACTCGATTGTGGGTACGGCGCACTCGGCATGTCAAGAATTTGCCGATGACTATTTCCAAATGGATTTTACACCAAATAAAATAAAGAGTCTTCTTTAGCGCCGCTTTGAGAACAAAGTCCAAGATGAGAGTTCAGCGGTGGAAGCTCAGCCATATATATAATAGTAGCAAGTTATCGCCCCGTACAAAACCATATTTTACTTGCTTCACCGCAATCGACTTCATCATTCTGCTAATAGGTTTCAACTTCGTTGACAAAACCATCTCTCCTTCCTTGTGCGTACCAGTTTGGGGTGCGTAATTTTTGAATAAGTTCATAGATCCATACCTACATACAAATACTCAAAAAGTTGTCAAAGTAATCATGAAAACCATCAAAACCCAAAGAAATTGAAATATACAATGATACCTTCAAGAGTGTAAGGTAACCGGACACTTCTGCAGCCCTGAAAAAAGTTGCCTTCGAAATTTTCCGGTACATATTCGCAAGTCCCGCAAAACCTCAAGCCCACTCATTCACTGTATCCAAATACTTAAAAAATGAAGATACGCTACACGTATCTTGTCTTCAGACCGGTCTTGGAAACGGGTTTCACTCCATCCTGTCCACTCTTACCCGCAAGATTGTTTTCAGCCAACCTTTCGACACCCCTGCCTCACTAATATGGTCAAACTCAGTACCCACTACATCTGAATCGTATTGTTTGGAACATTTTATTTGTTTTGATGATGGGCCATACTAGCTGTTATAGCAAACCTGAAATAAGCTAGAAATATATGTATAAGACTTTACTTAGAGTCTGACATGTTTTATATATTCAGTCAGATAAGCATTGTACTAGACTGGAAGGATGGCTAAGTGAAAGACTGAAGATCAGCCGAGTGAAGACAACCAATTACCAATAGAGTAAAGTGAAGACTTATGGACTGACTTACAACCAGGGAAGTCTTTGATGACCTTGGGTAAGTCTAAGAATATTACAAGTGATGAAATCTAGTCATTTTCAATATGGTGTACACTGATTTCACCAAAATCAAGGATCAATGAAGTACAAGCATACTTAGACATTGAAAATCAAAGAAAGAAAGGAAACACCAAAACAACTAAGTAAAATCTCTATCGGCTTACTATCAGAAAAGATGTTGAAGAGAATCTCAACAGCAAAGTAACAGCTTATAAGTAGATTCACTAAACCGGTAATGCAATAGGCAAGTGAAGTATGCTATCTGCATTTTATTCTGAACGTGGTAATTAAGGAGATCAAGCAAATTAATGTAGAATCAATCAAGGATGGATTTTATGAAAAACGTTCGAAGAAAATCTGGATCACTGAAATCAAGGAGAATAAAATCAAGGATTAACTCAAGGATTATTCTTAGCATTAATTAGCCAACGGATTGAATTTCAAATTCAAGGATAAGCAAGGCTATAAATATAAGGCATTGACAGACAAGAAAATACGCGCAAAATACGAAAACATTGAGAAAATTGAAAGTGCTGAAACTTTGTCAATATCAAAAGCCTTTGTTTTGAACTGAAAAGAAATATCTAGAAGATCAACTCAGAATTTAGAGCTACAAATCTACATCAAGCACTGGGTTTGATCAACTTTCTATGAATCTTTTTCACACCCATCTAATGCCATTGAATCAGGTCATCTGAGAAGGAATTTAAACCTTTGTTATAGCTGCTGAAGGATTTGTTCTCTAGGAGTAGTGTTAAAGACTGAGTCACTAAAGATTTTGTAGCCAGGGAGTGATAGTCTTGAGATTGTGAAGCTTGTTTAACTAAGGACAATCATACTATTGTATTGGTGAAAGACAATAGTGAATTCCTCTAATCATCATAGGAGAAGAGTGGAATAAAGGATTACACCACCCTGAACCACTATAAAACTTTGTGTTCGTTTACTTAGTGCACTTTACCTTACAGCATTTCTTCATTGTATTTTGGTTATATTTTGTGTGTGCTTAAACCACTTTGAAACATTTTCTAAGAGGAGACTTATCTGCTACCCAAAAGCTTTTAAACAAGAAAAAGTTTTTAAAACTCCAATATAGTCATTCACCGCCCCCTGACTATATTCCCACCCTTCTCTGGGACCAACAATTGGTGTCGGAGCTGTGTTCCAAGTATCAGAACCTATTCAGATCTAATTTCTGTAAGTTGGAAGTAGCGCCGAAAGCCAATTTATGTAATTGTTTATATAATTAATAAATGAAAGATTTATTCTCATCTTATTATTTGCTTTGTGCTTATATATTATAAAAAAATGAAAACCCCAAGTCGTATCATATGTAGGCATATAACTTAGTGTGTGTCACACTTGAGGATTAAGTTTATGGTGATACACTTGAACTGTAAGTCCGTGGTGAACTTAATCAAAGTAAGGGGTCTATTGATTAAACCACTACTAATGCGCCCAGAACACTTTTAGGTGTGACTGCCTTATCCGGACCATCGATATTGGTTATCTAAGTGGGGCATTTATATATGATGTAGTCATATAGGACTGGACCGATTTAATCGGCATTTCTCATATAATTCCGTGATTGAGAAATCTTATTAAATCACAAGATGATCATATATGGATTAACCTTAATCCTAAAGTGATTTTATACTCCTACTTGTTTCAAGATAAGGTTTGATGGGTTCGTTAAGGTTTGCTATGAGGCGCGGTCTGAATCACTTTCACATTGGCACTATTCGGGAATGAGTGAGAAGTGTGTGTCTCACAGATAAGGAATCAATTCCTTCCTGCAGGAAGTAGATAGACAATCCTCTTATTTGTTAATCCTAGAAACTGATCGATCGGCCGAGTTCGTATTGGTCATGAACTAAGGAGGGTTACTAGATTTGGGTAAGTCTAAGAATATTACAAGTGATGACCTTGGGTAAGTCTAAGAATATAACTGATCAGATCCGGATTCAGGTTTCTGTATATCTAGCAAGGAGATCACACACTTTCAAAATAGTTTTTCAAATAGTTGTCTTATATATACTTCTATTTGTCTGTGATCATGGACTCTTCAAATTTCATGTCTAAAGTACCTGTATTCATTGTTAACAATTTTGATGAATACAAAATCAGAATGTTATCTCATCTTGTAGCAACTCATGAGGAGATGCTGGATGTTATTAATGATGGCCCAATCAAGATCATGATTGTGGTAACCACATGTGAAAATCAAGGAAAAGGAATATAAAAGCTTAAGAAGGATTGGACCAAAGATGATAGAAGTAGTGCAAATCTTGATTTTGTTGCAAAGATATGATCTTGAAGACTCTGGATAGCAATATGTTCATGAAGATCAAAGACTGCAAAACAACATAGGAGAAGTGGGACAAATTGGCACTTATCAATGAATGATCAGAGGCCGTCAAAGAAAAAAAATCATATTTTGCTAAAGAGAAAATTGAGAATTTCAAAATGAAAAATGGTGAATCCATTGATCAAATGGATAATAGATTTTCAAGCATCATCAGCGAACTATAGCAACTGGGTCATACTTATCCATAGAAAGAAGTTGGCCTAAAAATCTTGAGAGGTCTACCTGAGATCATCACATCAGTACTCAAAAGCTTAATAGATCTTGCCCAATCCGACACCTTGACACTGATGCCTCAATTAAAATCTCATGAATTTGAGTTGAATAGAGAAGACAGTGCACCAGCAAAGTTACACAAGGCCAGTGCACTGGTTGAGCCCAGCAAAGGAAAGCAGCTGACTCAATCAGTAAAGAGACTCAAGAACTAAAAGAGCATATAGCTTTACTTATTAAATGCTTTGACATATTCAAGAAAAGGGAATACAAGGGAAGCTCTACGTCCAAAGACAAGACTTCAGCCAGAAAAGACTTCAAGAAAAAGGATGATGAATTCAGATACTTCAACTGCAAAAAGAAGGGACACTTCAAGGCTAATTGTCCAGAAGAAAAGGACAAAGATGAAGAAAAGAAGAGATACAAAGCTTCAGACAAAAGAAAGAGCAGGAAAGCATTAAAGACTGAAACCAGCAGTGACAGAGATGCAGCAAAATCATCTGATAATGATTCAGATGACAGTAAAGGCACCAGCTCAGACAATGACAAAGCCTATTTGTGTTTAATGGCAAAAAAAATCGAAGAAACAAAGGTACTATCTAGTTCATGTTCATCTAATGCATCCACATCTGACACAGCACAATCTTCTATTTTTCTATTAGACTTTGCAAACCTAATTCAAAATCTCATGAGTAGATTTGAAGAAATTCAGTCAACTCATGAAATTCTAGAACAAGAATGTAAGAATCTGAGAGAGGAAAATAAAAGATTAAAGAAAGAACTGGATGAACTAAAAGCTGAATCAACTGGTAAGGAAGTATACTTAGATGATCAACAAGCAATAAATGATCACTCATTTGGTGCTGACAGACCAGCTAAGGAAACCTCCTTACCAGCTAAGACCACCAATGCACCACTTGATGCACAAGCTTACAAACCCCCAAAAAGGTTTGGATCCAGATCTGGTCTTGGCTACAATAGTCAAGAGGAGAAAGGAAACAATGGACAACAAAAATCTGAACAAAGGACCAAAACTGGACCTAAATTCAGAAAAGGACAAACCATATTTTCAACTACTCATCCTGCACCAATGAAGTCAAAAACCAGTGCAGTGACACAATAAATCATCTTACCAGCCTACTAAGGGCAAAGGCATACTGAAAGGTAAAGGCAGACTTTACCCCTCAGAAGATGATTGGAATGTTCCACCTCCAAAATACAAGAGAAAACCATTTCATGTACAATCAAATGTATTTAGGAAAAGCCAGAAGTGGCATGGTCCTGGATAAAAAAAAGGCAATGTGAAAACAAGTCATCTATTGTGTTTTGTAAAGTGGAACAGGATGCTAAAACACCAAAAAGTAGAGAAATGTATCAGAATACTTTTAGTAAACCTATTAGAATCTATTCTGACATGCCTTATACATATGAGGATGATGACTTCAACCATCCAAGGAGAAGATCTTTTGGATATACACTTAGAGTAGGAGGCATGACTACTAATAGGTGTGGACCCAAACAGTGTTGAGTACCTAAACATGCTTAAATTGTATTGTAGGATGTCTGGTACATAGACAATGGATGTTTCAGACATATGACAGGCAATAAATGATGGATGACTGAATTCAAAGCTTTTGACAGTTATCTTTGGAGGCAAATAAAAACCCCGGGAAAATTAAGGGGGAAGGAACAATGTTAAAGAACAATCAGAATATTCAAATATGGCATATGTTAAAGGGTTGAATTTTAATTATTTAAGCATTAGTCAATTCTGTGACAAAGCTACAATGTGTACTTCAACAAAAAAAGGAAGCGAAGTGATTCACAATCAATCCAGCATAGTTGTACTTGCTGGAAAAGAGAGGATAACATGTATGTGGTAGATTGGAAGACATCAAAAGCAGAAACATGTCTGCTTGTCAAGAACAAACAATCACCTAGCTGGATTTGGCATAAAAGGCTGACACACCTGAATTTCAAGACTATCAACAAGCTAGCAAAGAACAAACAAGTAGAAGGCCTACCAGACATCACATTCAACAAAGAAAGTCTATGTGATGCCTGTCAGAAAGGGAAACAAATCAAAAGCTCTTTCAAGTCAAAGCCACATCAATCAACAACAAGAATCCTACATGTAATGCATATGGATTTATTTGGACCAGTCACACCAGTAAGTGTAAGTGGAAAGAAACACACTTTAGTGGTGTTGATGACTTTTCAAAGTTTATATTGACCATTTTCATGAACAAGAAAAGAGAAACTACCACACATACTGAGAAGGATTCAGAATGAAAAGGAGTTGAAGATCATCAAGATAAGATCAGACAGAGGCACAAAATTCCTAAATGAAGTTATTAGAACCTATTGTGATGAAAATGGTGTTTACATCAACTATCAGTGGCAGGAACTCCACAACAAAATGGAGTAGCAGAAAGAAGGAATAGAACACTCAAGGAAGTTGTCAGAACCACGATAGCATAAGCAAACTTACCAAAGAGATTTTGGCCTAAAGCAACAAACACACCATGCTATACTCAGAACAGATCCATCATCAATGAACATCATGGGAAACACCCAATGAAATATGGAATGGAAAAAAACCCAACATATCTCATTTACACATGTTTGGATCAACATGTTTTATTTTGAACAGGAATCAGCTACATGCTTTTGATGAAAAAGCTGATGAAGCAATATTCATGGGATATTTTGACACCAGCAAAGCCTTCAGAGTACTCAACAAGAGAACTTTAGTGATTGAAGAATCCATTCATGTAGTGTTAGATGAACCAAACAAGTGGTGAAGATCTACACACTTTCGAAGAAGAAGCTGCACAAAGACAAATCTACATAAATACAACAGTACCAGCTACAATTTTGAGCCATTCTGTTGACAATCAAGATGAAGTATTAACTTCTACAACAGCAGAGACACAAACCCAAACTCAAGAAGTTGATGCACAAGCAGAAACAATAGAAGCACCAGAACATGCACAACTTCAACCCGACTGAAATTGGCTCAGAGGTCATCCAGAAGAACAAGTCATTGGAGATATTAAAGCAGTGGTTAGAACCAGAAGACAACTGGAAAGCATGCTACCTTGTTTTGTGTCAAAAGTGGAACCCAAGAAAGTAGATGATGCAATCCAAGATGCTGATTGTTCTACGGCCATGCAAGAAGAACTCAATGAATTTGAGAGAAATGAAGTCTGGGAACTTTTCCCTTCAAAAAAAGACTGGTAACTAGTTGATAGACAAGACATGGCCAACATCATTGGAATAAAATGGGTGTTCAGAAACAGGATGGATGAACAAGGTGTAATGTCCCACATAGGAAAAACAGTAGAATGCTCATCCCCATATAAGTGCGAGACATAAAATGTCTTGTCAACTCGGGTTAGCCCTTTTAGACCAAGCGAGGATGGTGGTCTAAGCAGTTGACCGCACTATTTATGACTCATTTAGTGCTGCCAGACCCGGGGTCTGGGGACGTTACAGAATGGTATTCAGAGCAGACTATCATACGGAACTAAGTGCCACACCGTGAGAGGCGTTGGGGGCCACCTCTAGAATCCTATGGTAGGGGCGAACTGGGACAAGTCTTGGTCGTCCTGGCGAGGACGCCAGTCCCTTATAAAGGGGGGGGAGAATGTAATGTCCCACATAGGAAAAATAGTAGAATGCTCACCCCTATATAAGTGTGAGACATAAAATGTCTTGCCAACTCGGGTTAGCCCTTTTAGACCAAGCGAGGACGGTGGTCTAAGAAGTTGACCGGACTATTTATGACTTATTTAGCGCTGCCAGACCCGGGATCTGGGGGCGTTACACAAGGAGCAATTGTCAGAAACAAAGCAAGACTAGTTGCAAAAGGATATTCACAAGCAGAAGGCATAGATTATGATAAATTGCACCAGTAGCCAGGTTGGAAGCAATCAGACTTTTCCTTGCTTGTGTAGCTCACAAGGACTTCAAAGTCTATCAGATGGATGTAAAGAGTGCATTCTTAAATGGACTCTTGGAAGAAGAAGTGTATGTGCAACAACCACCTGGTTTTCAGATCAAGAGAAAAGAAGATAAGGTATACAATCTCAAAAAGGCACTATATGGACTCAAACAGGCACCTAGATCCTGGTATGAGACACTGTCACAATTCCTAATCAACAATGGAATCAGCAAAGGAACCATTGACAAGACTCTTTTCAAACTAGAAGATGGAACAAGCACTTTGCTAGTTCAGATCTATGTGGATGACATCATTTTTGGATCAGAAGATGAAAAGCTATGTAAAAAATTTGCAAATCTGATGAAAAGTAAATTTCAAATGAGTATGACGGAGAACTCAACTACTTCCTTGGTTTACAAGTGAAACAGATGCAAGATGGAATCTTTATCAATCAAACAAAGTACACTAAAGACTTAATCAACAAGTATGGTATGTACACAAGTGGAACTTCCGAAACACCTATGTGTGCAAGAATTATACTTGGAAAGGATGAAAATGGGAAGGATGTTGATCAAAAGTTATACAGAGGAATTATTGGATCCCTACTCTATCTAACTGCAAGCAGACCTGATATAGCATTTGCAGTAGGAGTTTTTACAAGATTTTAAGCACAACCTAAGGAATCTCATTTGCTAGCAGCTAAGAGAATCATCAAATATCTGAAACAATCAATGTAGGAATTTGTTATCTGAAAGAGAGAGGATTCAAACTAATATCTCACTCAGATTCAGACTATGCTGGATGTAAAATTGATAGAAAATGTAACATCCTGACTTTTCGTAAAAGGGTAAAATAGTCATTGGGTGTATTTATTACGACCTAATTATTATTTGTCCCATTTATTTAATTAAAAAGGAATTAATTAAGGGATTTAGTTATTAATTATAAAGGATTTAATTACTGGCTATAAAAAGAAAATTATCCCAAAATACCTTATTTTGGTGTTACACGTTAATTCTGAAAAAAGAAGAAGAAGAGAGGAACGGCGCACGAGAGAGAGCAACGCGAGAGATGCCTGGAAAAGGGAGAACGTAAACTTCAACCGTGTGATCAATCCGTTCATCTGTTCAAGAAGCCGCAGGAGAGAAAAGTGATCAGCACGATGAGACGCAACTTTGGAAAATAAAATATCCTTATTCCGTAAGTTTTCAGTTTAGCCCTAGTTTTTGGTAACCATTGAGTTTGATCTTCAAAAATTCGTATCTTGTAATCCGTAGCTCTGTTTTTCAGCCATGAGTAGTCGAAATGATCGTATTGGATTTTATATTATTCTAAAAACAGTTTCATTACAGTTAATCCAGGTAATCTACAGTTTTATACCCTTTTTCAGTTTCGGTTTTTGCCAAGAAAATAGGATTTTAGGGTTTCTTGTTGATCAAATAGGTTTTGGGGTTGAGGATCAACAGTTGTTGCAGTTGCTTAGCATTTTTCTTTTGGTTTTGCTGGAAATTAAGGTAAGAGGCTCTTCCTAACGATGGTTTAACAATGTTTAGGTTGAGTGTTAGTTGCAGCAAGGAATCATTTTTTATGTTGTAGTTAAAATGTTGGATGCTACGTGATGGTTAGTTATGTTGAAATCAGGTTTTACTACTGTTTCTTTGTGATAGCTGATGTTAAACATGTTTGATTTGGGTTGGAAATCATTAAGTTGCAGAAAATCATGTTTAGGGCTTTTCAGGTGCAATGCGCACGCATTCAGCACAGTTTTTGGTAAATGTTGTTTTAAGCTGCGAGTCTAGTTTAAATGTTATTTCTTGATCTAATAATACTAAATGAAAATGAACAAGCCTCGATTGATTTTCTGATGCGTTTGGTTCCGGCACCGGACGTACTCTTAAAGGGAGTTGAAGTCCGGGACCGTCGGAAAGGCATGAAAGGGCTTGTGCTTTGATGAATTAGTATTCATCAATGTCTGTGTAATTTTTAGGCCTCATTTATGTCTAGTGGTCTAGGAAGAGAGTAGTATGTGTGAGGGAGATTATTTGAAAACACTTAGGCGGCTAGTTAACTATTTAATAAATAGGTACTTGCTTAGTAAAAGGTTAAACATCATGAGATCTTGGATAGGCACAATACAATATCGGCAATGTGAGGTTTGGCCAGATAAAGTGGTGATGATCACTGCCGTATTCTAGACCAGCCAGAGAAAGTAGTGATCATTCCTCCGGACAAACTCACGAACGAGATAGACATTCAGCGGTCAGCTCTCTAGGGTTGGCCAGACATAGTGGAATGACTGTCTCGGGACCGCTAGAGATTTATCTCTATAGGGTTGCGTCTTTTGTCTTAGTGCATATCTCACTAAGTGTAGTGCCCCCGCAAACATGCTGTAACAAAGATAAGTTAAGTTAGAAACGTTTAGTCATGACATATTGATGGACATGAAGTGAACCCTAGATTGAGTCGGCCTCATAATGGTAATTTAATAATCATAATAATAACCTTTTGTTGTATAACTTAGTTATTCATTAGCTTCTCACTTTTACTACGCACTTTGTACTTACCTCCTTTGCATTTTCTTTTGTATGCATTGTGGGGTGAGAAGGCGAACAGGTTGCCCAAGTGTAGATGACGACTTTTGAAGACATTGAAGTCTTGGCGAAACTTTAAGTTTATTTTTTTGTAAAGGTTGTACTAGACTAGTTATATTTCTTTCCTTAGACTTGTTGTACTATACTTTTAAGACCTCATAATGTATAAGTCTTTGGGTTTTTTGTCGTTGTAATTTAACTATCCCTCTTTAGTATGCTTACTTTCTATTCATAGTAGCATTTTGTTTTTACCCGAGTCTTTTTAGCTTCTGTTCGCTTTATTTTGATACGACGACGTAGAGGCTTGTGTATAATATTAGATTTATTTAATGCTATACGCGCCGAACGATTCTCCTCCGGATAAGGGCTCGGTATCCGGGAGCGGGGCGTTACAGTTGGTATCAGAGAGAAGCGTCCTTTCTATCCGAGGCTTCTTTTCCTCTAAGATAAGATTCCTTAAACCGTGATTAAGTTCCACTAGGACCAAGTGAAGAGGCTTCTTTGACGAAGGTTAAGTTGAGTTCTCTGTTCATATCTTTTATGTGATCACCTCAGGTTTTGTTCCTCCTAGTATCCTTAGTAGAAACTTTTTCTTCCTTTGAAGTTTCCAAACCATAGCTTGTCACATTGGATTAAGTGAAACACCTTTAGGTAAAGTTTTGGGATAGGAGTCTTATGCCTACACCTTAAATTCGAGGCCCTCTTGGTTGAATTCCTTTTTCCTTACTTTCCCTATTGAAATCTCTTCACCTTCTCTACACGAATGTCTAAGTTTACTTTTATCTTGGCCTAACTTTGTAGAGAATGATATTTGATTCAACTCTACAAATCCTCCACTTTCCCTTTTCACCGTCGCTTGGTCTGGGTTTATCAACATTCTTAGACCTTTGCTTTGCTTGAGATTGTTCTACACAAACTCAATGTGCAATTCTATTCTTTCCAAGTACCCCTCATTCGTTTCAACTCATAGTGTTAATGTTCTCCTACTTTGGCACATAGTTTTCATCATCCTCGTGTTTGGCTTTATCCAACATGAGTGAATATTTTTGTTTTCGTGTTTTCCCTTTACCATAAGACTGTTTTCCCCTACTCCGAAAATTCTGCATATTTTAAGCAAATTAGATTAATTTCTTATCTACAATTTATCTTTATACATCAACTGGATAATAGTTATGGATTGTTCAGAAAATTCATGTTTATGCCGGACACTCTGTCCAGAAAATCTGCAACAGCACCTTCACTTCCTCTTCTGTTTTGAACAGGTTAAACACCCTCAAATGCCCTGAATTTTTGATATGTTTCAGGCAACAATTTTATCTACAACTTTTCTTTTGGAATTAAGTTCAGGTTCTTTTTCGTTTGATCTCGATTTGCAATTCAACTCAGTGTGTATTAATCTGGAAATTCTGACAGCTTGTGCAATCGTCAGAAATAACTGTTTTTGACCGACTTTATCTCATTAAAAAATTCCAATATTTTTATATCACCTGGGAAACTCCAGTATCTAAATATTTTCCCTTTGAATCGTGCTCAAATTCCTCTTCGTTTGTTCTGTACAAATTGATAATGTCCGATCCGGAATAAATATCATACACAGCAACCTAAAAGGAATTCTCACCTCTTTGACTTAGAGTTTGGGCTAAGAGGGTAGTAAGTTACGACTGTTATGTTTAGGAGTTCCCCAAAGTTCGATCTCCTTCTGAGTTAAATCTTTTAGTAGGATGCTCGTAAAGCTAACGTTATAGTTTCTTTTGCAGTTGTAAACAAGAACCAAGATGCTATCCTCCAGCATGACATGTTTGATGTTCAGACCCTTTGGTGCCTTTTGTAATTATACCTTTTCTGGTAATTTATTTCACATGTAATCCCTCACTTGAGATCTTTAAACTCAAACAATCCTCTCTGCTTGTTATCATTAACATATCGCCTTAAGCCCTTCTTTTGAACAAATTCACGCCTTCTTACTTTTCAATCAAGAAACAAGTTCTCTTCAAAAATTCTACATTGTTGCACTCCCATCCTTCATTTCAAATTCCAGTTTGGCTAAGACTTCTGTTGTTAGAACATTCTTTTACTTGTGTCCATTCTCAGCTCCCTTCCTAAGGGTAGAGTCGATGTTGTAACTATTTCACCTAATGCTGCCTGTTCTTTTAAGGTATGCATATATTCTTTTGCTGGTCAAATTTTTAAGCCTACCATGACATTCTTTTTCAGTTACCTATCTTTAACCTTCTAGCAATTTATGCTAAACTAGTTTCAAGCATAAGGGAGATTTTTTTTCAAGATGCCTTCTGAACCTATCTAGCCAACCAACATTTGAACTCCAAAACTCCTATTGAAGTTCAATCTAGATGAATGTACCTTGTACCATTTAGTCTTAAATCTATTTCAGGCCATTTAGAGCCATGAACCGCCATATACACCTTTATGACTTTCCACCTCCTGTCATGGCATTTTTATTCAAATTTTGTTATACCGGTTGGAAGTCTATTTTATTTTTAACCTTTGTATTCCCACACGAGGAATAACCTTGAGCATTTATTCCTTGGCAGAGTTCTATTCCTCTCGAATAGTGCAACCTTGAACCTTTGATTTGAATCGTCAATGATCATTTAAACTTCCTTTGAAGGTTTGAATTAATTCTTTGAAATCAAACCTTATCCGCCAATTCTTAAGTGTCATTTCCCTTCACTTAAAAGCTTGTTTACCGCATACTTATTCAATCTTTTATTATTCCTTTACAATTCCTTGAGGGAAATTTCTATTTCTGTTAAATCTCGAAATAACATCTCTTTGACTATTGCAAACTTGAACACTTCTTGACAAGTGTTTATTTTATTCTGAGACCTTTTGGTGTACCCGCCTTGTCTCCATGTCTCCATCATGTTGAGATTCTTGCCCTCTTTTGATTTCTATCTTTTTAGTCCTTCTGGTGCTCGACCTTGCACCTTTACCTTGATTTTCTGTTCTGTGGTGTTTCCTCTATGACACTCATGCGAACTGAAGATTTTCCTAGTTCGCCAACATCCATTTTTGTTAACCAAGTGTTTAACAATCAAGGTCACCTGCCCAATGTCCTCAAGTTTAGCAATCTCTTTCCTTCGCATTTAATGTTTCCACGTCCATCAGATGATGTTTCCTTTAACGTCTCCACTTTCTCAAAGCTTATATGAAAGCTTATTACCATCCTTTAAAGTTACCTCTAAAGTCTTTGCAGACCACCGTATCTTGCAGAATTCCACTCTCTCTAAAGAATTTCATCTGCAAGGTCTTCTTTTGTTTTCCTTCTGGTGGCTATTTTTTGTATTATGATACAATGTCTCATTCTTCAGGTTTGAACCAACTTCAACTTTTCCCCAACACGGAATCATCTTGTTTTACTTGTAACCCAAGAAACCTTTCTTATTTCAAGTGCGTTGTACCCTTCCTTTCCTTACCAAGTTGACATACCACCCTGGTACTCAACTTGTCACTTTTCAACTTCTTTTATTTTCCAAGCTAACCCTAATTGGCACAAGGATTGGATATGACCTCCAGAGAAAAAGTATGGCAAATCATGTTCTCCATCCCCAAGGAGTCTCAGAGGTCCTTCAGCTGGGATCCTTGCAGTTCTTCAGCAAGCTTGTGGTGCCATGATGGAAGTTGAGATCGAAAGAAGTCAAGTATGCCAGGAAGTTGTGAGTCAGTTGGGAAACTCAAGCACTCAGGACATAGGTCATCAGGATCAAGCAAAGAGTGTTGAGCCGATGATTGTAAGATTCGAGGTAGTTGATGATTTCGTGATGGAAAAAGATGAATATCCAGTGGTTTTGTTTACAAGTGAGTGGTCAGAACCGACCAGCCATTGGTCACGAGTTAGATGAAGATGGCAACAGTTGGCATCAGAATCAGCTTTGGGTTCCGAATGCGGACGATCGGGAAGGACAATGAAGAATGAAAACCACGAGATGGCAATTGCAATTCTTCTTGGAGTGACCAAGATGTACAAGAGTTGGAACAGCACCATTGACGACCTTTCATGAAGATAGAGATAAAAGAACGCGAGTTTTCTGGGATGAAGTGTAGCGACAACATAATACGAGACCAGATTTGATACAAAAAGTCAACGAGGAGATTGAAGTGGATCGTCGCAACCTCAAGTTGGCTCAAGACAAGAAAAAGAGTTGGGAAGAGGGAGAAGACAAGGACTGTAAGAGTTAGAAGACGAAACGCTTCGCAAAGTCCAGAGTTCAAGTACCTCTCGGTTACATTCGAGTTTCGAGGATGAAACTCCTCTTAAGGGGGAAGGAATGTAACGTCCCGACTTTTCATAAAAGGGTAAAATAGTCATTGGGTGTATTTATTACGACCTAATTATTATTTGTCCTATTTATTTAATTAAAAAGGAATTAATTAAGGGATTTAGCTATAATTATAAAGGTTTTAATTATTGGCTATAAAAAGAAAATTATCCCAAAATACCTTATTTTGGTGTTACACGTTAATTCGGAAAAAAAGAAGAAGAAGAGAGGAACGGCGCACAGAGGAGAGCAACGCAGAAGATGCCTGGAAAATTGAGAACGTAAACTTCAACCGTGTGATCAATCCGTTCATCTGTTCAAGATGCCGTAGGAGAGAAAAGTGATCAGCACGATGAGACGGAACTTTGGAAAATAAAATATCCTTATTCCGTAAGTTTTCAGTTTAGCCCTAGTTTTTTTGTAACCGTTGAGTTTGATCTTCAAAAATTCGTATCTTGTAATACGTAGCTCTGTTTTTCAGCCATGAGTAGTCGAAACGATCGTCTTGGAGCGTATATTATTCTAAAAATAGTTTCACTACAGTTAATCCAGGTAATCTGCAGTTTTATACACTTTTTCAGTTTCGGTTTTTGCCAAGAAAATAGGATTTTAGGGTATCTTGTTGATCAAATAGGTTTTGGGGTTGAGGATCAACAATTGTTGCAGTTGCTTAGCATTTTGCTGGAAATTAAGGTAAGAGGCTCTTCCTAACGAATAATTGTGGTTTTACAATGTTTAGGTTGAGTGTTAGTTGCAGCAAGGAATCATGTTTTATGTTGTAGTTAAAATGTTGGATGCTACGTGATGGTTAGTTATGTTGAAATCAGGTTTTACTACTGTTTCTTTGTGATAGGTGATGTTAAACATGTTTGATTTGGGTTAGAAATCGTTAAGTTACAGAAAATCATGTTTAGGGCTTTTCAGGTGCAATGCACACGCATTCAACCCAGTTTTATGTAAATGTTGTTTTAAGCTACGAGTCCAGCTTAAATGTTATTTCTTGATCTAATAATACTAAATGAAATTGAACCAGCCTCGATTGAGTTTCTGATGCGTTTGGTTTCGGCACCGGACATACTCTTAAAGGGAGTTGAAGTCCGGGACCGTCAGAAAGGCATGAAAGGGCTTGTGCTTTGATGTATTAGTATTCATCAATGTCTGTGTAATTGCTAGGCCTAGTTTATGTCTAGTGGTCTAGGAAGAGAGTAGTATGTGTGAGTGAGATTATTTGAAAACACTTAGGTGGCTAGTTAACTATTTAATAAATACGTACTTGCATAGTAAAAGGTTAAACATCATGAGAGCTTGGATAGGCACAGTACAATATCGGCAATGTGAGGTTTGGCCGATAAAGTGGTGATGATCACCGCCGGATTCTAGACCCGCCGTATAAAGTAGTGATCATTCCGCCGGACAAACTCACGAACGAGATAGACATTCACCGGTCGCCTCTTTAGGGTTGGCCGGACAAAGTGGAATGATCGTCTCGGGACCGCTAGAGATTTATCTCTATAGGGTTGCGTCTTTTGTCTTAGTGCATATCTCACTAAGTGTAGTGCCCTCGCAAACATGCTGTAACAAAGATAAGTTAAGTTAGAAACATTTAGTCATGACATGTTGATGGACATGAAGTGAACCCTAGATTGAGTCGGTCTCATAATGGTAATTTAATAATCATAATAATAACCATTTGTTGTATAACTTAGTTATTCGTTAGCTTCTCACTTTTACTAAGTACTTTGTACTTATCTCCTTTGCATTTTCTTTTCTATGCATTGTGCGGTGAGAAGACGAACAGGTTGCCCAAGTGTAGATGACGACTTTTGAAGACATTGAAGTCTTGGCGAAACTTTTAGTTTATTTCTTTGTAAAGGTTGTACTAGACTAGTTTTTTTTTTCCTTAGACTTGTTGTACTATACTTTTAAGACCTCGTAATGTATAAGTCTTTGTGTTTTTCGTCGTTGTAATTTAACTATCCCTCTTTAGTATGCTTACTTTCTATTCATAATAGCATTTTGTTTTTACCCGAGTCTTTTTAGCTTCCGTTTGCTTTATTTTGATACGACGACGTAGAGGCTTGCGCATAATATTAGATTTATTTAATGCTATACGCGCCGAACGTTTCTCTTCCGGATTAGGGCTCGGTATCCGGGAGTGGGGCGTTACAGAAAATCACTTGAAGAACTTGTCAGATACTAGGCAGCAGGCTAGTATCATGGTTTAGTAAAAATTAGAATGCCATATCTACTATAACAGGTGAAGCAGAATATATAGCTGCAGGTAGTTTTTGGGCACAAGTATTATGGATCAGACAACAGCTAAGAGACTATGGAATATTAGAGAAGACAATGCCAATCATGCGTGATAATAAAAGAGCAATATCAATTATAGAGAATCTCATGCTTCACTAAAAAAAGCATATTGATGTGAGACATTTTTTCATCAGAGATCATGTAGAGAAAGAAGTTGCAATCTTAACATACATATCTATAGAAAATCAATTGGTGGACATTTTCACAAAACCGTTCAGTCATGAAAGATTTTGTAAGCTAAGAAATGAGTTTGGAATGATTGTAATTGACTAAGTTACAAGGAGCATCTAACTAGAGTAATCAGCAAAGTGACTTCGCAGGCTGACTAAACCTTTGCCATTTTGGGTGTGCTCACTTGGCAGGTAAGGCACCGGTACCAGCGAAGTTCACTTCACCGATTGTTAGGAACAGTTATGATGAAAGCAACTCAGTAAAAGGTCAACAGAGTAAACAGCTTCATCACTCCACCGGTGAAGGATAATTATTGTTTTTCTAAAAAGTGTGAAATGAATAATGCATTTACACATGTGTCACATCTAAGGATTTATATATCTATTATGTAGGATCACACACGTGAATATCAGTTGTGAAATTATAGAGGTTATAATTTGAATGACAGCAACGCCTAGATTCCTGGGATTGATCATTACATACCTCAATCCACTCCCTCACTGCCTCTATAACCATGATTTCTTCTACACAAAATCATGCCATTACTCCATTAAATCCTTCCATATTCAACCATGTTCACACACTCAAATCTCCATTATATGAACAGCACTTAGGTTGTTTTATAAACTGTTCACTCTCTTTGAATTTCTTAAACCCAATTTCCTCCAGAAATTTAAAAGCTCTTACAAATCTAAAAAATGGCTTCATCTTCCACAATCAAAAAGTCTATCAAGCACTATGAAAGGTCCATTGTCACCGGGTCTTTCTTCCGATCCGAGCACTATCTCACTTTGTGCAACAATGACCCCCAAGCACATTGATTGGTAGATGGGTGCACTAATCTAGGGTTAATGACCTTTCTTAACCCGCCAATCATAAGTATCTGCTATGAAACCCTAATTTCCTTTCAGGCAGAATTCCAAATTTGTTCTAGGGAAGAAGCAGGGATCACCGGACTAAATCACAAGCTATATGTATAGAAGAGAACTGGTAATCACACCTGGTCTACCCACTAGGTAACTCAAACTCTCCAACACTTGACCCTCAGAGATAAAAATGTGGAAATAAACACTGATGCCTTCTAGGCAGAGATAGCCAAGAATCCTAATTCTGGAACCAAGAAATTCAACTGTCTAAGATCGGCACTCAAGAAGCCGTTTGAAGAAGTTTGCTCACTTGAAGGGCTCCATGCATGGCATGACGGAGGTTAGGACCAAAATAATGGACATCATCTACCAAGGCCTTGAGTTCAACTTGTCAATCTTTCTTTTCAACAGATTGAAGGAGCAAATACAACATGAGATTGACACTGGCAAGTTAGCAGCCAAGAAAGGACAACAGAAGAGAGATATATTCTGGGAAAGAAAATCATATGGAATCCCCCTGCAATATCTGCTTGATCAAATGAAGGTGAAACCCATCCGACTGCACAAATTGCATGAAGCAAAAGTGATGTTCTCCTACTTGAAGGAAGAAAAGAAAAAGAAACCGGTTAAGGCAAGCACTTAAAGGTTTAGGAGAAGAACAAGATCCAGCACATGAAATGTTAGAAGAAACGATGGGGGACCAAGAATTGATGAAGATCCAATCGTAATCTCTGACGAAGCAGAAGAGGAAGAGGATTATGAAGCTTACTATCTGACTCCTGAAGAAGATGAAGAAGAGGAGGATAGAGCCAATGATGAAGAGAAAGAAAAATAAGAAGAAGAAAAGGTTGATCATCACACTGATGAATCTGATGACAATCTGACACTTCAGGAAGTTATTCAATGGAGTGTGATTGTAAGTGAACAGCAGCTGAAAGAATCGGCTGAGAAAGTACAACCAAAAGACTCAACAAGGGCCCCCAACATTGATTAAAGGGGAACGACAGCTGAGGAAATTGAAGTTATCGCAGATGAAGATGAAGCAAAGTCCCAAATAGGACTTGGAGAATCAAGATACCCCCAACAATCTCTATCTGACATGGAGATTGAAGAAGAAGAAAGTGAAGAAGAGCAAGCTGAAAAAGACTCTGGTGAGACACCAGCACAGGCATAACCTACCACTAACAATCCAGACCAATCATTTCATTTGGATATTGGCCCTATGATTCTGGACATGGAAAGGCGAACTCTCAGTAGGGAAAATCTCCAAGCAACACTGAGGAGAGGTTACACCTCCATGTAACAGAAGATTGAGGCTCTTCTTAGCCACATTGAGGTTGAAGATGCAGTAATAGAAAAGCAAGGTGATCTGACCAGTCAGTTGAGTTCACTAATCACACAGCATGTCCATACAAATTTGGAGCATCTATCAAGTGCAGCAGTTGACAGACTTTCTCCAGTGGTGGACATACTGGAAATTCACTCTCAACAACTTTAGGTCATTGATAGCACTCTAGATGATTCCATCAAGCAACTTGACACAATCATAATAGTGTCTGAGGCGGTAAGCATATTCACTGAATAGGTAAAGCAATGGGCAAGTGAAGTATGCTATCTACATTTATTTTGAACATGAAAATTAAGGAGATCAAACAATTAATGCAGAATCAATTATTGAAGGATTTTATGAAGAGCATTTGAAGAAAATCCGGCTCACTGAAATCTAGGAGAATAAAATCAAGGATTATTCTTAGCATTAAATAGCCAACAGACGGAATTTCAAGGATAATCAAGGCCATAAATAGAAGGAATTGACAATCAAGAAAAATACACGCAAAATATGAAAACATGGAGAAAATTCAAAATGCTAAAACTCTGTCAATATCACATGCCTTCGTTTTGAACGGAAAAGAAATATCTAGAAGATCAACTCAAATTTTAGAGCTACAGATCTACATCAAGCACTGATATTGATAAACTCTCTATGAATCTTAATCACACCCATCTGAAGCAATTGAATCAGATCGTCTGAGACGGAATTGCAACCTTTGTGATAGTTGCTGAAGGATTTGTTCTCAAGGAGCAGTGTTGAAGACTGAGTCACTGAAGCTTTTGTAGCCAGGGAGTGATAGTCTTGTTTTTGTGAAACTTGTGTAGCCAAGGACAATCATACTATTGTATTGGTGAAAGACAATAGTGAATTCCTCCAATCATCACACGAGAAGAGTGGATTAAGGGATTACACCACCCTAAACCACTATAAACCTTTGTGTTCATTTACATACTACACTTTACCTTACAAAATATGTTTGTTTCATTTTGGTTATATTATGTGTGTGCTTAAACCACTTTGAAATATTTTTTAAGAAGGGACTTATCCCCTACCCAAAAGATTTTAAACAAGAAAAAGGTTTTGAAACTCCAATATAGTCATTCACTCCCCCCCCCCTCGACTATATTCTCACCCTTCTCTCGGGACCAACAAATACCAAGAAGCTCGTGCACAAATTGCATCGGGTTGACCTCCTTCAGAATCTCATAGTTCACTTCCTTTCCACTAGTTGGTAACCCTGTGTTACAACGGACATCGTCGATGTGATAGTCCTCTCACCAAACGTTAAGTGGAAGGTGTTTGTTTTTTATTTCCACCACACAATAAATCCCCAAACAAGAAATTGATTGGCTTGCAAATAAGAAGTATTGGTCATGCTATACAATGGATTGGCCTTTAGCCTTGTCTGAAATTCCTCACTTTCCTCCTCGACATTCCAAAGTTCTATTGTATTTGTGTATTGCTTACATGTTATGAGACCCTGATCCCGTACAATTAAATGAATCAAACGTCAAGGATATATAAAAACAAAATCAATATCATAATATAGAACAATTTTTAAATTAATAAACCTTCATTTTCTTCCACAAACCATATGCAACATGGTTCTCCCAATCCCTCAACAATGTAGTGGTGTCTACCTCCACATCACTATCACTATCATCAACATCATGTGAGCCTTCACCTGCCTTTTGTGTTGACTTACCACTCATAGATTCTTCAGCTGCTATCCTTGCACTCCTAGTTTGAACTGCCCCACATGTCGATTGGCCAATGTTTGATGCTTGGGGTGGCTCATTTACTACCTGCTGAACATGCGTAACATTTGGGGATTAGGACACCGGAGCTGTCACATCATCAACTTGTCCAATATTTGAGGCAGAAGGTACCTCAATAACTCAAGAATTGGTTCTAAACCAGTAACCACAACCTCATATGCATCTCATGTTTCAGTTCCCTCAACTACCTCTAGAACCACTACTGTTGCTCAACCTATGCACTTGAACATGTCTCTGTTGCCACTCCCTCTTGACCACATTCTTGAATTCTGTCTAAGGACACTGTACATGCACTAGTGTCACTTGGCACTCCCTCTTGACCATCTTCTTGAATTGGTTCTAATGAAACTGCACTTGCACCAGTGTCAGTTGTTCATTCCACCTATACATCTACCTGCTAACCAGTGTCAATTGTTCCTTCCACATTCTTTTAACTTCTCTGCTTCCTTTTATACACCACTCCAGTTTGTCTCGAACCCCCAACAACAGGTGCATTACTTGGAAGAATCGGTGGATTCTTCACCACTTGATCCACTTCCATATCATTGGTGCATCACTTGTTTGCTCGTTCGCAACACTAGATCTCGTCCTAACCATGATTCCCCAAACAATAACAAGACATACCATTCATAAAACAATAAGCATAATAAACACTACTCAGAGAACAATAATGAAAAAAACATTACTGAAACGTCACACAATATGACGTTGGAAAAATAAACTACATTGACAACACTGACATTGATGTGACAATGGTGGCACTACGTTGTGAATTTAAACTAACGTCAGAGTTTGTGATGTTGTAATGGTTAACAAACTACCAAATACTAGCAAATTAAGATAGAATGTATATTTCCACTGGATCTAACGTTGTAGAACAATGAAAACATTGCTATGTCTGACGTTCCAAAATTTAAAATATAAAGCTATGTAACGTCACCTTATTTGACGTTGTAACTCTATTAGAATGACTGCTTTCCTGACGTTGTGCAAGTTTTTTTTAAATTCCAGCAAACTATCCAACGTCATGAATTACAACGCTAAGACCAATGTTCCAACGTCAGAACATGTGACGTTGTAGGTGTGAAACTCTTCTTCTTCCATGCGACGAACGATTACAGTCGTCAGAAAAATTTGCGACAAACATAAAAAAACCACGAATATCCTACCAAATACCACTCAAAATAAGTAATGTCAATAAACCATAATCAATTACTTGTGTTGGTAGAAAATTTGTCTTCACCGGTACCACTCAAAATAAGCTGTGTTTTTTTATGGTGTTTGGTTCAAATGAAAAAAAGAGGGAAGAAATAAAATAAGTAAAGAAGGTTAGTTATTATTGTAAAAATTTAATGGTGATTAAAAAGTGTTAAAAGAAAAAAAAAGTTTTATTTTAGAATTTTAAAAAATTGAGGGACTAAAGTGTAATGTTTTAAAAAGTTATTTATGTTGAATAGGTGTCCTAAACCCAATCTGGTTGGACCGGATCCGACCGGGTCGGGTCATTTACCGTCTATTTTAGTTCGTGTAATAACTTTATTATGATTAATAAAAGCACTTCTGTTATTATATATTGTTTATCTTCATGTTATTGGTTGTGTATATATAGTAACGTCCCTAGTGTCAAATTGTGATAGAGAAACCATGATAGTGATTATGGTTGATGAGATGTCTAATCACTTTAACTAGTTTGATACTTAAATATCTCTAGTCGTATGTACTGTCAATTGGGACATTGATAGTATGATTAGACTAGAACGTATTGGATGTCCTCTATCTTATAGTAGGTAGGGATAGATCTTGTCTATAGAAGTGTAGAGACACTTGGACTTTACGTGGACATGTATTTGAGAATGCGTATGTTAGACTGACCCACTTACATTAAGTGTCGCACTATGTGCCAGTTGTGTATTTATCCTTTAGACCGAAGTCTTCATGGCATCACGACGTGGATTGTCATGCTTTGACACTATTGAGATTTCCCCTATTTATGGGGTGATCATGCGGTAGTGATTGAGCATAATACTGAAGCATGCAGAGTATACATGATTGGTCATCCGGGAATCGCGTATCCTATGATTGGGATTGAATATCTGAAATGGCCTTCTTATAAGGAATGTCTAGCTCTCACGAATCTTTGCAAAGTGGGAGTAAATGCGTTATTCCGAGAGAGCATGATATCCAGAGTATAAGATACGATCGTTAATGTATTGACACTTGAGATACGATCGTATGGATATTATTACAGCGGTAGGATTGTAATTTACTCGGTAACTATTTCACATGAAAGGTAGTAGTATCGCATTTGACTCTTATAATGATTGGGGGTCACGGTGTGTTGCTAGATGCTATCCCGTGATCGGTAGGCATGAAGGGCATTTTCATAATTTGCACTTTATGTCTACGGCCAACATATTCAGAAGCCAATCGGGTCACACATATATGAACATCGAGTCGGATTAAAATGTGGTTATAGTTGATAACCAAATAAGGAATGTTTATCTCTAGACTATAAAGGTTATAGTGGTAAATTAATATGGTGGTATTTACTTATTATGAATAAATAAAATTCAAGATATTAATTATACATAAAATATATTAATTAAATAATCATCCGGATGCCGATTAGTTGACATTTGGCGTGCGACTTTTAGGTGTATAAGATACACTTAGAGGAAACGCCACACACTGATGTGACGTCAACTTCTACCGCAGACACACTAGCACCTCAAAGATCCGCCAGGCAACGCCGTGAACCCGAAAGGTACACTGACGTGTATCTTATGGAAGATGAGGACCCTATAACTTATGAGAAAGTGCTATTAAGGCATGACAAAGAGAAATGACTGGAAGCCATGAATTCTGAAATGGAATCCATGAAAGACAACCGATTTTGGAACTTAGTTGATCCACCTGAAGGAATAGTTCCTATAGGGTGTAAATGGGTCTTTAAGAGAAATACCGACATGTCGGTGACGTGACTACCTACAAAGCTAGATTAGGGGCAAAAGGTAATAAGCAAAGACAAGGAGTTGACTATGATGAAATCTTTTCGCTTGTTGCCATGTTAAAATCCATTAGAATTTTTCTTTCTATTGCAGCATACCATGATTACGAAATTTGGCAGATGGATGTAAAAACAGCTTTCCTTAATGGGAATCCGTCCGAGGAGGTGTACATGACACAGCCTGAGGGTTTCACAACCAATGATGCCAGGATGGTGTGTAAACTGCAAAGATCCATTTATGGATTAAAGCAAGCTTCTCGGAGTTGGAATATTTGCTTTGATGAGATAATCAAACAGTTTGATTTCATCAGGAACGAAGATGAGCCTTGTGTTTACAAGAAGGTTAGTGGGAGTGCCATTGTGTTCCTAGTGCTATATGTAGACGACATATTGCTCATAGGGAATGATGTGGCTATGTTACAGTCAGTCAAAGCTTATTTATCCAAGAATTTCTCAATGAAGGACTTGGGTGAGGCAGCCTATATTTTAGGAATCAATATCTATAGAGATAGATCTAAGAGGTTGCTCGGTCTATCGCAATCCACCTATATAGACAAGATGCTGAAGAGATTCAGCATGGAGTAGTATAAAAGAGGATTTCTACCCATGTCACATGGGGTCTACCTGTCAAAGGGAATGAGTCCTAAGACAGTGGAGGAAAGGGCGCAAAAGAGTAAGGTCCCTTAAGCTTCGGCTATTAGATCTATCATGTACGCTATGTTGTGTACTAGGCCAGATGTCTCGTACCCTCTTAGTACGACTAGTAGGTACTAGTCCAACCCAGGTGATGGTCAATGGGTTGTAGTAAAGAATATTCTCAAGTACATAAGATGTACTAGGGATATGTTCCTGGTTTTCAGGAATGATGATTTAGTATTATGAGGTTACACAGATGCCAGTTTCGAAACTGACAAGGATGCCATCAAGTCACAATCTGGATTTGTTTTCATGCTTAATGGCGGAGTAGTGGAGTTCCAAGCATGAAACTACTACACACTCTACAACGGAAGCCGAATACATAGCAGTCTTGGAGGCGGCAAAGGAAGCAGTTTGGATGAAGAAGTTCATTACTTAACTTGGTGTGGTTCCCTCCATTGAAGGTCTAGTGCCACTGTACAATGATAACAATGGGGTGATATCTTAGTCAAAGGAACCAAGGTCTCATCAGAAGTCCAAACATGTGCTACAGCGCTATCACTTGATTAGAGAGATAGTAGATAGAGGAGATGTAAAGATAGAGAAAGTCCACACGGATGATGACATAGCTGATCCGTTAACCAAGGCGTTGTCACAAGCAAAGCATGAGAAACATGTTCACATGAAAGGGCTTAGGCATATGGGTGATTGGCTTTAGGGCCAAGTGGGAGATTGTTGAATAGGTGTGCTAAACCCAATCGGGTTGGACCGGATCCGACCGGGTCGGGTAATTTACAGTCTGTTTTAGTTCGTGTAATAACTTTATTATGATTAATAAAAAGCACTTCTGTTATTATATATTATTTATCTTCATTTTATTGGTTGTATATAAATAGTAACGTGCTTAGTGTCAAACTGTGACAGAGAAACCATGATAGTGATTATGGTTGATTAGATCTCTAATCACTTTAACAAGTTTGATACTTAAATGTCTCTAGTCGTATATACTGTCAATTGGGACATTGATAGTATGATTAGACTAGCACGTATTGGATGTCCTCTATCTTAAAGTAGGTAGGGATAGATCTCGTCTATCGAAGTGTAGAGACACTTGGACTGTACGTGGACGAGTATTAGAGAATGCGTACGTTTGACTGACCCACTTACATTAAGTGTCGCACTATGTGGCAGTTGTGTATTTATCCTTTAGACCGGAGTCTTCATTGCATCACGGTGTGGATTGTCATGTTTTGACAGTATTGAGATTTCCCCTATTTACGAGGTGATCATGATGTAGTGATTGGGCATTACATTGAAGCATGAGGAATATACATGAGTCGTCTGGGAGTCGCGTATCCTATGATTGGGATTGAATATCCAAAATGGCTTTCTTATAATGAATGTCTAGCTCTCGCGAATATTTGCAAAGTGGGAGTAAATGTGTTATTCCGAGAGAGCATGATATTCATATTATAAGATACAATCGTTAATGTATTGACACTTGAGATACGATCGTATTAGTACAGCAATAGGATGTAATTTACACGGTAACTCTTTCACATGAAAGGCGGTAGGTATTGCATTTGACTCTTCCAATGATTGGGGGTCACGGTGTGTTGCTAGACACTATCCCATGATCGTTAGGCATGAAGGGCATTTTCATAATTTGCACTTTGTGTCTACGGCCAACATATTCGGAAGACTATCGGGTCATACACATATGAACATCGAGTCATATTAAAATGCGGTTATACTTGATAACCAAATAAGGAAAGTTTATCTCTAGACTATAAAGGTTATAGTGGTAAATTAATATGGTGGTATTTATTTATTTTAAATAAATAAAATACAAGATATTAATTATACATAAATTATATTAATTAAAAAATATTCCGGATGCCAATTAGTTGACATTTGGGGCGCCACTTTTAGGTGTATAAGATACACTTGGATTGTGCACTTTAATTAATAAGATTACCATAATATTAATATTGGATATTAGTTGATTTATGGTAATAAGATAAATATATTCAATATAAGATATTGGAAATATTTAGTTTTTATTTAATATAAGATATTATAATAAAAAAGATAAATCAATTAAAGTAATTTTTCATATTTTATTAGGAAAAAGTTTTTCTCTTTCATCTATCTTCTAGTCTTCTAATCAGATTAGGGCACATTGGGGCGCCACCTCCTCTATATAAGAAAGGGTTGGCTAGCTCAATTGTACATCACAATTCCAAGAGCTAATAGTTCTTGCGTAAAATAGAGAGCTTCTTATAGGGAGTTAGAGAGAGAGGAAAAGGCCGGTCTAGCAGCCGGATTTTTCTGATAGCAATCCAAGGAGGATTCCGGCGAGGAGTTCGTGTGGATTAACAATAGAGGCCGGACACGTGGACGGCTTGTGCACAGGACTACTCTCAGTTGACGGTCAAAGCGACGATCTTATAGATCATCCAAGGTATATTCCGTCAAACTACTTAACGTGTTTATTGCGTTAAACGAATACGATCTAGAAAAAGGAAATCAAATTTTTAATTCCGCTGCGTTAAACTAGTGATTTCCTAACAATTTAATGTATGTGGTGCTTTTAGTGATTTAGTGGTGTCGTGAAGTAAATGAAAAATAATAAATTAAAGCGTACCAATAGAAAATATATGGTGCCAGCGTGCTGATAGAAGTCACGTCTAAAAACTGATACATCATTTATTATTTTGTCACTTCTGCCTCATTATAATTACAATAACTAAATGAAATTTTAACATATTCAATGACCACAAACATACAAAATGTAAACAATAGCATTTTTTGGATGCAAAAGAATTTCAAAAGTCAGACCAATGATACATTTTATTTGAAGGAAAATACAATGTCGACATTCTATTTAGTAACGTTTGCTGGGTTTGTATTTTTGTTTGTATTTTAATTAAAGTCTGTTTGGTAATGGGTTATAGCGAGGTCGGATCAGCACCTCGTCACGTATCGCCTCCATATCAGCACGGTAATAAATAAAGATAAAGAAATGCATCCTTTAATGGCCAGAACCCATAGTTCCCGGGATGCCCAGGCTCGGCCACCTTCTCCCGACCTCTACAGGTCGCCAAGTGCCTATGACCAACTCTGCCCGACCCTACAGGTCGACCTAAGTCCTCCCCGGACCAAACCTCTTTCACACACATTAGAATCGGATAAATGCGGAAAGAATCCTCAATCATAACTACTATGATGCTGGCATTCAAATATGTCCATAATTATCTTCTAAAATCAAGGGGATCAAATTATCATTATCTTTTCCATTGGGAACACGAAATCCAAGCCCAACTAGGACAAGGCCCACGGCGGCTTAGGGCATAACGCCACTCTATATAAACGATCCCTAAGGAACTACGAAGACTTGATTCCAATACACGCATTAGATACGTAGGTAGCTTGAGATACAGTTTCTCAAGTGCGGTCTAAACTACCACAAAACCCCCCTGTTTTTATTGTTTTTATTGTTCTTAAATCTTTGGCAGGTTGTTATTAGGAGAACAACCCTGGATTTTTCATCGACGATTTTCAGCATCATCAATTGGCGCTAGAATGAGGGCCTCCTACTGACAACTTTGTTCAAGATCCAATACCAAGAAATGCAATCAGGTCAACGGTTAATTTCTAAAAATTGATCCGTGAAAACAAAAATTCCACCGTTCATATTGAATAATAAGGAGGGACAAAGAATCCATCCAAATTTCGTGCCAATCGGAGTCTATTTCTATGCCCAATCGTCACCGGAAGTTGTTGCTGCTGCTGTATCATGAAAAAACTCAGCAGTCAGATCGGTGGTTTATTGCCAGAGATTGAACTGTTGAAACACAAATCCCACCGTTCATATTGACGAATAAGGAGAGATGAACAAGCCCTCCACATTTCCTACCGATCAGAGTCTGTTTCAATGCCCGATCATCACCGTAAAGTTGATGCTGCTACTGTATCACCAAAAAACACAGCAGTCACATTAGGGGCTGATTTCCAGAGATTGAGCGGTTGAAAAAATATTTCCACTGTTCATATTGAAGAAAAAGGAGCTATGATCAATCCCTCCAAATTGCGTTTTGATCGGAGTTAGTTTCCATGCCCGATCGTTGCCAGAAAGTTGCTACTGTAACACCAAAATCAGCTACGAGTTTTCTTCTTTATTCTCTAAGATCCGAGCCGAGCTCCCCAACTCTTCAAAATCCAAGCCGAACTTCCCAGCTCTCCATGATCCATGACGAGCTCCCCATCTCTCTAGATACGAGCTTTCAAGATACAAACTCTCTTCGGGTTTATTTCTACAACTTAAATGATCACACTACTAAAAAGAGTTGGGACAAGCTTTATTAATTTTGGAACTCTCCCGACCTAAAGAGTTGGGACGAGCTTTCATATTTGGAACTCGCCTTCGAGCGAGCCTTCTATAAGCCTGACTTCATTTCGGCATCATGTTTGTAACTCGCCTTCGGACGAGTCTTCTATAAGTCCGAATTTAATTCGGTATTATATTTGGAACTCGCCTTCAGGCGAGCCTTCTATAAGTCCGAATTTAATTCGGCATCATATTTGGAACTCGCCTTCGTGTGAGCCTTTTATATGTCTGAATTGAATCCGGCATTATGTTTGGAAATTGCCTTCAAGCGAGCCTTCTATAAGTCCGAATTCAGTTCGACATCATATTTCGAACTCGCCTTCGAGCGAGCCTTCTATATGTCTAAATTCAGTTCAGCATCATATTTGGAACTCGCCTTCGGGGGAGCCTTCTATAAGTCTGAATTCAGTTCGGCATCATATTTGTAACTCGCCTTCGGGCGAGCCTTCTATAAGTCCAAATTCAAATCGGCATCATATTTGGAACTCACCTTTGGGCGAGCCTTCTATAAGTCCAAATTGAATTCGGCATTATATTTGGAAATCGCCATCAAGCGAGCCTTCTATAAGTCCGATTCAGTTCGACATCATATTTGGAACTCGCCTTCGAGCGAGCCTTCTATAAGTTTGAATTCAGTTCGGCATCATATTTGGAACTTGCCTTCGGGGGAGCGTTCTATAAGGCTGAATTCAGTTCGGCATCATATTTGGAACTCGCCTTCGGGCGAGCCTTCTATATGTCCAAATTCAAATCGGCATCATATTTGGAACTCGCCTTCGAGCGATCTATCTATAAGTCTGAAATCAATTCGGCATCATATTTGGAACTCGCCTTTGAGCGAGCCTTCTATATGACCTATTTTAGTTCGGCATCATATTTAGAACTCGCCTTCGGTCGAGCCTTCTATAAGTCCGACTTTAGTTCGGTAGTATATTTGGAACTTGCCTTCGAGCGAGCCTTCTATAAGACCGACTTTAGCTTGGCATCATTTCCGGAGATCTCACCCCGAGAAAATCTTATGTAAATCAGCACTTTTGTTATTATATATCTTATTTATCTTCATGTTATTGAATGTATATATATAGTAACGTCCCTGCTGTCAACTGTGATAGAGAAACCATGATACTGATTATTGTTGATGAGATCTCTATTCACTATAACAAGTTTGATACTTAAATGTCTCTAGTCGTATGTACTGTCAAACGGGACATTGATGGTATGATTAGACTAGCACGTATTGGATGTCTTCTATCTTATTCAAGATAGGGATAGATCTCGTCTATCGAAGTGTATAGACACTTGGACTATACGTGGACGTGCATTAGAGAATGCGTACGTTAGACTGACCCACTTACATTAAGTCTCGCAGTATGTGGCAGTTGTGTAATTATCCTGAGACCGGAGTCTTCATGGCATCACAGTGTGGATTGTCATGCTTTGACACTATTCAGGTTTCCCCTAGCCATGGGGCGATCATGCGGTAGTGCTCGGGTGTGATATTGGAGCATGAGTAGGATACATGATTTTTTGTCCGAGAATCGCATATACTATGATAAGAAGTGACTATCCTAAATGGCCTTCTTATAAGGACTGTCTAGCTCTCGTGAATCTTTGCAAAGTAGCAGTAAATGAGTTATTCAGAGAGAGCGTGATATCCAGATTAAAAGATACGATCGTTGATGTATCGACACTCGAGATACGATCATATGGATATTATTACGGCGATAGGATTTTATTTACACGGTAACTGTTTCACATGAAAGGTAGTAGTCATTTCTTTTGAATCTTCCGATGATTGGGGGTCCCGTGATCGTTAGGTATGAAGGGCATTTTGGAAATTTGGACTTTGTGTCTACGGGCAACATATTCGGAAGCCTATTGGGTCACACACATAAGAACATCTTGCCGGAGTTATAGCCAAATAAGGAAAGTTTATCTCGACTATAAAGTGTTATAATGATTAAATTAATATGATGATATTTATTTATTATGAATAAATTAAATACAAGATATTAATTATATTGATTAATTAAAGAATATTCTGGATGCCAATATTGGCATATGGGACGCAGATGACTAGTGTATGTGATACACTTGGACTGTGTAATTTAATTAATAAGATTACCATATATTAATATATGATTTTGGAAAAATAGAATTATGGTAATAAGATAAAGATATTCAATATAAGATATTTGCAATATCTTAGATTTATTTAATATAAGATATTAAATTAAAAGAGATAAATCAATCAAAGTGATTTTCCTTATTTTATTAGGAAAAGCTTTCATTTCTCATCAATCTACTAGGAAGCTTCTCCTAATCAGATTAAGAGGCATTGGGGCGCATGTCACCCTATTTAAGGGAGGCTTGGCTAGCTTTTTTGTACATCACAATTCCAAGAGCTAATAGTTCTTGAGTAAAACAGAGAGTTTTTTCTAGTGAGATTTAGAGAGAGAAAAAGGCTGGTCTAGCAACCAGAATTTTCTAGTAGCAATCCAAAGGGGATTCCAGCGAGGAGTTCGTGTGGATATCGATAGAGGCCAGACACGTGGGCGGCTCGCGTGCGCTACTACTCTCCGTTGGCGGTCAAAGCGTCGATCTATTTAGATCTACCAAGGTAATCACCGTCAACTACTTAACGTGTTTATTGTATTAAACGAAGTCGATCTTGGGATCAGAAATTAATTTTTTGAATTCCGCTACGTAGAATAGTTGATTTCCTAACAGTGGTATCAGAACAAACTTCAAACTTAAGCAATATGCACTAATTAAATTGCATAGTAATTAATCGATATATGCAAGATCTAGATTCACGAAACACGGAAAACAAAAAAAAATAGAATTGAGAGGAACATTTTATTATGTTTTGATGATGGCCATACTAACTGTTTTAGCAAGCCTGAAATAAGTTAGAATTCTCTATATAAGTCCTTACTTAGAGTCTGACATATTGTATAAGTTGAGTCAGACAAGTATTGTACTAGTTGGTAGGATGGAAAAGTAAAACAGAGTTCCGGCAGAGTGAAGCCAACCAAGTACCAGCAGAGAAGCATTAAGACATTATGGTCTGACTTATAACCAAGGAAGTCTGTGATGACCTTGGATAAGTCTAAGTTATAATTCAAATGAAGAAATACATTGTCAAATATGGTGTGCACATCTCACCCAAATCAAGGATCAGTGAAGTACCAGAATTACCTAAAAGATCAAAGAAAATAAGAATGCAGTAAACCGGCAGAGTGAACTGACTATCGGCTGAGCAAAGAAAAATTAGTGAAGGAAGAACTAAGACAGCTAAGTCAGGAGAATCACTTAACCATTCAGGGAATGGCCAAGTAAACTTTACTTCCTCATATATCAAATGATGAAGATCAAGCATTAAATGCACAATCAACTGAGGATCAATCAAGGACGGATTTTACGATATACGTTTTATCATTGAAAACAAACTTGACGAATCAAACTTTCTCGATTGGGAATGAAATCTCAAAATCGTTTTAAGACATGAAGGCATTGGCTTTGTCTTGGAAACAACCTTAACCAAAGATCACGAAGATGCTACTAATGAGTAGTCGGTTAAGAAGCATTTAGAACACTGTTCTGATAGTAATGAGGCTACTTGCATCATGCTTGCTTCAATGACACCGGAACTTCAGAAACAGCATGAGTCCATGGATGCTCATACCATTATGGCACACCTGAAGGAGCTCTATGCTTCTTTGTCTCAAATTGAGAGGTATGATGTCTCAAAGGCGTTTTTTGGTTGCAAGATGACTCCGGGTTCTCCGGTTGGGTCACATGTGCTAAAGATGATCGGATACATAGAGAGGCTTGAGAAGCTTGGCCATAAGATGGAGCGTGACTTGAGTATTAACCTGATTCTGCAATTTCTACCGGACTCTTACTCGCAGTTTGTGATGAAATATCACATGAACAAGATTGATTGCTCCCTCACGGAGTTATTGAACATGCTCAAAACTACTGAAGGCACTGTTGGCAAGAGTAAGCAAGTGTTGCTCGTGACATCTTCCAAGGGCAAGAAAAAGGCCCAAAAGAAGACCAAGAAGGTGAAGGAGGCTCCTCAGCTGCAGCCTAAGATAGCCAAAGGAAAATCCAAGGATGCTTGCTTCTATTGTGGCCAGACTGGTCATTGGAGGAGAAACTGTAAGCCTTTCTTGAGCACCAAGAAGACTAAGCTTAATGATGCTTCGACTTCAGGTATGTTTATGATTGAGATCAATGTTGCTTCTTCTAAGTCAAACCACTGGGTATTAGATACTGGATGTGGTTCTCATATGTGTACAGATATGCAAGGACTAAGGAGGACTAGAGATCTGAGGAAAGGAGAAATGGATCTGCGCATTGAGAATGGAGCAAATGTTGCTGCCCGAGCCGTAGTAGTTTATTTTCTTTTATTGCCTAGTGGGCTAGTACTTGAGTTAAATACCTGTTATTTTGTTCCTGCTCTTATGAAGAGCATTATTTCTGTTTCTGCATTGGATGTTGAAGGATTTTCTTTTACGTTTAAGAATAAATGTTGTTTTTTTCACGTGATGGAATATTTTATGGTACTGGCAAACTTGACAATGGTCTCTACTTATTAGATGTGAATGTTGATATACTTACTGTAAAAAATAAGAAAGCTAAAAAAAGTGACTTGAAAGAATCCTACTTGTGGCATTGTAGAATTGGCCATATAAATAAAAGTCGCATTTCCAAACTCCATAAAGATGGAATGTTGGATGACTTCGATTACGAATCATTTGATACATGCGAAGCTTGTTTACTTGGCAAGATGACAAAGTCACCATTTATTAGTAAATGGATAAGATCCAACGAATTGCTTGAGCTTATACATACAAATGTTTGTGGCCTAATGTCAATTAAAGCCAAAGGAGGATACTCTTATTTCATCACCTTCACTGATGGACATTCTCGATATGGTTATGTATACTTAATGAAGTATAAATCTGAAGCCTTTGAAAAGTTCAAGGAATTCAGAAGTGAAGTGGAGAAACAACTATGTAAGGAAATCAAAAAACATCGATCCGATCAAGGTGGAGAATATGAGAATTTCAAGATTACTTACAGGAGAATGGGATTCTACCTGAATTGACTCCACCCGGGATGCCTCAAATGAAAGGCGTGTCTGAGAGGAGAAATCGCACTTCGCTAGACATGGTGTGATCCATGAAGAGCTATGTAGTTCTTTCAAAATCATTTTGGGGGTATGCTCTAGAAACAACATCATATACACTTAACAGAGTTTAATCAAAGACGTCTGACTCTACCCTATATGAGGTATGGCATAAGAGAAAGCCGAGTCTGGCATATCTTAAACCTTGGGATTTTCCGACTTATGTGAAGCTGATGATGCACGATAAATTAGAGGCCAGATCTCACAAATGTCTATTCGTGGGCTATCCTAGAGAAACTAGATGATACAATTTTACCATCCGGGAGAACAAAAGGTGTTTGTCGCTAGGACTAGCCACTTTCTAGAGAAAGAGTTTATTCTAGATAGGGTCAGTGGGAGTAAGATTGATCTTGAAAAAAATTCAAGAACCACTTACAGACAACAGTCAGTTGATGGAAGTAGAGCAGACACCACATACAGATGAGGTGCAAACAAGTTCTCTAGAAACATAGACACCTCGAAGATCCACTAGGGAACGTCATGAACCCGAAACATTTACTGGCATATATCTCATGGAAGATGAGGACCCAAAAACTTATGAGAAGGTGTTGATCAGGGATGAAAAAGAGAAATGGCTAAAAGCCATGAATTCTGAAATGGAATCCATGAAGGACAATCAAGTTTGGAACTTAGTTGATCCGCTTATAGGAATAGTACCTATATGATTCAAGTGGTTCTTTAAGAGAAAGACGACATGCATGGTAATGTAGTTACCTATAAGGAAAGGTTTGTGGCAAAGGGTTATAAAAGACAATGAGTTGATTATGACGAAACCTTTTCCCTAGTAGCCATGTTGAAGTCTATTAGAATTATGCTTGCTATTGCAGCATACCATGATTATAAGATCTGTCATATGTATTTGAAAACAGCTTTCTTAACGGGAATCTGTCTAAGGAAGTGTACATGACACAACCTAAGGGTTTCACAACCGATGATGCTAGGATGGTGTGCAAGTTGCAAATATCCATTTATGGATTGAAGCAAGCTTCTTGGAGTTGGAATATTCATTTTGATGAGACTATCAAATAGTTTGATTTCATCAAGAACGAATACGAGCCGTGTGCTTACAAGAAATTTAGTGGGAGTGCCGTCGTTTTCTTAGTACTTTTTGTAGATGACATATTGCGCATCGGGAAATATATTACTTTGTTACAGTCAGTTAAAGTTTGGTTATCTGGGAACTTCTCTATGAAGGACTTGGGTGAAGTATACTATATTCTAGGAATCAAGATCGATAGAGATAAATCTAAGAGGTTGCTTGGTCTGTCAAAATCCACCTATATAGACAAGATGCTGAAGAGATTCAGCATGGAGAAATCCAAGAGAGGATTGCTACCCATATCACATGGGGTCTACTGGTCGAAGGAAATGTCTCCTAAAACAGAGAAGGAAAGGGCGCAAATGAGTAGGATCCCTTATGCCTCGGCTCTTGGGTCCATCTTGTACGCCATGTTGTGCATAAGACCGGATGTCTCGTACCCTCCAAGTATGACCAGTAGGCTTCAGGAAAATCCAGGTGAAGGTCATTCCATTGCAGTCAAGAATATTCTCAAGTACATGGGACGTACTAGGGATACGTTCCTGGTTTTCGGGGACAATGATTTGGAATTACGAGGTTACACAGATGCCAGTTTTCAAACTGACAAGGATGACTTAAAGTCGCCGTCTGGATATTTTTCATGCTTAACAGTGGAGCAGTGAGCTGGAAGAGTTCAAAGGAGGAGACTGCTGCATATTCTACAACGGAAGCCGAGTATATCATAGCCTCGGAGGTGGCAAAGAAAGCGGTTTCGATGAAGAAGTTCATTACTGAACTTGGTGTGGTTCCTTACATTGAAGGTCCAATCCCATTGTACTATGATAACAATGGGGCAATTGCTCAGTCAAACGAACCAAGGTCTCATCAGAAGTCCAAACATGTACGACAGAGCTAACATTTGATCAGAGAGATAGTTGATAGAGGAGATATAAAGATAGAGAAAGTCCACACGGATGATAACATAGCTGATCCGTTATCCAAGGCATTGTCATAAGAAAAGGATGAGAAACATGTTCACATGCATGGGCTTAGGCATATGGGTAATTGGCTTTAGGACAAGAGGGAGATTGTTGAAATGGTGTCCTAAACCCAATCATGTTGGACCGGATCTAACCGGGTTGGGTCGTTTACGATCCTATTTTAGTTCATGTAATAACTTTATTATGATTAATAAATGCACTTTTGTTACTATATATCTTGTTTATCTTCATGTTATTGAATGTATATATATATATATATATATATATATATATATATATATATATATATATATATACGTCCCCGGTGTCAAACTATTATAGAGAAACCATGATACCGATTATGGTTGATGAGATATCTATTCACTATAACAAGTTTGATACTTAAATGTCTCTAGTCGTATGTACCGTGAAACGGGACATTGATGGTATGATTAGACTAGCACGTATTGGATGTCTTCTATCTTATTGAGGATAGGGATAGATCTCATCTAAGTGTAGAGAAACTTGGACTGTACGTGGATGTGTATTAGAGAATGCGTACGTTAGACTGGCTCACTTACATTAAGTGTCGCACTATGTGTCAATTGTGTATTTATCCTTTAGACCGGAGTCTTCATGGCATCACGGTGTGGATTGTCATGCTTTGACACTATTGAGGTTTCCCCTAAAAGTGCATGGGGCGATCATGTGGTAGTGCTTAGGTGTGATATTGAAGCATGCATATGACACATGATTGTTCGTCCGGGAATCACATATCCTATTATTATGAGTGAATATCTGAAATGCCCTTCTTATAAAGAATGTCTAGCTCTCGTGTATCTTTGCAAAGTGGGAGTAAATGAGTTATTCCGAGAGAGTGTGATGTGCAGATTATAAGATACGATCATTGAAGTATCGACACTCGAGATACGATTGTATGGATTTTATTACAGCGATAGGATTCTATTTACACGGTAACTGTTTTATAAGAAAGGTAGTAGTCAATGCTTTTGACTCTTTCGATGATTGGGGATCACGGTGTGTTGCAAGAAGCTATCCCGTGATTGTTAGATATGAAGGGCATTTTCGTAATTTGCACTTTGTGTCTACGGCCAACATATTCGGAAGCCTATTGGGTCACACACTTAAGTGCATCTAGCCGGATTAAAATGCGGTTATAGTTATAACCAAATAAGGAAAGTTTATCTCGACTATAAAGTGTTATAGTGAGTAAATTAATATGACGGTATTTATTTATTATGAATAAATGAAATACAAGATATTAATTATATTGATTAATTAAAGAATATTCCGGATGCCAATATTGGCATATGGGGCGCAGATGACTAGTGTATGTGATACACTTGGATTGTGCAATTTAATTAATAAGATTACCATATATTAATATTGGATATTAATTGATTTTGGAAAAATAGAATTATGGTAATAAGATAAAGATATTCATTATAAGATATTGGCAATATCTTAGATTTTTTTAACATAAGATATTAAATTAAATGAGATAAATCAATCAAAGTGATTTTCCTTATATTATTAGGAAAAGGTTTTCTTTCTCATTAATCTACTAGGAAGCTTCTCATAATCAGATTAGGAGGCATTGGGGTGCAGGTCACCCTATTTAAGGGATGCTTGGCTAGCACTTTTGTACATCACAATTATATGAGCTAAAAGTTCTTGTGTAAAATTGAGAGCTTTATCAAGTGAGATTTAGAGAGAGTAAAATGCCGGTCTAACAACCGGATTTTTCTATTAGCAATCCAAAAGGGATTCCGGTGAGGAGTTCGTGTGGATATCGATAGAGGCTGGACACGTGGATGGCTCGCGTGCACTACTACTCTCTGTTGGTGGTCAAAGCGTCGATCTATTTAGATCTACCAAGGTAATCACTGTCAACTACTTAACATGTTTATTGTATTAAACGAAGTCGTTCTTGGGATCAGAAATAAATTTTTTAAATTCCACTGCTTAGACAAGTTGATTTCCTAACGGTAGTATCAGAGCGAACTTCGAACTTAAGCAATGCGCAGTGATTAAATGATAGATGCATGATCTAGATTCGCGAAACATGGAAAACAAAAAAAAATAGAATTGGGTAGGGAGCTAGGCAGATCGGCGGCGGCTCCCCACCGTGTGACCGCCGGCGGCGGCGGTGCCCTAGAGTTATGCCGGAGGCTGGTGGTTCTTGGTGGATCCCAATTTCATTTTTCATTTTGGGATATTTATTGTGCATTGATATCTCCTTAGTTTAGTAATGTCATCTGGCTAACTAATGGTTCAAATAGTTTAGGCCATTGGGATGCCACATGGCATTAAAATAAAATTGGTCTTACCAAACTTTGTTTGGAATAGGTCTAGGCCCTTTCCAAAATATTTGATTTGGAATAAGGCCTAGGCCTAGGCCCTTTTCAAAATTTTAATTTTGGAAAGAGCCAGGGAAGATGCCTTTTGGTTTTGAAAACCAAAGGCATCCATTTTTATTAACAATCAAAAGGAAAGAAACTAAAAGGGACCAAAGTTTAATTTTGATTTAAAATTTGAATAGCTCTTATTAATTAAAATTAAAATTGACATCGATTAAAATTAATCGTTAATTTTATTTCGATTGTAGTCATTTAATTAATCAAATGATGATTGATTAATTGATTTGACAAGATGCAATTAGTTAAATTATTTAATTTATCTTTCTCATAAAATATTATTGTGGATTAGATGTGTAGATATAATATGATTATATGAACCTCGATTGATCATTGACTCGACCAAAAGGACAGATGGGAGTGATTTACTTTATGTTCGTTTTTCAAATTGTCCTAGGCAGTTTTGAAGAATGTGACCTAGTTTACTTTCTACACATATCTCATTCCCATTAGCTCCCCCCATGTGCGGCGGGTGTAATTATTGATTAGATAGATTATTATGTAACAATAATGGAGCAAGACGTTTAAGACCAAGGAATGATAAAGATCCCATTGGTGATGGAGCATTAAAAAAAGGGTAAACCCTACCCCCGAGGGTCCCCATACTCCCGATCCACAGGTGTATGGAGATGTAAATCTGGGTACCTAGTAGCTTAGAACACAAGCTGCCCATTAACAGGAGACAAAGAGCGATTCGCCCCTTGTGGGGTTCGAACCTTAGACCTCCCGCTCCTGTTCAGGCTGTTTTTAAACACCCATGCCCATTGGCGGTTGCGGTAACCTTAGATTGTGACCAGCGGTTTCGTCTGTTTGTATTCGAAACCGCACCTAGGAAAAGTCAATGATCATACCGTTTATTTTGGTGCACGGAATGGTGTTTGTTTTACTTTATATTGTTAACGTAGAAATATGCACATTTAGATGACACCATGATTTAATTAAAAATAATTAATTAAGTGAATTAATTTAAAATTATTCCCACGACAAAAATCGTGTTAAAATTGTCTCCTAATGTTATAATGACGGTGATGAGCCCTTGTTTGGATCCAACTGATCGGCCCTCGTCGTTGACCTACCTTGGGTATATTGTTATTATCGAGATATGAGATCTCATGAATATTTGGGTTATGACTCGACTAGAATCTTATGGTGATTGGCCCAAGTCAGGACCATCTGATTTTAGAGACAAGGGGTTGACTATCACATAGAGATGTGAATTGTCAAAGAGTTGACTAGTCAACCATTGGGAGCCGCATATGATGCGGCTAGTAGTAGTACCTACATTTCGAAATTGTCTCGATTGATTGGTCCACATCGGGAATCAAGATAACTAGTTTAATATGCGAGGTCACCAAAACTTCTGACTCAGTTTGCCAAAATATGACATCCGCGCCCTCTGCGTCGGACCAAACGAACGTGCCTGTGAAATTGTCTGTAGGCCAGACAAGTCGAGCTCCGGAGGGCGGACTCCACTCAAATCACTTTGACTGAAACTTGAGCTCCACAGGTCAGACTCAACCTAATCAGCAAAGACCAAACTAATAATGTTTGCGTGACAGACTCAAATAATTAAGTCTATAGGCCAGACTCGGGATTAGACAAACAAACAACCAAGTATGCCATACAAAAACTATAAGTTAGTGCATCACATACTAAGGGGAAAGACGTCCCAGTTATAAAGCACTCAAGAGACTGAAAGTTCAAATTAAGAAAACGATTGGGTTTAGGTCACTATTTCAACAATCCAAACACAAATTTTAAGGTTTGAACTGCACAATGATCCATTCCAAAAAAAAAAAACAAAAACCATACGAATCAAACATGATCCATAAAAACCAAATCAAACCAAATCTTTATACAAACAAGATCCAATCATTAATCAAAATTGATAAAAACACTGATCCAAACAAGATCCAAAGATGAATCAAACAAAGATAAATAAATCCAAACATGCACAACAATAAAAAGTAGCGAGTTTTAATGTTAACAGACTAAAAGTAATGAAAATGTGCACCAATAACTTCTTTTAGCTGGTCTTCTTTTTGGCCCTTGTTATTTTCGCCCTTGTTCTTCTGGCTCTACCTCAACCGGAACATCCGATCTACATACCCCGGTTACCAAGAACTCGTAAGCCATACCAACCGCCTTCAACATATCTTTCTTATTCATCTTCAAATGAATTTTCATGACACCATCTAGCGCGCTTATAACCTTGATCATGATTTCATCATCTTATATGGAAACACACAAATTTAAAATATGTACTGACTTAGTGGAAAGCACGTCAACAAATTGGAAAACACTTCATACCTCTCTTGAATGTCATCGCTTCCGTTTACTCACACCTGACAATAGAAGCACAACAATTGATCGATACCACGTCATGTAATCACGAGTGGTTTCCCACTCAAATATAGCCTTTCCGATCCATTTTGTTTTATGCACTAGTTGATTAACATAATTGTGGAAATCATCTTCACATGTATAGTATGTGACTATATGTTCTTTCGAATTCTCACTTCTAGTTGCTGTCATCAGAGGGATTGACGATTATGGTATGGATTGGACATGTCCGAAATGACGGACGTCGTGTTTGGGATGATAAGGCTCAACAATATCTAGTGTCCTTAAACACCCGTAATACCAACATATTTTGTCATCGGACAATGTTTTGATATTTTTATATGCATTCCACACAACCTGCAGCAATGATAAGTGTTAAAGGCAAAACTCAACAAAATTGAACATTGTCATCCAATGAACCGTCTTACATATCACGCTTTCATCAAGGTCAAATCCTCTCTCAAATGCCATAGTGTAGTCACCGCAATTGACTTTTTCATTCTTCTGATAGATTTCCACTTCGTTGACAAAACCATCTCTCCTTCCTTGTATGCATCAGTTTGGGGGAGTAATGAAAATGTTCATAAATCCATACCTACATAAAAGTACTCAAAAAGTTGTCAAAGTATTCATGAAAACCATCAAAACCCAAAGAAACTGAAATATACACTGATTCCTCAAAGAGTGCATGGTAGCCGGACACTTCTGCAACCATGAAAAAAGTTGCCTTCAAAATTTTCCGGTACATATTCGCAAGTGCCTCAACACCCCAAGCCCACTCATGCACTGTATCGAAATCCTTAAAAAATGAAGATACGCTACACGTATCTTGTCTCCAGACCGGTCTTGGAAAAGGGTTTCACTCCATCCTGTCCACTCTTACCCGCAAGATTGCTTCTCAGCCAACCTCTCGACACCCTTGCCTCACTATTATGGTCAAACTTGGTACCCACTACATCTGAATCGTATTGTTAAGAACATTTTATTTGTTTTGATGATGGGCCATACTAGCTGTTATAGCAAGCCTGAAATAAGCAAGAAATATCTGTATAAGAATTTAATTAGTGTCTGACATGTTGTATAAGTTCAGTCAATCAAGCATTGTACTAGACTGGTAGGATGGCTCAGTGAAAGACTGAAGATCGGCTGAGTGAAGACAGCCAAGTACCGGTAGAGTACAGTGAAGACTTATGGACAGACCTACAACCAGGGAAGTTTGTGATGACCCTGGGTAAGTCTAAGAAATATTACAAGTGATGAAATCTAGTCATTTTCAATACGGTGTACACTGATCTCACCCAAATCAAGGACCAATGAAGTACATGCATACACATACATTGAAAATCAAAGAAAGAAAGGAAACAACAAAACAACTAAGTAAAAGCTCTATCGGCTGACTATCAGAAAAAAAAAACGGTGAAGAGAATCTCAACAGCAAAGTAACAGCCTATAAGCAGATTCACTGAACCGGTAAAGCAACAGGCAAGTGAAGTATGTTATCTGTATTTTATTCTGAACGTGGTAATTAAGAAGATCAAGCAAATTAATGTAGAATCAATCAACGACGGATTTTATGAAGAACGTTTGAAGAAAATCCATATCACTGAAATCAAGGAGAATAAAATCAAGGAAAAATCAAAGATTAACTCAAGGGTTATTCTCATCATTAAATAGCCAACGGACGGAATTTCAAATTCAAGGATAATCAATGCTATAAATAGAAGGCATTGACAGACAAGAAAAATACACACAAAATACGAAAACACTGAGAAAATTCAAAGTGATGATACTCTATCAATATCAAAAGCCTTTCTTTTGAACTGAAAAGAAATATCTAGAAGATCAACTCGGTATTTAAAGCTACAAATCTACATCAATCACAAAGATTGATCACCTCTCTATGAATCTTCTTCACACCCATCTAAAGCAATTGAATCAGGTCGTCTGAGAAGGAATTGCAACCTTTGTGATAGCTGCTGAAAGATTTGTTCTCAAGGAGCAGTGTTAAAGACTGAGTCACTAAAGATTTTGTAGCCAGGGAGTGATAGTCTTGAGATTGTGAAGCTTGTGTAGCCAAGGACAATCATACTATTGCATTGGTGAAAGACAATAGTGAATTCCTCTAATCATCACATGAGAAGAGTGGATTAAGGGATTACACCACCCTGAACCATTATAAACCTTTGTGTCCATTTACATACTGCACTTTACCTTGTAGCATTTCATTAATGCATTTTGGTTATATTCTGGGTGTGCTTAAACCACTTTGAAACATTTTTTAAAAAGAGACTTATCCGCTGCCCAAAATCTTTTAAACAAGAAAAAGTTTTGGAAACTCCAATATAGTCATTCACTGCCCCCCCTCTGACTATACTCTCACATTTCTTTGGGACCAACAATAGGTATCGAAGCAGTGTTCCTAGTATCAGAACATGTGCAGGTCTGATTTCTGTAACAAGGAGATCACACACTTTCAAAGTAGTTTTTCAAAAAGTTGTCTTATATATACTTCTATTTGTCTGTGATGATGGACTCTTCAAATTTCATGTCTAAAGTACATGTATTCAATGTTAACAATTTTGATGAATACAAAATTAGAATGTTATGTCATCTTGCAGCAACTCATGAGGAGATGCTGGATGTTATTAACGATGGCCCAATCAAGATGTAATATTCCGATTCTCGGGAAAGGGCAGACGTGTCAATTTGCGAGAACGAAATATTATATTTATTCCTTATGGAATTTAAGTATTTTATTTATGTATATATATATATATGCGAGTATGTATATATATGTAGATTTGGGGCCGATTGGTATTTTTATGGAATATTAGGGTGTTAACCACAAGATTATTTAGTGGAGAGGTTATTATTTGGAAATAACCTCCCATTAATCAAAAGGGAGTTTCAGCTTTTGCTTTGTACGTTAAAAAAAAAAAAAAAGAGGAGAGGCGCCCGTTGAGAGCAAGTGGTAGGGAAGAAGAAGACTTTTGCTAATTCCCGGTTCGATACTTCACCGTTTGTAGTTCCGTTTGAAGCAGGAGAATTGTGGAATAACAAGGATCGTTTTGATATCGCTTGGTTACCAAAGCCGCATTTTTGCTGAATTTCGGATCGCTCGGGCGCATCGTAAGGAGAAACCCTTACGTTTCGGCTTTTGGATATGTGGTATTTGTGTTGATTCTTGTTGTTTTGGGGACTTAAATTACGTTAAATTGATGTCTATGAGATGGTTGAGGTTTTGGTATGGATGGTAGATTATTTCGACACGATTAGGTTGAGAAAGATTGGGTTTTTAATTGAAAATCGAAGGAAAACGATGAAGGATCGCGTTTCGCTTTCTCGGAAATTCCCGTGTCGGACGGGCGTCCGGTTTTCGGACGGGCGTCCAACCTTGGACGGGCGTCCGGGATCCTCGGACGGGCGTCCGAGGTGCGCTTTTGATACAGATTGAAAAGGGATGTCCGGACGGGCGTCCACTTTTTGGACGAGCGTCCGTGGACTTCGTACGGGCGTCCGGTCCTTCGTACGGGCGTCCACCCGGAGCCGGTCTCCCGGCCTTATTTAAATTGGCTTTCGACTATCGTTTAGGGTTGTTTAATCAACCTTAACTCTTTGTAAACGTATTATTATTTTAGTATAATACCTTTAAACTTTACTTAAGCTAGAATTGGTCTCTTGATCATGATGAGTGTGTGTCGGTAAGGGAATGTTATCTAAATGAACTAGAGGGCTAGTTAATCACCTAATACTACACAACTTGCTAGATAAAAGATTAAACACCATGTGGTCTTGGGTAGATCCCGAAGATCTATAGCGTGATGTGTGAACAGACAAATAAAGTGAGTGTCCTATCGGCCCGCAGCCTATAGCATCGCCGTACGTTCACACTATCGGAACCGGTTATTGTATCCCGAAGATTTCAATACGTTCCGTGGTTATTGTATCCCGAAGATTTCAATATGTCACGTTCCGCCTTGATAGCATGTTGTAACAAAGATAAGTTTAAGTAGCTACAGCTTAGGCATATCGGGAGATGTAACCTTTATGCGTAGAATCGAGTCTCGTCTTGCCTTTTGATAGAACTCTAATAATAGTAAACCTTATATTCTAAGCTTAAACGTACTTCTCTTCTTTACCGAGTATTATATACTTACCCCTTGTGCATGTTTTTGGTTATATGTGCTTGGGGGTGAGAAGGCGAACAGAGTACGAGTATTTCGAGGAGTATGTCCCTGAGGAGGATCTCTGAGCTTGATATTTCATTTTGCACTTTTGTTTACATTGGCGATGTTGCACTTTTTTTTATATATACTTTGTTCATAGTACTTTGGGATGACGTGTGATCATCTTTATTTCTTATTTCATAGTATTTCGTTTGGACTTTCGGGGGATTTCGCTTGTATTGTTTTGATACACTTTCGACTTTTAGTACCTTTTCGTATTCTAGTATCTTTATGGATATTCATTACCCGAGCATTAAATTCCGCGCGCTTTGATTGTATTGATTGTAGGCTTACATATATAAATGAATTAAATTTTATTTATATATGTGCCGAACGTCGTATTTCCGGATAAGGGCTCGGTATCCGGGAACGGGCGTTACGCTTGGTATCGTAGATACGTGTTCCTTAGGCTTCTATTCTTTGAGTTTAACTCAATCTATCTTTAGATCCTTAGTAACACTCGGTTCTCTTGGTTGTCGTGATGAGTAGAAACACAAGATCGAAGACTTTGGCTCTTGGTAATCGCCATCCGAGAGGGGTGAAACCTCTGTGGTCGTCGCAGCTTGTCACCGCCGCCTCGCACAGCCTACACCTTCACCCGAGCCGGAGCAGATCAACATCGACTCCACCACCACCTCCTCCACCCGTGGTTAACCATGCAACGTCACTTTGGCCCTCTTCGTATCAACCCGTGTCGGGGCGCTTTCCAGCAGAGGACGGTTGTTTATCCACCACCGGTGACACAGCACCACAAACAGCTATCCCCGCATGGTTTTCAGCAGCCACGCACCCTCCGCCGTATCCTCCGCAAGCACCCAAAGGTATCCTCCTTATCGCCGAGCATCGAGCTCCGTATTACTATCGCCAGAATGCCGCAGTACCCCTTGGTCATTCCCCGGTCTATCACCTTTCGTGCCACCGGTTCAAGAAGAAGCCAGCAGCAGATACCCTATGGTTACCCTCCGGTTTACCCACCGCTAGGCCGGTTGTTGAGTCAAGCACCATCGCAGATTGGCACACTAGGCCGAGAAGAAACCGTATGCAAGATTTTTATGGGAATGTGGAACATGCAAAGGCCGAGGAACGGATCGAAGTTTTGAGAAATCTTGCAGAATATAGGTGTTCCCGAGACAGAGATGGCCCGCTTAGCGGTCGGCTTTCTTTTAGGTTCGGCCGAGTCTTGGATAGATGCGCTCGTAGTAGCAACGGCAAGGTAACAGATTGGGCGGCTTTTAAAGCCATGTTCTACAACGAGTACTTTCCGGCAACGGTACAAGCGTAAAAGGCTAGCCGCTTCGAAACTTCAACAAGGCGATCAAATGACAGTTGTCCCAAAGACACAAATCGGTTCAATGAGTTAGGAAGATTTTATCCGGAGTTGATGCAAGTGGAAGAACGAAAAATGGCCCGTTACAAGGACGGTTTGGCACATGGGATTCAGTCCGGGCATGCTAGGCTTTACCGCAAGGAATATGGCGGAGCTACCGAATAAAGCCTTGGAAGTCGAGACTTTCGTGAGAGAGCTACAAAGTGGTTGTTGGTAATAAAAGAAGCTTTGAAACAAGTCGTGGCAAAGGCGCAGGGCTCCGCAGCCAGCCAGCTCAGAGGTTTCCCGCACGCACGCCAGCTAGACCACCGGTTGGTGCCCCATCGCCAGCCAAAGCCACCGGCGCCTAGACCACCGCTGGCGCTCCACCGGCAAACTAGGCCACCGGCTACCTCGTGTTGTTTCTTTTGTGGCGAGCATGGTCATTACTCCAGAATTGTCCACGCAGGGTAGCCGCGTGCTCAGCAGTCACCTAGCAGAGCAGGTCCAAGTAAGCAAGTGCAGATGTTTGCTATGGATGCCGTAGAGTTTGAGCCGTAGGATGATGTGATCTCGTGTACCTTTTATGTTTGATTTTGTTCTTTTGAGTTATTTATGGCATGCTTGGAACATGTTGTAACTTTAGTTAATTGGACAAATGCATGATAGGTATGATAAGAGTAGGCAATCTAAAGTCGTGGCCTTATTTGATACAGAGCTTCAACCACCTTTGTGTCCTCTAGGATTGCTAAGAAACTAGATTTACCTATGGAGCATTTGAGAGATACTATGGAGATTGTTACACCACTAGGCAAGGTAAATAAGGTGGTTAAGATGATACCACAAGTGGATGTTCGTGTTGGACCTTATCGCAAGAGTGACTTCACGGTTATGGATTTCTCGTACTTTGATGCGATTCTTGGGATAGACCGGCTATCCAAGAATTATGTTCACTTAGATTGTAGGGCCAAGAGAGTTACTTTCGTAGTCCCGGGGAAAGCGATAAGACTTATCGTGGGGAACGTCACAAAGCCAAGCAAGAAGAGACATCCTATCATTTCAAATGGTCAAGGCCATCGTGGCATGTCGAAAGGATGTGAGGGCTACTTGTTGTACGCAAGTGGATGTGGAACAAGCAAAGCCTAAGTTGGAAGATACTAGAGTGGTCGAGATTATCCGCAGGTTTTTCCGTATGAGTTGCCAGGGAACATGCCGCACAGGGCCATTGAGTTTGAGATACGCTTAGTTCCTGTGGGCGGCACCAGCTTGCCAAGGCACCATACAGATGGCACCGGCTGAATTGAAGGAGTTGAAGGCTCAACTCAAGGAGATGTTGGAAAGGAACATCATTCACCCCGACTTCACCTTGGGGAGCACCAGCTTTGTTTGTGAAGAAGAAGGATGGCGATGCGGATGTGTATTGACTACGGTGGCTTTGAACAATCCGACTATCAAGAATAAGTACCCACTACCGAGGATAGATGACCCGTTCAATCGCTTGCGGTGGTCGGAAAGTGTTTTCAAAGATTGATTTGCGGTCGCTACCATCGCTAAAAGTTAAAGTGGCGTATATTCCGAAGACAAAGATTCAAGACTAGATATGGACATTATGAGTTCCTTGTTATGCCTTTTGGACTCACTAATGCTCCATCCGCATTTATGGATTTGATGCAGCGGGTCTTCATGCCTTACCTAGATAAGTTTGTGATTGTTTTCATTGATGATATTTTGGTATACTCTGTGGATGAGGCGGAGCACGAGGAACATCTACGGATTGTTTTGGAAACGTTGAGGAAGGAGCGATTGTATGCAAAGTTTTCCAAGTGTGACTTCGGTTGGGCCAAGTGAGCTTCTTGGGTCATGTCATTTCGTGTGATGGCATTCAAAGTTGATCCGGCCAAGATTGAGGCGCTTAAGAGTTGGCCTACACCGACTACAGCTTTCGAGGTCGAGCTTTCGGGTTTGGCCGGTTACTACGTAAAGTTTGTGAAGAATTTCGCAAGGATAGCTACTCCACTCACCGTACTTACACGAAGAACACCAAGTTTGATTGGACACCCGAGTGTGAGTTAGCATTTGAGTTGTTAAAGGACAAAGTTGACTACAAGACCGGTTTTGGCGTATACCCGAGGTGTTCGATGATTATGATGTCTACACCGACGCTTCGTGCGGTGGTCTAGGTTGTGTGTTGATGCAGGGAGGAAAGGTCATTGCCTATGCATCAAGGCAATTGAAAGTACATGAGAAGAACTATCCTACACATGACTTAGAGTTGGCAGCAGTGGTTTTCGCATTGAAAATTTGGAGGCACTATCCGTATGGGGTCAAGGCTAGAATCTTCACCGACCACAAGAGTTTAAGGTATTTCTTCACCCAGAGAGTTTGAATACGAGGCAATGGAGATGGCTAGAGTTCGTGAAGGATTATGACCTAGACATTCAAGACCATCCGGGGAAGGCAAATGTAGTAGCAGATGCCTCGAGCAGAAACCAAAGGTTTTGGAGCCCGTTGTTGAGGCTATCACAAATGCCGGGGTTGATGATTTGCGCTTAGCGATTTGATCGATTGAGGACCGTCGCTTGCAAGACCGTTGTTGGCTAGATCGAGTTGATGGACGAGATCGAGCAAAGCAAGATGAAGATGCGCTTTAGTTGATTTGAAGAGGGTTGCAAGGGAGAAGCCTACAATGGGCTATGTGTTGGATCGAGTGGAAATCTGTGGTATCGTGATCGTCTCTCGTGTGCCTAATGTTGGAGATTTGAGACAAAGAGTTATGGAAGAGGCACACAAGATTGCTTTTGCAAGGCATCCGGGTTCTACCAAGATGTACCGGGATTTGAAAGAAAGATTTTGGTGGCCCTCAATGAAGCCGGAGATAGCTAAGTTTGTTTCGAGTGTGACGTCCGTCGAGAGTGAAAGCCGAACATAGGAAGCCGTGCGGGATGCTTAAGTCATTGGATATCCCGTAGTGGAAATGGGAAAAGATCACCATGGACTTTATTTCAGTTTACCTAAGACGAAGGGTGGACATGATTCTATTTGGGTGATCGTTGATGATTAACCAAGTCGGCTCATTTCTTGCCTTTCAAGATGAATATGCCCTTGGCAAGGATGACGGAACTATATATGGACAATATAGTGAAGCTTCATGGAGTTCCGCCTCCATTGTTTCGATCGGGATTCGAGGTTCGTCGCCGGTTTTGGCGTAGCTTACAGGAGGCTTTTGGTACCCGGTTGGATTTGAGTACAACATTTCCATCCTCGCACGTATGGTCGGTCCCGAGAGGACTATCCGTACACTTGAGGATATGCTTAGAGCATGTGTCTTGGAGGTAGGCGGATCTTGGGTAGATTATCTACCAAATTGCGTAGTTTGCTTACAACAACAAGCTTATCACGCGAGCATGTGCATGCCACCGTTTGAAGCTTTGTATGGTAGAAGATGCAGGACGCCTTTGTTTTGGGACGATGTTGGGGAGAAACAGCTTACTGGGCCAGAGTTAGTTGAGCAAGCCAAAGAGAGGGTTCAGTTAGTGAGGAAAAATCTGCAGATAGCTCAAGATAGGCAGAAAAGTTGGGCAGATGTCGACGGAGACCGCTCGAGTTTGAGGTTGGTGATCGTGTTTTTGAAGGCATCACCAATGAGAGGAGTTAAGCGATTTGGTCGAAAGGAAAGTTGAGCCCGAGGTATGTTGGGCCGTTTGTGATCCCGGGAGAGGATTGGACCGTTAGCCTATAGACTTCGCCTGCCGAGTCTATGTCCGTAGTTCACAACGTCTTCCATGTTTCAATGTTGAAGAAGTGTTTGACGAAGACAGAGGTTGAGTCTACAAAGGGATCCCGAGATACTTCAGACAACCTCGCTTATGATGAAAAGCCGATTAAGATTCTCGAACAGAAGGAAAAGATGATTAAGAGAAAGATGGTTCAGCTTGGTTCTTGTTCAAGGGAGCAATCATACACTCGAGGAAGCAACTTGGGAAGTTGAGGGTGATATGATCAACGTATTTCCGGAGTTTTTGGATTTACCAGTACGTTCAAGTTTCGAGGACGAAACTCCTCTTAAGGGGGGAGGAATGTAATATTCCGATTCTCGGGAAAGTGGCGTACGTGTCAATTTGCGAGAACGAAATATTATATTTATTCCTTATGGAATTTAAGTATTTTATTTATGTATATATATATATATGCGAGTATGTATATATATGTAGATTTGGGGCCGATTGGTATTTTTATGGAATATTAGGGTGTTAACCACAAGATTATTTAGTGGAGAGGTTATTATTTGGAAATAACCTCCCATTAATCAAAAGGGAGTTTCAGTTTTTGCTTTGTACGTTAAAAAAAAAAAAAAAAAGAGGAGAGGCGCCCGTTGAGAGCAAGTGGTAGGGAAGAAGAAGACTTTTGCTAATTCCCGGTTCGATACTTCACCGTTTGTAGTTCCGTTTGAAGCAGGAGAATTGTGGAATAACAAGGATCGTTTTGATATCGCTTTGGTTACCAAAGCCGCAGATTTTTGCTGAATTTCGGATCGGTTTCGGGCTGCATCGTAAGGAGAAACCCTTACGTTTCGCTTTTTGGATATGTGGTATTTGTGTTGATTCTTGTTGTTTTGGGGACTTAAATTACGTTAAATTGATGTCTATGAGATGGTTGAGGTTTTGGTATGGATGGTAGATTATTTCGACACGATTAGGTTGAGAAAGATTGGGTTTTTAATTGAAAATCGAAGGAAAACGATGAAGGATCGCGTTTCGCTTTCTCTCGAAATTCCCAGTCGGACGGGCGTCCGGTTTTCGGACGGGCGTCCAACCTTGGACGGGCGTCTCGGGATCCTCGGACGGGCGTCCGAGGTGCGCTTTTGATACAGATTGAAAAGGGATGTCCGGACGGGCGTCCACTTTTTGGACGAGCGTCCAGGGACTTCAGACGGGCGTCTGGTCCTTCAAACGGGCGTCCACCTGGAGCTGGTCTCCCAGCTTATTTAAATTGGCTTTCGACTATCGTTTAGGGTTGTTTAATCAACCTTAACTCTTTGTAAACGTATTATTATTTTAGTATAATACCTTTAAACTTTACTTAAGCTAGAATTGGTCTCTTGATCATGATGAGTGGTGTCGGTAAGGGAATGTTATCTAAATGAACTAGGAGGGCTAGTTAATCACCTAATACTACACAACTTGCTAGATAAAAGATTAAACACCATGTGGTCTTGGGTAGATCCTGAAGATCTATAGCGTGATGTGTGAACAGACAAATAAAAGTGAGTGTCCTATCGGCCCGCAGCCTATAGCATCGCCGTACGTTCACACTATCGGAACCGGTTATTGTATCCCGAAGATTTCAATACTTCCGTGGTTATTGTATCCCGAAGATTTCAATATGTCACGTTCCGCCTTGATAGCATGTTGTAACAAAGATAAGTTTAGTAGCTACGCTTTAGGCATATTGGGAGATGTAACCTTTATGCGTAGAATCGAGTCTCGTCTTGCCTTTTGATAGAACTCTAATAATAGTAAACCTTATATTCTAAGCTTAAACGTACTTCTCTTCTTTACCGAGTATTATATACTTACCCCTTGTGCATGTTTTTGGTTATATGTGCTTGGGGGTGAGAAGGCGAACAGAGTACGAGTATTTCGAGGAGTATGTCCCTGAGGAGGATCTCTGAGCTTGATATTTCATTTTGCACTTTTGTTTACATTGGCGATGTTGCACTTTTTTTTATATATACTTTGTTCATAGTACTTTGGGATGACGTGTGATCATCTTTATTTCTTATTTCATAGTATTTCGTTTGGACTTTCGGGGATTTCGGTTGTATTGTTTTGATACACTTTCGACTTTTAGTACCTTTTCGTATTCTAGTATCTTTATGGATATTCATTACCCGAGCATTAAATTCCGCGCGCTTTGATTGTATTGATTGTAGGCTTACATATATAAATGAATTAAATTTTATTTATATATGTGCCGAACGTCGTATTTCCGGATAAGGGCTCGGTATCCGGGAACGGGGCGTTACACATCTTGATTTTGTTGCACGTATATATGATCTTGAAGACTCTAGACAACAATATGTTCATGAAGATCAAAGACTGCAAAACAGCAAAGGAGACATGGGACAAATTGGCACTTATCAATGAAGGATCAGAGGCAGTCAAAGAAAACAAATCATATGTTTCTAAATAGAAATTTGAGAATTTCAAAATGAAAAATGGTGAATCCATTGATCAAATGGATAACATATATTCAAGCATCATCAACGAAGTATAGCAACTGGGTCATACTTATCCATAGAAAGAAGTTGTCCTAAAAATCTTGAGAGGTCTACCTGAAAGATGGAAGATCATCACATCAGTACTCAAAGGCACAATAGATCTTGCAATATCCGACACCTAGACACTTATGTCTCAATTAAATTCTCATGAATTTGAGTTGAACAGTGAAGATGGTGCACCCGTAGAGTTACACAAGGCCAGTGCACTGGTTGCACCCGAGCAAAGGAAAACAGCTGACTCAATCAGTAAAGAGACTCGAGAACTAAAAGAGCAGATTGATTTACTTATTAAACGCTTTAACATATTCAAGAAAAAGCAATACAAGGGAAGCTCTTCATCCAAAGAAAATACTTCGGCCAGAAAAGACTTCAAGAAAAAGGATGATGAATTCAGATACTTCAACTGCAAAAAGAAGGGATACTTCAAGGCTGATTGTCCAGAAGAAAAGGACAAAGATGAAGAAAAGAAGAGATACAAAATGTCAGACAAAAGGAAGAGCAGGAAAGCATTAAAGGCTGAAGCCATCAGTGACAATGATGCAGCCGAATCATCTAATAATGATTCAGATGACAGTAAAGGCACCAACTCAGACAATGACAAAGCCTATTTGTGTTTAATGGCAAAAGAAATAAAAGAAATAGAGGTACTATCTAGTTCATGCTCATCTAATCCATCCACATCTGACACTGCACAATCTTCTATTTTTCCATTAGACTTTGCAAATCGAATTCTAAATCTCATGAGTAGATTTGAATAATTCAGTCAACTCATTAAATTCTGGAACAAGAATGATTGAATCTGAGAGAGGAAAATAAAATATTAAAGAAAGAACTGGATGAACTAAAACCTGAATCAACTGGTAAGGAAGTACACTTAGATGATGAACAAGCAACATATGATCACTCGTCTGGTGCTGACAGACTAGCTAAGGAAACATTCTTACCAGCTAAGACCACCACTACACCACTTGATGCACCAGCTTACAAACCCCCAAAAAGGTTTGGATTCAGATCTGGTCTTGGCTACAATAGTCAAGATGAGAAAGGAAACAATGGACAACAAAAATCTGAAATAAGGACCAAAACTGGAGCTAAATTCAGAAAATGACAAACCATAGTTTCAACTACTCATCCTACACCAATGAAGTCAAAACCCAGTGCAGTGAAACAATAGAATAAATCATCTTACCAGCCTATTAAGGGCAAAGGCATACTGAAAAGTAAAGTCAGACTTTACCCCTCAGAAGATGATTGGAATGTTCCACCTCCAAAATACAAGAGAAAACCATTTCATGTATAGTCAAATGTATTTGGAAAAGCAAGAAGTGGCATGGTCCTGGATAAGAAAGGAAATGTGAAAACAAGTCATCTGTTGTGTTTTGTAAAGTGAAACAGGATGCTAAATGTATCAGAATAATTTTAGTAAAGCTATTAGAAGCTATTCTTACATGCCTTATACTTATGAGGTTGATGACTTCAACCATGCAATGAGAAGATCTTTTGGATATACACTTAGAGTAGGAGGCATGATTGCTAACAGGTATGGACCCAAGTAGAGTTGGGTACCTAAACATGCTTAATTTGTTTTGTCGGATGTCTGGTACATATACAATGGATGTTCCAGACATATGACATGAAATAAAGGATGGCTGACTGAATTCAAAGCTTTTGACAGTTACCTTGGGAGGCAAATAAAACCTTGGCAAAATTAAGGGGGAAGGCACCATGTTAAAGAACAATCATAAGATTCAAAATATGGCATATGCTAAAGGGTTGAATTTCAATCATTTAAGCATTAGTCAATTCGGTGACAAAGGCTACAATGTGCACTTCAACAAAAAAAGGATGCAAAGTGATTCGCAATCAAACCAGCACATTTCTATTTGTAGGAAAAAGAGAGGATAACATGTATGTGGTAGATTGGAAGACAGCAAAAGCAGAAACATGTCTGCTTGTCAAGAAAAAACTATCACCTAGCTGGAATTGGCACAGAAGGCTGACCCACGTTAATTTCAAGACTATCAACAAGCTAGCAAAGAACAAACTAGTAGAAGGCCTACCAGACATCACATTCAAGAAAGAAAGTCTATGTGATGCCTGTCAGAAAGGGAAACTAATCAAAAGCTCTTTCAAGTCAAAGCCACATCAATCAACAACAAGAATCCTACATCTATTGCATATGGATCTATTTGGACCACTCACACCAGTAAGTGTAAGTGGAAATAATTACATTTTAGTGGTGGTTGATGACTTTTCAAAGTTCATGAAGAGAGTTTGAGAAAGTAAATAATACTTGAGTAAACTTCAACTTAGTTTATTCATTGATATGAGAGGTGTATAAATAGATACAATTGAGAGAGACTAGCAAGCTAGCTTGGGCGGCCACTTGAGTATGTAGATGTGGGTGGCAAGCATGCAAAAGTAAAAGTAAAAGCTATGTCTATGACATAAAGTAAACTAGAGTTTGACATATTAATTGTTTATATGTATCACAATTAATATGTCTTTTACAATTAAATAAAGTGTACAAAATATCCCGTACGAACTCCCCGAGGCCGCCGGGCACCCCGCAGACTCAGACTCCAAGAATTAGTTTGAAATGTCGTAATATTTCCACACCCCCTCAACCGGGCTCGTATATGTTGATGCACCAAGTTTGCTACTACGTCCGCCGAACATAAGAGGTGGAATAGCCTTGGTAAGAATATCGCATTCGATCCGCTCGAGGGAACATACCGGAGTTGAATAATCTTGGCATCAATCTTTTCCTTCAGAAAGTGTCTGTCAATGTCCACATGCTTGGTTTTATCATGATGGACAGGATCTTCAGCCATGCATAAGGCTGAATTATTATCACAGCAGAGTGTGATAGGTTGCTGAGGAGGTTGTCAAGTTCGCCGCACTTTTTAGCCATAGAGCTTCACAAATGCCAAGTACAAGTGCCCCGAGTTCGCTTTCGATCGCTTCTTGACACGAGGGTTGTTTCTTGCTTCTCCAAGTAACCAGGTTCCCCCATACATATGAGCAATAGCCTGTGGTAGATCGTCTCGTCAATGTGACATCCATCCCAATCGCACGGTGTAGACCTTGATTGATCTATCGAGACTTGGTGAAGTGCAGGCCTTGGCCGAGTGGACTTTAAATACCTCGCATCCTATTCACAAGATCCCAATGTTGCTCGGTAGGGCGTTGCATGAATTGACCGACCGTACTAACCCCATATGCAATATCGTGCCTTGTGTGAGAAAGGTAGATGAGTTTACCTAAAAGCCTTTGATATTGTTCTTTTCGACAAAGAATGTCACCATGCGATAGGGTGTTACCGGTGTCTACCGGGGATACAACAGTTTGCATCCCAAAGATGCCGCTTTCCTTCAAGAGATCCAATACATACTTCCTTTAGGAGACCGAAATGCCTTTGGTGTTTCTAGCCACTTCCATACCAAGAAAGTACTTGAGGTAGCCCGGATCCTTAACTTGGAACACCTTTGCCGCAGAGTCTTTAAATTTTGAATCTCGCAGTCATCTCCAAGTAAGGATGATATCATCCATATATACAATAAGAATAGACCTTCTCTCGGTTGGTTGTCTTGATGAACATAGTGTGATCCGAGTTGCATTGATGATATCCAAAGCAGCTTTGACCACGGTAGTAAGTTTCCCAAACCAGGCTCTTGGGGATTGCTTCGTGCCATATAGAGATTTTCCGAGTTTGCATACCTTGCCCCGAGTGTGAGGATTGACAAAACCAGGAGGTACATTCATATAGACTTCCTCAGTGAGATCACCATTGAGAAAAGCATTTTTAATATCCAATTGGTGTAGAGGCCACCCAGGTTGGACAACTAGAGAGATCGAACCCCGACAAGTGTTGAGTTTTGCCACTGGTGCAAAAGTTTCCTTATAGTCAATACCATAAGTTTGAGTGAATCCCCTTGCTACCAATCTGGCTTTGTACTTGTCAATTGTACCATCAGCATTGTATTTGATAGTGAATAACCATCTCATGCCTAACTGTCTTTTTGCCTTTTGGAAGAGTTGTGAGATCCCAAGTATGATTATCCAGGAGGGCAGTCATCTCTGGTTTTAACAGCACCTTCCACTTATCATTTTGAAGAGCCTCCTGAATATTTTTAGGAATAGAGTGAGAGTCCAAGTCCTGTGTAAACATGGCAAAGACAGGAGACAACTGATCATAAGATAAATAAGTATGAATAGAGTGATCAGTGCAAGATCTCTTTCCCTTTCTGAGAGCAATAGGCCTATCATCAATGTCGCGACCGCCGGGGATCCGTAGAATGCCGAGTGTCGCAGGCTCGTGTCCGCAGCTCGGGTCGCAGTATCGTGTTCCGCAGTATCGTGCACAGGGGTTTGCCGAGGATCGCAGGCCGAGTATCGCCAGTCCGCCGAGGGTTAAGAGTTTGCCGAGGGAAAGGGTTTAGGTCAATTTCAATTAGGTTTCCATCGTTGATCGCCTCGGTGGACTTGTCGTAGTAGGGAGTCCTTTCAAAAAAATTTACATCCATAGAATTGTAAAATCTCTTTTCGTAAGGAGAGTAACACTTGTAGCCTTTCCCGTCCTTTGCATATCCTAAGAAAATGCACTTGTGAGCCTTGGGATCAAGTTTGCTTCGTGTTGGGCATGGATATAGACAAACACAAGACAACCAAAGATTTTTGGAGGTAACTCGGGAAATAAGATGGGGGCAGGAGTGTGTGGTCAGTAGGGTTTTGATTGGAGTTTTGAAGCCTAGTACCCGCCGGGAAGTCTCGTTGATTAAGTATGTGGAGGTCAATATAGCTTCACCCCACATATATTTTGGAACATTAGTGGTAAACATGATAGACCTAGCCATTTCTAGCGGATGCTCTGTTCTTTCTCTCAAAGAACCCCATTTTGCCGAGGAGTTTCAACACAACTACGATATGGACAATCCCTTTATCCATCAAGAAATTACCGAGATGAGACTCATAATATTCAAGGGCATTGTCGGCCTTCAAAATTTTGATCTTAGTGTCAAACCGAGTGGAGACCATGTTGTAAAACTCTTGAAAGATGGATCCAACTTCGATTTATCCTTCATTAAAAACAACCAAGTGGTTCTCGGTGTGGTCATCTATGAAGGTAACAAACCACCTCTTCCCCGTTATGCTTTTTACTCTCGAGGGTCCCCATACATCACCGTGAATTAAGGTGAATGGTGTGGAAGGTAAGTGAGGTAATTTTGCATACACAGATTTGGTGAGCTTGGCAAATTGACAAATATCACATTGAAGATCATTCAAATTACAACCTTTAAACAATTCAGATCTATAGACTTTAAATAACTAAAACTCGGGATGTCCTAGTCTATAATGCCATAACATGATATTGTCTAGGTTTTGAGTGCAAAGCCGCCGAGGCGATTCGCCTTCGCCTTCGTCTTCGGCAGGGGTTGACCACAAACAATCCCGAGCAAGGTTTAGCAGTCCCAATCACCGCCTTTGAGGAATGATCCCGGAAAGTGCACTCGATTCTCATTAAAAACAACACCCATTTCAAATCTTTAGTAAGTTTACCGACGTATATGAGATTGCAATCTAATTTTGGAACAAATAGGACATCCCGCAGTATATCTTATTAGTAAGGTGCACCTTACCAAAACCTTTTGCACTAGAAATAGATCCATCGCAGCCTTAATATTGTGAATTTGGGGACATGGCATAAGTTGAGTAATGAGATTTTTATTACCAAATATATGGGATGAGGCCCCGCAGTCAACAATCTAGGTTTCATTACTAATAGATGAGTAGAATTTACCTCGTACCGGCATGAGAGGCTATGTCGCAGAGTGACTACCTTCCTTTTGTTGAGTTAGGAAGGCTTTGAATGCAAGCAAGCCGTGCATTCAACCCGTTGTCATCTTCTTCCTCACTTATGTGTCTCGCTATGACTTTCCTTGGCGGTGTCTTGAGGTCTTGGAGGAGTTAGGCTTGCCATGTAGTTTCCAAAGAAGTGTCCTTGGTGTGATTTGTGCATTTGCAAAGTGGTCACGCAACAGCCTTCCCGCCTTTATCGCAGCTTCCCGTAAGCTTCGCAGGGTTCCCGACGGTCCGCCAGGTGGCACTCTCAGCAGGGTTGTCAGCAGGGGAGTTCAGCAGCATCACTTTCCTCCTCGCTTTCCTCATGTTTGACCTCAAAAACATGGATTTGAGATTTGGGAGAGGTTTAGTAGCTAGAATTCTACCTCTAACATCATCAAGAGTAGGATTCAAATTTCCCATGAGGAACTTGAATACTCTCTTCTTTTCTATGATGTCTTTATATAGAGCAAAGATCCTTGACATCATTCCGTGTGTGAGTTTCCAACATATCTAGGTGTTGCCATGCCTTAGATAGTTGATTGAAATATTGAGTTACGTACATATCTCCTTGTCTCAGCTTTGAATCCGAGCTTCGAGTTCATAGACTTCGTATGTATTGTCCTTTTTTGAGTAAAGGTCTCCGGCATTATCCCGCATTTCCTTAGCAGTTGTCATACATCATGAAGTTCTCACTCGATCTCTTTTGTCATAGACCTCGTGAGGATGGTCATGACTTGGTTATTTTCTCGTGTCCCATGCTTCAAACTTGGGGCCGGCTTCGAGCAAGAGGGCAGTTTGGAACCGACTGCATGATATCCCATCTTGCCCCGGCCGGAGATATACATTTTCATAGACCTTGACCATAGCAAGTAATTGTTACCATCAAGTTTATGATTTGTAAAAGAAGAGTGTTCGCTTATCCCACCGCCGAGGCAACTGTGAGTCTACCGAAGAAGATGAAACTTCGTATAATGTTGACATTTTTCTCGAAAAGGAACCGAGTTTTGCAAATGGATTTTAGAACTCGCAAGGCTCGCTACCATGAAGAGAGTTTGAGAAAGTAAATAATACTTGAGTAAACTTCAACTTAGTTTATTCATTGATATGAGAGGTGTATAAATAGATACAATTGAGAGAGACTAGCAAGCTAGCTTGGGCGGCCACTTGAGTATGTAGATGTGGGCGGCAAGCATGCAAAAGTAAAAGTAAAAGCTATGTCTATGACATAAAGTAAACTAGAGTTTGACATATTAATTGTTTATATGTATCACAATTAATATGTCTTTTACAATTAAATAAAGTGTACAAAATATCCTGTACGAACTCCTGAGGCTGCTGGGCACCCTGCAGCAGACTCAGCAGTCTGCTGAAGTAATGCTGTAATATTTCCACAGTTCACATAGACCATTTTCATTAACAAGAAAATAGAAACTCTCAAGAAACTACCAGACACACTGAGAAGGATTCGGAATGAAAAAGTGTTGAAGATCATCAAGATATGATCAGACAGAGGCACAAAATTCCTAAATGAAGTTATTAGAACCTACTGTGATGAAAATGGTGTACTACATCAACTATCAGCCGCAGGAACTCCACAATAAAATTGAGTAGCATAAAGAAGGAATAGAACACTCAAGGATGCTGTCAGAACCATGATAGCAGAAGCCAACTTACCAAAGAGATTTTGGGCTGAAGCAGCAAACACACCATGCTATACTCAAAACAGATCCATCATCAATAAACATCATGGGAAAACACCCAATGAAATATGGAATGGAAGAAAACCTAACATATCTCATTTACACATGTTTGGAGCTAAATGTTTTGTTTTGAACATGAATCAGCAACATGCTTTTGATGAAAAAGCTGATGAAGCATTATTCATGGGATATTTTGACACCAGCAAAGCCTTCAGAGTACTCAACAAGAGAACTTTGGTGATTGAAGAATCCATTCATGTAGTGTTTGATGAACCAAAAGTAAATCTACACACTTTTGAAGAAGAAGCTGCGCAAAGACAAATCTACATAAATACAACAGTACCAGCTACAATTCTAAACCACTCTGTTGACAATCAAGATGAATTACTAGCTACTACAACAACAGAGACACCAACCCAAACTCAAGAAGTTGATGCACAAGCAGAAACAAGAGAAGCACCAGAACGAAGCACAACTTCAACCTGACTTAAATTGGCTCAGAGATCATCCAGAAGAACAAGGCATTGGAGATATTCAAGAAGAGGTTAGAACCAGAAGACAACTGGAAAGCATGCTAACTTGTTTTCTGTCACAAGTGGAACCCAAGACAGTAGATGATGCAATCCAAGATTGTTGGTCCCTTGGAACGGCTGACACAAGTTTAGAGGAGGGGGTGGGTGGTGAATAAACTTGTCCTCAAAAACCTAACTGAAAACTGAATCTTGTACAGATTGAGTTCAGCTTAAAATTTGTGTGGATTTAAGCTAACCTAGCGAGTATAAGTCAGTCCTGACTTATGCCAAACTGAGTTAACCGGCAACGGATTAAGTTAAGCCTTTAAATAAAACTAGATTTTATCAGTTTGTTTAAATGCAATGTAATGCCAACTCAGTTTCTTATGTTTGCTGAGTTTGTGATCAGGTGCAATATAAACTTAGATTCAGTAATTAAGTGCGTAAAGTTAGTAATTAATTGAGACAGAGATTATAGAGGTTCCAGGTGGTGTAATCTTGTCAGTCCTCTCTTCTTCAGAGATGCAGGAGGCCAAATTCACTATGTTCTTGAGGTTTACAGTTACATGACACAAACAAAATTTAAACACTAATTGTCCTTTACTAATCCGTAGCTTTACAATCGTCCAGCTTCAGTCTTCAACATGTAGAATTGTTGTTTGAACTAAGCTTGCTACACTGGTCCTTGGAGGGTTGGATTGCCTCTTCACCAGCTCATCACAACCACAGTCTTCCTGACTGTACTCAACTGTCCATCACACCTTCTTGGTGTTTCAGAGTCTAAACCTTTGATAAAATCAAAGTTGCGACTTGAATCAATAACTATGATTCAATAAGTGATTTGAGCTTCTTCTTCTAGATTGGTAAAAATATGCTCAGCTCTGTTTTTCTTCAGGTGATTGATCTTTGATCTTGATCTTTGATCTTGATCTTTCTTTGAATGCTTATGATCACTTGAAGATTTCTTGATCTTGCAATAAAGTTCTTAGCATGAATTCTTTTAATTGCTTTCCTCATTAGTAGGATCTTTTCTTTTCTAAATCAATTCTTTAGAATTCCGCACTTTTAGTTGTGATAGACGTAATCTATTTATAGGTGTTTTTGCAATGGTTGGATGATTTGAGCCTTTGAAATTGAATTCCTACAAACGTTGGTTGTTCTGCTTATCCTGATGTATGTCAGTGTCCTTTCTGACATTTCTGTGTAACCAATAAAATTGCCTGCTTTATAACGGTCAGATTTTCTTTGTTTTCCTTGACCTTAGCATGAAAACTTCTCTTAGTCAATTTTTAGCTTAAGAGCGTTAACTAAGTTTTTACTCTTTTTCAAAAACTCAGTACTCCATTTTTCTTCTGATTATTATTTACTTAATCAGAGTACACCATAACTCACAAATCATCTATGATATCATCGTCCTTATGATACTTAGTTCTACTTTCAAGACCCATAAAGTCAGTTGAGGTCATCACAGACTTTCCTGAATTTTGACTTTCCAGTCTCTACTTAAGTCTTCACAACTGTGTTTGAACCCTCAGTTCTTCAATCTTCAATAACTGAGTCTGAACCCTCGGTTCTTCAGTTCTAGATAAGTGAACCGAGTATGTGTCCCTCAGCGAACTTACCTTCTTCAGTTCTTCAGTGTGTGTACTCCTAGTCAATTCCCAAAGCTGGTTAATCATCGGTTATGAACTCACTTCTACAAGTCAGTTTCTCATTTTCTCACTTCTGATCCTAGATCTATTACAGTTCTTGTCTGATTTAACTTATATAAATATCAAAATCTATTAACTCCTATACATTGATTTCTAGACATCTTTTTGCTTTGCACTATAACAGCTAGTTATGACACTTCATCAATGGGGTTAAATATAACAATTAGAATAACTGATGAATCATCATCATAACATAATTTTTATTTCCAACAATTTCCCCCTTTTTGATGATGCCAATACCCTCCTTAAAAGAAATGCAAGATGATAAGGACAAAATAAAGTAAAGAACACAAGGAACTGAGAAACTGAGATTTTATGGATAACTGAGTTACATGGAATTAGAATACAAATACATGAAAAGAAACTAAGTTCCATCTTCTTTTCCAATCCCTTGATCAGCTTCACTTAACCTGTTGTCAAAGGATTCAGAAGCTTCTTTCATAGCAATGTTAGGTTTTGTGCTTTCGATTCCATGGATGTTTGCCCATATGTTCCTTGAATCTGTCATAATGTGCTTGCTGAAAAACTGGCTTTTGAATAATACAACAAATATGAAAACAACTCTCCTTAGTCTTTCACTTGTGGCTATTTTCAGTAAATTCTGAACAAACATAGGTTCAGCCTTTTCAACCTGATCTGAGGTCTTATCTAGAGTACCGTTTCTTTCCTATTTACCCAGTTTGTTCCATTAATGCATAAGAAGCTTTTGCATGTTCAGAAACGTCTCTAAGGCTTGTTCCCTTGTTACTCCTTCTTGAGTAGGTAGATCTTTGAAAACATTATACAGATGTGAATCTAGAATGAGTCTTTTCTCAGTTGGTTCTGAGAACTTTGCAATCAGTTACATTTCTTCATCAGTAAACTCACCTCTAGCTTTCTTAAATTCAGTCAGTTTCTCATCAATACATCCAAGAACTTGAGGCAAATCAACTGCATTGACCTTTAGCAGGTCCAAAATTTTCCCCTTATTGACATCATCTTTGTTGATCAAGCTCTTGATGTAAGAGTTCAGGTGCTGGTGATTTGATGCCAATATGGTTTGTGCAACAACTGAGTCCTTCATTGCATTCTCCAGTAAAATCAGTCTGTCAAAACCATTGTTGAGAATGCCTTCCAATCTTCCTTGAGTCTCCGTTTTTCTTGCGTCAGATTCAATGGTTGCTTTCCTGATGGCGATTAGAGTGTCATGACAGTCTTCCTTGACACTATTTAGTATCTTTTCCATGTTATCTCTTTCAATTCTGCTTTCCTCCATTGACTTCAATACTTTTCCAAATACATTTAGATCATCTTTCTAAATCCTCACAAGCTCATTGAAGTAGAATCTGATGTTATTAGCTTGTGTAGGCACTTCACATTTGGTTTCAATTTTACCTTTCTGAGCTCCGGGTGCTTTGACAGCTTTAGTCTGAGATTTGCTTAAAACATTTTCAGTAGTCTTTAAATCTTTAAGGGGGGAGGAAGCAACGTGTTTCAGTTTATCTTTGAAGTCCTCATTCTTCTTCTGAAATAGCCTCCCTTGCAACATTTCTTCTTCAATCAGATTAGCCTTAGCTTGATCTCAGCATCAGCTATCACTATTTCCAGAACACTTTTGTCAGTCGGAGATTGATATCCTTCTTTCTCTTGGTCTTCAGACTGATTATCTGAGTCAGTTTATGTTTCTTCACTTCCATCTGAACTTCCTTCTGATAGATCTTCTTCATTATCATCTTCCTTTGTTTCTTTTTCTTGGAGAGATGCAAGAATCCCTTTCTGTAAATTAGGGTATCCCTGAGAGTCATCATTATCATCATTGTCATCTTTCTTTGTTTTTGAGTCTCCCTTTTTGGCATATCTATCCCAGTATCTACTTCTAATGAGTGAGCATCCAGTACTCAGAAATTCTTCAGATCTAAAATGTTGGGATAGATGAGTGATATCGAATAGATCAAAACGTTCTTTCCATTTCCTCAAGTTGACCTCTTTGATTTGGAATGGAGCTGAACTTCCAATACTGATAATCATCAAGTCTTCTGCAGTCAGCTTCAATCAGTTTTCCAATGTTAATGCTTGGATCAAGTTGGTTCAAAACATCTTCAGCTTCTCTAGGAGCCTTTAAATTTTGTTCAGCTAGAGTCTCAACTTGTCCTAACACATTCTCAGCTATAGATCTTTCTGCTTTAGTTTTGCTGGGTTCCCCTACAGCAACAACTAGAAAGATTGACGATTCAGCATCAGCTTCTGGGACTGGGGTAACTTTTTCAGTCTTCAGTTTTTCTTAAGCGACAACAACTTTTGGTAGTGATTCTGTTACAGTGATAGGTGTGACTACCGTTGTTGGTTCAGCTTCAGCTGCAGGTTCAACAAGTTGTTCAGAATCCTTCCTTGATTCAATTTCCTACGGCTCATTAGCAACAGTTCTTGACTGGTTCAGTTCCCAGTTCAGTAACTGGTTCTTTCTCTTTTTCAATATCATCAACTTTCTTTTCTACTTCTCCTTCTTTAACAAGCTCATTCAGAGTCATGACTCATGGTGGTCTAGATTCAACTTCAACAGCTTCTCTTTCTTGTGACTGAGAAGCTTCCAGTTCTTTGATAGATTCTTCATACTCGAGTCTGGATGCAGATTTTTGTGGTGTTGATCTTGATAAAGATATCAGATTGAGCATTGCAATTACACCAGGTCCAATCAGTTCCTCATCACTATTAGTTTCCTCCTCATGAACTCTCCAACACTGGTATGAGACACTGTCACAATTCCTAATCAACAATGGATTTAGCAAAAGAACCATTGACAAGGCGCTTTTCATACTAGAAGATGGAACAAGCACTTTGCTAGTTCAGATCTATGTGGATGACATCATTTTTGGATCAGAAGATGAAAAGCTATGTCAAAAATTTGCAAATCTGATGAAAAGCAAATTTCAAATGAGTATGATGGGAGAACTCAACTACTTCTTTGGTTTACAAGTGAAACAGATGCAAGATGGAATCTTCATCAATCAAACAAAGTACACTAAAGGCTTAATCAACAAGTATGGTATGGATACAAGTGGAACTTCCGAAACACCTCTGTGTGCAAGAATTATACTTGAAAAGGATGAAAACGGGAAGGATGTTGATCAAAAGTTATACAGTGGAATTATTGGATCCCTACTCTATCTAACCGTAATCAGACCTGATACAACATTTGCAGTAGGAGTTTGTGCAAGATTTCAAGCTCAACCTAAGGAAACTCATTTGCTAGCAGCTACGAGAATCATCAAATATCTGAAGCACACAGTCAATGTATGAATTTGGTATCTGAAAGATAGAGGATTCAAACAAATATCTCACTCATATTCAGACTATGCTGGATGTAAAATTGGTAGAAAAATCACTACATGAACTTGTCAGATGCTAGGTAGCAGACTAGTATCATGGTTTAGTAAAAATCAGAATTCCATATCTACTTCAACAGCTGAAGCAGAATATATAGCAGCAGGACAAGTATTATAGATCAGACAACAGCTAAGAGACTATGGAATATAAGAGAACACATTCCAATCATGTGTGATAACATAAGTGCAATATCAATTACGGAGAATCATGTGCTTCACTCAAGAACAAAGCATATTGAGTTGGGAAGATCAATATGCTTTGTTCTATAGAAGATCAATTGGCGGACATTTTCACAAAACCATTCAATCATGAAAGATTTTGTAAGCTAAGAAATGAGTCGGGAATGATTGAAATTGACTGAGTTACAAGGAGCAACTCACTTGAGTAATCAGCAAAGTGACTTAACCAGCTAACTAAACATTTGCCATTTTGGGTGCGCTCACTTGGCAGGTAAGGCACTGGTACCAGCGAAGTTCACTTCACCGATTGTTTGAACAGTTTTGTTGAAAGCAGCTCAGTAAAAGGTCAGTAGAGTAAACAGCTCATCACTCCACCGGGGAAGGATAATTATTGTTTTTCTAAGAAGTGTGAAATGAATAATGCATTTACACATGTGGAAAATCTGAGGATTAATATATCTATTATGGAGGATCACACACATGAATACCGGTTTTAAATTATAGAGGTTATAATTTGAATGACGTCAATGCCTAGATTCCCGGGATTGATCATTACATACCTCAATCCACTCCCTTACTGCCTCTATAACCACAATTTCTTCTACAAAAATTCACGCCGTTTCTCCACTAAATCCTTCCATATTCAACCGTGTTCACACACTCAAATCTCCATTATATAAACAACACTTAGGTTGTTTTATAAACATTATGCTCTTATTGAATTTCTTAAACGAAATTTAAAATCTCTTACAAATTTCAAAAATGGCTTCATCTTCAACAATCAAAAAGTCGAGCAAGCAGTATGAATGGTCCATTGTCGCAGGGTCTTACTTTAGATCCGAGCATTATCTCACTTTGTGCAACAACGACCCCTAAGCACATTGATTGGTAGATGGGTGCACTAATCTAGGGTTAATGACCTTTCTTAACCCACCAATCACAAGTATCTTCTATGAAACCCTAATTTCCTTCGGCCAGAATGCAAAATTTGTTCTAGGGAAGCAGCAGGGATCACCGGACTGCATCACAAGCTATATATATGGAAGAGAACTGGCAATCACACCCGGTCTAGTCACTAGGTATCTCAAACTCTCCAACACTGGACCCTCGGAGAAAAAAAATGTGGAAATACACATTAATGCCTTCTTGGCGGAGATAGTCAAGAATCCTGATCCTTCAACCAAGAAATTCAATTGTCCAAGATGGGCACTCAAGAAGATGTTTGAAGAAGTTTGCTCACTTGATCATCAAGATTATAGAAGGAAAGAAGGGCTCCATGCATGGCATGCCGGAGGTTAGGACCAAAATAATGGCCATCATCTGCCAAGGCCTTGAGTTCAACTGGTCAATCTTCCATTTCAACAGATTGAATGAGCAAATACAACATGAGATTGACACTGGCAAGTTAGCAGAAGAGAGATATCTTCTGGGAAAGGAAATCATATGGAATCCCCCTATCTGTTTGATCAGATGAAGGTGAAACCAAATGAACTACAAAAATTGCATGAAGCAAAAGCGATGTTCACCTACTTGAAAGAAGACAAGAAAAAGAAACCGGTTGAGGCAAGCACTTTCTGGGTTTAGGAGATGAACAAGATCCAGCACAAGAAATGTTAGAAGAAACATTGAGGGAACAAGAATTGATGAAAATCCAATTGTAATCTCTGATAAAGCAGAAGGGGAAGAGGATTAGAAAGCTTACTATCCGACTCCTGATGAAGATAAAGAAGAGGAGGACAGAGCAAATGATGGAGAGGAAGAATAATAAGAAGAAGAAAAGGTTGATCATCACACTGATGAATCTGATGACAATCTGACGCTTCAGGAAGTTATTCAAATGAGTGTGACTATAAGTGAACAGCAACTGAGAGAATCAGCTGATAAAGTACCACCAAAAGACTCAACAAAGACCCCCAGCATTGATCAAGGGGGAATGACACCTGAGGAAACTGAAGTTGTCGCAGATGAAGATAAAGCAAAGTCCCAACTAGGACTTGAAGAATCAAGTTACCCCCAACAATCTGTATTTGACATGGAGATTGAAGAAGAAGAAAGTGAATAAGAGAAAGCTAAGAAGACTCTAGTGAGACACCAGCACAGGCACAACCTACCACTAACAATCCATACATATCATTTCATCTGGATATTGGCCCCTATGATTCTGGACATGGAAAGCCAAACTCTCAGTAGGGAAAATCTTCAAGCAACACTGAGGAGTGGTTACACCTTCATGGAGCATAATATTGAGGCTCTTCTTAGCCATATTGAGGTTCAAGATGCTGTAATAGAAAAGCAAGATGATCAGACCAGTCAGTTGAATTCACTAATTACACAGCATGTCCATACAAATTTGGAGCATCTAGCAAGTGCAGTAGATGACAGACGTAATCCAGTGGTGGACACACTGGACATTCACTCTCAAAAACTTTAGGCCATTGATAGCACCCTAGTAGATGCCATCAAGCATCTTGACACAATCATAACAGTGTCTGAGGCCACAAACAGGATTCTGGAAGAGAGGCATGATGCTACCAAAAAGGGGGAAGGTGGTGAAAAGCCTGAAAGCTCAAAAGGTAAGGGCATTGAAAGCACAAAGAAAAGCGTCAGAATCTTCTTAGAGAAAAAGTAGTGTGTAATAATTTTCTCTATTTTGCTTTTCTTATGCCTTTCATGGAAGAATAAAAATTTTGGAGTTCTATTCTTTTATCATATGAAAAACAGTTACTTATGTTCAGGTTTATGAGGGTTTTGGCATCATCAAAAAAGGGGAAATTGTTAGGAACATTTTATTTGTTTTGATGATGGGCCATACAAGCTATTATAGCATGCCTGAAATAAGTTAGAAATATTAGTATAAGACTTTACTTAGAGTGTGACATGTTGTATAAGTTCAGCCAAACAAGCATTATACTAGACTGGTAGGATGGCTTAGTGAAAGACTGAAGATCAGCTGAGTGAAGACAACTAAGTACCAGCAGAGTAAAGTTAAGACTTATGGACCGACTTACAACCAGGGAAGTCTATGATGACCTTGGATAAGTCTAAGAAATATTACAAGTGATGAAATCTAGTCATTTTCAATATGGTGTACACTGATCTCACCCAAATCAAGAATCAGTGAAGTACAAGCACACTTAGACATTGAAAAAATCAAAGAAGAAAGGAAATAGCAAAACAGCTAAGTAAAAGCTCTACCGGCTGACTATCAAGAAAAACGGTGAAGAGAATCTCAACAGCAAAGTAACAACCTATAAGCATATTCACTTAACCGGTAAAGCAACGGGCAAGTGAAGTATGCTATCTATATTTTATTTTGAACGTGAAAATTAAGGAGGTCAAGCAATTAATGCAGAATCAATCAAGGACAGATTTTATGAAGAATGTTTGAAGAAAATCTGGATCATTGAAATCAAGGAAAAATCAAGGATTATTCTTTGCATTAAATAGCCAACAGACGGAATTTCAAATTCAAAGATAATCAAGGCTATAAATAGAAGGCAATGACAAATAAGAAAAATTCACGCAAAATATGATCACACGGAGAAAATTCAAAATGCTGAACTCTGTCAATATCACATGCCTTCATTTTGAACTGAAAAGAAATATCTAGAAGATCAACTCAGAATTTAGAGCTACAGATCTACATCAAGCACTGAGGTTGATCAACTCTCTGTGAATATTATTCACACCCATCTGAAGCAATTGAATCATATCATCTGAGAAGGAATTGAAAGCATTTTGATTGTTGCTGAAGGATTTTTTCTCATGGAGCAGTGTTGAAGATTGAGTCACTGAAGCTTTTGTAGCCAGGGAGTGATAGTCTTGAGATTGTGAAACTTGTGTTGCCAAGGACAATCATACTATTGTATTGGTGAAAGGCAATAGTGAATTCCTCCAATCATCACAAGAGAAGAGTGGATTAAGGGATTACACCATCCTAAACCACTATAAACCTTTGTGTTCATTTACTTACTGCACTTAACCTTACAACATTTCTTTATTATATTTTAGTTATATTCTATGTGTGCTCAAACCACTTTGAAACATTTTTTAAGAAGGGACTTATCCGCGGCCCCAAAGCTTTTAAACAAGAAAACGTTTTTGAAACTCCAATATAGTCATTCAACCCCCCTCTGCCTATATTCTCACCCTTCTCTGGGACCAACAAATACCAATAAGCTCACATATAAATTGTATCGGGTTACCTCTTTCGGAATCTCATAGTTCACTGCCTTTCCACTAGCCTGTAACCCCGTGATACAACGGACATCGTCGAATGTGATAGTCATCTAACCAAATGGTAAGTGGAAGGTGTTTGTTTATTATTGCCACCACACAATAAATCCACAACAAGAAATTGATTGGCTTGCAAATAAGAAGTATTGATCATGCTATACAATGGATTGGCCTTCTGCCTTGTTTGAAATTCCTCGCTTTCCTCCTCGACATTCCAAAGTTTTATTGAAGTTGTGTTTTGCTTACATGTTATGAGACCCTAATCCCTACAATTAAATGACTCAAACGTCAAGGATATATAAAAAAAACCAATCTCATATTATAGAACAATTTTTAGATTAATATACCTTCGTTTTCTTCCACAAACCATATGCAACATGGTTCTCCCAATCCCTCAACAATGCAGTGGTGTCTACCTCCACGTCACTATCACTATCATCAACATCAAGTGAGCCTTCACCTGGCTTTGTTGTTGCCTTTGTTAGGAAATTACTAGTTTAACGCAGCGGAATTTAAAATTTGATTTCCTTTTACTAGATCGTTCTTCGTTTAATGCAATAAACACGTTAAGTAGTTGACGGTTATACCATGGATGATCTATAAGATCGTCACTTTGACCACCAACGGAGAGTAGTTCAGTGCGAAATCCGTCCACGCGTCTGGCCTCTATCGCTAATCCACACGAATCCCTTGCCGGAATCCTCCTTGGATTGCTATTGGAAAACTCCAGTTGCTAGACCGGCCTTTTTCCTCCCTCACAAACTCACTATAGGTTGCTCTCTATTTTACACAAGAACTATGAGCTCTTGCAATTGTGATGTACAAAAGAGCTTGATACCCACCTCTATTTATAGTGATAAGTGGCGCCCCTAGAAGAAAACCTTTTCCCAATAAAATAAGGAAAATCTTCTAGATTGATTTATCTCATTTATTATAATTAATTTTGCCAATATCTTATATGGAATATAATTATCTTATTACCATAAATCTATTTTTCCAAAAATCAATTAATATCTTATATTAATATTATGGTAGTCTTATTAATTAAAGTGCACAATCCAAGTGTATCTTATACACTTAAAAGTGGCGCCCCATTAGTCAATTAATTGACTTCCGGAATATTCATTAATTAATATAATTTGTATATAATTAATATCTTGCATTTTATTTATTCATAATAAATAAAGACCACCATATTAATTTACCACTATAACATTTATAGTCTAGAGAAAAACTTTCCTTATCTGGTTATCAACTATAACCGCATTTTAATCCGACTCGATGTTCATATGTGTGTGACCCGATAGGCTTCCGAATATGTGGCCGTAGACACAAAGTGCAATTTACTAAAATGCCCTTCATGACTAATGATCACGGGATAGCAACTAGCGACACACCGTGACCCCCAATGATCGGAAGAGTCAAACGCAATGACTACTACCTTTCATGTGAAGCAGTTACCGTGTAACTTACAATCCTATTGCTGAAATAATATCCATACGACCGTATCTCGAGTGTCAATACATTAACGATCGTATCTTATAATCAGGATATCAAGCTCTCTCAGAATAACACATTTACTCCCACTTTGCAAAGATTCTCGAGAGCTAGACATTCCTTATAAGAAGGCCATTTCAGATATTCGATCCCAATCATAAGATATGCGATTCCCGGATGACCAATCATGTATACTCCACATGCTTCAATATCACACCCAATCACTACCGTATGATCGCCGCATGGTTAGGAGAAATCTCAATAGTGTCAAAGCATGACAATCCACACCGTGATGCCATGAAGACCCCAGTCTAAAGGATAATTACACAACCGCCACATAGTGTGACACTTAATGTAAGTGGGGTCAGTCTAACGTACGCATTCTCTAATACACGTCCACGTACAGTCCAAGTGTCCCTACACTTAGATAGACGAGATCTATCCCTATCTTCTAAAAGATAGAAAACATCCAATACGTGCTAGTCTGATTATACTATCATTGTCCCATTTGATAATATGTAAGACTAGATACATTTAAGTACCAATCTTGTTATAGTGATTAGAGATCTCATCAACCATAATCACTATCATGGTTTCTCTATCACAGATTGATACTAGGGACATTACTATATATATACAACAAATAATATGAAGATAAACAATATATAATAACATAAGTGCATTTATTAATCATAATAAAGTTATTACATGAACCAAATGGACTGTAAATGACCCGACCCGGTCGGATCCGGTCCAACCCGATTGGGTTTATGACACCTTTCCAACAATCTCCCACTTGGCCTAAAGCCAATCACCCATATGCCTAAGCCCGTGCAAGTGAACATGTTTCTCATGCTTAGCTTGAGACAATGCCTTGGTTAACAGATCAGCTATGTTATCATCCGTGTGGACTTTCTCTATCTTTACATCTCCTCTATCTACTATCTCTCTGATCAAGTGCTAGGGCCGTGGCACATGTTTAGACTTCTGATGAGACCTTGGTTCCTTTGACTAAGATATCGCTCCATTATTATCACATTACAGTGGCACTAGACTTTCAATGGAGAGAACCACACCAAGTTCAGTAATGAACATCTTTATCCAAACTACTTCCTTTGCCGCCTCCGAGGCTGCTATGTATTCGGCTTCCGTTGTAGAGTCTGCAGTAATCTCCTGCTTGGAACTCTTCCAGCTCACTTCTCCGCCGTTAAACGTGAAAACAAATCCAGATTGTGACTTAAAGTCATCCTTGTCAGTTTGGAAACTGGCATCTGTGTAACCTCGTAATATTAAATCATCATTCCCGAAAACCAGGAACATATCCCTAGTATGTCTCATGTACTTGAGGATATTATTGACAACAATCCAGTGACCATCACCTGGATTGGACTGGTACCTACTAGTCATACTAAGAGGGTACGAGACATATGGTCTTGTGCATAACATGGCATACATGATAGACCCGAATGCCAAAGCATAAGGGACTTTACTCATTTGTGCCCTTTCCTCCTCTCGTCTTAGGACTCATTCCCTTTGACAGTGTAGACCCCATGTGACATGGGCAAAGCAATCCTTTCTTGATCGCTCCATGCCGAATCTCTTCGATCTTGTCTATATAGTTGGATTGCGACAGACCAAGCAACCTTTTAGATCTATCTCTGTAGATCTTTATTCCAAGAACAAAGGCTGCCTCACCCAAGTCCTTCATTGCGAATTTCACGGATAACCAAGATTTGACCGATTGTAACATAGGCACATCATTCCCTATGAGCAATATGTCGTCTACATAAAGCACTAAGAACACAATGGCACTCCTACTAACCTTCTTGAAAATGCAGGGCTCATCTTCGTTCTTGATCAAATCAAACTGTTTGATTATCTCATCAAAGCGAAGATTCCAACTCCGAGAAGCTTGCTTTAATCCATAAACGGATCTTTGCAAGCTTACACACCATCCCGGCGTCATTGGTTGTGAAACCCTCGAGCCGTGTCATATACACTTCCTCGACGGGTTCCCGTTAAGGAAAGTCGTTTTCACATCCATCTGCCAGATTTCGTAATCATGGTATGCTGGAATATCGAGCAAAATTCTAATGGATTTTAACATGGCAACAGGCGAAAAGGTTTCGTCATAGTCAACTCCTTGTCTTTGCTTATAACCTTTTGCCACTAGCCTAGCCTTGTAGGTGGTCACGTTACCGTCCATGTCGGTCTTTCTCTTAAAGACCCATTTACACACTATGGGAACTATTCCTTCAGGTGGATCAACTAAGTTCCAAAATTGGTTGTCTTTCATGGATTCCATTTCAGAATTCATGGCTTCCAACCATTTCTCTTTGTCATTACTTAAAAGAACTTCCTCATAAGTTCTAGGGTCCTCAACTTCCATGAGATATACGCCACTGTACCTTTCGGGTTCACGGCATTCCCTGGTGGATCTTCGAGGTGCTAGTGTGCCTACGGTAGAGGGTGGCCCCATATCTGAATGTGGTGTCTCCTCTACTTTCATCAATGGACTGTTATCCGTAAGTGGTTCTCGAATTTCTTCAAGATCAATCTTACTCCCACTAACCCTATCCAGAATAAACACTTTCTCCACAAAGTGGCCAGTCCTGGCAACAAACACCTTTTGTTCCTCAGGGTGGTAAAATTGGTACCCTTTGGTTTCCCTAGGATAACCCACAAACACACATTTGTCAGATCTAGGTTCCAATTTGTCAGGCATGGTCCGTTTCACATAAACTGGACATCCCCAAGGTTTCATGTAACCTAGTGTTGGTTTAGTCCCTTTGAACACTTCATAGGGAGTGGACTCAACCGTCTTTGATGGAACTCGGTTCAGTGTATAGGATGCGGTTTCTAGAGCATACCCGCAAAATGATTTTGGGAGAACTGTGTAGCTCATCATGGATCATACCATGTCTAACAAAGTCGGTTCCTCCTCTCAGATATGCCATTCATTTGAGGCATCCCTGGAGGGGTCCATTAAGGTAGACTCCCATTCTCCTTTAAATAATCTTAAAACTCTCCATTTAGGTATACTCCACCTCGATCGGATCGAAGTGTTTTGATTTCTTTACCTAGTTGTTTCTCCACTTCACTTCTGAATTCCTTGAACTTTTCAAAGGTTTCAGATTTGTACTTCATTAAGTATATATAACCATAGCGAGAATGGTCATTAGTGAAGGTGATAAAATAAGAGTATCCTCCTTTGGCTTGAATTGACATTGGGCCACATCAGTATGTATGAGCTCAAACAATTTATTGGATCTTATGCCTTTGCCACTAAAAGGTGACTTTGTCATCTTGCCAAGTAAACAATCTTCGCATGTATCAGACGATTCGTAATTGAATTGATCCAACATTCCATCTTTATGGAGTTTGGAAATGCGATTCTTATTTATATGACCAAGTCTACAATGACATAAGTAGGATTCATTCAAGTCATTTGTCTTAGCTTTCTTGTTATTTATATTAAGTACGTCAACATTCATATCTAATATGTATAGACCATTGCTAAGTATGCCGGTACCATAAAAGATTCCATCACGTGAAAAACAACAACATTTATTCTCAAACGTAAATGAAAAACCATCAACATCCAATGCAGAAATTGAAATAATGCTCTTCGTAAGAGCAAGAACAAAATAACAGTTATTATGTTCTAGTACTAGCCCACTGGGCAATGAAAGAAAATAAACTCCTACGGCTAGTGCAACAATACTTGCCCCATTCCCAACGCATAGGTCCACCTCTCCTTTCTTCAGATCTCTAGTTATTCTTAGAGCCTGCATATTCGTACAAATATGAGAACCACAACCAGCATCTAATACCCAGTGGTTAGACTTAGAAGAAGTAATATTGATCTCAATCATAAATATACCTGAAGTTGAAGCATCAGAATGCTTCTTCTTGTTACTCAAGAAGCCTTTGCAGTTTCTCCTCCAATGTCCGGTCTCACCGCAATGGAAGCAAGCATCCTTGGATTTGTCTTTTGCTTTCTTAGGCGTTGGCTTAGGTGCAGCCTTCGCCTTCTTGGACTTTTTCTGCGCTTTTGCTTTGCCCTTGCTTGAAGTGACCAGCAACACTTGCTTTCCCTTCCCCACGGCCCTCGGCAGCTTTTCAACATGTTCAATAACTCCGCAAGGGAGCAATCTATCTTGTTCATGTGATAGTTCATCACGAACTGTGAGAATGAATCAGGTAGAGATTGCAGAATCAAGTCAATACTTAACTCTCGTTCCAACTTGTGGCCCAGCATCCTAAGCCTCTCTATGTACCCGATCATCTTAAGCACGTGTGACCCCACAGCAGTCCCGGATGCCATCTTACAACCAAACAGGCCTTCGAGACCTCGTACCTCTCAAAGGTGAGACCGAGAAGCATAGAGTTCCTTCGTGTGGACCATGATTGAATAGGCGTCCATAGACTCATGTTGTTTCGCAGCTTCGGGTGTCATAGAAGCAAGCATGTTACATGTAGCATCATTACTGTCAGAACAGTGCTTGTTATACTTCTCAACAGCATCTGCATCCAAACCCTCACCGGGCTTTTCCGGTAGGGCCTCGTCCAAGACATAGCCAATCTTCTCGTGCCTCAAAACGATTTTGAGGTTTCTTTCCCAATCAAGAAAATTAGTTTCGTCAAGCTTGTTTTTGATGATAAAACGAAGGTTCAATTTGTTCGACATTTTCTACAACAATAAATAAAGATAGAATAAGTAAAAGCTCATGTAAATAAAACCCTAAATTTGCACTTAAAATTTTATAAGGTTTTAACTCTCACTAGCCAACTATTCTCAATTGGCTTTCAAGAATTTGTTTAATTCTTTAGTGGCTGGGATCCAATCAAGTCGCCTTAATCCCCGACGGTGGTCGATCAATCTTGGCAATTTCGAAAGGTAGGTACTCCTACCAATCGCATCATATGCGACTCCCAGTGGTTGACTAGTCAACTCTTTGACAGTCCGCATCTCTGTGTGGTAGTCAACCCCATGTCACTAAAGTCAGACGGCCCTGACGGTGGCCAATCACCGAAAGACTTTAGTCGAGTCGTAACCCAATATTCATGAGATCTCGTAACGATCATATCTCGATAATAACGATATACCCGTGGTAGGTCAACTCTCGACGGTGGTCGATCATTTGGATCCGAACAAGGGCTCTTCACAGTCATTATAATATTGGGAGACATTTTTGGCTCGATTTTTTGCGTGGGAATAATTTTAACTTAATTCACTTAATTAATTTGGTTCATTTTTGGTCTCATCTACTATGTGCATATTTCTACGATATCATATAAAGTAAAACATACACAACATTCCGCGCACAAAATAACCGGTCTGATCATTGAATTTTCCTAGGTGCTGTTCCGAATACAAACTGACGAAACCGCGGGTCACAAACTAAGGGTATCTGCAACCACCAATAGGATCTTTATTGTTGTACGTCAATGGGTTCTTTATCTCTCCTTGGTCTTCAACTTCTTGCTCCATTCTATTTACATAATAATTTATCTAATAAATAATTACACCCGCCACACACAGGGGGAGCTAACGGGAATGGGATAAATGCAAAAGTAAACTAGGTCACGTTCTTCATAACGGCCTAGGACAATTTTTCAAAAACCAACATAAAGAAAAACATTCCCATCTATCCTATTGGTCGAGTCCATGATCAATCGGGTCCATATAATCACATTATATCTACACATCTAATTCATACAATTTTATCTTATGAAAAAGATTAAAATCTAATTTTAACTACTTATGCGTCTTTATTTTATCACATCAAATAATTAAATAACAATGAATTAATTATATGACTTAATCGAAAATTAAAATTAACATTTAATTTTAAATCGATTTTAATTTCAATTAAATTTGAACTTTTCAAAATAAAATTAAAATTATAAAGTCTCCTATTTGTTTCCTTTCCAAAACTAAATTTGGCTTAGGCCTGGCCACTTTCCAAAATCAAAATTTTGGAAGTGGCCTAGGCCTAGGCCTTGTACAAATCAAATATTTGAAAAGGGCATAGGCCTATTCCAAATCAAATATTTAGAAAGGCCAAATAATTTTGTTTTAGGCCTGGACATTTTCCAAAATCAAAATTTTGGAAGTTGCTTAGGCCTAGGCTTTTACAAATCAAATATTTGAAAAGGGCCTAGGCCTATTCCAAATCAAAATTTGGAAAGGCCAATATGCCATATGGTTTCCCAATGGTCCAAACTATTTAAACCATTGGTTGGCCATATGACACAACAAAACAAACGAGATATCGATCTACGCACAATAAATATCACAAAACGAAAAGGGTCGATCTCCCCACTGGAAGAGGACAGCCGACGGACAGCAGCCATAAAGCCGCCGCTGCCGCCGCAGAGGAAGGGGGCCGCCGCCAGTCGGCCGAGCCCCCCAATCAAAACCTTTTTTTTTGTTTTAACGTCTCGTGATTTAAATCTTGCATCTATCGATTAATTACTACGCAATTAAATTATGCTTATTGCTTAAGCTCGAAGTCTGTCTCTGATACCACTGTTAGGAAATCACTAGATTAACGCAGCGGAATTTAAAATTTTATTTCCTTTTACTAGATCGTTCTTCGTTTAATGCAATAAACACGTTTAGTAGTTTGACGGTTATACATTGGACGATCTATAAGATCGTCACTTTGACCGTCAACGGAGAGTAGTTCAGTGTGCAAGTCGTCCACTAGTCCGGCCTCTATCGCTAGTTCACACGAACCCCTTGCCGGAATCCTCCTTGGATTGCTACTGGAAAACTCAGGGTGCTAGACCGGCCTTTTTCTTCCCTCACAAAATCACTATAGGTTGCTCTCTATTTTACATACGAACTATGAGCTCTTGCAATTGTGATGTACAAAAGAGCTTGACACCCACCTCTATTTATAGTGATAAGTGGCGCCCCTATGGTGTGGAAGAGAAGAAAAACTTTTCCAAATAAAATAAGGAAAATCTTCTAGATTCATTTATCTCATTTATTATAATTATTTTTGTCATTATCTTATATTGAATATAATTATCTTATTACCATAAATCTATTTTTCCAAAAATCAATTAATATCTTATATTAATATTATGGTAATCTTATTAATTAAACTGCACAATCCAAGTGTATCTTATACACTTAAAAGTGGCGCCCCATTAGTCAATTAATTGACTTCCAGAATATTCTTTAATTAATATAATTTGTATATAATTAATATCTTGCATTTTATTTATTCATAATAAATAAATACCACCATATTAATTTACCACTATAACCTTTATAGTCTAGAGATAAACTTTCCTTATCTGGTTATCAACTATAACCGCATTTTAATCCGACTCGATGTTCATATGTGTGTGACCCGATAAGCTTCTGAATATGTTGGCCATAGACACAAAGTGTAATTTACTAAAATGCCCTTCATGCCTAATGATCACCGGATAGCATCTAGAAATACACCGTGACCCCCAATGATCGGAAGAGTCAAAAGCAATGACTACTACCTTTCATGTGAAGCAGTTACCGTGTAACTTACAATCCTATCGCTGAAATAATATCCATACGATCGTATCTCGAGTGTCAATACATTAATGATCGTATCTTATAATTTGGAAATCAAGCTCTCTCGGAATAACACATTTACTCCCACTTTGCAAAGATTCTCGAGAGCTAGACATTTCTTATAAGAAGGCCATTTCGGATATTCGATCCCAATCATAGGATACGCGATTCCCGGACGACCAATCATGTATACTCCGCATGCTTCAATATCACACCCAATCACTACCGCATCATCGCCCCGTGGTTAGGAGAAATCTCAATAGTGTCAAAGCATGACAATCCACACCGTGATGCCATGAAGAACCCGGTCTAAAGGATAATTACACAACCGCCACATAGTGTGACACTTAATGTAAGTGGGTCACTCTAACGTACGTATTCTCGAATACACGTCCACATACAGTCCAAGTGTCCCTACACTTCGATAGACGAGATCTATCCCTATCTTCTAAAAGATAGAAGACATCCAATACGTGCTAGTCTGATTATACTATCAATGTCCAATTTGATAATATGTAAGACTAGAGACACTTAAGTACCAATCTTGTTATAGTGAGTAGAGATCTCATCAACCATAATCACTATCACGGTTTCACTATCACAGATTGATACTAGGGACGTTACTATATATATACAAAAAATAATATGAAGATAAACAATATATAATAACATAAGTGCTTTTATTAATCATAATAAAGTTATTACATGAACCAAATGGACTGTAAATGACCCGACCCAGTCGGATCCGGTCCAACCCGATTGGGTTTAGGACACCTTTCAAACAGCCTTACCACTCATAGATTCTTCTGCTGCTATCCTTGAATTCCTAGTTTGAGCTGCCTCACCTGTCGCTTGGCAAATGTTTGATGCTTGGGGTGTCTCATTTACTACCTGCTGAACTTGCATAACATTTGGGGTTTATGACACCTGAGCTATCACGTCATCAACTTGTCCAATATTTGAGGCGGAAGGTACCTCAAATAACTCTAGAATTGGTTCTACACCAGCAACCACAACCTCATATGCATCTCATGTTTCAGCTCCCTCGACTACCTCTAGAACCACTACCGGTTGCTCAACCTCTGCACTTGAACATGTCTCTGTTGTCACTCCCTCTTGACCACATTCTTGAATTATGTCTAAGGACACTGCACATGCACCAGTTTCACTTGGCACTCCCTCTTGACCACCTTCTTGAATTGGTTCTAACGACACTGCACTTGCACCAGTGTCAGTTGTTAATTCCACCTATACATCTACCTGCTAACCAGTGTCAATTGTTCCTTCCACATTCTTTTCACTTCTCTGCTTCCTTTTATACGCCACTCCAGTTTGTCTCGAACCCCCAAAAACAGGTGCATTACTTGGCAGAATTGGTGGATTCATAACCATTTTATCCACTTCCATATCAGTTGGTGCATCATTTGTTTGCTCGTTCACAACAATAGATCTCGTCCTAACCATGATTCCCCAAACAAAAACAAGATATGCCATTCATAAAAAAATAAGCATAATAAACACTACTCAGAGAACAAAACGAAAAAAAACATTACTGAAACGTCACACAAAATGACTTTGGAAAAATAAACTAGCATCGACAACACTGACGTTGATGTGATAACAGTGCCACTGACGTTGTGAATGCAAACTAACATCAGAGTTTGTGACATTGTAATGGTTAACCAACTACCAAATAATAGCAAATTAAGATAGAAGTATATTTCCACTAGATCTAACGTTGTAGAACAAAGAAAACATTGCTATGTCTGACGTTCCAAAATTTAAAATATAAAGCTATGTAACGTCACCTTATTTGAAGTTGTAACTCTATTAGAATGACTGCTTTCCTGACGTTGTGCAAGTTTTTTTTTTAAATTCATGGAAACTGTCCAACGTCAGGAATTACGACACTAAGACCAATGTTCCAACGTCAGAACATGTGACGTTGTAATCCTGAAAATCTTCTTCTTCCTTGCAACGAATGGTTACACCAACAAACATAAAAATACCATGAATTTCCTACCCAATACAACTCGAAATGAAGTAATATCAATAAACCATAATCACTTACTTGTGTTGGTTGAAAATTTGTCTTCACCGGCGCTCTTTCAATTCTCCGGCCAACTTCTCCTCTTCTCCGGGCAACTTCTCTGATGAATTTGAAAGCCTTGTTTTTTTAGGGTGTTTTGTTAAAATGAAACAAGAGGTAATAAATACGGCAAAATAGCCCCGTAACTTCAGGAGAAAAGGGTCCCGTAAGAAAATAAAAGGGGATAGGCAAAAAGGTCAGGGCTTTTTGGTGTACATAGTTTCACATATATTTATAACGTGATTTTGAACCTGTTCTTTCCATGACTCCTCTGAATTGAGATAAGACAGGAGATCCGATGCTTGAAATAGGAATGTCTTTCATTTGATCATATAGCTGGGGATCAGGGAATACTTACAACTCTATTTAAATTGAATTCAAATTAATTAAAATCTGTTTTAAATTGGTGATAATATAACATGTGTGCGACAGTTAGAAAGAAAACTCTTTCTTTTCTTCTATTATGTTATGTTATGATTGATAGAAAGTGGAATACCGGAAGAATACTTAAGACTCCATCTTGATGCCCAACATCCCATCATCGGGGACCATCCCACCAGCCAGATCGCTTCGCTCCTCTCCTTTCGGGCCTCATAACCTTGCTCAAAGGTACGTAAGTCACTCGAGCGAATATGATACGAAAGCAAAGCACCGTAGTGATATCGCGATACGCCACGGAGCGATAGCGAAAGACTCACGTTCGATGGCCGGGAATTATATACTCTATTTGGTGTCCGGTTTTGATGTTGAAAGACTCGGGTTGAGTGGGCTTAGCTCTACTATGGCGTGATGATCTAGATGCTACAGTCATGAGTGACTCTCGGGGGCATATTGATGATGGTGATTAAAAAGTGTTATAAGATAAAAAGTTTATTTTATAATTTTAAAAAATTGAGGGACTAAAATGTAAAATTTTAAGAAGTTATTTAATGTATGTGGTGATTTTAGTGATTTGATGGTGTCGTGAAATAAATGAAAAATAATAAATTAAAACGTGCAAAAAGAAAATATATGGTGTCGTGGTGTTGATAGAAGCCACATCTAAAAACCGATACATCATTTATTATTTTGTCACTTCTGCCCTCATTATAATTACAATAAGCAAGTTATATCATATTCAATGACAAAAAGCATACAAAATGTAAGCAATAGCATTTTTTCGATGCAATAGAATTTCAAAAGTCAGATCAATGATACTAGTATTTTATTTGAAGGAAAATATAATGTCGACATTCTATTTGGTAACGTTTGCTGGGTTTGTATTTTTGTTTGTATTTTAATTAAGTATGTTTGGTAATAGGTTATGACGAGGGTCGGATCAGCACCTCGTCACGTGTCAGTTGTCACCTCCACATCGGCACAGTAATAAATAATGATAGAGAAAAGTCTCCCTCAATGGCCAGAACCCCCAATTCCCGGGATGCACATGCTCGGCCACCTTCTCCCGATCTCTACAGGTCGGCTAGTGCCTATGACCATCTCTGCCCGACCTTATAGGTCGGCCTAAGTCCTCCCCGGACCAAACCTCTTACTCACGTGTTAGAATCGGATAAATGCAGAAAGAATCCTCAATCATAACTACTCTGATCCTGCCATTCAAATATATGTCCATAATTATCTCCTAAAATCAAGGGGATCAAATCATTATTATCTTTTCCTTAGGGAACACGAAATCCAAGCCCAACTTGGACAAGGCCCACGGCGGCTTAGGGCATAACGCCTCTCTATATAAACTATCTTTAAGGAACTACGAACACTTGATTCCAATACACGCATTGGATACGTAGGCAGCTTGAGATACAGTTTGTCAAGTGCAGTCTAAACCACCAAAACACCCCCTATTTTTGTCCTTTTTATTTTTCTTAAAGCTTTGGCAGTTTTTTATTAGGAGAACAGCCCTAGATTTATCATCGACGATTTCCAGCATCGTCAATTGGCGCTAGAAGGAGGGACTCCTACTGACAACTTTGTTCAAGATCCAATACCAAGAAACGCAGTCAGGCCAATGGTTAATTTCCAGAAATTAAGACGTCCAAACAAAAATTCCACCGTTCATATTGAATAAGAAGGAGGGACGAAGAAGCCCTCCAAATTTCATTCCGATCTGAGTCCTTTTTGATACCTGATCGTCGCCGGAAGTTGTTGCTGCTGATGTATCATGAAGAAACGCAGCAGGCAGATCGGTGGTTTATTTCCATAGATTGAACCGTTGAAATGAAAATTCCACCGTTCATATTGTAGAAGAAGGAGGTATGAACAAGCCCTCAAGATTTCATGCTGATCAGAGTCTGTTTCAATGCCCGATCGTCGCCGTAAAGTAGATGCTGCTGCTGTATCACCAAAAATCGCAGCAGTCACATCAGCGGCTAATTTCCAGAGATTGAGCCGTTGAAAAAAATATTTCCACCGTTCATATTGAAGAAAAAGTAACGATAAACAAGCCTTCCGAATTTTGTTTCGATCGGAGTCCGTTCAATGCCCGATCTTTGCCAGAAAGTTGCTGCTGTAACACCAAAATAAGCTGCGAGTTTTCTTCCTTATTCTCCAAGATTCAAGCCGAGCTCCCCAGCTCTTCAAGATCCGAGCCGAGCTTCCCAGCTCTCCATGATCCAAGCCGAGCTCCCCAGCTCTCCAGATCCGAGCTCTCAAGATACAAACTCTCATCGGGTTTATTTCAACAACTTAAATGATCACACTTCCTAATTTTGGAACTTTCCCGACCTAAAGAGTCAGGACGAGCTTTATTATTTTCGGAACTCTCCCGACCTAAAGATTCTGGACTAGCTTCATTATTTTCGGAACTCTCCCGACCTAAAGAGTCGGGACGAGCTTTCATATTTGGAACTCGCCTTCGAGCGAGCCTTCTATAAGTCCGACTTCAGTTCGGCATCATAATTGGAACTCGCCTTCGAGCGAGCCTTCTATGAGTCTGAATTTAATTCGGCATCATATTTGGAACTCGCCTTCGGGCGAACCTTCTATAGGTCCGAATTTAATTCGGCATCATATTTGGAACTCGCCTTCAGGCGAGCCTTCTATAATTCCGAATTTAATTAGGCATCATATTTGGAACTCGCCTTCGGGTGAGCCTTCTATAAGTCCGAATTGAATTTGGCATTATATTTGGAACTCGCCTTCGAGCGAGCCTTCTATTAGTCCGAATTTAGTTCGGCATCATATTTAGAACTCGCCCTTCGAGCGAGCTTATATAAGTCCAAATTCAGTTCGGCATAATATTTGGAACTCGCCCTCACGTCAGCCTTCTATAAGTCTGAATTCAGCTCGGCATCATACTTGGAACTCGCCTTCGGGTGAGCCTTCTATAAGTCTAAATTCAAATCAACATCATATTTGGAACTCGCCTTCGAGCGAGCTATCTATAAGTCCGAATTCAGTTCGGCATCATACTTGGAACTCGCCTTCGAGCGAGCCTTCTATAAGACCGAATTTAGTTCGGCATCATATTTGGAACTCGCCTTCGGGCGAGCCTTCTATAAGTCCGACTTCAATTCGGTAGTATATTTGGAACTCGCCTTCGAGCGAGCCTTCTATAAGACCGACATTAGCTCGGCATCATATCCGGAGATCTCACTCCTGGAATATATTACTTAAATCAGCTCGCTATCTAGACACAACACCAACAAATTACGCCAAATACGCAAACGGTACGTTAATTTACTATTATTTTGTTTTCCATTAGGCATGGTCTTTATTGAGTTTTCAAGACAAACAGAAGTACAACTCTCGCACGAGAAGTCAGTCCTATTGAAATGGTGTCCTAAGCCCAATCGGGTTGGACAGGATCTGACCGGGTCGGGTCGTTTATAGTCTATTTTAGTTCGTGTAATAACTTTATTATGATTAATAGAAGCACTTTTGTTATTATATATCTTCTTTATCTTCATGTTATTGAATGTATATATATAGTAACATCCCTGGTGTCAAACTGTGATAGAGAAACCATGATACTGATTATGGTTGATAAGATCTCTATTCACTGTAACAAGTTTGATACTTAAATGTCTCTAGTTGTATGTACTGTCAAACGGGACATTGATGGTATGATTAGACTAGCATGTATTGGATGTCTTCTATCTTATTGAAGATATGGATAGATCTCGTCTATCATAGTGTAGAGACACTTGGACTGTACGTGGACGTGCATTAGAGAATGCGTACGTTAGACTGGCCCACTTACTTTAAGTGATGCAGTATGTGGCAGTTGTGTAATTATCCTGAGACGGTGTGCATTGTCATGCTTTGACACTATTGAGGTTTCTCCTAGCCTTGGGGCCATCATACGGTAGTGCTCGGGTGTGATATTGAAGCATCTGTAGGATACATGATTGTTCGTCCGGGAATCGCATATCCTGAGATTAGGAGTGAATATCCGAAATGGCCTTCTTCTAAGGAATATCTAGCTCTCGTGAATCATTGCAAAGTGGGAGTAAATGAGTTATTACGAGAGTGTGTGATATCGAGATAAGATACGATCATTGATGTATCGACACTCGAGATACGATCGTATGGATATTATTACAGCGATAAGATTCTATTTACACGGTATCTGTTTCACATGAAAGGTAATAGTCATTGTTTTTTACTCTTCCGATGATTGGGGGTCACGGTGTGTTGATAGACGCTATCCCTTGATCGTTAGGTATGAATGGCATTTTCGTAATTTGCACATTGTGTCTACGGCCAACATATTTGGAAGCCTATTGGGTCACACACATAAGAACATCTAGCCGGATTAAAATGCGGTTATAGTTATAACCAAATTAGAAAGTTTATCTTGACTATAAAGTGTTATAGTGATTAAATTAATATGACGGTATTTATTTATTATGAATAAATTAAAAACAAGATATTAATTATATTGATTAATTAAAGAATATTCCAAATGCCAATATTGGCATATGAGGCGCAGATGACTAGTGTATGTGATACACTTGGATTGTGAAATTTAATTAATAAGATTATCATATATTACTATAAGATATTAATTGATTTTGGAAAAACAGAATTATGGTAATAAGATAAAGATATTCAATATAAGATATTGGCAATATGTTAGATTTATTTAATATAAGATTAATTAAAAGAGATAAATCAATCAAAGTTATTTTCCTTATTTTATTAGAAAAATGTTTTCTTTCTCATCAATCTACTAGGAAACTTCTCATAATCAGATTAGGAGGTATTGTGTCACATGTCACCCTATTTAAGGGAGGCTTTGCTAGCTCTTTTGTACATCACAATTCCAAGAGTTAATAGTTCTTGTGTAAAATATAGAGCTTTTTCTAGTGAGATTTAGAGAGAGAAAAAGGCCGGTCTAGCAACTGGATTTTTCTAGTAGCAATCCAAAGGGGATTCCGGTGAGGAGTTCTTGTGGATATCGATAGAGGCCAGACACGTGGATGGCTCGCGCGCACTACTACTCTCCGTTGGCAGTCAAAGCGTCGATCTATTTAGATCTACCAAGGTAATCACCGTCAACTACTTAACATGTTTATTGTATTAATCGAAGTCGATCTTGGGATCAGAAATCAATTTTTTAAATTCCGGTGCGTAGACTAATTGATTTCCTAACAGGGTATCAGAGCAAACTTTGAACTTAAGCAACAAGCATTAATTCAATTGTGTAGTAATTAATAGATAGATGCAAGATCTAGATTCGCAAAACACGAAAAACCAAAAAAAATAGAATCGGATAGGGAGCACAGCCGATCTTCGGCGGCTCCCCACTATGTGACAGCTGCCGGCGCTGGCGCCATAGGGTGCTTCCGGCGGCTGGTGGTTCATGGTGGATCCCAATTTCGTTTTTTGTTTTGTGATATTTATTGTGCATTGATATCTCCTTAGTTTAATTGTGTCATGTGGCTAAATAATGGTTCAAATAGTTTGGGTCATTGGGATGCCACATGGCATTAAAATAAAATTGGTCTTTCCAAACTTTGTTTGGAATAGGCCCAGGCCCTTTCGAAAATATTTGATTTGGAATAAGGCCTAGGCTTAGGCCTTTTTTAAAATTTTGATTTTGGAAAGGGCCAATGAAGAAGCCTTTTGGTTTTGGAAACCAAAGGCATCCATTTTGATTAAGAATCAAAATGAAAGAAACTATGAGAAACCTAATTTTAATTTTGATTTAAAATTTGAATAGTTCTTATTAATTAAAATTAAAATTGAAATTGATTAAAATTAATAGTTAATTTTATTTCGATTGAAGTCATTTAATTAATTAAAAGTTGATTGATTAATTTATTTGATAAGACGCATGTAGTTAAATTATTTAATTTATCTTTTTCATAAGATATTATTGTATGGATTAGATGTGTAGATATAATATGATTATATGGACCCGATTGATCATTGACTCCACCAATAGGATAAATGGGAGTGATTTACTTTATGCTAGTTTTTCAAATTGTCCGAGGCCGTTATGAAGAACGTGACCTAGTTTACTTTATGCATTTATCTCATTCTCGTTAGCTCCCCCTGTGTGCGGAGGGTGTAATTATTTATTAGATAGATTATTATGTAACAAGAATGGAGCAAGAAGTTGAAGACCAAAGAAAGATAAACATCCCTTTGGTGATGGAGCATTAAAGATCCAATTGGCGGTTGCAGCTACCCTTAGATTGTGACCCGCGGTTTCATCAGTTTGTATTCGAAACCGCACTTAGGAAAAGTCCATGATCATACCAGTTACTTTTGTGCGCGGAATGGTGTATGTTTTACCTTATATTGATAACGTAGAAATATGCACGTTTAGATAAGACAATGATTTAATTAAAAATAATTAATTAAGTGAATTAATTTTATATTATTCCCACGGTGAAAATCGAGTTAAAATTGTCTCCCAATATTGTAATGACGGTGATGATCCCTATCCAACTGATCGGCCCTCGTCGGGAGTTGACCTACCTTGGGTATATCGTTATTATCAAGATAAGAGATCTCATGAAAATTTGGGTTACGACTCGACTAGAATCTTGCGGTGATTGGCCCTCGTCAGGACCGTCTAATTTTAGAGACAAGGGGTTGACTATCACATAGAGATGTGAATTCAAAGAGTTGACTAGTCAACCATTGGGAGCCCCATATGATATGACTAGTAGGAGTACCTACCATTCAAAATTTTCTCGATTGACTGGCCCTCGTCGGGAATCGAGATAACTAGTTTGGATCCTAGCCACTAAGGAATTAATTAAATTCTTGATAGCCAATTAGGAATAGTTGGCTAGCGGGAGCAAAACCTAATTAAAATTTTAAAGTGCAATTTTATGGTTTTGTATGCATGAAATTTTACTTATACTATCTTTACTTTATTGTTGTAGAAATGTCGAACAAATTCAACCTTCGTTTTATCATTGAAAACAAAGTTGACGAATCAAACTATCTCGACTGAGAAAGAAATCTCAAAATCGTTTTGAGACATTAAGGCATTGGCTATGTCTTGGACACACCCTTAACCAATGATCCCGAAGATGCTACTAATGAAAAGTCGGTTAAGAAAAATGCAAAACACTGTTCTGACAGTAATGAGGCTACTTGTATCATGCTTTCTTCTATGACACCAAAACATAAAAAACAACATGAGTCCATGGATGCTCATACCATTATGGCACACCTGAAGGAGCTCTATGCTTCTCAGTCTCGAACTGAGAGGTACAAGGTCTTGAAGGCGCTGTTTGGTTGCAAGATGATTCCGGGTTCTCTGGTGGGGTCACATGTGCTAAAGATGATCGTATACATAGAGGGCCTTTATCAATTAGAATAAAAACAAATTTGGGCATCTACCAAAAACGAAAATTAACATATTTTTTTAGGTTGGATCGGATTAAATCTACACGATTTTTTTTTCTTTTAGCGAAACATGTATTGTTGGGCCTCCCGACAGAATTGGGCCTAAGACCCGGGTCTCGAAGGCCTTAGGGGAGGGCCGGCCCTGACTGATCTCACACAAATCAAGGATCAGTGAAGTACAAATATTCTCTTGAATCTAAAAGAATGAAGGAAACAGTGAATCGGCAAAATGAATTGACTATCGGCTAAGTGAAGACAAAGCGTGAAGGAAGATCTAAACGGCAAAGCCAGACAGTCACTTAACTGTTAAGAGAACGGCCAAGTAAACCTTACTTGATCAGATTTTGAAGTTAAAAAAAAGGATACAGAGGATCAAGATTAAATGCACAATCAATAGAGGATCAATTAAGGACGGATTTTCTGATAAACGTTCGAAGAAAAATCCGATCCCTGAAATCAAGAAGAATATAATTAAGGGGGAATCAATAATAAAATCAAGGATTATTCCCCTCATTAATATAGCCAACGGATGGAAATTCAAATCAAGGATTATCAAGGCTATAAATAGAAAGTATTGACAGACAAGAAAATAAATAAAAAGAGAACAATTGAATCTGAGCAAAAACTCTACCAAAGTGCAAAGCCTTCTATCTGTGCTAAAAAAGTGTCATCTAGTGATCAACTCAAAACTGAGAACAACTATTCCAACATCAAGCATTGAGTTTGATCAACAAGTTTTGTGAATCCAATTCACTTCAATCAATCAACTGAATCAGAGCCATCTGAGAAGGAGTTGTGTTTGTGATAAGCTGCTGAAGGATTTGTTCCCAAGGAGCAGTGAAATAGACTGAGTCACTAAAGCTTCTGAAGTCAGTGAGTGATAGTCTTGAATGATTGTGAAGCTTGTGTAGCCAAAGACAATCAGGCTTTTGTATCTGTGAAAACAATAGTGAATTCCTCCAATCATCACAGGAGAAGAGTGGATTAAGGGATTACACCACCATGAACCACTATAAACCTTTGTGTCAATTTACTTTCAGCAATTTACCTTACTGCATTTATTTAATTGCTTATATTATATCATATATCTGTGATTGCATAATCTACTTTGAAACCACATTTTAAGAAGGGACTTATCCGCTGTCCAAAAGCTTTTAAATATAAGAAAAGTTTTTGAAACTCCTCTATAGTCATTCACCCCCCCTCTGACTATAGTTTTACCCTTCTCTAGGACCAACAATTGGTATCAGAGCAGTGTTCCTAGTATCAGAACCTGTTCAGATATAATTTCTGGTAACAAGGAGATCACATATTTTCAAAGTAGTTTTCAAATTTGTGCTTTCTACATATAAATCTCTTATTTGTATTTATGGATTCCTCAAATTTTATGTCAAAGGTACCTGTATTCAATGTTAATAATTATGATGAATACAAAATAAGAATGTTGTATCATCTTGCAACAACTCATGAGGAGATGCTGGATGTCATTAATGATGGCCCAATCGATATTACAACTATGGTAGCCACATGAGAAGATCAAGGAAAAGTGATAGACAAACTCAAGAAAGATTGGACCAAGGATGACAAGAGAAGAGTTAATCTCGATTTTGTTGTAAAATACATGATTTTGAAGACTCTGGACAGTAACATGTTTATGAGGATCAAAGATTGCAAAACAGCAAAGGAGATGTGGGACAAATTGGCACTAATCAATGAAGGATTAGAAGCAGTCAAAGAAAACAAATTGTCTGTTGCAAAACAGAAATTTGACAACTTCAAAATGAAGGCTGATGAAACCATTGATCAAATACACAACAGATTCTCAAGCATCATCAGTGAACTACAACAACTTTGACACACATATCCACAGAAAGAAGTGTCCCTGAAGATCGTGAGAGGCCTACCTGAAAGATGCAAGATCATTACATCGGTAATCAGAGGGACTACAAATCTTACAACCACTGATACCTTAACTCTAATGTCTCAACTAAAGGCTCATGAATTTCAGTTGAACGGCGAGGACAGTGCACCGGCAGAGGCACATAAGGCCAGCACACTGGTTGCACCCCAACAAAGTCAAACAGCTGATGCAAACAGCAAAGAGACACAGGAGCTAAAGGAACATGTAGCTTTACTAGTAAAACGTTTTGACAGGTTTAGCAAGAAGAAGAAATTCAAAAGAGGTTCATCATCATTCAAAAAGTCTACGACAAGCAAAGACATGAAGAAAAAGGATGATGAATACAGATGCTTCAACTGAAAGAAGAAAGGTCATTTCAAGGCTGAATGTCCTAAAGAAAAAGACAAAGATGAGGACAAGAAGAAGTACAAGAAACTGAAAAGAGAAAAAGCAAGAAAGCACTCAAAAATGAATCTAACAGTGAAAAGAATGAAGAATCATTTGAAAATGATTCTGATGATGATGAAGCTGACAACTCAGACAATGAAAACTCTTATCTATGCCTTATGGCAAAAGAATCTAATGAAACCGAGGTAAATTCTAGCCCATACTCATCATCAACTGCATCCACATCTGACACTGCACAATCTTCTATTCTTCCACTAGATTCTGCAAACCCAATTCAAAATCTCATGAGTAAATTTGAAGAAATTGAGTTGAATCATGAAATTCTGGAACAGGAGTGTGAGAATCTAAGAAAGGAGAATAAAAGATTAAAGAAAGAACTAGACAAAGTAAAAGCTAAAAAAATAGTAAGGAGATTCACTCAACTGATCAACAAGCAGTAGATGATCACTCATCCAATGTTGAAAGATCAGCTGAGAAAATTTCCCTACCAGTCAAGATCACCACCGCACCACTGAATGCACCAGCTTACAAACCCTCAAAAAGGTTTGGATCCAGATCTGGTCTTGGCTACAACAATCAGGATGAGAATAGAAACAATGGACAACACAATTCTGAATCTAGGACCAAGAATGGACAAAAGTTCAGAAAAGGATAGACCATAGTTTCAACAACTCATCCTGCACCGGTGAAGTCAAAAACCAGTGTAGTGAAACATCAGACCAAACCATCAATCCAGCCAACCAAAAGCAAAGAAGAAAACATTTCATGCCATTCATCATGTGTTTACGAAAAACCAACCAAGGCATGTTCCTAGACACATGAAGCAACATAGGTTTCCTACTGCATATTGGAAAGTGAAAAAGGATGCAAATGCACCAAAAAGTAGAGAAAGGTATCAGAATACCTTCAGTAGAAATAATAGAAGCTATTCTGCCATGCCTTATACATATGAAGTTGATGACTTTAATTATCCAAAAATAAGATCATTTGTATATACACTTGGAGTAGGAGGCATGACTGCTAACAGGTATGGACCCAAAGAGTGTTGGGTACCTAAACATACTTAATTTGTTTTGTAGGATGTCTGGTACATAGACAGTGGATGTTCCAGACAGATGACAGGAAACAAGGGATGGCTCACTGACTTTAAAGATTTTGATGGACCTAAAGTCATTTTTAGAGGCAAAGAAAACACTGGTAAAATTAAGGGGGAAGGCATAATGCTCAAGAACAATTTGAGGATTCAAAATGTGGCCTATATTAAAGGACTGAACTTCAACCTATTGAGTATCAGTCAATTCTATGACAAAGGCTACAAGGTGCACTTCAACAAGGAAGGATGCAAAGTGTTCACAACCAAACCAACACAGTTGTACTTGCAGGAAGAAGAGAAGACAAGATGTATGTAGTAGATTGGAAGACAGCAACAACATAAACATGTTTGCATGTCAAAAGTAAACAATCAATCAGCTGGATTTGGCTTAGAAGATTGAATCATCTCAACTTCAAAACCATCAACACACTGTCAAAGAACAAGTTAGTTGAAGGCCAACCAGAGATCACATTCAAGCAAGAAAGTCTATGTGATGCTTGTCAAAAAGGGAAGCAAATTAAAAGCTCTTTCAAGTCAAAGCCCTATCAATCAACAACAAGAATTCTACATCTGTTACATATGGATCTTTTTGGACTAGTCACACCAGTAACTATAAGTGGAAAGAAATACACTCTAGTAGTGGTGTATGATTTCGGCAAATACACTTGGACTATATTCATGAACAAGAAGAAAGAGACACTCAAAAAGTTGCCAGATTTGCTAAGAAGAATTCAAAATGAGAAGGAACTGAAGATTATCAAGATCAGATCAGATAGAGGCACAGAGTTTCTAAATGATATTATCAGAACCTACTGTGAAGAAAATAGAGTACTGCATCAACTATCAGCAGCAGGAACTCCACAACAGAATGGTGTAGCGAAAAGAAGAAACAGGACACTTGAAGAAGCAGTCAGAACAATGATTGCAGAAGCATGTTTGCCAAAGTGATTTTGGACTGAAGCATCAAACACTGCATGCTATACTCAAAACAGATCAATCATCAACAAACATCAAGGAAAAACTCCATATGAAATATGGAATGAAAGAAACCCTAATCTCATATTTGCATATGTTTGGATCTAAATGTTTTGTGTTGAACAGGAATCAGTTACATACTTTTGATGAAAAAACTGATGAAGCAATCTTTATGGGATACTCAGACACCAGCAAAGCATTCAGAGTACTCAACAAAAGGACCCTAGTGATTGAAGAATCAATTCATGTAGTCTCTGATGAGTCAAACACAAATGGTGAAACCCTTCAAGAACTTGAAGAAGAAGTAGTACCAAGACAAGTCTACATGAATACAACAGTACCAACTACCATTCTAAATCAGTATCCTGGAAATCAAGATGAGCCACCAGTCAATACAACAGAAGAAGTACCAGCACAAGAGCATGAAGCTGATACACAAGCTGAAGTTGTGGAAGCACCAAGTCAAGAACAACTTCAACCTGATCTCAACTGGCAAAGAGATCATCCTGTAGATCAAGTCATTGGAGACATTCTCACAGGAGTTAGAACCAGAAGACAACTAGAGCATATGCTAACATGCTTTCTATCTCAAGTAGAGCCCAAAACAATAGATGATGCAATCCAAGATGCTGACTGGATTACAGCTATGCAAGAAGAACTAAATGAGTTTGAAAGAAATGAGGTCAGGGAACTTGTTGACAGACCAGACATAGCCAACATCATTGGAACAAAATGGGTATTCAGAAACAAGATGGATGAACAAGGAACAATTGTCAGAAACAAAGCAAGGCTAGTTGCTAAAGGCTACTCTCAAGTAGAAGGAATAGATTATGATGAGACCTTTGCACCAGTAGCAAGATTGGAAGCAATCAGACTCTTTTTAGCTTTTGCAGCCCACAAAGACTTCAAAGTTTATCAAATGGATGTCAAGAGTGCAATTCTGAATGGACTTTTGGAAGAAGAAGTATATGTGGAACAACTTCCTAGTTTTCAACTTAAATGGAAAGAAGATAAAGTGTACAAGCTTAAAAAGGCACCTAATGGACTCAAACAAGCACCCAGAGCTTGGTATGAAACACTGTCACAATTTTTGATCAAGAATGGATTCAAAAAGGGAACTATAGATAAGACTCTTTTCAAATTAGAGGAAGGAACAAGCACCCTGTTAGTACAAATCTATGTTGATGACATTATCTTTGGATCAGAGGATGAAAAGTTGTGTGAGAAATTTGCAAACCTAATGAAGAGCAAATTTCAGATGAGCATGATAAGAGAATTAAATTACATTCTTGGGCTACAAGTAAAACAAATGAAAGATGGCATTTTCATCAATCAAGCCAAATACACTAAACACCTAATTCACAAGTATGGTATGGACACAAGTGGCACAACAGATACACCCATGTGTGCCAGAGTCATTCTTGGAAAAGATGAAGCTGGAAAAGATGTTGATCAGAAAATGTATAGAGGAATCATTGGATCCCTACAATATCTAACTGCAAGCAGACCTGACATAGCATTTGCAGAAAGAGTATGTGCAAGATTTCAAACTCAACCAAAAGAATCACACCTTTTAGCAGCCAAAAGAATAATCAAATACTTGAAGAACACCATCAATGTTGGAATTTGGTATCCAAAAGATGGAGGATTCAAATTGATATCATCTTCAGACTCTGACTATGTTGGATGCAAGATAGATAGAAAAAGCAACTCTGGAACATGTCAAATGCTAGGCAGCAGACTAGTATCATGGTTTAGTAAGAAGTAAAATTCCATATCTACATCATCAGCTGAAGCAGAATATATAGAAGCAGGCAGTTGTTGTTCACAAGTACTGTGGATCAGAAAATGGCTAAGGGACTATGGAATGGAGGAGAAGACAATTCCAATTATGTGTGACAACACAAGTGCAATCTCTAATACAGAAAATCCAGTGTTGCATTCAAGAACAAAACATATTGATGTGAGACATCATTTCATTAGAGATGATGTTGAGAAAGGAGATGTCATACTAAGATACATACCTACTGAAGATTAATTGGCTAACATCTTCACAAAACCACTCAGTCATGAAAGATTTAGTAAGCTGAAAACTGAGTTGGGAATGATAGAAATTGACTAAGTACTAAGGAGCGGCTAACTGGAGTAACTAGCTAAGTGACTTCACCAGTTGATTAAACCTATTCCATTATAGGAGATGTAGCAGGTAAGGCACTGGTACTCAGGAAAGTCAACTTCACTGATTGTTAGGAACAGTTATATACAGCAGCTCAGTGAAAAGTCACTATACCGGCTTAGTGACCAGCCATGTCACTCCACCGAAAAATATATTGGAGTCAATGGAAAAATAAAGTGTGAACAAAATCAACTTTACATGGAAATTCATGATGAGGTCATGGAGAAACAGTGAAACTTGCTTTGCAACTTGCAACATCTCATCCCCTACCATGTCCAGACGAATCTTGAGTTTTATGCGGATAAAGTTGATAACATTCTCAAACCATTGGTGATAACTTGAATACTCATACACACCAAATCCAACATCTAAATGAGGTTATAGAATATTCTAGCCAGCAACTCGAAACCCTAATAAATGTCACTGAGGCCAACAACAAAATTCTGGATAAAAGGTATGGTCCTCTCCCTGAGTCTGAAGAAGCAAACACAATTCTTGAAGCACGTTTTGGTGCTACCAAAAAGGGGGAAGGAAGCTCAAAGCTTGAGGGCTCTAGTGGAAAGAAGGAAAGCCCAACAGATAAGGGCAAGGGCATCAAAGGCAAAGGCATCAGGTTTGAAGAAAAGAATCAGTAGCCCTTTCTATACAGATTTACTCACTGATCCAAATGCCTTTGAATAATTATGCAATTTCCTATTGCCCTTAAATGGATGAATAAAATTGTTGAGTTTCATTCCAGTGTTTATTATGAAAAAATTTGGTATACTTATGTTCAAGCTTATGAGGGTTTTGGCATCATCAAAAAGGGAGAAATTGATAGGAACATTTTAATATGTTTTGGTGATGGCCATACTAGCTGTTATAGCAAGCCTGAAATAAGTTAGAATTCTCTGTATAAGTCTTTACTTAGAGTCTGACATGTTGTATACGTCAAGTCAGACAAGTATTATACTAGTTGGTAGGACGGCTAAGAAAGAACATATATTCGGCAGAGTGAAGCCAGTCATGTACCAGCAGAGAAGCATGAAGACATTATGGTCTGACTTGTAACCAAGGAAGTCTATGATGACCTTGGATAAGTCTAAGTTACATTCCAAGTGATAAAACTTAATGTTTAAATATGGTGTACACTGATCTCACACAAATCAATGATCAGTGAAGTACAAAGATTCTCCTAAACCTAAAAGAATGAAGGAAACTGTTGGTCCCTTGGAAAGGCTAACACAAGTTTAGAGGGGGGGTGAATAAACTTGTCACCAAAAGCTCACCCAAAATATGAATCTTAAACTAGATTTAGTTCAACTTGTGCAGAGTTAAGCTAACTTAGCTGAGTATAATTCAAAACTGACTTATCCTGAACAGAGTTAACCGGCAGCGGATTAAATAAGACTTTGTAAAATATGAGTTATCAGTTAAAGTGCTGACTCAGTTTCTAGTGTTTGTTGAGTATGTGAACTAGATGAACATAACTATTATACAGTAATTAGATGCGTAAAGTAAATAAACAATAATTATAGAGGTTCCAGGTGGTGTAATCCTGTCAGTCCTCTCTTCCCCTGTGAAGCGGAGGAAAATTCCACTAGAACTTTTGAGATGGCCGAGTTACAAAAATCCTATACTCATAGTCCTTGACTAATCCCTAGCTTCACTATCTAAACACTTGTCGAATAGGTGGGATGGCCGCTCTTCAATTGTTTGAAACACTGGTCCTTGGAGGGTTGTCTTGCCTCTTCACTAGCTCATCACAACACAGTCTTCCTGACTGCAGCTCAACTGTCCTTCTCACCCTCTTGGTGTTTCACAGTCTAAAACCATTGATTAAATCAAAGTTGAGACTTGAATCATTAGCTATGATTCAATTGTGATTTGACCTTCTTCTTCTAGATATATTAGTTATGCACAGCTCTGTATTTCTTCAAATGATTGGTCTTGATCTTTCTTTGAATGCTTTGAAGATCACTTGAAGATATTTCTTGATCTTGCAATAAATTGCTTAGCAGGAATTCTTATGATTTGCTTTCCCCCTTAGTATGATCTTTCTTGATTAAATTAATTCTTAGAATTCCACCCTCTTCTTGTTGAAGAAGAGATCTATTTATAGGAGTTGCAAGTAAACAGCAAAATTGTGTTCTGATTTCTAGAGAGATGTTTCTCTCAGCTTGCTCCTTCTCTACCCGATGAAAGAGCTTGCGAAATCTGCACTTTTGCTGTGTTTTTGCTCTTGTTTCTTGCTCGTTTTTCTTTCTTTTTACTTGCTGAGCTTCTCCTTGAACTTACAGCATCTCTTTTTTTATCTATGACTCGCAAATTTAAGAATAAAGTTCAAGATGGCACTGTTCAAACTTCGAATACAGATGAACTTCAATCTGCAGCAGGTTTGATGGATGGAGCTGCTTCTGCTACCATTGTAGCTCTTCCTCCAGCTCATATTGATGATGGTAACACACTGGGAAATGATCTGCTGCTAGATCCCCCCGTTGAGGCAATGAGGTTAAAATCTTGAAAGTTAGTTACACCGGCTGTTAACAATTCAAAGAAGAAGGTTACAATTGGTGATACTGACATGGTAATTCCCACATCACTTTCAGAATTACTTGAAGTTGAAAAGCAATTAGATAATGTACAATCTGTAATGAAAGATTTTCCTAGTAGATATCTTGAGGATGGTTTATCTCTGGATAAAGTGAATGAGAGTGTTGTTACACCTGTTGGATCAGTTTCTGCACCTGCTTGAACTCGGGTCAAAAGATGTAGGACTGGTTACTGAAGGTGTTGATGATACTTTAGGACATGGATTAGTGGTGGAGCAGGGGACTCATTTGGGGGTGGATCCTGTGTCTACCACAAAGAATGGTACTTCTAGTGTGGCTGTTGGAAGTGGTACTACTGAGGTTGTTGCAATAGTTACTGTTATTGCTAATGCTCAATCTGCTGATTACTCGGGGAAAATGCTGGTAAAGCTGTGGATGAGGTAGCCTCTTGGGCACAATTGGTGAAGAAAAATAGAGAACAATCTGATGAAGTGGTTACCCTGTTTGACCACTACATTACTGATGACACTGTGCTACTGGATGAAGAGCATTTGAATGATGACAGTTTGGAAAAGTTAAGTCTTATAGGTTTATTTCCAGGCAAGTTTCCTGGAAGGGAGGCCGTTCAGAAGATTGTCAATTCTTGGCCTAAGAAATGCATGTTCCACTATCACAATTCTGGTTGGATAGTGTTCTTGTTTGAGCAAGAGGCTGATCTTTGTGATGTGTTGCAGGCAGGCCCCTTTTATGCTTTTGGCAAGCCTATGATTTTAAAGAAAATGCCTGTTTTATTTAAATTTAGTAAGGAGTCTTGTTCTATTGTTCCAGTTTGGATTCAGTTGCCTAATCTTCCCTTTAGACGCTGGAAGGAAAGGGCTTTAAGCAAGATGTGTTCTTTTGTGGGGTGTCCACAGTATCCTGATAAGGTCACAGCATCAAGGAAAGTGTTAAGTTTTTCCAGGTGCCTTGTGGATGTGGATATTAGTATGGAACTCCCCTCTGAGATTCCTATTACAATGCATAATGGAAGGATTTTCAAACAACCTGTTTTGTATGAAGACATGCCTAAGTTCTGTACTAAGTGTAAAAAATTGGGGCATAATGTTGCAGGATGTGATGATTCAAAACTGGATATTCCTATTTTGTATGTTGCTAGGTCTAAGCTTGCTGGTGCTACCAAGACTGCTAATGCCAAGAAGAAGAAAGTGACAGTGATAATTGACAAGGATACTATTGACAAGGATACTACAGTGAAAATTGACAAGGATACTTCTGTTCATGATGCAGTCCTTTTGAATAAGGATAAGATTATTGACAAGGGTAAGGGTGTATCTGGATCCACTGGAATGAGATAAGGGTAGACAAAGATGCTACTCCTGTCAATAATACTTTTGAGGCTCTTTCACCTGGGGAAAATGCTCTTTGGTCTGATGAAGTTGAGAATGAAGACAGAATGGATAAGGGTGACTATGTTGCTTCTGGTTCAAAGAAATCCAGAAAGAAAAAAAGAAGAATAATAGGAATAAAACTGGAGGTATTTCTGGAAGTGGACAAAAATCTAGTATTGATGTCTCTAGGGGTAGATCACCTCTTGGTAGACAAAAATGATAGGTTTCTGGAATGTTAGAGGGTTCAATAAGGCTTCTAAACAATCTAGTGTTGTCAAATACCTTAGGCAACATAAGATTTCCTTATTTGGAATCCTTGAGACGAAGCTGTCTCAAAATAGTTTAAGCAATTTTTTGTCTAACAAAATTCCTACTTGGCATTCTGTTAACAACTTTGATCAGCAAGACAATAAAAGGATGCTTGTTATTTAGGACCCTTCTTTTGTTTTGGTTGATGTCCTGGAGCTTGATGCTCAATGGATTCACTGTAAAGTGAAGCTTTTGGTAACTGGAGATTCCTTCTTGGTTTCCTTTGTGTATGGCCTGCACACTATTGTTCACAGGAGGTGCCTGTGGGACAGAATCAGAGAGCTTAGTGTATGTTCCTCTCTTCCTTGGATGGTGTTAGGTGATTTTAATGCTGTGTTGTCCGTTGGTGATAGGGTGAATGGGAATATTCCCACTGATTACGAAATGAAGGATGGTGTTGAATGTTGTCTTGATGCTAATCTTTCTGACCTGAATTCTTCTAGTGAATTCTTTACCTGGTCTTCTGCTGGTGTTCTTTCTAGGATTGACAGAGTTATGGTGAATGCTTTTTGGTATGACTGGAATGTTAATGCCCTGGCCTTCTTTGATCCTGCTAGTTTACATTGTGATCATTCTCCTTGTAGAATCTCTCTGACTACTGATTCTATGATCAGAATAAAGCCATTCAAATTCTTCAACATGTGGATTCAACATAACAGTTATATGGATGTTCTGACTGATAATTGGGGCCAGGATGTTTATGGTACTTCTATGTATCAGCTGTGTAAAAAACTTAGTAGACTTAAAATGCCTTTGAAAGAGCTTAATAGGCTGCATTTTGCTCATATTTCAGTCAAGTCTGATAATGCTCAAAAGGTATTGGGGGAATTGCAGTCCTTGTACAATTTAGGCCCTGCTAATGCATTAGCTAGACAAATTGTTGAGCAGAGAAGAGTTTGTTCTGGTTTTGAAACTGCTGAGGCTATCTTTTTATCTCAAAAGGCCAAAGGACACTACATGAAGTTTAGTGACAGGGGTTCCAAGTTTTTCCATTCTTTGGTCAAAAGGAACAATGTCAGAAATCATATTTCTTCCATTTTGCTCCTTGATGGATTCTTTACTACTTCTTATGATCAGATTGGAGATGCTTTTGTTGGTTTTTATACTGATCGTTTAGGTACTGAAGGCACTGCTACTCCTATTGATTTGGATGCGGTCAATGATGGCCCTTCTATCACAAGGGATCAGATGGACTATCTGGTGAAGGATGTTACTGCTTTGGATGTGAAGGAGGCTCTGTTTTCCTTTTCTGACAATAAAGCTCCTAGTCCTGATGGGTTTTATGCTGGTTTTTTAAATAATTCTTGGGATATTGTTGGATCTGACTTCACCAATGCTATTCTGGAATTCTTTAACAATGATGCAATTCTGAAACAGGTTAATCATGCAATTATTGTTTTGATTCCTAAAACTACTCATGCTGCTTCTGTTGGAGATTACAGGCCTATCTCCTATTGCAATGTTATATACAAGGTGATTTCCAAGATCTTAGCTTCCAAATTGTCTGCTTGTCTTCCTGATCTTTTTGATGAATCACATACTGGTTTTGTGGATGGAAGGGCTATGTTTGATAATATCTTCCTATGTCAGGAGCTGATAAGAAAATATGGTGTTACCAGGGGACCTCCTAGATGTATGATAAAAGTGGATACAAAAAAAGCTTTTGATTCAGTGCACTGGTCCTCTTTGGAGTCTATTTTGAAGGACTTTGGTTTTCTTGCTAGATTTGTGAAATGGATTATGCTGTGTGTTACTTCTGCTTCCTTTTCTATTTCTATTAATGGTGAACTGAAGGGTTTCTTTCCTGGAAAAAGGGGTTTGAGGCAGGGTGATCCCCTTTTCTGTTTGTTATTGGTATGGAATACATTTCTAGAATGTTGAGGATTTTGGGAGGATTCTGACTTCCACTTCCATAATTGTTGTCAAAACCTGCAAATTAATCATTTGGCTTTTGCAGATGATTTGATGTTATTTGCTAGGGGTGATCCAATTTCTGTCACTCTTATGATGCAATGCCTTACTGTTTTTGGCCAGTGTTCAGGTCTGGTGGCTAATATGTAAAAATATGAGATGTTTTGTGCTTGTTTGGATGATTATAACAAGGAGGTGCTTTTGAATATCACTGGTTTGAAAGAAGGCATTATGCCTATCAGGTACCTGGGTATTCCTCTTTGTGCTGTCAGATTAAATGTTGTGCATTATGATCCCTTATTTACTTCTTTGAGGAATTACTTTGGCAACTAGAAATGGTCCACTTTGTCCTATGCTGGTAGGTTGCAACTAGTCCTTTCTGTTATTTAGGGAGTTGAATGCTTTTGGCTAGGGATTTACCCTATAATTAGTAGTGTCAAGTTGAAGTTGGATGAAATATGCAGGAGGTTTCTGTGGGGGGGTTCTTGTGATTCTCTTAGGAAGTCTCTTGTTGGTTGGAAGGAGGTCTGTCTGCCTAAATCTGAGGGTGGATTGGGGATGTTTCAGCTGGAAGCCTGGAATCTTGCACTTCTTTGTAGGATTCTATGGAACTTCCATTGTAAAAAGGATAGTCTGTGGGTGAAATGGATCAGTGAAATGTACTTGAAGAATGTGGATTTGTGGTTGTATCAGTGTAAGCAAGGTGCTTCTGCTCTTATCAAGGCTATTTTTAAGATCAGGGACATGATACTTGTACATGCTGGTTCTGTTGCTACTGCTGTTGCTTTATTGCAATCTTGGTCCATTGGATCAAAGTTGAGGCCTTCTAGAGCTTATGATTTCTTCTGGCATCATGGGGAAAAGGTCTAGTGGTGCAGAACATTTTGGAATCCTAGGGCAACACCCAAACACTGTTTTCTTCTATGGATGGCTATGAAGAACAGTCTCCTGACCACTGATAAACTGCACTTGGATGTTAAGGCCTGCTCACTGGTTTGGTAAATGAATCTGCCTCTCATCTTTTTTTCCAGTGTCCCATATCTTGTATGGTTTGGGGCAAGGTCAGGCTGTGGTTAGGCATCAATAAAAGATTGGAAACTGTTACTGGTGTAGTTAGATGGATTAGTAGGAAGTGTAGGGGGACTTCCCATGGGAATGTAGCAAGATCTGCTTATGTTTCTGTTGTGGTGTATTGGCTTTGGCATATTAGAAACAAGAAATTTTTTGATTGTATTAACATGAAGATTACAGATGTACTGCATTGTATTAAAACTCACATCTTTTATATAATACAGGCTGCTTTTCCTTTGTATATCTTCACCCCATGATGTTAGGGTTTTGTATATCTTTTGTGATTTCTAGTAGGTTTTGTTGGTGGTTGTATGAGATTATTTTGTTTCTCTACACACCTTGGGATAGGCTCTGTGAGTTATGCTCTCACATGACCCCTTTTGACAGTTTTTGGGTGTTGTTATGTGTTTAGTGGCTGTTGTTTCTTGTTGCATATAACCTCAGGGGTCTTATGCAGCATGGAATCAACAAATCTAACCACTTTTCAACACTTTGTAGGTGTTAGTTTAGTTCTAATTCTGATTAGGATGTAATTTCTAGTATTTTGCATACCTTGGTTATAAAATTTTTACCTTTAACCAAAAAAAGAGATCTATTTATAGGGGTTTCTATAACGGTTAGATCATTAGAATTTGAATCCTTATAGCCGTTAGTGGTCCTGCTTTTCTGTATGTATGTCAGTGTCCTTTCTGACATTCATAACGGTTTGATCCTTCATCAGTTTTACTTATTTCAAGTTCCAAAACTGATTCAATAGGACTTGATCAGTTTCCAGTTTTCAAGTGCATTATCTGACTTTTTAATCTTCTTCAAAATCTCAGTACTTTATCCTTCATCTGATTATTATTGATTTAATCAGAATACACCTTTTTCAATTCATCATCTAAGATATCATTGTCCTTATGATTCTTAGTCCAGCATACAAGATCTATAAAGTCAGTTCAAGTCATCACAATCTTGCATGAAGTCTAACTTTATAGTCTCGACTTAGTCTTCATAAACTGAGTATGAACCCTCAGTTCTTCAGTCTTCAATAATTGAGTTTGAACCCTCAGTTCTTCTATCTTCTAGATAAGCCAACTGAGTCTGTGTCCCTCAGCAAACTTACCTTCTTCAGTTATTTCATAACTGAGGTACTCTTGGTCAAGTTCAGTTGGGAACTCAGTTCAAGTAGTCAATTTCTCATTTTCTCAGTTCTGAACCTAGAACTATTACAGTGCTTGTCTAATTAACTTATACAACTATCAGACTCTATTAAATCCAATACAATGATTTCTAGACATCTTTTTGCTTTGCACTATAACAGTTAGTTATGACACTTCATCAATAGGGTTTAAAAACAGTAACTGAATAAGTGATGAATCATCATCAAAACATAAATTTTATTTCCAACGATTTCCCCTTTTTTGATGATGTCAATACCCTCCTTAAAAGCAATGCAAAAAGATATTGACAAATAAAGTAACGAAAACACAAAGAACTAAGAAACTGAGATTTTATTGATAACTGAGTTAAAGAGTAATAAAATACAAATACTTGAAAAGAAATTAACTTCCAGTTTCCCTGACCAACTTGCTTATCAAAGATTTATGCAGCTTCTTTCATGGCTAGGTTAGTTTGTGTGCATTCCAATCCTTGATTATTTGCCCAAATATTCCAAGAATCTGTCATACTGTGTTTGCTGAAAAATGTGCTTCTAAACAACACAGTAAACACAGAAATAGATCATCTTAGTCTTTCACTAGTGGCTATTCTCAGTAATTTCTGAACAAACTCTGGTTCAGTATTTTCAACTTCATCTGATGCCTTATCCAAAGTGCCATCTTTCTCCCATTTGCCAAGTTTGTTCCAATAATGAACAAGAACCTTTTGCATATGTAGAAAAGACTCTAGTGCTTGTTCCCTTGATACTCCCTCTTGAATCGGTAGATCTTTGAAGACGTTGTACATTTGAGAGTCTAGAGCCAGTCTTTTCTTAGCTGGTTCTGAGAATTTAGCTATGAGTTACATTTCTTCATCAGTGAACTCTCCTCTAGCTTTCTTCAGTTCAACCAGTTTCTCTTCAATACAATCAAGAACTTGAGGAATATCTTCTGCATTGACTTTTAACAAGTCCAAACTTTCCCCCTTAGTGACATCATCTTTGATGATCAAGCTTCTAATGTATGAGTTTAGGCGCTACTGATTTGATGCCAAAATGGTTTGAGCAGCAACTGAGTCTTTTGATGCACTCTCCAATAAAATCAGTCTATCAACTACATTGTTGAGGATGCCCTCCCATCTGTCTTGGGTCTCAGTTTTTGTTGCCTCAGTTTCAATGGTTGTTTTTCTGATTGCGATAACAGTATCATGACAGTCAGATTTGACACTGTTTAACCTTTTCTCCATGTTTTCTCTTTCAGTTTCGCTATCTTCCCTTGTCTTTAGAACTTTTCCGAATACACTTAAGTCATCTTTCTGAACTTTTATAAGCTCATTGAAGTAAAATTTGATGGTGTCAGCTTCTGTAGGTGCATCATCTTTTGATTCAGCTTTCTTTTCTTCAACTTTGTCTTTTTCAGTTTCAGCTACTCTTGTTTCTTTAGGAGGATAAGCAATCTGCTTAAGTTTCTCTTGGTAATCCACAAATTTTCTTCTCTCCTCAGACTATCTTCTTACTTCTTCCAGACATGTCTGATCAATGTCTTTAACTGGTGAAATATTCACATTGAACTCTTCATCATATTCTCCGCAAGATTAATTAGCTTCGGTTTTTGCAATCTCAAGAACATTTTTATCAGTTGGAGACTGATAACCTTCCTTTTTCTTGATTTTCAGACTGACCGTCAGAGTCAGTTTCAGTTTCTTCACTGTCATCTGAACTTTCTTCAGATAATCCTTCTTCAGCAACATCCTTTGCTCCTTCTTTATCTTGTAGAGAGGCGAGAATCCCTTTTTGTAAATCAGGATCTCCCTGAGAATCATCATCATCATCATTGTCATCTTTCTAAGAACTCTCTCCTGCAGCAGTTCTCTTCCATTAACTATCTCTGATCAACGCATACCCATTGTTCAAAAATTCATCAGTGTTGATCAGCTCAGACAAATGATTGATGTTGTATAGACTGAATACCCATCTTTTTGTGATTTCCATTTCAGCTAACTGACTTCTCTGATTAGATATGGAACTGAGTTTCCAATTCTGATAAGCATGCAGTCTCTTGCAGTTATATACAATTAGTTCTCTAATATTAACAGATGATTCAGACAGAGTTGGGATTATTTCACTTTCCCTAGGAATCTCCCGATTGGATTCCACCGGAGCCTCAAATCTTACAGTTTCTTTAGTTTCAAACTGATTAGTTTTGCTGGTTTCCCCTTGTGCAACAACTAGGATTACGATGGTTTCAGTTCCAGTCAAAGGAACTGAGATTCCAGTTTCAGTTTCCAACTTTCCTTCAGCGGCAACAATTTCTTCTCCAGCAACAAGTCCAAGTTCCAGTTCTGCAACAGGTTCCTCTTATGGTGTTGGTTCAATAGCCTGATCTTTTACTGGTTCAATAATCAGTTCAACAACTGATTCTTTTTCTTTCTTATCTTTTGGAACTACTTCTTGTTCGTTGACAAGCTCATCCAGAGTGATGACTTGTGTTGGAAATAATATATGTGTTTTGATGATGATTTGTCACGTACTTAGTGAGATCACTTACAACCCATGATGATGAAGTCATAGCTAAATGTTATAGTGCATAATGAAAGAAGAAGCAAGAAATAGTCTAGAGAAAAATGTATAAGTTCTATCTAGAGTCTGAACTTTGTATTGGTTGTTTCAGACAAGCATTGTAATAGATAGGAACTAGGCGAACAACTGAGTCATAGCAAGCAAACTGAGTATACATATGAAGATTTGAGGGATCAGACTTAGTGGTCTGGCTTAAACTGGTGTCCAATCTTACCGGCAGTGTACCGGGTCAAATTGTAGTCTAGTCTAGTGAACAAGGTCGTCTCCTCTGGGAAATGAAAATATAATTCAAAATGTGGTTAAACACCAATTAGCTGTCGCAATACTTACCATGTAGAGTGAATGAAATGACACTAGAAATAATTAGATATGTAGATAGTATATATATATATATATATATATATCGACATATAGATACCAATATAATAAATACTAAAATAGATAGTTATATATAAGAAGAACTAACCAAGACAATATTATTGAACCATGATATCTTTTAGTTTAATGGATGTGATCGAACTTCCTGTTTTAAGGTGTAATTGATTATGTGAAACGGTATACTCCTCAGCTAACAATTTCCCCTCATACGAGTGCACGAATTTGTTCTATGCCTCCTCCTTGGTAAAACCTCGATTAAACCTAATGATTTGACATGATAATCTCTCGAGTATAAATATTCGGTCCCTGGATAAGAAAGAGGGTTCCGTTTGTAAGACGGCCAATTTTACCTTCCAGTCTTTCTAGTCTTTTCTCATATCCTAACGTCTCTGGTCAGTTCATGATTAGGTTATGTTTCTATCTATACTGGTTAATTACGTCAATACGGGCTGTCAATTAGTCCAAGTAGAAAAAGATTCATCATATTCAATTTTTAATCAAATTGTAACATAGTCATCATTCATTTCCCTAAAAGATCACAATAGCTCAACTACATGTCTTGGCTAGTTGTATAATTAGCCTATAGTCATTATTAATACTACTATATAAATACTTATATAAATAACAAACATAATAACATTAGAACATTACCGAATACAATTGTTGAGTTTGGCCTTTATCCTCTGAATGTAACAACAGCTTATGAAATCAACAATCTTCGATAATTACTCTAAATATTACAATGATAATAATACTACTTTTTATGGCAGAATGCCTACTGAAATAATATTTACAGAGAGTAGATAAGATAATATATATATATATATATATATATAGATATATATATATTGGTACGGTTCTTTCTTCTTCATAAATGAGGGCTATTTATAGGCTGAGTTTTCTGATCCGGCGTGCGCCGAGACTAATCCGGTGTGCGCCGGATTAACTGAATTTCAGTACTTCTTGTCAGACTCATGTGGAGTAACATGATTTAATCATCACATAATCCGGCGTGAACCGGCTTCTTCCGGCCTGAGCCGGATTTGACAAATATCAGCCACATGATCAGATTTTTATATTTTTCGATTCCAATTCTTCTACTTTGTATCACCTAATACCTGCATAATTCAAAAACAACAAAACCACAGGTAAATCTGATAAAAAAAAGTTTATAAATAATACTACAACATTTATTTGTAACTATTAGATATTTATAAGTTATATTAATACTTTTTAAGATATTTAGATAAAATTATTAATAATATGTTATAAAATGTTATAAATTTTAGTTATAAAGTTGACATATATCAACCACTCCCCACTTAGCTTTTGATCGTCCTCGAGCAAAATAAGTGATAATTTATACAATTACAATGAAAATAATGTAATTGTTTAGATTAGTTTACTAATTTAGTAAAGTACTCTGTCAATATTATAACCATATTATTTTTGTCTTTCTTAAAAATAAAAAGTGTGTATAGCTTATAAAATTAATTATCAAACATTATTTAGATGAAATTTTCCATGCTTTACTTAATAAATATAAAATATTTTTAGAAATACTTCCAATCGCCACTAATGAATATCCAGAATCAAAGACTAGGTCAAGTAGTTGGCAAAGTGGCTTGTAACGTTCAGGCTCAGGGTGTTGGCTAATCGAAAGGATAAAAAGGAAAATCAAAAGAGAAAGATCAAGTCGTACGTACGTACTTATACCTTCAATCTTTCAATTAAAAATATCTTGATCGGTAACATCCTGATACTGTCTAATAAGCTTGCACCATTGCCTTCAATAACTCTTATTTCACACATATATATACAAATGCTTCCTAGTTTATTGGTTGGAACCAATTCATACTCTTTTATTTTTATTTTTATATGACCTCAAAAAAAATGATAATGTACCAATCTCAACTTGTGCCATTTTAATGCACCGATTCTTAGTTCCAATGTCATCGCTGCTATCCATAAGTACATACTAAACTTGCGGGATGCCAAGGGAATGTAGACCAAACCAGGCTAAGGATCGGTTATAATGTGGTTAAATACGATGTCAATTTCGAGTGGGGTCTCGCCACTCTACAAGGCTGAGATGGGGACAAAAATGGAAATTATGTTTAGGTAGGCCATTTGGCTATGGTCGAGTCAAAGGTATGCCAAAAATCGTCATCCCTAATCCGATTCCAGACTCATAATTTGTCTTGAAAGAAAGTTTTTCTAAAACATTAATTATAAAATTAAGTACACTTGTTTAATTCCATGAAAAAATTATTTGATAAAGAAATTTTTTGGTTATACATACTTAGCATTGTATTAAGATAGGCATATATAATATAATTATAATATATCGAGTTTATTTTACTTAATTAGAAACTTATTCTTTCCAAAAATATTATCTTTATTGTAATAATTATGTTAGGAAATCACTAGTTTAACGCAATGCGAATTTAAAATTTGATTTCCTTTTCTAGATCGTTCTTCGTTTAATGCAATAAACACGTTAAGTAGTTTGACGGTTATACCTCGATGATCTATAAGATCGTCGCTTTGACCGCCAACGGAGAGTAGTTCAATGCGCAAGCCGTCCACGCGTCCGGCCTCTATCGCTAATCCACACGAACCCCTCGCCGGAATCCTCCTTGGATTGCTATCGGAAAAACTCCGGTCGCTAGACCGGACCTTTTCTTCCCTCACAAACTCACTATGGAAGGCTCTCTATTTTACACAAGAATTATGAACTCTTGCAATTGTGTTGTACAAAAGAGCTTGACACCCACCTCCTATATATAGTAGAAGGTGGCGCCCCAATGGTGTGTAGGAGAAGAAAACCTTTTTCCAATAAAATAAGGAAAATCAACTAGATTGATTTATCTCTTTAATTATAATTTATTTTGCCAATATCATATATTGATTATAATTATCTTATTACCATAAATCTATTTTTCAAAATCAATTAATATCTTATATTAATATTATGGCAATCTTATTAATTAAAGTGCACAATCCAAGTGTATCTTATACACTCAAAAGTGGCGCCCCATATGCCAATAAATTGGCTTCCGGAATATTCTTTAATTAATCTAATTTATATATAATTAATATCTTGTATTTTATTTATTCATAATAAATAAATACCACCATATTAATTTACCACTATAACCTTTATAGTCTAGAGATAAACTTTCCTTATTTGGTTATCAACTATAACCGCATTTTAATCCGACTCGATGTTCATATGTGTGTGACCCGATAGGCTTCCGAATATGTTGGCCGTAGACACAAAGTGCAATTTACTAAAATGCCCTTCATGCCTAACGATCACGGGATAGCGTCTAGCAACACACCGTGACCCCCAATCATCGGAAGAGTCAAAAGCAATGACTACTACCTTTCATGTGAAGCGAAGCTACCGTGTAACTTACAATCCTATCGCTGTAACAATATCCATACGATCGTATCTCGAGTGTCAATACATTAACGATCGTATCTTATAATCTGGATATCATGCTCTCTCGGAATAACACATTTACTCCCACTTTGCAAAGATTCTCGAGAGCTAGACATTCCTTATAAGAAGGCCATTTCGGATATTCGATCCCAATCATAGGATACGCGATTCCCGGACGACCAATCATGTATACTCCGCATGCTTCAATATCATACCCAATCACTACCGCATGATCGCCCCGTGGTTAGGAGAAATCTCAATAGTGTCAAAGCATGACAATCCACACCGTGATGCCATGAAGACTCCGGTCAAAAGGATAATTACACAACCGCCACATAGTGTGACACTTAATGTAAGTGGGTCAGTCTAACGTACGCATTCTCTAATACACGTCCACGTACAGTCCAAGTGTCTCTACACTTCGATAGACGAGATCTATCCCTACCTTCTAAAAGATAGAAGACATCCAATACGTGCTAGTCTGATTATACTATCAATGTCCCATTTGATAATACATAAGACTAGGACATTTTAAGTACCAACCTTGTTATAGTGATTAGAGATCTCATCAACCATAATCACTATCATGGTTTCTCTATCACAGATTGATACTAGGGACGTTACTATATATACACAACAAATAATATGAAGATAAACAATATATAATAACATAAGTGCTTTTATTAATCATAATAAAGTTATTACATGAACTAAATAGACTGTAAATGACCCGACCCGGTCGGATCCGGTCCAACCCGATTGGGTTTAGGACACCTTTCCAACAATCTCCCACTTGGCCTAAAGCCAATCACCCATATGCCTAAGCCCGTGCAAGTGAACATGTTTCTCATGCTTAGCTTGAGACAATGCCTTGGTTAACGGATCAGCTATGTTATCATCCGTGTGGACTTTCTCTATCTTTACATCTCCTCTATCTACTATCTCTCTAATCAAGTGATAGCGCCGTAGCACATGTTTGGACTTCTGATGAGACCTTGGTTCCTTAGACTGAGATATCGCTCCATTATTATCACACAAGACGAGGCACTACGGACCTTCAATGGAGGGAACCACACCAAGTTCGCAATGAACTTCTTCATCCAAACAGCTTCCTTTGCCGCCTCCGAGGCTGCTATGTATTCGGCTTCCGTTGTAGAGTCCGCGTAGTCTCCTCGCTTGGAACTCTTCCACCTCACCGCTCCGCCATTAAGCGTGAAAACAAATCCGATTGTGACTTGAAGTCGTCCTTGTCGGTTGGAAACCGGCATCCGTGTAACCTCGTAATACTAAATCATCGTTCCCGAAAACCAGAACATATCCCTAGTACGTCTCATGTACTTAAGGATATTCTTGACAAAGAATCCAGTGACCCTCACCGGATTGGACCGGTACCTACTAGTCATACTAAGAGGGTACGAGACATCCGGTCTTGTGCATAACATGGCATACATGATAGACCCGATTGCCGAAGCATAAGGGACCTTACTCATTTGTGCCCTTTCCTCCTCTCGTCTTAGGACTCATTCCCTTTGACAGTAGACCCCATGTGACATGGGCGCAATCCTTTCTTGGATCGCTCCATGCCGAATCTCTTCGACATCTTGTCTATGTAGGTGGACCGTGACAGGACCAAGCAACCTTTTAGATCTATCTCTATAGATCTTTATTCCTAGAATATAGGTGCATCACCCAAGTCCTTCATTGAGAAGTTCTTGGATAACCAAGCTTTGACTGATTGTAACATAGGCACATCATTCCCTATGAGCAATATGTCATCTACATAAAGCACTAAGAACACAATGGCACTCCCACTAACCTTCTTGTAAACACAGGGGCTCATCTTCGTTCTTGATGAAATCAAACTGTTTGATTATCTCATCAAAGCGAAGATTCCAACTCCGAGAAGCTTGCTTTAATCCATAAATGGATCTTTGCGCTTTACACACCATCCCGGCGTCATTGGTTGTGAAACCCTCGAGCCGTGTCATATACACTTCCTCGACAGTTCCCGTTAAGGAAAGCCGTTTTCACATCCATCCGCCATTTCGTAATCATGGTATGCTTTGCAATAGCGAGCGAAATTCTAATGGATTTTAACATGGCAACATGCGAAAAGGTTTCGTCATAGTCAACTCCTTGTCTCTCGCTTATAACCTTTTGCCACTAACCTAGCCTTGTAGGTAGTCACGTTACCGTCCATGTCGGTCTTTCTCTTAAAGACCCATTTACACCCTATGGGAACTATTCCCTCAGGTGGATCAACTAAGTTCCAAACTTGGTTGTCTTTCATGGATTCCATTTCAGAATTCATGGCTTCCAGCCATTTCTCTTTGTCATGCCTTAATAGCACTTCCTCATAAGTTCTAGGGTCCTCATCTTCCATGAGATACACGCCAGTATACCTTTCGGGTTCACGGCGTTCCCTGGTGGATCTGCGAGGTGCTAGTGTGTCCACGGTAGAGGCTGGTGTCACATCTGCGTGTGGCAAGTCCTCTACTTCCATCAACTGACTGTTATCCGTAAGTGGTTCTCGAATTTCTTCAAGATCAATTTTACTCCCACTGACCCTATCCAGAATAAACTCTTTCTCTAGAAAGTGGCCAGTCCTGGCAACAAACACCTTTTGTTCCTCAGGATGGTAAAATTGGTACCCTTTGGTTTCCCTAGGATATCCCACAAATAGACATTTGTCAGACCTGGGCTCTAATTTGTCAGGCATCATCCGCTTCACGTAAGTCGGACAACCCCAAGGTTTTAGATGACCTAGGCTCGGTTTTCTCTTGGTCCATACCTCGTATGGCGTAGAGTCAACCGTCTTTGATGGAACTCGGTTCAGTGTATAGGATGCGGTTTCTAGAGCATACCCCCAAAACGATTTTGGGAGAACTGCATAGCTCATCATGGATCGCACCATGTCTAATAAGGTGCGGTTCCTCCTCTCAGATACGCCATTCATTTGTGGCGTCCCGGGTGGGGTCCATTCAGGTAGAATCCCATTCTCCTTCAAATAGTCTTGAAACTCTCCATCTAGGTATTCTCCACCTCGATCGGATCGAAGTGTTTTGATTTCTTTACCCAGTTGTTTCTCCACTTCACTTCTGAATTCCTTGAACTTTTCAAAGGCCTCAGACTTATACTTCATTAAGTATATATAACCATAGCGAGAATGGTCATCAGTGAAAGTGATAAAATAAGAGTATCCTCCTTTGGCTTGAATCGACATTGGGCCACACACATCAGTATGTATGAGCTCAAGCAATTCATTGGATCTTATCCCTTTGCCACTAAAAGGTGACTTTGTCATCTTGCCAAGTAAACAAGCTTCGCATACGTCAAACGATTCGTAATCGAATTGATCCAACATTCCATCTTTATGGAGTTTGGAGATGCGATTCTTATTTATATGGCCAAGTCTACAATGCCATAAGTAGGATTCATTCAAGTCATTTGTTTTAGCTTTCTTGTTATTTATATTAAGTACGTCAACATTCATATCTAATATGTAGAGACCATTGCTAAGTATGCCGACCATAAAAGATTCCATCACGTGAAAAAGAACAACATTTATTCTCAAACGTAAATGAAAAACCATCAACATCTAATGCGAAAATAGAAATAATGCTCTTCGTAAGAGCAGGAACAAAATAACAGTTATTGAGTTCTAGTACTAGCCCACTGGGCAATGAAAGAAAATAAACTCCTACGGCCGCCGCAAAGCAACACTTGCTCCATTTCCAACGCGTAGGTCCACCTCTCCTTTCCTCGCATCTCTAGTTCTTCTTAGTGCTTGCATATTCGTACAAATATGAGAACCACAACCGCATCCAATACCCAAAGGTGGTTAGACTTAGAAGAAGCAATATTGATCTCAATCATAAATATACCGAAGTCGAAGCATCGAATGCTTCTTCTTGGTACTCAAGAAGCCTTTGCGTTTCTCCTCCAATGTCCGGTCTCACCGCAATGGAAGCAAGCATCCTTGGATTTGTCTTTCGCTATCTTAGGCGTTGGCTTAGGTGAACCTTCGCCTTCTTGGACTTCTTCTCGGGCTTTTGCCTTGCCCTTGCTCGAAGTGACCAAAGCAACACTTGCTTTCCCTTCCCCACAAGGTGCCCTCGGCAGCCTTCAACATGTTCAATAACTCCGCAAGGGAGCAATCTATCTTGTTCATGTGATAGTTCATCACGAACTCGCGAGAATGAATCAAGTAGAGATTGCGTAATCAAGTCAATACTCAACTCTCGTTCCAACTTGTGGCCCAGCCTTCCCAAGCCTCTCTATGTACCCGATCATTTTAAGCACGTGTGACCCCACGGCGGTCCCGTACGCCATCTTACAACTAAACAGGGCCTTCGAGACCTCGTACCTCTCAGTGCGAGACTGAGAAGCATAAAGTTCCTTCAAGTGGACCATGATAGAGTAGGCGTCCATAGACTCATGCTGTTTCTGCAGTTCTGGTGTCATAGAAGCAAGCATGATACATGTAGCATCGCATCGTCGAACGGTGCTTGTTGTACTTCTCGACAACATCCGCACTCGAACCCTCGCCGGGCTTTTCCGGTAGGGCCTCGTCCAAGACATAGCCAATCTTCTCGTGCCTCAAAACGATTTTGAGGTTTCTTTCCCAATCGAGAAAATTTGTCTCGTCAAGCTTGTTTTCGATGATAAAACGAAGGTTCAATTTGTTTGACATTTTCTACAACAATAAATAAAGATAGAATAAGTAAAAGCTCATGTATAAAAACCCTAAATTTGCACTTAAAAATTCTATAAGGTTTTTACTCCCACTAGCCAACTATTCCCTATTGGCTTTCAAGAAAATAATTCCTTTAGTGGGCAAGATCCCATTGAACTACCCCGACCCCCAACTTTGGCTGATGGGCCGAAAATAATTAAATAGGTGGACAACGATTTGTCGATCGTATCTTATACGATTCTTGTTGTTTGACCAGTCAACTCTTTGACAATATTTCATCTTATGAAAATAGCCAAACCCTTGCCTCTAAAATCCAAACGACCCCGCTTTGGCTGGTGGCCGAGAGAATTCTTAGTCGAGTCTTAACCCCAATATTCATGAGATCTCTTTCGATCATATCTCGATAACGACGATATACCCGAGGTAGGTCAACCCCCGCTTTGGCTGGTGAGTTGGGTCCGAACAAGGCTTTTCACCGTCGTTATAATATGGGGAGGCAGTTCCGACTTGATTTTTGACGTGGGAATAATTTTAAATTAATTCACTTAATTAATTTGGTTTAATTATGGTCTCATCTACTATGTGCATATTACTACTATATCATATAAAGTAAAACATACACAACATTCCGCGCATAAAATAACCGGTATGATCATGGACTTTTCCTAGGTGCGGTTTCGAATACAAACTGACGAAACCGCGGGTCACAAACTAAGGGTATCTGCAACCGCCAATAGGATCTTTATTGCTGTACGCCAATGGGTTCTTTATCTCTCCTTGGTCTTCAACTTCTTGCTCCATTCTTGTTACATAGTAATTTATCTAATAATTACACCCGCCGCACACGGGGGGGGGGAGCTAATGGGAATGGGATAAATGCAAAAAGTAAACTAGGTCACGTTCTTCATAACGGCCTAGGACAATTTTTCAAAAACCAACATAAAGAAAACATTCCCATCTATCCTATTGGTCGAGTCCATGATCAATCGGGGTCCATATAATCACATTATATCTACACATCTAATCCATACAATTTTATCTTATGAAAAAGATTAAATTCTAATTTTAACTACTCATGCGTCTTTATTTTATCACGTCAAATAATTAAATAACTTTTAATAATTATATGACTTAATCGAAAATTAAAATTAACATTTAATTTTAAATCGATTTTAATTTTAATTAAATTTGAACTATTCAAAATAAAATTAAAAGTCTCCTATTTGTTTCCTTTCCAAAACTAAATTTAGCTTAGGCCTGGCCACTTTCCAAAATCAAAATTTTGGAAGTGGCCTAGGCCTAGGCCTATTCCAAATCAAATATTTGGAAAGGGCCTAGGCCAGCTATTCCAAATCAAATATTTGGAAAGGCCAAATAGTTTTGGTTTAGGCTTGCCACTTTCCAAAATCAAAATTTTGGAAATGGCTTAGCCTTAGGCCTATTCCAAATCAAATATTTGGAAAGGCCAATATGCCATATGGTTTCCCAATGGTCCAAACTATTTGAACCATTGGTTGGTTGGCATATGACACAACTAAACAAACGAGATATCTGCACAATAAAATATCACAAAACGAAAAGGGTTGATCTCCCCATTGGAAGAAGACAGTCGACGGACGGCAGCCCCAGGGCCACCGCCGCCGCCGCCGAGGAGGGGGGCGCCGCCAGTCGGCCGACCCCCATAAACCCTAGTTTTTTTTTTTTTTAACGTTTCGTGATTTAAATCTTGCATCTATCGATTAAATACTACGCAATTAAATTATGCTTATTGCTTAAGCTCGAAGTCTGTCTCCGATACCACTGTTAGGAAATCACTAGTTTAACGCAACGGAATTTAAAATTTGATTTCCTTTTCTAGATCGTTCTTCGTTTAATGCAATAAACACGTTAAGTAGTTTGACGGTTATACCTCAGATGATCTATAAGATCGTCGCTTTGACCGCCAACGGAGAGTAGTTCAATGCGCAAGCCGTCCACGCGTCCGGCCTCTATCGCTAATCCACACGAACCCCTCGCCGGAATCCTCCTTGGATTGCTATCGGAAAAACTCCGGTCGCTAGACCGGACCTTTTCTTCCCTCACAAACTCACTATGGAAGGCTCTCTATTTTACACAAGAATTATGAACTCTTGCAATTGTGTTGTACAAAAGAGCTTGACACCCACCTCCTATAGTAGAAGGTGGCGCCCCAAAGGTGTGTAGGAGAAGAAAACCTTTTTCCAATAAAATAAGGAAAATCAACTAGATTGATTTATCTCTTTAATTATAATTTATTTTGCCAATATCATATATTGATTATAATTATCTTATTACCATAAATCTATTTTTCAAAATCAATTAATATCTTATATTAATATTATGGCAATCTTATTAATTAAAGTGCACAATCCAAGTGTATCTTATACACTCAAAAGTGGCGCCCCATATGCCAATAAATTGGCTTCCGGAATATTCTTTAATTAATCTAATTTATATATAATTAATATCTTGTATTTTATTTATTCATAATAAATAAATACCACCATATTAATTTACCACTATAACCTTTATAGTCTAGAGATAAACTTTCCTTATTTGGTTATCAACTATAACCGCATTTTAATCCGACTCGATGTTCATATGTGTGTGACCCGATAGGCTTCCGAATATGTTGGCCGTAGACACAAAGTGCAATTTACTAAAATGCCCTTCATGCCTAACGATCACGGGATAGCGTCTAGCAACACACCGTGACCCCCAATCATCGGAAGAGTCAAAAGCAATGACTACTACCTTTCATGTGAAGCAGTTACCGTGTAACTTACAATCCTATCGCTGTAACAATATCCATACGATCGTATCTCGAGTGTCAATACATTAACGATCGTATCTTATAATCTGGATATCATGCTCTCTCGGAATAACACATTTACTCCCACTTTGCAAAGATTCTCGAGAGCTAGACATTCCTTATAAGAAGGCCATTTCGGATATTCGATCCCAATCATAGGATACGCGATTCCCGGACGACCAATCATGTATACTCCGCATGCTTCAATATCATACCCAATCACTACCGCATGATCGCCCCGTGGTTAGGAGAAATCTCAATAGTGTCAAAGCATGACAATCCACACCGTGATGCCATGAAGACTCCGGTCAAAAGGATAATTACACAACCGCCACATAGTGTGACACTTAATGTAAGTGGGTCCGCCTAACGTACGCATTCTCTAATACACGTCCACGTACGGTCCAAGTGTCTCTACACTTCGATAGACGAGATCTATCCCTACCTTCTAAAAGATAGAAGACATCCAATACGTGCTAGTCGATTATACTATCAATGTCCCATTTGATAATACATAAGACTAGAGACATTTAAGTACCAACCTTGTTATAGTGATTAGAGATCTCATCAACCATAATCACTATCATGGTTTCTCTATCACGATTGATACTAGGGACGTTACTATATATACACAACAAATAATATGAAGATAAACAATATATAATAACATAAGTGCTTTTATTAATCATAATAAAGTTATTACATGAACTAAATAGATCGTAAAAATGACCCGACCGACCCGACCCGGTCGGATCCGGTCCAACCCGATTGGGTTTAGGACACCTTTCCAAACAAGATAGTGGGGAGAAATGAAGGTGTACCAGATTGGAAGCTTGTGGGGTGCTATTTATAGTTAAAATTTCGAACAGAAGAGGAAAACATTTTTTTCTGGCCCATAAATAGACATTCCGGCGTAAACCGGGATGTTCCGGCCCACGCCGGAAAATATTTATGGCCTGCAGAATTAAATGCCCTATGATCTAGGCCGGTTAGGTCGGTGATGGTCCGGCGTAAACCGAACAGTACCCGGCGTACGCCGGATTTCACTGTTCACGAACAGAGTTGATTTTGTATGTAAAAGGCCCAAATTTTTCGAACTTAAACATAAAAATAGGACATCACATATATAAAATTAAAATTTTATAAAAATTTCATCAAACAAATTACTACAAACGGGGAAAATTATAAAAAGTGCACTAACCACCGAGTGCATCATCCAAATAAAACAAAATAAACGTCAAAGTAAAGTGATAGTACCGAATTATCAAAGAGGTGCAAAATAGTTGTAATAATACAAATGTTTCCAAAATGATAAAAGTTTCATTAGCTTATTCAAAATCCTCAAAAGACATGTCATGAGGTGGATGTGGCATGGATTGAGTCGGTACTGCTTCAAAATCAGGAGCCGAAGTTCCGGTATGAAATGGAACTTGTGAGCGCATGGTGGACATAGCAACCGAACTCTCCAAACCAAGTGAACCAAAACCTGTAGTAACAGCTGAGACTGATGCAAATCCGCCGAATCCTGAAGCAGCAGTTGTGACACCTGTAAACATACCACCTGACATACTATATTGGCCTGAAGATGCCTGAGTGTAAGAGTGAAAGGTAGGAGGTGAAGGAATAGGCTGGATCCAAGCAGGCAAAGTATAGGGGTTTCCCTGGCACTGAGGCAGATCATCAGAGATTTGCTCATAGGCGGGGTCTAGACCTCTCAAGAAAGCCCGCTGGCCCCGAATTCCAACTTTAATATCGTCTGCCCATTGCCTGACTCGTTCAATACCTAACACCATATTAGCCTGACCTTGATTAATTGCACTGAGAATGGCATCAGACTGGTTATCCCTATCCTGATTGTGTACAGGTTGTCTAGAGGAGGAAACGAATAGGGGTGGAACTCGAGTACGAGGGGGTGGCTGGTGCTGCTGATGATTAGGGTTGTTATAGTCAAGCCTAACAGAAGGACGTGGAGCAAGTCTAGGGCCTATTATTGGGGCATCAGGAGAGATGATTTTGTCAGCGGGTAGGGCCGGGACTCTCGCCATTTGGCACAAGGCAGAAATAAGATTTGGAAAGGGCATGTTCCCTTGCGGAGTGCGGCCATGAGCAAAATCCCAAACCTTTGTATAGATCAACTTTCCTAGATTGACTGGAACATCATTAACTATATCCCAAGCAGTACATCATCTCTGCCATAAGCACTAACATGTGTGGATGGACTAACATTATGGCCCAGAAACTGCTTAATGGCTCTAACATCCTTAATACAACCTCCGTACTGAAACCTATTATCAACCCAAGTTGCAACTGGATCAAAGGCTTGCTGAGCTTCATATGCTTTTTGTTGCAAAACACTAGGCTGAATCAAGTTCCAAACAGAATAAAAATCCTCTTCCTCAGGAACATCAGGTATGGCATAAAAGGCATTAATGACTGCTGGTGTGAAAGGAATGGTAGCAGTTCTAAGAGGAACAGAACTCAATGGGCCATCATCTAGAGGTTCATGAGCAGAGATAACAGAATAGAACTCAGATACCATCGTGGCATTAACAGGGTCAGAACGCTCATGGACAATTTCCATCCAACCTCTACTCTAAAAAATTGCTTTCAATTCAGGTCCTAAGGCAGTAAAATCTATGCCACGCTCTAGTAACACTGCGCATTTCGCAAAATATCTATTATAAGCGGCTACAGCAGCAGGACTAGATGTGTTTCTAAAGGAAATAGCCTCTTCTTCGGGTGTTAGGGGCCTAGGCTCAAGGACAGGTGCTAAAGGAGGTGCGTCGGATTTCCTTTTCTTAGTACCTTTTCTACGAGTAGACGATGATTCGGCCATCTATGAATGTTGTATTATCAACAACAAAATAATTAAAACAACAACAAATTAACATTGATAATGATTAAAACAAAATGATTAAAATGATAAATATAAAATAGATGATTACCTTTAAGATGTGAGGGATGTAGAAAAATAGAAAGGTGGTCAGAGAAGATGGCAAATTCACCGGAGTTGTTGAAGGCTTATGTTAAAAACAAAAAAAAACTAGTTTAAAGTATTTAAGTATGGTGTTTTTGGTAGAAGAGGTGTTGAAATAAGGAAATTTAGAAGAGAAAAGAGGTAAAATTATGGTGTGAAGAGGTGGGGAAAATAAGGGGGGGGGGGGGACGGCGGCTGAAAAAAAAAAAAAATTGGGGGAGAAGAAGAGAAGAAAATAAGAAGACCGTAGGGTATTGTGTAGTCAAATCCGGCGTAGGCCGGTTATATCCAGACTACGCCGGATTATTAAAATGCGTTTTATTTATTATTATTTTTATTATAATAATCCTAAGTTATATCATATATATATATATATATATATATAATTATTTATAAGTGATATAAAAATTTTATAAAAATATCATATAGTTTATAAAATTCTTTTAAAACATTTTATAATAATAAAGAAATTTCAAAACTTTCGATAATTATGTCGAGTCGAAGCTTCTTATCCCTAGATCCTCAAGAGTTCTTTCATATCGTTCTCTCAACCTTTCTCCAAGAATTGATGCATTTGAATTTTCTCTTTGATCTCCATCGGGATTTTCGGATAACCACCTAATCGTTCCCTTTTTAATGACATTCAAACACTCATCCTGGGATTTGGTTGTGTTTTCCGAACATCTTCCATTGTGTTCACTCTTTCCATAGATTCTACACCTCATTAAGAACTTTGCCCTTCTTTTCATTGCACTTCTTGATTGTCCATTGCATACTGCTTTCGCTCTAGCTTCGTTCAACAACTTCTTATTTATTTTAAAAACTAAACATTCTATCTTAAACGCGACATCTTTATCAAGACCTAATTTTATAAGTAGCAGAAAAATTCCTATTCTATCTAGAAAAGCCATCCAGTTCTTTAATGTCTATCCGGTAAAAGGCTAAACTAATTAAAATGCATTTTAAAAAAATAATTGGGAAAGATTGTACCCGCAATCGGCTGAGTTTGTAGTTGATAGTAAAAATTCTCTTCCCCTTTAATCTGTTGGAGGGTCGCTAAGATACATAACCTCTCTTATTAGAGGTATTCCTTCTTCTTCCATGAATAATTTCACTCTATGGCCATTGGCTATAAAAGTCGTGTTCCCATCAGTTAGTTCTACAGCTCCTGACTTGTAGATCTTTGTTACATCATATGGACCTGTCCATCTTGATTTAAGCGTACCTGGAAACCACTTCAAACATGAATTATATAAGAGTACTCGATCACCTACATGGAACTCACGGCGATAGATTCTCTTATCATGGAAAGATTTCGTGCGTTCCTTGTAAATTCGAGCATTTTCATAATCATCGAGACGAAACTCATCCAGTTATGTTAACTGAAGTAATTTATGATCACCAACAGCCTTAGGATCAAAATTGAGAAATTTAATAGCCCAAAAGGCTCGGTGTTCTAATTCAACAGGGAGATGACAAGATTTACCAAAAACCAATTTATAAGGAGAACAACCAATCGGTGTTTTAAAGACTGTTTTGTACGCCCATAAGGCATCATCTAGTCTTTCTACCCAGTTTTTACGGTTTGAAACAATAGTTTTCTCCACGATCCTTTTTATTTCTCTATTAGATACTTCTACCTGTCCACTTGTTTGTGGATGATACGGTGTACCAAGTTTATGTTTTATACCATATTTCTCAATTATTTTTGTAAATGGACGGTTGGAAAAATGTGATCCTCGGTCACTAATGATAGCCCTCGGAGTGCCAAATCTCGTGAATATATTCTTTTTAAGGAATTTTAGCACTACACTGGAATCATTAGTGGGAAGAGCTTCAGCCTCTACCCATTTGGATACATAATCGACCATCACTAAGATGAATTTCTTACCAAATGATGGAGGAAAAGGGCCCATAAAATCAATGCCCCAGACATCAAACAGTTCACATTCCAATATAGGCTGGAGAGCCATCTCGTTTTTTTTTAGAAATGTTTCCCCATTTTTGGCATGATTCACAAAACCGTGCAAAGTGGTGTGCATCTTTATATAGTGTAGGCCAGTAAAAACCACATTGCAAAACTTTGTAAGCAGTTTTCCACCCTCCATGGAGGCCTCCAGCCTCATGATCATGGCAAAAGGATAAGATACTTGAAATCTCATCATCGGGCACGCACTTCCTTATTATGCCATTCGAACACTTTCGAAAAAGATCCGGTTTTTCCTAATAGTAAAATTTAAATCATAAAATAACTTCTTTTTCTGTTGCCATGTCCAATGAGATGGAATAAATTCACAGGTAAAGTAATTAACAATATTACCGAACCATGGTGTGCTATACTTGGGTATATTACCAGCTTTAATAAGTTGCAATGTTGGAGGAGCATCAATCATGAGGAGTTGTTCATCTAGAAATGAATCTTTGATCTCCTGTCTCCTTCCTTCTTCTTCGATAAACTCCATACGACTCAAATGGTCTGCTACTACATTCTCACTACCCATTTCATCTTTAATTTCAATGTCAAACTCTTGAAGTAACAAAATCCATCTAAGAAGGCGAGGCTTCGCATCCTTCTTACTTAACAAGTACTTTAATGCCGAATGATCGGTATCAACAATGACTTTAGAACCAATGAGATAAGATCGAAATTTGTCTAAAGCAAAAATTACAGCGAGTAGCTCCTTTTCTGTTGTTGCATAGTTAAGTTGTGTTGCGTTTAAAGTATGGGATGCATAGTAGATTGCCTCAAGTATTTTATTATGGCGCTGACCTAGAACAGCTCCGACTGCCAGATCACTTGCATCGCACATAAGTTCAAACGGTAAGTTCCAATCTGGTGCTACTAGTACTGGTGCAGTTATCAACCGTGCCTTCAAAGCTTTAAATGCTTCTATACATTTGTCATCAAACTTAAATGGCACTTCTTTTTCAAGCAAATGACTGAGAGGTTTCGCTATGCGTGAAAAATCTGCAATAATTCTTCTATAGAAACCGGCATGTCCAAGAAATCCTCTCAGAGTTTTCAAATTTATTGGTGGAGGTAACTTTTTAATTACTTCGACTTTGGCTTTATCTACCTCAACACCTTCTTCAGAAATTCTATGACCTAAAACAATACCATCTGCTACCATTAGATGGCACTTCTCCCAGTTTAAAACTATGTTTGTGTCTTCATAGCATCTTAGTACACGTTATAAGTGTAAGAGACATTCTCCGAAAGAATCTCCAAAAACGCTGAAATCATCCATAAAAATTTCTAAAAACTTTTATACCATATCTGAAAATATTGCTATCATGCATCTCTGAAACGTAGCTGGTGCGTTACATAATCCAAACGGCATTCTTTTATAAGCAAACGTTCCATATGGACAAGTGAAAGTCGTTTTCTCTCTATCTCCTGCTGCAATAAATATCTGTAAATAGCCTGAATAGCCATCCAAGAAACAATAAAATTTATGTCCACTTAATCGTTCCAACATTTGTACTATGAGCGGAAGTGGATGATGGTCTTTCTTAGTGTGCTCATTCAGTTTGCGAAAATCAATGCACATTCGATATCCTGTGACTTCCCTTGTTGGAATCCATTCATGCTTATCATTTTCCTTTATCATGAATCCGCCCTTCTTTTGTACTACTTGAGTGGGACTTACCCATTCACTATCTGATATGGGAAAGATTATCCCCATCTCTAGTAGTTTAATAACTTCTTTCTTGACTACTTTTTGCATATTCGGGTTGAGGCGGCGTTGTGGCTGGATACATGGTTTGGCTCCTTCGTTCAAGATGATCTTGTGTACACAAATCTCAGGACTTATTCCTTGAATATCTGCCACTGTCCATCCAAACGCTTTCTTATGTTATCTTAACATTCTCAACAATTGATCTTCCTGTGACTTGGTTAATGATGATGAAATAATAACAGGAAGCAAATTATCAGTTTCAAGAAAGGCATATTTGAGATTCGAAGGGAGAGGTTTCAGTTCTAGATTCCTTGGTGGCTCTTCTACCGAAGGTTTCAATACTGGGCCATCCAGTTCTAAGTCCAAATAACGATGCCATGGTCGCTTCTCAAAAGAACTTCCTGTGTTGAGCTAAAAAACGACTTCTTCCATTTCCTGGTCATTGTCATCCCCTTCATAGATAGATAAGGCTAAACATTCTTCGAGCTTATCTTCAAAAATTTGCACTTTCTCATGATTCATACAAATAGAAGATATAGTATCTATGAATAAGCATGATTCTGGTGACCTGTAAGGATGTTTCATAGCTTTAAAAATATTGAAGGAGACCTCATCTTCATTGACTCTTAAAATTAATTCACCTTTTTGGACATCGATAAGGGTTCTTCCTGTAGCTAGAAATGGTGGACCTAGAATAAGAGGTGCTGAAAATCCTTTTTCCATTTCCATGACTACAAAGTCAACTGGAAAGTAAAACTTATCTATCTTAACCAATACATCTTCGATGACTCCTTTAGGACGTTTAATAGATCTATCTGCCATCTGGAGAGCCATCTCGGTGTTTTTAAGTTTTTCTATTCCGAGTTTCCTATAATCCTCATAAGACATAAGATTAATGATAGCTCCGAGATCACAGAGCACCTTCTTAAACAAAAAACCCCCAATCTCACACGGGATGGTAAAACTACCGGGGTCTTTTAGTTTAGGCGGAAGCTTGTGTTGTAACACCGCGGAACATTCTTCATTAAGGCAAATGGTCTTATATTCTTCTAAACATTTTTTGTTTGATAGGATATCCTTAAGAAACTTGCCATAAGTTGGCATATTGATTAGTGCTTCAATGACAGGGATATTGACATTAAGGTGACGAAATGTATCAAGGAAACGTGCATACTTCTTATCCGTTTTCAACTTTTTAATTTGTTCTCTGGCTGGGTAAGGTAAAGACTCAAGGTTAATAATTTTAGGGTTTGGAGTCATGCTTTCCTTACCTTTTTCCTTAGATGGTGATGCTTCCTTAAATGTTTGAGCATTTGGTGGTCACCATGTGTCATGATTCTGCACTATCTTCTTTGAAATTTGTCCCGAGTTCCGATTTACTTGTTCTATTGGTTGAGTGTTGCTACTCCCTACTTGTACTGTACTATCAGTATCCTCGTCCTTTCTGACATGTTCATTGAATAAGGTCCGTAAATCGCTAGCCCTTGGATTTTTCAATATTCTCGGGACTTTGATCCATTCCTCTTCTTCTCTTTCGGCTTCAACATGTTTATTACGACTCAAGAAATCATCAATGATTTCTTCTTCTTCTTTACTGAATTCTTTGTGTTCCAAGTCCTTTTCAAATTTATCATCCAAATCATCTTCTACTTCATTGTTTCCGGATTTTTCTACTCCGTTACTTCCACATATCCTTCCACTTCGGGTAATAACAACATTCACCTCTCTCGGGTTCCTTTCAGTATTACTAGGTAATCCTCCCGGAGGTCTGCTGTTCTTTCGTTCTCCTTCCCTACTCAAGTGATCTTCCATATTTCATACAGATACTTCTATAGTTCTCATCCTCGTGTCATGTCCACTCATGGATGTTTTTAAGGTACTCATATCCTTAGTGACTGTTCCTATAGAAGTCATCATGGTTTCCATATTCTGAGCTTGAGTAGACATCACACCCATCATATTTTCCATTAATTTTTCCCATTTATCAACTCCTACTACGGGCTGAGTTGAGCTTTGAGTAACTGGTATACTTTGAGTGGTGTGTTGTGGGTTTGATCTGGGTGGTGATTGATGGTTTTGGTTTGAAGAATTTCCCTGGTAACTTTTGTTTTGAACATTAGCATTGTACGAGCTTTTGTACTGAGTTGGATAGGGTGGTTGTCCTTGCTTACATGGGTTTTCAGACCAACGAAAGGTAGGATGGCCTCTTCTAATGGCATTGAATGAGTTTGAATAGGAATTATTTAAATTCCTATGCTGTTGCAGAAAACTCACTTCTTCCCTCGAATATCCTTCGGATTCTTCCATTCCATTGTCATCATTTCTCATATCATCATTCGGATATTCATTCGATAACTTTCCTTCCGAGCTTAGGTTCTTGCTTCCTTACAAGCCATCAAACTTTCTACTAAGATTTTCCAAGTGTGCTAAAACTTCTGAGTTTGATGTAGATTCACCTACAAATACTACTTTCCTCGTGCTAGAGCCGGTTTCCCACATTCGGTTATTCTTAGAAATTTTCTCAATAGCATCGTAAACAACTTGTGCTTCACTCATCATTAAAGAACCCCTACATGCATGATCAACATCAGCACGTGAGTCCTTTCTTAATTTACGACAGAAAAGTTGAATTTGCATGTCAAGAGAGTAACCATGATCGGGACAGGCTCTTAACAGTTTTTTAAATCTTTCCCACGCATTTCCAAGTGTTTCCTCGGATCCTTGTCTAAAATTAGCAATTTCGACCTTCAACTCCAAATTCCTACCCGGAGCAAAATACTGTTTTAAAAACTCAGTTTGAATGTCCTTCCAGCTTGTCAATGAATGATGTGGGAGTGACATAAACCAGTCTCTTGCCCTTCCTTTTAGGGAAAAAGGAAACATTGACATTCTCGTCAATTCACGATGAGCACCTTGGCTTTTGTCTGTGTTACACAGTTCTTCAGAAAGATATAGGTGATGATGCGGGTCTTCGTCATCCTCACCTAGGAATTGGGCTCTCGTGTCAATTAAGCCAAAAAGATGGGATTTTATTTCAAAATTATTTGCTCCATCGTTGGGTAAACGAATTGGATTGTTAGTTTCATTCCTTCTCAAGGTCTGATCACAAATAGGTCTTGGGTTTGGTGGGTTATTATTATGATGATTATTTTGGTTTCGGTTCTGGTTATTCCGATTATTGGGATTCTGGTTGTTGGGATTTGGTGGTGGAGGAAGATTTTGTAATGGTGGATTAGGATTATTGAGATTTTGTCCATGTCTTGGGGCATGATCTAGCCCTTGTTCAGGTGGTGTTTCTTCACTGGCCTCGTCCATTTCCGTACCTCGAGTTGATGATTCCTGGGAAGGTCTGTCTCCAAGATGTCCTTGGCTGGTTTGACCACGTCTATTTTCTCCTCTTAGCTACCTTTTGTAAGTATTTATATCAGGCTTATAAGGAGTGAGTGGGGCCTTACCGCTTCGGGTCATCAACTACAAAATGGAAAACAACACGAAAACCATAAAAATAACACGTGGCTACTTACCAATGAGGTAAGTACCAAGAAAAAACAAAAATAGAAATGTGATTTAGAAAAGTGTTGACTTATTCTCAAGAATTTTGAACTAATGCAATTAGTTACCATAGACAAAATGAATTAACGTCGTTTCCCCGGCAACGGCACCAAAAACTTGGTCTGGCTTAAACTGGTGTCCAATTTTACCGGCAGTGTACCGGGTCAAATTGTAGTCTAGTCTAGTGAACAAGGTCGTCTCCTCAGGGAAATGAAAATATAATTCAAAATATGGTTAAACACAAATTAGTCATTATTATCTCAATCTAAGTCGCAATCCTTACCATGTAGAGTGAATGAAATGACACTATAAATAATTAGATATGTAGATAGTATATATATATATATATATATATATATATATATATATAATAAATACTAAAATAGATAGTTATATATAAGAAGAACTAACCAAGACAATATTATTGAACCATGATCTCTTTTAGTTTAATGGATGTGATCGAACTTCATGTTTTAAGGTGTAATTGATTATGTGAAACGGTATACTCCTCAGCTAACAATTTCCCCTCATACGAGTGCACGAATTTGTTCTATGCCTCCTCCTTGGTAAAACCTCGATTAAACCTAATGATTTGACATGATAATCTCTCGAGTATAAATATTCTGTCCCTGGATAAGAAAGAGGGTTCCGTTTGTCAGATGGCCAATTTTACCTTCTAGTCTTTCTACTCTTTTCTCATATCCTAACGTCTCTGGTCAGTTCATGATTAGGTTATGTTTCTGTCCATACTGGTTAATTACGTCAATACGGGCTGTCAATTAGTCCAAGTAGAAAAAGATTCATCATATTCAATTTTTAATCAAATTTTAACATAGTCATCATCCATTTCCCTAAAAGATCACAATAGTTCAACTACATGTCTTGGCTAGTTGTATAATTAGCCTATAGTCATTATTAATACTACTATATAAATACTTATATAAATAACAAACATAATAACATTAGAACATTACCGAATACAATTGTTGAGTTTGGGCTTTATCCTCTGAATGTAACAACAGCTTATGAAATCAACAATCTTCGATAATTACTCTAAATATTACAATGATAATAATACTACTTTTTATGGCAAAATGCCTACTGAAATAATATTTACAGAGAGTAGATAAGATAATATATATATATAGATAGAGATATATATATTGGTACGGTTTTTTCTTCTTCATAAATGAGGGCTATTTATAGGCTGAGTTTTCTGATCCGGCGTGCGCCGAGACTAATCCGGCGTGCGCCGGATTAACTGAATTTGAGTACTTCTTGTCAGACGCATGTGGAGTAACATGATTTAATCATCACATAATCCGGCGTGAACCAGCTTCTTCCGGCCTGAGCCGGATTTGACAAATATCAGCCACATGATCAGATTTTTATATTTTTCGATTCCAATTCTTCTACTTTGTATCACCTAATACCTGCATAATTCAAAAACAACAAAACCACAGGTAAATCTGATAACAAAATTTTATAAATTATACTACGACATTTATTTGTAACTATTAGATTTTTATAAGTTATATTAAAACTTTATAAGATATTTAGATAAAATTATTAATAATATGTTATAAATTTTAGTTATAAAGTTGACATATATCACTGAGTCACGAGAAAACTGAAGAAGATAAGTTCGATGAGGGACACATACACAGTTGGCTTATCTAGAAGACTGAAGAACTGAAGGACACATACTCAGTTATTGAAGACTGAAGAACTGAAGTGACAAACTCAGTTAGAAGCTAATTAAGTCATGACTATAAGTCAGGATTCAGGAAAGTCTGTGGTGACCTTAAACTGAACTATAGATCATGAAAAGCTGAATAATCTTAAGGACAAAGATTATTAGTTACCAAGAAAAGAAGAAACTGAATGGTGTACCCTGACTTAGTCAATTAAAGTCAGATGTCATGTATATAAGGTACTCAGTTTTGAAGAAGAGTAGAAAACTAAGTTAAGGCCTTGTTGAATTTGAAATAACAAGACGACAATAGGTCGTACACATGAACGTTGGCTAAACGATAAATGTAACGGCTACAAGAGCTATTTGACCATTACATTATCCCTATAAATACACAAAAGGAAGTGCTTGAAAGATAGGGATCTGAAACTAGTTTAAAAAGCATATATCTAAAGATCCAGATCCAACAAATCAGATTTCATTTCTAGCAAAGGGGAAGCCAACAGAATTGCCTTGAAGATTACAAAGAAAGATCCAGTAACCCATTAAGGGGGAAGAAGGCATCTTGGAGCTTCAACGCCATATCTAGAAGAAGCAGACGGCCCACTGAATTAATCTCTTGATTAATTCTAAACCTAACCTTTGTGTAAAAAGCGTTGGCTGTGAATAGTTTGAGGAGAGCAACTCCACCTTTCCTCATACGGGTGCACCTCAGTTGCCACTACTGTTGGTGCAGTCTGCGGACTGTGTTCGTGTTAGTGGTGAGCTGGTGGAGGAGACATTCCACCTCCGAAGGATCAGTGTGCAGAGTGAAGGGATCAATCTTACCTTTCTTCATTATGTGTAGACAGTGAAACTAGGGTGTCGTGAAGGACTGTCTTTGAGGCTAGGATTTTGTAACAGTTATCTCAAGATTCTAGTGATACCTCCTACACCACAAGAGAAGGGGAGACGTACGGGATTACACCACCCGGAACTTCCTTAAACAAACCTTGTGTTGATTTACTTTATGCATTTGTATTTGTGTTGTGATTATTTTAATTATTTCATTGTCATGTTATCACTCACTCAGCAAACATCAGATACTGAGTCAGCACAAAACTGATACATAAGAGGATTAGATCTTTATTGACAATCTTATCCGCTGCAAGTTATTTTAGTTCTAGCATCAGCAAAACTGAATTAGCTAACTCCTATGCAAGATTAAAGGGTAGGAACAAAACTGAATTGAGCATCAGATTGTTAGTTCAGTTTGAGTTTAGTAGAAACTCAGTTCCTAGGGTACTTTCAGCTTTGGGAAAGTTTTTGGTGACATGTTTATTCACCCCCCCTAAGTTGTGTTAGCCTTTCTAAGTGACCAACAATTGGTATCGGAGCAGTTCTTCCGTTTGGAAGTGATCCATAGATATCTTACATACAAGTTGTTGATAACCCCTCACTGTATCAGTTGTAAAAGTAATTTATTGAACTTTCAGGGATACATCTAGAATTAGAAGTTGGCTTACTCACCCCCTGACTAACTGTTTGAAAAATGTATCTGATTTTCTGGATCAAGTATTTGAGAGGTTCAGTGCTACAAATTCACATACAAATCTAGAACCTCAAGTCAGTGATGATGTGAGTAGAAATCTCAATGTATATGATGAAAAATCCAAAGAAGTTCCATCACTAAGTAACTTCTCAAAAGAAGAGGAAAGGAAGTTGTGGCAAGTAAATGAGGATATAATAGAAGCGTTAGAGCAACAAGAGAATGTACATTCAAACCGAGAAGCTGTAACACACAATCAAGGAAAGGTACATTCTTCAACTCAGTTATCATCCGCTGAATTCAGTCAAAGAAACTCTGAGCTTGTCAAGTTGGTGGAAAAACTCACACTTGAGTTGGAACTAAAAGATATAGAACTTAGCAAAGCAAAAGAGTGGAATGAGTTTCTTGAAACTGAAATGTCAAATCTAGCTGAAAGGTTAATATCCAGTAAATTTGACAAAAGCATTGATAATTCTCCACCGTTACCCAGTCTTAAGATTTCAAGGAGTGTAAACTCTAGACATCAAGATACTGGAAGACCTAGTGGATTACACAGAGAAAATAAAGATGATAAATCTAAAAGAATCCTTGGGAAATCAACTAATGTTGAGCGTAATGGCCTATCTAGAAAAGAGATGAGAAAGATTAATTCTCTCATCAAAGAAACTGAAGTCTGTACTTCAGTAACTAATCCAGCCGGACCCAAGAAGATATGGGTACCGAAGAAAACTTAAAAATGTTTTGCAGGCTAAGTCAGTTCTTATGTTGCTGAAACTGGAGAAAACTGACTTCCACACAAAAGCTGATGAAGGGCAAACTGGTCAAAAGCATAAAACTTTCCAGCTACCATCTGTCGCTTGAGCTGACAAGACAAATCACCTGAAGCCACGTGTCAATCAATGAGAAGAAGTAGATGTACATCCCTACAAATCTCATTGATTGCCACACGACTCTTATTGAAAACGATTGAAAGACTCATAAATGCATACTTGACAAAATCTTGTTCAATCAATTTCAAAACATTCAAAGTTCCCCCAAGAACTCTTAATTTAGAAATCCATGGAGCGATATAAAATTGATGAAGGAATTACAATGAGTCTAGATGACTTCAGTCAAAAATTTTCAAACTCCATCCTATCGACTCAGATTGCAGAAAAAATAAAAAATGTTCGAGGACATGAAAATCTGGTTGATACGAAGGTCAATACTTTGCACCCAGAAAATATCAAATATTTCTACAGAAACGCCGTAATCGCTGATGATGGAAAGAGTTTCAGGACAGCAGTTCAAGATAAAAGCATTACTGTTAATGAACATCTACTTTCCCTAATCTTTGGTTTGGACATATTCGGAGGATCTTCATTTCTCGCTTTTGGAAATGAAGAAAAAGGTAAACTTTGGAATGTCACAGCACTCAACAAAGATAAGAAGAATTTCATTGGATCTATTCATCAACAAAAATGAGAATTCACATTTTTGACAATTCTTCTGACAAAAAATGTCATTGGACACACCTGGAATCTTTACACTCTGTCAACAGAGAAACTAAAACTAATCTATGCTATTTGGTTTGAAAAAGAGCTGGATTGGAACAAGTTTGTTCTCAAGAAATTGATCAAACAAATTTCAGATGAAAAAGCGAAAGCTCAAGGAAGAAAAGCTGTTCGAGAAAAGTTCTTGTTGAAAAAGGGATTTACATATCTGGTTAAAAGTATACTAGACTACTTCTCCATCTCGAAATCCACAAAAACAGAAGTGAAATAGAAATTAGTGTCCAGTGGAGCGAAGAAAAGGAAAGTCGATGTGGAAGACATGAGAGAAATTTCAAACTCTAGCTCAAGTGAAACTGTAAATCTGGATGAATGAACTTTAAGAAGACAAATGAGGATGTGGAACAAATATCCTGCAAGGAAAACTGAAACAGAAGACACTATTCTGATTGAAGATGAAACTGAAGAAAGTGAATCCCCAACTAAGATGCATGAAGAATATACTTAAGAGGAAAGAGAAGTCTTGGAAGATGCTGAATTTTGCGTGACTGAGTATGAGAAAGAACTATTAAGTCATGACACTCATTATCATGAAGCCAGTTCCACATCTCAAGTTCATAATGTGTCTACAAGCAAATCGATATTGAAGGACGTTCCCCATGATGCAACAGAAAGGTCTCAGCGCCAATTAACTGAAACTGAGGAGAAATTGGAAGGATTAAAATGATCACCGAAAGCCTGATGCAGACTCTACAACAGAAGCTCTACAACTTACATAAAATTATTTCAATAGCACATTACTCAGGTCTGAATAAATACTCCAACAACATCACCTTGGACAAATTATTTGAAGAAAGCTTTTGCTTATCTTCAAACAAGGGGGAAGATAAAGCTGAAGGTGATGATGATGCTGATAAAACTGAAAGAGTTGACAAAGCTGAAGAAATGTATGCCAAACTGTTGGTTAAAGAACAAGACAGACAAGTAGATGTTGATCTACTTGCTATTCAACAAAATGGAGAAGTAGTTGAGAATCTAATAAAGGAGTTAATTGCAGAAGAAATTTTGTAGAAACAAGAACTGAGGAAGATGAAGAAGCCTCAGTTAAAGTTGTGTTAAACATCAGAAAGAAGATTGGAATTTGTGCTAGATTGCAAATCAAATTAAAAGGAGTTGGAGATAAAGAAGCAAAGACTGAGGGGGAAGCTGAAATGAAACCAGAGGGAAAAGCTGAAAGAGAAAGACATAACTTAGTATCAAAAGAAGAAGAGAAGACAGTGGATGAGGAGATTAAAGAGATTTTGTTAAAACTCAAAAACCATGATAATGAAGACGCAAATCGGTTTATCAATGAATACCTGGATATCAAGCCCAGAGATAATGAATCAAGAGAAGAAGGAAAGACAATAAGGCTTCTAGAAACTAAAAGAAGCATTTTCCTTGGTGAAAAGATGTTGTTCATGGAAAAAGAAAAATTGTAATCAATCCAGTTATTCATTTTGTTTTGTAATGAACTCAGCTGTTTTTAGTTTGTTAGGATTTCTTGCATTATTCTTTTATTATTTCTTTTAGGGAAGGTTATGATACATCATCAAAATGGGGGAAATTGTTGGAAATAATATCTATGTTTTGATGATGATTTGTCACGTACTTAGTGAGATCACTTACAACCCATGATGATGAAGCCATAGTTAACTGTTATAGTGCATAATGAAAGAAGAAGCAAGAAATAGTCTAGAGAAAAATGTATAAGTTCTATCTAGAGTCTGAACTTTGTATAGGTTGTTTCAGACAAGCATTGTAATAGATAGTAATTAGCCGAACATGTGAGTCACAGCAAGCAAACTGAGTATACATATGAAGAACAGAGGGATCAGACTCAGTCATGAGAAAACTGAAGAAGATAAGTTTGCTGAGGGACACAGACTCAGTTGGCTTATCTAGAAGACTGAAGAACCGACGCAGACACGGACTCGCTATTGAAGACTGAAGAACTGAGGTGGCAAACTCAGTTAGAAGCTGATTAAGTCATGACTATAAGTCAGGATTCATGCAAGTCTATGGTGACCTGAAACTGAACTATAGGTCATGAAAAGCGGAATAATCTTAAGGACAAAGATTAACAATTACCAAGAAAAGAAGAAACTGAATGGTGTAGCCTGACTTAGTCAATTAAAGTCAGATGTCATGTATATAAGGTACTCAGTTTTGAGGAAGAGTAGAAAACTAAGTTAAGGCCTTGTTGAATTTGAAATAACAAGACAACAATAGGTCGTACACATGAACTTTGGCTAAACGACAAATGTAACGGCTACAAGAGCTATTTCACCGTTACATTATCCCTATAAATACACAGAAGGAAGTGCTTGAAAGATAGGGATTTGAAACTAGTTTAAAAAGCATATATCTAAAGATCCAGATCCAGGAAATCAGATTTCATATCTAGCAAAGGGGAAGCCAACAGAATTGCCTTGAAGATTACAAAGAAAGATCCAGTAACCTATTAAGGGGGAAGAAGGCATCTAGGAGCTGCAACGCCATATGTAGAAGAAGTAGACAGCTCACTGAATTAATATCTTGATTAATTATAAACCTAACCTTTGTGTAAAAAGGGTTGGCTGTGCATAGTTTGAGGAGAGAAACTCCACCTTTCCTCATACGGGTGCAACTCAGTTTCCACAGCTGTTGGTGCAGTCTGCGGACTGTGTTCGTGTTAGTGGTGAGCTGCTGAAGGAGTCATTCCACCTCCGAAGGATCAGTGTGCAGAGTGAATGGAGCAATCTTACCTTTCTTCATTATGTGTAGACAGTGAAACTAGGGTGTCGTGAAGGACTGTCATTGAGGCTAGGATTTTGTAACAATTATCTCAAGATTCTAGTGATACCTCCTACACCACAGGAGAAGGGGGGACGTACGGGATTACACCACCCAGAACTTCCATAAACAAACCTTGTGTTGATTTACTTGACGCATTTATATTTGTGCTGTGATTATTTTAATTATTGCATTGTCATGTTATCACTCACTCAGCAAACATCAGATAATGAGTCATCACAAAACTGATACATAAGAAGATTAGATCTTTATTGACACATCTATTTCACGAAAGGATTAATCTTATCCGCTGCAAGTTAGTTCAGTTCTAGCATTAGCAAATCTGAATTAGCTAACTCCTATGCAAGATTAAAGGGTAGGAACAAAACTAAATTGAGCATCAGTTTGTTAGTTCAGTTTGAGTTTAGTAGAAACTCAGTTCCTGGGGTACTTTCAGCTTTGGGAAAATTTTTGGTGACAAGTTTATTCACCCCCATCCCCACTCTAAACTTGTGTTAGCCTTTCCAAGGGACCAACAACTTGTACCGGTCTTGATTCAACTTCAGCAGCTTCTCTTTCTTGTGACTGAGAGTCTTCTAGTTCTTTGATAGATTTCTCATATTCAATTCTGGAGGCTGACTTTTGTGGTGTGGACCTTGATAAAGATATCAGATTAAGCATTTCGTTCACACCGGGTCCAATCATTTTTTCACCACTATCAGTTTCCTCATCATTAGCTCTCAGGGTTTGTTCCCCCTGAGTTTCAGTTTCTGGTAGTGATGGAGCAGTTTCTTGAAAGTCCTTTGCTGACTCTTCAACAGGTATTTTCTCATCACTAGGTTCAACTTCAGCAACGATTTCTTTGCTGCGAGTTTCTTCAGTTCTAACTTTCTTTCCTTGACTTTCGGAACTGAGCTGACTGATTTTTCTGGTGAAGCCTCTCCTGGTTTCTCAGTAACTTGTTTGGTTGTAACTTCTTCAAGTTTCATCTTCCTTTCTCTCAGTCTTTCAAGATGTTCCATAGCTTCAGTTGTAGTTTCAGTTTTCTTGGGAGACTTCTTCCTTTTATTCTTGGGTTCAGTTTCAGAACCTCCTACTTTCCTTTTCATTGATTTTTCTTCTTGGGATGCAATTTTGCCATCAACAACTGTAGTTTCCTTTCTTCTTGCAATCCCAAATTGGTTAATAATCCTTTGGTCTAGGAGAGCAAGATTCTTCTTGAGATAAAACCTCCATTTCTTCTCAGCATTCTTCTTCTTGGGAATATCGGAAGATTGAGCGACCAGTTGATCGAAGATATATCTTTGCTAGTTAAAATCCTCTTCGAAACAAATCATATAAAGTAGATCTATCTTGGTGCCGGATAGATTACTGAAGTTGACTGCGTTTCCAATTACGCAATTTGCTAGCATCTTTGTCAGAAAACCGAATTCAGGCTTGAGTAGCCCTGTTGATCCAGACAGTGATACATTTGATTCTCCCGAGATAACAATGTCTTTCCATAATTTCTCTCGCTGTTCTTTAGATATTTTGAGAACTGAGGTGAATCCAGATTTCTCAAATCCAAAAATATCTGCTATAAGGTTCTCAGTAACCTTAATCTCTTTTCCATTGATATGTGTAGTGTAAGTAAGTACATCTTCATCTTCAATGCTTTTGCTTCCAAATTCATAAAAATCACAGAAGTTGTCCAGGCATACATTGTTCAGGTTTATGTTGAATACTTGCTCCAATCCTTTGATTTTCCTGATTTTGTCTGCGATTTCTTTTGCTAAAGATGGATCTGTGTATTTAGCCACAAATTGATCTAGAGATATGATCATTCCGGGTTCAACTCTGGTGAAGGCCATTAATTCAGATTGTTGAAGAAATTTAAAGATATAGCAAATTATTTTGAATTATAAAGAGAGAATAGAGTGTAAATGATTTTAGGTAATACACAAGGGTATTTATAAGTGGTAGATTTGGTAGTTGTAAAATCTTGGTGGGTAATATAACATCTTGTCATTAATCATGTCAAGCGTTGAAATGCGGAAAAGCGGTGAGTGGAAAAGATGAATGGTTGAGATGAGTGTAAGGTACGACTGTTCATTAGTATCAATCGATACGGTATATCTCCAGCTGTCAAGATTCAGCTTTGATCTTATCCAAACTTTGAGTCAGTCGTCCGTTCAGATCAGTTTCAAAACTTAGTTGAGCAGATAACTCAGTTTTGATTTCGAATTTAGCTTTCATCTGCAAAACAAATTAAGAACTTTTTGGTACCCATATCTGTTTGGGTCCTTTTTCTTTAGTTTTTGTATTTTTGTAAGTCTTAGATGACTCATGAGTTTTATACTTATGCCATTCTTGATATTTTGACTATGTGTGATCAGCTTCACAAAATTCTTATTTTTAGATTCAAACATCCTTTTGTTGAGGATTTTGTGAAGTTGAGTGATCATAAGTCCATTCCAGTCTTCATCAGTAGGAAAGAGTCTCCCTTTCCCCCTGAATCTTTTATTCCATGAATGATTATCATTTTTAAATGCATGTGACTTGAATGTTATAGTAACTGATCTCTGATCAGTTTTGCCTGTATCAGTCCTCTGATATTTTCCGTAGAATCTTTCAGTTTGCTGTTTGCCACTAACTGATTTTACAGTTTTGTCAATTTTGAGTTGAGACTGTGCTGAGTAATTATCAGTTCTAATTTTATCAATATTCTGAGTTCTTGACTGCTGTGCAGCTACAAAATTAAGTGCAACTGTACTAGGTGTGAACTTAGAATTCAGCTGACTATCAAACCCTAAATATGATCTGTCTCCAAATGGTTTTCCAGGTTTGAATTGAACATTGGGAATTGGATCAACTGATGATTCTGTGATACTTATTACTTCTGTTAGTTCATCAGTTGAGCAAGTCTCCTTAGTTTCATTATTATCCTTGATAAGATTGATCTCAGCAGTCAATCATAGAACTTCAGTTTTCAATAGATATTTTTCCTTTTTGACCTTCTCATAATTCTTTTGAATTACCTCTAATTCCTTTATGAGTATGTCCAAAGTTTCATTGAAATCCTCATTTCTATGATTGTTCATGGCAGTGTGAGTGTTGGATGTAGATGCATATACCTCATGATGTTTGATAGATAAATTTTCAGTTGTAGCTTCTTCATCATCCAGTGTCTGCTTTCCTTTATCCAATCCAGCATTGTAGCTAGCTATGTCAGTTCCAAACATTATGATTTCTTCATCACTTTCACTATGATCATTTCCACCAAAACTTAAGGGTAAAATTTCAGCATTATCTTCATTGTTTGTGGGGGATGATTCATCAATGAATTTCTCAATCAGCTTTTCTTGAGTTTCAGCGATAAGAGCCTGAAATTTTGTTTTATAGTCATCAAATCTTAAAAAAAAACAGCTAAGCATATTTTTAAAATGATTTTTTGACTCCATGATGCAGGTTTTGAAAATTAGCTTAGGTTGGTCACAGAGATAACTGATAAAAACTGATGACTAGTTACTCATACTTATAAAGCCCAATCGGAGATCTCTTCAGAGTAGAAGATTCGCTCCGATACCAATTGTTGGCATCGGAAACAACTATTGCCCAAAGCAGTAAACGATTTGGATCACCTCTAATAGGAAGAACTGCTCCGATACCAATTGTTGGTCCCTTGGAAAGTCTAACACAAGTTTAGAGAGGGGTGAATAAACTTGTCACCAAAAGCTCACCCAAAAATTGAATCTTAAACTAGATTTAGTTCAACTTAAAACTTGTGCGGAGTTAAGCTAACTTAGCTGAGTTTAAGTCAAAACTGACTTATCCTGAACTGAGTTAACCGGCAGCGGATTAAATAAGCCTTTGTAAAATATGAGTTATCAGTTAAAGTGCTAACTCAGTTTCTAGTGTTTGTTGAGTATGTGAACTAGATGAACATAACTATTATACTGTAATTAGATGCATAAAGTAAATAAACAAGAATTATAGAGGTTCCAGGTGGTGTAATCCTGTCAGTCCTCACTTCCCCTGTGATGAGAAGAAAATTCCACTAGAACTTTTGAGATGTCCAAGTTACAAAAACTCCTATATAGATAGTCCTTGACTAATCCCTAGCTTCACTATCTAAACACTTGTTGAATAGGTGGGATGGCCGCTCTTCAATTGTTTGAAACACTGGTCCTTGGAGGGTTGTCTTGCCTCTTCACCAGCTCATCACAACACAGTATTCCTGACTGCAGCTCAACTGTCCTTCACACCATCTTGGTGTTTCACAGTCTAAAACCTTTGATTAAATCAAAGTTAAGACTTGAATCAATAGATATAATTCAATTGTGATTTGAGCTTTTTCTTCTAGATATATAAGTTATGCACAGCTCTGTATTTCTTGAAATGATTGGTCTTGATCTTTCTTTGAATGCTTTGAAGATCACTTGAAGATATTTCTTGATCTTGCAATAAAATGCTTAGCACGAATTCTTATGATTTGCTTTCCCCCTTAGTATGATCTTTCTTTATTAAATTAATTCTTAGAATTCCACCCCCTTCTTGTTGAAGAAGAGATCTACTTATAGGGGTTTCTCTAACGGTTAGATCATTAGAATTTGAATCCTTATAGCCGTTAGTGGTCCTGCTTTTCTGTATGTCTGTCAGTATCCTTTCTGACATTCATAACGGTCTGATCCTTCATCAGTTTTACTTATTCCAGTTCCAAAATTAATTCAATTGGACTTGATCGGTTTCAAGTTTTCAAGAGCATTAACTTGCTTTTTACTCTTCTTCAAAATCTCAGTACTCTATCCTTCATGTGATTATTATTGATTTAATCATAGTACACCTTTTTCAATTGATCATCTAAGATATCATTGTCCTTATGATTCTTAGTCCAGCATACAAGATCTATAAAGTCAGTTCAAGTCATCACAATCTTGCCTGACGTCTAACTTTATAGTCTCGACTTAGTCGTCATAAACTATGTTTGAACCCTCAGTTCTTCCGTCTTCAATAACTGAGTTTGAACCCTCAGTTATTCTATCTTCTAGATAAGCCAACTGAGATTGTGTCCCTCAGCAAACTTACCTTCTTCAGTTCTTTCATAACTGAGTATGATCCCTCAGTTACGGTTGAAGTACTTTTGGTCAAGTTCAGTTGGGTACTCAGTTCAATAAGTCAGTTTCTCATTTTCTCAGTTCTGAACCTAGAACTATTACAGTGCTTGTCTGATTAACTTATACAACTATCAGACTCTATTAAATCCTATACAATGATTTCTAGACATCCTTTTGGTTTGCACTATAACAGTTAGTTATTACATTTCATCAATAGGGTTTAAAAAGAGTAACTTAATAAGTGATGAATCATCATCAAAACATAAATTTTATTTCCAACAATTACCCCCTTTTTGATGATGTCAATACCCTCCTTAAAAGCAATGCAAAAAGATATAGACAAATAAAATAACGAAAACACAAGGAATTAAGAAACTGAGATTTTATTGATAACTGAGTTACAGAGTAATAAAATACAAATACTTGAAAAGAAATTAACTTCCAGTTTCCTTGACCAACTTGCTTATCAATGATTTATGCAGCTTCTTTCATGGCTAGGCTAGTTTGTGTGCATTCCACTCCTTGAATATTTGCCCAAATATTCAAAGAATCTGTCACACTGTGTTTGCTGAAAAGTTTGCTTCTAAACAACTCAGTAAACACGGTAACAGATCTTCTTAGTCTTTCACTGGTGACTATTCTCAGTAATTTCTGAACAAACTCTGGTTCAGTCTTTTCCACTTCATCTGATGCCTTATCCAAAGTGCCATCTTTCTCCCATTTGCCTAGTTTGTTCCAATAATGAACAAGAACCTTTTGCATATGTAGAAAAGACTCTAGTGCTTGTTCCCTTCATACACCCTCTTGAATCGGTAGATCTTTGAAGACGTTGTACATTTGAGAGTCTAGAGCCATTCTTTTCTCAGCTGGTTCTGAGAATTTAGCTATGAGTTCCATTTCTTCATCAGTGAACTCGCCTCTAGATTTTTCAGTTCAACCAGTTTCTCTTCAATACAAGCAAGAACATGAGGCATATCTTCTACATTAACTTTTAACAAGTCCAAACTTTCCCCCTTAGTGACATCATCTTTGTTGATAAAGCTTCTAATGTATGAGTTTAGGTGCTGCTGATTTGATGCCAAAATGGTTTGAGCAATAACTGAGTCTTTTGATGCACTATCAAATACATTGTTAAGGATGCCCTCCCATCTATCTTGGGTCTCAGTTTTTCTTGCCCTAGTTTCAATGGTTGTTTTTCTGATTGCGATAAGAGTATCAAGACAATCAGATTTGACACTGTTTAACATTTTCTCCATGTTTTCTCTTTTAGTTTTTCTGTCTTCCATTTTCTTCAGAACTTTTCCGAATACATTTAAGTCATCTTCCTGAACTTTTATAAGCTCATTGAAGTAAAATTTCATGGTGTCAGGTTGTGTAGGTGCATCATCTTTTGATTCGTCTTTATTTTCTTCAACTTTGTCTTTTTCAGTTTCAGCTACTCTTGTTTCTTTAGGAGGAGAAGCAATCAGCTTAAGTTTCTCTTTGTAATCCACAGATTTTCTTCTCTCCTCAGACTGTCTTCTCACTTCTTCCAGACATTTATGATCAATGTCTTTCACTGGTTAAATATTCACATTGATCTCTTCATCAGATTCTCCACAAGCTTTATTAGCTTCAGTTTTTGCAATCTCAAGCACAGTTTTATCAGTTGGAGACTGATAACCTTCCTTTTCTTGATCTTCGGGCATCGTCCGTCGAGTCGATTCTGCTTTCTTCACTGTCATCTGAACTTTCTTTGGATGATCCTTCTTCAGCAACATCCTTTGCTCCTTCTTTATCATGTAGAGAGGCGAGAATCCTTTTTTGTAAATCAGGATCTTCTTGGGAATCATCATCATCATCATATTTGTCATCTTTCTTAGAACTCTCTCATGTAGCAGTTCTCTTCCAGTAACTATCTCTGATCAACGCATACCCATTGTTCAAAAATTAATCAGTGTTGTTCAGCTCGGACAAATGATTGATGTTGTATAGACTGAATACCCATCTTTCAGTGATTTCCATTTCAGCTAACTAACTTCTCTGATTAGATATGAAACTGAGTTTCCAATTCTGTTAAGCATGCAGTCTCTTGCAGTCAGCTACAATTAGTACTCTAATATTAATAGATGATTTAGACGGAGTTGGGATGATTTCACTTTCCCTAGGAATCTCCAGATTGGATTCCACCGGTACCTTAAATCTTACAGTTTCTTCAGTTTCAAACTGATCAGTTTTGTGGGTTTCCCCTTCAGCAACAACTGGGATTACGCTGGTGTCAGTTCCAGTCAAAGGAACTATGATAGCAGTTTCAGTTTCCAACTTTCATTCAGCGGCAACAATTACTTCTTCAGCAACTTGTCCAAGTTCCAGTTTTGCAATAGGTTCCTCTTCAGGTGTTGGTTCAACAGCCTGATCTTTTACTGGTTCAATAATCAGTTCAGCAACTGATTCTTTTTCTATCTTATCTTTTGGAACTACTTCTTGTTCATTGACAAGCTTATCCAGAGTGATGACTTGTACCGGTCTTGCTTCAACTTCAGCAGCTTCTTTTTCTTGTGACTAAGAGTCTTCCAGTTCGTTGATAGATTCCTCATATTCAATTCCGGAGGCTGACTTTTATGGTGTGGATCTTGATAAAGATATCAGATTCAGCATTTCGTTCATGCCGGGTCCAATCAGTTCTTCACCACTATCAGTCTCATCATCATCAGCTCTCAGGGTTTGTTCCCCTTGAGTTTTAGTTTCTGGTAGTGATGTAGTAGTTTCTTGAAAGTCCTTTGCTGACTCTTCAACAGGTATTTCCTCAGCAATAGGTTCAACTTCAGCAACGATTTGTTTGTTGGGAGTTTCTTCAGTTCTAACTTTCTTTCCTTGACTTTCAGCAACTGAGCTGACTGATTTTTCTGGTGAAGCCTCTACTAGTTTCCCATTAACTTGTTTGGTTGTAACTTCTTCAAGTTTCCTCTTCCTTTCTCTCAGTCTTTCAAGATGTTCCATAGCTTCAGCTGTAGTTTCAGTTTTCTTGGAAGACCTTCTTCCTATTCTTCTTGGGTTCAGTTTCAGAACCTCCTACTTTCCTTTTCTTTGATTTTTCTTCTTTGGATGCAATTTTTCCATCAACAACTGTAGTTTCCTGTCTTCTTGCTATCCCAAAATGGTCAATAATCCTTTGGGCTAGGAGAGCAAGAGTCTTCTTGAGATGAAACCTCCATTTCTTCTCAGCATTCTTCTTCTTGGGTATATCGGGAGATTGACCGACCAGTTGATCGAAGATATATCTTTGTCAGTTGAAATCCTCTTCGAACCAAATCATATAAAGTAGATCTATCTTGGTGCCGGAGAGATTACTGAAGTTGCATGCGTTTCCAATTACGCAATTTGCTAGCATCTTTGTCAGAAAACCGAATTCAGGCTTGAGCAGCCCTGTTGATCCAGACAGTGATACATTTGAATCTCCTAAGATAGCAATGTCTTCCATAATTTGTCTCGCTGTTCTTTAGATATTTTGAGAACTGAGGTGAATCCAGATTTCTCAAATCCAAAAATATCTGCTATAAGGTTCTACGTAACCTTAATCTCTTTTCCATTGATATGTGTAGTGTAAGTAAGTACAACTTCATCATCAATGCTTTTGCTTCCAAATTCATAAAAATCACCGATGTTGTCTAGGCATACATTCTTCAGGTTTATGTTGAATACTTGCTCCAATCCTTTGATTTTCCTGATTTTGTCTGCGATTTCTTTTGCTAGAGATGGATCTGTGTATTTAGCCACAAATTGATCTAGAGATATGATCATTCCGGGTTCAACTCTGGTGAAGGCCATTAATTTAGATTGTTGAAGAAATTTAAAGATAGTGCAAATTCTTTTGAAATATAAAGAGAGAATATAGTGTAAATGATTTTAGGTAATACACAAGGGTATTTATAAGTGGTAGATTTGGTAGTTGTAAAATCTGGGAGGGTAATATAACGTCTTGTCATTAATCATGTCAAGCGTTGAAATATAGAAAAAGGAAAGATGAACGGTTGAGATGAGTGTAAGGTACGACTGTTCATTTGTAGCTTGTATCAATTGATACGGTATATCTCCAGTTGTCAAGATTCAGCTTTGATCTTATTCAAACATTGAGTCAGTCGTCCGTTCAGATCAGTTCCAAAACTTAGTTGAGCAGATAACTCAGTTTTGATTTTGAATTCAGCTTTAATACGCAAAACAAATTAAGAACTGTATGGTACCCATATATGTTTGGGTCATTTTTCTTTAGTTTTTGAATTTCTGTAAGTCTTAGATGACTCATCAGTTTTATACTTATGCAATTCTTGATGTTTTGACTATGTGTGATCAGCTTTCACAAAATTCTTATTTTTAGATTCAAACATCCTATTCTTGAGGATTTTGTGAAGCTGAGTTATCATAGGTCCATTCCAGTCTTCATCAGTAGGAAAGAGTCTCCCTTTCCCCCTGGAATCTTTTATTCTACGAATGATTATCATTTTTAAATGCATGTGACTTGAATGTTCTAGTAACTGATCTCTGATCAGTTTTTCCTTTTTCAGTCCTCTGATATTTTCTATAGAAACTTTCAGTTTGATGTTTTCCACTGACTGATTTTACATTTTGTCAGTTTTGAGTTGAGACTGAGTTGAATAATTATCAGTTCTAATTTTATCAGTATTCTGAGTTCTTGACTGTAGTGCATCTACAAACTTAGGTGCAACTTTACTAGGTCTGAACTTGGAATTCTGTTGACTATCAAACCCTAAACCTGATCTGTCTCCAAATGGTTTTCCAGGTTTGGATTGAACATCGGGAATTGGATCAACTGATGATTCTGTGATATTTATTACTTCTGTTAGATCATCAGTTGAGCAAGTCTCCGTAGTTTCATTATTATCCTTGATAAGATTGATCTCAGCAGTCAATCTTAGAACTTCAGTTTTCAATAGATCTTATTCCTTTTTGACCTTCTCATAATTCTATTGAATTACCTCTAATTCCTTTATGAGTATGTCCAAGGTTTCATTGAAATCCTCATTTCTATGATTGTTCATGACAGCATGAGTGTTGGATGTAGATGCATATACCTCATGTTGTTTGATAGATAAATTTTTAGTTGTAGCTTCTTCATCTTCTCGTGTCTGCTTCCCTTTATCCAATCCAGCATTGTTGCTAGCTATGTCAGTTCCAAATATTATGATTTCTCCATCACTTTCACCATGGTCATTTCCACCAACGCATAAGGGTAAAATTTCAGAATTATCTTCATTGTTTGTGGGGGATGATTCATCAATGAATTTCTCAATCAGCTTTTCTTGAGTTTCAGCGATAAGAGCCTGAAATTTTGTTTTATAGTCATCAAATCTTAAAAACGACCAGCTAAGCATATTTCTAAAATGATTGTGTGACTCCATGATGCAGGTTTTGAAAATTAGCTTAGGTTGGTCACAGAGATAAGTGATAAAAACTGATGACCAGTTACTCAAACTGATAAAGCCCAATCGGAGATCTCTTCAGAGTAGATGATTCACTCCGATACCAATTGTTGGCATCGGAAACAACTAATGCCCGAAGCAGTGATCGATTTAGATCACCTCCAATAAGAAGAACTGCTCCGATACCAATTATTGGTCCCTTGGAAAGGGTAAAACAAGTTTAGAGGGAGGGTTGAATAAACTTGTCACCAAAAGCTCACCTAAAAACTGAATCTTAAACTAGATTTAGTTCAACTTAAAACTTGTGCGGATTTAAGCTAACTTAGCTGAGTATAAGTCAAAACTGACTTTTCTTGAGCTGAGTTAACCGGCAGCGGATTAAATAAGCCTTTCTAAAATATGAGTTATTACTTAAAGTGCTGACTCAGTTTCTAGTGTTTGCTGAGTATGTGAACTAGATGAACATAACTATTATACAGTAATTAGATGCGTAAAGTAAATAAACAATAATTATAGAGGTTCCATGTGGTGTAATCCTGTCAGTCCTCTCTTCCCTTATGATGCGAAGGAAAATTCCACTAGAACTTTTGAGATGTCCCAGTTACAAAAAGGCTTATACTGATAGTCCTTGACTAATCCCTAGCTTCACTATCTAAACACTTGTCGAACAGGTGGGATGACCGCTCTTCAATTGTTTGAAACACTAGTCCTTAGATGGTTGTCTTGCCTCTTCACCAGCTTATCACAACACAGTCTTCCTGACTGCAGCTCAACTTTCCTTCACACCCGCTTGGTGTTTCACAGTCTAAAACCTTTGATTAAATCAAAGTTGAGACTTGAATCAATAGCTATGATTCAATTGTGATTTGATCTTCTTCTTCTAGATATATAAGTTATGCACAGCTCTATATTTGTTCAAATGATTGGTCTTGATCTTTCTTTGAATGCTTTGAAGATCACTTGAAGATGATCTTGCAATAAAATGCATAGCATGAATTCTTATGATTTGCTTTCCCCCTTAGTATGATATTTCTTGATTAAATTAATTCTTAGAATTCCACCCTCTTCTTGTTGAAGAAGAGATCTATTTATAGGGGTTTCTCTAATGGTTAGATCATTAGAATTTGAATCCTTATAGCCGTTAGTGGTCCTTATTTTCTGTATGTATGTCAATGTCCTTTCTGACATTCATAACGGTATGATCCTTCATCAGTTTTACTTATTTCCAGTTCCAAAACTGATTCAATAAGACTTGATCAGTTTCCAGTTTTCAAGAGCATTAACTGCATTTTTACTCTTCTTCAAAATCTCAGTACTCTATCCTTCATCTGATTATTATTGATTTAATCAGAGTACACCTTTTTCAATTGATCATCTAAGATATCATTGTCCTTATGATTCTTAGTCAAGCATACAAGATCTATAAAGTCAGTTCCATTTCATCACAATCTTGCCTGAAGTCTAACTTTATAGTCTCGACTTAGTCTTCATAAACTGAGTTTGAACCCTCAGTTATTTAGTCTTCAATAATTGAGTTTGAACCCTCAGTTCTTATATCTTCTAGATAAGCTAACTGAGTCTGTGTCCCTCAGAAAACTTAACTTCTTCAGTTCTTTCATAACTGAGTCGGATCCTTCAGTTTCGGTTGCGGTACTCTTGGTCAAGTTCGGTTGGGAACTCGGTTTAATAAGTCGGTTTCTCATTTTCTCGGTTCTGAACCAGGAACTATTACAGTGCTTGTCTGATTAACTTATACAACTATCAGACTCTATTAAATCCTATACAATGATTTCTAGACATATTTTTGCTTTGCACTATTACAGTTAGTTATGACACTTCATCAATAAGGTTTAAAAACAGTAGCTGAATAAGTGATGAATCATCATCAAAACATAAATTTTATTTCCAACAGAAACAGTGAATTGGCAAAGTGAACTGACTATTGGCTAAGTGAAGACAAAGCAGTGAAGGAAGATCTAAACGGAAAAGTCAGACAGTCACTTAACTATTCGGAGAACGGCCAAGTAAACCTTACTTGATTAGATTTTGAAGTTAAAAAAAAAGGATACCGAGGATCAAGCATTAAAGCACAATCAATTGAGGATCAATTAAGGACGGATTTTCTAATAAACGTTTGAAGAAAAATCCGATCACTGAAATTAAGGAGATTATAATTAAAGGGGAATCAATAATAAAATCAAGGATTATTCCCCTCATTAATATAGCCAACGGACGGAAATTCAAATCAAGGATTATCAATTCTATAAATAGTAGGCATTGACAAACAAGAAAATAAATAAAAAGAGAACGATTGAATCTGGGCAAAAACTCTGTCAAAGTGCAAAGCCTAATATCTATGCTGTAAAAGAATCATCTAGTGATCAACTCAAAACTAAGAACTACAATTCCAACACCAAGCATTGAGGTAGATCAACAAGTTTTATGAATCCAATTCACTTCAATCAAGCAACTGAATCAGAGCCATCTGAGAAGGAGTTGTGTTTGTGATAAGCTGCTGAAGGATTTGTTCCCAAGGAGCAGTGAAATAGACTGAGTCACTGAATCTTCTGAAGTCAGGGAGTGATAGTCTTGAAATATTGTGAAGCTTGTGTAGCCAAGGACAATCAGGCTATTGTATCTGTGAAAACAATAGCGAATTCCTCCAATCATCACACGAGATGAGTGGATTAAGGGATTACACCACCCTAAACCACTATAAACCTTTGTGTCAATTTACTTTCAGCAATTTACCTTACGGCATTTATTTAATTGCTTATATTATATCATATATCTATGATTGCATAATCTACTTTGAAACCATATTTTAAGAAGGGACTTATCCGCTGCCCAATAGCTTTTAAATATAAGAAAAGTTTTTGAAACTCCACTATGGTCATGAACCCCCTCCCCCCTCGGACTATAGTTTTACCCTTCTTTAGGACCAACAGATAGCCAAAGAAGTGACTTGAAAGAATCCTACTTGTGGCATTGTAGACTTGGCCATATAAATAAGAATCGCATTTCCAAACTCCATATAGATGGAATGTTGGATCACTGCGCTTACGAATTATTTGATACATGCGAAGCTTATTTACTTGGCAGGATGACAAAGTCACCTTTTAGTGGCAAAAGGATAAGATCCAACGAATTGCTTGAGCTTATACACATAGATGTCTGAGGCTGAATGTCAATTAAAGCCAAAGGAGGATACTCTTATTTTATCACCTTCACTAATGACCATTATCGATATGGTTATGTATACTTAATGAATTATAAATCTGAAGCCTTTGAAATGTTTAATGAATTCAGAAGTGAAGTGGAGAATCAACTAGGTAAAAAAATCAAAACACTTCGATCCGATCGAGGTGGAGAATACCTAGATGAGGAATTTCAAGATTACTTAAAGAAGAATGGGATTCTACCTGAATGGACTCCACCCGGGATGCCTCAAATGAACGGCGTGTCTGAGAGAGGAAAATGCACTTTGCTAGACATGGTGTGATCCATGAAGAGCTATGCAGTTCTTCCAAAATCGTTTTGGGGGTATGCTCTAGAAACAACATCCTATACACTTAACTGAGTTCCATCAAAGACGGTGGACTCTACCATATACGAGAAACTAGAGGATACCAATTTTACCATCCGGGAGAACAAAATGTTTTTGTCTCCAGGAATAGCCACTTTCTAGAGAAAGAGTTTATTCTAGATAGGGTCAGTGGGAGTAAGATTGATCTTGAAGAAATTCAAGAACCACTAACAGACAACAGTCAGTTGATAGAAGTAGTGTAGACACCACATACAGATGAGGTGCAAACAAGTGATCTAGAAACACAGACACCACAAAGATCCACTATGGAACGTCGTGAACCCGGAAGGTACACATGCATATATCTCATGAAAGATGAGGACCCTAAAACTTATGAGGATGTGTTTATGAGGCATGACAAACAGAAATGGCTAGAAGCCATGAATTCTGAAATGGAATCCATGAAAGACAACCAACTTTGGTACTTAGTTGATCCGCCTATAGGAACTTCTTTATCTTCATGTTATTGAATGTATATTGATGATGCTAAATAATGCACCACCGGATTAACAGGGCCACGTGTAATCTAAGGATGAGCTGTAAAGGGATCGAATGGCTAGAAATGTAGTAAAGATGGTGTTCTTGGTATTATATGGCTGAGTCCAAGAATGTATCTTGGATTGCCTACGTATCATGTGTAATGTCCAGGAATCAAGCCTTACGTAGTTCCTGGAATGATGTATTTATAGGTACATGTCCTTTTGTTGCCCTAAACTTAGGGCGGTTTAGTCTATTGACATAAATACCCTATATTGGGCCTGGCCCCTTGCCCAAGTAACCCTCTGGATAATGGGCTTAGTAATCTGGGCTGGAACTCATGCATCGACTCGGATAACACCGACATGGGTGTTCGAGGTGGGACACTTGCAGAATCTGTTGGTTTCTGTGGTCTTCCCTGAATCGTATCTTATTCGATCCGAGGTGGGTAATAAACTTGGACTTATCCACATGCCAGCTGGACCAATTAGATAATTCCACGAGAAGGGGTGAAATCATGTATCGTCATAAGCCCCCCAGATCGGAGAGAAGCTCATATCATATGCTGAGGTCGGATCTAAAAATTTGAATTATCTTTTCGACACGTGGTCTTCTTTAGGCGGGATTACAACTGTCATTCTTGCCGAGGTAGGCTGTCGTAGGATGACATCATACTGTCAGCATTAATGGGTTCTGGAAATGAAGCGTTTTTGCCGGCCCACTATCCTTGATTACCGTGTCTTAAGCCCTGTCACTGCCCCAAACCCTGCCCTTTCAAATCATTTGCACGATTGAGGAGCATAAAAGGAGTCCAAGGCTTTGAAGTCTCTCATTTTTCATTCTTTACCTCTGCCTTATTCCCTCATCGCAAGTAAGCCCTAATCTTTCTCAAATTCTTCTTGTTTTTTATTTCTTGCATCTTTTCCCAATTCCATGTCTGGTAGTGAGAGTGATTCTCAAAATAGGGAAGAGCCTGTTGTAGTAGAAGAGGAATCGACAGAGAAAACGATTTCTGAACAACCACTTGCTTCCGGTGAGAGAGTTGCCGGAGAAGAAGAAGGAGAGGGAGGAGAAGAAGAATCGTCTTCTCGACCTGCTGCAAAATGCCAAACAAGGATGAAGGGTCAATGGCCTTATGGCTGTATATCCAATCAGACTCAAGAGAAAGCCAAAGCCGTCTATCTAAGATACGGCATTCCATATTCATCTGAAAATGTTAAAGTGTCACATGGTCAATTTCAACATGCTTGTGACCCTCCCCCTGGGTTCTGTGCCATATACGAGGCACAGTTGAAGGAGGGGTTAAGGTTTCCCTTCGACCCGTCTCTCATAGAGGTCCTCCGACATTACCAGATCTGCATCACCCAGCTCGCCCCAAACGGTGTTAGGAGTGTTATGGGATTCGTATTGGCATGTCGGATCGCCAAGGTTGAGTTCACAGTCTGTCTATTTCATCAATACTATGCTATCCAAGGCCTGCAAGATGCGGGCTGGTATACTTTCCAGAGACGTCCTCTAGTCTCAAAATTCGTGAGGAAGTGACATCATCCCAGGGCGAGTGAAAGCCCTATTTTTTCTGTATCCGTCATGGATTAGAGAACGTCGACATCCACACTTGGTTTAAGAGGCCTAGGAAGTGGCATGATAGGCTTGACTCGGATGCCCCCAAGGAGTGTAGGATTATCAAGAGAGTTAACCCCGACGTCACAACTCAAAACCTTCATTCTTTATACCCTTTTGCTGATGTCGAGACGGCTGGTTTGGGCGCTTACTTGGAACTCGATGAAGACGTTCGAGTTTTGTGTAGGATATTTATTCACTCTATCGAGCTGCTACACTTCTATATTTTTACTTTTTTCTATACTTGTTTCTTCTTGACTGTGTACTGATGTCTATCTTTCTCTGTGTACAGTGGAATTCTTTTGAAAGTTGGAGGTATTAGGCAAGGTGCCTGACCCTAAGAAGACGGACCCCAAGAAGATTCAAGAACTGGCCGGCATCAGGTTGAAGGGGCCAGTGTCTGGTGCAACAACCTCTGGGGGTCAGAGGGCCCCGGCCTGATCTTCTACCCCCATGTCGACGTCCGACATTCTTAGAGATCAACCTGACGAGGCTCGGGTGACTGAGCAGGCTGAAGAGAGCCTCGTCCCGAGGAAGCGTCAGAAAACAACCGAGGTGAGGCATGGGGTCGGGAAGGAAACTCGTAACCTCGCTCCTCCTAGCTACTCCGAGCCGATCCCTGGAATGAGTGTGGTGGAGATGGAAGCCATGACCCCGGAAGATCTGCACGACTTCTTCCTAAAAAGCCATCGAGTTGTAAGTCTTCCTTTTACTTCCCTTATAACTACGGGACTTTTGCCTGTTTCCGATATTGATAGTGCTCTCCTTTGCAGACTCGACTTGTAGCTAAAGTGGCCATGAACAGAATTGAGTCTCCATCAGCAGCTTTGGAGGAACAGAAAGAAACCATCGCCAGACTGACCTCTGACATCGAGAAGCAGAAAGCCAAGGCGAACAAGCTGGATGATCGACACGTCAAACTGGAGTCTGACCTGGCAGCAGCTCGAGACGATCTGTCTAAAGCGCAAAAAGATATATCTGACAGGGATGCTGAGCTAGCAATGGTAAGGTCGGAGCTGGCGGAGGTGAGATCGGAGCTCGATCAAATGAAAGCTGAGCTGGCTGGATCTATCAAGGCTCGAGACGACTTTCAGCTTTAGGTCGATAGCTTCACGACTTGTCTGGAGGTGGCCAAAAAATATTTCCTGACATCTGAAGAGCTCGAGAATGACTTGGCACTGCTGATGAGTCAGGCCATGAAGGGGGGATTCTCAAATGCATTGGATCAGGTCAAGATGGTCCTCCCCGACTTTGAAGTTTTAAGCATCGAGAAGGCATACTTGTACGATCCGGAGGCCATCCCCCGATATGGTCGATATTTCACAGAATTCAAGGCTGGTGTGTCTTTATACGACAAGTATGTGACATCTGTTTTGGATGGGAATGGAGGGGAGAACCTCGATTCGGGTGACCCAGTCGACCCCGCTGCCTCTACCTCAAATCAGCCTGTGGCTTCATGATCTTATTTCTTGTTTTTGCTTTTTAAACAATTTGATTCGATCTGGTTGTAACAACTTTATTGATCTTGATGTGATTTTTGTCGAGTCGAACCTGTGATCCGATCTCTGAAACTCTTTAATTTTGCACTTTGATTTTTAAATTTCAATACATGCTTTACAATGGATAGCTTTCTCGTTGTTGATTATTTGTTTAGGGTGTAGTCTTTTTCGACTTAATTCCCTTGCAAACGCTGCCTTGTGGGGTGTAGTCCTTTGGACTTAATTCCCCTGTGGCCCCTCGAAGTGTATTATGAGTACATGACTCCTGATACACTTGTATGTGAGTCGACCTAGCATTGTACTACCGTATCGGCTTGACTTGGCTATTTGGTCGGAGCTCGGTTCGACTGTCGTGCCTCGTCAGGCTTTTGACTTGGTCGAATTGAAAACTTCTTATTTGACTGTCGCACTTCGTGGTGCTTCTGAACTGGTCGAATAAAGTATCCATCGTGGGATCTTCCGACTGCCCCGCATCTTGGCTTATTGGCATGTCGGGAGTGATATAAGCACTGTCATTGACTTGGCTTTATTCACCGTGTCGAGGTATCATTGTTGAAGTCGAATTTTGGTCTTTTTTCTTCCAGCCTCCTTTTCTTTTTACATGAACTTGTAAGTTAAGCATAATTTAGAAAAGAAAATTACTTTAATAAAAGACATCGAAATTAATTGTCGCATCGACCTGTTACAAGTAACTAGGAAAGTAAAGTTGCAAATGTCATAAAGTGAACAAACAGTTTAAAAATAATATTTTCTGAGGTTGGTGGCGTGCCAAGTTTGAGGAACTGTACTTCCATCCGACCTTCCCAGCAGATACGATCCTTTAGGATGCACTTTCAAGATTTTGATTGGACCTTCCCAATTCGGCTCGAGCTTGCCTATTGGGTCCTACCTTCTGGCTTCATTCTTCCTTAACACGAGATCCCCTAATTGGAAGTATTTATACTTCACTCTTGCATTGTAATATTGCGAGATCTTTCTTTTGTAGTAGGCCATTCGATGTGCCGCAACCTCTCTCTTCTCTTCGACGTTATCTTTCTCTTGAAGTAGATCTGCAACATTTGTCTCGATATTGTAGGCCAAAACTCGAGGCGATGCTAGTCCAATCTCTGCAGGTATTACCGCCTCGCATCCATAAGCCATGGCAAAGGGAGTCTCCTGTGTGGCCGAATTGGGTGATGTTCGATACGACCATAGAATGCTAGGTAACTGAGCCGCCCAATCCCGACCTTCATTCTCTAATTGCTTCTTCAAACCAAATTTAATCTGCCTGTTTGTCTGCTCGACTAGCCCATTGGACTGAGGTCGGGCCATGGAGGTGGTTCTATGCTCGATTTTATACTCCTTCAGCCAACTCTGCACCTTATCATCTAGAAACTAGGTCCTATTGTCTGATATCAGATACTTAGGAATCCCAAACCTGTATAAAATGTTTTCCCGTAGAAATTTTTTGATGGACTGAGCTCTGATGTCGGTAAGTGCTTTGGCCTCGACCCATTTTGTGAAATAATCAACTGCGACCACTATATATTTGAAATTGCCTAGAGCTCGAGGTAGTGGTCCGACTATGTCAACTCCCCACTCATCGAACGGCCATACCGACTCGATGGCATTCATCTCTTGTGTTTGCTGGTGTGTCACCACATCATGCACCTGACAAGCTCTGCACCTCATCACCAATCGATTGGCATCTTTTTGCATGGATGGCCAAAAATAACCTGCCAGCTTACATTTTCTCGCCAGCATTCGAGCTCCACAATGGTTGCCACACACTCCCCGATGTATTTCTTCGGCAGATATTCTCCTTCTTCTTCCGAGGCACATCTCATCCAGGGAGTTACAAAAGATTTTCAATAAATAATGTAATCGAACAGAGCATACCTGGAAGCTTGCAGTCGAATCTTTCTGGCATGAGCCTTGTCAGTCGGGATGATTCCGTCCTTCAAGTATAGTGCTTTCAGATCCATCCATGTCGATCCCTGAACAACAGGCTGCACATCAACCTCATTGTAGCTCCGTTCCGCTAACATCTCGACCATGACCTTCCTTTTTGATTTAAAATTCGATGCGAGTTTGGACAGCGCATCGGCCCTTTTATTCTCACTTCGAGGCACCTGTGCCATGCGTGCTGTTTTAAATTTTGATATCAAACCTTGAACTACTTTCAGATAACTCTTCATAGCTTCCTCTTTGGCTTCGTATTCACCTCGTATGTGATTTACTACGAGCTGAGAGTCACTATATACCAGGAGATTTTCGACCCCCAACTTGGATGCCAACTTCAGACCCGTTATCGTAGCCTCATACTCTACCTCATTGTTGGGGGCCTTGAACTCGAATCGAAGCGCATAGGGGAACTCTTCTCCCTTTGGACTAACTAACAATAACCCAGCTCCAGTCCTTTCTTTACTGGATGCGCCGTCGACATGGATGGTCCACTGTTCCTCTATTGATTGTTTCTCCTGCTCTAGCTGAATCGATAATCCCTCAGCTATGAAGTCCACCAAAGCTTGGCCTTTAACAGCTGTACGAGGCAGGAACTCGATGTCGTACTCAGCTAACTCGACAGCCCATTCTTCTAATCGAACCGATGTCTCGGGCTTGGCCAAAATTTGCTTCAGAGGTTGGTCGGTTATTACAGCAACAGGGTGTGCTTGAAAATATGGCTTCAACTTCCTCGAGGCGTGAACCAAACTCAATGCTAATTTTTTAGCAGGTGTGTACCTGATCTCAGCTCCATGCAATGCCTTACTCACAAAATATATCGGAACCTGTCCCTGTTCTCCTTCTCGGACCAACGCGGCGCTTACTGCCTCTTCACAGACTGCTAGATAAACCATGAGTTTCTCTCCTTCCCGAGGTGAAGATAGTGTTGGCAAATCAGATAAATACTTCTTTAGGTCGTCGAATGCTTTTTGACATTTATCATCCCATTGGAATGGACTTGCTTTCTTCAGTATCTTAAAAAAGGGTAGGGCTCTCTATGCTGATATCGATAAGAAACGATTGAGAGCCGCCATCCGACCCGTCAACCGTTGCACCTCTTTGACGTTACGAGGCGTAGGCATTTTCTTGAGGGCCTCGATCTTATCTGGATTGGCTCGAATTCCATCTCTCGATATCATATAACCCAGAAATTTCCCAGATCGAACTCCGAAGGTGCACTTCTTTGCATTGAGCTTCATACTCGCAGCTCGGAGCACCTCAAAAACTTCTCTGGTATCGACTAGAAACTGTCCGATGGACATACTCTTGATCAACAAATCCTCAACATAAACTTCCCTATTACGGCCTATCAGCTTCTCAAAAATTTTGTTAACCGCTCTCTGATAAGTAGCTCCTGCATTCTTAAGACCAAAAGGCATTGTTATGAAACAAAATGTACCAAACTCCGTGATAAATGAGGTTTTCTCTGAGTCTTGGGGGTCCATGAAAATCTGATAATACCCCCTATACGCATCTAGAAACCCGAAGACCTAGAAACCCAGTGTCGAGTCGACTAACTGATCAATTTTTGGGAGAGGGTATGAATCCTTAGGGCTTGCCTTGTTAAGATCTCTAAAATCCACGCACATTCGCCAGCTTTCATCTGGCTTCTTAACCAACACAGGATTGGCTAACCAATGTGGATAGAATACCTCCTTGACGATTCTAGCAACTAACAACTTATCAACCTCTTTCTTTACTGCCTCTTTCCTCTCGGGGGCGAGGTTTCTTTTTTTTCTGCCGTATCGGCTTCTTTTTCAGGTCGACATTTAGTCGATTTACGGCTATATCCGCTGATAGGCCTAGCATATCATCGGCCTTCCAAGCGAAAACATCTCGATATTCAACAAGAAGGTCGACCAAGACCTTCATGTCGGGGTGTGGTTTTCACTTCCCGATCTGTACTCATTGGCCCTCTTCCTCCTTCCACACACGAATCTCCTCTGTCGGATCGACAGAGACCCAGTTCTTATTTTCTTCATCTTCAGGAATTAACTCTTCGACTAACACCTGCCCGACACCTTTCCCTTCGATTGTGACAAAACTACAATTCCTGGCTACCTCAACGTCTCCTTTCACTTCATGGGTGCCATACCAAGTGGGAAACTTCATGCTGTTATGGAAGGTGGAGATGATGGCCCTTAGATCGTATAAAGCAGGTCGACCTAATATCGCGTTATACCCGATGGGGCCGTAACTACAACATACGTCATTTCCATTGTTCAGCCCTTTTCCCCATCTCCAACAGTGGTTAGCAAGTTTATCGACCCGACAGGGTGAATCGCCTGGCCGGTAAATCTGAATAAAGGGGTCGACAACGGTACGATGTCTTCATCCCTCAACTTCATGGCTTTGAAGGCTGAGTAGTAAATGATGTTGACAGCACTTCCATTATCAACGCAGACCCTCTTTATCCGACCTCGGCTTATCACTGCCTCTATTACCAAACCTTCACTATGACTGTGGGAACTTGGAATATCATCTTTGGGTCCATAACCCACTTCCGTAGTGAACCTAAGTTTCTTCGATTCCCTCGATCTGTCTGTTGATTGTCGACTGGATCGAGGTCGATATGACTCGTGTTCTGCAACAATCGTGTTGACATCATACCCGATACGGTTATCCCCGTGAGGGTCTCTATTCATATCTTCTCGATGATCATCTCGACGGTTATCTCTGTAAGTCAGCTCGGATGACCTATCCCGACGCCTCTGATTGTCTCGTTAGGGTGATCGGTCTCTCCCCCGGTTATAACTCTTCCTCTTATATTCTCGACGGCCCTTTGGCTCGTCCTTCTCTGACCGGTCGATCACCTCGTCCAACCGACCCTCTTGAATACATGCATAAATATCTCTCTTAAAGTCGAAGCACTCTTCCGTGTCATGCCCCACATCCTTATGATAGTCATAGTACTTGTGAGTGTTCTTTCTCCTCTCATGATCTTTGGACATCGGTTTCGGTGTTCGGGCGATATTCTTCTTAATCATGATAGCCAGCACCTCCCCCCGAGATCGGTTGAGAGGTATAAAATCTTGATCTTTCAAATTTCCTTTCTTTCCGAGCCGATCTGTGATCGGCGCTGACAGTCGATCGAACACATTGGACTTTCCTTCATCACTCCGACCCTATGGCTGACCCTTGGCCTGGCCTCGGCTATCGTTCCTCGAGTTGAGGCCAAGTGAAATGGTGTGCAAGCGCACTGCCTCTTCACCTTGGCAAAATCTGTGGACTATGTTAACACATTCGTCCATATCATTGGGCATCTTTTTAGAAAGCTTATCATACAGCTTCATATTGCGCAATCCTCCAACAAATGAATTGACTTGAAGTGCATCGCTGGCATTGTGCACCTTCATAGCCTCGAGATTAAAACGCCTCATGAAGTCGATTGTTGAATCTACTTTCTCTTGCTTGATGTTCATGAGGCGAGTAGCACTGAGGTGAAATTTCTTATTCCCAATGAAAGCATCTCGGAATTTCTGTTCCAACTGTATAAAACTTGAGATTGATCCGGGTCGTAGCTTATGGAACCACTCTCGAGCTCGACCCGTAAGCAAGGTGTCGAAGGCACGACACTTCATAGCATCGTTGGCATTCCTCAGCCTCATCAGTGATATATATCAATACAGATGGTCCTCTGGGTCCATAGTACCATCATAAGGTTCCATCTTCAGCGGTTTAAAAGACTCAGGCATCGTGTATATCTCTATCTCGGGGCAGAATGGCGACTCGAGCCACTCTGAAACCTGGTCTTTTCCCACAATACGGTTGAACTTGTTTCGAACACTATCCTCGACCTGCCTTTGTTGCTTTTCGTGTTCAAGACGCTTTTTGGTGCTGGTTGTGCTGATTACTACTTCGTCTTCACACTCTTCTTGCGGATCGACAAGATTCCTTCCCCTTGCCTTCTCCATCTCCTTTCTACCCTGTGGGTCTAACAGGTTATGCTCCTCAGGGGTATCATATATTCCTTTGTTGATAAACGCAGAGGCTACGACCCGTTTCAAGGCATCTTCATCTAACGACGCTAAGTGATCGGCCATGTCTTGTAACTGCGGGGGAAGTTGGGGATTTGGCGGTTGTGCAACTAAGGGCCTAGATCCAGTGGGGACTTCAGGTGCTTGGATTTGTACCCCTACTGGATCTAAATCCGTGTGCTCTTCGATATGCAGGTTCTTGCTTCTTGTTGGTTTCCGTCTTCTTGCAGGCGGTGCCATTGCGATATCCTTACAAACTCACCGGTAGAAGACCCTCCTTCTAGCGCCAAAAGATGATGCTAAATAATGCACCACCGGATTAACAGGGCCACGTGTAATCTAAGGATGAGCTGTAAAGGGATCGAATGGCTAGAAATGTAGTAAAGATGGTGTTCTTGGTATTATATGGCTGAGTCCAAGAATGTATCTTGGATTGCCTACGTATCCTGTGTAATGTCCATGAATCAAGCCTTACGTAGTTCCTGGAATGATGTATTTATAGGTACATGACCTTTTGTTGCCCTAAACTTAGGGCGCTTTAGTCTATTTAAATAAATACCCTTTACTGGGCCTGGCCCCTTGCCCAAGTAACCCTCTGGATAATGGGCTTAGGAATCTGGGCTGGAACTCATGCATCGACTCGGATAACACCGACATGGGTGTTCGAGGTTGGACACTTGCAGAATCTGCTGGCTGTTGTGGTCTTCCCTGACTCGTATCTTATTCGATCCGAGGTGGGTAATAAACTTGGACTTTTCCACATGCCAGCTGGACCAATTAGATAATTCCACGAGGATGGGTGCAATCCCGTATCGTCATATATATATAGTAACGTCCCTGGTGTCAAATTGTGATAGAGTAACCATGATACTAATTATGGTTCATGAGATATCTATTCACTGTAACAAGTTTGATACTTAAATGTCTCTAGTCGTATGTACTGTCAGACAGGACATTTATGGTCTGATTAGACTAACATGTATTGGATGTCTTCTACCTTATTAAAGATAAGGATATATCTCGTCTATCGAAGTGTAAATACACTTGGACTGTACATCGACGTGTATTAGATAATGCGTACGTTAAACTGACTCACTTATATTAAGTGTCGCACTATGTGGCAGTTGTGTAATTATCCTGAGACCGGAGTCTTCATGGCATCACGGTGTGGAATGTCATGCTTTGACACTATTGAGGTTTCCCATAGCCGTGGGGCGATCAGGCGGTAGAGCTCGGGTGTGATATTGAAAGATGCATAGGATACATGAATGTTCGTGCGGGAATCGCGTATCCTATGATTAAAAGTGAATATCCGAAATGGCCTTCTTATAAGGAATGTCTAGCTCTCATGAATCTTTGCAAAGTGTGAGTAAATGTGTTATTCCGAGAGAGCAGGATGTCTAGATTATGAGATACGATCGTTGATGTATCGACACTCGAGATACAATCGTATGGATATTATTACAGCAATAGGATTATATTTAAGTATGAAGGGCATTTTCATAATTTGCACTTTGTGTCTACATCCAACATATTCGGAAGCCTATTGGGTCACACACATAAGAGCATCTAGCTGGATTAAAATGTGGTTATAGTTATAACCAAATAAGGAATGTTTATCTCGACTATAAAGTGTTATAGTGAGTAAATTAATATGATGATATTTATATATTATGAATAAATTAAATACAAGATATTAATTATTATATTGATTAATTAAAAAATATTCTGGATGCCAATATTGGCATATGGGGCGCAGATGACTTGTGTATGTGATACACTTGAATTGTGCAATTTAATTAATAAGATTACCATTTATTAATATTGGATATTAATTGATTTTGGAAAAATAGAACTATGGTATTTAGATAAAGATATTCACTATAAGATATTGGCAATATCTTAGATTTATTTAATATAATATATTAAATTAAAATAGATAAATCAATCAAAGTGATTTTCCTTATTTTATTAGAAAAATGTTTTCTTTCTCATCAATCTATTATGAGGCTTCTCCTAAATCAGATTAGGAGGCATTGGGGTGCAGCTCACCTTAGTTAAGGGAGGCTTGGCTAACTCTTTTGTACATCACAATTCCAAGAGGTAAGAGTTTTTGTGTAAAATAGGGAGCTTTTTCTAGTGAGATTTAGAGAGAGAAAAAGGCCGGTCTGGCAACCAGATTTTTCTAGTAGCAATCCAAAGGGGATTCAGGCGAGGAGTTCGTGCGGTTATCAATTGAGGACGGACACGTTGACGGCTCGCACACACTACTACTCTTCATTGGCGGCCAAAGCGTCAATCTATTTAGATCTGCCAATGTAATCACCGTCAACTACTTAACGTGTTTATTGTATTAAATGAAGTCGATCTTGGGATCGGAAATCAATTTTTTAAATTCAGCTGCGTAGTCTAGTTGATTTCCTAACAGTGGTATCAGAGAAAACTTCGAACTTAAGCAATAAGCACTAATTAAATTGCGTACTAATTAATTGATAGATGCAAGATCTAGAATCGTGAAACACGGGAAAAAAGGATAGATGGGAGTGATTTACATTATGTTGGATTTTCAAATTGTCCTAGGCAGTTATGAATAACGTGACCTAGTTTACTTTTTGCATTTATCTCAATGCCGTTCGCTCACCCCGTGTTCTGCGGGTGTAATTATTTATTAGATAGATTATTATGTAACAAGAATGGAGCAAGAGGTTGAAGACCAAAGAAATATAAAGATCCCATTGGCGATGGAGCATTCAAGATCCTATTGGCGGTTGCAGTAACCTTAGATTGTGACATGCGGTATCATCAGTTTGTATTCGAAACCGCACATAGGAAAAGTCCATGATCATACCGGTTATTTTTGTGCGCGGAATGGTGTATGTTTTACATTATATTTATAACGAAGAAATATGCACGTTTAGATGAGACCATGATTATATTTAAATTAATTAATTAAGTGAATTAATTAAAAAAAATTCCCACGACAAAAATCGAGTTAAAATTGTCTCCCAATATTATAATGATGGTGATGACCCCTTATTCGGATCCAACTGATCGGCCCTCGTCGGGAGTTGACCTACCTTTCGTATATCGTTATTATCAAGATATAAGATCTCATGAATATTTGGGTTATGACTGAACTAGAATCTTGTGGTGATTGGCCCTAGTCAGGACCGTCTGATTTTAGAGACAATGGGTAGACTATCACATACATATGTGAATTGTCAAATAGTTGACTAGTCAACCACTGGGAGCCGTATATGATGCGACTGGTAGGAGTACCTACCTTTCAAAATTGTCTCAATTGATCGGCCCTCGTCGGAAATCGAGATAACTAGTTTAATATGCGAGGTCAGCAAAACTTCTGACTCAGTTCACCAAAACATAACATCCGCGCCCCCTGCGTCGGACCAAACGAACGTGCCCGTTAAATTGTCTCCAGGCTGTTGGATGTAGCGCCCGAAAGACAATTTCTGTAATTGTTTTTATAATTAATAAATGACAGATTTATTCTCATCTTATTATTTGCTTTGTGCTTATATATTATACACTGCTGAAAACCCCAAGTTGTACATGTAGCCATATAACTTAGTGTGTGTCACACATGAGGATTAAGTTTATGGTGATACACTGGAACTGTAAGTCCTTGGTGAACTTAATCAAAGTATGGGGTCTATTTATGAAACCACCATTAATGCGTCCAGAACACTTTACGGTGTGACCGTCTTATCCGGACCGTCGATATTGGTTATCTAAGTGGTGCATTTCTATATGATGTAGTCATATAGGACTGGACCGATTTAATCTGCATTTCATATAATTCCGTGATTGAGAAATCTTATTAATTCACAAGGTGATCATATATGGATTGACCTTAATCCTGAAGTGATTGCATAATCCTACTTGTTTCAAGATAGGATTTGATGTGTTCGTTAAGGATTGCTAAGAGGCGCGATCCGAATCACTTTCACGTTGGCACTGTTATGGAATGAGTGAGAAGTGTGTGTCTCACAGATATGGAATTCATTCCTTCCTACAGGAAGTAGATAGACAATCCCCTTATTTGTTAATCCTAGAAACTTATCGATCGGCCGAGTTTGTATTGGTTATGAACTAATTGATCAATAGTGGGTTAATGGTAAATAAGGATAAGATGTAATAAAGTAGGTTTACGGAAATAATCCCGCTTCGTTACGGATAGTATATGGAGGGTTACTCTGTATGTAATGATTATATCAATGGACACTTATTGACTCGACGCTTTGAGAATAAGTTATATCTCTAATCGATAGAGTTCTGTTTCGGATTTATAGTAGCATAATTCTAAAATTATTAAGTTGGATAGAAATGTTCTATTCGATGAATATTTTATTCAATTTATTGTAGCTACTGGTTATAGGTCTATGGTCCCGGGTTGGCTCCTAACACGCGAGTGTTTTCTCGTTTTGTGGAACCTCAAAAATAAATTAAATAGTTGGTCTATTTAATTAACATGCGAATATTATTTATTCAGTAAATAATATATATAATATAGAAAAAATATTTTCTATTATCCCAATTGGCATTAAAAATGGCGCCACTTTTTTTTTTTATTTTGGGAAAATAAATTTTCTCCTAATTAATTACAATGTGTATAATATAATTATTTATGTGTTAAATAATTATAAATAAGAAATTTGTTTTCATATTGGATAAAAATCAAATTTGTTTTCCTATTAGATTAAGGTTTTAATTTTCCTTAAAGGAAAAGATAAAGTTGTGTGTAAAAGATAAACTCTCAAATTATTAGTTATTTTCCTATTAAAAGAGAGTATCTCCCGACACAAAATTGGAACAAAACCAACGCCATTTTTAGAATGAAATAGGCGACGCCTATTTGGAGAAAAAAGAGAGAAATTTCATTTTCTTGTCTCAGCCTTTGGAAGAGGAAAAACCAGTTTTTTCTTGAAGGCATATTCGAGGAGGTTCGAATGCGGGATCGACGTCCACCAGTCATCGCTTGGAGATACAACTCGGAAGATCACGGCTTCTCTTGGGTTGGGTAAATCTTAAACTTTCTTGTAGTTATATTAATTAATCATGTGAATTAAATCATGGTAAAATCGCATGCGAATTTAATTCATAGCTTCCGATATGCAAGATTGAGCGTCTCGATCGGTGCTGTGAATCAGATCGGACTATCCAATTATGGATCGGATCCGGATTCAGGTTTCTGTATATCCAGCATATGGTAGCAGAGCAAGGTTAAAGCGATTTTACGATCTTGATTGCATAATTGATTAATAAGGAATGAAATTGAATAAAAATAGCATCTTTTATACGTTTATTATATATATGTGTGGTTGAATGTTTTTGGTTGACGAGATGGATTGGGGTTGGTATCGTTTACCCGTTAGATCTGTTGTAAACCCGTTTGTTTGGGTATAGAAAATTATGTAAATTATTGTATTTTTAATTTCCTAGAAAGATAGTTTTTTTCCTTCTATTCGGCCATGTTCCTTTTTATTCGAAGTCGAAGCTATCAATTAACAAACAAGTCGGCGGTGCAATGGTAGGTAGTGCAGTTTTAGATCTTAATGTCTAGGGTTCGAATCACCCTAGATGCAGTTTTATTCAAAATTTTCCAGAAAAATTGATTTTTAGAATGGAATAAAAATTATAAAGCAGCAGGGATTTGAACCCACATGCTACAAATGCAAGGACAAAGTGCTTACCAACTCAGCTGGAGCTTATTTGTTCATGAAATGGACCGGAAACCTATTATACAGAGCGGCAGCATAACCTAATTAGAGATTAGTAAATCATTTAAACGTAGGGTTTATTTATTTATTTAATTTTAATTTTATTGATTAGATACGGGGGTACCAACGGTCCATCTCAGTGGTTTACTTTTTCACATATATTTTCTTATATGATTATTTATGTGATATACTCATGCCATACATTGCATCATATTTATGAATTCCACTCCTAGCATATGCATACATGTAGAAAATTAATTTTGGCATTAATTAGGCATGTATGAACACGCAATTAGTTTATTTTAAATTTTTAGTAATTAATTAAATTAATTGAACAAACGGAATTTTATCTAGATATAAAATTTACAAGATAAAAATAAAATTTACTTGGTAAATTTGTTTTTGGGATCTAAATTTATTTGAGAATTTCGATTATGTAGTGTCCACATAAATATGATTTTAATAACCAAAAATTTTGAAAAGATGGACATTAACTAGACGGTATTTGGAACCGATAAGTTGGTGATTGCTTTTCATATTTTATTGTTTTCGGAATATTGGAAAAATTCCAAGATCCGAAATTTTTATCATGACATTATTAGGACTATAAAATTCATTGGTGAATTTTAATTGTGTAGTGTGTACACAAGAGATTTTCTAAATAATCGATAAATTGGAAAATCATGAATATAGTGTCACTAGTTAGACGGTATTTGGAACCGATAAACTAATGAGAGCTTTAAATTTCATAATTTATTGTTTTCAAATTATTGAGAAATTCATAAGTCCTAATGTTTTAGGATTATAAATTTCTTGGTGAATTATTATTGTGTAGTGTCTACACAAGGAATTTTTGTAAAATCGAGAAATTGGAAAATCATGAATATAGTGACACCAGTTAGATGATATTTGGAAACGATGAACTAGTGGGAGGATTAATTTAAATATTCATGATTTATTGTTTTTCGGATTGTAAATTCTGAAAATCCCAATAAGACTACCTAATTTTAGAAATAATGAGTAGGAGCGGGGAAGGTGACAACCGACCCCACGGCCTCTACTGTTGAAACAAACACGTGAGAGAATGGTGACGCCTCATGCCGCTTTGATTTTGGCCCCCTACGGATGGCCTTCACTGCTATCAAAATTCAATGCTTGGTCTCCGAAAGGATAGGATTTTGAGTACTCGTCGGGTCACTGACCTACCTTACGGCGGCATACACGGGGCATACTTAAAAATCTAAAACAATAGGTCACACTCACAAGGATATTATTGGAAAAATATTGGCTGAAAAAGGAAGGTATTCAACAATTAAATAGGAGATGTTCGATTCTTAAATGATTTAATTATTGAGAGAGATTGTCTCAATTTAATCGTCACCTCTTTGACCTGCCCTACGGCGTCACTGAGGTGTGATATTAAATCCTTGGAATGGTTGGATAAACTGCATGCATGACATCACGTTTATAATTCCTAAAATCATTATATGTTGTGGTGTAGGATTTGATTTATATTTCTGTCATAATTTATTTTACAAATACATATCATCCCAAGGTGACTAGACTGCTTAAGCAATTAAGATTGACTGATGATGACTTTGTAAAAGTGGAAAAGTAACAAGAACGTTGAACTCAATAATCGAGAATGCAAATTAATTTTTCGGAAGCGGGTGTTCCTATTGAGCCTACAAACTTAAGTGACATTGATAAGTATGTCATTGTTGTCACCCATGTTAAACGAGAGACAAATGAAATTAGTTCAAAGATGACGAGAATGATTTGGTATCAATCTCACTAGACATCCCACAGTTCACGAGTAGTGCCTACTCAAATGAACCGTTAGTTCACGGCCATTTCCTTTAAAGAAAGCCAATAATGGGAAGGTAAATGTCTACAAGTGTAAATCATCTAAATTAAATAAGTTAAATGCTAAACCGAAATATTAATAAAAGAAAGTAAAGGATAAGGAAAGTGATTTCGGATCACTAACCTATGAATCCTTAGAGACTTTCTTAACCGAGTAATTTGACTCAGAAGCTATAGTTATTTTGTAAGAACAAGGTAGCTGGGCATTCACGATGAAGAGTAGACAACGGGCAGTTATTTCAGCTAATATAGTGGGTGCGATATAAGGAAACAAATTTCATATTTTATTCCTTGAATATCGCGGAAATTTAATTTCTATTTTCAGGTTCGTTGGAACGAATGTATTCACTTTCAAATCGATAATATAGTTTCTTTAAAGAAAGTGAATATGACATTTGTATACAATTCTGAGACTCGGACTTTTGTCTGATAAAGTCAAAACCACTAAGTAATGATGAAAAAGGTATATGTAACACATAATAAGCTATTAAGACAAATGGTTTCCATATTAAGATAAACAATTCTTTAGCATCTATTAATTAGTGCATGTATACTAAAGATAAGATCTGAAGACTGTCTAAGGGTGATTCTTATCTCCTAGTCTAAGAACACTATCTCAAAGGAAAAATGACTAAGTAACCTTTCAATTAGGAACGGATAATAGAGCTGAAGAAGTGTGAAAGCTTATTCATATTGACCTTCGGGGTCTTATGAAGGATACAAGCTATTGGGAGTTTTTGAGTAAAAGACATTTTGTCTAAATGTGTTGGAAATAAAATTTTATTTTTGATGATGATTCATCTTATTTAGTTACTTATTTATTTACACCCCATTGATGAAGTGTTGAAACTAGCTCTTATAGTGAAAAGCTAAAAGATGTCTAGAACATAATGCATAGGTTTTACTAGAGTCTGATAATTGTATAGGTTATATCAGACAAGCACTGTAATATATAGAAGTGTCGTAAAACTGTAAACAGGAAATCATCTAGAAATCTAGAACATAACATAAAACTAAAGATATACACCTAAAACTGAAGAAGGTAAGTTCGCTGAGGGACATAGACTTGGTTGACACAGACTCAGTTGTAGAAGATAGAAGAACTGAGGGCTCAAACTCAGTTATGAAGATTAAAGCCGAGACTGTATAGTTAGAATTCAGGTAAGTCTGTGATGGCCTGAACTAACTTTATGGATCTTGAAAGAAGACCTAAGAATCATAAGGACAATGATATCTTATAGATTTGTATAAGGAATGGTGTAATCTAATTTTGTCATATAAAATCAGAAAAATAGAGTATTAAGTTTTGAAGAAGAGTAAAAACTCAGTTATTGCTCTAAGTCAGTTAACAAACTGAAAACTGACACACTCAGTATAAAACTGAATAGAACACTCAGTTTTATAGTCAGCCATCCAAGCAACTGAAAGTACATCAACTGTTATAAATCAAGGTTTTTATTGGATGAAGGACTCACATGTCAGAACTGTCACTAACACCTGACATCTGAAATATAGATGTTGATACAATTCAAATTCAAACAAGATGAACGTTGGACCACACAGTATAAATAGAGGACTTGGAATCAAGAATCAAACACCGAATTAAAAGGATTACAAGCATTTTTGTGCACAAGTCTAGTTCATCCGAATTGCTATCAATATCTGCGCTCAACAAGATCATATCAAGATTTCTTCAAGTGTTCAAGCTATATCGATCAAATTCATAATTTGACACTTTGAAGAACCACAAGCAAGAATCAATTTAATGATTCTCAGCCCAAATTTGATTCCTAATCAAAGGTTTAGACTGTGAAGCAATCCGGTCAAGGATTTGCCAATGACAGTTGTCATTTGCTGTCGGGTAGACTATGTTTGTGGTGGTAGCTGGTGAAGAGGCAACACAACCCTCCAAGCACCAGTGGTTCAAGTAGTTGGAGAGCAGCAATCCGACCTGTTCTTTGATTGTTTAGATAGTGACACTAGGGATTAGTCGAGGACTATCGTTTAAGACTTTTTGTAACAGCTTACCTCAGAAAGTTCTAGTAGAATTTTCCTCCTACATCACAGGGGAAGAGTGGACTAACACAATTACACCACCTGGAACCACTATAATTCTTGCTTTACTTACTTTACGGATTTACATTCAGTCATTTACTTATACAACATTTATTATTGATTATCCAGCATACTGAAATTGATTGTTATACTTAGTCACAGTTCAAAAACTGACGTTCACCAAAATTAAGTTTTGCATACTCAGGTTTTTCTTATAGAATCAACAACATCCAGATAAAGGCTAAAACTTAAATCCACAGCCGGTTGACCCAGTTTTGTTATAAGTCAGTTTGACTTAGACTCAGCCTAGTCAGCTCAACTCCACACAAGTTTAAACTGAACCTTAATCGTTATAAATCTAGTTTTTGGTGACAAGTTTATTCACCCCCCTCTAAACTTATGTTTGCCTTCCTAAGGGACCAACAATTGGTATCAGAGCAGTGTTCTTTGACAAGCTATTGTTGAAAACTCACTTGCTCTAGTTATCTCCTGTAGTTTTCTCCTGAAAAAGCTCCGTTTTTCGATTTCTAGTCTTTGCATAATCCAGTTTTAATTCACTCACACATGGATAACAATCAGTATGCCAGACATATGCTAATGTGCAACATGGACAGATTTGATGATTACAAACGTCGTTCACATGCTTTCTAGCAGCCTCTCATGATGAGATGATAGACGTACTTACTGATGACCTATTCAAAACACTCACATGCAAACTGTCAATGGTGAAAATGTTAGAGTTCCCAAGCCCAAAAGCGAGTGGAGCAATGATGACCGAAAGAGGAATAACCTGAACAATGTTGCCATAGATATCATACTCAGAACTCTTGACAGCAATATGTATCTGAAGGTCAAGGATTGCACTACTGCAAAAGAAATATGGGAGAAACACCAACTGGTTTGTGAAGGAACTGACTCCATCAAAGAAAACAAGATGTCAGCTGCAAGACAAAAGTTAGGGAATTTCATGATGAAGTCAGGCAAAAATATTGATTAGATGGAAACAAGATTCAGCGCCATTATGGATGAACTAGCATTACTCAAGATCGAGTACACCAAGAAAGAGATCAACACAAGAATCATTAAGGCTTTACCCATGTGCTGGAAGATGAAGGTCACAACAAGGGAAGAATCACGATGACTTGATATACAAGAATCCTTCAAAATATTCTCAGACCTGAAGGCTTATGAATTCAGTAAGGATTTCGCAAGCACAGCTGAAATAATCAAGGCTCGGGAGGAACCTTAAAAAACGGCTCTCGCAGCAGCTTAAAATGAAAATCAAGAAACCTCATCTAGCAATCTTCAGCAATTGGATGAGATGGAGGAGCAGATGGCTCTAATGATGAATAGAATTTGAAGAATGAAGAGTGGAAATCCAGTCACTCAGAAGTTTATCAAGAAGACTCCTGAAAAGAGAAAGGACAATGAATATCTCTGCTTTAACTGCAAGAAGCCTGGACACTACAAAGCTGAATGTCCAGAGCTGACTGGTAAGAAGACTCAGCAACGAAGAACTGGTAGAAGAGCATCTTAGCCGGAGATGAGTCAGACTATAACGCTTGCACTGAAAGATTATCAGATGATACAGCTCTAATGGCTCATATGGAGGATCCAAATAAGGTATGTGAATCGAACTCTAAATATTGCTCAACTCAGATTTCCATGCAAAATGCATGTCCTTCGACTGCTGACTCCAATCAAAGAAATCTTGAATTAGAAGAAACACTTGACGAATCAGCTGGTAACCATCCAAGCTGGGTATGAATCAATTAAACCTGAGAAAGAAGCTCTAATTCTAGAAGATGAAAGATTGAAGTATGAACTGAACAGGATGAAACTGTGTAGACATGATAAAGGGAAGAGTCAGTATCAGCCTACTGCATCGGTAGGAACAACTGAATCTTTTGCTCAATCAAGTTCAGCTACTAGATTCAAAACTAGAAATCCATATGGAGATAAAACTGGCTTAGGATTTTACACAGAACAATCTTCTAAGGACGGAACTAGCAAAGCTGATTACCTAATATCAAAATTGGTATTAAGTTTGTAGCTGAGCAACTTCCACAAACTAAGAAAATTGTTGAACCAGTAAAGTCAGCCTCACATAAATCAACTTAGTTTTCTAAGAAGACAGCTGCACCTACCAACAAAGGTAGATCAGCTGTGCCTCAAGGAAATAGAAATGGTAGACCAACTTCCAGATCTACAAAAGCTGATCAAGTCAAGAACCAGAGAAATTTTAATCAGAGTAAATCTAAGAATGTCAATCATTCAAAGATTCACACATTCAGGGGGAAAGGCGGACTATACCCCATTAATGATGATTGGAATTTTACTGAACCTATTATTAAAACTGATAGGAACAATCAATCAAGACTTACCAAAAGTCTCAGTCCAAGACTCAACAGAAAACTTATCATAGTTCTCAACAAAAGCCTCAGTACAGAAGTCAGTCAAGACCTCAGTACAAGATGAATGATGGTTATTATTCAGCGTTTAACAATAAAAGGCATTTTGGAAATCAGGTTCAGCCGTAAGACTTGAGAGAACATATAAATAAGACACAGTCCAAAAGTAGATTCTATGGGAGTGTGGCTTACTTATATGAAATTAAGTGCAACAATTTTCAGAGAATACCTTATGGAAATATCCCTTGAGTTATATTGACAACTGACCACTATGGACCCAAACAGAGTTGGGTACCTAAAGCATTTTAATTTTTTTTGCAGGATATTTGATATTTTGACAGTGGACGCTCTAGACACATGACAAAGAGCAAGAACTGTCTCACCAATTTTGGGGCCAAAAATGTACCAAGAGTAAATATTGGAAGTAAAGATAGACCTGGACACACAAAAGGTTATGGAAATTTGATCAGAAATGGACTCAAAATCATGAATGTATCTTATGTGGAAGGAATTCACTACAATCTACTCAGCACAAGTCTATGACATGGGATACAAAGTCAAATTCGATATGGAATTCTGCATTGTCGTCAGCGAAACAGCATTCCAAGTAGTTCTTGCCGGAAGAAAGAAAGAGAACATGTAGGTTAAAAATTGGTCTACAGCAGTTTCAGAAACTTGTTTAATTGTGCACACCAAGTCAGAACTCAGTTGGCTATGGCACAAGAAACCGAGTCACCTCAATTTTGATGATATCAACCTACCAGTCAAAGAAAACATGGTGATCGGACTACCAGAAATCATACAAGAAGGATAGCTTGTGTGATGCATGTCAACAAGGAAAGCAAACCAAAGCAAGTTTCAAGACTAAGTCTCAGCACTCAACAACCAGAGTTTTATAACTGATGCATATGGACTTGTTTGGACCAATTACGCCAATCAATGTTTGTGGAAAGAAATACACCTTGGTGGTAGTTGATGACTACTCAGCTGTTACCAGACACCTCAAGATATACAAAATTACTTATCTTCATGACAAAGAAGAGTTAAACTAAGCAACAACTGATAGAAATTCTCAAGAGACTCTAGAATCAGAAAGGAATGACAGTAGTCAAGATCAGATCTGACAAAGGAACAAAATTTCTCAACAATATAATCATTGAGTATTGTGGAGAAAACGGAGTACTACACCAGCTTGCAGCTACAGAAACACCTCAACGGAATGGAGTAGCTGAAAGGAGGATTAGAACACTCAAAGAAGCTGGAAGGACAATGATTTGTGAATCTAAACTGCCAGAAAGATATTGGGCAGAAGCAGTGAATACAACTTGCTATACTTAGAATCGAGCTCTCATGAACAAGAGACGTGAAAAGACACCTTATGAGATTTGAAATGGAAGAAAACCAAATGTCTCATATTTTCATGCCTTTGGAAGCAAATGCTTTCTTCACAATAATGGAAAGGATCAGCTCAAGGTTTTTCAGCCCAAAGCTGATGAAGGAGTATTTCTGGGATACTCAAGTGTCAGTAAAGCTTTTAGAGTGTTAAACAAAAGAACACTCAAGCATGAAGAATCAATACATGTTGTTTTTTATGAACCAAAATTCACTAGAGATACAATTGAAGACAAGGAAGAACCAGTTTCTCAGTCTCAGACAGAGAAGACTCTAGAACCAGTCTTTATAGATATTGAAAGATTAAGAATCTCAGATTCTTCAGATCAGGATCAGTCACAGTTGCCAGTAATAGATCATGCAACTGAACAACAATAGGAAACTGATCCAACTGAAAATGATCAAGCTCAAGAAGAACCAGTTCAACAAAATGAAGACCCTTTGATGGAACCCGCAGTACATCAATGGATGAGAGATCACCTTTATGGAAATAATCCCGCTTCGTTATGGATAGTCTATGGAGGGTTACTCTGTATGTAATGATTATATCAATGAACACTTATTGACTCGACGCTTTGAGAATAAGTTACATATATAATCGATAGAATTCAGTTTCGGATTTATGGTGGCGTAATTCCAAAATTAATAAGTTGGATAGAAATGTTCAGTTCGATGAAAATTTTATTCAATTTATTGTAGCTACTGGTTATAGGTCCATGGTCCCCGGGTTGGCTCCTAACACGCGAGCGTTTTCTCATTTTGTGGAACCTCGAGAATAAATTAAATTGTTGGTCTATTTAATGAATATGCGAATATTATTTATTCGGTAAGTAATATATGTAATATAGAAAAGATATTTTCTATTATCCCAATTGGCATTAAAAATGGCGCCACTTTTTATTGTTTTTGGGAAAAGAAATTTTCTCCTGTGGATAATATAATTATTTATGTGTTAAATAATTATAAATAAAAAATTTGTTTTCTTATAAATATGAAATTTGTTTTCCTATTGGATAAATGTTTTTATTTTCCTTAAAGGAAAAGATAAATTTGTGTGTAAACGATAAACTCCCAAATTATTAGTTATTTTCCTATTAAAAGAGAGTTTCTCCCATCACAAAATTGGAACAAAACCAACACCATTTTTAGAATGAAATAGGCGACGCCTATTTGGAGAAAAAAGATAGAAATTTCGTTTTCTTGTCTTAGCCATTGGAAGAAGAAAAACTAGTTTTTTCTTGAAGGCATATTGGAGGAGGTTCGAATGCGGGATCGACGTCCACCAGTCATCGCTTGCCGATACAACTCGGAAGATCACGGCTTCTCTCCGGTTGGGTAAATCTTAAACTTTCTTGTAGTTATATTAATTGATCATGTGAATTAAATTGCGGTAATATCGCCTGCGAATTTAATTCGTAGCTTACGCTGTGCATGATCAAGCGTCTCGATCGGTGCAGTGAATCAGATATGATGATCCAATTATGGATCGGATCCGGATTCGGATTTCTGTATAGCCAGCACAGGCCAGACAAGCCGAGCTCCATAGGGCGGACTCCACTCAAATCGCTATGGCTGACACTTGAGATCCGCAGGTCGGACTCAACCTGATCAGCAAAGACCAAACTAATAAAGTTTTGGTCCCTTGAAAAGGCTTTGGTTAAGTTTAGAGGGGGGGTGAATAAACATTACACTTAAAACTTTTGGAGTTAACAAACTCAGCAAGGTCGGTAGCCTGCTGACTGCTTAGTAGTCTACTGACAGTTGATATTATTGGATTGTTGCAGCGGAATATATTTAGTTTAAGCCTTATTACTTGTTGTTAAAAGAATGATACTAAGTATTAGATACTCAGCAGTGTAAGTGTGTGATTCAGTTGCTAGTTTCAGTAGGTTGATGTGATTAGTATACTAAATGCAGAAAGTAAGTAGGCAAATTTTATAGTGGTTCCAGGTGGTGTAATCCTGTCACTCCACTCTTCTCCTATGATGTTGGAGGAAATTCACTAGAGATCTTTGAGGTTGCAGTTACAAAAATCCCTAAGCTGTCTGTCCTTCACCAATAACTATGGCTTCACAAACTGAACACTTGAAACATGTAGGATTGCTTCTCCAAAGTGTTCCACTAGTCCTTGTAGGGTAGGATTTCCTCTTCACCAGCTCCACCACACAAACAACAGTTCTTGACACCTAAGTGCTTCTCTGACTTCAGTAGGTTTTTGGTAAAAGAAAGTTTGAATCAAGTAAATGATTCAGCTGTCAGCAGCTTGATCAGGATGAAATGATCAGCAGCTTGATGTCTTCAAGTGTGTATACTTGATGTAACTTGATAGCAGGTTACACTTGAAGATATTTCTTGATCAGTCAGTTTAAGCTCTGTATCTGTCAGCAGGGTGATTTTCTTGATCAAAAACTTGATAGCTTCGAATAGGTTTTTTGTTTCTCATCACTTGTATCTGAATCAGGAGTGTGACTTATGTTTGAATTTCAAACATAGCCATTTCAGATTTGTCTCCATCTTGACTTGCTTTCTGTATCTGTTCATAGTACTAACATTGTCAGTTTTCTTTTTGTTAGTTTTCAATCTATCCACCCTTTGACTTGTGTCTATTGGTTAGTCATCTGAATCTTTCCAACGTTCTTTTTATCTTGACCATTGATTTGTTGAGAATATCAAGGCTTGTAATCCATCCTTATCCTTTTAATCTTCCAATGTAGCCTTTGATTAAATCAAGAATTATACGCAGCAAGTATCTGAAGTATAACATCCTGCTGATGTACATATATTGCAGGTTTAAGTCTGATGTGTTTTAATAACACATCAGCTGAGTTCTTATCATCTAACATTTTATTGTGAAGTTAGAGTACACCATTTTGAACATAAATAAGTTCCAATCACCACATAACATATGGAACTTAGACCTTGTACACAAGGTATATGTAATCTGTTTAGGTCATCACAGATTTCCCTAAATTCCGATTCCATATCCTTGACTTTAAATACTAACTTTGATCCCTTAGCCTTCGATGAATCGAGTTTGTACCCTCGGCCTTTCACCTTCGGCGGGTTCCTAGACACTCTACCGACCTAGTTACCCTATCGATCTAGACAGTCTCTTGATAAAGTCGGTGACCTAATTACAGTGATTGTTTGATCAAACCTATACAAAGATCAAACTCTAATAAACCTATACATTTGATCTAGACATCTTTTGGCCTTTGCTCTATAACAGCTAGTCTGGCACTCATCATTAAAACTTAAAATATGTCCAACAATTTCCCCCATTTTAGTGTTGATCCCAATACCCTCCTTACAACAAAGCAAACAGATAAAAACAAAATAGAACAAATTCAGTCATCTTTCATTAAAATCATATTTGTTCAACATTATTACAAACTAGAATCAACAAAGTAAAATAAGCAACGTAAGTGTGCTGATCTAGTTTCTGTTTCTATCTTGCTCTTGTTTCTCTTGAAACTCCCTGATTTCCCTTACTATGTCTAGCATTCATTGATTTTCTATTGTAGAGAAATCAATCCATGTGTGTAGCTGTTTTCACCATTTCCATGCTTCTGGTAGGGCTAACCTTATAGCGTGAACACTGAAACCCTGTCCCGTGTAGAAATGTTTAAATTCTTCAAGTGAATCCCTTTCTGATTGGACTCCCAATCATTGACCTCTTCCACCTCTATTAGAAGCTGTTAGTGACTTGACCCTTATCACCCAAAATTTTAATCCCAAAAAGGAGTTGAGTCCTTCTTGAAATCCCATATCATGATAGGGTCTCTTATTTCAATAGTATAGCTTCTTGTATTCCTTTAGGAGGTCATCTGTCAACTGAATCCTACCAAATGCTGGTTTCATGTACTCATTTATCTCTTCCTCGCATTTCTTCTTAGCAAAATTTCATGCAGTTTCAAAAAAATTCCTCAAAAATAGGATCTTGTGCAGGTTGAGGCTCTTGTACTACCTCTACAATAGGCACTTCTTCAAATATTGGTACATGTGCCTATTGGGGCTCCTCTACAACTGCTTCCTCCTCTGGCATCTAAAATTCCTCATCACTAAAATCATAGTTCAACAGTTGTTCATCCTCATCAACAACAGTCTACTGCCTATCTTTACCTTCAGTAGCCTTAATTTCAGTAGCAGCTCGCACCGCAAAGAATAAGTTCTACAGCAACATGTGCTTCAGTAGTCTGTTGTTCTTCAATATATGCAACAGGAGCTTGTTGTTCTTCATTTTGTGCAACAGCAGCCCTTTCCTCAGTAGCATGTTCATCAATAACCTGTAGACTATGCACAGGGGATTTCTCTAATCCCATCATAAGTTCCAACCTTTGTCCCAACACTGTTTGTTCCTCAGTCATTAGGACCCTATGTTCCAACCTGTATTCAGGTGCTGTTTGTAACTCAGCAACCTGAACCACCTCTTCAACAAAAACATGAGGAAACACAACAAAGTTTTCCTCAAAAAATCCTCTAGCATCAGCAACCTTCTGTAATTGATCTGCAATTTGAGATAAGGTTTCTTGAGTGTCAAACCACTCCTGATACTGAGCTGAGTCCTCTAAACTTGTATCGGCTTCCTCAAACATAACAACAAAAAAATAGTAGATACCATGGCCTCTTCAAATGATGTTGCTACAGCAAGCTGTATCTCCAAATCTTCAATGTAAGCAACTCCTAGCTCTTTATTTAACAAATCAATTTGCTGTGCCTCAGTAGACTTGTCACCTTCAGCAGGCTGATCTGATACTTCCTTAATAGACTATTTTCCAGTCTTTTCAGAAGATCCTTGCATTGTTGTACCACTGTACTGTCCTAGGAACATAGGATGATCATCATCTTAATCAGATGATGATGATTCATCATTGTCAGGTGTAAACCTGGGATCTTGGAACATAATGTTCTTCTTCTGCTTACCATCTTCTATAATTGCCATCAGCCTCATCTCTAACAAAGAAGTATCAATCAAACCAAGCAAGCTTTCTATTTCTAACTGTTCAAATGCCCATTCTTCAAAACCAGTCATAGGTTCAGCAGCTGGTTTTTGCCTCTTGTAAAAACCAAACATCCATTCAAAGTACTTTTGAACCCTTTTGAAGTCAGGATCCACCCTTTATTTCTTTGACTTCTTTTCTTTCCTTTCATAGGGCATAGTAGGCTTTCTTGGAGCAAGCTGCTCAACTTGTTGTCCTCCAAAGGCTTCAACAAGATGAGTCAATGTATCTATAGTAGACACAAATAGGTCAGTAGGTTCATCAGGTTGTACATTTGTACCTACTACCTCCAACTGTTCCACACTAGGTTCCCCTTGACTCATATGCACATCAGTAGGGTCAACAACAATTTGTTCTTCCCCCTGAGTTGTAGCATCCACAGCAGGGTCTTGAACAGTTTCAACAACTTTCACAGCAGGTTCAGGTGCAGCAGTGTGCTGTGGTTCTTCAATTTGTTGTTTAACAACAACATCAGTATCCTCAGTAGGCTCAACAACCTCTTCTTCTACTTCATTTTGGTCCTCCAGGACCCTTAACTATTTGTCTTTACCATAAACTCTCTTCTTTGCAACTTTTTTTCAATCTTTTGGCAGGTTGCTGCTCAGCCTCAAAAGCTTTCCGCTTTCTTGAATCTTCTTTTTGTTGCTCTCTTAAGATTTCAGCAGCAGTTTTCTTAGCAACTACAGTAGGCTCAGTAGCCTTAACTTCAACTGAAACCTCAGTAGACTCAGCAGTGTCTACTGGTTGCTGCCTTGTCTTCTTAGGCTTTAAAAGCTCAGTGATCTTTCTTGTATCAGTAGCATTTATTTTCTCAGCAGCTTTCTTTGGTGCAACAGGTTGTGGAACCTGTTTAGCCTGCCCACCACCATCATTGTCATCACCACTATTGTCACTTTATGTTCTTTCATCATCATCATCATCATCATCCAAGCCAGGGATGGGATCACTGATCTTTGGTTTGTATCTAGATTTGTTGATTTTTGCAGGTGCTACATCAGCAATCTGCAAGTGAGTCAATAGGGCCTGAATCATCAAGCCCAAGGGATTTCTCTTGGACTTCCTTGTTCTATCTCTATCCTCTATCACTACCTTCTTCATTTATTGAACAAAGAATCCGGCCCATTCAAATCTCATACTTTTGCATATGATTATCAACATGTCAATCTTAGTTCTAGAGAGAGTATCAAGACTTCCACTAAATCCAAGAATGTTCTAACCAATAATCTTACTCAGTAGGTTATACTCCAATCTGATATGCTTCACATTGATACTCAGTGTTGATGGTATGGACTTGTTTGTCTTGATTGAATCAACAAAGTCTGGTCTTGCAAGCTGCATAGATTCAGGATTTGTAGGAGCACCATTTCAAGGTCCAAATCCGAACACTTCCCTCATCAGATCTGAAGTGATTTCAATCTGCTGAGCATTTACAGTGGTAGTAAATGCCTCTGTATCATCCTTTATCACTATGTTCTTCTAGAAATTGACAACATTGGTGTATGAGTTGCTGTCTAATCTCAGATTTAGGACATCTTCCAATCCTCCGTATCTCGTTATCCTTCTACCAATGTTGATGGCTAAGTCTGTCTTGTTAGCATCAATAAAAAAGCATCTAACATTTTGGCTTGTTCGAATATGAATATCTCCCTTATCCGCGATTGTAAAGATTTGAAAAAGATGAAGAAGAAAACTTGCAAATCTGTGTTCACACTGTGTATATTCAGAGAAAATTGAACTGAAGCTTGTATGTATCTTCTGTGTGTATGTCAGTATATATAAGGAAGGGTAGTGGTTGATAACTGTCAGGAAAGTACTGTACACGTACTGTAGCATTTAACCACGATTAACTCTGGAATAAATGTGATGTTTCCATGTGTCCCACTAACTTATCCCATACAGAGTTGTAACCGTAGTTATAAAGGATAAGATTAATATCCAATTACTGTTGACTTTCATTTAAGTTTGACTATCTTGTAACGTATACTCCAAATGAGACTTTGTCTTCGATAGAGTTTGACTCGTGACACTCGCTAACAAATTACTCTACTGATCTTTAAACACTTTAGTTTTTTCCAACTGATAATACAAGATGAAGTTTAACACCAATGACTGATCTGTCAAGTGAGGTCACCCAACAGGACAAAGACCAATCCCCTTGGCAACTTCATTTGCTAAATTGTCCTAACTTATTTCAGTACATGGAATTGTTGATACCAATGACTAATCGGCCAAGTGAGCTCACCCAACAGGGCAAAGACTAATCCCTTTGGTGAATTCTAGTACTCTGCTGATCAATAATATCAGTCAACTTTTATGATGCCAAGTTCAGTTCTTAACTTAGCAAATCTTTCACTATCCAATGGTTTTGTAAATATATCAGCCAATTGATCTTCAGTAGGGATGTAAAGAACCACCACATCTTTCTTCTCCACATGATCTCTTATAAAATGATGTCTCACATCAATGTGCTTGGTTCTTGAGTGCAAGATAGGATTTTCAGTGATTGAAATTATAGTTGTGTTGTCACACATTATGGGAATTTGCCTTTCTTCAATCCCTTAATTGTTGTCTTAACCATAGTATTTGTGCACAGCAGCTTCCAGCAGCAATATATTCAGCTTCAGTAGTGGAAGTTGATATTGAATTCTGCTTCTTGATAAACCAGGAAACAAGTCTATTTTCCATCAACTGACAAGTTCATGTGGTGCTTTTTCTATCAATCTTGCATCCAGATTATAATCAGAATCTGAGTAGGATATTACTTTGAAGCTTCCATCTTTTGAATACCATGTCCCTACTCCCAAAGTCTCTTTTAGATACTTGAGAATCCTATTGACTGCAGCTAAGTGACTTTTCTTTGGTTTAGATTGAAATCTTGTACAAACACCTACAGCAAAGGATATATCAGGTCTGCTGGCAGTTAGGTACATCAAACTGCCTATCATCCTTCTGTATAAAGTCTGATCAACATCTTTGCCTTCTTTATCTTCATCCAATCTGATGCTTGTACTCATAAGAGTTGATACCTTTGTCCTATTTTCCATACCAAACTTCTTTAGCAGCTCCTTGGTATATTTAGTTTGATGAATGAAGATTCCATCTTTCATTTGTTTGACTTGTAATCCCAAAATGTAGTTCATCTCTCTCATCATACTCATTTGGAACTTGCTTTTCATGAGATTAGCAAAATTTTCACACAACAATTCATTTTCAGAACCAAAAATAATGTCATCAACATAAATTTGTACCAGCAGGTTGATGTCCCCTTCATTGATTCTGAAAAGAGTCTTGTCAATGGTACCTTTGGTAAAACCATTGTCCACCAAGAACTGAGATAAGGTTTCATACCATGCTCTTGGTGCTTGTTTCAAACCATAAAGTGCCTCGTTAAGTCTATACATTTTATCTTCTTGATCTTTAACTTCAAAACCAGGTGGTTGCTGAACATAAACCTCTTCCTCCACAATGCCATTCAAAAATGCACTTTTGACATCCATCTGGTATACTTTGAAGTTTTTATATTCAGCATATGCCAAAAATAATCTTATAGCTTCCAATATTGCAACTGGGGCATATGTCTCATCAAAGTCTATTCCTTCAGCTTGAGAATAGCCTTTTGCCACTAGTCTGGCCTTGTTTCTAACAATTGTACCAGATTCATCCAATTTATTTTTGTATACCCATTTTGTTCCAATTATATTTGCATGACTAGGCCTTTCCACTAGTGTCCAAACTTGGTTTCTTTCAAACTCATTTAATTCTTCTTGCATAGAAATTATCCAATCTGGATCAGATATTGCTACTTCAACAACTTTAGGCTCCATTTGAGATAGAAAACAAGTAAACATTGCTTCCAATTGTCTTCTAGTCCTTACACCTTGCTCTATATTACCAATTACTTGTTCGACGCAGGTGGTCCTTCAACCATTGTAAATCTTGATTCGTTTGATTTATAGGAGCTTCATCTTCAGTAGGCTCTGCTGTTGCTTCTGTTGGGGGTTCAGCAGATCCTTGAACTGCATCTGTTGTTGCATTTGTAGTGTTACCAGTAAGTTCTTCAGTAGGGGCAGGGTCAGAAACTTTTAAGTCATTTATCTTTTCCAAAACATCAACAAAACTTAAGTTCATCAAATACAACATGTATTGATTCATCATGTTTCAATGTCCTCTTGTTCTGTACCCTGAATGCCTTGCTGACTATTGAATATCCCAAAAAGATTCCTTCATCTGATTTTGGTTGGAATGTCTTTAATTGCTCCTTATGATTCAAAATAAAACATTGGCTTCCAAATGGATGGAAGTAAGATATATTTGGTTTTCTTCAATTCCATATCTCATAAGGTGTCTTCAGCAGCTTTTTGTTAATTGGGGTCCTATTTTGTGTATAGCATGCTGTATTGATTGCTTCAGCCTAATATCTTTCAGGTAGTAATTCTTCACATATCATAGTCCTCCCTGCTCTTTCAAGGTCCTATTTCTTCTCTCGGCAACCCCATTTTTGCTAAGGTGTACCAGCAGCTTCTAACTGATGTAGCACACCATTTTGTTCACAATATTATCTTATTACATTATTGAGAAACTCAGTGCCCTTGTCTGATCTGATCTTCAATACTGTCAAACTATTCTCATTTTGCAATCTCTTCAAAAGTTCAGGCATGTTTTGAAGTGTTTCACTTTTCTTGTTCATGAATACTACCCTAGTGTATCTTGAATAATCATCCACAACTACCAATGTATACTTATTTCCTGTTACACTTGTTGGTGTTGCTGATCCAAAAAGATCCATGTGAATTAGCACCAAAACTCTTATTGTTGATTGTTTAGTCTTTGACTTAAAGCTTGACTTTGTTTGTTTACCTTGCTGACATGCATCACATATAGCATCCTTTTTGAATGTGATCTCTGGTAAACCAATCACCAACTTCTTTTTCACCAACTGATTGATATCATCAAAATTTAAATGATTCAACTTTTTATGCCACGGCCAATTTAGTTCTGACTTGGTATGCACAATCAGGCATGTCTCTGGAATAGCAGTAGACCAATCCACAACATACATGTTTTGTTGTCTTCTTCCAGCCAACACAACTTGTTCACCTCTTTCACTGATGACAATACAGTTGCCTTTGTCAAAAGTGACCTTGTAACCCATGTCACAAAATTGTCCAGTGCTCAGTAGGTTGTAGTCCAGTCCTTCCACAAATGCAACATTCCTGACACTTAATCCATTCCTCACCAGTGTACCATATCCTCTTGTGTATCCTGGTGTGTTCTTGTTGCCAAAATTCACTCTTGGACCATCCTTTGCCATATAATTTGTCAAATAGTGCTTATTCTTTTTCATATGTCTGGAAGATCCACTGTCAAAGTACCAGACACCCTACAAAACAAAGTTAATGTATTTTAGGTACCCAAAACTATTTGGGTCCATAGTGGTCAGTGGTAAGCATGACCCTTGGCAAATTTCCATAAGGTCTTCTTTGAAAAGCATTACACTTTTATTCATATATGTATCCTACATTTCCATAAAATCTAACAGTTGTGTAGGATTCACATATGATTTCTGGACTTTTGGTACATAATGTTGTTTGAAGTGATTTCTATTATTAGAGCACTAGCATAACCATGAGGTTGTTTTCTGTTAGGAACAGCCCTGTAATATGGAGTCTGCTGAGGTTACTGCTGAGGTCTTCAATAAGTCCTCTGCTGATTCTATTGCTGAGGTTTTACCTTAGCATTATGGTTATGTTTATTGTTTCTAGCAGTAGGGGCAGGAATATTCCAATCATCATCATTACGGAACAATCTACCTTTCCCCCTGAGATAAGTATCCCTAGAATGATTAATATTTTTAGGTTTATGATTCATATCCTTGGAATATTTCTGATTTTTGCCCTTTTGTGGTTCAGCAGAATTAGCAGCAGGTCTCCTATCAGCAGGTCTAGAAGGTCCAGCAATCCTACCCTTGGATTTACCCCTTTTGTTAGGTACTATTGACCTCTTTGACTTCTGATTTTGCTTTCTTGAAGCCTTCTCTGTAGGCTTTACTGCCTCAGCAGCCCTATTAGGAGATGGATCTTGTGCAGGCACAAACTTAGGACCAATTCTGGTACTAGGTTCTGTAGCCTTGCTGGATCCACCCTTAGTAGATTGTTGAGAATCAAATCCAAGGCCTGTTTTATCACCGTAAGGCTTTCCGGATTTGAATGCAGTGGTGGAACTAGATTGTTCAGCAGATTCATCAGCTATTGAATGTACAGCAGACTTATGTTGATTCTGTTCATAATATTTTTCCTTTTCTTTGAGTGTTCTTAATTCAGCTTTTAGCCTTTCAATTTCTGCTTGAAGAGCTTCTTTTTCAGCCTTCACAATCTCATAACCAGATTGTATTTTCCTCAGTTGATTAAGGATGGCATCCAAAGTTTCTTCATTGTCAGAATTTTTAGGATTTGAACCACATGTAGATTCACAATCACTTTCAGCAGGAGTATTTATGGATACAAAGTTGTATACCTCCTCAATCTCATCCATATTTTCCATCAAAGCATAATCATCCATATCAGCTATCAGTGCAGTGTGATCTGATTCATTTCCTTTTTCTGATTCCACTTCATAGCGAGATTCATCATCAGCAACCATTGCTTTCTTGCCAGATCTTCTTTGCAGATTCTTGTTCTTCAGTAGGTCTAGACAATCAGGTCTGAAATGTCCAGGTTTCTTGCAGTTCAAACATAGATAATCAGGTTCTTTTTTCTGTTTCAATTCAGGACAGTCAGGTTTGAAGTGTCCTGGTTTCTTGCAATGAAAACACAAACAGTCAATAGCTTTCTTGGATTCTTCATTCTTCTTTTCACTTGATTTCTTTGTGAAATTCCTTGGAGAACCCGTTTTCATCATTTTGATCTTCTTGCTCAGTAGGGCAATTTGCTTTTGCATCTCATCTAGTAGATCATCTTGACCACCTGATGATTCTTCTTTATGTGCAGCAGCCAAGGCAGTAGTCTTTGGTTCTTCCTTTTCAGTCTCAGGAACAAGTTTCTTACAGAATTCATAAGCCTTGAGATCTGAAAACAATTTGAAGGTGTCTTCTCCATGTAGACTCCTTGATTCTTCTATGGCAGTAACCTTCATCTCCCAAACTTCCTTTGTGGGTAGGCTTCTAATATTCTTGTATTGATCTCTTCTTTTGTATAGATTACATTCAGCAGGGTGAGTTCATCCATGATAGCATTGAATCTTGACTCCATTTGCTCAATGGTTTCATTTGATTTCATTTTGAAATCCTGGAACTTTCTTTTGGCTACACTGACTTTGTTTTTCTTTATAGCATCAGTGCCTTCACAGATATGTTGTAATTTTTCCCAAAGTTCCTTTGCAGTTTTGCAATCCTTCACTCTCATGTATATATTGCTATCCAGGGTTCTGTATATGATATCAATTGCAATATTGTTGAGGTTTTTGCTCTTTTTCAATCTTCAGCACCCCACTCTCTTTTTGGATTTGGAACATACAGAGTTTCACTGCCCACAGTTATGGCTTTTGTGATCTCCAGTGGTCCATCAGTTAGCACATCCATCATCTCATCATGTGTTGCAGCTAGATAAGCCTGCATACGATGTTTATACTCATCAAAATGATCTAAGGAACACATCAACATATTCCTAGCATACTGGTTGTTATCCATGAAGCAAAACATTGAAAATCAGAAACTTGAAAAAGTTTTCAAAGTATTTTTACAAGTATAACAAGTAGGATTACTTCAGAACATAAGCACTGCTCCGATACCAATATTTGGTCCCTTGAAAAGGCTTTGGTTAAGTTTAGAGGGGGTCAATAAACTTAACACTTAAAACTTTTGGAGTTAACAAACTCAGCAAGGTCGGTAGACTGCTGAATGCTCAGTAGTTTGCTGACTACTCAGTAGTCTGCTGACAGTTGATATTACTAGATTCGTAGCAGCAAAATATATTTAGTTTAAGCCTTATTACTTGTTGTTAAAAGAATGATACTACGTATTGGATACTCAGCAGTGTAAGTGTGTGATTCAGTTGCTAGTTTCAGTAGGTTGATGTGATCAGTATACTAAATGCAGAAAGTAAGTAGGCAAATTTTATAGTGGTTCCAGGGGGTGTAATCCTGTCAGTCCACTCTTCTCCTATGATGTTGGAGGAAATTCACTAGAGATCTTTGAGGTTGCAGTTACAAAAATCCCTAAGATGTCTATCCTTCACCAATAAATATGGCTTCACGAAGTGAACACTTGAAACAGGTCGGATTGCTGCCCTAAAGTATTCGACTAGTCCTTGAAGGGTAGGATTGCCTCTTCACCAGCTCCACCACACAAACAACAGTTCTTGACACCTAAGTGCTTCTCTGTCTTCAGCAGGTTTCTTGTAAAAGAAAGTTTGAATCAAGTAAATGATTCACTGTCGGTAGCTTGATCAGGATGTAATGATCAGCAGCTTGATGTTTTCAAGTGTGTATACTTGATGTAACTTGATAGCCGGTTACACTTGAAGATATTTCTTGATCAGTCAGTTTAAGCTCTGTATTTATTAGCAGGGTGATTTTCTTGATAAAAAACTTGACAGCTTCGAATAGATTATTTGTTTTTCATCACTTGTATCTGAATCAGGAGTCTTCTATTTATAGGTGAGAATCTTGTGACCTATGTTTGAATTTCAAACATAGCCATTTCAGATTTGTCTCCATCTTGACTTGCTTTCTATCTCTGTTTATCTTACTGACACTGTCAGTTTGGTTTTTATTAGTTTTCTGTCTGGCCACCCTTTGACTTGTGTCCATTGGTTAATCCTCTTAATCTTTCCAACGTTCTTTTTATCTTGACCATTGATTTGATGACGATATCAAGGCTTGTAATCCATCCTTATCCTTTTAACCTTCCAATGTAACCTTTGATTAAATCGAGAATTATACTCAGCAAGCATTTAAAGTATAATAGCCTGCTGATGTACATATTTGTCAGCAGGTTTAAGTCTATTGTGTTTTAATAACACATCAGCTGACTTCTTATCGTCTAACCTTTTATTGTGAAGTTAGAGTACACCATTTTGAACATAACTAAGTTCCAATCACCACTTAAAATATGGAACTTAAACCTTGTACACAAGGTATATGTAATCAGTTTAGGTCATCACAAATTTCCGAAAATTCTGATTCCATATCCTTGACTTTAAATACTAATTTTGATCCATTTGCCTTCAATAACTGAGTTTGTACCCTCAGCCTTCAGTCTTCAGCAGGTTCCTAGACACTCTACTGACCTAGTTACCCTACTAATCTAGACAGGTCTGCTGATAAAGTCAGCTGACCTAATTACAGTGCTTCTTTGATCAAACCTATACAAAGATCAAACTCTAATAAACCTATACATTTGATGTAGACATCTTTTTGCCTTTGCTCTATAACAGCTAGTCTGGCACTCATCATTAAAATTTAAAATATGTCCAACATAAAGTTTGCGTGACTGACTCAAATAATTAAGTCTACAGGCCAGACTCGGGATTAGACAAACAAACAAACAATTATGCCATCCAAAAACTATAAGTTAGTGCATGACATACTGAGGGGGAGGACGTCCCAGTTATAAAGCACTCAAGAGACTGAAAGTTCGGATTGAGAAAACTCATCAAGAGTACACTCGAGCTCCGCAGGACGGAACCAGCTTAAAATCAAATCTGCAAGATAGATTCGACCTTAGCCTTGTAGGTCGAACTCAGCAAGGTTTGCAAAGGAGAAATTCTAAGTCTGCAGGACAAACTTGAATGGAGCTTCACAGGACGAGTCCAGTGAAGTTTCTCGGGCAAACTCATTAGGACTACAAGTCAAACTCGAACCAAAGTATGCATGTCGGACTCAATTGAGCTCCGCAGATCGGACTCAAGAAGTTTGTAAACCAATCTATTTAAGTCTACAAGTCGACTTAGCTGCATTTGTTGTATGTAGGACAATCCTAAGCAAAAAATTGACAAAACCTTTAGTATGCCATCCAAAACTACAAGTTAATGCATGGCATACTTGAGGGCAAGATACCTCACCATTAACGAAGAACTTAAAGAAAGTGTGGATTAAATCAAGTACTTAAAGAAGTGTTCAGAATTAAGTTAAGGCTGAGAATATAATGAAATACTCATTCTGTTATCAAATTGTACAGATTAAAATTTCATTTGAAATAAAATTTCAAAGCAAGAAACTACAAGTCCACAAGCCTACTAATCTAAGAACCGGGGGCTGGACTCTGTGGTGGCTTTGAAGAAGCAAGAAACAAGGTAAGAGCAGCCGCAACACGGCAAGAGTACTCGGACACAAAGTCCACTCCCTCCGGGAAGTCTTTCAGACGGTTGTCATAACCGGACCCATGCCTAGCTTATAAAAAGCCTTGCGGGGGAGATTGTCCCTGACAAAGTCAAAGTCAGCAATCCAACCCTTCACCTTATCCACCCCCAAAGTGTAGACATCGTTAGGTTGATCTTGACTCAGGTAGGCAATCTTCTTCAAATCCCTAGTAAACTTGCCCAGCCCGGGGAAAACGCCTGGCCAATCCAGGTTCCCTACAAGTAAGAAACACTATCAAAGTACAATACTCGAGTAAGAAAAGAAAGCCTGCATATTCCATGGCCTTGAAGACACCGTCAGCTAGCTCCACATCTCATCCTAGGAGATCTGCTACTGTTCCACAGGTCGCACCCAATAAAGTCTGCAGGACAGACAATTTGAGCTTTGCATGTCGACTCGGCAAACATATGTCAACTAAAAAGTACATCGAGTCATAGTGTGGCATCGTAAGCCCGTCCTCTTGACAACGTGAGAAGTCAGTCTAATCTTGCACTGCTCGCCAAAAAGCTTAATGCTAGAAGTCTGTCTGATAAGCCCTCGAGCGAGTCTTAGCCAAAAGTCTGTCTGATAAGCCCTCAAGCGAGTCTTTTATACGCCTGACTCTGGCTCAGCACCATATTTAAAGCTCACCCTCGAGCGAATCTTCTGAAAATTGTGGCCTTACTTCTCAAGCATGACGCACTTATAACCGGTTTCCAACTAAGCACGGCACCGGCAGACTACGCTAAATGAGCTTTACGTTATCTCAGCAGATCAATGTGCAACAGTCATCTCAACAAACGGTGTATCAAATCATTGCAAATTTACACCATGACCTTCATTTACACATTTCAAAGCTCTAAGAGTAGGGGGGCCATTGATGTGTCGAATCAGTTCGAGTCCCCTAGTTCCGAAAGAGCCCATGGATCCAAACCTGGCCCATACATAAGCCCAGAAATGGATAGGCCCCTCGGCCCATCAAGTCTGCCCTTTAATAGGCTAGACCAAGCCAAGCACGATCAAGCCCGCCTCGCACCATCACGATTCCCATCGGGAATGAAGCAACAAGTAGCTAACTTGATGCAAAGCACTGGGAGACCGACCTGCTAGAACCTCGAGCTCGCCATCCTTCAACGCGAACAAAGCCAACACGACTAAGGAACAAAGTTCATAAATGACGCTCTCCAGCCTCAAAGCTCTCAACTCGCCAAAGGTTCTCGGCTCGCCAGCTCTTCAGCTCAACACTCTAAGACCTACCTTAGCTCGACAGCTTCCCAGTTCGTCAACTCGTCCGACAGCCTGGTGGCAGCCAACTCATGGCCCTATAAATAGCAGCATCACACCCTTGACAAAAGAGGGCTCTCATCATCAAAGAACTATGTAAATTAGGCTTAATCCGTTACAAGCTAAGGGTACATAGGCAGCCTTCTACGGATCAGCTCATAATCGCAAACACAACATTTTCTTCATCCTTTTTTCTTGAGTGCAACCGCACAACCACAATGATGGGCTAAGACGCCTCGAATTCCGCAAAGTCATAGCAGAGTTACAATGGAACTCGCAGATTGGCAGAATAGGCTGCGTATAACCTCTGCAAGTCTAGAGAACCTTGGCCGAGCTAAAACCTTAAGCGGATCCGAGCCGACCTCATGAGATCAGCTGGATCTGAAGGGCGCTTGATGAGGGTCGGATCAGCACCTCGCCACGTGTCGCCTCCACATCAGCATAGTAATAAATAAATATAGAGAAAGTCCTTCCTCAAGGGCCAGAACCCCTAGTTCCCCAGGCTCGGCCACCTTCTCCCGACCTCTACAGGTCGGCTAGTGCCTTTGACCATCTCTGCCCGACCCTACACGTCGGCCTAAGTCCTCCTCGGACCAAACCCCTTACGCTCGCATTAGAATCGGATAAATACGGAAAGAATCATCAATCATAACTACTCTGATCCTGGCATTCAAATATGTCCATAATTATCTCCTAATATCAAGGGGATCAAATCTTCATTAACTTTTCCTTACGGAACACGAAATCCAATGTAACGCCCCGTTCCCAGACACCGAGTCCTTATCCGGAAAGAGCGCTCGGCACATATATTATCAAATAAATTCAATAATATTTGTAAGCCTTACGTCATACATCAGAACTAAAACGACACGGAAGATAAAACGACTCGGGAAAAACAAAAGACAAAAGATCGAACACACGGTTTTCAATGCTGTGAAACTAAATCCAATAAAGAGAACTAATCATCCAACATCCAAATCCCAAGGATCTCAAAAGAACTTAACCAGAACTAATCCAAAAGAAAGACAACATTGTTTGAAACTAAGTCAACAACATTATTGAAAGAGTCAAAAGTAAGAGAACTAAGTCTTCACGAGCTCCATCTCACACGTCCTCGTCAAAGAACTCATCGATTAGCAACTTTGTTCATCTTCTTTGGGGAAAGGGAAAGACAAACGAAAAGTAACGGGGTAAGTACAAAAGTACTTAGTAACGCGTAGAAGATCGTATAACTATGATCTCATAAAGAAATAAAAGCAACGCCGTCTTTTATTAATTCATTTCCGTTATTAACCCTAGCTAACTATCATATTATGTTCATAGCATAACATGAGGTTCCAAAAGGTATCTAGCTTAGCTCAAGTTTGTTACATCATGAATAACAAGGGCACTACGCCTAGTAATAGGATGTACTAGGACAATCGGGTGCAACCTACTTAGAGACACGCTCTAGTAGCCCCGGGAATATCTGAGTCCCGATAGTGTGATAACCGGCAGAATGTACCAGACGCTTTATCTAGCCAATCGATTGACCGGCGTGGGTACAGTCTACTTTGTCTGGTCAGAGAACACATCGCGATATTGTACTATGCCTTACCAAGCATTGCATGATGTTTAAGATTATTAATCTAGCACATATGTTTGATTAGATGTTTAACTAGCCACCTAAGTGTTTTCAAGTAAGCTCCCTCATATCTCCTACTCTCGTACTTAGACCACTAGACACGGACAAGCCCTAGCAATTACACAGACATCGATAAACTCTAGCTTATCGAAGCACAAGGCAAATCCAAAGCTTTCGACGGTCCCACACTTCATCTTTTTAGGGAATCCACGTGGTGCCAGAACTAAACGCATCAAAAGCTAATTCAGAGCTTTGTCACATAAGGTTAAGCAGTAAATATGCTACTATAAAGCTTGAAACACATAAAAGAAAAACTGTACTGGAACAGTCCCTGTCCAAACGATTAAACTTGCTGTACGATACAGAGAAATTGCCGTATGGATACACAACTCAGCCGCACGGATAAACCACCACTCGGTCGACCGAATAGATAGGCTCGGTCGACCGAGCCTCCCGCTTGCACAGATACACGTTTTCCGGCACCACGAGAGGACGCTTTTACGCACTCGCGTTTTCTACTCAAATTCAACCGAAACTCGACTTAAACGAATTAAAACCATGAAAAACAATCATACAAATTGCTCTACCACTTTACGAAACCTTAATCATACGATAAGAAAACCACGTTACCTTTATTGCGTGGTACAACGAACCAAAGCTTCAACCCGTCAAAAGTTTAACCTTTAAATCCAAACGTTAATGGATTTAAGGATTGTTGATATCAAAACGATCCTCGTCTCGCGGTGATCCTTTCTCTCTTGATGAGTCGATGAAAAGAACAACGGATTAGCCTCGAAAAGCGAGAGCTTCTTCTCCCTTTTTTTTTTTTTTTGAAACTTGCGTCCCTCTCTTCCCCGCGCTCTCTCTCTTTTTTTTTTTTTTTTTGTCAAAAACAACTAGGTTAAAATTAGGATTAGTTTTCCTTTTATAATCCCAATTACCTAATTATTTAATTATTTTCCTTAAAAAGAAAATCCTTGTTTATCTTTTTTTCTTTTCTTTTTTTTTCGAAAATCCTTTAATTAAAAAAAATAACATAATATTCTGATTTTTGCTAAAAGACCGAATTGCCCTTTTTAAAAAATCGGGATATTACATTCCTCCCCCCTTAAGAGGAGTTTCGTCCTCGAAACTAGATCGTACCTGGTAGATGAGTGAACTCTGGAAACTCGTCGAACATGTCCGCTTCCACTTCCCATGTGGCTTCCGTCGGTGCATGATTGCTCCATTGCACTAACACTAACGGGATCACTCGTCTCTTTATCATCTTCTCTTTCATATCCAGAATCCTTATCGGCTTCTCCACGTAGGAGAGATTATCTTGCAACACTTCCGGGTCAATCTCAGATTCCACGTCCACTTTAGATAGACACTTCCTAAGCATCGATACATGGAAAACATTGTGGACTCTAGACATCGACTCTGGTAACCGAAGTCTATAAGCCAACTTCCCAACTCTTTCGATGACATCAAAAGGTCCTACATACCTTGGACTTAGCTTTCCTTTCTGTCCGAACCTCTTGATACCCTTCATCGGAGACGCTCGTAGGTAAACTCTATCCCCGACCTCAAACTCTAGCGGTCTTCTTCTAACATCGGCCCAACTCTTCTGACGATCTTGAGCGACTTTCGATTTTTCCTTATCAACTCAATTTTCTCCTTGGCTTGCCGAACCATCTCCGGCCCCGTGATATGTTTCTCTCCCACTTCATCCCGGTAAAGTGGAGTTCTACACTTCCTACCGTACAAGGCCTCAAAAGGTGGCATTCCCAAACTTGCATGGTAACTATTGTTGTAAGCAAACTCGCCAAGTTGAGGTAATCTATCCATGATCCTCCGGCATCCAAAACACAAGCTCTAAGCATGTCCTCGAGAGTCTGAATTGTTCTCTCTGATTGCCCATCCGTCTGCGGATGAAACGCTGTACTCAAATCAGTCTTCGTCCCAAAAGCTTTCTGTAAGCCCTTCCAGAAGCGACTGATAAATCTACTATCCCTGTCGGATACAATAGATAGAGGCACACCATGAAGCTTCACTATATTGTCGATATACATAGTAGCGAACTTCTTTATAGGCATGTCCACTTTACACGGCAAGAAATGGGCTGATTTTGTGAGTCTATCCACAATCACCCAAATCATGTCATGACCGCCCTTAGTCTTTGGCAAACCGGTGATGAAATCCATCGTAATATTCTCCCATTTCCATTCCGGTACCTCCAAGGGTTTCAACAAACCTCCTGGTCTTCTGTGTTCTACTTTCACTCTCTGGCATGTATCACATCTTGCCACAAACTCTGCGATCCCTAACATCATACCAGGCCACCAATATCTTTCATTGAGATCACTATACATCTTAGTGGCTCCTGGATGTACCGCAAAAGCAATCTTATGAGCTTCATCCATAACCTTCTCTCTTAGGCCATCCACATCGGGCACACACAAACGGTCTCCGTACCAAAGATGACCACTCTTGTCCAACTGATAACCCACTGAGGCTTCTCTCGAGCTACTCGCTTCAAATTAATCAACATAGGGTCTTTATCCTGCTTAGCCCGAATCTCATCTAGCAAATCTGACCTTGCCATCAATGGCGCCAAATTCCGAGCTTCACCCTTCCTTTCAATCACTTGAATCGCATCCTATCCAACCGATCTACGACTTCTTGCAAGGTAGTGATAGCATTAACCGCTCTCCGGCTAAGTGCATCGCCTACAACATTCGCTTTACCCGGGTGGTATTGAATGTCCAAGTCGTAATCTTTCACGAACTCCAACCATCTTCTTTGTCTCATGTTCAGATTCTCCTGAGTAAAGAAGAACTTAAGACTCTTATGATCCGTGAAGATCCTTGCATTGACACCATACAGATAGTGTCTCCAAAGCTTCAGAGAAAATACCACTGCTGCCAACTCCAAGTCGTGTGTAGGGTAATTCTTCTCATGCACCTTTAACTGCCTAGATGCATAAGCAATCACCTTTCCTGATTGCATCAAAACACAACCCAAACCTTGACCCGATGCGTCTGTATATACATCATAGTTATCAAAAACTTCCGGTAATGCTAACACGGGTGCTGTGGTCAACTTTTCTTTCAAAGTCTGAAAAGCTTCCTCACATTCACTGGTCCACTCATACTTAACGTTCTTTTGAGTAAGCCTCGTGAGAGGTGTAGCTATCTTAGAGAAATCCTTTACAAACTTCCGGTAGTACCCAGCTAAACCCAAGAAACTTCTTATCTCTGTTACTGACGTCGGTCTAGGCCACTTAGAAACGGCTTCTATCTTCACTGGATCCACCTTAATACCTTCTCCAGAATTATATGCCCAAGAAAACTCACCTGGTCCAACCAAAACTCGCACTTAGAAAACTTGGCATATAATTTGTTCTCCTTTAAGGTCTCTAAAACTATCCTTAGGTGTTCTTCATGCTCTTCCTCGTCCTTAGAGTATACCAAGATATCGTCTATGAAAACTATCACAAACTTATCAAGATAAGGCATGAAAACTCTTTGCATTAGGTCCATGAACTTCGATGGAGCATTAATGAGTCCAAACGGCATGACCAAAAACTCATAATGTCCATATCTCGTACTGAAGGCTGTCTTAGGTATATCCGACACCTTGATCTTCAACTGATGATAACCGGACCTAAGATCAATCTTAGAGAACACCTTCTTACATTGCAACTGACTGAACAAGTCATCAATCCTTGGTAAAGGATACTTATTCTTGATTGTCAGTTTATTCAACTCTCTGTAGTCGATGCACAAGCGCATACTCCCATCTTTCTTCTTCACAAACAAGACCGGTGCTCCCCACGGTGATGTACTTGGCTGGATGATGTTTTTCTCTAGCATCTCCTTAAGCTGAGTTTTCAACTCTTTCAACTCCGCTGGTGCCATCCTATAAGGTGCTTTAGCCACTGGTGATGCTCCGGCAATCAATTCGATCTCGAACTCTATGGCCCTATCAGGCATATGTCCTGGCAAATCTTTCGGGAAAACTTCGGGAAAGTCCTTAACTACACGAGTCTCTCCTAACTCGGGCCTATGCTTTTCCTTATCTAATGCATAAACAACGAAACCCTGGTAACTCCTCTTCAAAGCTTTTAAGGCATTAACTGCCGAGATAATCGGATAACGACCCTTGCTAGGCTTGTATACGTTACCCTGAAACGTCTTAGCCGATTTTCCTGGGGCCTTAAAGATCACCCTTTTACCCCTACAATCCAAGTAGACATAATTCTTGGACAACCGGTCCCATACCCGGGATAACATCGAAATCCGAGAAATCCAACACCGTCAAAGCATACGGCACTTGTAAGTCCCAACTCTAATATCGACTTGGGGTGTGACTTGAGCACATCTAGTGACTCGCCCAAAGGTGTGGTTATACTCAAAGGTCTCTCCAATTCCTTAAGGGGTAGGTTCAACTTCTTAGCTATCTTAGAGGAAACAAAAGTCCCCGATGCTCCGGTATCAAACGTAGCCGAAACTCGCTAGATTATCTATGATTATGGTACCTAACAAGTGAATCTATTTAAGTACAAATATGTAATATCATATGCGTGCTATATCATATTAAATATCTATAATAAACACAAACACCGAAAAGTACCCGTCACCACAAGGTCATCTAACTCTTCCGGTTACGCATCCGCTGCGAAGACACGAATCGGTGCGCTACCCGTAGTACGATTACCCCGTTGGTTACCTCGTCCTCCTACCCGATTACCTTGAGAGAGCTTCTTAGGACACGCTCTTGAGTAATGTCCCACTTCCCCACAGTGGAAACAACTCACGCTACCTGCCATGCACTCTCCTGTGTGAGTCTTGTTACACTTAGCACAAACCGCTGGCGTTCCACTTGCTGAACTCTTCGTAGCCGGATTTCCTGCCCTCTTAACATTCTGCTGCGGCGCTCCTCTATTACTTCCTTGAAAATTTGAGAAGGACCTCTTATCTCCAACTACAACCGTCTGTCTACTGGCAAATCTCTCCGCAGTCAAAGCTCTATCCATGACGCTTGCCATGCTCTTAGGTCTATCTCCTAGCATGCCCTTCGCCACCTCGTGTGACAATCCTTCCATGAATTTATCAATCTTTTTCTCTTCACTTTTCATGATCTCAGGGTAGAATCTACCCAACTCATGGAACTTCTGGGAGTACTGAGTTACTGTAGTATATCTCCCTTGTTTCAAACTCCGAAATTCATTAGCCTTTGCATTCTGAGCTGTTCTAGGAAAGTATTCCTTGTAGAACAGATCTTTGAACACTGCCCAATCCGTGATCCTCGGATTAACCTGCTCATAAGCTTCCATCCAACTCTCTGCATTTCCTACCAACAAGGATATTGCTAAATGAGCCCACTCAGATTCTGGAGCTTTCATATTTCTGCACGCCTTCTCGAACCCACGAATCCATAAATGCGCCGCTTTCGGCTCAACATTGCCAAAGAATTCTGGCACACTATGTTTCTTCATCTTCTCATACCAATCCACTGGTCTGTCATAACCCCCAAACTGATGATGCTGTACCGGCTGCTGCACTGGTGGGGCATTCTGATACTGATAGTTCTGTTGGGTATGAGTGTAGCCAGGTGCTACAAAAGAATCCGACCTAGGTGGCGGTGGAGGTAGAACCGTCGGTTGCGGTGTAAAACTCAGCGGTGCAGAAGGAAACGTCGATACTTGTGGATAACTGAAAAACTGACTAGCCGGTGTATGAGAAAGTCCCAACCCGGTCCAACTCGTGGTCCTTGGAGCTGAAGTAGTAACCGGTACGCGGGTGTTAAACCGTGAAGGACCCCCTTGTTCCACTCTACCTCTGGTGACAATGTCTGGTCCCTGATTCACCCCACGCATGATGTTGTTCATAGACGGGGTGTTCACTTGAGACACTGTAGGGCCCTGGGTAGCTAGTCCACTTCTTCTCCTTCTCGGAATCACAACCTCGGTAAATCCTGCCTCAGCGTTACCCGTCTGGGTGTTAGCTGCCTCGGTGTTACTCGTATTAGCTCCTCCTCTAGTAAGAACCATTCTGTAACTAAGAACAGAGAAGGGGTTACTAAAGCTCTAAAACTTATCTTAAGGAAGAAATCAAGTCCTACACAGCAAAGAAAACCTTTCTCTCTGATACCAACTGTAACGCCCCGTTCCCTGACACCGAGTCCTTATCCGGAAAGAGCGCTCGGCACATATATTATCAAACAAATTCAATAATATATGTAAGCCTTACGTCATACATCAGAACTAAAACGACACGGAAGATAAAACGACTCGGGAAAAACAAAAGACAAAAGATCGAACACACGGTTTTCAATGCTGTGAAACTAAATCCAATAAAGAGAACTAATCATCCAACATCCAAATCCCAAGGATCTCAAAAGAACTTAACCAGAACTAATCCAAAAGAAAGACAACATTGTTTGAAACTAAGTCAACAACATTATTGAAAGAGTCAAAAGTAAGAGAACTAAGTCTTCACGAGCTCCATCTCACACGTCCTCGTCAAAGAACTCATCAGCATTAGCCACCTGTTCATCTTCTTTGGGGAAAGGGAAAGACAAACGAAAAGTAACGGGGTAAGTACAAAAGTACTTAGTAACGCGTAGAAGATCGTATAACTATGATCTCATAAAGAAATAAAAGCAACGCCGTCTTTTATTAATTCATTTCCGTTATTAACCCTAGCTAACTATCATATTATGTTCATAGCATAACATGAGGTTCCAAAAGGTATCTAGCTTAGCTAAAGTTTGTTACATCATGAATAACAAGGGCACTACGCCTAGTAATAGGATGTACTAGGACAACTGGGTGCAACCTACTTAGAGACACGCTTTAGTAGCCCCGGGAATATCTGAGTCCCGATAGTGTGATAACCGGCAGAATGTACCAGACGCTTTATCTAGCCAATCGATTGACCGGCGTGGGTACAGTCTACTTTGTCTTGTCAGAGAACACATCGCGATATTGTACTATGCCTTACCAAGCATTGCATGATGTTTAAGATTATTAATCTAGCACATATGTTTGATTAGATGTTTAACTAGCCACCTAAGTGTTTTCAAGTAAGCTCCCTCACATCTCCTACTCTCGTACTTAGACCACTAGACACGGACAAGCCCTAGCAATTACACAGACATCGATAAACTCTAGCTTATCGAAGCACAAGGCAAATCCAAAGCTTTCGACGGTCCCACACTTCATCTTTTTAGGGAATCCACGTGGTGCCGGATCTAAACGCATCAAAAGCTAATTCAGAGCTTTGTCACATAAGGTTAAGCAGTAAATATGCTACTATAAAGCTTGAAACACATAAAAGAAAAACGATCTTGGAACGGTCCCTGTCCAAACGATTAAACTTGCTGTACGATACAGAGAAATAGCCGTACGGATACACAACTCAGCCGCACGGATAAACCACCACTCGGTCGACCGAATAGATAGGCTCGGTCGACCGAGCCTCCCGCTTGCACAGATACACGTTTTCTGGCACCACAGAGGACAGTTTTCTGCACTCTGCGTTTTCTACTCAAATTCAACCCAAACTCGACTTAAACGAATTAAAACCATGAAAAACAATCATACAAATTGCTCTACCACTTTACGAAACCTTAATCATACGATAAGAAAACCACGTTACCTTAATTGCGTGGTACAACGAACCAAAGCTTCAACCCGTCAAAAGTTTAACCTTTAAATCCAAACGTTAATGGATTTAAGGATTGTTGATATCAAAACGATCCTCGTCTCGCGGTGATCCTTTCTCTCTTGATGAGTCTGATGAAAAGAACAACGGATTAGCCTCGAAAAGCGAGAGCTTCTTCTCCCTTTTTTTTTTGAAACTTGCGTCCCTCTCTTCCTGTGCCTCTCTCTTTTTTTTGTCAAAAACAACTAGGTTAAAATTAGGATTAGTTTTCCTTTTATAATCCCAATTACCTAATTATTTAATTATTTTCCTTAAAAAGAAAATCCTTGTTTATCTTTTTTTCTTTTCTTTTTTTTTTTCGAAAATCCTTTAATTAAAAAAAATAACATAATATTCTGATTTTTGCTAAAAGACCGAATTGCCCTTTTTCAAAAATCGGGATATTACATCCAAGCCCAACTAGGACAACTCCCACGGCGGCTTAAGGCATAACGCCTCTCTATATAAACCAACCCTAAGGAACTACGAGGACTTGATTCCAATGCACGCATTGGATACGTAGGCAGTTTGAGATACAGTTTTTCAAGTGTAGTCTAAACCACCACAAAAATACCCTCCTCTTTTTATCGTTTTATTGTTCTTAAAACTTTGGCAGGTTGTCATTAGAAGAACAGCCCCGGATTTATCATCGACGATTTCCAGCATCGTCAGGTTAGATGATGTAAAATGATTCAGATATACGATATGGATATGAATTAAAGTAATGCATATGAATAATGCGGTAGATTTCGTATCAATTCTAAATTTTCCTTTTCCATTTCAGTATAGTCGTGCCTTCAACAAAAGGAAAGGAAAGCAGTTTTGTGTTGAAATTTACAATTTCCAAGATGAATATTTAAATCAAGAAGATAAAAGGTCTCTTTGATAATAATAAGTATTATTCCCTCCGTTTTTTATATCTGTCGCATATATAAAAATTCACACAAATTAAAAAAATTGATTAATATGACTGAAATATAGTACTCTCTCCATTCCTAATTTAACTGTCGAAGTTGCCAAAAACGAAAATTCATTATTATCTGTCGTACTTACATATCCAAAGCATTATTTATTGAATTTTTACCATTATTTATTAAGGGGTGAGATATCAAAAATATAATTAATTATATTCAAGAGGTGTTAATGTCATTTTGATGTTAAGTCAAAACATTAACTACACTCCTTAATATGTGTGTTTTTGGCAACCGCGACAGTTAAATAGGAACAAAAAGTGTACAAAACAACTCAGTTGTTATTTGATTTTTTGAATATATACACACCCAATAAATGTTGATCCTTAGGTGTATGATCTTCTGACATCTCCTCATCCCGTCCTTTAATTACTGCTTCTAGCACGGTTTTGAAGGTAGGGGTGTCCAAGCCACTAAGTGCTTCCAACAAATCTTGTTGTGCTGGATCTGCCAGTGTTTCTTCCTCATGTTGTTGATGTTGACTGGTGGTGGTGTTTGCTTCCTTCTCCCCACAAACAGTTTGGCCAGGTTCCCCACATTGAGCGGTTGGATCTTGGACAGCTTTCTTGCTGGTGTTCTTGGCCATGGTGATAAATACGAAATGTGGTGAAAGTCTTAATTACATTTCTAGAAAAAAAGGAGACCCTCCTTCTTGCGCAAGAACAATCAAACAATGGGATAGCGTTTATGGTGATTTTTGGACTGAGCCAGGTTAATTTCCCCAAGTTGCATACACATCCAATCGGTGTAATTGAAATCAAGTCCCTTGTAGTTCCTTAGAGATCATTTATATAGAAGGCATATCTCCCTATTTCTTGTCCAACAAGTATTAGGATTTATTTCTTAATTCCTAAGGATTATCACATGCGCATCCTTTTAACCTAAGGATAAGGACAAATTTAAATGACATGATCAATGTCATAATACCATGGGATACATTCCATGTTTATCCTATAATATAGGAACACGTTTAAATATCCGATAATGAAAGCCCTAGCTGATCTGTGGTGAGCTCCTTAAGTCGTCTCGACCTTAGCTGCATACCTGAACCCCGATTGACCGAGCTGACCTGCAGTGGTCTGATCAGGAGAATGGGTCAGACCTCCCACCTGGGGTTCCGGCCTGATCTACTACTTAATATGGGACTCATTGCCTTTAGTGTTGTTACTTCTCTCTCCTCATTTATTGCATAGCCATTACCTGAATGACACGTGGCTAGGGCTAGTCTGACCCTCGTCATAAGGCCCCCAAATCTGTACGAGCCTCAATGATCGGTTCAGATCTGCCTTGGGTGGAGTTCAACTCAATTTTTTAGAAATTGCCAAAGACTTATTCTGCCACGTGGTAGTCATGCCATTATAACTCAGTTATAACCATCCCAAGAAATGAGGCATTTCCATCCATGATTTGTAAGTACGATCATTTCCAAAGAGCAGTTTTGGGGGTTATAACCCATCATATCAACCGTCACTTCACTCACTTATTTGAGTCTGAATCTGAGTCTGAAAGTGAAGATTCCCATTCCAGGGTTCAGACGCAACCTCCGCCGCCGTTGATTAATTGTAGAGGATCAGAACACCTGGTTTTAGCCCCCTAATTTTCTCCGTCGACCTTTATCCCTAGTTAGTCTTCAGGAACTTCCCGATTCGTCCTATCACTCAAGGCACACATGGCTTTAAAGTTGCAAGTAGCTTGTCACGGTATTGACACCGTGCTAACTCAAGGGGATATAGTTTCGCTCTGTGACAAGTATAGCATAAACCAAAGATTGTATGCCGCCCAGGTCCCTATTGGCGGTACCTACGCATATCAACCCCCAGAAGGGTACTGTACGGTGTACAAGGAGAATCTTGAATGCAGTCTTAGGGTCCCTTTCTGCCCGGCCTTCTTGGCTATACTAGAGCATTACGGGTTAGGGACTGCTCAGATAGCTCCTAATGGCATAAGATCCATTATAGGGTTCACTATTTGGTGCAGATGCATAGGAGTAAGGTTCTCAATGGACTTGTTCTAAACCTTTTACCAATGTAAGCAAGTGAAGGACCTGCATGGGTACTACTGCTTTTCACGGCGAGGCGATTCTTTAAAGGGATTCCCATTCTCTCGAAATGGGAGTCTTCTTATAAGGAGTGGAAGCGCCAGTTCTTTTTTATCCATCCTGAAGTAGAGGCCGATCTGGGTAAGTGGAACACAGATGACCTGGGTATAGACAAACATCCTACCGACATTGGTAAGAAGCTGTTGAGGGATATCGGGGAGTCGAACATCTAGCGTAGCTTGAGGAAATATTCCTCCGACCTGATTCATGCAGCTCAACTTTCTTTCACTGGTCCAGACCCTTACATGCAAATTAGTGAGGAGGATTACTAGACTTGTAGGGATCTTTTTTTCTCCTCATTGCTTTTATAATTTACTGATGTTTCCTCTTCTGATTTTGTTTTGCTCCTTTGAAGTGGTTGAGTTTGTTGCAATCATTGCCGATGCTAATGAGGAGGAAGATGAGGAGGGAGGTGTCCAGCCTAAACAAAGTCGAGGCTCTGAGAGGACTGTGAGCATGGATCCTCCACCCGTCCGAGATGCAGGTGCACTTCTGAGTACTTCCACGGTCCAGACCTTTGCTAGAGAAACCGATGAGGCCATAGCTTTTCCTTTTTCCCATCCTGTTCGGGAATATGTTGATCTGGTAGATCTGGAGGAGTCTGATGAAGATGGGACGATGAGCACCAACCTCATCTCAGGGTCCAACCTAGGCAGGAAGTGGCTGCTCAGGAAGGTTGATCCAGGAAGAAGGGTAGATCTGCTACCATTTCTGATCAAGATTTCCAAACATTAAGAGATGAAATTCCAATAGATCAAGAACGGATGTCCGATCCGACTGACAAAAAACTAGCCGACATGGTGAGTTTTTTTTATCTTTACCGATTTCCATCTTTTCATTCTATGTGGCTACTTACTTTGAATGTGTCATCATTACAGGGGACTTAGGTCGGTAAGCAGGTGCTGAAGAGGCTATCTAGGGCAACAGAAGCCAAGGAAACACTAAAGAAGACCATTTCCGATCAACGCGCGAGTCGGCAAAGGCATATGGATACTTCAACTGCCAATGATAATGAGAACAAGGCTCTGAAGGAGCATATCAAGTCCTAGGAGCCTGAGCTACAAAAGATTCACGACCAGTTTGCTGCTGATCTCCACGCGGCGTGTGATAAGCATACTAGAGAATAGTCCAAACTGGAGCAAGCCATAGCCAAGCTCCGTGCTGAAAAGAGTGAGCTGGAAGCTGCTGCTCTAGTTCCACATGCCCAAGCTGTCCATGAGTATAGAAACTCGGCTCAACTGGCCGGAGCCTTAAGAGCGCTACTATCCCCTGTCATGTGGCATGGATATACCTTGGGGAGTAATGTGGCCAAGGTACAGTTTTCTAACCTAGTAATTGTTGACCTCCCTCATAAGGGCATGCACAGACCTGGGTCCAATCATAACTATTGAAACTCCAATACAGTCATTCACCCCCTTCTAACTATATTTTGACCCTTCTCTGGGACCAACAATTGGTATCGGCAAGCGTGCTCTAGTATCGAACCTATTCGGATCGATTTCGGTAACAAGGAGATCACATACTTTCAAAGTATTTTTCATATCTATGATTTATTTATACATCTATCTGTCTGTAACTATGGACTCTTCAAATTTCATGTCCAAAGTACATGTATTCAATGTTAACAATTTTGATAAATACAAAATACGAATGTTATCACATCTTGCAGCAACTCATGAGGAGATGTTGGATGTTATCAATGATGGTCCCATCAAAATCACCACTGTGGAGACCACAGGTCCAAATCAAGGAAAATCAATTGAAAAGCCAAAGAATGATTGGACCAAGGATGATAGAAGAAGAGAAAATCTTGATTTTATTGAAAAGGATATGATCTTGAAGAATCTGGACAGCAATATGTTCATGAGGATTAAAGATTGCAAAAATGCAAAAGCTATGTGGGACAAATTGGCTCTAGTCAATGAAGGATCAGAGGCAATCAAAGAAAATTAACTATCTGTTGCAAAACAGAAGCTTGAAAACATCAAAATGAAGACAGGTGAATATGTAGATGAAATGGATAATAGATCTCAAGCATTATCAGAGAACTGCAACAACTTGGCCACACATATCCACAAAAAGAAGTTTGCTTGAAAATTTTGAGAGGCCTACCCTAAAGATGGAGGATCGTCACATCAGTGCTTAAAGGCACGTTGGATCTGGATAATACTGATACACTGACCTTAATGTCAAAACTGAAAGCTCAAGAATTTGAGTTGGTGAGGAAGCGCACTAGCAGAGCCAAACAAGGCCAGTGCACTGGTAGCACCCCAGTAGACTAAATCAGCAGAGTCAACCAGGAAAGAGACTCAAGAACTGAAAGGGGAAGTGGTATTGTTGATCAGAAAGTTTGAAAGATTCAATAAGAGACATAGTAAAGGAAGTTCTTCATCAAATAAGAAGTCATATTCAAGCAAAGCCATGGAGAAAAATGATGATGAATTCAGATGCTTCAACTGCAAAAAAAAGGACCCTTCAAGGCCGATTGTCCAGAAGAAAAATACAAAGATGAAGAAAATATGAAATACAAATCATTAGACAAAAGACAAAGCAGGAAAGCATTAAAGGGTGAAACCAGCAGTGAAAGTGATGAAGCAAAATCATATGATAATGACTCAGATGATTGTGAATGCACCAACTCAGTCAATGACAAAGCTTGCTTATGTCTAATAGCAAAGGAAATTGAAGAAATAGAGGTACTATCTAGTTCATATTCATCTAATGCATCCACATCCGACACTGCAAAATATTCTTTCTTCCCACAAGAATCTCAAATCTAATTCAAAATCTCATGAGTAGATTTGAAAAAATTCAAACTGCTCATGAAATTCTAGAACAAGAATGCAAGGATCTAAATGAGGAAAATAAAAGATTAAATAAAGAACTGGATAAACTGAAAGCTCAATCATCTAGTAAAGGAATGTTCTTAGCAAATCAACAAGCATTAGATGATCACTCATCTGGAGCTAACAGACCAGCTAAGGAAACTCCCGTACCAGCTGAGGTCACCACTGCACCACTTAATGCACCAGCTTACAAACCCCCAAAAAGGTTTGGATCATGATCTGGTCTTAGATACAATAGTCAAGATGAGAAAAGAAACAACAGACAACACAAATCTGAACTAAGGACCAAAACTGGACCTAAATTCAGAAAATGACATACCATAGTTTCAACCACTCATCTTACACTAGTGAAGTCAAAAACCAGTGCAGTGAAATAGCAGAGTAAATAATCTTACCAGCCTACCAAAGGCAAACGTATACTGAAAGGTTAGGGCAGACTTAACCCCTCAGAAGATGATTGGAATATTCCACCTCCAAAATACAAGAGAAAACCATTTCACACAAGGCCAAATATATTGGGAAAAGCCAGAAAAAGGCATGGTGCTGGATACAAAAGGCAATATGAAAACATGGCATCTACTATGTTTTGGAAAGTGAAACAGGATGCTAAGAAATCAAGAGGTAGAGAAATGTATCAGAATACTGTTAGTACTTCTATTAGAAGCTATTCTGCCATGCCTTATACATATGAGGTTGATGACTTCAACCCTCTGAGAAGAAAATCTTTTGGATATACATTTGGAGTATGAGGCATGCCGTCTAACAGGTATGGTCCCAAATAGTGTTGGGTACCTAAACATGCTTAATTTGTTTTGTCGTATGTCTGGTACATTGACAGTGGATGTTCAAGACATATGTCAGGCAAAAAGGGATGGCTGACTAAATTCAAAGCTTTTGAGGGACACAAAGTTACCTTTGGAGGCAAAGAAAACCCCGGCAAGATTAAAGGGGAAGGCACTATGTTAAAGAAAAATCTAAAGATTCAGAATGTGGCATATGTCAAAAGCTTTAGTCAATTCTGTGACAACGGAAACAAAGTGGACTCAACAAAGAAGGTTGCAAAGTGATTCACAAACAAACCAGCATAGTTGTACTTGTAGGAAAGAGATAAGACAACATGTATGTGGTAGACTGTAAGACAGAAAAAGCAAAAACATTTCTGCTTGTCAAGAACAAACAATCACCTAGCTGGATTTGGAACATATGTGTGATGCATCTGAATTTCAAGACAATCAACAAGCTAGCAAATAACAAACTTATGAAAGTCCTACCTAAGATCACAATCAAGAAAGAAAGCGTGTGTGATGCTAGCTAGAAGGGGAAACAAATCAAAAGCTCATTCAAGTCAAAGCCACACCAATCAACTACAAGAATTCTTCAGCTACTACATATGGATCTTTTTGGACCAGTCACACCATTAAGTGTAAGTCGCAAAAAGTACACTCTAGTTGTGGTTAATGACTTTTCAAAAGTCACTTGGACCATCTTCATGAACAAGAAAAGAGAAACACTCAAGAAGCTACCATATCTTTTGAGAAGAATTCAGAATGAAAAGGAATTGAAGCTTATCGAGATAAGATCGAATAGTGGCATAGAATTCCTAAATGAAGTGATCGTAACCTACTGTGAAGAAAACGGTGTACTACATCAACTTTCCGCAGCAGGAACACCATAGGAAAATGGTGTTGCAGAAAGAAGAAACAGAACTCTCAAAGAAGCTGTCAAAACTATGATTGCAGAAGCAGTACTACCAAAAACGTTTTGGGCTGAAGCAGCAGACAAAACCTGTTATACACAAAATAGATCAATCATCAACAAATATCATGGAAAAACACCCTATGATGTTTGGAATGGATGAAAGCCTAACATTTCTCACTTACATATATTTGCAGCTAAATGTTTTGTCTAAAACATGAATCAGTTACATACTTTTGATGAAAAAGCTGATGAAGCAATCTTCATGGGATATTCAGATACAAGCAAAGCCTTTAGAGTACAGAAAAACAGGACCTTGGTGATTGAAGAATCAATACATGTTGTATTTGATGAACCTAATACCAGTTGTGAAGACCTACTCAATCTAGAGGAAGCAGAGACAACAAAACAAGACCCTAGACCAGCTTATGTGGAAGCAGAAACACCAACTACACTAGTAGAAGATGTAGCTGATGATCAAGAAGATGAAGCACCAGTAAATACATCAGTCGAAAAGGCTTCACCAACACAGTTGGCACCTGACATCAACTGCCTCAAAGACCATCTAGCTGAGCAAGTCATTGAAGATGTAAACACATGTATAAGAACTATAAGACAACTAGAAAGCATGTTAACTTGTTCTCTGTCACAGGTTGAACCAAAGACAATAGATGAAGCAATCCAATAAGCTGATTGGATCATAGCTATGCAAGAAGAGCTAAATGAATTTGAAAGAAATGAAGTCTGGGAACTTGTTGATAGACCAGACATGGAAAACATTATTGGAACAAAATGGGTGTTCAGAAATAAGATGGATGGACAAGGAGCAATTGTCAGAAACAAGGCAAGACTGGTAGCAAAGGGATATTCACAAGCAGAAGGCAAAGACTATGATGTTACATTTGCATCAGTAGCAAGACTGTAAGTAAAAAGACTGTTCCTAGCATCCACAAAGACTTCAAAGTATATTAGATAGATTTCAAAAGTGCATTTCTAAATGGATTACTGGAAGATGAAGTGTATGTAGAGCAACCCTCTAAATTTCTACTGAAGGGAAAAGAAGACAAAGTGTACAAGCTCAAGAGGGCACTGTATGGACTCAAACAGGCACCTAGATCCTGGTATGAGACTCTTTCACAATTTCTGATAAACAATGGATTCAACAAAGAAACCATTGACAAGACTCTTTTCAAGATACAAGATAGATCAAGCACTCTACTTGTCCAAGGCTATGTGGATGACATCATCTTTGGATCAAAAGATTAAAAGCTATGTGAAACGTTTGCAGACCTAATGAAAAGGAAATTTCACATGAGCATGATGAGAGAACCCAACTACTTCCTTGGACTACAAGTGAAGCAGATGAAAGATGACATATTTTTCAATCAAGCCAAATACACAAAGGACTTAATACACAAATATGGAATGGACACAAGTGGCACATCAGAGACACCAATGTGTGCCAAGACTATTCTTGGGAAAGATGAAAATGGAAGGAATGTAGATCAAAAGCTATACACGGGAATTATTGGTTCACTACTTTACTTAACTGTAAGCAGATTTGATATTGCATTTGCAGTAGGAGTATGTGCAAGGTTTCAATCACAACCAAAATATTCTCACTTAATAGCAGCAATGAGAATCATAAAATACCTGAAGCCATCAGTAAATGTTGGAATTTGGTATCCGAAAAATGGTGGATTCAAATTGATATCTTATTCAGATTCAGACTATGCTAGATGTAAAGTGGATAGAAAGAGCACATCAGGAACTTCTCAGATTCTAGGTAACAGACTTTAGCAAAAAGCAAAGTTCCATATCTACTTCAACAGCTAAAGTAGAATACATAGCAGTAGGTAGCTATTGTGCACAAGTACTGTGGATCAGACAATAGCTAAGAGACTATGGAGTAGAAGAAAAGACAATTCCTATCATGTGTGATAACACAAGTGAATATCAATTACAGAGAACCGAGTACATCACTCAAGAACAAAGCATATTGATGTAAGACATCATTTCATCAAAATCATGTTGAGAAAGGAGATGTAATCTTGAGGTACATATCTACAGAAGATCAATTGGCTGATATTTTCACAAAGCCACTCGGTCATGAAAGATTTTGTAAATTGAGGATTGGGTTAGGACTGAATAGTAGAATGCTTTTGTTAGTTTCTGTAGTGCAGATCAGACTTTTCGATTTTGATTCAACAGATGTACTCCTTCTTGTGTAGTGGTGATTTCAGCTATAGTAGTAGATGTAATCCCTTGACATATGCCACATTCTGAATCTTCAGATTGTTCCTTAACATGGTGCATTCCCCTTAATCTTGCCGGGGTTTTCTTTGCCTCCAAAGGTAACTTTGGGTCCATCAAAAGCTTTGAATTCAGTCAGCCATCCCTTCTTGCCTGTCAAATGTCTGGAACATCCACTGTCTTTGTACCAGACATCCTACAAAACAAATTAAGCAAGTTTAGGTACCCAACACTGTTTGGGTCCATACCTATTAGCAGTCATGCCTCATAATCCAAGTGTATATCAAAAATATTTTCTTCTTGGAGGGTTGAAGTCATCAACCTCATATGTATAAGGCATGGTAGAATAGCTTCTAATAGATTTACTAAAAGTATTCTGATACATTTCTCTACCTCTTGATGTCTTAGCATCCTGTTTCACTTTCTAAAACACAGTAGAAGACATGTTTTCATATTGCCTTTTGTATCAAGGACCATGCCCTGGATTTTCCCAAATACATTTGGCTTTGTATGAAATGGTTTTCTCTTGTATTTTGGTGGTGGAATATTCCAATCACTTTCTGAGGGGTAAAGTCTGCCCTTACCTTTTTGTATACCTTTGACCTGAGTAGGCTGGTAAGATGATTTACTCTGCTGTTTCACTGCACTGGTTTTTGACTTCACTAGTGCAGGATGAGTGGTTGAAACTATGATCTGTCCTTTTCTGAATTTAAGTCCAATTTTGGTCCATAGTTTAGATTTGTGTTTTCCATTGTTTCTTTTATCATCTTGACTATTGTAGCAAAGACCAAATCTGGATCCAAACCTTTTTGGGGGTTTGTAAGCTGGTGCATTAAGTGGTGCAGTGGAGATCTCAGCTGGTAGGGGAGTTTCCTTAGCTGGTCTGTTAGCTCCAGATGAGTGAGCATCTAATGCTTGTTGATTTGATAAGTGTCCACCCGTACTAGATGATTTAGCTTTAACTTTATCAGGTTCTTTCTTTAATCTTTTATTTTCCTCAGTTAGATCCTTGCATTCTTGCTCCATAATTTCATGAGCTGTTTGAATTTCTTCAAGCCTACTCATGAGATTATGAATTAGATTTGTAGAGTGGGAAGATAGAAGATTGTGCAGTGTCAGATGTGGATACGTTAGATGTATATGAACTTGATAGTACCTCTGTTTCTTCGATTTCCTTTGCCATTAGATATAAGCAAGCTTTGTCATTGTCTGAGTTGGTGCCTTCACATTCATCTGAGTCATTATCAGATGATTCTGCTGCACCACGTTCACTGCTGGTTTCAGCCATTCTCTGTCTTTTGTCTGAAGATTTGTATTTCTTTTTTTCTTCACCTTTGTATTTTTCTTCTGGACAATCGGCCTTAAAGTGTCCATTCTTTTTGCAGTTGAAGCATCTGAATTCATCATCCTTTTTCTTCATGTCTTTGCTTGAATTTGACTTCTTATTTGATGAAGAACTTCCTTTACCATGTCCCTTATTGAATTTGTCAAACCTTCTGATCAACAATGCCACTTGTTTTTTCAGTTCTTGAGACTCTTTGCTGGTTGATTGTGGTGATTTACTCTGCTGGGGTGCTACTAGTGCAATGTCCTTGTTTGGCTCTACTGGTGCACCTTCCTCATAGTTCAACTCGAATTCTTGAGCTTTTAGTTGTGACATTAGGGTCAGTGTATCAGTATTGGCAAGATCCAACGTGCCTTTAAGCACTGATGTGATGATCCTCCATCTTTCAGGTAGACCTCTCAAGATTTTCAAGAAAACATCTTTTTGTGGATATGTGTGGCCAAGTTGTTGCAGTTCACTGATAATGCTAGAGAATCTGTTATCCATTTGATCAGCAGATTCACCTGTCTTCATTTGGAAGTTTTCAAACTTCTGTGTTGCAATAGATAGTTTATTTTTTTTGATTGGCTCTAATCCTTCATTGACTAGTGCCAATTTGTCCCACATAGATTTTACAGTTTGCAATCTTTAATGCTCATGAACATATTTTTGTCCAGAGTCTTCAAGATCATATCCTTTGCAACAAAATCAAGATTTTCACTTCTTCTATCAACCTTGGTCCAATCCTTCTTTGGATTTTCAATTGATTTTCCTTGATTTGGACCTATGGTCTCCACAGTGGTGATTTTGATGGGGCCAACATTGATAACATTCAGCATCTCCTAATGAGTTGCTCCAAGATGAGATAGCATTCTTATTTTGTATTCATCAAAATTGTTAACATTGAATACAGGTACTTTAGACATGAAATTTGAAGATTTGATAGTCACAGACATACAGATGTATAAATAAATCACATATATGAAAAACTACTTTGAAAGTATGTGATCTCCATGTTACCAGAAATCAGATCTAAACAGGTTCTGATACTAAGAACACTGCTCGGATACAAATTGTTGGTCCCAGAGAAGAGTGAAAATAAAGTCAGAAGGGGGTGAATTACTATATTGGAGTGTAAAAAAATTTTCCTATTTATAAAGCTTTTGGGTAGCAGATAAGTCCCTTCTTAAAAGTTGTTTCAAAGTGGTTCAAGCACACAAAGAATATAGATAAAGTGCAGTAACGGAATGCTGTAATGTAAATTGCAGTAAGTAAATGAAAACAAAGGTTTATAGTGGTTCAGGGTGGTGAAATCTCTTAATCCACTCTTCTCCTATGATGATTGGAGGAATTCACTATTGTCTTTCACCAATATAATCGATATGATTGTCCTTGGCTACACAAGCTTCACAATATACAGACTATCACTCATTGGCTACAAAAACTTTAGTGACTCAGTCTTCCACACTGCTCCTTGGGAACAAATCCTTCAGCAGCTATCACTTCAAGGTTGCAATTCCTTCTCAGACAATCTGATTCAATTGCTTCAGTTTGGTGTGAACTGGATTCACAGAGGCTTGATCAGACTCAGTACTTGATATAGATTTGATGCTCTGTTTTTTGAGTTTGATCTTCTGGATATATCGTTTCATTTTAGAAAGAAGGCTTGTCAATTTGACAGAGTTTCAGTACTTTGTGTTCTTTTATCTATCTGTGTGTATTCTCTTTTTGTATTTTGTCAATGCCTTGTATTTATAGCCTTGATTTCATTGATTTGAAAATTCATCCGTTGTCTATTTCATTTTCAGAATCATATCCTTGATTCTGGTTTGATTTAATCCTCCCTGATTTGGGTTATCCGGATTTTCTTCAAACATTCATCATAAAATCCGTCCTTGATTGATTCTGCAATAATTGCTTGATCTTCGATTTAATCATATTGCGGATCTCGTGAGTATCAGATTTTACTTACTTGGCTATTCTAATCATTACTTCACCATTGAGATACTCTTTTTTGTTATTCATTTAGTCAGCCGGTAGAACTCTCTCTTAGCCGGTATGTTGTGTTTCCTTCTACATTGATTCCTGATATCCAATGTATGTTTGTACTTCACTGATCCTTGATTTGGGTGAGATCAATGTACACCATATTAAAAGAATAGATTTCATCACTTAGACTTACCCAAGGTCATCACAGACTTCCTTGGTTGTAAGTCATCCATAGGTTTTCACTGTGCTGGTTCCTTGGATGTCTTAACTGAGCTGCTTCAAAGTCTTTACTGAGCCGGCCTACTATTATAATGCTTGTCTAACTGAACTTATACAACATGTCATACTTCTAAGTAAAGCCTATACAAACATTACTACTCATTTTAGACTTATTTCAGGCATGCTATAACAGCTAGTATGGTCATCATCAAAACAATAAAAGGTTCCTAACACCTGGGTCCAACCATATTTATGATGGCCGACTGAAAGATTTTAAGGATGGGGTGGACATTGTGATGTAAAGGCTATTAAATTGGAACTAAAAAGGCAACGCTAAATCTCTCAGCTCTTTGATTTACAATCTCAAAATGTCAAAAGCTCTCTTGCTAATAAGGGTTTTGGGTTTAAATACCCCTAAAGCTTAACACATCAAAAGACAAAGATACCCCATATTACATAAATAATATAAGTAGAAAAAAATAACCCTCAACTTAAATTAACTACATCATCTCTATCCGCCCTCAAAATAGCAAACTTATCCTCAAGTTGGGTCTCTACTATTTGTACATCGTCATGTGGGTGGTAAAGAGTCAAGTGTTATAACTGGATAGAGAGAATCCAAACGCAATAAGATAAAAATAGAAACAATCTAACATAAATTGTTGGAAATAAAATTTATGTTTTGATGATAATTCATCATATTTATTCAAAGTATTATCTTAACCTCATTGATGAAGTGCTGAAGCTAGCTGTTATAGTGAAAAGCTAAAAGATGTCTAGAACTGAATGTTTAGGTGTTACTAGAGTCTGATATTTGTATAGGTTACATCAGACAAGCACTGTAATAGTTAGTGTGTCGTTAAACTGAAAACTGGAAGTCATTTAGAAAACTGGAAATCATCAAGATAAACAAACTGACTCAGGATACACCAATATGAAAACGGAAAAAGATAAGTTCGCTGAGGGACATAGACACAGTTGGCTTATCTAGAAGTATGAAGAACTGAGGGTCACAGACTCAGTTATTGAAGATTGAAGAACTGAGGGTTCAAACTCAGTTATGAAGACTATGTCGAGACTGTAATGTTAGACTTCGGGCAAGATTGTGGTGACCTGAACTGACTTTATAGATCTTGTATGAAGACCTAAGAATCAAAGGACAATGAATTCTTAGAAGACAATGTGTCATGGTGTACTCTGATTAAGTCAATTATAATCAGATGAAAAACTGGAGTACTGATATTTGAAGAAGAGTAAAATCTCAGTTAACGCTCCAAGTTAGTCAAGAAACTGACAAGTGATAATCTCAGTATAAAACTGATAAGGAAACTCAGTTTTATATGTCAATCATCCAAAAAACTGATAGTACAGTCGAACGTTATAAAGGAAGCAATTTTATTGGATGAGTTGCTGACACAGCATAACGGTCAGAAAATATATCCGTTACAAGATAGACGTTGATACAATTCGAATTCAAGCCAAATGAACATTGGACCTCACACTATAAATAGAGGACTTTGCACCAAGGGTTACATACGATGATTTAACAGATTTACAAGCATATTTGTGCATTAGTCTTTTTATTCGAATTGCTATCATCTCTGCGCTATAACAAGATCACATCTAGAATTTCTTCAAGTGTTCAAGCTACAAAGAATTTATCAAGAATCAGACACTTTGAAGAACCAAAAACAAGAATAAATTCATTGATTCTCAACCCAACATTGATTCTATATCAAAGGTTTAGACTGTGAAGCAAACCGGGAAGGTTTTGTCAAGGACAGTTGTTGAAAGCAGTCGGGCAGACTGTGTTTGTGGTGGTAGCTGGTGAAGAGGCAATTCAACCCTCCAAGGACCAGTGTTCAAGCAATTGAAGAGCAGCAATTCTACATGTTCTACAACTGTTTAGCTAGTGAAGCTAGGGATTAACCAAGGACTGTTGTTTAGGACTTTTTGTAACAGTTCACCTCAAGAAGTTCTAGTGGAATTTTCCTCCGCACCACAGGGGAAGAGAGGACGTACAAGATTACACCACCTGGAACCTCTATAATATTCGCCTTATTTACTTTACGCATTTATTTATTTACTCAGCATTTACTTACAACATTTTGATAATTGATTGTTATACACTTCACAGTTCACAAACTGATAATCATCGAATTCGCCACCACACTCGGCTTTCATAAAAGAATAACAAGATCAAGAAAAAGGCTAGAAATATATCCGCTGCCGGTTGACTCAGCTTTTGCTTAAATCAGTTTGACTTAATCTTAGCTCAGTCAGCTTAACTCCACACAAGTTTTAACTGGACCTTAATTTGTTTTAAATCTAGTTTAGGAAAGTTTTTGGTGACAAGTTTATTCACCCCTGTTGGAGGGATTTTGCATCATTAAACAAAAGAAAATTTATAAACCCTAACTACCATGCAAAACTAACTCCTAACCGGCCGAATACCGGGTAATTGATAGTAGAGCGAAGTGAGTAAGGGGTCGATCCACAGGGAATTGGGATGTTGAATCTAATTTCACTAATTCATTTCGATTGTTACTTAGGAAAAACGAATAAACGAAAGAACAAATAAAATAAACGAAAGAGCAATTAAAATAAATCTAACCTACGAAATAAAATAACACAACCTAAACTAAACTAAAGATACATGGGATCAAACGATTGCACAAACCAAGTGATTTCAATCCTAGTTCATCTCATGATTTTAATTCAAATTGTGGTTTCACCTTTACACGAGATACAAATCCCTAATTCCTTAGTGAATTTAATCTCAAGCTATGGATTCCTAATTCCTTAGTGAGTCCAATTTATCAATCTCTCAGCTTCCGAATGTTGAGATCAATTTACCAAACAAAACTCGGTGTAGATTCGGGTTAACTCTCGTATTTTAGAATCTAACAACCTAGATAATTAACCAATTAATTTGTCACATAATTAATGATTAAAGATCCTATCTTTCTATGGTGATCTAGTCTACGCAACTTCCGTATGTTGTAAACATCACTAGCAAACTGATCTCTCGATCTAATTCACATAATAGCATCAAAATCATAGAACGATACAAAATAAATTAAAGATCATAAAAAACGAATAAGGACTAAATAAATTAAATAAATAAACTTACGTAGTTTGGTACACGATTGAATCCATGAATCGAAAACGGAAGAAAAACGACATCCTAATCTAACCCGGATCACCCGAGCACAAGGCTCGGGTGACCGGCCTTGGAACTGCTCTCAAGAGGCCGCTGCTTTGTGTGAAAAGTCGGCTGAATAATTTGTGTGTAATTAGGGTTCATGCGGGCTGCTGTATTTATAATCATCAAAGGCGGTTGCTACGGTAACTCCGTATGTCGGTTGAATAATTCTTTTTTAGGAATGAAACTTCTAAAATTCATATCTTGAGTTGTAGACCTCCAAAAATTATGATCCGAATGTCATAATTAAGCTCTCGGAAAACTCTACAACTTTCATTAAGGACTCTTCTTCAGAAAACGCCTTTTTGACTAGCCCGTCGTATTACGAGTCGTTTTCGGGATTTTCCACTAGTTTTAGCAACAGCATCCAAACTTGTAACGCTCATATCTCGGGCCTCATAAGTCGGAATGAAGTGATTCAAAATCCTGTAGCATCCTCTCTTCAATACCTACAAATCTTCTCTTGAGGTCGAGAGTCAAATCAGTGTATATCATATCAAGAACTGCATCGGAAGTTCGGCTGCTTGAAAGCTTCATTCCAAGCTTTATCTCCATCTTCCTTCCATTTCACTTCTCTTTCATGCAAAACCTCATCATTTAATCCTCTTGCATGCCAAAATATGTATCTATAACATAGGAAAATATACCAAAGCGTAACACAATCCCAAAATAACATAAAATCACAATTTAAGCACATAAATCGTTACGTTTTGCAATTAACCTATTAAAAACACCATTTACTCAATATCTCAATATAAGGCTCGATTTCTATGAAAAACATCCATATATGGGGAATATTGATATAAAATATATCATTAAAAACACTACAAATTGACCCTGAACAACCCCCCCCCCCCTTCTAAACTTGTGTTTGCCTTTCCAAGGGACCAACATAAACAATGACACAGAGGAACAAAAACAAGAAGAACACAAGATTTAACATGGTTTCCGGCGTTGTGCCCACTACTTCACAGACAAAAATAGTTATTTTATTATGCACTGAATTTCAGACGGATTACACACACTCTACAATGATCAATACAGTTGGTATTTATAGGCACAGATCCTTAAACCCTAACCACCAAGAATATTTTTTGGATTGCCATAAATGCCCCAGATGTTGGATCACTCTGTTGATCCCACTCAGCTGATCATTGCCCAGACGTATAACTCAGCTACACCCTAAACCTCGACGGACACTCGAAGTCGTCGACACCGAAGAAACTCGATACTTCACGGCTAAATTTCACAGACTTGGATACACTCTTCAGCAGACCATCACTCTGCTGATAACCAGATTAGTTCAACCAGATGTAGAGTTTAAGTAACTTTCCTGACAAATCTCCACCTTGACTTGAAATCTCATTCCTAGTCAACCAAATTGCGTAAATAGATGTACTTGTACCAGATGAATTCATCAATGCTAGATGTACTGTACTAGATTACTCCACAGAATCCACTCAGCTGACCTACCCTCAGCCGAGTTTCCAGATTTCCAGATTATAAGCTTGAAATATTCGGCAAGTCCACACACAACTAAAACTTGCTCTGCTGAACTGGTTTAGTGAACATATCAGCAGGGTTTTCCTTCGTGCTGATCTTCTTCACTACAACCCTCTCCTCATTCCTTAGAAAATGATACCTTACATCAATATGCTTGGTTCTCTCATGATGAACCTGATCCTTAGCTAGACAAATTTCACTCAAACTATCACAATAAATCTTTGCTTGATCCTGATGTAGCCCCAAATCACTGACTATCCCTTTCAACCAGATACCCTCCTTAGTTGTTTCAATAAGAGCCATATATTCTGGTTCGGTAGTTGATAAAGCCACTGTTTCCTGAAGAATTGCTGTCCAGCTGACAACTTAATTCCCCAATGTCAAAACATAACCAGTCATTGATTTTTTATTACTACCCACATCACCTGCATAATCAGAATCATAGTACCCTTTGACTAGACCTTGAGTATCACCTTCATAAATGAGACGAACACCAGTTGTACCCCTAAGGTACTTGAACATTCATTTCACACCTTTCCAGTGTGCCTTTCCAGGTTGAGCCATGATACTGCAGACAACATTGACTGCCTGAGCCAAATCAGGCCTAGTGCACACCATGGCATACATCAAACAACCAACTGCACCAGCATAGGGAACTTTTGACATATACTCCTTCTCATTTGCTGATTGTGAAGCATAAACAGACAAATAAACATTAGATGCCATAGGAGTATCTATTGGTTTTGCAGCAACAGACATGCCAAATCTAGCCAATATCTTCAGTATATAACCATGCTGAGACCAAAACAACTTCTTTTGATTCCTATCTCTCCAGATCTCCATCCCTAAAATCTTTTTGGCACCACCCAAATCTTTCATTTCAAACTCAGCACTAAGAAGGTTCTATAGATTTTGAATAGCAGACTTCTTTTCAGTAGCTATCAACATATCATCCACATACAAGACAAGATAGATATGTGATCCATCTCTCAGCAGACTATGATACACAAGAGTCATATGGACTTTTGTTATAACCTAGCTGGATCATGTACTGTCAAACCTTTTATACCACTGACTAGGAGCCTGCTTCAGTCCATACAAGGACCTTTCAACTTGCATGAATCTTCCTTGCTAGGAACTTGAAATCCCACTGGCTAAGTCATGTATATCTCCTTATCTACCTCACCATGTATAAAGGTTGTTCACATCTAACTACTCAAGTTCAAGATCCTGTTGTGCCACCATTGCTAGTAACACTCTGATTGAAGGGTCTCTGACCACTGGTGAGAATATCTCATCAAAGTCTACCCCTTCTTTTTGACTGAACTCTCTTGCAACCAAATGTGCCTTATACCTGACCCTTTCTGCCCTAGTCATTCCTTCCTTCTTTTTGAAGATCCAATTGCAAGTAACCACTCTCCTATTAGTTGGATGTTTAACTAGATCCTAAGTTTGATTCTTCAATAATGACTCCATTTCATCTCCCATGGCAGCTAGCCATTGAGATGTTTCAGAACATGTCACTGCTTCCATGTAAGTAGAAGGTTCAAGACCATCCACTTCTTCTGCAACTTGAAGTGCATATCCAACCATATCATCAAAACCATACCTCTTGGGAGGTACCCCAACATTTGATCTTCTAGCCCTGCTGACGGCTATACTCTGCTGACCAATGTTCCATGTTTGATGCTCTGCTGATCCTTGTTCAGCAGATTGGATCAGACTCTGGTTCAGCAACCAGATCACATGAGTGCTTACTTGGATCAACTGATTGTTGCAAATCAGCTGACTCCACTTGAAGCTCCACCTATTTCTCAGCCCTCTCAAATTTAGAACTGGTTTCAGATTCCGCAGACCTCCCCACTGATGAGTTAATCATAGAATTTTCATCAAAGACCGCATCTCTAATGAGTATGACCCTGGAATCTACTGATGACCAAATTCTATAACCCTTAACTCCATCACTGTACCCCACAAACACTCCCTTTTTTGGCTCTTCGTTCCAGCTTCGCTTCATTCACATGATTGTAAACAATGTTTCCAAAAACCCATAGAACCAAATAGTCAGCAGGCTTGCCTGACCACATCTCAAATGGTGTCTTGAGATTGATCCTTGTGTGAGGACTCCTTTGATTAAGTGGCAAGTTGTGGTTTTAGCCTCTGTCCAAAATCTCCTTGATAAACCAGAATTAGAGAGCATACATCTTGCCCTCTCTAGAAGAGTTTGACTCATCCTTTCGGCTACACCCTTCTATTGAGTTGTATTCCTGACTGTACGATGTCTGGCAATACCCTCATCCTTGCATAATGTATCAAACTCTGACTAGTAGAATTCCATATCATTATCTGTTTTGAGCCTTTTGATTTTCTTGCCTGTCTGATTTTCCACTGTATCCTTCCACTGCTTGAAACTGTTGAATGCCTCACTTTTGTGTTTCATCATCACTACCCAAGTCATTTGTGAATAGTCATCTATGAATGACTAAAAATATTTGTGACCGCCCACTGATTCCACCTTTGATGGATCCCAGCAATCAGAATGGATATAATCAAGTGATGCCTTTATACTGTGTATGCCTGCTGAGAACTTGCTTCTATGTAGCTTCCCAAACACACAGTGCTCGCAAAAGGCCAATGTCTTGACCATTTATCCCCCAAGAAAACCTGCTGAAGAAAGGACTTGCATTCCTCTTTCCCCAATGTGACCAAGTCTCATATGCCAAAACTGAGTCTGGTGTGACTGATGAACTGCTGAGGATGCCAAGCAGAGCGAGATACAGTAGAGTCTTGTAATATATACAAGGTTCCCTTCATGATACCTTTGAAGAACACAGCTGAATCTTTGTAGACATTCAGCTCTCTACCTTCTCTCTTGAAATTGAACCTCTTGCTATATAGTAGACTAAGAGATACCTAATTCTTGGTCATCTATAGAACATGTCTAACATCTTTCAGAGTGAAGAATCTACCATCCTTTGTCCTCAACTTGACTGAGCCAATTCCTACTATCTTACAGACCTTGTTGTTTGTCATAGAAATATGACCACCATCTAACTGCTCATAAGTAGAAAACCACTTCCTTTGGGGACAAATATTATAGGATTATCCAGAATCTAAGATCCAAACATCAGCATGATGTGTTGAATCCCCAGCAACTAGAACCAGATCCTCATCAGATTGCTCAGCAGCCACGGCTGCTGTGCCAGAATTGCTCTCCTGCCGCCTTTTCTACTTTGGACAATTGGACTTCCAATTCCCCTGATCTTTACAGTAATTAAAGACATCTGTGGACTTAGGACCTTTGGAACTACCCTTCTTGGATCTCTTCTTTTGTCCATGCCCTTTCCCACTGCTGACTACTAGTCCAACAGCTTGATTGTCTATCCCTGCTGCCTTGTGTCTCAGCTCCCTGGCATGCAAGGTTGCCCTTACATTCTCTAAAGCCACTATATTTTTTCCAACTATGAAGGACTGCATAAAGTTTTCATATGAACTTGGTAATGACACCAACATGATTAGGCCTGCATCTTCATCTTCAATTTTAACATGAATATTCCTGAGATCAAGTAATATTGTGTTCAGTTGATCTAGATGTTCCCTCAGCAGACGTCCTTCAACCAACCTCGGACTAAACAGTCTCTGCTTCAACATCAACTTGTTGGTTAATGATTTAGTCATATACAGGCTTTCATGTTTTTCCCACAACTTGGCAGCTGTGTCTTCCTCAGCAACTTTAGTGATAACATCATTAAATAAACACAACATGATGGTTGAATGTGCTTTCTCTTCTAGACTGACAGAATCTGTTGAACTGGCATCTTATTTACCAATTAAAGGAGTCCATAATCCTTGTTGTTTGACCGTCTTGATTTTCCACAGACTAAAATGGTTTCTTCCTGTAAATTTGTTGATTTTTACATTAACTACAGACATATTTGTTTCCATAGATCACAACATTTATCACAGAGTCCTGTCACCGGATAAGGTCTTGGTAGCGATATCGGTTGTCCGTACAGATGATTCTCTCAGAAATCTTACTCTGATACCAGTTTGTTATAACAGTATACAGAGAATCCAAATGCAATAAAATAAACACAGAAGCAATCTAACAAAAACAATCACACAGAGGTACAAAAACAAGGACACAAGATTTAACGTGGTTTTCGGCGTTGTGCCGACTACTCCATGGACAGAAAGAGTTATTTTATTATGCACTAAATTTCAGATGGATTACACACACTTTACAATGATCAATACAGTTGGTATTTATAGGCACAGATCCCTAAACCCTAACTATCAAGAATCTTTGTCGGATTGCCATAAATGCCCAAGATGTTCGATCACTCTGCTGATCAATGCCAGATGTAGAACTCAGCTGCACCCAAAACCTCAGCAGACCCTCAAGTACATTGACATTAGAAGAAACTCAGCAGACTTCTCAGCTGACTTTCACTGGCTTGGATACACTCTTCAGCATACCATCACTCTGTTGATAGCCAGATTTGTTCTACCGGATGTAGAGTTTAAGTAACTATGCGGACATCAAGTTAGAAACATTGAAAGTCTTGAAAATCTTATAGGTAGCAGGAAAATCAACATCAAAATCCTCACAAGCACCATCAAGATTCATCGGCTGATCAAGTCCGTTTACCATCTTGTGAAACAATTTTAAAGCCCTTCTAGGTTGTCTGTCTTCAAACAAATCATCCAAAATTGAAGAGAATGTAACAACTTTCAGCTCTTTTCCCACCTCTGTTAAAATGTGGTTATGCTTTAATATTCCACAAACCATCACATTTGAGTTTGAGCCTCCCCTTTCCTCTTTCAAATCATCATCCAGACGGAAATTCCTTTGAGCACAAACGGTGAATGTCCTCACCAAAACCAAACTATCAAGTGATACACTCAAATAAATCCTATTCCTAGCACCGCCAAGATAAAAGCATAAAATTAACACAATGTTGTTGATGTTACCAAAAACTCATCTCTGATACCAGATGATGTAAAGGCTATTCAATTAGAACTAAAAAAGTAACGCTGAATCTCTTAGCTCTTTGATTTACAATCTCAAAATTTCAAAAGCTCCCTTGCTAAAAAGGGTTTTGGGTTTAAATACCCCTAAAGCTTAACACATCAATAGACAAATATCCCCTATTACATAAATAATATAAGTAGACAAAAAACGCTCATCTTAAATTAACTACATCCCATTGCCACTAAGTATGCTCGTAAAGTTGCTCCGTGTCAGGCAACAGTGTCAGCTCCTTCTTCTACAGCAGAGCAATAGAAAAATCCAACTCCTGAAGCTTAACTTAGCATGTGTACATTTTGCTTTTCTGTGCCCTGTTTTTGCTTTGTCCAAACATTTTATCTTGCAAAACTTTCCAAAAAATTTTGTAACTATTATGCTATTTTAGCTATGCACTTTAGTCAACTTTTTGGCCTTAACTTTCTTTAAGTGTTAAGTAATTACCTGGAGCACTTTTATGGAGGGTGTTCTCTGCCCCCAAGTATGTCATGTATGAACTATGTTATGGGTGACATATTTGGTCCCGGTATGATTTCTTTTGCTATGCTAAGTCTGATCTGCAGGGCTCGGCTCGAATCGTCTGTCATGTAGACTTAGGGAGTTTGCCTTTGCAAACATTCTGAGTCTTTCCTGAAGATCTCAGTTCGAATCGTCTGTCATGCAGACTTAGGGAGTTTGCCTTAGCAGACTTTTTTAGTCTGACCTGCAGAGCTCGGTTCGAACCGTCTGTCCTGCAGACTTAAGGAGTTTGTCTTAGCAAACTTTTTGAGTATGGCCTGCAGAGCACAGCTCGAACCGTCTATCCTTTAGACTTAAGGATTTTGCCTTAGCATACTTTCTAAGTCTTGCCAACAGAGCTCAGCTCGAATCGTCTGTCCTGTAGACTTAGGGAGTTTGCCTTAGCCAACTTTCTGAGTCTGACCTGGAGAGCTCAGATCGAACCGTCTGTCCTGCAGACTTAGGGAGTTTGCCTTAGAAAACTTTTGAGTCAGACCTTCAGAGCTCAGCTCGAGCCGTCTGTCTAGCAAACTTAGGGAGTTTGCCTTAGGAAACTTTCTAAGCGACCTGCAGAGCTCAGCTCGAACCGTCTGTTCTGCAGACTTTGGGAGTTTGCCTTTGCTAACTTTCTGAGTCTGACATGTTGATCTCAGATTGAAATGTCTGTCCTGTAGACTTATGTGCTTGTCTATGTACAAACCCTATAATATTGTCATAAAAACATAATTAAACCATACACATGTGTAATAAAAATAACTTTATTGTAAAATTCTGATGTCAAGTACATCTTATTAAATAAAACTAGATAAATGCATAAGTCTGGACCCTGTCCTAGACATAAATCTTCCGCAAGTTATTGGCATTCCAGCTGCGTGGTATGGCCCTGTCATTTGCGTCAGCTAGTTGGTATGCTCCCTTGCCATGAACTTTGACCACCTTGTAGGGACCTTCCCAGTTCTGGTCGAGTTTTCCTTGAGGACCTTGTCTACTTACTTCATTCTTTCTTAGCACCATATCTCCCACTTTGAAAAAAGAGTGCTTAACTTTAGAGCTGTAGTATTGAGATATCCTTTGTTTGTATTTGGCCATTCTGATGAAAGCCACATCCCGAGCTTCCTCTAGATCATTTTTTAAGTGTCTGGGTTTGATTTCCCGATCTGCTTCGGAATAAAGCTCTATTGATGAGAGCCCGATTTTAGCAAGTATAACTGGCTCGTATCCATATGGTTGGGAGAAGGGGTTTCTCCCATATCAGAGTTTGGAGTAGTTCGATATGCCCATAATATGTTGGCCAGATGTTCTGCCAGTTCTCTCATTCCTCTTCTAGCCTTTTCTTCAGACTGGTTTTGAACTGCATGTTGGTATGCTCAACCTATCCATTTCCTTGAGGATGGCCAATGGTTGTGAAGTGTTACGTGTTGCTCAGCTCGGTGCACCATGCTCTGACTGTTCTATCCTCGAACTGAGTCCTATTATCTGAGATCAGAGACTTAGGTATTCCGTACTGGCAAACTTTGTTCTTCCAGAGAAACTTTTGAATAGCCTTTGCTATGATTGTAGTCAGTGCCTCTGCTTCCACCCACTTGGTGAAGTAATAAACTACCAAAACTAAGAACTTGAGATTACCTGGAGTGCAGGGGAGAAGTCCAATAAGATCTATGCCTTATTGATCAAAGGGCCATGGAGATGTCAAAGGGACCATCACCTGGGAAGGCTGGTGAGATATGTTGCCGTGCACCTGGAATGACTTGCACTTCAATACTATCTCAGTTGCATCTCTTTGCATAGATGGCTAATAATATCCGAACAAACGACAGTTTCTGGCCAGAGTACGTGCTCCAGTGTGGTTTCCACAGATTCCTAAGTGAATTTCACGGAGGAGATAATTTCTTTCATCTTCTGAGGTGTGTCGAAGCCAAGGAGAGAATTGGATCCAGCAAAGTATCCTTCTGAGTAGCTGGCTGGATTGTCTTTTGATCATAGCTGTGTTATGCTAGTTGTTAACCATAAGGTTTGACTAGCCCTAGCCACGTGTCATTTAGGGAATGGCTACGCAATAAATAAGGAGAGAGAAGTAACAACATTAAATGTCAGGAGCCCCATATTAAGTAGTAGATCGGACCGCAACCTAGGTGGGAGGTCCGACATGTTCTCCTGATCAGACCACTACTGGTCAGCTCGGTCAATCGGCGCTCGGGTATACAGCTAAGTTCGAGATGACCTGAGGAGCTCACCATAAGTCAGCTAAGGCTTTCCTTATCTATTATATAAACGTGTTCCTATATTATAGGATAAACATGGAAAGAATCTCATGGTATTATGACATTGATCATGTCATTTAAATTCATCCATAACTATCCCTAGGTTAAAGGGATGCGCATGTGATAATCCTTAGGGATTAAGAAATAAAGCCTAATACTTGTTGGACAAGATATAGGGCGACATGCCATCTATATAAACGATCCCTAAGGAACTATGAGGGACTTCATTCCAATTACACCGACTGGATATATAGGCAACTTGAGGAAATTACCTAGGCTCAGTCCAAAAATCACTAGAAATGCTATCCCATTGTTTGATTGTTCTTGAATTAATTGTCATAGGAGTAAATGCAATCCAGATTGCTTGTTAGACGATATCCGGCAACGTCAGAGTAGTATATTGGCAATGTGTACATACATGGGTAATAATGAGACCAATTGACTTTTGAAGTCATTAGCATTGAGAATGTATTTTTTTATTTTTTATTTTTAATTTTTAAATTTTTTTTTTAAAACTCAGAACTTTTATTAAAAGAAAAACTGAAGTTTTACACGGCCAACCCCTGACCTAACCTCCAAAAAAATATGCGTCATCAATACATGTTCATCACCTCCTTAAAACCTTAGTCCGGAAAACCCGTGTGGGAAAACCCGGGTGCTAAGGAAAGAGTGTGATCCCCCATGTATTGGAAAGAAAAACTAGAGTAGAAAACACCAAGTAACAAATCCAAAAACAAAAGCTAATGTATGTCTGTCTAAAAAGGCTCTCAGCTGCAGGTCCCCCAGGCAATAATCCAAATTCTTCTGGTTAGATTCCAGTCAAGTGCGTACACCTACAAGAATTTGCAAAACACTGCAGCTTCCACTCAGCAAGAAAAATAAACCAAAAAATCCAGATAGAGAGAAACAACCTGTTTGCACCCCTCAACTCAGTGAAGGGTGCTTCCAGGATTACTTTGCCTTGCCATATGGGCTCACAAATCTCCCAGATAGGATCCCCATGACTGCAACAAGAAATAATTCCACAAAGTAGCAAACTTTCATGAAACTTAAGAACCAGAAAAGACAAGCATGGTAAATGTTAGTAAACCACCTGTTTGCACCCTTCATAACAATGAAGGGTGCTTCCAAAAAAATCCAGCTGTTAGTATTCATCTGATAGTGGTTCTGATAGATGGAATTTGAAGAATATCCTTATTGATCAACTGTCTAAGCTCAGCATCAAGGTGTGTACCTTCAATGATCCCAGAATTCTGAGTAGTGCTAGCAAGTTTAGCTAGATAATCAGCAGGGGCATTAGCTTCTCTAAAAATATGCTGGATCTGATAACCTTGAGTAGAGAGCAAATGTTGTATGATCTCCACATCCTGCTGATACCTCCAAGGAATTTGATAGGTACCTTGGATCATATTCTCTAAAGCTTGAGAGTCAGTCTCAACAATAACCTCTTGCAGCTGAAGTTGGATACACAGATTTATTCCAGAAAGCATGGCTGAGATTTCAGCTTGCATAATGGTGTTAATACCATAAGCCTCATATCCAGCTTTCAGAACCTGGCCTAAGTGATTCCTAATAAGAAATCCACCACCTGCAATACCAGGATTACCAATAGAAGAACATCTGTATTGAGCTTATAGCCATAAGCCTGAGGGAAGTGCCACTGAACAAGAGTATGAGCAATAGAGATTTTCTCGAATAAAATGCTTGAGAATGCCGGACCGAACCGAATATCATCTTGATCATTAATCCTAGTAACTTTCATATTGGGACGGATCAAGTGCGCATTATCCATAATAGCAAGGATGATAGCAACATTTTCAATCGAATATTATCAAAATACATCTTGTTCCTAGCCTTCCAAATTTCCCAAAGGATCAAGCAAGGTATTAAAGAGAAGATTTTACCTCTAGCACCCTTAATCCGAGGACCGAACCATTTGAGAAGATTCTCGATGCAAAGTTGAAGACCCATAACCCCAATGTAATATGCTTTGAAAATGTCTCCATATCTCGTTGTGCTTTGTCACGCTCTCCAAAAAACATGCTCCATAGTTTCTTCTTCATGACAAACATACATTGAAAAGGACCACTAATACCAAACTTGGTAAGTTGATCCGAAAAGGGAAGCGAGGTCATTACACAATCTCCACATAAAAAAGGAAATTTTCTTAGGAGTATAAGGGCTCCAAATTTTTTGAGCTCTTGTACGATTCCCGATTCCCGCTTCTAAGAATCTCATAAGCGTAGACTTGATAGAAAACCTACCATCGAAGTTGGCATCCGACCCTCTTGTTACAACCAAGGTACCTCATGTTATCATCAGCAATACTTTGCACCTCAGATAAAAGTTTCCAGGCATACAACTTGTAAATAGGATAGCTACCTCTCATAACCGTATTAGCCCACAGACCTTGACCAGTTTTAAGCTTCCACCACATTTTACAAGAGAAAGCTTGTTGCAAAATAGAGAGATTTCTGACCCCTAGCCCATTTTCATCACAAGGAAAGCAAACCTTCTCCCATTGCCTCCATATATGTTTTCTTTTTTCATCAGTATTCAGCCAGAGGAAGTGAGAGAGAATTTGAGCAATTCTTTTGAAGACGAAATCGGTAACTTTAAGGCGACGAATATGTATAGGAATGGCAGACAAAACATGCTTTATAAGGATGAGCCTACCCCCAGGGGTAAGGAATTTGGCATACCACCCTTGAAGCTTGTGCTCCAGTTTTTGTAAAACAGGGATAAAATAGCTATGTTTAGGTCTTCCCACATAAATAGGACAACCTAAATAAGTAAAAGGGAAAGAACCCTTGCTCATACTAGTTATATGCCTAACCATGTTGTATGTAGAGGCAGGGGCATGCTTGGACAGAAAAAAAGAGCTTTTATTGGCATTAATCTGTTGGCCAAAGGCCAATTCATACTGATGAAGAAACTGGAAGAGATTAGTGAGGGATTTTTTGGTAGCTCTAGCAAAAACAATCAAGTCATCAGCGTACATACAATGAGTCACAGGGGTGAAGCCTCTAGGAATAGCATAATGTTCCACATGAGATTGGAAAATGTATTCATCTGATAGTGGTTCTGATTGAGAATGTATTTTTCTATTGGAGATGTAAATATTTTGTTTATATATTATAAATAAAATAAGGGGTAAAGGTGGAAAATAATAATAAATGTTGTATTAAAAATGTAAAAAGACAGATAAATAAGAACAATGTAAATTCTGAAAAGTGACAGCTAAAAAAAATGGAGGGAGTATTTTATAGGAGGACAACTTTTTCATTTATACTTTGCTTCAGAAATTTTAATCACTTTTTAATTCTATGTGAATACATCAAAAATCACAAATTAAAAAATCCAGGAGAGAAATTATTTTTTAGATGCATTTATATTGTCTTGAGGTCAACTTAAAATTGTTGTTTCACGTTATATCACATTTATTTTTAATGTTTTTAGGGGTTTTTTAGGCGATTTTATGGGTTGTTATAAGTAGATTTAGCATGTTTTTATGGGCTGTCAGAACAATTGTAATATCTTCAAATAGAAGTTATTTAACACCAAGTCAACTTGGAGAATAATTTTTTGTTCTTAGTTTAGGTCTCCGGTTCATAATGTCAGGAATCTCACAAACGTATTTTTAATGGATTTACTGGCTATTTATTATGACTTATGCGGCGGATAGTTGCTGATGATTATGAACAAATATGAAGATCAACAGAAACGTAAAGAACAAGAAATTTGTTGACAAATTGTCAGAGGTTGTATGCTTTTTTGTTTATTATGATGTGTCCTTTTCCGGGTACAATTCCTCTATTTGTGGGCTAAGAGACAACAGTTAAAGAGAATACAATTAAGGAGTAATTAACACAATTGACTACGTGGCTATCGTGGAATCATCTGAATGGGTGAGCTTACTGATAACTGTAGCAGGTAATCAGCTTGTAACTATCGAGATTTAACTCTTGTTGCCTGATTTAGCGAGCTTAGTTTGAGCTAGGCAGACTGCGAGCTGAGGGACAAGCAAGTCGGCCCCTAAGGCTTCTAGTCGGGCTGTGAAGGGCGGGAGGAAGGCTTTGATGATCGACTCTTGTTCGCCCTCCCAATGATAAATATTGTTAAGGCATAGGACGAGCTGGATTGAAGCCCAGCCCAGTCCGGCTTATGAAGGTGCAGGCTATATGGTCAGAGGACCATGTTCTTCTTGTGCCTACATATAGGCCCAATTGGAATCCGCAGGCTCTTTTCTGGCCTTGGCGTATCACCGGTCAATGAAGATCTTCTCCTCTAGCTTTCGGCCTTTGGTCCTTTCCTTTGTTGTCCATTCTGAAGTTCTACATCTTCTCTATGAACCTTCGTTTCATCTTTTTTGTAGCCATTCTTAAATGACAACTGCAACTCTTGATGAGGAACATCTTCCCTGCCGCAACTCCGGCCAAATCATATGATGAGGTTCTTCATCCAAGACAACAAGTTTCAGTTGCGTTGAATCCAAAATTATCATGTTACAATGAGGAACTAGCTTTGAAGATGCCACAACTACTTATTGATTATCTTTTATCTCCGTTTTGATAGGCTCTTATTGGAAAATTCACTTAGGGCTGGCCGTCCATGGAGGCAATATGTAAATTTTTGTTGGTCTAAAACTTCTTTAAAGGGTATACAGTTGGGTTTCTCGACTATAAACATGTTTGATCACTTTTTAGGGGAAAGGGATTACATCATATTATATTCCAAGAGGTAGAGGTTTGTTTCGATCAAGCCAATGCGCATTGTAACACCCCGACCCGAATATCCGAGCTAGTAACGGGTACGCATCATTCGGCCATTGTTGTTCCGTAATACAGGTCTTGTAAGAGTTCAGGGGGGTGAATGAACTCTTTTCAATTTTGGAGATTTTCACTTAATGAAAGAGACTGATTAGTAAGAACATACTAGCAAAGTACTCATCTGGTTTGACTAGTCTGGTTATCATCAAAAAGTGAGTGCAGCGGAATAATGATATAGTTCAAAATAAGCCTTAAGCTTGGTTTTCAATGCTGGGTAGCGTGATGTAGAGTATGCAAGTACTGAAAGTAAAGTGCTGAAAGTAAAGGAGTCATGAAATGTTATCGATCTTCAGAGTGGTGTAATCTCCTACGTGACCTCTTCTCTCGTGACTTACGAGGTATCATTATTGTACTATATACTAATACAATAGGCAAGTGTCCTTGACATACCACAGATGCTTCACACTCTAAATAGCCAATCCTCATCACCCCGTAGATGCCTCACACCCTGCAAATGCTTCAGTGGTATATTTGCACGCAGCTCTTCTGAAGAACTTCCTTTCCTCAACGACTCGTCTGTCTTCTTTGTTGTTCCTTCACACCCCGCGGATGCTTCAACATTTTCACCAATTTCTTGAGAACTTGATTGTTGAATCGAGTGAGTGCTGTATCAAACTAATGATACAAAGATGAGAGCATTTTGTTGAATCTGACTTTGAAGTTTTGGTCACAAGATGTTTCTTTGAAGCTTTTCGATGTTGATCTTCTTGATTTCTGGATCTGAATTTTTAATCTTTGAGATGAAGATCTTGTTCTTGTCTATATTAAATCAGAGATAGCCTTTCAGATTTTTCAAGAACTTATCTTGCAGAACTCTCTTATTCCCATTGCTCTACTTCATCCTTATATAGTGTTCGTAGGGTAGGTGTTCGTTGAGAAAATAAGTGACCCATATTGGATGCTGATTTGTCACTGGAATTTTGAAAAATGGTCCATTCCACTTTTGTCCATTGGAGCCTGTACTTGATGGTTTCTAGAATGTAACTTTATAGCATCAAATGCTATTTCTCCACTTGTATGATTTTGATGCCGTTAGATCAAATGTTGATCAGATGGATGGTTACACGGCTTTTAATTAGTCACTTCATATATCTTATAGTCACTTGAGAGCATTTTTCGTCACTGTCTACTCCTTGACTTATTTGGATCTTGAATACTTTACTCGTCTTCTTTTTCTTTGCTTGTTGGTCTGCTCTGTTTCTAAATATTCTGACTTGAGTAGTCTTGCTTGTTTGATGGACAAGGGTATGGTCTTCTAGTCGTCTGGTCTTCTTGTCTTCAAATCTTCAGGCCTAGACTATCTTAGATTCTATAAAGACAATAAATGTCTGACTAATCCTATACGATTCGCATTTCAGACCACTAAGAAAACTTATACTTGGTTTCTAAACCAACTATTTTGGTATCATAAAAACTTCTAACCTATGGGGACCAAACAAGTTCCTCATTTTTTATGATGCCAAAACAAACTAGCATAAAAAAAGATAAATTAAAGTTCAAGCACATGCAAAGAAGTCAAAGAGAATTTGACTTGGGGAGAAACAGGCCTGATTTTTATAAATATATGAGGAGAAGTTCATTACAAATTGTTCACACAAAAAAATAGCTAAGGTACAGATGAAAATGAACTAAACACTAGTCCGGGTTCTTCCAATCTTCCTCCAGACACTTGCTCATCTATCATTTTCCCAGAAACACCTATAAAGGCAGCTTCTCCTTCCAGATCTTCACAAAAAAAATTCTCCAAAAATTATTCAAGAACATCAGCAGTAACAAAAACATTCTAGAATCCATAGCTCTGGGCTCAGATCTTTCCTTTCTTTTTCCCATCAGCAGTATCATCTTTCTTTTCTTTATCATCTTCCCTCTTTTGGCATTATCCAAAAGGAAGTTGACAAGAATTTGGTTTAGAGCAGTTTGGCTTGCTAAGAATTCGTTGAACGTTAAAGATAGTCAAGTGACGAGTTCATTTAAGCTTATGATCTATGCATATGTGCCTGATGCACTTAAATCAAAATGTGCCCCCAATTGGCCTGCCGGTTGATCGATATTTTGGTGTGTGAAGTCATGTCCACTTCCGGACAATTCAATGGTCAAGTGAGTCCCATCCAACACACTTCGATGTTGATTGACCAAGCATTGGTCAATCATGTATTCCAAGGATGTCCTAGTGTTGGTGGCAAGGTTTGCTACTTCATTTCTATGCCCTGCACCTTCAACATTTAGATCTTGCAACTGTTTGGTCAAAAATCCAAAGGCTTTGCTATCTAGGTCCAGTCTAAATTCAAGGTGAGTGTGAGTCTCATCCACACTCTGTTTAAAATCATGTGTAATGTCCAATAGACTAGGACATGTAAACTCTTCTTGTTGTGGGAGGGACTCTTCTTCCCCTTGAGTTTTAGGCCTCTCTTGTTGGTTAACCTCTGGTCCGGTTTCCGTTTCCTCAAGATCTTTAGTTTCTTTAATGAATTTAGAGTCTTGAGTTGGTTTAGCTGTTTATTCCGCAACATTTCCTCATGCATCTCCATCATCATCATCACTATCATTGTCATCACTATCACTTCTATCATTCTCATCCTCAGAATTTCCGGAGTGATCATCAGCTTCTTCATCCTCATCATGATTATCCTCATCATCTTTATTGTGGGGTTCTTCATCCATATTTGAGAGAACGGTTGTTGTGATATACAACAATTTTCATGGATCGAACATGTTTGCAAAGTTGTCTCCTAGATGTATTTCCGTTGTATCTCTCATGATCAGATATCTCACGCAGGCCTCTTACCTTCCCATTTCCTCCTTATCTGCTAGATCATTTATGGCAATAGGGCTTACTTTCCATTTCATCCATCTGCTTACCCTCATTTTCTGCTCGTAAAATAGATCAGTTGGATCTACATGGTATGGATCATGGTAGGGAATGTGCTGAGTTTCCGGCATGTCTTCATTCTTACCGCCTGATTTGGATTGCCTAGCAGGAGCAAGACTTTCACTTTGTCCAGCTTCAAATGTTCTCAAAAATAGAGTACTAGTCTAATCTCTCAACAGATTAGTCTCTATTGCATGTTGTTATGTACCATTCTGGGTTTCAATGATGGCTGGTTCCTCTTTAGGAACCAATTCTACTTCCTTTTCAACTTGCCTTTCTTCAGTAACATGCAAGGTTTCAACTGATACTGGTACATTTCCTGAGGTACCAACATTTTCTGATTGCATTTTAGTTTGTAGAAAAGTTGATGAATGAGCAGTGAATTGCTTTATCATCCCAGATAGTGGCCTTGTATCTTCATCATATGATGAGGATAATCAATAATATGCAAAGATGGAACGGTGCGAATTGATACCTGTGATATGGCCATAGCAGAAGATGGAACAACATGTAGAACGGAGGGAGTTGAAGTTTCTAGTGCTAAATCCTTGTGATGTTCTTCCACTATTTTGGTTTGTTTGATGGCTCTCTTGGTGGTTGAAGTTTGTAATCCGGATGTCGAAGCCCGTCTTGGAGTATCTTTTGATGGTGCTGCTGGTGAAACCACTGTTGTGATGGCTCTTTTCCGTTTATTTGCCCGAGCCTTGTCCTTTTTCACACGCTCAGGCATGAAGGAGATTCTTGCATATGGAACTAGGATGGCATTTCTCATATTCAACCCATTGTCCTCAACAATGTCTGAATGATAAAGCCAAATGATTTGTAGAAGTGAAAGTATCCATAATCCTTCTAATGGTTTACCTCATGATTTCTTTCCCTCAATAACTGATCCACAATTTTCTAAAAAATGTATTCTTCCCAGTTGAAGTTATATCCATTGTGTACCACGTGCAACAACTTGAATAGTTCTTCTGAGAGATTGATTTTGGTGGAAGTGCCTCCATATAGCCCATTGATGATCATCTTAGAAAGAATACGAAAATCATTGTTCATCCTTTGAGTGCTTTCTTTGATCTTGATTTATATTGGCTCACTATAGGCAATGGTGAACTACTGAGGTCAGCTCGGATCTGCCTGGATTACGGCTCGGCTCGATCATCTAAACTATAGACTTTTGAACATCGTTTGCCAGGTGGCAGGGGTGGCGTTATGACACTGTCATAACTGTCCTGGGATTCGAGGTGTTGATGCCCACTAAATTAAATTGGGATGGTTACCAAGGCATGTTGGGGGTTATAACTGTAGGATGTAATATCGCCGGATGGATCATAGATCCAGCCGATTACGCAGCGGAAAGTACAAGATCTAGATCTAAACAATCAAAGCACATAAAAAAATAGATCTAACCTACAAGGGGGTTAGATTACCAACCTTTTTATGGTGCAAAACGCCAAGAACAAGGTCAATCCAATCCAAGCTAGTTGAGATCCTAGTTGAGAAGCCAAAGTCTTCCAACGTGTGTCTCCAAGCACCACCAGGTGGATGGTGTTTCAAGCCGCCGTACCTCCTCGATATGCTACCTTAGAAAACCCGAAGTTTTTCTAAAACTCGAACCCATAGTATTAGGCCGAAATATCTAAACCACAATATTACCTAAAACTTGATATTTGTGATGTAAATAAGGCTTGGGAGAACTCTCTTTATATATGAGAGTAATCCTTGTCCTCTAAGGATTTAATACTTAAGAGATAATTATTATGTTAATCCTTATTTTAAATAAAAGATAAATATAATATATATCCCAAACAAATTAGGATAAATAAATACATTATCCAATATTCCATGATTTATCACTTAACAAATAAATGATTAAGTCATATATTAAATAAGGGACAATTATTGAAAAGGACACATATTGGACTTAATTAGGCAAAAAGGACATCCAAAACAAACACTTAGTTATAAGGACAAAAATTAGATAGATAGACCCAAATACCCTTAATGAAGAAAAAAAAAAAAAAAAACAACCGCCGAAGATATAGCGCTGTTATTAAAAAGAAATGTAGCGCTGTTACATTTGTTTTGTTCATGTATTTGTGTTTCTGTTTTGTTTTTCTTTTTATTTTCCTGGACTTTTTTTTTAATTTTTTTTATTATGCTAACAGCTTCTTTTTTTTTTCTTTTTTTTTTCCGTCGACCACCGCGATGTATTGACCATCTCAATGCAACGACCATCCCGATGCATTGACCACCGCGATTCAGTCACCACCACGATGCATTGACCACCGCGATGCATTGGCCACCGCAATGCAGGGGCAACCCGATGCAGTGACCACCCCCAATGGAGAGACACCGCGATGCATTGACCACCCCGATGCAGAGACACCGCGATGCACTAACCACCGCGATGCATTGACATCGGCAATCATATATGAATGACATTTGATATTTTTCGAACTTAATTTCATAAAATCAATTTCTTTTCTTCATAAAATCGACTTCAAATGGCTATATCTTCTAATATAAAACTACGATCAACATAAATCTTTCACCTTAATTCATATTTTTATGCAGTGACATCAGCAATCATATATGCAGTGATATCAACATTTTATGCAGTGACATGGGCAATTTATGCAGTGACATCGGCAATTTATGCAGTGACATCGACAATTTATGCAGCGACATCGGCAATCAGATATGCAGTGACATTTGATGAAGCAACACCGTGATTACATTTGATATTTTTCCGACTTAATTTCATAAAATCGATTTCTTTTCTTCATAAAATCGACTTCAAATGGCTATATCTTTCGATATAAAACTACGATCAACATAAATCTTTCACATTAATTCATATTTTTATGCAGTGACATCGGCAATCATATATGCAGCGATATCAACATTTTATGCAGTGACATCGGCAATCATATATGCGTGACATCAACATTTTATGCAGTGACATCAGCAATCATATATGAATGACATCAACAATTTATTTAGTGACATCGGCAATCAAATATATGCAGTGATATTTTTCAGGGGAAATCAAGCTTATGTGCCGCGTCGAGCTATATCGAGTACTTAGCCAGTCGAGTTTGATGTTGCCTTTTTATGGCTCAATCGAGCCCAAACTTTTTTAGTCGATTCGAGCTCGAGCCCTAGGGAGTATCGAAACCCTTCATTCTATTACGATACTATCCAACCCCTTCATTATTTCCATCTAAGCTAGCCATTAGCCTTTATCTATTGGCAAGCTTCTCTATCCATAAAATGTGAATGGAAAAAGGAATTATAATTAAAATTGTTCACCTAAATAATCATAACTTCAATACATGCAACAACATATTTTGGCATCAAAAGCTGATCCATATTAGGGGAAGTCAAACACATTTGTTTCAAAGAAGTTTTTGATCACTTTACAAAAAAGAAGAGAGAAAAAAAGAGAAAATAAACATTTAAAGGACTACACAAAAGCTTCAGAAAAATACTGAGTATCCTCCTCCTCCTATCCCCAAAAGCAAAGGTTTGTATTAACTTTGCTATAAAACTACGATCAACATAAATATTTCACCTTATTTCATATTTATATGCAGTTACATCGGCAATCATATATGCAGTGATATCAACATTTTATGCAGTGACATCGGCAATCATATATGCGTGACATCAACAATTTATGCAGTGACATCGGCAATCAGATATGCAGTGACATCAACATTTTATGTAGTGACATCGGCAATTTATGCAGTGACATCGGCATTTTATGCAGCGACATCAACAATTTATGCAATGACATCGGCAATCAGATATGTAGTGACATCAACATTCAGAATCAGGTTACAAATGAACTTTTTGTCCCGAAATTAGGAAGATTTTTCAGGGTGTGTTATATTACCTTAATGATCAAATGATGTAATAAACGATGATTTGATTTAAACAAACATGTTGAGCAGATTGATAAACAAATTTATTAGAAAACAAACTAACTAAAACTTTATAGTAAATTGATAATCCAAACGCAGGCTGATATTAAAGTAACTTAAACTTTCAGCGATGGTTGAAAAGCGTCACCGAAACTACTTACAAGTATACATCAAGCTTAAGACTTAAAGAACAGCTCTCGCTTAATTAAAACCAAAATGTCTATAGATGATTAAGTGCGGTTCCGACTATTAAAACAAAATATATGCGTATTTGTACGTAGACAAAGGAAGAGATTTCGATGAATGGTAAGTCGACCTCGTCGAGATTACACCTTGTCTATGAATGTCGTTGAGAGTTTCTTCGCATCAATCTTATCCAAAACTCGTATCGTTCATATCATGAGACGGGAAAGATGCATCCCGGCTTGTGCATTACCCGGGATCCATCCCGTAGCTGACCCCAATAAACACTTCCGAATCCACCTTCTCCGAGCTTGTTATCGTAATTGAAATTGTTAGTAGATGAATGCAGCTATTTTAACGAAAATATCCTCCATTTTAGCTGTTTTTTCCCTTTGCTGCATTTCAATAACTTTCCATGCTGAAGCACGAGAAAAATAATTCTCTGACTAAAACAACAGAGCAAAAGAAAGTAGCTAAAATTTCCTGACCCCATTTAAGCATTGAAATTGACGTACTCCCAGAAATTGTCATCAATTATCAAGTGAACTACTGAATAGTGCTCAAAGAATGAAATCAAACATCTTTGGCAAGATTTCAGATAGCCAAGTAAACCATATAAATGACAATGCAATAGAGAAATATCCATAAATAACACATCTTTTTATTAAGGAACCATTATATTTTTAACGTACAAATATTAATAATTTTGTCATACAACTATTAACATAATAATGCAACAAAAAAAAGGCTACCTGTTATTGAAACGGAGAAGATCAAAGGATGGAGAAGGCCCAGAAATAAGAAATAAGAAATAAGAAATAAGAAATAAGAAATAAGAAGCCAATTTCTTCTTATTTCTTCTTAGCCGGAGCTTTCTCAGTGGCAGGTGTCTTCTCCGCTGCTGGCTTCTTCTCGGCGACCTTCTTCTCTTTTTGGTGCCATCGTCGTGAACTGAACAAGAACCGGAAGAAAAGCTGGGGGATTTCAAAGAAAGGGTAATTTAGTAAAGTCAGAAAAAATACGTCCTTATAACTAATGATCTTTTAAACGTGTCCTAAGTGCCTAATTAAGTCTGAAAACACGTCCTTATAAACAAATAACACATTAAATAATTATCCAAGAAAACTAATTTCACTCTAATAATTTAATAACAAAATGCGCCCCACCCTATTGGGAAATAGTTCACACGCATTTTTCATCACATTGGGCCGAGTCCATGAAAAATTTATTTTCCGTGTATTTAATTATCTAGTCCAACTAAACAATTAATCCACATATCAATTAAATAGTCCAATCCAACTATTTAATTATAATTGAGGTGAAGCGACGAGAAAAGCTATATGTTATTATTAGGAGCCATGTCGGGGACCATGGACCCATATTCAGTAGCTACAATAAATTTAATTAAATTATTCGTCAGACCGAACAATTATATTCAATCAATTAATTCCGGGATTACACCACCATAAACCCGAAACTGAACTCTGCCGAATATAGATAACTTACACTCAACCATGAGTTGATAAGCGTCCACTGATATAATCATTACATACGGATAAATCCTCCATAGACTGTTCATTTTGATTCGTGATATCTCCGTAAACCCTTCTCGAAACCTCTTATCCTTATTTACCATTAACCCCTAGTGATCAATTAGTTCATAACTAATATAATATGAACTCCGCGGATCGATCAGTTTCTAGGATCAACAAATAAGGGAACTGTATGTCTACTTCCCGAGGGAAGGAATGGATTCCATATCTGTGATAGCATAGACTACCCACTCATTCCAGAATAGAGCCAACGAGAAGTGTTGGACCACATACTGCGAAGTGATCCTTACTAACACATCAAACTCTACCCTAGTCTAAGCAGTTGTCTGTGATCACCTTAGGATTGAGATTAATCCATATATGATCATCTTGTGATTCAATAAGACTTCTCGATCACGGAATTATATCGAGAACTCAAATCAAATCGGTCCAGGCCTATATGATTATCATCATATATAAATGCCCCACTAGGTACCCTATTACCGACAGTCCAGATAAGACTGTCACACCGTAAAGTGTTCTGGACGCATTATTAGCATATTAATCATGAGACCCGTACTCAGATTAATCAACGCTACGGACTGCGTTAATTTTAAGTACATCTCACTAACTCAATCCTCGTGTATAGCCATACACTAGGTTATGTGATTACATAAACGAGGTACTTAGGGTTTTCAGTAGTGTCTTAATTATAAGCATACATGCATATAATAAGATGAATTACTCCCTCCGTCCCACTTTGTTTGGGACTTTTGGGAACTCATAAAAAATAAGGAGACATCATTTAATGTCTTGTCTACTCATTAAAAACATAGCTCAATTACAATTACATCCTTTTGTGTTCTTCTACATTTTTCAATAAATTGTTATATGAGGTCATTTTAGACATTTAAGAGACAAATTTAATTCTAAACACTTGAAGTGGGACTAATTTTGGGACATCCCAAAAAGGAATAAGTCCCAACAAAGTGGGACGGAGGGAGTATTAATTATGTCCTAAAACAATTAGATAATTGTCTTTCGGGCACTACACCTAACAATAACCCCAACATATCAATCGTTTCTCATTACTTATTAACTCAAAGATTGAGACCCGGCACATGGCAAGGAGAGATATGAGCCTAGGTTGCCCTATAATCCTCATCTCTACGCACATGACCCGCCGAAGGGATCCTGTGCAGTTCATAAGGAATACTTGGGGGTGGGCATCAGGCTTCCGTTCTTCTGGCTCTCCTTGCTGTGCTTCGTGATTACGAGTTAGGGCTTACCGAAATAGTCCCGAATGGTGTTAGGGCCATCATTGGGTTTGTTATTTGGTGGCGGTTCATTAATATCAAGTTTTTAGTGAGGAGGTTTAGGTATTTTGACCACCGTGTGGGGGTGAAGGACCACCCCAACCGATATTATTTCACCCGGAGGACCGGGCATTCGAGCGATGTTCCTATTATCCTGATGGTCCCTTGGAAAGGATAACACAAGTTTAGAGGGGGGGGTGAATAAACTTGTCACCAAAAACTAGATTATAATGATTAAGGTTCAATTTTAACTTGTGTGGAGTTGAGCTGACTAAGCTGAGTCTATGTCAAATTGACTTATAACAAAACAGAGTCAACCGGCAGCGGATTTAAGTTTTAGCCTTTATCTGGATCTAGTTGATTTTAGAAAAATCTGAGTATGCAAAACTGAATTCTGGTGAATGTCAGTTTGTGAACTGTGAGTAAGTATAACAATCAGATTTAGTATGCTTTATTTTTTTTAAAGCAACTTTATTTTATTAATAAACGAAATAAAGAGCTACAAAGTGGAGTGCCATATCCCGGCCCGCCCCAAGTTTACGTGATAGAGTGCATAGCATGGCCTCCTTAAACCCTATGTGTGGCAAACCCAGAGTAGGAAAATCCACCACATAGGGAAGAGTACTCACTCTATGCACCCCCGAAAAATTCCCTGCCATATAAATAATTACATCAGTGGGATTCCTGGTGTTCTTATGCATGAAATGCCGAAGACCCATTCGCATCCTCGTGTGAACTTTCTTGGTTCGAAGAAGCTTGCAGCCCTTCCTCTTGAAATTTCGACATGACCCATCCGTAAAGTGAGCTACGAAACCCATACTAGAAGATGTACCAAACACACAAGGGGCAATATCAAACACCAGAATATGTATGAGCACATCGGTTGACTGTAAAAGCAACAAAAACACCTGGGTTGCACCCCTAGCAATGTGGTAGGGGTGTGTCCACAGGTCAGCACAATCCACTAAGCCGCAGCCACATGTAAGCGCCAGACAAACTGCAAGGTGGTGATCTGTCCGCAACATAAGCACACCAAGAATATGCTAAACAACATACAAACTCCAGACAATAGTAGAGAAAAGTAACAAAAACACCTGAATTGCACCCCAACAAAAAAAGAAGGGGTGCGTCCAGTCAATCTGGTATTGGTGGAGATAAGTGTGTCGCGCAACTGGGTTCCCTCCATCTCCACATGCAGTTAGCTTCATCGATCTGCACAAAGTGGAGCACGTAGTATATGGATACAACTGGATGAAAATGAGAAAATCAGTGAGATAAGCAATACGACCTGGTTTGCACCCTTCACAAGTAAAGAGTGCTTCACGGGTTATCAGTGATACAACGGATATGAGCTGGGCCGTATAAATCATCATGGATAAGATTCCGAATATGCGACGGGACTTCTCTTTGGTGTATGAAAATCTGATCATCCCCTCCCAACGCTGCATGCGCGTCAGCGACCCTATTGCATTCCCTATAGACATGCGAAATAGTGTAATGAAGTGATCGAAGGATAGCACATATCTGCGTGACGGAGAGACACAGGGGCTAGCCCCCACCACGAGCTCCAGAGATCATACGATAAACATAGAGAGAATCAGATTCGATATCCATATTTTGTGCGTGAGTGCGCATGCGAAGACCAAACAGCAGAGCTTTAATCTCTGCATCCACCACCGTCCCCTGCCCAAAGCAAGCATGGAAAGCCATAATAAACCCTCCATCAGAGTCCTTGATGATACCACCACCATAAGCAATGCCATTCCTGACACTCCCATCCACATTTAATTTAACATTGCCCATTGGAAGAGGCATCCATCTCAAAGTAGTCACTCTCCTCTTCGGGTTAGGTTTGACCCTAAAGGGTTGGAAGAAGGGAGTTCCTCTATCAGCTCCTAAGACTTTAGCTTCCAGATTCTTCCGAAAGGCAAGTTGCCGAATAGCCCACTCAATGTGTATGATGGTGCGCTGTATGGATGGTTGGACTTCGTCATGCCGGCACTTGTTCCTCTCAGGCCAAATGCCCCAGCAAACGATGGCCGGAACAATAAGCCGAAGGATGTAAATACTAGTAGCCAAGTTTTTCCAGATCTGAAGCATAGGCACAATCCCTGAAGTAGGAGTAAACCGCAAGCCGAAGTGATTCATAAAGTACTTCCAAGCAGAGCTGGCAAAATGGCAATCAATAAACATGTGTCGCAGGTCCTCCCCATGTTTGCACGCAAAGCATTTGGAATCTAGAGTTATACCGCGTCGCTGAATGTTCGGGTCAGTGGGGAGAATGTTATGCAGCAACCGCCAACACAAGAACGAGATCTTGAGAGGAAGGTGGTTGTTCCAAATTATCTTATAAATAACACTGGAGGGGTGAGAAGTACGAACCTTGTTCCACGTGGACCGAGTGTTAAACCGCCCATCAGGGCTGAGCATCCAAATAAGCTCATCATCCTTCTCCCGCATGAAAGGGATTAGATTGATCTCTTGCACTATGTGAGTAGGAAGGAACGAAGGATTTGTGTATTCCACTGGCCATTCACCCAAAACTCATTAACCTTCCAAAACCGGCCTTCCGGTGGTTCACCCAAATTAGCCGTCGTCCACTTGTCTCTCCAGAAGTCAATGTTCCCCGCATTTAGCCTCCAAGAAATGAATTGTTCTGCTTTGTCTCTCATGCTCCACACTCTTCTTAGCATAGGCGTACTGACCCTGGGCTCAGGGACATCTAAGGGAGACTTGTCAATTATGTAGGTATTGAAAATGGCCTTAGCCCAAATACCCTGTTTCTGACGTAACCGAACCCACAGCTTGATCACAAAAGTGTCGATAACATCAAAGAGGTTCCGCACACCCAGCCCACCTTCCTCAATCGGTGTACACAATTTGTCCCACGATCGCCAATGTATATGATTACCATCCGGCCCACTATCGCATAAACAATAATAAATGATGTATAAGTAAATGGCTGAAAGTAAATGCGTAAAGTAAGTATATCAATTATAGGGGTTCCAGGTGATGTAATTTTATACGTCCAATCTTCCCCTGTGATGTAGGAGGGAAATTCCACTAGAACTTTCTAAGGTAAGCAGTTACAAAAAGTCCTAAACAATAGTCCTTGACTAATGCCTAGTGTTACTATCTAAACAACTAAAGAACATGTATGATTGCTTCACTTCAACTGCTTGAACCACTGGTCCTTGGAGGGTTGTATTGTCTCTTCACCAGCTACCACCACAACCACAGTCTACCTGACTTGAAATGACAACTGTCCTTGGCAAATCCTTGACCGGATTGCTTCACAGTCTAAGCCTTTGGTTAAGAATCAAAGTTGGGCTGAGAATCAATATGTTGATTCTTGCTTGTGGTTCTTCAAAGTGTCAAATTATGGATTTGATCGATAAAGCTTGAACACTGAAGAAATCTGGATATGATCTTGTGGAGCGAAGATATTGATAGCAATTCGGATGAACTAGACTTGTGCACAAAAACGCTTGTAATCTTGTTAATTCGGTGTTTGATTATTGATGCCAAGTCCTCTATTTATAGTGTAAGGTCCAACATTCATCTTGCTTGAATTTGAATTGTACGAACGTCTATATTTTCAGATGTCAGGTGTGAGTGACCGTTCTGACATGTCAGTTCTTCATCCAATAGTATTCCTTGATTTGTAACGTTCGAATGTACTTTCAGTTTCTTGGATGGCTGACTATGAAACTAAGTATCATGTTCAGTTTTATACTAAGTATGTCAGTTTTCAGTTTGATAACTGACTTAGGTCATTAACTGAGTTTTTACTCTTCTTCACAACTTAGTACTCTACTTATCCGATTTGATATGACTGAATCAGATTACACCATTCTTTATACAAATCATCCAAGACATCAATGTCCTTATGATTCTTAGGTCTTCTTCGATCCATAAAGTCAGTTCAGGCCATCACAGGCTTATCTGAATTCTAACTTTACAGTCTCGGCTTAAGTCTTCATAACTGAGTCTGAGCCCTCAGTTCTTCAATCTTCTACAACTGAGTCTGTGTCCCTCAGTTCTTCATATACTGAGTTTGTTCCCTCAGTTCTTCATTTAGATAAGTCAACCGATTCTGTGTCCCTCAGTGAACTTACCTTCTTTAGTTCTGAGTACGACTTCAGTTTTAGGTGTATAGCTTCAATCTTATGTCATGTTCCAGTTATCTAGATGATTTCCATTTTTTAGTTTTACGACACTTCTATCTACTAAAGTGCTTGTCTTATATAACCTATAAAATTATCAGACTCTAGTAAAACCTATACATTCTGTTCTAGACCTTTTAGATTTTCACTATAACAGCTAGTTTCAACTCTTCATCAATGGGGTGTAAACAAATAAGTAACTAAATAAGATGAATCATCATCAAAACTAAAACTTTATTTCGAACAATTTCCCCCTTTTTGATGATGCCAAGACCCTCCTTAAAAGAAAATCTTAAAGATAAAAACAATGCAAAACAGGGTAAAACTGGAAAACTGGATATATCATTAAATTTGGAAAAACTGGAACTAGTTACACAGTTTGATAATAACTGAAATAAAGGCTAAACAGCTTTCTATGTAACTATGATAAATTTTCTTTCCCAATCATGAAGACGGTAATCATTTTCAAGTTTTCAGTCTTCCTTGTTGAAAGTTCTAAGATAATCCACTTGGCTTGTTAGCTTCCACTTTCTCCATAGAGCTAACTTAGGAAGATGTCTTTCATCCTTGTAATAATCTTCAAATTCTGCAATAGAAGCCTTCATATGTTCTCTCTTATCTCTGATTTGAAACTTCTCTTCAATCCTCTTAAATTTCTTGTAATTAGCCATCTTCTGATTATGATAGAGATCAGATAAGAAATAGGCCAGAGATTCTTCATAAGTTTTATCTCTATATTTTTCCATGACATTGTTATGATCAACAACAAACTTCATCCACGGATCTTTTGTCAGAGTAGCTCTCCTATCTCCAGTTTGACTATACTTTGCAATGAGCTGCTCTTCAGTTAGTTCTATTACATTTCGAACATAAGGATCTGCTGCTGATTTGCATAACTTTAATTTAGCTTCAAGATTAAGCTTTTCTTCTAGTAACCTCAGCTTTTCTTCTTCAACTTCCCCCTTTTTGGCATCATACAATTGAGTGATCAGCTGTTGAGTTGCCTTTTGGTCTACTGAAATATCTTTCTGAGAAGTAAGAACCTTTTTGAGCTGAGTTTCTAACCCATAGATTCGTTGATTGAGATGCCATTCTACTTGAGCATGCGTTTATCTATCTTCCATCAATGTAGTCTCAAGTTTCTCCTTAAGACTGAGAATTTCCGAAACTGAGTTCGAAGTGGATTTCTTGATAGTATCCAATTTAGTGTGAACTGAGACGTCAGTTTTCTTTCTGTAATCCAAGTATCTAGAAATTTGTGACAAAAGACCATTATACTCGTCCTTTTGGTTGAGTATAATTTTCAAATTTTCTTGTACTCTGCTCAATTCTTATTATAAGAGCTTCTTGGATGGATCTTCTTCTTCAGCTTCTTGGATTTTAGACTGGGTATCTTCTTCAATTATCATCAGTTGTTGATTATCATCAACTTTGGCTTCTTTTTCCTTGTTGTCAGTTGTCTGATTTCCAACTGGCAATTCTTCTGGCTGAGTATCAGTTTGTTCTGCTGGTCCTTTAGGTTGAATTTCTGACTGCAAAATTGTACTCTTTTCAGCTTCTTTTCTTGAATCATCATCTTTCTTCTTTGAAACATCCTCGGGCAATGATGATGTCACTGATTCTCTTCTTTGACCTACTTCGTGGAATCTCTTATAGCAATTGGTGAGAAACTCATCCATAGGAAATAGGGCATATAAGTCAGTAACTTCAAGTTTCTCTAACAATAGCTTTTCTTCAGTTTGTAAAGTATCCTTGATAGCTTCATGAGAGTCTTCAGTCTTGAGCTTCAACTTCATCAATTTGATGATCCTTTCAGCATCGAAGATGTACTCCTTTGGTTGCTGAGTTACCTGTTCCTCTTGCTCAACATGCATAGCAGAAACTTGTCTTTCTGAAATCTTCTGTTTAATGTGAGAAACAATTTCAGTAACCATACTTTTCTTCTGACTGACTTCAGTTGTTGTTCCCCCTCAGTTGGTGCTAACTTATTTGAATTATCTGGGAACAAACACTTTCCAACTGACTTTTCTCCCTGTGTTTCTGCTTTCTATTTAATTCCTTTCTGCTGAGCGATCTGTTGAGACACAGTTTTCTTCCTGGCTTCAGGTTGGGAAGTCTTCTTCCTTGAAATTGTGACTGCCGTAACTTTCCTAGTGGTTGTAGATGCAGTAGCAGTTTGTCCTTGCTTTTTCCCATTGTTGAGCCTCTCCAAATAATGTTGGATAATTCCACTGAGTGTCTTTTTCAGTCGGAATCTTCCTTTAGTTTGCCTACCTTCAGCTTGGTCTTTGTTGGAACTTGCTATTTCAGTGTTGCTGCTTGAACTTGCTATTTCAGTGTTGCTGCTTGATCTGGTTGAACACATAACCTGCCCAGTTGAAATCAAGTTCATCCCATATGATGTTCATCAGATAAATCCCATCTTCAGACAATTTGCTAAGTCCTTTGTATCGACCATGATAGGGATAAATCGTAATCCGGCCCGCGGATCCTTATCCGGGTCCGTCCGGCCACGAAAATAGTGGATGAGGCCATCAGTCATTACAGCCCGCGAGATCAGTTCCAAGCCCTCAACCTTATGCGACGACAAAAGAGATTACGGGTCCGCCAGCGACCTCGATCATAACATTTAGAGGAAGAGCAACCTCAAGTCCAGCGAGACAATGATATAAAAAAATACAACGGTCGGCAAGGCCATCAGGACCGCCACCTATCGACTCCGCTACGAGCCCGCTACTGTAGCTAAAATATCTATTTGGCGCACTATGCGTCCTTATTTGTAAATAAACCGAACTTTAGTCGGTAATTTCCCTATAAATAGGGCACCCTGTAACCCCATTCAAGGGGACACATTTTAATCAATAAAAAGCATGGCAAAGCCAAATTCCCCCACTCTCTCTTCTCTTACGAAAGCACCACCGCCGGCAGCCATTGCCGCCACCGGGCACCACCGGCATACACCACTTTTATACACTTTTATAGCCAGATATCCACTACAAACAACCGCTAAATCTTAGATGACTTTTTCGACGTCATCAGTTGGCTCCGTTACCGGGAACTCGACATTTTCGTCACTTTTCCGGTCAGATCCGAGTATTTCCGGGCCTAAAACCACCCATTTTTTGGTTTTCCGGCCAAGTGTTCATCAAGATCTAATCGATCTTCATCCAGATCTAAAAAAAATTTTATGGAACAGAAAGCTAAGGCCTTTCCCAGTGATTCATTTGCTAAGGTCTCGCCGGGAAAATGAAAGTAAAGCCACGGCTAATATCCAAGCTGAAAAAGATACAGCTTTTCTTCAAAGATCAGATGTGTTTAGAGAAGTGGTCTAATATAGAGACTTGAGCTGAGGACGAATTCACAAAGCTTGATGATCGAAGGTTCGAACTGAAAGCGAAATCGAGATGTGGAATGTAGCAAGTTCGTTCCTCTGTGATTAAAACAGGATAGCAACGGAGGTATCTTCTTTCTAAAGCATCCAGCTGGCCCGGTTTGGTTCCATTGCCGGAGAAGATAACCGGAGCCGGAAAACATCTTAGCTCGGTTGCTAGGGATTCGAGCTTTGAAACAACGAGTATTTTTCTTGTTGATGTCAATTGCTCTTGTTCCGGAACCTATTACCAGGTGATTTCTTTTATATGGTCAAGAATCTTGATTTATTTATATTTATTGCCAACCACAGCAAGGTGAAAGCTTTGTTATTGGAAGCCATGACTGTATGTATGTAGACGAAAGCAGCATCGCCATTTATTTATATATCCTTACCGCTGGACGAGCTTGCACTCGAAATCGGGGAAATTTCCTAATTATTCAGTGATTGAGCAGAGGTATTTTGATGTTAATATTTTACCTGCAAACGGTGATCATCCGTCGTATGACGGAGCTTTGGGTCAAAAGGTTGTTGAAGAGGTTATGAAACGAACAGAGCAAACAAATTCCCCTCAGAGAGAAGTATCATCTTTACCAGAAGAAATCAATGGAGTTTTGGCTCTGTACAAGACACACTAGCAGGAAATCAATTTAATTGCTTTTAAGCATGGTGTTTTCATTTGGGATGAAAAAATCCTCTGGTTCTGCAAATATTAGTCCCAAAGCAGAGGATGGAATATCATCAAAATAAGGGGGTTCAGATTGGAATCGGATCGTGAGGCTCAATCCGAGTCGATATCGGACGCAGATGAAACAGTTGTTGACCAATGATAATGAATTAATGCTGAAAAATGCGGCAGATCGAAACCGTAATCTCGATATCAGAATGATTTCAAGTTGTTCTTCTGAATTGAATGCCTCTGAGAGTGATAGTGAACCGTGTAATGTTCTGCGGGATCCAGCCATTGATGTAAAGCAGGACCAAGTTGGGTTAAAGAGAAAGAGAATTTGAGAGAGAATTCAACAAAAGCAGCTTACGCAAATTATTCAAAAAAAAAAGAAGAAAGAAAGAAAGAAAAATGCTGCTGCTACCTTTGCTCAAGAAAGCAGGTGAAAAGGAAGCTTGATGAGTAATGTGTAGCATGCTGGAGGTGAAAACTCAACAAATTCAAGCAAAATGATTCGACTGAAAGCGTTCGAAAAACAGAGGAATTGAATGGGATTTTGGGGAGTCATCGGCAAGCTCTAAGCCCGACACCAGTCGGACAGCTCTAAGTCCGACTCATCGGCCAGCTCTAAGCCCGACCTCGGTCGGCAAGCTCTAATTCCGAATCATCGGCAAGCTCTAAGCCCGACACCAGTCGGCCAGCTCTAAGTCCGACTCATCGGCAAGCTCTAAGACCGACACCAGTCGGCCAGCTCTAAGTCCGACTCATCGGCCAGCTCTAAGCCCGACCTCGGTCGGCAAGCTCTAAGTCCGAATCATCGGCAAGCTTTAAGCCCGACACCAGTCGGCCAGCTCTAAGTCCGACTCATCGGCCGCCTCTAAGCCCGACCTCGGTCGGCAAGCTCTAAGTCCGACACCGGTCGGCCGGCTCTAAGTCCGACTCATCGGCAAGCTCTAAGTCCGACTCATCGGCAAGCTCTAAGCCCGACACCAGTCGGCCAGCTCTAAGTCCGACTCATCGGCAAGCTCTAAGCCCGACACCAGTCGGCCAGCTCTAAGTCCGACTCATCGGCCGGCTGCTAAGCCCGACCTCGGTCGGCAAGCTCTAAGTCCGAATCATCGGCAAGCTCTAAGCCCGACACCGGTCGGCCGGCTCTAAGTCCGACTCATCGGCCGGCTCTAAGCTCGACCTCGGTCGGCAAGCTCTAAGTCCGAATCATCGGCAAGCTCTAAGCCCGACAACGGTCGGCCGGCTCTAAGTCCGACTCATCGGCAAGCTCTAAGCCCGACACCCGGTCGGCCATTCTAAGTCCGACTCATCGGCCGGCTCGCCCGACACCGGTCGGCCGGCTCTAAGTCCGACTCATCGGCAAGCTCTAAGCCCGACACCAGTCGGCCAGCTCTAAGTCCGACTCATCGGCCGGCTCTAAGCCCGACACCGGTCGGCCACTCTAAGTCCGAATCATCGGCAAGCTCTAAGTCCGACACCGGTCGGCCGGCTCTAAGTCCGACTCATCGGCCGGCTCTACGAGCCCGACCTCGGTCGGCAAGCTCTAAGTCCGAATCATCGGCAAGCTCTAAGCCCGACACCAGTCGGCCAGCTCTAAGTCCGACTCATCGGCCAGCTCTAAGCCCGACCTCGGTCGGCAAGCTCTAAGTCCGAATCATCGGCAAGCTCTAAGTCCGACACCAGTCGGCCAGCTCTAAGTCCGACTCATCGGCCAGCTCTAAGCCCGACCTCGGTCGGCAAGCTCTAAGTCCGAATCATCGGCAAGCTCTAAGCCCGACACCAGTCGGCCAGCTCTAAGTCCGACTCATCGGCCAGCTCTAAGCCCGACCTCGGTCGGCAAGCTCTACGTCCGAATCATCGGAAAGCTGTAAGCCCGACACCAGTCGGCCAGCTCTAAGTCCGAATCATCGGCCAGCTCTAAGCCCGACCTCGGTCGGCAAGCTCTAAGTCCGACCTCAACATTTATTACAAACAAATTACTCGAGATCTCAATCTTATCAAAAACAATGGGGCCGTATATTGGAATTTTTCGACCAAGTTCGCCCTCAATCTTGCTTCAAACAAGGGGGTCGGAGGTGGAAATTTTCAAACAGACGGGAATGATCCGAATTCAACATTTATTTCAACCAAGCCCGCAACGACCTTGCTTAAAACAAGGGGGCCACACATCGGATTTTTCGATTAAATCATCGACCTCAACCAAAACAAGTAAGGCTTTTAGCTCAATTATTTCTAGCAAGTTCGATGCTTTAATTTCCTCGACCTCGCCTAAAACAAGGGGGCCATATATATATATATTTATCTACGTATATCGGACCCAAATAGAGGACTCGAAAAAGACAGAATTTTTCGAGCAAGAATAAAGATGCAAACTCAAAAGTACTTGGAAAAGTCATTGAAAAAAAAATATAAAAAAAAGAAGAAGAAGAAAAGAAAAGAAAGAAAGAAATGAAAAGAAAATATAGATTCAGAGGCCGAAGAGCGGCCACGAGTTAAAGTTAAGATTAGAAGAATAAAGGTCTATGTCATGACCGCCATGTTCACCACAGATTCACCAGGCATAAAATGGGGCCGCTGAAATGAGCACACCAAAACGAGCTCTCAAGCTCCCCGAATTAAAAGCTCTCAAGCTCTCCAAGTTATGAGTTCTAAAAGATACAAACTCTCATCGGGTTTTTATTTCTACAGCTCAAGTGATCACACATCTTATTTTTTGGAACTCTCCCGTCCTAAAGTGGCGGGACGAGCTATCTTATTTTTTGGAACTCTCCTGTCCAAAAATGGCGGAACGAGCCTTCTTACATAGGTCAACTCGTCACCGGAATGGGATTTCTCTTCACCAACAACAAGTCCGTCCGCTTAATAGCGCGGCATCAATCGGCTAGGCTAAAAGCCCAAGATGCCAAATCCAATGAAGTCAAGGCTATCCGCCCAAGTACGACTTCGAATCAGGCTAGGCAAAAAGCCCAAGATGCCAAATCATATGAAGCTCAGGCTACTCTCCTAATTACAGCTTCGCCATCGGCTAGGCTAAAAGCCCAAGATGCCAAATCCAATGAAGTCAAGGCTATCCGCCCAAGTACGACTTCGAATCAGGCTAGGGAAAAAGCCCAAGATGCCAAATCATATGAAGCTCAGGCTACTCACCCAATTACAGCTTCTCCATCGGCTAGGCTAACAGCCCAAGATGCCAAATCCAATAAAGTCAAGGCTATCCGCCCAAGTGCGACTTCGAATCAGGCTAGGCAAAAAGCCCAAGATGCCAAATCATATGAAGCTCAGGCTACTCGCCCAATTACAGCTTTGCCATCGGCTAGGCTAAAAGCCCAAGATGCCAAATCCAATGAAGTCAAGGCTATCCGCCCTTTTACAGCTTCTAATCGGCTCGAGGCCTAAGGCCCAAGAAGCCAAACCTTATGGAGCTAAGGCTATACGCCCATTAAAGCCACTAAAAGGCTCAGGTTAATTGCCACCTGAGCCTCCTATAAGACCGACCCTCGCCCGGCATCATGTTTTATAAGACCGACCTTCGGTTCGGCATCATATTTGGAATTCGCCTTCGAGCGAATGTTTTATAAGACCGACCCTCGCCCGGCATCATATTTTATAAGACCGACCCTCGGTTCGGCATCATGTTTTATAAGACCGACCTTCGCCCGGCATCATATTTGGAATTCGCCTTCGAGCGAATGTTTTATAAGACCGACCCTCAGATCGGCATCATGTTTTATAAGACCGACCTTCAGTTCGGCATCATATTGGGAATTCGCCTTCGAGCGAATGTTTTATAAGACCGACCCTCAGTTCGGCATCATATTTTATAAGACCGACCCTCAGTTCGGCATCATGTTTTATAAGACCGACCTTCAGTTCGGCATCATATTTGGAATTCGCCTTCGAGCGAACGTTTTATAAGACCGACCCTCAGTTCGGCATCATGTTTTATAAGACCGACCTTCAGTTCGGCATCATATTTGGAATTCGCCTACGAGCGAATGTTTTATAAGACCGACCCTCAATTCGGCATCATATTTTATAAGACCGACCCTCAGCCCGGCATCATGTTTTATAAGACCGACCTTCGCCCGGCATCATATTTGGAATTCGCCTTCGAGCGAATGTTTTATAAGACCGACCCTCGCCCGGCATCATATTTTATAAGACCGACCCTCGCCCGGCATCATGTTTTATAAGACCGACCTTCAGTTCGGCATCATATTTGGAATTCGCCTTCGAGCGAATGTTTTATAAGACCGACCCTCAGTTCGGCATCATGTTTTATAAGACCGACCTTCGCCCGGCATCATATTTGGAATTCGTCTTCGAGCGAATGTTTTATAAGACCGACCCTCGCCGGCATCATATTTTACAAGACCGACCCTCAGTTCGGCATCATGTTTTATAAGACCGACCTTCAGTTCGGCATCATATTTGGAATTCGCCTTCGAGCGAATGTTTTATAAGACCGACCCTCAGTTCGGCATCATATTTTATAAGACCGACCCTCGCCCGGCATCATGTTTTATAAGACCGACCTTCAGTTCGGCATCATATTTGGAATTCGCCTTCGAGCGAATGTTTTATAAGACCGACCCTCGCCCGGCATCATGTTTTATAAGACCGACCTTCGCCCGGCATCATATTTGGAATTCGCCTTCGAGCGAATGTTTTATAAGACCGACCCTCGCCCGGCATCATATTTTATAAGACCGACCCTCGCCTTTGGCATCATGTTTTATAAGACCGACCTTCGCCCGGCATCATATTTGGAATTCGCCTTCGAGCGAAAGTTTTATAAGACCGACCTTCGCCCGGCATCATATTTGGAATTCGCCTTCGAGCGAATGTTTTATAAGACCGACCCTCGCCCGGCATCATGTTTTATAAGACCGACCTTCGCCCGGCATCATATTTGGAATTCGCCTTCGAGCGAATGTTTTATAAGACCGACCCTCGCCGGCATCATATTTTATAAGACCGACCCTCGCCCGGCATCATGTTTTATAAGACCGACCTTCGCCCGGCATCATATTTGGAATTCACCTTCGAGCGAATGTTTTATAAGACCGACCCTCGCCCGGCATCATATTTTATAAGACCGACCCTCGCCGGCATCATGTTTTATAAGACCGACCTTCGCCCGGCATCATATTTGGAATTCGCCTTCGAGCGAATGTTTTATAAGACCGACCCTCGCCTTGGCATCATATTTTATAAGACCGACCCTCGCCCGGCATCATGTTTTATAAGACCGACCTTCAGTTCGGAATCATATTTGGAATTCGCCTTCGAGCGAATGTTTTATAAGACCGACCTTCAATTCGGCATCATATTTGGAATTCGCCTTCGAGCGAATGTTTTATAAGACCGACCCTCGCCCGGCATCATGTTTTATAAGACCGACCTTCGCCCGGCATCATATTTGGAATTCGCCTTCGAGCGAATGTTTTATAAGACCGACCCTCGCCCGGCATCATATTTTGTAAGACCGACCCTCGCCCGGCATCATGTTTTATAAGACCGACCTTCGCCCGGCATCATATTTGGAATTCGCCTTCGAGCGAAAGTTTTATAAGACCGACCCTCGCCCGGCATCATATTTTATAAGACCGACCCTCGCCGGCATCATGTTTTATAAGACCGACCTTCGCCGGCATCATATTTGGAATTCGCCTTCGAGCAAATGTTTTATAAGACCGACCCTCGCCCGGCTTCATGTTTTATAAGACCGACCTTCGCCCGGCATCATATTTGGAATTCGCCTTCGAGCGAATGTTTTATAAGACCGACCCTCGCCCGGCATCATGTTTTATTAGACCGACCTTCGCCCGGCATCATATTTGGAATTCGCCTTCGAGCGAATGTTTTATAAGACCGACCCTCGCCCGGCATCATATTTTATAAGACCGACCCTCGCCGGCATCATGTTTTATAAGACCGACCTTCGCCCGGCATCATATTTGGAATTCGCCTTCGAGCGAATGTTTTATAAGACCGACCCTCGCCCGGCATCATGTTTTATAAGACCGACCTTCGGTTCGGCATCATATTTGGAATTCACCTTCGAGCGAATGTTTTATAAGACCGACCCTCGCCCGGCATCATATTTTATAAGACCGACCCTCGCCCGGCATCATGTTTTATAAGACCGACCTTCGCCCGGCATCATATTTGGAATTCGCCTTCGAGCGAATGTTTTATAAGACCGACCCTCGCCCGGCATCATATTTTGTAAGACCGACCCTCGCCCGGCATCATGTTTTATAAGACCGACCTTCGCCGGCATCATATTTGGAATTCGCCTTCGAGCGAAAGTTTTATAAGACCGACCCTCGCCCGGCATCATATTTTATAAGACCGACCCTCGCCCGGCATCATGTTTTATAAGACCGACCTTCGCCCGGCATCATATTTGGAATTCGCCTTCGAGCGAATGTTTTATAAGACCGACCCTCGCCCGGCTTCATGTTTTATAAGACCGACCTTCGCCCGGCATCATATTTGGAATTCGCCTTCGAGCGAATGTTTTATAAGCCCGACCCTCGCCCGGCATCATGTTTTATTAGACCGACCTTCGCCCGCATCATATTTGGAATTCGCCTTCGAGCGAATGTTTTATAAGACCGACCCTCGCCCGGTATCATATTTTATAAGACCGACTCTCGCCCGGCATCATGTTTTATAAGACCGACCTTCGCCCGGCATCATATTTGGAATTCGCCTTCGAGCGAATGTTTTATAAGACCGACCCTCGCCCGGCATCATGTTTTATAAGACCGACCTTCGCCCGGCATCATATTTGGAATTTGCCTTCGAGCGAATGTTTTATAAGACCGACCCTCGCCCGGCATTATCTTTTATAAGACCGACCCTCACTTCGGCATCATGTTTTATAAGACCGACCTTCGGGTCGGCATCATATTTGGAACTCGCCTTCGAGCGAGCCTTCTATAAGACTTAAAGCTCTCAAGCCACAAGAGGGGAATTTCATCAACAACACACAAGCAACGAAAAGACCTACTCTGAGTACGGCATTTAGACAAAGCTATCCAACGATCCGCCACAATAGCAAGCCATCACAGTTTCAAGGCAACGGATCTGCAGACTTTACTCCCCGCCTAACATTTTGGGAAAATGCTTAAGGCACGGAGTAGGGGGCCATTGATAGGGATAAATCGTAATCCGGCCCGCGGATCCTTATCCGGGTCCGTCCGGCCACTAAAATAGTGGATGAGGCCATCAGTCATTACAGCCCGCGAGCTCGCAAGCCAAATTAGAGCCGCGAGCCTTCAGATCAGTTCCAAGCCCTCAACCTTATGCGACGACAAAAGAGATTACGGGTCCGCCAGCGACCTCGATCATAACATTTAGAGGAAGAGCAACCTCAAGTCCAGCGAGACAATGATATAAAAAATACAACGGTCGGCAAGGCCATCAGGACCGCCACCTATCGACTCCGCTACGAGCCCGCTACTGTAGCTAAAATATCTATTTGGCACTATGTGTCCTTATTTGTAAATAAACCGAACTTTAGTCGGTAATTTCCCTCTAAATAGGGCACCCTGTAACCCCATTCAAGGGGACACATTTTAATCAATAGAAAGCATGGCAAAGCCAAATTCCCCCACTCTCTCTTCTCTTACGAAAGCACCACCGCCGGCAGCCATTGCCGCCACCGGGCACCACCGGCATACACCACTTTTATACACTTTTATAGCCAGATATCCACTACAAACAACCGCTAAATCTTAGATGACTTTTTCGACGTCATCAGACCAATACCATGTCTGCTTAACCATCTACTGAGGAGTGCAAACTCGGGTTTAAGACTGAGAATAGGTGTATCAACGGTTGTTGGTTCCTTTGTTTTTTAGATTTGTGTAAGAAAGGCTTCTCTTTTAAGCGGTAAACATGCCAAGTATATTGATTTCAAAAGTGGTTTTTTGAAATCAAATAGTTGCCTTATGATTTCTTCATTAACGTTTATCCTTTCTCCTCGAACTTCTGTCACCAGGGAGTTCTTTACCAGCTTCATCTTCTCCCAAAATTGCAGAATTCCTTCCAAGTCACGATCACTAAGTTCTTCTTGACTAGTAAGTTGATATCATCAAAATTTAGGTGACTCGGTTTCTTGTGCCACAGCCATCTGAGTTCTAACTTGGTGTGCACAATTAAACAAATTTTCTGAAACTGCTGTAGACCGATCTACAACATACATTTTCTCTTCCCTTCTTCTAACAAGAACTACTTGGAATGTTGTTTTTGTGACTTTGTATCCCATGTCATAGAATTGACTCGTGCTGAGTAGATTGTAGTGAAGTCCTTCTACATAAGATACATTCTTGATAGTAAGTCCATTTATGATTAGGGTTCTATAACCTTTTGTGTAACCAGGTCTATCTTTACTTCCAAAATTGACTCTTGGTCCATCTTTGGCTACAAAATTGGTGAGACAGTCCTTGCTCTTTTTCATGTGTCTAGAGCATCCACTGTCAAAATACCACATATCCTGCAAAACAAATTAAAATGCTTTAGGTACCCAACTCCTTTTAGGTCCATAGTGGTCATTTGTCAGTACAACTCTGGGCATATTTCCATAATGTCTTCTCTAGAAATTGTTGCACTTATTTTCATATATATAAGCCACACTCCCATAGTATCTTTTCGTGGATTGTGTCTCATTTATATGATTTCTCAAATTTTCTGGTTGAAACTGATTTCCAAAATGTCTTATATTATTAAAGGCTGAATAATAACCTTCATTCCTTTTGTACTGAGGTCTAGACTGGCCTTTGTACTAAGACTTTTGCTGAGAACTGGGATAAGTTCTCTGCTGAGTCTTGGACTGAAACTTGTGATAGGTTTTCTGTCTAGAATGATTGTTCCTATCAGTTTTAATAGTAGGTTCAATAAAATTCCAATCATCATCGGTAGGGTATAGTCTGCCTTTCCCCTTCATGTGTGAATCTTTGAATGATTGACATTCTTGATTTACTCTGATTAAAATTTCTCTGGTTCCTGACTTGATCAGCTTTTGTAGATCAAGCAATTGGTCTACTATTTTTGTTTTCTTGAGGTACAGTTGATCTACCTTTTGATTTACCTTTGTTGGTAGGTGCAGCTATCTTATTAGAAAACTAAGTTGACTTATGTGAGGCTGACTTTACTGGTTCAGCAATTTTCTCAGTTTGTGGAAGTTGCTCAGCTACAAACTTAATACCGGTTTTGATATTAGGTTCAACAGCTTTGTGTTAACGGTGATTTTTATGATATATATGATATTATTTCGTAGCAATTTCCTTCGTGTTTTATTACTTTTTATAGAAAAGTAAGTGTTTAAAGGATTTATTGAGAGAATGCATATGAAATTGGTTTAAATGCAAAATCGAGCTTATTACATGTTTTTATCGATGATTTTTCCATCAATATATATGGTTCTACATTTTGCACGCTTTGATTATCTTGTAGGTACGCTTCCATGGCAATGAAGGAGCTTAAACGATGTTCTGTTGAAGATTAAATAGAAGGATGAAGTTGCAAGATGAACTTGGGATTGAAGATTTAACTTAAACTTGGATATGGAGCATGCTAGACGCACGTTTGGTGTCCGGTCCACCTGGACTGGCATCTAGAAGCATGGACTGGCGTCCACTGGAGCCTTTGGATTCAGGATGTTCAGATTTTCTATGGACGAGCGTTTGAAATTGTATAGGACGGGCGTCTGAACCAGCTCGGCCCGACTCGAAGTTTTTATGCATGACTGAACTGGCGTCCAGAGGCATTGGACGGGCGTCCAGAGGCATTGGACGGGCGTCCAGTCCGCCGACTTCAGCGTAGCTGACTTAAAAACCTATTTATAGTCGCATTTTTTCCAACCCTAAACAGCACAATTCGATCCCTGGCCGCCCCAGGCCCCTTGGGGGCGCTCTAGCTGTGTTTTCCCACCATCATAAACATCTTTTTATCTTCTTTTTCATTTATATGATTTGTATTCCAACGATGAGCTAAGGCTAAGCCTAGAACGAGCTTTGTGAAGCCAATTCTCAGCAGCGTTTTGATTTCAACTTTGGATTTGGTTTTGTGAGTTTTTATTTAAAGTTGTTTCTTTATTACGTTTTGTATTGATTTTGCAATTTATATCGATAGATGGTTGCTTTGTGATGTTTAACGTTTGATGAAAATCATTGTTAGACCTAGATCACCGTAGTAAAGATTAGATTTTTAACCTAAAAATAACGAGAGTTGTTAGGTTAATTTCTAGGTTGCTAGATTGATAAATCGTACACCTTTGTTATGAAAGCGTTAATCTTTAAGATCGAGAGATGAAAGATTAATAGGCGAATTATCTACGAGAGTAGAAATTCATACCTTTGATAGGTGAACCACATCTTTATTAAATCTTCACTAAACGATCTAGGGTAGAAATTGAGAGTTGCGGGATAGGTGGATCAATGCTTGTTCTTTGTTAAAATTAATTGAAATTATCTTTGTGCCTTGTTCTTCGTTGTCTTCTTAGAAGTTTGTTTTCTTTTTAGATTATAGATTAGAGTTATTTTCGTTCGCAATTATCTTTCCTGGCTTTGGATTGACAATCCTCTGTCCAGTTTATTGTTTTCGTTTTTCTTTAGTTCTGTTTTGTTTTATTTTCCGTGACAACCTTTAGAAAAATTAAGAACTAGACCAATCTCGATTCCCTGTGAGATCGACCCGGTATTAACCTCTATACTATGATCCCTGCACTTGGGGTATACCGGATTTATAAATTCATTACTTGTTTATTTTCATTAGATAAAATTTGAGACACTTTGCTAGTTCCTTCTTTATAAGATTGCTGTGTATCAAATCATACGCCAGTTCTGTGTCCATATGGCTTTCCAGATTTGAATCCAGTAGCTGAACATGATTGAGCAAAAGATTCAGTTGCTGTTGCTGATATAGTATCCTTTATCCGTTCTAGGCAACTTCATCATGTTAAGTTCAAACTTCAATATTTCAACTTCAAGAATTAGAGATTCTTTCTCAGCTTTAATTGATTCATAACCAGCTTGGATGGTTACCAGCTGATTCATCAATTCGTCAAATGTTTATTCTAATTCCAGATTTTTTGGATTGGAGTCAGCAGTCGAAGAACATGCATTTTGCATGGAAATCTGAGCTGAGGAATATTTAGAGTTCGATTCACATACCTCAATTCATTCTACCCATTCTTCGTTGTTGGGTCTTCTTGCCAGTCAGCTCTGGACATTCAGCTTTGTAGTGTCCAGGCTTCTTACAGTTAAAGCAGAGAGATTCATCGTCTTTCCTCTTTTCAGAAGTCTTCTTGATAAACTTTTGAGTGACTGGATGTCCACTCTTCATTCTTTGAATTCTATTTATCATTAGTGCCATTTGCTCCTCCATCTCATCCAATTGCTGAAGATTGCTAGATGAGGTTTCTTGATTGTCATTTGAAGCATCTGCGAGAGCCGTTGTTTTAGGTTCCTTCAGAGCCTTGGTTATTGCAGCTGTGCTTGTGAAATCCTCACTGAATTCATAAGCCTTCAGGTCTGAGAAGATTTTGAAGGAATCTTCTATATCACGTCTTCTTGATTCTTCCATTGTTGTGACCTTCATCTTCCAGCACTTGGGTAAGGCCTTCAAGATTCTTGTGTTGATCTCTTTTTTGGTGTACTCGATCTTGAGTAATGCTAGTTCGTCCATGATGGCACTGAATCTTGTTTCCATCTGATCAATATTTTTGCCAGACTTCATCTTGAAGTTCTCAAACTTTTGTTTTGCCACTTAGATCTTGTTCTCTTTGATGGAGTCAGTTCCTTCACAAACCAGTTGGAGTTTCTCCCACATTTCTTTTGCAGTAGTGCAATCCTTGACCTTCAGATACATATTGCTGTCAAGAGTTCTGAGTATGATATCCAGGGAAACATTGTTCAGGTTATTCCTTTTTCGGTCATCACTGGTCCAATGACTTTTGGACTTGGGAACTCTAACTTGTTCACTATTGATAGTTTGCGTGTGAGTGATCTGGATAGGTCCATCAGTGAGCACGTCAATCATCTCATCATGAGAGGTTGCTAGAAAGGCCTGCAAACTTCGTTTGTATTCATCAAATTTGTTCATGTTGCACATTAGCATCTGTCTGGAATACTGATTGTTATCCATTGTGAGTGAATGAAAACTGGATTATGCAAAGACTGGAAACTGAGCTTTTTCAAGAGAACTACTAAAGGAGATAACTAGAGCAAGTGAGTTTTCCACAATGACTTGTTAAAGAACCCTACTCTGATACCAATTGTTGGTCCCTTGGAAAGGCTAACGCAAGCCTAGAGGAGGGTGAATAAACTTGTCACCAAAAACTAGATTTATATTGGTTAAGGTTCAGTTTTAACTTGTGTGGAGTTGAGCTGACTGAGCTGAGTCTAACTCAAACTGAATTATAACAAAATTGAGTAAACCGGCAACGAATTTAAGTTTTAGCCTTTATCTTGATCTTATTGATTCTATAAGAAAAAACTGTGTATGCAAAACTGAATTCTGGTGAATGTCAGATTGTGAACTGTGAGTAACTATAACAATCAGATTCATTATGCCGTATAAACAATAATAAATGTTGTATAAGTAAATGACTGAATTTAAATGTGTAAAGTAAGTAGAGTAAGAATTATAGTGGTTCCAGGTGGTGTAATCTTGTACGTCCACTCTTCCTCTGTGATGTAAGAGGAAAATTCCACTAGAACTTTCTGAGGTAAGCTGTTACAAAAAGTCCTAAACGATAGTCCTTGACTAATCCTTTGGGTCACTATCTAAACAACTAAAGAACAGGTCGGATTGCTGCTCTTCAACTGCTTAAACCACTGGTCCTTGGAGGGTTGTATTGCCTCTTCACCAGCTACCACCACAACCACAGTCTACCCGACAGCAAATGATAGCTATCCTTGGCAAATCCTTGACCGGATTGCTTCACAGTCTAAGCCTTTGATTAAGAATCAAAGTTGGGCTGAGAATCAATAAATTGATTCTTGCTTGTGGTTCTTCAAAGTGTCGAATTCTGGATTTGATCAATAAAGCTTGAACACTTGAAGAAATCTAGATATGATCTTGTTGAGCGCAGATATTGATAACAATTCGGATGAACTATACTTGTACACAAAAACGCTTGTAATCTTGTTAATTCAGTGTTTGATTCTTGATGCCAAGTCCTCTGTTTATAGTGTAAGGTCCAACGTTCATCTTGCTTGAATTTGAATTGTATCAACGTCTATATTTTCAGATGTCAGGTGTCAGTTCTTCATCCAGTTACTTCAAGCAAAAAAACTGATACTGAGATTCAGTAATGGATCTCTTCAAGACAGAAGCACTGCTCCGATACCAATTGTTGGTTTCTTTGAAATGCTAACACAAGTTTAGAGGGAGGTGAATAAACTTGTCACCAAAAACTTTCCCAAAACTGAAAGTACCCCAGGAACTCAGTTTCTTCGAAACTTAAACTGACGCTCAATTCAATTTTGTTCCTGTCCCTTAACTTGTGCGGAATTCAGCTAACTCAACTAAGTATAAGTCAATACTGACTTATTCTTAGTCTAGATAACTGGCAGCGGATAGAACTAGCCTTAATAAAACAAACAGTCTGTTGACTTGGTTTTAACGCGAGAAATAGATAATTAAAACTGTAATGAAGTAAATGAATGCATGAAATAAATAAACAAGAATTATAGAGGTTCCAGGTGGTGTAATCCTGTACGTCCTCTCTTCCCCTGTGCTGCGGAGGAAAATTCCACTAGAACTTCTTTTAGATGGCCCTGTTACAAAAAGTTCTAAACTGATAGTCCTTGACTAATCCCTAGCTTCACTATTTAAACACTTGTAGAAAAGGTAGGATTGCTGCTCTTCAATTGTTTGAAACACTGGTCCTTGAAGGGTAGAATTGCCTCTTCACCAGCTCATCACAAACACAGTCTTCCGACTGCACTCAACTGTCCTTCACACCTTCTTGGTGTTTCACAGTCTAAACCTTTGATGAAATCAAAGTTGAGACTTGAATCAATAACTATGATTCAATTGTGAATTGAGCCTTTCTTCTAGATAATTAAATTTTGCACGGCTCTGTTTTTCTTCAAATGATAGATCTTGATTTTGCTTGAATGTGCTTGGACACTTGACGAAATTTCTTGATCTTGCAATTAAGTACTTAGCAGGAATTCTTTCGAAATTGGCTTTCCCCCTCAATTAGATCTTTTAATTAAATCTGTTTTTAATTCCTCTTGCACCCTCTTTTCTTGTCGTTGTAGAAGTAGTCTATTTATAGGGTGTTGGACTTATTTTTTAAGTTTTAGTGATGAGTGCCAGACTAGCTTTTATAGAGCAAAGGCAAAAAGATGTCTAGATCAAATGTACAGGTTTATTAGAGTTTGATCTTGTATAAGTTTGATCAAACAAGCATTGTAAAAGGTCAGTTGACTTACATTAGCAGACTAGTCTAGATCAGTAGGGTAGCTGAGTCAGTAGACTTATCAGGAACCTGCTGAAGACTGAAGGCTGAGGGGTCAAACTCAGTTATTGAAGGCTAAGGGATCAAACTTAGTAATTAAAGTCAAGGATATGGAATCAGAATTTAGGGAAGTCTGTGATGACCTAAACTAATTACATATACCTTGTGAACAAGGTCTAAGTTCCACAAATTAAGTGGTGATTGGAACTTAGTTATATGCAAAATGGTGTAATCTAACTTCATAAAGAAAAGTTAGATAAAAGACAGTAAGCTGAAGTGTTTTTACACACAGCATAATAAGGATAAGCTTACTGATGTGTATATCAGCAGACTTATGTTCTCGTGAACTCCGCCGGACGCATATTTCGATTTAATCAAAGGCTACACTGGAATATTACAAGAAAGGGACAACTAACAACCTCTAATTTTATCAAACAAATCAATGGCTAAGATCAAATAGACGTTGGAAAGATACAGAGGATTATCCAATGGATACAAGTCAAAGGGTGGACAGACTGTAAACTGTCAAAATGCAGTCTGACTGTGTCAGTACTATGAACAGTGACATAAAGCAAGTCAAATGGGACAAAATCTGAAACGGCTATGTTTGAATTTAAAACATAAGTCACAAGGATTCCTACCTATAAATAGAGGACTCCTAATTCAGATACAAGTGATGAAAATTGATGAATATTAAGAGATAAATCCTGAGCTTCTATTTTTGATCAAGAAAAACACCCTGCTGGCCCTAATGAGCTTTAATCTACTGATCCAGAAATATTCTTCAAGTGTAATCTGCATTCAAGCTACATCAAGTTTACACACTTGAAGACATCAAGCTGCTGATCATATCATCCTGATCAAGCTGCTGAAAGATGAATCACTTACTTGATTCAATCTTTCTTTTATAAGAATCTACTGAAGACAATGAAGCATCTTTGGGTGTGAAAGACTGTTGTTTGTGGTGGAGCTGGTGAAGAGACAATCCTACCCTTCAAGGACCAGTTGAAGACATTGGAGCAGCAATCTTACCTGTTCCAAGTGTTCAGTTTGTGAAGCCACGGTTATTGGTGAAGGAAAAGCAACATAGGGATATTTGTAATAGCTACATCAAAGATCTCTAGTGAATTACCTCCAACATCACAGGAGAAGAGTGGACTAACAGGATTACACCACCTGGAACCACTATAAAACCTGGCCACTTACTTTTTGCATTTATATTCTGCACTTAGTTCATCTAACACATCAATCTACTGAATCTAGCAACTGAATCACACACATACACTACTGAGTATCTAATACTTGGTATCATATTTAACAACAAGTAATAAGGCTTAATTTTTGATATAATTCCGCTGCACAAATTCAGTAAACTCACGGTCCGCGACTATCGATTGTCGCGACTATCGAAGTATCGCGAGTGTCGAAGTTGCTGAGTTTGTTAACTCCAAAAGTTTTAAGTGTTAAGTTTATTCACCCCCCCTAAACTTAACCAAAGCCTTTTCAAGGGACCAACTTAGGGGTTTATTCACCATTTATCCTGCTTGAATCTTGTAACGGCTATATTTTGTGACCGTTCTGATTTGTATGTAATTCATCCAATAAGATTGCTTCATATGCAACATTCTACTGTACTATCAGTTTATTGGATGACTGACATATACTACTGAGTATCCATATCAGTTTTATACTGAATTTTCCACTTGTCAGTTTCTTGACTGACTTGGAGTGTTAACTGAGATTTTACTCTTCTTCAAATATCAGTACTCAAGTTTTTCATCTGATTATACTTGACTTAATCAGAGTACACCATGACTCATTGTCTTCTAAGAATTCATTGTCCTTATGATTCTTAAGTCTTCATACAAGATCTATAAAGTCAGTTCAGGTCACCACAATCTTGCCTGAAGGCTAACTTTACAGTCTCGACATAGTCTTCATAACTGAGTTTGAACCCTCAGTTCTTCAATCTTCATTAACTGAGTTTGTGACCCTCAGTTCTTCATCTTCTAGATAAGCCAACTGAGTCTGTGTCCCTCAGCGAACTTATCTTCTTCACTTTCATGGATGTGCCCTGTTTTTCAGTTTCTTATTGAATCTCAGTTTCTTACTTTCTCAGTTCACAGCCTAGAGCTATTACAGTGCTTGTTTGATTTAACCTATACAAATATCAGACTCTATAAAATCCTATACATTAATATCTAGACATTTTTTCGCTTTGCACTATAACAGCTAGTTATGACACTTCATCAATGGGGTTAATAACAATAACTGATTAGGCGATGAATCATCATCAAAACATAAATTTTATTTCCAACAGGTACCCAACACCATTTGGGTCCATACATATTAGCAGTCATGCCTCCTACTCCAAGTGTAAATCCAAAGGATCTTCTTATTGAATGGTTGAAGTTATCAACCTCATAGGTGTAATGCATGGAAAAATACTTCTTGATTGAATTATTCTGATACAATTCTCTACCTTTAGGTGCATTTGCATCATTTTTCACTGTCGAATATGCAAGAGGAAACTTATTTTCATACTGCTTCTTGTATCCGAGAACATGCCTAGGTTGGCTTTTCATAAACACATGTTGCATGGCATGAAATGGTTTCTTCTTGATTTTGGGGGTGCACATTCCAATCATCCTCTGAAGGGTAAAGTCTCCCCTTACCTTTCAGTAAGATTTTTCTTTTACTAGGCTGCTAAGATGATTTTTATGTTGTTTTACTGCACTGGATTTTGACTTCTTTGGTGCCGGGTGAGTAGTTGAAACTATGGTTAGTCTTTTCTGAATTTAGGTCCAATTTTGGTCCTTGATCTAGACTTGTGTTGTACATTGTTTCCTGTCTCATCTTGACTATTGTAGCCAAGACCGATCTGGATCCAAACCTTTTGGGGTTTGTAAGTTGGTGCATCAAGTGGTGCGGTGGTGCTCTTAACTGGTAGAGAGGTTTTCTCAGCTAGTCTGTCAGCATCAAATGAGTGATCATCTGTTGTTAGTTGATCAGTTGAGAGTACTTCCTTACTAGTTGATTCAGCTGTCAGTTTATCCAGTTCTTTCTTTAATCTTTTATTTTCCTCTCGCAGATTCTCACATTCTTTTTCTAGAATTTCATGATTTATATGAATTTCTTCAAATTTACTCATGTGATTTTGAATTAGGTTTGCAGAATCCAATGGGAAAATAGAAGATTGTGCAGTGTCAGATGTGGATGCATTTGAGGAATATGCACTAGATATTACCTATGTTTCTTCAACTTTTGTGGCCATAGGACATAAACATGCTTTATCATTATCTGAGTTGGTGTCTTCACTGTCATCTGAGTTATTTTCAGAAGGCTATTCACCACTTTCAATATTGGTTTCAGCTTTCAGTTGCCTTCTTACCTTTTCTCTTATCTGTTGATTTGTATTTCTTCTTTTCTTCATCACAGTCTTCCTTGAAGTGTCCTTTCTTCTTGCAATTGGAGCATCTGTATTCATCATCTTTTTTCTTCATGTCTTTGCTTGAGTTTGATTTCTTATTTGATGATGAACTTCCCATGAGTTTTTTTCTTCTTACTAAACCTGTCAAAATGTTTGATTAGTAAAGAAATTTGTTCTTTTAGCTCTTGTGTCTCTTTGCTTCTTGTGTCATCCATTTTACTTTGCTAGGGTGCAACGAGTGCACTGGCCTTGTGTGACTATGCTGGTGCACCGTCTTCATTGTTCAGTTCAAATTCATGAGCTTTTAATTGAGACATCAATGTCAATGTGTCAGTTTTTGCAAGGTCTATTGTTCCCTTGAGCATTGATGTGATGATCAAACAAACTACTTTCTGTGGATATTTGTGACCAAGTTGTTGCAGTTCACTGATGATACTTGAGAATATGTTATCCATCTGATCAATGGATTCACCATTATTCATCTTGAAATTCTCAAATTTCTGTTTGGCAACAGATAATTTGTTCTCCTTGACTGCTTCAGATCCTTCACTGATGAGTGCCATTTTGTCCCACGTCTCCTTTGCTGTTTTGCAATCTTTGCCATGAACATATTACTGTCCATAGTCTTCAAGATGATATCTTTTGCAACATAATCAAGGTTTGCTCTCCTTCTATCATCCTTGGTCAATCCTTTTTGATTCTTTCTATCTGGATTGGTCCATCAATGATAACATCCAACATTTCCTCATGAGTGGCTACAAGATGAGATAACATCCTTATTTTATATTCATCAATGTTAGACATATTTAAGTTTTAATGATGTGTGCCGACTAGCTGTTATAGAACAAAGGCAAAATGATGTCTATATTGAATGTATAGGTTTACTAGAGTTTGATCTTTTTATAGGTTTGATCAAACAAGCACTGTAAAGAGGTCAGCTGACTTGATCGGTAGACCTATCTAGGTCAATAGAGTGTCTAGGTCAGTAGAGTGTCTAGGACCTGCTGAGGGTTCAAACTCAATAATGAAGGCTAAGGGCTCAAACTTAGTATTAAAAGTTAAGGATATGGGATCAAAAATTAGGGAAGTCTGTGATGACCTAAACTGATCATATATACCCTATGTAGAAGGTCTGAGTTCCATAAAAGTAAAGTGGTGATTGGAACTTGGTTATGGTTAAAATGGTGTACTCTAAATTCATAATAAAAAGTTAGATGATAAGCAATCAGCTGATGTGTTTATAAAACACAATTGCCTAAAAGTCAGCTGACCATATATGGACTGAGCAGACCTATACAACAGAATGAAAAAGTCAAATTAATCCAAGTTTTTTTTGGAAGATTAAATGGATAAGGATGAATTACAAGCATTGGATTAATTAGTCAATCAATGACCAAGATGAAAGGGACGTTGTAAGAATCTTAGAGCCATATCAAAGGAAATTAAATCATTGGTCGACAAAATGGACTATCAGAAGGACACTGACAGTGTCAGTAAGGTACATCAGAGGGATTTTCAAGAATATTCAGATAATCCTGTAACGGTTGTATTTGAAATTCAAATTCAAATCACAGGATCTACACCTATAAATAGATGACTCCTGATTCAGATTGCAATAATAAGAATACATACGAAGCAACTATGTTTTTGAGCAAGAAATTGATCAAAGTGCAATCTTACCCTGCTCGATACTATATGAGCATTAACTTACTGATCAAGGATTTCCTTCAAGTGTTTATGCAATCAAGTTCTATCCAGTATACAAACTTGAAGACTTCAAACTACTGATCTTTTCATCCTGATCAAAGCTTGCTGAAAGCTGAATTACTTTCTTGATTCAACCCCTTTTTTTCAAGAAGAACTTGAAGACATTGAAGCGCTGCTAAAGTGTCAAGGACTATTGTGTTTTTGGGGTGGAGCTAGTGAAGAGGTAATCCTACCCTTCAAGAACAAGTGGAATGCTTAGGAGCAGCAATCCTACCAGTTTCTAGTGTTCAGTTTGTGAAGCCATAGTCATTAGTTAAGGACAAACAGTTTAGCAATTTTGTAACAGCTATCTCAATGTCTCTAGTGAATTTCCTCCCACATCACAGGAGAAGAGTGGATTACACCGCCGGAACCACTATAAATCTTGCCTACTTTACTTTACTTCATTTACTTTCTACAATTCATTTTATCTACATACTTATCACATCAATCTACTTAACTAGCAACTGAATCACACTAATTGCACTACTTAGTATCTAATACATACTATCACATTTAAAACAACAAGTAACAAGGCATAATATAATATATTCCGCTGCAACAAATTCAAAAGCTTCAATAGTCAGCAGACTGCTGAAGGTCAGCAGACTATTGAACCCTGCTGAGTTTGTCAACTCCAAAAGTTTTAAGTGTTAAGTTTATTCACTCCCCCTATTAACTTAACCAAATCCTTTTCAAGGGACCAAAAATTAGTATCTGAGTAGAGCTTCTGTTCTGAAGTAATCCTACTTGTTGTGCTTGTGAAAAATCTTTGATAACTTTTTCAAGTTTCTGTTTTCAAGTTTTTGCATCATGGATAGCAACCAGTATGCTTGGACAATGTTGATGTGCTCTCTCTAGATCATTTTAAGGAGTATAAGCGTTGTATGCATGCTTATATAGCTGCAACTCATGATGTGATGATGGATGTGCTAATTGATGGACCACTGGAGATCAACAAAATCACAACTATTGATGGTCAAAATCTAACTGTTCACATGCCAAAGAATGAGTGAGGTGCTGAAGATAGAAAAGGGCGAACCTGAACAATATTTCTATTGATATTATCTACAGACATCTAGATAGCAATAAGTACATGAATGTGAAAGATTGCAAAACTGCCAAAGAACTATGGGCAAGATTGCAACTTATTTGTGAAGGGACTGATGTAATAAAAAAGAACAAGATTAGTGTGGCCAAGCAAAAATTTCAAGAGTTCAAGATGAAATCAAAATAGACCATTGAACAAATGGAATCGAGATTCAACGAAATTCTGGATGAACTCACCCTGGTGAATGTTGTTTATACTAAAGAAGAGATCAACACCAGGATTCTCAAAGCTTTACCTGCAAAAGAAGTTTGGGAAATGAAAGAGTCCAGGAGACTACATGAGAAAGACACATTCAAACTATTTTCTGATCTCAATGCTTATGAATTCAGCAGGATCTTGTTGCAAGTGCTGAAAAAGAAGCAACAAAGACAACAACATTGGCTGCTGCACATGAAGAAGAATTATCAAATATTCAAGATGATGTGCTAGATGAAATGCAAGAGCAAGTAGCCCTACTGACTGAAAGGATAAGAATGATGAAGTCTGGAAAAGCATCTCCAAGGAATTCTAGCAAGAAAACAACTGAGATAAAGGATGAATCAAAGAAGGATCATGACTTTATGTGCTTCCATTGCAAGAAACCAGGACACTTCAAACGTGACAGTCCTGAGTTAAAACAAAGGAAGGATCCTGACTACTTATTTTAATTTCAAGAAGCCTATACATTTTAGACCTAACTGTCCAGGCCTGCTAAAGAACAAAGGTCAGCAGAGAATACCTGGTAGAAAAGCATTGGTTGTTGATGATGAATCTGGGAATGAAGTGGAATCAGAAAAAGGATATGAATTAGATGACACTGCTCTCATAGCACATATGGATGTTTATGATTTAATGGCTCATATGGATGAAACTGAGATGGTATACAATTTTGTATCTATTAACACTCATGCTGAAAGTGATTGTGAGTCTACTGGTGGTTCCAATCAAAAAATTTCTGAAAATAAAGAACCTCCAAATGCCCTCCTTAATCAACTAAGGATAATACAATCGAGTTATGACATTGTAAAGGCTGAACGAGGCACTTCAAGCAGAAATTCAAAGATTGAATGCTAAATTAAGAATTCTCAAAGGCAAGGAAAAGGATTATGAACAGAATCAGTATAAGTCTGATGCACCAGCAGTGGCAATTGAATCTGCTGCACAATCTAGTTCCACAACTGCATTCAAATCAGGAAATCCTTATAGTGATAAAACAGACATAGGATTTGACACTCAACAACCTTCTAAGGATGGATTAAGTAAGGCTGCTGAACCTAGTGCCAAATTGGTCCTGAGTTTGTGGCTGCACAAGATCCAAAACCTCAAATGGTTGCTGAGGCAGTAAAGCCTACTTAGAATTATTTAAAGAAGCAAAATCAAAAGTCCAAAGGGACAGTAGCACCTAACAAAAAAGGGTACATATAAAGGTAGGACAACTGGACCTTCTAGACCTGCTGATAGCAGACCTGCTATGAAAGGGTAAAAACCAAAAATATTCCAAGGATAAGAATGTTAAACCCAAGAATGTTAATCATTCAAGGGATACTTATCTCATGAGGAGGAAAGGTAGATTGTTCCCTACTGATGAAGATTGGAATATTCCTACCCCTACTACTAGAAACAATAGATTTAACAATAATGATAAGGCTAGACCTCAGCAATAGAATCAGTAGAGGACTCGGCAGAGGCCTCAGCATAGACCTCAGCAGAGACCACAATACCGGGTTGTTCCTACCATGCAGCAACCTTATGGTTATGCTAATGCTTCGACAATTGGAATCAATTCAAGCAACATTTTGTACCAGAAGCTCAAAAACCATATGTGAATTCTACACAACCAAATTTTAGATTCTATTGAAATGTAGCATAAATATATGAACAAAAGTGCAACACTTTCCAAAGAAGACCTTCAGGAAATTTGCCAAGGGTTGTGCTTACCACTGACCACTATGGACCCAAATAGGATTGGGTATCTAAAACACATTAAATTTATTTTGTAGGGCATGACAGTGGATGTGCCAAACATATGACTAGAAGTAAGCACTGTTTGATGAATTATGTGGCAAAGGATGGACCAAAAGTCAATTTTAGAAACGAAGATACACTAGGGTATATGAGAGGATATGGAACACTGGTGAAAAATGGATTGACAATCAAGAATGTTGCATATGTTGAAAGCTTGAACTACAATCTGCTGTGTGTTGCGGAGGGATTTTGCATCACTAAACAAAAAGAGAATTTATAAACCCTAACCTAATTGCAAAACTAACTCCTAACCGGCCGAATACCGGGTTGTTGATAGTAGAGCGAGATAATTAAGGGGTCGATCCACAGGGAATTGGGATGTTGAATCTAATTTCATTAACTCTCTCAATTGTTACTCAAAGAATGAATAAACAAAAGAAACGAAAGAACAAAACATAAAAACAGAAAAAACATAAAAGAACAAACAAAATAAATCTAACCTAAGAAACATGGGAACAACCAAAGTACAAACCTAAGTGATTTCAATTCTAATTAATCCCATGATTCTAATTCAGTTTGTGGTTTCACCCTTTCACGAGACACAAATCCCTAATCTCTTAGTGAACTTATCTCTCAAGCTATGAAAGCCTACTTCCGTAGTGAATTCAATTATCTATCTCTCATCTTTCGAGTGTTGAGACTGATTTACCAAACAAAACTCGGGTGTAGATTCAATTAACTCTCGTTTTTAAAGAACCTAACAACCTAGGAATCTAACTCATTAACTTGTCATCATTAATGGCTAAAAACCCTATCTTTCTATGGTGATCTAAGGTTTATGCAACTTTCGTATTATAAACATCAATCGTGAACTAATCTTTCGATTCTAATTCACATGGCATACAAATCGCATAGAAAAATACAAACTAAATCAAACGTCATGAAGAAAAACTGGAATTAAATTAATCACAAGAGAACTCACATAGTCTTGGATACAATGGTTGAAACACCATGGAAACGAAAAGAAAAGCTACATAATCTACTCCTAATCTAACCTCGGTTCACCCGAGCACAAGGCTCGGGTGACCGGCCTTCAAACTCTCAAGATGCGGCTGTGCTCTCTTTTAATGTGAAGAATAATATTGATGCCCTTAGGGTTGGGGCGACGGCTGTTTAAATAGAAGATTAAGTCGGTTTAGGCAAAGGCGGCGGCGGACGCTCGTTTGAATACATGGACGCCCGTCCATTTGCCTTGGACGGAGAGTCAACGCTCGTTCGGCTTGCGTCTCGGAGACTCGAATGTAAAATCTCTTCTAGGACGCTCGTCCACTTCACCAAACGCCCGTCCACTATTGAACGCTCGTCGCGGACGGACGCTCGTCCATATTGACTTGAAATCGAATTTCTTGATTTTTCCATCTTTATCTTGATTTATTTCTTTCCTTATCTCTTTTATTCTTCCATACCTTTAATTGATCCTCTTCCATCTCGAATTTAGCCTTTTAGGATCATCTTTTCCATCATTAATTGGGTATCTACAAATATCAAAAACATACCAAAACGTAATAATTTCCAAAATAATATAAAAACATCAAATAAACATAAAAATCGATACGTTTTCATATTTAATCATTAAAAACCTTATTTACTCAATATTTGACTATAAGGCCCGATATCTATGAAAATAATCCATATATGGGGGAAATTGATTCATAAAATATATATGAAAATCACTATAATTTGGCCCTAAACAACACCCCCACACTTATCTTTTTGCTCGTCCCCGAGCAAAACAAAACAAAACCAACTCGAGATAAATAAACATCTATGCAAATATGAAGCATATTTATTAACTTAGAAGTTCACCCAAGTGAGTGTGTGCATAGCCATAATAAACTTCCACTAAGTTCCACAACTTGAAAGTTATTCAAACCAAAACTAGCCCGGTTTCCCATCTAAGTTAGAAATATTCAAAAAACTATAACAGGCACTTTACAAGACATACATATCCCAAAAAGAAATAGTAGAGAATATCTAAAACATTTCTGACAGACTCAGAGGATAATCCCTACAACATATCTTTCAGTTTATACTGGGGATAAGGTCGACGATAACTAATTCGTTACTAATTCATAATAATATATTTCAATATTTTCACTTTTTCACACTTTTCTAACACACATCAGAATAAGATTTTGCCCTCATAGCAGAATAGGACATTTCAAGATAATCCCCTACCTTACTCCAATCATAAGGCAGCTATAAACTGATTGTCGTGAGCTTTTGGTCATCATAGTGGAATAGGACATACGTGGTACACCCTACCTCACCCAAATCATAAACCAGCCTTCCGACACACACAATTACAATTATGTTTACTTAGAGATTTCTGGCTGGCAGTGGAAAAGATTATTTTCTAGTAGCACATACCACTGAGCATAACACCTCAAGTAAACAATTTATTACTATTGCAAAGACTTAATCACGTTTCACTTATCACATTCAAACTTACGATATTCACAAGTATGTCATACTTTAATCCTAGAATACAAACTACTAAACTTTTCAAGAATTGTACATAAGCAAAGAAACATGCTATAATCATCAAAAATCTCCAACTAAAATGGGGTAGGCTTTCAACATTTAGCTCATCATTTACTATGGCATGTGAAAAAGAGTGTCGGGTGAAACAACTAAAATTACTAAATATACGAATATAGCAAAAATGATATAAACTCAAGCAAAGATATGCCTTTGTCTACTCGGGACTTAACAAAAAATTTGAAAATTAAGCACTTTTCATAGAAAATTAATAGATTAAGCAAATGAACGTAGATACATAAACCATCTATCCCTTCCCCCACACTTAGATTGCAACTTGTCCTCATGTTGTGCAAAATAAAAGAAAAGAGAACTTAGCTGATTGTAGTTCTAAAGAAGCAAGCCTGGAATGGGTGCACCTCACCCAGAAATGCTTGACGAATCCAGTAGACTGCGGACCATCCACCGGAAAACTGATATCGTCTGAAACGCACAATTGCTAACGAAAACATCTTGCACACTTGAACAAACATGAAATACCTCGGGGCTAGGGGAGTAAAACATATAAAGCACAGGAAAAGAAAGGTCGAAGAGATTTTTCAACTTAGGCTCACATAAAGATGGAAAACACATACATGAAATATTACAAAATAGTAGGCTAGGTGCAATTACATGTAAATGCAAACTACATGAAAAAAAAATCCTAAGAAAATAAAAGAGTGATGGTATATGGAAAGCCAACAGTAACCATACTCGAAAAAAAACGAGGTAGTATTACGGAAACCGACAGTTAACTACACTCAAGAAAAATAAAATAAAAGGAAAAATAGAAAAACAATGCAACTATATGAAATGCAACTAAATGAAATGCATTTATATGACATGCAAAAAAGAAAATAAAATAAAAGAAAGAAAACTAGCCCATTAATTGCAACATAGCATGCATATATAAAATAAACGTCTACCAAATAATGACAGGTTACGATAAACGACAGTGCTGTTCATTACATGCAGTGTAGACGCGCTTTAAGACTCGTCAAAAGGTGATAGCATTATGGAAACCAACAGTTAGCTATACTAAACAGATATAACGCATAAGGTTTCCGATGGTAGCAACGGAGACCAACAGTTACTACCCAAATGAGTTATAAAAATAAAAAGAAAGCACATAAGTCTCAAAGCTTACAGGATTCATCATAACAGTATGTAGCATACGGAAACCGACATTAGCTACTAACTAAAACACAAACAGTTATAGTATACGAGAACCGACAGTAACTATAACTTGCATAGATGAATCATGTATAAGGAATAAGATCAAGAAAAACCTGGACTACTGAACTGGCGTTCAGCACAACAGACGGGCGTTCACCTCAAAATACAGCTTTGGACGAGCGTTCAGCACAACAAACGCTCGTTTGACTTGAAAACCAACCGGACGGACGTTCAGAAAGCATAGACGCTCGTCTGGTCCTTTAAACCAGAACAGAGTCGAAAATATTTGAACGGACGAGCGTCCAATACTTTCAAACGCTCGTTTACCTGCAGCTAAAGAACTGGACGGGCGTCCAACAGAGCAGACGCTCGTCCAACAACAAGAATGCAAAGCAGGAACGCAGAAAATAACACAGCAAAACCCTAATATTCCAATTCTAAACACCAAGAACGAGGCAGCCACATCAAATTCAAGCACAGACGGTTAGATTAGGAAACAACTAAACATATAAACTTCACGTAAAACAAGTTGAGTAAAAAACTTTTGCACATTCTTAACCTAACGGTCATCGAAACACGGCAAAATAAAAACTCTCAACTTGGTATACGCTACTTTTATTAAAAACGAAAAATAAACGTAACAAAATCGAGAAATAACAAGATCAGATTCAACATGACACCTATTCCCCGGCAACGGCGCCACTTTTGTTGCGGAGGGATTTTGCATCACTAAACAAAAAGAGAATTTATAAACCCTAACCTAATTGCAAAACTAACTCCTAACCGGCCGAATACCGGGTTGTTGATAGTAGAGCGAGATAAGTAAGGGGTCGATCCACAGGGAATTGGGATGTTGAATCTAATTTCATTAACTCTCTCAATTGTTACTCAAAGAATGAATAAACAAAAGAAACGAAAGAACAAAACATAAAAACAGAAAAACATAAAAGAACAAACAAAATAAATCTAACCTAAGAAACATGGGAACAACCAAAGTACAAACCTAAGTGATTTCAATTCTAATTAATCCCATGATTCTAATTCAGTTTGTGGTTTCACCCTTTCACGAGACACAAATCCCTAATCTCTTAGTGAACTTATCTCTCAAGCTATGAAAGCCTACTTCCGTAGTGAATTCAATTATCTATCTCTCATCTTTCGAGTGTTGAGACTGATTTACCAAACAAAACTCGGGTGTAGATTCAATTAACTCTCGTTTTTAAAGAACCTAACAACCTAGGAATCTAACTCATTAACTTGTCATCATTAATGGCTAAAAAACCCTATCTTTCTATGGTGATCTAAGGTTTATGCAACTTTCGTATTATAAACATCAATCGTGAACTAATCTTTCGATTCTAATTCACATGGCATACAAATCGCATAGAAAAATACAAACTAAATCAAACGTCATGAAGAAAAACTGGAATTAAATTAATCACAAGAGAACTCACATAGTCTTGGATACAATGGTTGAAACACCATGGAAACGAAAAGAAAAGCTACATAATCTACTCCTAATCTAACCTCGGTTCACCCGAGCACAAGGCTCGGGTGACCGGCCTTCAAACTCTCAAGATGCGGCTGTGCTCTCTTTTAATGTGAAGAAAAATATTGATGCCCTTAGGGTTGGGGCGACGGCTGTTTAAATAGAAGATTAAGTCGGTTTAGGCAAAGGCGGCGGCGGACGCTCGTTTGAATACATGGACGCCCGTCCATTTGCCTTGGACGGAGAGTCAACGCTCGTTCAGCTTGCGTCTGGAGACTCTGAATGTAAAATCTCTTCTAGGACGCTCGTCCACTTCACCAAACGCCCGTCCACTATTGAACGCTCGTCTGCTTCAGACGGACGCTCGTCCATATTGACTTGAAATCGAATTTCTTGATTTTTCCATCTTTATCTTGATTTATTTCTTTCCTTATCTCTTTTATTCTTCCATACCTTTAATTGATCCTCTTCCATCTCGAATTTAGCCTTTTAGGATCATCTTTTCCATCATTAATTGGGTATCTACAAATATCAAAAACATACCAAAACGTAATAATTTCCAAAATAATATAAAAACATCAAATAAACATAAAAATCGATACGATTTCATATTTAATCATTAAAAACCTTATTTACTCAATATTTGACTATAAGGCCCGATATCTATGAAAATAATCCATATATGGGGGAAATTGATTCATAAAATATATATGAAAATCACTATAATTTGGCCCTAAACACTGTGCCCTGGACAATTTTGTGACACGGGTTACAAAGTCACTATTGACAAAGCCTACTGTATTGTCATGGGTGAAATAGGAGAATAAGTGGTACTAGCTGGAAGACGACAAAAAAACATGTATGTGGTAGATTGGACTACTGCTGATGTTCCTAAAACATGCCTTATTGTGCATACAAAGTCAAAATTGAATTGGTTGTGGCACAATAATAAGTTGAATCATCTAAGCTTTGATAATATCAATAAGTTGGTGAAGATGAAGTTGGTGATTGGTTTACCTGAAATCACATATAAGAAAGATGGAAATGTGATGCCTGTCAGCAAGGTAAACAAACAAATTCAAGCTTCAATTCAAAGACTACGCAATCAACCAAGAGAGTGTTACAACTGATGCATATGGATCTATTTGGCCTTATAATACCAACAAGCATAATAGGGAAGAAATACACTCTAGTAGTTGTGGATGATTATTCAAGATATACTTGGGTGATTTCATGAACAAGAAAAGTGAAACACTTCAAAAGATGTCTAACTTTTGAAGAGATTGCAAATGAGAAAAGTGTGACAGTAGTAAAAATCAGATCAGACAAAGGTACAGAGTTGCTAAACAAAGTCATAAGAGAAGATTGTGAACAAAATGGTTTGCTGCATCAATTAGTAGTTGTTGGAACACCTCACTTGAATGGTGTTGCTGAGAGAAGAAACAAGACTTTAAAGGAAGCCGGGAGGACTATGATCTGTGAAGCATTGTTACCTGAAAAGTATTGGGCTGAAGCAATCAATACAGCATGCTACACACAGAATAGAACCTCAGTGAACAAAAATCTTATGAAGATACCTTATGAAATTTGGAATAGTTAAAAGTCAAACATATCCTACTTCCATCCATTTAGGAGTAAGTGCTTTATCTTAAATCATAAAGAGCAACTGAAGACTTTCCAACCAAAATCAGATGAAGGAATATTTTTGGGATATTCTTCAGTCGGCAAGTCTTTTAGAGTGCTGAACAAAAGGACACAAAAACATGAAGAATCAATACATGTTGTGTTTGATTAACCAAACTTCACTAGAATATAGGATGAAGAAGTTTCAGAACCTACTGTAAATCAAAAGTCACTGATCCTGAATATGTTGATGCTCAAAAGAAAATGAATGACTTAAAGGTCTCTGATTCTAAAATTGAAGAAGCCCCTGCTGAAGGACCTGCTAGTAATAGTACTGATACAACAACAGATACAGCTCAAGGATCTGTTGATCCCCCTACTGAACCAACAGCAGACCCTATTAAGATTAGGTTCCTGTAAATCAAGCAAACCAAGACTTACAATGGTTGAAAGATCACCCTGCTGAACAAGTAATTGGTGATATACAGCAAGGTGTAAGGACAAGAAGACAAATAGAAGCCATGTTTACATGCTTTCTGTCTCAAATGGAACCTAAAGTTGTTGAAGAAGCAATTTCGTATCCTGATTGGATAATTTCTATGCAAGAAGAACTCAATGAGTTTGAAATAAATCAAGTTTGAAAACTAGTTGAGAGGCCTGATCATGCAAATGTTATTGGTACAAAATAGGTATACAAAAACAAACTTGATGAATCCGGTACCATTGTTAAAAACAAGGCCAGACTAGTGGCAAAAGGCTATTCAGAAGCTGAAGGAATAGACTTTGATGAAACATATGCCCCAGTTGCAAGATTGGAAGCTATAAGACTGTTTTTGGTATATGTTGCATATAAAAACTTCAAGGTTTGCCTGATTTATGTCAAAAGTGCATTTTTGAATGGCATTCTGGCAGAAGAGGTTTATGTTCGGCAACCTCCTGGTTTTGAAGTTAAAGATCAAGAAGATAAAGTGTATAGACTCAACAAAGCACTTTATGGTCTAAAGCAAGCACCAAGAGCTTAGTATGAGACTCTATCTCAATTCTTGGTGAACAATGGTTTTACCAAACAAACCATTGACAAGACTCTTTTCAGAATCAAGGAAGGTGACAGCACCCTACTGGTGCAAATCAATATGGATGACGTAATATTTGGTTCTGAAAATGAAGTTTTATGTGAGAAGTTTGCTAATCTCATGAAAAGCAAGTTTTAAATGAGTATGATGGGAGAAATAAACTACTTTTTGGGATTACAAGTCAAGAAAATGCAAGATGGAATCTTCATTCATAAAACAAAATACACCAAGGAGCTTATGAAGAAGTTTGGTATGAAAATAGCACCAAAGTATCAACTCCTATGGGAACAAGCTTCAGGTTGGATGAAGATAAAGAAGGTAAATATGTTGATCAAACTTATACGAAGGATGATAGGAAGTCTGATGCACATCACAGCCAGCAGACCTGATATATCCTTTGTAGTAGGTGTTTGTGCAAGATTTCAATCTAAACCTAAGGATAGTCACTTAGCTACAGTAAAAGGATTCTCAAGTATCTTATACAAACCTTAGGAGTAGGGATTTGGTTCAAAAGATGGAGTTTCAAGGTTATATCATACTCAGATTCTGATTATAATAGGTGCAAGATTGATAGATAAAGCACCACAGGAACTTGTCAGTTGATGGAAATAGACTTGTTTCCTGGTTAAGCAAGAAGCAAAATTCTATATCAACTTCCACTACTGAAGCTGAATACATTGCTGTTGGAAGCTGCTGTGCACATGTATAATGGTTGAGACAGCAATTAAGGGATTATGGGATTGAAGAAAGAGAACCATAATGTGTGACAATACAAGTGCAATTGCAATCATAGTAAATCTTGTTTTTCACTCAAGCACCAAACACATTGATGTAAGACATCATTTTATACGAGATCATGTTGAAAAGAAAGATGTAGTGGTTCTCTACATTCCTACTGAAGATCAACTTGCTGATATCTTTACAAAGCCTTTGGATAATGAGAGGTTGCTAAGTTAAGAACTAACTTGGCATCATCAAGGTTGACTGACCTGCTAATAGGTCAGCAGAGTACTGGAATTCATCTAGGGGACTAGTCTTTGTCATGCTGGGTGTGCTCACTAGGCAGATTAGTCATTGGAATCAACAATTCCTAAATGCTCTTATAGTTTGGACAATTGAGTAAATGAAGTTGCCAAGGGGGTTGGTCTTTGCCATGTTGGGTGAGCTCATTTGGCAGATCAGTCATTGGTATTAAACTTCATCTTGATTATCAGTTGCACAAAACTATGTTGTATAAAGATCAGCTGTGCATTTTATGTATCAGCAGGCTGCTGAACCTACCAACGTTTATCACCAGAGTATACCAACCAGACCTTGCTGAAAGATCAAGTTTGCTGAAGATGTTATGTTGCTGATAAGTGTTAGATGTAATATCACCGGATGGATCAAGATCCACCCGATTACGCAGCGGAATAGTATAAATCTAGATCTAGTCAACCAAAATACATAAAATAATAGATCTAAACCTACGAGGGGGTTTAGATTAATTACCGGTTTATTGTGAATAAACACCAAGAACAATCTTCAATCCGAGCTATATGAGAGCCTAGTTGAGAAGCCAAAGTCTTCCAACGTGTGTCTCCAAGCACCACCAGGTGGATGGTGTTTCAAGCCACCGGACCTCCTCGATATGCTACCTTAGAAAAACCCGAAGTTTTTCTAAAACTCAAACCCTAAGCAAAAAAGCCGAAAAATCTAAGCTATTTTGCTCCCAATATTTCGAAATTAATGTGTCTAATTTGGCTTGGGAGAACTCTCTTTATATAGGAGAGTAATCCTTGTGATTTAATAATTAAGAGATAATTATTAGATTAATCATTACTCCAAATAAAAGATAAATAAAATAATTATCCCAAACAAATTTGGATAAATCATATTATTATCTAATATTCCATGAATTATCAATTAACAAATAAAAGATAAATCACACATTAAATAATTATCCAAGAAAACTAATTCCTTAATAATCACTTAATACAGAATGTGCCCCGCCCTTAGTAAATAAAGTCCATGAGCATTTTTTGACACATTGGGCCGAGTCCACAAAAAATTTATTTTCCATTTATTTAATTATCTAGTCCAACTGAACAATTAATCCACATATCAATTAAATAGTCAAATCCAACTATTTAATTATAATTGAGGTGAAATGACGAAAAAACATATATGCTATATTAGGAGCCACGTCTGGGACCATGGACCCATATTCAGTAGCTACAATAAATCAAATAAAATTATTCGTCAGACCGAACAATAATAATCTATTAATTCCGGGATTACACCACCATAAACCCGAAACTGAACTCTACCGAATATAGATAACTTATACTCAACTATGAGTTGATAAGCGTCCACTGATATAATCATTACATACATATAAATCCTCCATAGAGTGTTCATTTCGATTCGGGATATCTCCGTAAACCCTTCTCGAAGCATATTATCCTTATTTACCATTAACCCCTAGTGATCAATTAGTTCATAACTAATATAATATGAACTGGGCCCATCGATCAGTTTCTAGGGTCAACAAATAAGGGAACTGTCTGTCTACTTCCCGAGGGAAGGAATGGATTCCATATATGTGATAGCATAGACTACTCACTCATCCTAGAATAGAGCCAACGAGAAGTTTTGGACCACATACTGCGAAGTGATCCTTACTAACACATCAAACCCTATCCTAGTCTAAGTAGTCGTCTGTGATCACCTTAGGATTGAGATTAATCCATATATGATCATCTTGTGATTCGATAGGACTTCTCGATTACGGAATTATATCGAGAACTCAAATCAAATCGGTCCAGCCCTATATGATTATCATCATATATAAATGCCCCACTAGGTACCCTATTACCGACAGTCCGGATAAGAATGTCACACAAAAAGTGTTATGGACGCATTATTAGCAAATTAATCATGAGACCCGTACTCAGATTAATAAACGCTATGGACTAAGTTAATTTTTAGTACATCTCACTAACTCAATCCTCTTGTGTATAGCCATATACTGAGTTATGTGATTACATAAACGAGGTACTTAGGGTTTTCAGTAGTGTCTCAATTATAAGCATACATGCATATAATAAGATGAATTATTAATTATGTCCTAAAACAATTAGATAATTGTCTTTCGGGCACTACACCTAACAATCTCCCACTTGCACGAAAGGCAAATGAGATTAATTGTTTTAGAGCACACCCTTTATATCTATATCTACAATATTCTCCCACTTTCTCAAAACAAGTGAGACATATCCCCAAGATTCATACCCTCCAAGCGCATCTTAGTAATTCACATTTCCAAGTACGACCGGAGTATGCCGCCGTAGGGTAGGTCAGTGACCCGGCGTGTACTTAAAACTGAATTCCATGTGACTTGGTACACTGATCAGGTAGGTTGGCGGCTTGAGTCAATCTTTGGGATCGAAACGTTGCCTTTCCATTTAATCAGGTAGTACGATTTCTATATGCCTTTGATTCAACACTGAGGACGAGATCGACTTTAACGATCATCCTTAATCTGACCTAAAGTCAGAATTAGTTTCATCAGTTATATTCTAGTTTGCACCTGAATATACTAGCATATTATTCCTCATTCTCCCGAAGATACTTGAGGATTCACTAAACATCCAATTTTGTATTCATCCTCAGGTTTAGATAACCATTCCTGAGAGGTAGGGTAGACTACATCGTTGAATGTTGCATAAATGCAAGAATATCTTAACCAGGTGAATGGATGGGATTGCCAATGATCGATTCTCACGAATTTGAGCGAATCAAATCCTTTAGAATGAGTCCCAATGGCATGTCAGACTCTGACTTCAGATAACACACCCATGTTGCTTCCAACTGTTTCAGTGTTACCATTCACAAACACTAATCTACATACTACTATACTAATATTGATGTCCAGTCTACGAAAGACTTATCAACATTCTGGTCAAGTCCACATATTAAAATATATGACTTTGAAATGACCTAGAGGTTTGCTTTAATCCCCAAAGGATATAAGCTATGGCAGGCATCCTGCCAAAGGTTCTATCTGAATAAATTAAGATACCGTTAGTCTGGCAAAAAGGTCTTAGGGAATCACCCCTATTTTCTGTTTTGTAACGAATCCGTTATTTGTTCTTAGCTAAAACCCTTCTTTTGAATGAATTCAGATTCCGTTGTTCGGCAAGGAAGTCTTAGGGAATCACCCCTATTTCCCGCTTTTAGACGAAATCAAGCAAGACTGAGTGGTAAGAGAGATCACGGTCTGGTTAACTCTCTACCTTTAAAGGGAATCACCCCTAAATTACATAGCTTTGTGGTGAGAGTTAAACTTTCTTATTCATTCGACTCTTCTCCGTGTAGTTCCAATTACTCCCACTGGGCTTGAGATACTCAGGTGGTTCTATAAGAGTTTCAATAGAACTGGAGTATCAAACTCAATTCACAGGGTTTTGGCTTTTAAACCAACCTCTATGATCATGATCCTACATAGCCCACAAAGGACTACAGGTCATCAAACTACCCTATAAACCGTAAGGTCCTGCAATGGGTAATGGATAAACCATACTCCCACTACGTTCGGGGTGGATCGATATACTGATCTAGTTTAGTAGTTTTTATAAGTGTTATCACCAACTGCCGGTGTTGGATGTGGACTGAATAAATCAGTTAGTAACATTTTGAGTACAAATACTTCAAGATCCAAGGTTGTTATTTATAGACTCTATCAGACCGAGTTTGACAGTATAACCGTCATTATCTGATTTTACGAGTTTTATAACCAACCTTTACTCAATGCATTAAGATATTTCATGACATGAACGTGTACGCAAAATTTCCATTCCTACCTTCAAGCACTAAATGCTATATGTCTATATTCACGGAAGTGTGGTGAACCGAATTCAATCCTTATCCATAAATGCGTATGTATCTTTTAGGTAGACTTCTCGGTTTTTCATTACAACGTTATTTTGCAACCAATATCTTAAATGAGTTCCGCAGCGTATCGTAGCACATCAATAACTATATAAGGCAAATTTATGGTGTATCCCTTAGTGAAAACATTTCACCGGGAGGCAGGCCGAGCATCAGTCCCGAAGACTATGCAATAGCCTATTTCTGAGTATGGAATACTCTATCTCTGGTGAAATCAGAGATTTCCTCCAAATACTTTGGATAAACTTACCGGAGTTTCGAGTAGTTATCAGACAATATGTCACTACTCAGAAGCTCCCACTAGTTTGTATTTTTCATATGACCCCGAAGGTCGATATGAACATGCAATGTAACTTCTTTAAATCTATTACCATTTTCCCGATTGAAAGGAAACTTAGGCATCGTTCCTTTGAGACAGTGTTCCTTTGACTGGGAGATAGGAATCACCCTAAGACAGTCTTTAGATCTTGTCTTTAGGGAATATGCACTAATTAATAGAATAGAAAGAAGCATTTATCGAAATACGGAAACCATTTGCATTTATATAGTTTAAGATGTGTTACATATACATATTCAACATTTCTTAGTGGTTCTAACTTTATCAAACAAAAGTCTGAGTCTTGGATTCGTGCTCCGAATGTTATATTTATCGTCAATAAGACAAACAAATTATCCTATTGAAAATGAATACATTCATTCCAACGAATCCGAGAACAGAAAATGAATTTTCTGTGATACTCACGAATTGAATCCGAGATTCATTTCCTTATATCACACCCACTAGTCTATCTGAAATAACTGCCTGTTGTCTATTTTATTTATCGTTTAATGCAAAGCTACCTAGTTCTTCCAAAGAACTTTAGCTTTCGAGAAAATTACTAAGGATGCATTGGTCAGTGATCCGAAATCACTTTCCTTATCCTCTAATTTCCAATTTATTAATTTTCCGGTTTAGCCTTAAAACTACTTAGTTTAGATGACTAACACGTATAAACATTTTTTCCCATTCTTGACTTTCGTTAGATGGAAACAGTCTTGAACTAGCAGTTCATTTGAGTAGACACTACTCTTGAACTGTGGGATGTTCAGTGTAATTGCTTGGACTATCGATTTTTCTAATCGACAAATCATAAGACCAAAGCTCCCACTAGTTTATCGGTTCCAATACCGTCTAACTAGCAACCCTTTGTATTTATGAGTTTTCAAAGATTAGAAAATCACTCAGAACTAAGATCCCACTAGTTTATCAGTTCCAAATACTGTCTAACTAACAATGCTTTATTCTTGTTTTTCCAATAAATGGAGAAACACCTGTGCAGTCTATTACACATTTCTAATGATTCAGAAAAACAACAAATCATAAGACTAAGGCTCTCACTAGTTTTTCGGTTCCAAATACCGTCTAACTAGCAATGCCTTATGTATATGATTTTCCAATTTTTCAATTAGAAATATTTGCCGTGTAAATACACCTTTTAAAATTCACTAAATGAATTTATCTGATAGCCCTATATCATCTTTTGTAAACTAAGTATGGTCGTCCCTCGTTCAACACGCGTGACACCCGTGACATACCTATACTATGTCACTTAAGTTTTTAAAGGCTCAAGAGAAAATCTTTTCCGAAAATTAACTGCATTTGTTGATAATTCACAACGTACTTGTTACTTTCCACATTTTTAATGAAGTCCTATTACTAACATTTTAGAAGCCTGGAGATTAAAGTTGTAAATAAACATGACAGAAAGTTAAATTCAAAATTAAAATTTAACTACTAGATTTTTATTTTAGGAATTATAAACTAAAAAAAATTATCCTACCATTCCAAGGATTTAAACTCGCATCTCAGTGCCGCCGTAGGGTAGATCAAAGAGGTGACGGTTAAACTGAGACAATTTCTCTCAATGATTAAGCTTCGAGAATCGAACATCTCATGAGAATCAGACATCCCGGACCTTAATGTATCTAGTGCTAAATGAGAATCGGTCACATCCCGGACCTTAATCATCGATTACCTTCCTTTTTCTAGCCTAGATATTTCGAAAATATCCATAAAGAGTGTGACCTACTATATCGTCGATCTCAAAGTACGCCCCGAGTATGCCGCCGAGGACCTCCGTCGAGTTGACTAGACATTTATGTCTCACACTTATATGGGGGTGGGCATTCACTTACTTTACCGATGTGGGACTTTACACTTAATCATCGATTACCTTCCTTTTTCTAGATATTTCGAAAAAATCCCCTACTATATCGACTCAAAGTACGCCCCGAGTACCCAAAATCCTATCCTTTCGGAGACCAAGCCTTGAATTTTGATAGGGGTGAACACCATCCGTAGGGGGCCGAAATCGAAGCGGCTCGAGGCATCACCCTTCTCTCATGAGCTTGCATCTATAGTAGAGGCCGTGGGGTTGGTTGTCGCCTTCCCCGCTCCCACTCAATAATTTGAAAAAAAAGTGGTAGGTTTACAAATTACGGTTTCGGTCTTGGCAATAAGAAACAATAAATTAAAGTACTCCGAACAGGGTCAGTTATGTAGGCAAGCCTACGCTTTCTTATTCGTTGGAACATATGTGACAGTTCAGACTGATCCAGCAAGAGAAGCCCCGTTTAGCCCGAAGGCTTATCGGCTATGCTAAGTCTTGTCGAACCACTGTAACGTACATCATACGCGGAGGGGGAGTCAGTCGACCCGTAGCTCAGTTGAACTCGCCCAACCATGGTTAGACCATTTCCGAACCCATGTACTAAGATTTTCCGATTTCTATGTTGTCAACAAAAGCGTAATCTTGTTTCTCTTTAAGGTGGCTTCATCGATAAGCCATCACCGAAAACTCAACGATTTATCCAAGTGGGATTCACCGAGAATCCATCACTAAAATCGTAACGATTGACAAAACCCGGTTCCTCGGTTTTAATAATTAGTTACTTAATTAATTAACTACCACATATTAATTAAAAAAGCTTTTAACTAATTATACGAGTTATACATGCCTAATTTATTCCAAATAAACTAGCTACATGTATGCATTGGAGTGGAATCATGATATGATGCATGTCATGGCAATTTTCCGGTTTCCATCACATAATTTCGATCATACACGAAAAAATAAACGGAAAAATTAAACACCGAGATGGACCGTTGGTACCCCCGACTAACCTATTTTCTAAGGAAAAGTAAAACTAATTCTAAGTCTTCAAATCTCGATCTTGATCTTGAAACTTCCGGATCTCGAACCTTTGATCTTGACACGAACCACGAACGACGAGGAGAGGAGGCCGTAATATACCAATATATTTAAAATATTGAAAAATTAGTTTATAGTCCACTTTTTCCTCCTTAATTAAGTGTTAATCCAGCCTCAATTTTTTAGTTGCATTAAGGACAAATAAATTCCACCGGACGAATATACCCCTATTTGATACAACTGTCAAACACACACCTGAAACTCTTCCAAGCTTGGTCTTCCATGGACCCGTTTCAATAGCCCCATTTCCTGTAATTGAGCAGAAGTGATGGAAGTTCCGGCATCTCCGCTGCCGGAGAAACATCTCCGGCACCTGCGAGGTGTGTTTTTAGATATTCCCAACACAAATGAAACGTATCCCAGACGACGCTTCTATAGATGATCCTATTGAAGTTGAGAGCATGACATTAGAACCAATTGTTAGAGGTTTTATTTCTGATTGGGATGCCATGGAAGTTTTGCTGCACCATACTCTTTACACAGGAATTGGGTGGGAATTGGCAATGAAGATCAAATTTTGTTTACGGATCCACTGTGCACTCCAAAGGTGTCCCATTTTCTCTCCAATTGTATCTATGAATTTCTTTAGCATGTGTGATTTTTTATTTTTTTTGTTCAATATATGTATGCTTTGTTTCTTGGGTAGCACTAACAGTCTATGGTGTAATGAATTATTTCAGTCATCCATTTTTATCTCCTAGCACCTGCTGCTCTTATGATTAATTCAGATAGTAGATATATTAAACAATATATATGTAAATTTTAGTTTTACTTTCGTTTCGCATTTCTTAACCTTCCATTAGCATTTAGAAGGCATTTCTAGGATTATTATCCCTTCATAACAACTGTGCTGATAATGATAACACGATACATGAAGATAGCACTCATCATGATGTATGAGGCATCTAAGGAAGCAAAAAAATGCCTCCCAAATGAAAACGAGGAGGTTAACCAGGAAACTATCATACCTCCAAACAGATTTGAAGTAGCGGCTGAGGAATTCAATTTCATGGTATTGTGAAATTGAATCATTTTTGTTTAGCAACCATGATAAACTAGTTCATCACTGGAAAATGGTTGATTAATTTGAGCTATTTTTTCCTTGCTGTTGAAGGGGAAGATGAATTAAGCCTTAAATGAGCGAGATATGTGTGCCTTGAAGTAGTCACTTGAATTAAGCCTTATATGAGCCTGATGTTGTTTACTGATACTGATACTGATACTGTTTACTGATATTGTGTGCCTTATATGATACTGTTAATGATATTGTATGGCTTATATGAGTCTTATATGAGCCAGATATGATATTAAATACAAGGGCTGAAATTCGGTGTACGTATCTTTGTGCTTGGTCGTGTGAAATTAATTCTTGTAAGTCAGCTTTTGCACTCCCAATATCACATTGTACTTGCACTTAATATTTTGCTGAAATAATAGTGCACATAACCTCGCTCTATTTTCTCGCGTTTTATTGGCGATTTTGTGATACTTCGATACGATACTTCGATACGATACCGATTGATACTACGATACCTTGTGTTCCTTAATGTAATAGATATGCCTAGTTCATAGGCTTACTATGTGCCTTGGTGTGTTGAGGTTTTTGATCTACATTGTATCATCATGTAATAGATAGGCCTAGTTCATTGGCTTACTGAACTTGTAATTCATCACCTTGTGAATTCCGGGCATGATAATTTAGTTCTTTGAACTTGAATATCCTTCTTATAATTTGGCTGATAGTTCAGACTTTTTTAGACTTGTATTGTTCTTCTATGTATTACCTTTTAGTCTGATGTACCTATTGTACTAAATCTATAGTCTGTTGTATTGATCTTCTATGTATTACCTTTTAGTCGATGTACTTTTTAGGCTTAATTCAAGTGATTAACTACGAACTCGCATGTTATAAACACCACACCTTAATTAAGTTAATCTATGCTATTCCTTTTATCAATCAAAACCAAGTAAACTTGACATAGGCTTAATAGTTAATCACTTGAATTAAGCCTTAAATGAGCCTTATATGAGCCAGCTATGTGTGCCTTGAAGTAGTCACTTGAATTAAGCTTTAAATGAGCCTGATACTGATACTGATACTACTGATACTGATACTGATACTGTTATTGTGTTAGTGTAAATGCTGCGATTAAATTCGGCTTTCAAATACTACGTCGAAAAGGTATCAAACGCGGTCTCAAAATGAAGATAAAAAAAATATGAACTTTGGTGAAACAATTTTGATGATCGGTGTTCTAAATCAAAAGTTACGGTCGTTTATAAGAAAAAGCGCTTTAGTTAATACAAATATTTTTTCGTCTTTCAAAATATACGTCGGAAGGGTATCGTATTTGGGCTCAAATTGAAGAGCAAAAAAAAACATGAATTTTGGTGAAAAAATTTCGATGATCGGGGTTGTAAATCAAAAGTTACGGATGTTTGAAAAAAAAAAACGGAAACAAACAGATCAAACTGATCAATGTACTCATGTATCATGTAGATGAGGACGCGCGCGAGAGTTATTTTTGTCCTTTTTGCAACTAAAAAAATATGTGTGTCCTATTTATTTATTTCGTGCCAAAAAGAGGACTTTTGGCTCTTTATCTCTTAAAATATATCTATATTAATAATTGTTTTAAAAAAAAACTTTCCTTTTTTTTTGTATTATAACAGGCCTTCGGCCAAAATTAATAAAATAAAATTTTTTTTTCTTTCCCACGGCCAGAATTATTATTATTATTTTTTAATACAATCAGCCCTAGCTGCATGCAAAAGGAAAAAACATGCAACTATGAAAACTTGTTGCCGCAACGTTTTTTAAAAAAAAACGTGTGCTGCCTTTTTTTTTTTTTCATTCACCTAATGGTTCCAAGAAAAAAAAAAAAAAACAGGCTGCAGCTACACCCAAAAAAAAATTTGCCGTGACATTGAAAAATAAAAACAACAATCGGCCTCCTCCCATTTTACCTTCTTGATTATCTTCAACACCATGATCTTCGTTGTCTCGAATCCGGATCAAAATTAAAAAACAAAAGGTACTACCTTTTTACAATTTTCGCATGACTTGAAAATAAATTACACATCCTATGCTCAATTGATACTAATCAAAAGAGCTACAAAATAGATCTACGGGTATACAATACCAACCCCAATCCATCTCTTCAACCACGACATTCATAAGCATACATTATCATATTTTCGATTTTAAAAAAATCAAAACGAAAAGAAGCAATCTACACATGCTATTCCACTCCTTAGATCTAAAATTTAAATACTTTGATTGCTAGATCAAAGGCTCCGATATCACTTGTATTGTGTAATATCACCGGATGGATCAAGATCCACCCGATTACGCAGCGGAATAGTATTGATCTAGATCTAGTCAACCAAAATACATAAAATAATAGATCTAAACCTACGAGGGGTTTAGATTGCTTACCGGTTTATTATGAATAAACACCAAGAACAATCTTCAATCCGAGCTATATGAGAGCCTAGTTGAGAAGCCAAAGTCTTCCAACGTGTGTCTCCAAGCAACACCAGGTGGATGGTGTTTCAAGCCGCCGGACCTCCTCGATATGCTACCTTAGAAAAACCCGAAGTTTTTCTAAAACTCAAACCCTGAGCAAAATAGCCAAAAAATCTAAGCTATTTTGCTCCCAATATTTCGAAATTAATGTGTCTAATTTGGCTTGGGAGAACTCTCTTTATATAGGAGAGTAATCCTTATCCTCCAAGGATTTAATAATTAAGAGATAATTATTAGATTAATCCTTATTCCAAATAAAAGATAAATAAAATAATTATCCCAAACAAATTAGGATAATCATATTATTATCTAATATTCCATGAATTATCAATTAACAAATAAAAGATAAATCACACATTAAATAATTATCCAAGAAAACTAATTCCTTAATAATCACTTAATACAAAATGCGCCCCACCCTTAGTAAATAAAGTCCATGCGCAATTTTTGACATATTGGGCCGAGTCCATGAAAAATTTCTTTTCCATGTATTTAATTATCTAGTCCAACTGAACAATTAATCCACATATCAATTAAATAGTCCAATCCAACTATTTAATTATAATTGAGGTGAAACGACGAGAAAACATATATGCTATATTAGGAGCCACGTCGGGGACCATGGACCCATATTCAGTAGCTACAATAAATTGAATAAAATTATTCGTCAGACCGAACAATAATATTCAATCTATTAATTCCGGGATTACACCACCATAAACCCGAAACTGAACTCTGCCGAATATAGATAACTTATACTCAAATATGAGTTGATAAGAGTCCACTGATATAATCATTACATACGGATAAATCCACCATAGACTGTTCATTTCGATTCGGGATATCTCCATAAACCCTTCTCGAAGCATATTATCCTTATTTACCATTAACCCCCTAGTGATCAATTAGTTAATAACTAATATAATATGAACTGGGCCCATTGATCAGTTTATAGGGTCAACAAATAAGGGAACTGTATGTCTTTCTCCCGAGGGAAGGAATGAATTCCATATCTGTGATAGGACAGACTACTCACTCATCCTTGAATAGAGCCAACGAGAAGTGTTGGACCACATATTGCGAAGTGATCCTTACTAACACATCAAACACTACCCTAGTCTAAGCAGTCGTCTGTGATCACCTCCGGACTGAGATTAATCCATATATGATCATCTTGTGAATCGATAGGACTTCTCGATTACGGAATTATGTCGAGAACTCTAATCAATTCGGTCCAGCCCTCTATGATTATCATCATATATTGTTGAGGGTGATTTTATACGTTTTATAAGGATATATTTTATGTCAATATTCCCCATATCTTATGATTTTCATAGATTTTGAGCTATATATGTAAATATTGAGTAAATGGTGTTTTTAATAGTAAAATATGAAAACGTATCGATTTATATGCTTTATTTGATGATTTTATGTTGTTTTGGAATCGTGTTACGTTTTGGTATGTTTTTCGATGTGTGTAGATACATATCTTTGATTTGGAAGAGGCTAAAGTCGAATTTGAAGTGTTGATGAAGAGATAGAGATGAAACAAGATGGATAAAGATGGAAGAATCAAGATAATTATCAAGGAATCGAAGTCCAGCAAAGCTGGACGAGCGTTCATCTGAGCCAGACGAGCGTCCAAGACTGAACGGGCATTTGATGAAGTGAACTGGCGTCCATGGAGTCGAAACTAATACAGATAGTTCAGACGTTGGCTAAACTAGCGTCCAGTATCCGTCCAAGCATTCCGGACGAGCGTCCGACATAGCAAACGGGCGTCCACCGCCGTTTTTGCTGAAACCGACTTAAGTTACTGTAGCAGCCGCCTCTGTTTTCTATTTAAAGAGCAGCAGCCCCAAACCCTAAAATATACACAATATTTCTTCACATCAAAAGAGAGGCCAGCAGCCGCATCTTGAGAGTTTGAAGGCCGATCACCCGAGCCTTGTGCTCGGGTGAACCGATGTTAGATTAGGAGTAGATTAGATGTTTGCTTTTCGTTTCCATGGATCAATCCTTGTTCAAAACTATGTGAGTTCTTTTTGATTAATTCAATTCCAGTTTTTCTTCATGATTGTTGATTTATTTTGTATCTTTCTTTGTGCTTATGAGGCCATGAGAATAGATTGAAAGATCTGTTTTCTATTGATGTTTATAATACGGAAGTTGCATAAACCTTAGATCATCGTAGAAAGATAGGGTTTTTAGCCGTTGATTATGTGACAAATTAATTGGTTAGATTCCTAGGTTGTTAGATTCGATTATACGAGAGTAACTTGAATCTACACCGAGTTTTGTTTGGTAAATCGATCTCAACATTCGGAAGATGAGAGATAGATAATTGAATTCGCTACGAAAGTAGGAGTTCATAGCTTGAGAGATAAGTTCACTAAGAGATTAGGGATTTGTGTCTCGTGAAAGTGTGAAACCACAAACTGAATTAAAATCATGAGATAACTAGAATTGAGATCACTAGGCTTGTTCAATGTTTGACCCCATGTCTTTAGGTTAGATTGTTTGTTTTTGTTTCTTTAGTTTAGATTGTTTTTATGTTTCTTAGGTAAGATTTATCTTGATTGTTCTTTTCTGTTTTTATGTTTTGTTCTTTCGTTTCTTTTGTTTATTCGTTCTTTGAGTAACAATTGGTAGGATTAGTGAAATTAGATTCAACATCCCAATTCCCTGTGGATCGACCCTGTACTTACCCTACTATGCTATCAACTACCCGATATTTGGTCGGTTAGGAGTTAGTTTGCATGTTAAGTATAGGTTTATAAATTTTCTTTTGTTTTTATGATGCAAAATCCTCCCAACAAAAGTGGCGCCGTTGCCGGGGAATAGGTGTCATGTTGAATCTAGTCTTGTTAGTTCTCGATTTTGTTACGTTTATTTTTCGATTTTAATAAAAGTAGCGTATACCAAGTTGAGAGTTTTTATTTTGCCGTGTTTCGATGACCGCTAGGTTAAGAATGTGCAAAATTTTTTTACTCAACTTGTTTTACGTGAAGTTTCTATGTTTAGTTGTTTCCTAATCTAACCGTCTGTGCTTGAATTTGATGTGGCTGCCTCGTTCTTGGTGTTTAGAATTGGAATATTAGGGTTTTGCTGTGTTATTTTCTACGTTCCTACTTTGCATTCTTGTTGTTGGACGAGCGTCTGCTCTGTTGGACGCCCGTCCAGTTCTTTAGCTGCAGGTACACGAGCGTTTGAAAGTATTGGACGTTCGTCCGTTCAAATATTTTCGACTCTGTTCTGATTTGAAGGACCAGACGAGCGTCCATACTTTCTGAACGCCCGTCCGGTTGGTTCTCAAGTCAACCGAGCGTTTGTTTGGCTGAACGCTCGTCCGGAGCTGCAAATTTTCAGAGAACGTTCGTCTGATCAAATGAACGCCAGTCCAGGTTCTGATTTTCTTGATTTTATGTTTAATGCTTTTATCTGATATGGATTTTTTTTTCATTCGAGCTTCTGTGGCTAATTGATGTGTACATAGATGTCCTGAACTTATATGTTTTTACCTTTCCATCTATGAATCCATGTTAGATAATTGATCAATTCCTTATATATGATTCATCTAGGCATGTTATAGTTACTGTCGGTTCTCGTATGCTATAACTGGTCTTATTGTTATTTAGTAGCTAATGTCGGTTTCCGTATGCTACACACCGCTGTGATGAATCTTTTAAGCTTTGAGACTTATGTGCTTCCGTGTTATTTTTATAACTCATTTGGGTAGTAACTGTCGGTTTTCCGTTGCTACGATGGAAACCTTATGAGTTATATCTGTTTAGTATAGCTAACTGTTGGTTTCCATAATGCTATCACCTTTGACGAGTCTTAAAGCGCGTCTACACTGCATGTAATGAACAGCACTGTCGTTTATCGTAAACTGTCATTATTTGGTAGACGTTTATTTTATACATGTCGTGTTGCTAATGAGTGGGCTAGTTTTCTTTCTTTTATTTTCTTTTATTTTTGCATATCACTTAGATGCATATCATTTAGCTGCATATCATCTAGTTGCATTGTTTTTCTATTTTTCTTTTATTTTTCTTGAGTGTAGTTAACTGTCGGTTTCCGTAATACTACCTCGTTTTTTTTTAGTTTCTGCATAGGCCGTAGTCACTGTAGAGTTGTCAGGGGTCAACTTGCTCAGCCTGAGCCTGTCAGAATTTATTTTTATTTATTTTATTTTTAGGATTGCATATCATGTAGGCTGCATTCTAGTATATTTTCATGTAGTTGCACCTAGCCTACTATTTTGTAATGTTCCATGTATATGTTCCATCTTTCTATGAGCTTAATCTGAAGAATCTCTATAACCTCTTTTCCATGTGTTTTACATGTATAATCCTTTTTCCCCGTAGACTCTTTTTGCACTAATCAAGTCTGCAGGATACTTTCTATAGCTATTGTGCACTTTAAAGATGTATTCAGTTGTCCTGTGATGCTCCACAGTCTCCTGAGCTATGCAAGCAATCCTGGTTCTTGTTGGTTCCTCCAGAATTGCCAGCATCCAATTAGCTAAGTTCTCTATTTGTATTATTTCTGTACAACTTGAGGACAAGTTGCAATCTAAGTGTGGGGGAAGGGATAGATGATTTATGTGCCTAATTTCGTTTGCTCATATTTTTAGTATTTCTATGAAAAGTGCTTAATTTTCAAATTTTTTGTAATATCCCGAGTAGACAAAGGCATATCTTTGCTTGAGTTTATATCATTTTTGCTATATTCTGTATATTTAGTAATTTTAGTTGTTTCACCCGACACTCTTTTTCACATGCCATAGTAAATGATGAGCTAAATGTTGAAAGCCTACCCCATTTTAGTTGGAGATTTTTGATGATTATAGCATGTTTCTTTGCTTATGTACAATTCTTGAAAAGTTTAGTAGTTTGTATTCTAGGATTAAAGTATGACATACCGTGAATATCCGTAAGTTTGAATGTGATAGGTGAGACGTGATTAAGTCTTTGCAATAGTAATAAATTGTTTACTTGAGGTGTTATGCTCGGTGGTCCGTGCTACTAGAAAATAATCTTTTCCACTTTGCCGGCCGAAATCTCTAAGTAAACATAATTGTAATTGTGTGTGTCGGAAGGTCGGTTTATGATTTGGGTGAGGTAGGGTGTACCACGTATGTCCTATTCCACTATGATGACCAAAAGCTCACGACGGTCGGTTTATAGTCGCCTTATGATTGGAGTAAGGTAGGAGATTATCTTGAAATGTCCTATTCTCTATGAGGGCAAAAGCTTATTCGATGTGTGTTAGAAAAGTGTGAAAAAAGTGAAAATATTGAAATATATTATTATGAATAAGTAAGGACTTAGTTATCGTTAATCTTATACCCAGTATAAACTGAAGGATATGTTGTAGGGATTATCCTCTGAGTCTGTCAGAAAGGTTTTAGATATTCTCTGCTATTTCTTTTTGGGATATGTATGTTTTGTAAAGTGCTTGTTATAATTTTTGAATATTTCTAACTTAGATGGGAAACCGGGCTAGTTTTGGTTTGAATAACTTTCAAGTGTGGATTTGGTGGAAATTTATTATGGCTATGCACACACTCACTTGGGTGAACCTCTAAACTACTTGAATATGTTTTATATTTGCATAAGTGTTTATTTGTCTCGAGTGATGATTATGTTTTGTCTTGCTCGGGACGAGCAAGGTTTAAGTGTGGGGGAGTTGTTGAGGGTGATTTTATACGTTTTATAAGGATATATTTTATGTCAATATTCCCCATATTCTTATGATTTTCATAGATTTTGAGCTATATATGTAAATATTGAGTAAAAGGTGTTTTTAATAGTAAAATATGAAAACGTATCGATTTATATGCTTTATTTGATGATTTTATGTTGTTTTGGAATCGTGTTACGTTTTGGTATGTTTTTCGATGTGTGTAGATACATATCTTTGATTTGGAAGAGGCTAAAGTCGAATTTGAAGTGTTGATGAAGAGATAGAGATGATACAAGATGGATAAAGATGGAAGAATAAAGATAATTATCAAGGAATTGAAGTCCAGCAAAGCTGGACGAGCGTTCATCTGAGCCAGATGAGCGTCCAAGACTGAACGGGCGTTTGATGAAGTGAACTGGCGTCCAGGGAGTCGAAACTAATACAGAGAGTTCAGACGTTGGCTAAACTAGCGTACAGTATCCGTCCAAGCATTCCGGACGAGCGTCCGACATAGCAAACGGGCGTCCACCGCCGTTTTTGCTGAAACCGACTTAGGTTACTGTAGCAGCCGCCTCTGTTTTCTATTTAAAGAGCAGCAGCCCCAAACCCTAAAATATACACAATATTTCTTCACATCAAAAGAGAGGCCAGCAGCCGCATCTTGAGAGTTTGAAGGCCGGTCACCCGGGCCTTGTGCTCGGGTGAACCGATGTTAGATTAGGAGTAGATTAGATGTTTGCTTTTCGTTTCCATGGATCAATCCTTGTTCAAAACTATGTGAGTTCTTTTTGATTAATTCAATTCCAGTTTTTCTTCATGATTGTTGATTTATTTTGTATCTTTCTTTGTGCTTATGAGGCCATGAGAATAGATTGAAAGATCTGTTTTCTATTGATGTTTATAATACGGAAGTTGCATAAACCTTAGATCATCGTAGAAAGATAGGGTTTTTAGCATTTGATTATGTGACAAATTAATTGGTTAGATTCCTAGGTTGTTAGATTCGATTATACGAGACTAACTTGAATCTACACCGAGTTTTGTTTGGTAAATCGATCTCAACATTCGGAAGATGAGAGATAGATAATTGAATTCGCTACGAAAGTAGGAGTTCATAGCTTGAGAGATAAGTTCACTAAGAGATTAGGGATTTGTGTCTCGTGAAAGGGTGAAACCACAAACTGAATTAAAATCATGAGATAACTAGAATTGAGATCACTAGGCTTGTTCAATGTTTGACCCCATGTCTTTAGGTTAGATTGTTTGTTTTTGTTTCTTTAGTTTAGATTGTTTTTATGTTTCTTAGGTTAGATTTATCTTGATTGTTCTTTTCTGTTTTTATGTTTTGTTCTTTCGTTTCTTTTGTTTATTCGTTCTTTGAGTAACAATTGGTAGGATTAGTGAAATTAGATTCAACATCCCAATTCCCTGTGGATCGACCCTGTACTTACCCTACTATGCTATCAACTACCCGATATTTGGTCGGTTAGGAGTTAGTTTGCATGTTAAGTATAGGTTTATAAATTTTATTTTGTTTTTATGATGCAAAATCCTCCCAACATATATAAATGCTCCACTAGGTACCCTATTACCGACAGTCCAGATAAGACTGTCACACCTAAAGTGTTCTGGGCGTATTATTAGCAAATTAATCATGAGACCCGTACTCAGATTACTAAATGCTACGGACTAAGTTAATTTTAAGTACATCTAACTAACTCAATCCTCTTGTGTATACACTGAGTTATGTGATTATATAAACGAGGTACTTAGGGTTTTCAATTATAAGCAAACATGCATATAATAAGATGAATTATTAATTCTGTCCTAATATAATTAGATAATTATCTTTCGGGCACTACACCTAATAATAATGTCAGACTTTAATGAAAGTCAACAGTGGAGTAAATGGATATTAATCTTCTCATTTATTACAGTTGTTACTAGTAAATAACCGTTGGTACACTAGGTGGGATCAATTAGTGGGACATGTGGCAGTATCACATTTATTTCAGTCTCAGATCGTGAGTATTGTACACTACGTGCACAGTGTCCTACCCACTACCTCTGCATATATATACACAACCGAATATGCAAAAATCGATGATATCCTCTGCAAAATTCTTACAAGTGTGAAAACAAAACTTTCAATCTTCATCTTCTTCATTATCTCAAATTCTTTTTCTCAATAGCGGCTAAAGTTGTTTATCTTGGATCTAGCCAAAGTGTTAGAGGATATGTCACTGATGCAAATATGACACCAATGGCAATTAATCTAGGAAGACGGATAAGAAGATATGAAATATTGGAAAACGTACTCAACATCAGATTGAAGAAGATTTCTTTCAAAAATGTTTGTGATTTTTGGAGAAATATGGTGATTAGAGATGATTCAGAGGCATTTACAACAATTGTAAATGGTCAGGAGATTGAAGTTTCATCGGAACTATTGAGAGAGGTTTTTGGATTTGGTCCAGGGAATGGCACTCCCAAAAATCCAGAATCTATGGAGTTATCAAGGTTAGTATTTGTGGAGTCAATCAGAATGAATCCATATGCACCAATTGCCCTGAATATCAATGTCAACAATATCGCGTTGGAGTACAACCTGCTGAGTAAGTACATAGCAATGAGTCTTTTGGGATTGGTTGGTAGTTATGATACTTTGTCAGGACCCAAAATAAACTTGATGATTATCATTTCTAGAAATATGAAGTTTGAAAGGGCTGGTTTCTATGTTCATTATATGAAAAAGGTAATGACTGGGAGAAAGAAACCATTAGAAAAAAGGTTGAAAGAGAAGAAACCTAGCTGGATACATGGGTTCAGGTTTCATTGTCAAGGCAAAACCTTTGGGTTTCATGATTCAAACTCTACAGAATCATCTACGAGTTGTAAGTGTTGCTCCATTCAACTATCAATAAAGTAAGGTACAAGCCAGAAATCAACACTCATATTCCTGGCTTAGATGATGTTGATGAGGAAGTTCAAGAAATGGAAAGTGATTGTGAGCAAGAGCAAAGAACAAAGGCTAGGGATGATGTTCATCCTGCTGCACCAAAGAAGACAGCAGAGAAGAGGAAATCTGCTGATACAAGAAAGATTACTGAAATCATAAAGCCTAAAAGATCAAAGCAACCCGTAGAAACTACCAAATCAACTGAAGTTAGCACTGTTGATGTGCCTAATGAACCTGCTAAACTTGTTAAGAAGACTGCTGCAGATTTACTTAAAGAATAGGTCAGAGAAGCATCAAAGAAAAAAAAGGCTGCTAGCAAAGAATAGTTGGAAGAATCTCTTTTTGGTTCCCCAGAAAGACCTTCTAAAAAAAAGAAGCAAGTTATAAAGAAAAAGGGACATGGCAAAGTGTTGGTCCCAGAGAAGGGTAAAACTATAGTCAGATGAGGGGGGGTGAATGACTATAGTAGAGTTTCAAAAACTTTTCTTATATTTAAAAGCTTTCGTGTAGCGTATAAGTCCCTTCTTTAAATGTGGTTCAAAGTAGATTAGACTATCACAGATATAATATGCAATGAAATAAAGTGCTATAAAGTAAATTGCTGAAAGTAAATAGACACAAATGTTTATAGTGGTTCAGGGTGGTGTAATCCCTTAATCTACTTTTCTCCTGTGATAATTGGAGGAATTCATAATTGTTTTCATAGACATAATAGTTAGATTGTCCTTGGCTACAAAGCTTCACAATATTCAAGACTATCACTCCCTAGCTACAAAAGCTTCAGTGACTCATTCTCTATCATTTCTCTTTGAGAACAAATCTTTTAGCAGCTATCACAAAGGTTGCATATCCTTCTTAGATTCCTCTGATTCAATTGCTTTAGTTTGATATGAATTCGATACATAGATTTGTGATCAATCTCAGTGCTGGCTATGGAATTGAAGTTCTGGTTGTTGAGTTGATCTTTAGATGTATCCTTCAAGTTCAAATAGAGAGCTTTTCAAATTGATAAAGTTTCTGCTTGTTTCTTATCAGATTCAATCGTTATTTTTTCGGTCTGTCAATGCCTTGTATTTATAGCCTTCATAATCCTTGATTTGAATTTCCGCCCGTTGGCTATTTACTGTGGGGAATAATCCTTGATTTAATTCTTGATTCCCCCTCAATTATATTCTCATTGATTTCAGTGATCGGATTTTCTTCAAAACGTATATCATAAAATCTATCCTTGATTGATTCTTGATTGATTGTGCGTAGAATGCTTGATCCTCTGAATATTCCTTATTTTTCATTATCTGAACAAGTGTAGTTCACTCTGCTGTCTCTTCACTTGGTTGTACCTTGATCGTTTAAGTGTTTTAGTTCTCCTTCATTGCTTCATTTTTACTCAGCCGATAGTCACTTTACTTTGCCGATTTACTGCTTTCTTGATTTCTTTGAGTTTACAAGAGTCCTTGTACTTCACTGATCCTTGATTTGGGTGAGATCAATGTACAACATATTTGACATTGAATTTTATCACTTGAATTATAAATTAGACTTATCCAAGGTCAACATAGAATTCCCTGGTTATAAGTCAGAGCATGATGTCTTCATGCTTCTCTGCTGGTACTTGGCTGCTTTCACTCTGCCGGATTTCTGTTTTACTTGACCATGCTACCAACTAGTACAATACTTGTCTGACTCAACTTATACAACATGTCAGGCTCTAAGTAATGACTTATACAAATATTTCTAACTTATTTCAGGCTTGCTATAACAGCTAGTATGGCCATCATCGAAACATAATAAAATGTTCCTAACAATTTCCACCTTTTTTATGATGCCAAAACCATCATAAGCCTGAACATAAGTATTCAAATTTTTTCATAATAATAATAGAATAAAACTCAAAAAAATTTATTCTTCCATTCAAGGGTAGAAAGATAAGTAAAAAAAATTATACAAAGGCAAATAGAGTTATCTAAGGGCTTCTACTCATTTTCTTCAAACTTGATGCCCTTGCCTTTGTCTGCTGGGTTGTCCTTCTTCCCACTGGAGCTTTCAGGCTTGCTGCTTCCTCCCCCCTTTTTGGCAACACCAAAACTTTATTAAAAAATCTTGTGGGTTGCTTCAGATTCTGGTACAGGACCAAAATTTTCTTCCCGAATTTTATTTGTTGTTCTAGTGACATTGAGTAGGGTTTTGAGTTGTTGTCTAGAGTAGTCCACAATCTCATCCAGATGGTGAATTTGTTGTGTATGAGCATTCAAAGTATCCACTAATGGTTTGAGATTCCCATCAATTTTGTCAGCTAGAAACTCAAGATTTGTTTGGACATGGTAGGGGATAAGATGTTGTAGATTGCAGAGTAGATTTCCTTGCCTCTCCATGACCTCATCTTGAACTTTGATGTGACTGATGATGGACTCAATTTCTTCTGCTGGTGTTCCCTCTTGTTCAATGCTGGGGGTGGTGACATGATCAGCGGAGTGTGTTTGATCAGCTGGCTCACTCGGCTGTTTGTCAACTTTCCTGATGCTCCTGAGAATCACTTCCTAAATCGTCAGGTCATCATCAGAAAAGTCCATCTTTCTCGATCATCCTCAAGATGATCTCCTTCCTATTTTTCTTCTTCACCTTTTTCTTCCTCACTATCAGTAGTATCTTCCTCATCCTCTCTTTCTTCTTCTTAAGAGGATGTGAGTTGGTATCCTTCTTCACCTTCTTCCAAATAGGTGACTTCCTCTTGTTTTTCTTCCTTAGTAGCCATATCATCACTAATTACAATAGGGATATCCTTGTTGCTGGGCATACCCCCTTGTTGTCCTTGTGCTTTTTGAGATCTGGTTCTTCTCCCAACTCATGATCTACTGTTTTCAGGATCCTTCCTTTTACTTTCGGTTGTGGGTTGTGGTTTCTGGGAGGCCATGACGTAAGTAAACATCACCTTGGCCTTGTGGTACAATTCTCTACTTTTTGGTGCTTTTGCACTCTTTTTCACTTTCCAATATGCAAGAGGAAACTTATTTTCATGTTGCTTCCTATGTCCAGGAACATGCCTTGGTTGGCTTTTCTTAAACATTTGTTGCATAGCATGAAATGGTTTCTTCTTGTATTTTGGAGGTGCAACATTCCAATCATCTTCTGAAAGGTAAAGTCTTCCCTTAACTTTCGAGTAAGCATTTGCCTTTAATTGGCTGTTTTGATGATTTCCTCTGATGTTCCAATACACTGGGTTTTGACTTCGCCGGTCCAGGATGAGTAGAAGAAACTATGGTGTGTCCTTTTCGAATTTAGGTCCAGTTTTGGTCCTTGATTTATAATTGTGTTGTCCATTGTTTCTTTTCTCATCCTGATTGTTGTAGCCTAGTCCAGATCTAGATCCAAACCTTTTTCAAGGTTTGTAAGCTGGTGCATTTAGTGGTGTAGTGGTGCTTTTAATTGGTAGGGAAATTTTCTCAACTGGTCTTTCAACATCAGATGAGTGATCATCGGCTGCTTGTTGATCAGTTGAGTGAATTTCCTTACTAGTTTGTTCGGCTTTCATTTCATCCAGTTCTTTCTTTAATATTTTATTTTCCTTTCTCAGATTCTCACATTCTTGTTCCAGAATTTCATGATTTACTTGAATTTCTTCAAATTTACTCATGAGATTTTGAATTAGGTTTGCAGAATCTAAGGGGAGAATAGAAGATTGTGCAGTGTCAGATGTGGATGCACTAGATGATGAGTTTGAGCTAGATGTTGCCTCTGTTTCATTAGATTCTTTTGCCATAAGACATAGATATGCTTTGTCATTGTCTGAGCAGTCAACTTCATCATCATCAGAATCATTATCGGATGATTCTTTATTCTTTTCACTGTAGGTTTCAGCTTTGAGTGTCTTCTTGTTCTTTTCGGTTTTCAGTTGTTTTGTACTTCTTCTTTTCCTTTTCTTTGTCTTTTTCTTCAGGGCAATCATCCTTGAAGTGACCCTTCTTCTTGCAATTGAAGCATCTATATTCATCATCCTTTTTTTCTTGTCTTTGCTTGAGCTTGACTTCTTGTTTGATGATGAACTTCCTTTGAATTGCTTCTTCTTGCTAAACCTGTCAAAATGTTTAATTAGTAAAGCTACATGTTCTTTCAGCTCATGTGTCTCCTTGCTGCTTGTGTCAGCTGTTTTGCTTTGCTGGGGAGGAACCAGTGCACTGGCCTTGTGTGCCTCTACTGGTGCACTGTCTTCTCCGTTCAACTCATATTCATGAGCCTTTAATTAAGACATCAGAGTTAAAGTATCGGTGTTTGCAAGGTTCATTGTTCCACTGAATACTGATGTGATGATCTTCCATCTTTCAGGTAAACCTTTCAGGATTCTCAGGCACACTTCTTTCTGTGGGTATGTGTGTCCAAGTTCTTGCAGTTCACTAATGATGTTTGAAAATCTGTTATCCATTTGATCAATGGATTCACCAGTGTTCATTTTAAAGTTTTCAAATTTTTGTTTTGCAACAGACAATTTGTTTTCTTTGACTGCTTCTGATCCTTCTTGATCAGTGCTAATTTATCCCACATCTCCTTTGATGTTTTGCACTCTTTGATCCTCATGAACATATTACTGTCCAGAGTCTTCAAGATCACGTCTTTTGCAACAAAATATAGATTTGCTCTTCTTTTGTCATCCTTGGTCCAATCTTTCTTAAGTTTGTCTATTTTATTTCCTTGATCTGCTTGTGTGGCTATCATAGTTGTGATCTTGATTGGGCCATCATTGATTACATCCAGCATCTCCTCATGAGTTGCTGCAAGATGAGACAACATCCTTATTTTATATTCATCAAAATTATTAACATTTAATACAGGTACCTTAGACATGAAATTTGATGAATCCATAACTACAGATAAGAGATATGTTTAGAAAGCACAGATTTGAATACTACTTTGAAAATATGTGATCTCCTTGTTACTAGAAATTAGATCTGAACAGGTTCTGATACTAGGAACACTGCTCCAATACCAATTGTTCGTCCCAGAGAAGGGTAAAACTATAGTCAGAGGGGGGTTGAATGACTATAATGGAGTTTCAAAAACTTTTCTTATATTTAAAAGCTTTTGGGCAGTGGATAAGACCCTTCTTAAAATGTTGGTTCAAAGTAGATTAGACTATCACAGATATAATATGCAATGAAATAAAGTGTTGTAAAGTAAATTGCTGAAAGTAAATAGACACAAAGGTTTATAGTGATTCAGGGTGGTGTAATCCCTTAATCCACTCTTCTCCTGGGATGATTGAAGGAATTCACTATTGTTTTCATAGATACAATAGTTAGATCGTCCATGGCTACACAAGCTTCACAATCTTCAAGACTATCACTCCCTTGCTACAAAAGCTTTAGTGACTCAGTCTCTATCACTGCTCCTTAAGAATAACTCTTTCAGCAGCTATCACAAAGGTTGCAACTCCTTCTCAGATTCCTCTTATTCAATTGCTTCAGTTTGATGTCAATTGGATTCACAAATTTGTGATCAATCTCATTACTTGATATGGAATTGAAGTTCTTGTTGCCGAGTTGATCTCAAGATGTATCCTTTAAGTTCAGATAGAGAGCTTTTCAAATTGACAGAGTTTCTGCTTGTTTCTTATCAGATTCAATTGTTATTTTTCCTGTCTATCAATGCTTTCTATTTATAGCCTTGATAATCCTTGATTCTAATTTCTGTCCGTTGGCTATTTAATGTGGGGAATAATCCTTGATTTAATTCTTGATTCCCCCTCAATTATATTCTCCTTGATTTCAGTGATAAGATTTTCTTCAAACGTATATCATAAAATCCGCCCTTGATTGATTCTTGATTGATTGTGCATTGAATGTTTGATCCTCTGAATCTTCTTTATTTTTCCTAATCTGAACAAGTGTAGTTCACTCCGCCATCTCTTCACATGCTTGTAGCTTGATCGGTTAAGTGTTTTAGTTCTTCCTTCACTGCTTCGTTTTTACTCAGCCGATAGTTAGTTTACTTTGCCGGTTTACTACTTTCTTGATTTCTTTGAGTTTACAAAAGTCCTTGTACTTCACTGATCCTTGATTTGAGTGAGTTCAGTGTACACCATCTTTGACAATGAATTTCTGTTGGTCCCTTCAAATGGCTTTGGTTAAGTTTAGAGGGGGTGAATAAACTTAACACTTAAAACTTTTGGAGTTAACCAACTCAGCAACTTCAGTAGCCTGCTGATACTTCAGTAGTCTGTTGACACTCAGTAGTCTGCTGACTGTTGAGTTTACTGAATTTGTGCAGTGGAATTATTTCAAAAATTAAGCCTTATTACCTGTTGTTAAATATGATACCAAGTATTAGATACTCAGTAGTGTATGTGTGTGAATTCAATTGCTAGATTCAGTAGATTGATGTGTTAGATAAACTAAGTGCAGAATATAAATGCAGAAAGTAAGTAGGCAGATTATATAGTGGTTCCAGGTGGTGTAATCCTGTCAGTCCACTCTTCTCCTGTGATGTTGGAGGTAATTCACTAGAGATCTTTGATGTAGCTGTTACAAAAGTCCCTAAGTTGCTTGTCCTTCACCAATAACTATGGCTTCACAAACTGAACACTTGGAAACAGGTAGGATTGCTACTCCAAAGTCTTCCACTAGTCCTTGAAGGGTAGGATTGCCTCTTCACCAGCTCCACCACAAACAACAGTCTTTCACACCCAAAGATGCTTCACTGTCTTCAGTAGATTTCTTGTAAAAGAAAGATTGAATCAAGTAAGTGATTCAGCTTTCAGCAGCTTGATCAGGATGATATGATCACCAGCTTGAGATCTTCAAGTGTGTAAAATAGATGTAGCTTGAATGCAGATTACACTTGAAGAAGTTTCCTGGATCAACAGCTTTATGCTCAGTAGGGTCAGCAGGGTGTTTTTCTTGATCAGAAATTGAAACTCAGGATTATCTATATTTTTCTCTTGATGTTCATCACTTGTATCTGAATTGGGAGTCCTCTATTTATAAGTAGGAATCCTTGTGACTTATGTTTGAAATTCAAACATAGCCATTTCAGATTTGTCCTATTTGACTTGCTTTCTCGTCATTGTTTCATAGGATCGACACTTCGAATGCTTTTTGACAAGCTGATCCGTCCACCATTTGACTTGTATCCATTGGATAAAGGTCTGAATCTTTCCAACGTCCATTTGATCTTAACCATTGATTTGTTTGATAAATCAGAGGTTGTTAGCTGTCCCTTTCTTTGTAATATTCCAATGTAGCCTTTGATTAAATCGAAATATGTGTCCAGCAGGTTCCTGAGAACATAAGTCTGCTGATATACACATCAGTAAGCTTATCCTTATTATGTTGTGTTTAAAAAAACTTCAGCTTACTGTCTTTTATCTAACTTTTATTTATGAAGTTAGATTACACCTTTTTGCATATAACCAAGTTCCAATCACCACTTAACTTGTGGAACTTAGACCTTGTACACAAGGAATATGTAATCAGTTTAGGTCATCACAGATATCCTTAACTTTAATTACTAAGTTTGATCCCTTAGACTTCAATTACTGAGTTTGAGCCCTCAGCCTTCAGTCTTCAGCAGGTTCCTGACTAGTCTACTGACTCAGCTACCCTACTGATCTAGACTAGTCTGCTGATGTAAGTCAGCTGACCTTTTACAGTGCTTGTTTGATCAAACCTATACAAGATCAAACTCTAATAAACCTATACATTTGATCTATACATCTTTTTGCCTTTGCTATATAACAGCTAGTCTAGCACTCATCACTAAAACATAAAAATAAGTCCAACAATTTCCCCCTTTTTTGGTGATGATGTCAATACCCTCCTAACAGCAAAGCAAAAAGATAAAAAACAAAAACAGAACAAAGTGTAGTCATACCTCATTATAATCAGTTGTTCAAGAGTATTACAGTCTAGATACAGAAAATGATAAAACATATAAAGTGTGCTAATCTACTCTCTTCTTTCCCTTTCTTCTCTTGCTTTCTCCACTTGTTCTTGGTAGGCTCTTATCTCTCTGATCATATCTCTCATCCATTCATTTTCAATCAGAGAGAAATCAATATGAGGATTCACTTCTTTCCACCAATGCCATGCTTCAGGTAGAGTAAGGTTGATCTGATGTACTCTAAAGCCTAACCGCATGTATACTTCTTTAAATTCATTAAGTGACTCATTTGCATTTGTAGTAGGTAAACTTCTTCCGCCTCTAGCAACCTCTTCCACCTCTTGCACCTCTGTGTGTAGCCCTCATGGCTTTAACCCTTGCTTCCCAGAACTTTAAGCCCAAAAAGGAGTTTAAACCTTCATGAAAGCCTTTGTCATTATAGGGTCTCCTCTTATTATAGTAAACCTTTTTATATTCTTTGAGAAGATCATCAGTAAGTGGAAGTCTACCAGGTGCAGGCTCCCTAAAAGCATTAGTGTCCTCTTCCCATCTTTTCTTAACAAAGATTCTGGCAGCCTCTTTTGCTACTGCTGTTTGGCTCTCTTCCCCCTTATTGACATCATCAACAAAACGGGACATCAGGCCATGTACACTCTCCTATGTGAGCACTAGGTTGTTCAGTTGACCTTCCATAATTTCAGTCCTACTGTGAATAGTTGTGATCCTTCCTTGCAAAGTTTCCTCCAGTAGAGTTATCCTCTCAGTAATTTTAGGATCCAGTACAGCATGTTGCAGTGTTCCAGCAGATTCAGCCACAGCAGGTTTAGGTGTCTCAGCAAGCTTGTCAAGTTTCTGATGAATGGATGCTAATTGTTCTTTCAGAAACTTGTCCTTCAGTGTATTACTTTGGCTGATCCCCTTTACATCCAGAGCAAGGTCAGCAAGAGCATACTGAGTGAAGGTTATATTGGAAGCAACAGTTTCAGTGGTTCTTCCTCTATTCTCCACTAAGTTCATTAAATCTTCAAATCTCTGCTCTTGCCTGTCAAGTTGAGTTCTTAAATTTGCAATGTCATTTCTGACGGTCCTCAACTCATCCAAAACATGTGCTGGTACCCCACCAGCCATTCCTCCATCACTCCATCGTCCGAGTGCTCTTCTACATTGTATTGTTGCCTCTGTCTGCTGATAACCAAAGCATAGCTCATATCCCTTCCAGCAGGGTTAGGTCCTTGGAATTCTTCCAGAATGGGATCAAGAGCAGGCTCTTCAAAAACTGATACAAATGCCTGTTGAGGTTCTTCATCAATAGGTTCTTCCTTAGGCACTTGAAACTCCTCATCACTGTAGTCATAGTCCACCAGCTGCTCCTCCTCATCAATTACAGCAGTCTGCTGACCATCTTTCCCTTCAATGACCTTTCCTCCAGCAGGCTCCACTACAGCAGCCTGTTCTTCAACAACAGCAGGGGTTACCTCCAAACCCAAAGATAGTTCCAACCTTTGTCCGGTGCTGTTTGAGACTCAGCAACCTGTACCTCCTGTTCCAACCTTTGTTCAGGTGTTGTTTGAACCTCAGCAGCTTGAACCTCTAGTTCCAACCTTTGTCCAGGTGCTGTTTGTACCTTAGCAACCTGTACCACCTGTTCTACCAGTGCCACAACAACCTGTACAGGGAATACATCCATATTCTCTTTTTGAAATTCCCTAATATCAGGAATCCTTCTTATGAAATTGGCTGCCTTGGTTAGAGTGTCCTCAGTGTCAATCCAGTCTTGATATTGAATTGAATCCTCAGAACTGACATTAGGCTCACTATGATCAGTAACCCTTTCTTCATATGAATCGACAGTCTGCTGATCATCAGTATGCTCAGCAGGTTCAACAACAAATAAAGGGTCTATCTCACCAACCATCATGTTTGCACCAATAGATATTCCCTCATTGATTTGTGCCTCCAGATCATCCATGGTGAGATTTTCCACATCCTCACCCATTTGTTCAAGCTACTGGCCCTCAGCAGACTTACCAGCATCAGTGGACTGTTGCATACTTTGTTCATTCAATAATGTAGTCCCACTGCTTCCTCCTGGACCAGAGGGGAAGTCATCACTAGAATCAGATGATGAATCATCACTGTCTGATTTATCTCTGGGGTCTCTGAACTTGATACCCTCTTCCTTCTGTTGTTCATCAAACAGATCCATCAGTCTTGATTGCAATAAAGAGGTATCAACCAGATCTAGCAAATTTTCCACTCCTAACTTCTCAAAAGCCCATTCTTCAAAATCTGTCATTGGTTCTGCAGCTGGCTTTTGTCTCTTATAGAATCCAAACTTCCATTGAAAGTAGTTTGCAACCAGTAGGAGTTTAGGATCAACATATCCTTCCTTTTTCTTCTTCTCCTTCCTCTCATATGGCATGGTTGGCTTTCTGGGAGCTATTTCAGGACCTTGCTGACCTCCAAAGGTCTCAACAAGTAAATTTAGAGTTTCTTCCACAGATGCTTCTAGGTCAGTAGGTTGCTCAGGTTGTATGTCAGTCCCTACTACCTCCATCTGTACTACACTTGGTTCCCCCTGACTTATATGCTCATCAGCAGGGTCAGCAACAAATTGCTCTTCCCTCTGAACTATTGCAGGACTTGTAGGGTCTTGTACCACCTTTTCCACTTCCACAGCAGGTGTAGACTCAGTTGTTTGCTGTGGTTCTTCTACAAGTTGCTCAACAACAACTTGTGCGGTTTCGATAGGCTCGGCAAGAACCTTTGCGGGGAAGGATTCAGTAACTTCAACAGTAGGCTCAGTTTCAGCAGTCTGATGTGATTCCTCAGTAGGTTGTTCATCAACAACCTCTACTATCTCAGTAGGCTTGATGATACTTAAGGGCTCAGCCTCAATAGCCTCTCCTACTTCTTCTTCTTCTTCTTGTTGCCTTTGAGCCTCCAAAGTTTTCAATTGTTTACCTTTGCCATGTTTCTTTTTCTTGGCAATCTCTTTCATTCTTTTGGAAAGATCTTCTGTTTCAATTTCAGCAGCTTTCCTCTTTTTACTGGTTTCCTTCTGTTGCTCCTTCAAGATTTTAGCAACAGTCTTCTTCTTTGCAACTACAGGGTCAGTAACCTCAATCTCTACTGGACCCTCAGTAGACTCAGCAATCTCAGCTGTTTGCTTCCTGGTCTTCCTGGGCTTTAACAATTCAGTGATTTTTCTTGTATCAGCAGCCTTTCTCTTTTCAGTAACTTTCTTAGGTGCAGCAGGTTTAACAGCTTTCTTAACCTGTTCACCACCAGCATTATCATCTCCATCATTACCAACACTATCAGTGGTCTCTTCATCTATATTTTCATCATCATCCAAACCAGGGAAGGATGGTCAATCTCTTTCTTGTATCTGGATTTATTGATCTTTTCAGGTGCAATATCAGCAATTCCCAAATGATTCAGCAGGGCCTGAACCATCAATCCCAAATGTAAGGCCTTGGATTTCCTTGTCCCTTCTTTCTCTTCTTTTTCTACTTTCTTCATGTAGTGGACAAAGAATCCAGCCCAATCAAACTTCATGCTTCTGCAAATGATCATTAGCAGTTCTATTTTGGGTCCTGATAAAGTATCCATGCTTCCAATGAGTCCTAAGATATTCTTTTCAATAATCTTGCTCAACAGGTTGTATTCATAACCAATATCCTTCACATTAATGCCTGGAATTGATTTAATGGCATCATTGGTCTTGATTCTGTCAACAAAATCCATTTTTGATAGTCCCATTTCCTCAGGATTTGTTGGAGCATCGATTAGTGGTGCAAAACCAAAAGCTTCCCTCAGCAGGTTTGAGGAAACTTCAATCTCCTGGGCATTTACTGTAGTGGTGAATGCCTCTCTACCTTCTCTTATAACAATATTTCTCCAGAAGCTAACAACATTTGTATATGATATTGTTTCCAATCTTATATTGAGTACATTTTCCAAACATGCATATCTTCTTATCCTTCGACCAATATTGATAGCTAATTCTGTTTGGTTAGTATCAACAACAAAACCTCTTACACTTTGACCTGTTCCGATTTGAACATCATCCTTTTCTGCCATTGTTTTAAGAAAACACAGTGTAAATGCAGAGAAAATCAATCTGAGGTTTTTGAAAGTAACTTCTGTGTAAGGGTCTGTATATATATAAACAGATGCAGTTGTAACTGTCAGATCGTGTACATTGGTATTAACCACGATTAAATTTGAGTGAATGCTGTCTTGACACGTGGCCCATTAATTTTCCATAACGTTCAATAACCGTTCGATCTTGTAACTATGGTTATAAAGATAGAATAAATATCCCACCATTTGCTTTTTTACTTTTGTAAGTTTGAATGTGTAACGTTTCCTTCAGCAGCCTTGTCATCAGCAGACTTGGCTCAGCAGCCGGCTGACAGAATTACTCTGCTGATGCTTAAATCCTTTTGTGTTGTCCAATTGATAATACAAGATGAGGTTTAATACCAATGACTGATCTGTCAAGTGAGCTCACCCAACATCACAAAGACCAATCCCCTTGGCAACTTCATTTGCTCAATTGTCCAAACATAAGTACATGGAATTGTTGATACCAATGACTAATCTGCTAAGTGAGCTCACCCAACATAGCAAAGACTAATCCCCTTGGTGAATTCCAGTACACTGTTGATCAAAGATGTATCAGTCAACCTTTATAATTTCAAGTTCAGTCCTTAGTTTAGCAAATCTTTCACTATCCAATGGTTTAGTGAAAATATCAGCAAGTTGATCTTCAGTATGGATATAAAGAACCACCACATCTTTATTTTCAACATGATCTCTTATAAAATGATGTCTCACATCAATATGCTTGGTTCTTGAGTGCAAAACAGGATTTTCTGTGATTGCAATTGCACTTGTGTTGTCACACATGATTGGAATTTCTCTTTCTTCAATTCCATAATCCTTTAATTGTTGTCTTAACCATAGTATTTGTGCACAGCAACTTCCAGCGGCAATATATTCAGCTTCAGCAGTGGAAGTTGATATTGAATTATGTTTCTTGCTAAACCAGGAAACCAGTCTATTTCCCATTAACTGACAGGTTCCTGTGGTGCTTTTTCTATCAATCTTGCATCCAGCATAATCTGAATCTGAGTAGGATATAACCTTGAAACTTCCATATTTTGAATACCATATCCCTACTCCCAAAGTCTCTTTTAGGTACTTGAGAACTCTTTTGAATGCACCTAAATGACTTTCTTTAGGTTTTGATTGAAATATGCACAAACACCTGCATCAAATGATATATCAGGTCTGCTGGCAGTAAGGTACAGCAGACTGCCTATCATCCTTCTGTATAAGGTCTGATCAACATCTTTGCCTTCTTTGTCTTCATCCAATCTAATATTTGTGCTCATAGGAGTTGATACTTTGGTGCTGTTTTCCATACCAAATTTCTTCAGTAACTCCTTGGTATACTTTGTTTGATGAATGAAGATACCATCTTTCATTTATTTGACTTGTAAACCCAAAAAGTAGTTCATTTCTCCTATCATACTCATTTGGAATTTACTCTTCATAAGATTTGCAAACTTCTCACATAGCAATTCAGTTTCAGAACCAAAAATTATGTCATCAACATAAATTTGTACCAGCAGGGTTTTGTTCCCTTCATTGATTTTGAAAAGAGTCTTATCAATGGTGCCTTTTGTAAAACCATTGTCCACCAGGAATTGATAGAGTCTTAAACCATGCTCTTGGTGCTTGTTTCAAACCATAAAGTGCTTTGTTGAGTCTGTACACTTTATCTTCTTCATCTTTAACTTCAAAACCAGGAGGTTGCTGAACATACACCTCCTCTTCCAGAATGCCATTCAAGAATGCACTTTTGACATCCATCTGATATACTTTGACGTTTTTATAAGCAGCATGTGCCAGGAATAATCTGATGGCTTCCAATTTTGCAACAGGGGCATATGTCTCATCAAAATCTATTCCTTCTGCTTAAGAATATCCTTTTGCTACTAGTCTGGCCTTATTCCTCACAATGGTACCAGATTCATCAAGTTTGTTTCTGTATACCCATTTTGTACCAATTATATTTGCATGACTAGGTCTTTCCACTAGTGTCCAAACTTGATTTCTTTCAAATGACATTCAATTCTTCTTGCATAGCTATTATCCAATCTGGATCTGAAATTGCTTCTTCAACAACTTTAGGTTCCATTTGAGATAGAAAACATGTAAACATTGCTTCTAATTGTCTTCTAGTCCTCACACCTTGCTGTATGTTGCCAATGACTTGCTTAGCAGGGTGATCCCTTAACCATTGTGGATTCTGGTTAGATTGATTCTCAGGAACCTCATCTTCAGTAGGGTCTGCTGTTTCTTCAATAGGGGAGTCAGCAGATCCTTGAACTGCCTCAGTTGTTGCATCAGTAGTGTTACCAGCAGGGTGTTCAGTAGGGGCAGAATCAGAAACCTTTAAGTCATTGAATCTTTCCAAAACTTCAACACATTCTAGATCAGTGACTTGTTGATTCTCAGTAGGTTCTGAAGCTTCATCTTCCTTTCCAGTGAACTTAGGTTCATCAAATACAACATGTATTGTTTCTTCATGTTTCAGTGACCTTTTGTTCAGTACCCTGAATGCCTTGCCGACTGAAGAATATCCCAAGAAAATTCCTTCATCTGATTTTGGTTGGAATGTCTTCAATTGTTCCTTATGATTCAAGATAAAACATTTGCTTCCAAATGGATGGAAATAGGATATATTAGGTTTTCTTCCATTCCAAATCTCATAAGGTGTCTTCAAGAACTTCTTGTTCACCGATGTTCTTTTTGTGTATAGCATGTCTTTGTATTAATCGCTTCAAATTTCAATATCTTTCGGTAGCAATGCTTCACAAATCATAGTTCTTCCTGCTTATTTTATTGTTCTGTTTCTTCTTTCAGCAACCCTATTTTGTTGAGGTGTACCAGCAGCAGCCAGTTGATGTAGTACACCATTCTATTCAAAATATTCTCTTATAACTTTATTTTGAAATTCAGTACCCTTATCTGATCTGATTTTCACTACTATCAAAATTTTCTCATTCTGTAACCTCTTCAAAAGTTCAGGCATCTTTGAAGTGTTTCACTTTTCTTGTTCATGAATATCACCCAAGTGTATCTGGAATAATCATCCACAACCACTAAGGTGTACTTCTTTCCTGTTACACTTGTTGGTGTTAGTGGTCCAAAAAGATCCATGTGCATCAGCTCCAAAACTCTTTATGTTGATTGCTTAGTCTTTGACTTGAATCTTGAATTTGTCTGTTTACTTTGCTGACAAGCATCACATATAGCATCCTTCTTGAATGTGATCTCAGGTAAACCAATCACCAGTTTCTTCTTCACCATTTGATTGATATCATCAAAATTTAGATGATTCAACTTCTTATGCCATAACCAATTAAGTTCTGACTTGGTATGCACAATCAGGCATGTTTCGGAACAATGAAAAGTAGACCAATCCACAACATACATGTTTTGTTGTCTTCTTCCAGCCAACACAACTTGATCACCTCTCTCAATGATGACAGTACAAGTGTTTTTGGTCAAAAGTGACTTTGTATCCCATGTCACAGAATTGTCCAGTGCCCAGTAGGTTGTAGTCCAGTCCTTCCACATGCAACATTCCTGATTGTTAATCCATTTCTCACAATTGTGCCATATCCTCTTGTGTATCCAGGTGTATTCTTGTTGCCAAAATTCACTCTAGGACCATCCTTTGCCACATAACTTGACAAACAGTGCTTATTCTTTGTCATATGTCTGGAACATCCACTCTCAAAATACCAGACACCCTACAAAACAAAGTTAATGCATTTTAGGTACCCAAACCTGTTTAGGTCCATAATGGTCAGTGGTAAGCATGACCCTTGGCAAGTTTCCATAAGGTCTTCTTTGAAAGGTATCATACTTTGGTTAATACATGTACTCAACACAACCATAAGGTCTAACAATTGGTTGTGTAGGATTCACATATGCTTTCTGACCTTTTGGAATATAATGATGTTTAAAGTGATTTCTTTTGTTAGAAGCACTAGTATAACCATAGGTTTGCTGTCTGTTAGGAACAACCCTGTAATATGGAGTCTGCTGACGTCCCTGTTGAGGCCTTGTATAGGTCCACTGCTGATTCCATTGCTTAGGTTTTACCCTAGCAGCATGGTTATTTCTGTTGTTTCTAGCAGTAGGTGTAGGAATATTTCAATCATCATCAGTAGGGAACAATCTACCATTCCCCCTGAGATAAGTATCCTTTGAATGATTAGCGTTTTTGGGTTTAGGATTCTTATCCTTGGAATATTTCTGGTTTTTCCCTTTCTGTGGGCCAGCAGACTTGGTAGTAGGTCTACTATCAGCAGGTCTGGAAGGCCCAGCAGTCCTACCTTTGGATGTACCCTTTTTGTTAGGAACTGATGTCCTTTTTGACTTCTGATTTTGCTTCCTTGAAGCTTTCTCAGAAGGCTTTGCTGCCTCAGCAACCCTTTTGGGAGTTGGATCTTGTGCAGGCACAAACTTAGGACCAATTCGGTACTAGGTTCAGTGACCTTACTGGATCCACTCTTATTGGATTGTTGAGTTCCAAATCCAAGCCCCGTTCTATCACCATAAGGCTTTCCGATTTGAATGCAGTGGAGGAACAAGATGGTTCAGCAAACTCAGCAGCAACTAAATGTTCAGCAGGCTTATGCTGATTCTGTCTGACTTCTTTTTCCTTTCCTTTGAGAATTGTTAATTCAGCATTTAATCTTTCAACTTCTGATTGAAGTGCTTCTTTTTCAGCCTTCACAATCTCATAACAAGATTGTATTATCCTCAGTTGATTAAGGATGGCATCCAAAGTTTCTTCATTGTCAGAATTTTTTGGATTTGAACCACAAGTTGATTCACAATCATTTCCAGCAGGAGTGTTTATAGATACAGAATTGTATACCTCCTCTGTTTCATCCATATTAGCCATTAAATCATAATCATCCATCTCAGCAACAAGTGCAGTATCATCAGATTCATTTCCCTTTTCTGATTCTACTTCATATCCTGATTCATCTTCAGCAACCATAGCCTTCTTCCCATGTCTTCTTTGTTGACTTTTGGTCTTCAGTAGGTCTGGACAGTCAGGTCTGAAATGTCCAGGCTTCTTGCAATTAACGCAAAGATAATCAGGTTCCTTTTTCTGTTTTAATTCAGGACAATCAGGTTTGAAGTGTCCTGTCTTCTTGCAATGATAGCACAAGTAATCATTATCTTTCTTTGATTCATCCTTCTTCTTTTCACTGAATTTCTTTGTGAAATTCCTTCGAGAACCCTTTCCAGTTTTCATCATTCTGATTTTCTTGCTCAGTAGGGCAATCTGCTCTTGCATCTCATCCAGTAGATCATCTTGAGCTCCTGATGTTTCTTCTTGATGTGAAGCAGCCAATGTAGTGGTCTTTGGCTCTTCTTTTTCAGTCTCAGGCATGAGCTTTTTGCTAAATTCATAGGCCTTAAGGTCTGAAAACAGTTTGAAGGTGTTTTCTTCATGCAAACTCCTGATTTCTTCTATTGCAGTCACCTTCATCTCCCAAACTTCTTTTGCAGGTAATGCTTCCAAGATTTTTGAGTTGATTTCTTCTTGTGAGTACTTCACACTCAGTAGGGTGATTTCATCCATGATTGCATTGAACCTGGATTCCATTTGTTCAATGGTTTCATTTTCAACTCTTGGAACTTCTTCTTTGCCACACTGATCTTGTTCTTTTTGATTTATCCGTAAGTGGTTCTCAAATTTCTTCAAGATCAATCTTACTCCCACTGACCCTATCCAGAATAAACTCTTTCTCTAGAAAGTGGCAAGTCCTGGCAACAAGCACCTTTTGTTCCTCAGGATGGTAAAATTGGTATCCTTTAGTTTCTCTAGGACATCCCACAAACAGACATTTTTCAGATCTAGCTTCTAATTTGTCAGGCATCATCCACTTCACGTAAGTGGGACAACCCCACGGTTTAAGATATGCTAGACTCGGTTTCCCCTTATGCCATTCCTCGTATGGTGTGGATTCAACCGTTTTTTATGGAACTCGGTTCATTGTAAAGGATTCGGTTTCTAGAGCATACCCCCAAAATGATTTTGGAAGAACTGCATAGCTCATCATCGATCGTACCATGTCTAACAAAGTACGGTTCCTCCTCACAAATATGCCATTCATTTGAGGCGTACCTAGAGCGGTCCATTCAGGTAGAATCCCATTCACCTTTAAATAACTTTGAAACTCTCCATCTAGGTATTCTCCGCCTTGATCGGATCGAAGCGTTTTGATTTCTTTACCTAGTTGTTTCTCCACATCACTTCTGAATTCCTTGAACTTTTCGAAGGCTTCAGACTTATACTTCATTAAGTATATATAACCATAGTGAGAATGGTCATCCGTGAAAGTGATAAAATTAGAGTATCCTCCTTTGGCTTGAATTGACATTGGGCCACATACATCAGTATGTATGAGCTCAAGCAATTCATTGGATCTTATCCCTTTGCCACTAAAAGGTGACTTTGTCATCTTGCCAAGTAAACAAGCTTCACATGTATCAAACGATTTGTAATCGAATTGATCCAACATTCCATCTTTATGGAGTTTGGAAATGCGATTCTTATTTATATGGCCAAGTCTACAATGCCATAAGTAGGATTCATTCAAGTCATTTGTTTTGGCTTTCTTGTTATTTATGTTAAGTACGTCAACATTCATATCTAATATGTAGAGACCATTGCTAAGTATACCATAAAAGATTCCATCACGTGAAAAAGAACAACATTTATTCTCAAACGTAAATGAAAAACCATCAACATCTAATGCGGAAATAGAAATAATGCTCTTAGTAAGAGCAGGAACAAAATAACAGTTACTAAGTTCAAGTACTAGCCCACTGGGCAATGAAAGAAAATAAACTTCTACGGCCAGCGCAGCAACACTTGCTCCATTCCCAATGCGTAGGTCCACCTCTCCTTTCTTCAGATCTCTAGTTCTTCTTAGTGCCTGCATATTCGTACAAATATGAGAACCGCAACCAGTATCTAATACCCAGTGGTTAGACTTAGAAGAAGTAAAGTTGATCTCAATCATAAATACCTAAAGTCGAAGCATCAGAATGCTTCTTCTTGGTACTCAAGAAGCCTTTGCAGTTTCTCCTCCAATGTCCGGTCTCACCGCAATGGAAGCAAGCATCCTTGGATTTGTCTTTTGCTATCTTAGGCGTTGGCTTTGGTGCAGCCTTCGCCTTCTTGGACTTTTTCTGGGCTTTTGCCTTGCCCTTGCTTGAAGTGACCAACAACACTTGCTTTCCCTTCCCCACAGTGACCTCAGCAGTTTTCAACATGTTCAATAGCTCCGCAAGGGAGCAATCTATCTTGTTCATGTGATAGTTCATCACAGACTACGAGAATGAATCAAATAGAGATTGCTGAATCAAGTCAATACTCAACTCTCGTTCCAACTTGTGGCCTAGCTTCCCAAGCCTCTCTATGTACCCGATCATTTTGAGCACGTCTGACCCCACAGCAGTCCCGGATGCCATCTTACAACCAAACAGGGCCTTCGAGACCTCGTACCTCTCAGTGCGAGACTGAGAAGCATAAAGTTCTTTCAAGTGGACGATGATTGAGTAGGCGTCCATAGACTCATGCTGTTTCTGCAGTTCAGGTGTCATAGAAGCAAGCATGATACATGTAGCATCAGTCTTGTCAGAACAGTGCTTGTTATACTTCTCAACAGCATCTGCAGCCGAACCCTCAGCGGGCTTTTCTGGTAAGGCCTCATCCAAGACATAGCCAATCTTCTCGTGCCTCAAAACGGTTTTGAGGTTTCTTTCCCAATCGAGAAAATTAGTTTCGTCAAGCTTGTTTTCGATGATAAAACGAAGGTTCAATTTGTTTGACATTTTCTACAACAATAAATAAAGATAGAATAAGTAAAAGCTCATGTATAAAAACCCTAAATTTGCACTTGAAATTTTATAAGGTTTTACTCCCACTAGCCAACTATTCTCAATTGCCTTTCAAGAATTTAATTAATTCTTTAGTGGCTGGGATCCCATCTAGTTACCTCGATTCCCGACGAGGGCCGATCAATCGAGATAATTTCGACAGGTAGGTACTCCTACCAGTCGCATCGCATGCGACTCCCAGTGGCTGACTAGTCAACTCTTTGACGTTTCACATCTCTATGTGATAGTCAACCCCTTGTCTCTAAAATCAGACGGTCCTGACGAGGGCCAATCACCGCAAGATTCTAGTCGAGTCGTAACCCAATATTCATGATATCTCGTAACGATCATATCTCAATAATAACGATATACCCATGGTAGGTCAACTCCTGATGAGGGCCGATCAGTTGGATCCGAACAAAGGCTCTTCACCGTCATTATAATATTGGGAGACAATATTGGCTCGATTTTTGGCGTGGGAATAATTTTAAAATTAATTCACTTAATTAATTTGGTTTAATTATGGTCTCATCTACTATGTGCATATTACTACGATATCATATAAAGTAAAACATACACAACATTCCGCGCACAAAATAACCGGTATGATCATGGACTTTTCCTAGGTGCGGTTTCGAATACAAACTGACGAAACCGCGGGTCACAAACTAAGGGTATCTGCAACCGCCTATAGGATCTTTATTGATGTACGCCAATGGGTCCTTTATCTCTCTTTGGTTTTCATCTTCTTGCTCCATTCTTGTTACATAATAATCTATCTAATAAATAATTACACCCGCCGCACACGGGGGGGGGGGGGGGGGGGGGGGGGGGGGGGGGCTAACGAGAATGGGATAAGTACAAAAAGTAAACTAGGTCACGTTCTTTATAACGGCATAGGACAATTTTTCAAAAAACCAACATAAAGAAAACATTCTCATCTATCCTATTGGTCGAGTCCATGATCAATCGGGGTCCATATAATCACATTATATCTACACATCTAAACCATACAATTTTATCTTATGAAAAAGATTAAATTCTAATTTTAACTACTTATGCGTCTTTATTTTATCACATCAAATAATTAAATAACTTTTAATTAATTATATGACTTAATCGAAAATTAAAATTAACATTTAATTTTAAATATATTTTAATTTCAATTAAATTTGAACTATTCAAATAAAATTAAAATTATAAAGTCTCCTATTTGTTTCCCTTTCCAAAACTAAATTTGGCTTAGGCCTCGCCACTTTTCAAAAACAAAATTTTGGAAGTGGCCAGGGCTAGGCCTTTTACAAATCAAATATTTGAAAAGGGCCTAGGCCTATTCCAAATCAAAATTTGGAAAGGCCAAATAGTTTTTGGTTTAGGCCTGGCCACTTTCAAAAATCAAAATTTTGGAAGTGGCCTAGGCCTAGGCCTTTTACAAATCAAATATTTGACAAGGGCCTAGGCCTATTTCAAATCAAAATTTAGAAAGTCCAACATGCCATTTGGTTTCCCAATGGTCCAAACTATTTGAATCATTGGTTGGCCATATGACACAACAAAACAAACGAGATATCTATGCACAATAAATATCACAAAACGAAAAGGGTCGATCTCCCTGTTGGAAGAAGACAGCCGATGACGGAAGCCCTAGAGCCGCCGCCGCCGCAGAGGAGGGGGGCCGCCGCCAGTCGGCCGAGCCCCCCAAAACCCTATTTTTTTGTTTTAACGTCTCGTGATTTAAATCTTGCATCTATCGACTAAATACTACACAATTAAATTATGCTTATTGCTTAAGCTCGAAGTCTGTCTCTGATACCACTGTTAGGAAATCACTAGTTTAACGTAGCGGAATTTAAAATTTAATTTCCTTTTTCTAGATCGTTCTTCGTTTAATGCAATAAACACGTTAAGTAGTTTGGCGGTTATACCTTGATGATCTATAAGATCGTCGCTTTGACCGTCAATGGATAGTAGTTCAGTGCGCAAGCCGTCCATGCGTCCGGCCTCTATCGCTAATCCACATGAACCCCATGCCGGAATCCTCCTTGGATTGCTATTGGAAAACTCCGGTTGCTAGACCGGCCTTTTTCCTCCCTCACAAACTCACTATAGGTTGCTCTCTATTTTACACAAGAACTATGAGCTCTTGCAATTGTGATGAACAAAAGAGCTTGACACCCACCTCCTATTTATAGTGATAAGTGGCGCCCCTATGGTGTGGAAGAGAAGAAAACCTTTTCCCAATAAAATAAGGAAAATCAATTAGATTGATTTATCTCTTTAATTATAATTAATTTTGCCAATATCTTATATTGAATATAATTATCTTATTACCATAAATCTATTTTTCCAAAATCAATTAATATCTTATATTAATATTATGGTAATCTTATTAATTAAAGTACACAATCCAAGTGTATCTTACACACTTAAATGTGGCGCCCCAATAGTCAAAATATTGACTTCCGAAATATTCTTTAATTAATATACTTTATATATAATTAATATCTTGTATTTTATTTATTCATAGTAAATAAATACCACCATATTAATTTACCACTATAACCTTTATAGTCTAGAGATAAACTTTCCTTATTTGGTTATCAACTATAACCGCATTTTAATCCGACTCGATGTTCATATGTGTGTGAACCGATAGGCTTCCGAATATGTTGGCCGTAGACACAAAGTGCAAATTACTAAAATGCCCTTCATGCCTAAATATCACGAGATAGCGTCTAGCAACACACCGTGACCCCCAATGATCGGAAGAAAAGCAATGACTATTACCTTTCATGTGAAGCAGTTACTGTGTAATTTACAATCCTATCGCTGAAATAATATCCATACGATCGTATCTCGAGTGTCAATACATTAACGATCGTATCTTATAATCTGGATATCATGCTTTCTTGGAATAACACATTTACTCCCACTTTGCAAAGATTCTCGAGAGCTGGACATTCCTTATAAGAAGGCCATTTCGGATATTCGATCCCAAACATAGGATACGCGATTCCGGGACGACCAATCATGTATACTCCGCATGGTTCAATATCATACCCAATCACTACCGCATGATCGCCCCATGGTTAGGAGAAATCTCAATAGTGTCAAAGCATGACAATCCACACTGTGATGCCATGAAGACTCTGGTCAAAAAGGATAATTACACAACCTCCACATAGTGTGACACTTAATGTAAGTGGGTCAGTCTAACGTACGCATTCTCTAATACACGTCCACGTACAGTCCAATTGTCCCTACACTTCGATAGACGAGATCTATCCCTATCTTCTAAAAGATAGAAGACATCCAATACGTGCTAGTCTGATTATACTATCAATGTCCCATTTGATAATATGTAAGACTAAAGACATTTAAGTACCAATTTTGTTATAGTGATTAGAGATCTCATCAACCATAATCACTATCATGGTTTCTCTATCATAGATTGACACTAGGGACGTTACTATATATATACAACAAATAATATGAAGATAAACAATATATAATAACATAAGTGCTTTTATTAATCATAATAAAGTTACTACATGAACCAAATAGACTGTAAATGACCCGACCCGGTCGGATCCGGTCCAACCCGATTGGGTTTAGGACACCTTTCCAACATTCGTGAGCTCGACCATTAGTAGTGCCGAAAAGGCTTTGCACTTCATCTCATCTGTGACACAGTAGAGGTTCATGCGAGTTAGGCATTGAAACATGTGATCTTGTGGGTCTTGGTTCCGTCATACGGTTCCAACTTTGGCACTTTGAACCTTGCAGGGCGTGAACTATTACAGTATAGAGGCTGAAGGGAATGATGAGAGTAGTCGGCTGATACACTCTTCTGATTGTATGAAGACACGTCAGCCTGTGACGACAGTGTGAAGACACATAGCCTATTGAGTAATCTAGTGTACTATGATGTAGAAAGTGGTTATTAAGTTATAGTTAGTTGTAACCACTTGTAACTTACTTCTAACGGATTCATGAGGTGTATGAAGTTATAAATACCCCATGATCAGCCACATTAAATGTAACTTGTAACTTTTAGTTCACCATTAATAATTCAGCATTTTATCTTCAGTTTCTAATTCTATAAACTTCATCAAGGTATCAGAGAGAAATTTGAGAATTTCTAAATCTTTTGATGTGTTTTCTCTTGGATTTTTTGAAGATTTCTGACAGTGTTCTTCATTTTTTCTGTGATTTCAAGTTCTTGGGATTAAACTGTCATCATTTTTCTTGAGTTTAATGATCATTTCTTGATCGTTTTTTGTAATCTCACTTTCATTGTTGATTTGAGATCTTTTTTTGGACTTGTTGATAGACATGGCAGCTAAGAAACAAGAAATAAGTCCCCCCAGTCCATTTTATGTTCATTCAAATAAGAATCCGTCTCTGGTTCTTGTTCAGCCATTGATGAATGGCAACAACTATAATCCATGGAAAATGTCTATGGAGATTGTTAATTACCAAGAATAAAATTGGCTTCGTAGACGGCACAATAAAAAGGCCAGAAGCAGATTCAGCAGATTTCCAGGCACGGAGACAATGTGATACAATGGTGAGATCAAAACAGGGTGTTAACGGGTCGTCCTAAGGGAATCGAATGTTTATCGGATTAAGATGCAGTTATTATATCGATTATGTCACAAATTATTATCTAAAACTAAGGTTTATATTAATTGTAAAATAGAAACGAAGAACAGTGACTAAAATAGCAGAAAACAGAAAAAATCAATACTGGACGGCCGTTCACTGAGGGTGGACGGGCATCCGGTGACGTGCTGGAAACAGAAATATACAGAAAAAACGGTAAACAACTAAAGTTCTTGAAATAACTAATCGTAGCAATCACAATTGATATGAACAAATTGGTTTATCAAAGAATTAAAAGAACGGCAAGGCAACGAGAATCCACCAATCAACCAACCAACCCCAACTAGATTATGAGCTAAAGGTACGATTTTTAGTAATGATCAAATCACGAATTCGATTAAATCTCTTTAATCAATTTCAAGGGTTTCGTTTTCTTTCTCAAGCAAAACTAAACTAGCATGCATAACACGATCATGAGATTGTCTCCAATACTCTACTCAATTAATCATAAACAATCTTTTGAATCACAATTAATTGCATCAATTGAAAGAAATCACAACTTGAACAATATTCTCATATAAATTCAATTAGAACGGTAGTTTCATCGATCTCTCGATTCAAATATAAACAATTATTACAAAATTCAATTGATGAAAAACAGTAAATTTAACTCACTAAAGATATAGCTTAAAATCTTATAGTTGGTGTGGTTGTTGGTTGGTTTCCTCCGTTGTCCCACCGCAAATTGCTTAGCCTTCAATCATCTTCGAACTCCCAAGCAAGATTGAAAGAAAGAAACTCATATTTTTATTTGTATTTAGTGCGGCTGCTGTGTAATGTTCTTCCCCCTTAGGGTTGAAAATACGCTACTATTTATAGGATTTAGGTCGGCTATGCTTAAGTCGGCCGGTGGACGCCCGTCCAAATGAGTGAACGCCCGTCCAGGGTACGTAAATTGTTTGAGTCGGGCCGAGTCTTGAGTGGACGCACGTCCTATGCAAAATTGGACGCCAGTTCAGCAAAAACTTCCACATCCTGAATCAGCTTCTTCTTCTTGGACGCTCGTCCACTTCTTTGAACGCCAGTCCACTAGACAGAGCAACAGACGCACGTCCAGTGGAAATCCATACTTCCTGAATCGAATGGCACCTCCTGGACACCAGTCCAGACTTGTAAACGCCCGTCCAATGGACGGAGCAAGCAGACGCTCGTTCAGACTTAACTTCAAAGCTTCACTAGAACTTCAACTTGCATCTCTTCTCCATCATATAAATCTGATCTTGCACCACTTTTAATCCTCTTTTTAGCTCGAAAATGTATATCTACAAGGGAGTAAAAACATGCAAACTGTAGAAATATATATATAGATAGAAAATGACTAATAAACCACATAAATAGCTCGAATTTGCATTTTAATCCTTTTCATACACAACCCCTCAATATTTCAATTTAAACTCCTACTTTTCTATAAAAATTAATAAAATACGAAGAATATTGTTACGGAATAAAGCAATAAAAACCATAAAATTCCCCGTTAACAACTCCCCCACACTTAAACTTTTGTTCGTCCCGAACAAAATAATCAAAACTAGCTCACTTTCATGAAATCCATATAGATTCCCAACTCACATAACAAAAGATACGACAAATATAGCAATTAATACCAACATAGAGATAGATTCAGTGTGTGTGTGTGAAAAGCCCTGTTCAATCTCCACTATTCTTTCGCACAAAATCCGTTCAAATAATCCTAATGACTTTCCTAGGTATAGGCAGTAACCGTTCCACAAAAAGTCTTCCCGTGTACTTATTAGGATAATCCCTAAAACATATCATTCGGTTTATACTTGGGGATAGTCGAGAAGATAACTACGGTTCCTACCAACTTTCCATAGTACCATTTGCCAAATTTTCTTTAAGATTAACTTAATTCCACATATATAGCATATGCCCTCATTCCCAGCAATAGGATGTTTCGTGATAACACCCTAGCTGGACTACTATCATCAGGCAGTCGGGAGCTATTGAACCTCATAGTGGTATAGGACATTTCGTGATAATGCCTACCGCACTCAAATCATTAGCGACTACATCCGACATACACATATTTTATTCATATTATTCATCTTAGATTGGTGTACAAACCTTAAGATATATCCCTCCTATCACATTCAAACCTTCAGATATTCACAGTATACGGTTAGAAATTAGGTGTAATGTTTACCGTTACTATTAAGCACAAGTCTCTCTAGGATAAATCACTATGATAGTGAATGGATAAAGTTTAAAAATGTCGCTTCAATTTCAAAGGCTTACATGAATATGAAATGAATACTATCTCATATTAGTAAAAGCATGCTATAACTATCTCACAGAAGTTACAGACAATCATCGTCAGGAAACTACAACTAGCGAGCCTTTTTGTTTCAATTACATGCTCAAGATTTACAATTATCCACGTTTACTTTGAAAAATTTTAAATTTTTGCCAAGGAATTCACATTTATCCACATTTTCTCGCTTTTCGAAATATAGCATGATAACATACCCAATTTAGACACCCCCCACACTTAAATCACATTATGTCCTCAGAATGTGCAGATAAAAGAAAAGAATACTTAGCTGGTTTTCAAAATGATTGTCGGGTCGTAGGTTGGCGAGAGGTCGAGGCCATAGCATGAATGTACCGCGCAACTCGTAGCATGAACGGACAACACTAAAAGTGACAAGCGGCAAAAACCGCGCAACAATATACGCAACACTCGACATAGCATATAATCGCGGGGTACAAGGGGTATATGAGTAAACATGTAGGCACATAAAGCATTCACAAATAGGACGGGGATAACCAACACACAAATCACCATGGTTTTATTCCTAATGCCCTAAAAACTTAACTAAAAAGTAACTTAAAAGACTAGGTCGCCTCCTAGGAGCGCTTCTTTTATGTCATTAGCTTGACACGATTTCAAAGTTAACCCGGATCGGGCCACTTCGGTTTACTTCGGCCACTTCTTCATCGGAATCAGAATGAAGGACAGGGGTGTGGCCGCAACAGCAACAGGTCAAGTGCTCCACTAAGTGTTTGAACTTAACTCTCCAGATAGCACTGACTCTCTTCTTCATCCCGTTCTTGTGCAGGTTACGCTTAGGTATACTGACATGTTCAGATATCTTGGAAGAAGGGTCCTCACGGGTAAATGTAGAAATGTCATCATCCGAATGAAAGAATTCGGATGGGATCTCATCGCAGATCAGAATATCAGTCGTTTCAACCCTCTTTTGAAAGTACAGGGTCTCAGGTTTTTCTTTTGGTTGGCCAAAATATTTTTTGAGTCTTTGACCATTTACCTTAAAGGGTTGATTATCATACCCGTTTAACGTGATCACTCCACTTGGATTGACATCGAGAATCTCAAAGGGGCCAGACCATCTAGATTTGAGCTTACCGGTAAACAGATGGAGCCTGGTATTATAAAGCAAAGCCATATCACCCACTTTGAATTCTCGATCCTTGATCTTAGCATCATGGAGTACCTTAGTTCTTTCCTTACTGATTTTGGCATTCTCATATGCTCTGAGTCTAAATTCGTCGAGCTCATTTAATTGCAATAACCTCTTTTCCCCACAGAGTTGGCTATCGAAATTCAAGAATTTAATAGCCCAGTAAGCTCTGTGTTCAAGCTCGACTGGTAAATGGCATGCCTTGCCATAAACAATTTGGAAGGGTGATGTGACCATAGGGGTCTTAAACGCAGTGCGATAGGCCCAAAGCGCGTCATCCAACTTTAGACTCCAGTTGGATCTATTTGCGTTCACGGTCTTTTCTAGAATCCTTTTAAGGCTCCGGTGGCTTACCTCGACTTGGCCACTTGTTTGGGGATGATATGGTGTACCGATTTTATGTCTGACACCATATTTCTCGAGAATTTTATCAAGCGGTGCGTTGCAAAAATGAGTACCTTCATCACTAATGAGGGCTCTAGGACAGCCGAATCTGGTGAAGATATTCTTTTGCAAGAATTTCTTCACAACTTTGTGATCATTAGTTTGGGTTGCTATTGCCTCCACCCATTTGGAAACATAGTCTACACAGACAAGAATGTATTTATTGGAGCATGAAGATGGGAAGGGGCCCATGAAATCAATGCCCCACACGTCGAAGACTTCGCATTCTAGAATGGGCCTAAGTGGCATTTCCATCCTATTACTTTGCCTCCCAATCCTCTGGCACCTATCGCAACCTTTACAAAAGGCTTCTGCATCTTTAAAAAGAGTCGGCCAGTAAAATCCCGCTTGGAGGATTTTTGCAACAGTCTTGGGTGTTCCGTAGTGTCCTCCCGTGGGACCACTATGACATTGTTCCAGAATATCTCATTGCTCATGTTCCGGAACACACCTTCTAAGCACCCCGTCTTTACAGATCTTGAATAGATAAGGATCCTCCCACACGAGATACTTTAAATCAGAAAAGAACTTCTTCCTCTGCTGATACGTCATTTCCTCTAAATGCCCACTTGCTAAATAGTTGACGTAATCAGCATACCATGGCCTAACTGTATCAAGCTTCATCAATTGTTCAGTAGGGAAATCGATGCCTATTTCCTTGTGATTTTCGCCACCCTTATTTACTAGGCAAGACAGGTGATCAGCCACAATGTTATCACTACCCTTCTTATCTTTGATCTCAAGGTCAAACTCTTGCAAAATTAGAATCCATCTGAGTAACCTTGGTTTTGCATCTGCTTTGTCCATAAGGTAGCATAGGGCTGCATGGTCTGTCCAAACCACAACTTGAGACCCTAGAAGGTAACTTCTAAACTTGTCGATAGCAAAAACGACGGCTAAGAATTCCTTCTCGGTCGTGGCGTAATTGCATTGAGCCGGGTTCAAGGTGCGGCTCGCATAGTAAATGGGACCGAACTTTTTGTCAATTCTCGGCCTAAAACTCTGCGCCCACCGCGTAGTTAGAGGCATCGCACATTAATTCAAAAGGCTTAGTCCGGTCGGGTGCGATTAAGATAGGGGCACTTATGAGCTTATCCTTTAGGCAATTGAAAGCTTCCTTGCATTTCTCATCAAACAAGAACTCAACATCATCTTTCGAAGGTTAGATAAGGGCTTGGCGATGGTGGAAAAACCACTGAATAAACCGCTTTGTAGAAGCCAACATGACCTAGAAAACCTCGTACCTCTTTCACTGTTTTCGGGTACGCCATCATTTCAATGGCCTCTACTTTAGCCTTATCAACCTGAATACCAGTACTTGACACCTTGTGTCCTAGAACAATTCCTTCATCTACTAGAAAATGGCATTTCTCCCAGTTGAGTACTAAATTCTTTTCAACACAGCGTTGAAGTACCATATCTAGATTTTCCAAGATCTCATCAAAGCTATCGCCATTGACTGAGAAGTCATCCTTGAAGACTTCCATACATTTCTCCACAAGTCCATCGAAAATGGCCAACATGCACCGTTGAAATGTCGCTGGTGCATTGCATAACCCGAAAGGCATTCTGCGAAAAGCAAAAGTGCCTGATGGACACGTAAACGTAGTCTTCTCCTGGTCATTAGGGTCGATGGCTATCTGGAAGTAACCAGAATATCCATCGAGGAAACAATAATACTTATGACCACTCGGTCTTTCAAGAAGGCTTGGTCAATGAAAGGTAAGGGGAAATGGTCGTGGCGGTGACTTCATTCAATCTGCGATAATCAATGCAGACCCTGTAGCCGGTCAGAAGGCGTAAAGCTACTTCTTCCCCCTTTTCATTCTTTTCCACGGTAATACCTCCTTTTTTTGGCACAACTTGAGTGGGGCTAACCCACTCACTGTCGGCGATTGCATAGATGATTCACATGTCTAACCATTTGATGACTTCTTTCTTGACAACCTCCTGCATGTGTGGATTCAGCCTTCGCTGAGGTTGTCTGACTTTCTTAGCTCCTTTCTCCGTTCGGATTTTATGCATGCACACATCGGGGCTGATTCCTCGGATATCACCCACTTGCCATCCGAACGCGAGGATGTTTTTCTCAAGTACTTTTATCAGCAGTGCTTCTTGTTCGGGCTCGAGTTTTGAAGAGATGATTAAGGGCAACTTCTCACCGTCCTTAAGAAAAATGTACTTAAGGTGTTGCGGAAGCGGTTTAAGCTCCAAGTCAGTCGGTGGTTGCTCAATACTGGATTTTAACGGGCCACCTTTTTCCTTATGGGCTTGAAGTGGTTGACTGAAGAATACCTCATCTTCCCGAGGCATAACCCCCGAAAGGTACTGGATCACATCATCCATAGGGATCCTTCTGTCAGCACCCGCTTCCTCCTTCTTATGCTTGATCATCTTAATCAATTCTTCATCTTCTAGCTCCTTTGCTAGCTGTTCCCAATCAACAACCTCCCAATGAATAGTCTCTCTCCAGAAATCCACTTCGTCCCAACTACCCATCAGGGCTTCCTCTTCTACAGGGTTAAAGTCTTCCTGATGCAGTTCTTTGAAATCATCGTTCATCGCTGGGAAATTCCATGTTTCGTGTTCATTGACAGGCTTAGTGTGAGCAAGTTGTGAAGACGACTCGTCAGTGACTACGGCCGGTGATGAAACAGAAGATGGTCCACAATCAGCTTGATCTTTAGTGTTTATAGCTTCGAAAACACCTATCTCTGTTAGCTCTTCCGCTTCTTCAGAGTTGGCATCTTCTTCGTCCTCATAAATTTCTTCGACGAACGAGTTTTCTTCAATCAAGGTTTTCTCAGGACTTTTCCCTCGTGTGAAGGTAACAGATGTATCATCAACTCTATGCGTAATCTGACCCTTACAGAAATCGATGAGGGTGGCAGAGGTGTCCAAAAAGGTCCGGCCTAGAATTAGGGGCATCTCTTTGTCAGGCGGATAGTCTAAGATAACCCAGTCGGTAGGGAAAACCAAGTCTTCAACATGGAGAAGAACATTAGTAACACAACCAGCTGCTGAGTAGCTAGATCGGTCCACCATCGAAGAGAAATAGGGCGTTCCCGCATTCTTTTATCTAAACCGAGCTTTTGCGGACGTTCAATGGCATCACATTTATAGAGGCCCCTGAGTCGCATAAGACGTTTTGGAACATGTGGCCTTCAATCTCACAAGAGATTGAAGGTCTTCCGGGGTCACCTCGCTTAGTAGCAACTTTTTGTGAAACCATAGAGCAATCTTCTCTTAAAACTTCTTCCGCCATCCCTTGAAGCTTCTTCTTGCTCCCACAAACTTCCTTAAGATACTTAGAGCACTTGGGCATTTCAGTCAATACCTCAGCTAGGGGTATACTCACTTTGGTGTCTCTGAGCATCCTCCTCACTCCGTCATATTATCTGTCATGACTGAGGGTATTCTCTTTCTTCTTTGGTGGATAAGGAAGGGCTTTATAATTGTTCATGGCTTGATTTCTTATGGCTTCGTCTTCCTTATCCTTCCATCGACAAACTTTTCCTCCTCTTCTTTGTCGGGGGTACGACCACGACTTTTCCTCATTTCTTTATCGAATAATTTTCATCCCCCGAAGAATCATCATCATTAAGCTCTTCCTCACTGTTGCTTTCTTCGGTATTTAACTTCTGATTGCCCCCTCCTGAACTTATGGTGTCAGGAGGGCTACTCGTTTCCCGACATCTTTCCGGGTCCCGCCTGCTTACCACTTCTTAGAGTGACCTCATTCAACTCTTCGTCTCCATAATCCCATTGTGGTGTGATGGTAGTGCAAACATTGATATCTGCTTTAGGATTTCTTTCGGTATAACTTGGAAGTTTACCGTGGGGTCTGCTTGCTTGTTGGTCGCCATCTGACCAACCTGTCTCTCTATTGCCTTGACACTAGTAGCCAGGGTCTTCACCATGTCTACTAGCTCATCAAACTTATGTTGAGGGACACAAGAGGTAGTTTGGTTATGATGTTGGTTTTGATTCCAACCACCTTGAGGTCTTTGGGAGTTAGGATTGTGAGATTGATTAACCATCCCAGGAGGTGGTCTTTGATAACTTGAGTTGAAAGAAGGTTTTGAATTGGATGGGCCAGGTGGTGCGTTGGCTTGGTTAAAATTGGGACGTTGAAATCCGGAATGATTCTGGTCCTGATTGAAGTTTCTGAAGGTTTGGTTATGATTCTCCATTAAATTCACTTCCTCATTCATCTCATTTCCCGCCTGCATTCCCAGGTAGTTCACATCTGACGGCCCTCGTTGCTGCTGCATGTGTAAATCGGCTTGCTCATCACTTCCATTTGAGCAACTAACAACTTAGTCTCAGAATTGCTCGCAGCAGATTCCTTCATATTCCCACTACCATTGGTCTTCCTTGGAGTTGACCACATGTTATTCTTTGCTATAGTTTCAGGCTACCACGTAAGCGAGCGTCATCACCTCCCCTAGGAAGGATCCATGAGCGATTGAATCAAGGTAGTCTCTATTTGGTTGAGAGACACCTCTCGTAGAATAACTCTACAGTAGCTCGTGTCTACTTGTATCCATGGTTGGGGCACTTCCTCATCGGCGATTTAGTCTCTCCCATGCTTTCCCCACACTCTCACCATCAAGCCGTTCAAATGTGGCTATCTCCCATTTCATGTCCATGATTGTCCCGGAGTGAGACAAACTTCGAGCAAAGGCTCTTTTGACATCATTCCGGGACGGAGAGAATGATGGGCTAAAGATTTGAACCAACGGTTTGCTTCACCCTTTAGAGCAAACGGGAAGAGTTTTAACTTGACAATCTCGGAATCAATACCAGGATAGTGGCCTGCTTCGCAGATTTGAACGAAGGTGGACAAGAAGTCATGAGGATCTTCTTCAGCAGTACCATGAAAAGAACTATTCTGGACCAGCCCAACCACTCCATTTTTCAGATCGAAGTTCAGTTGCCCCATGTTTGGAGGGCGAATAAGTCTATGCCCTTCCAGGAAGTCTTGGTCAAGATAGGGGGCATAGGGGTCTTGATTTAATTGGTTTAGCTTGTTTTGGCGGAATTGTTGAAATTGATTATTTATCCAGCTTGTTGATTTTGTTGTTGTTGTATTGCCTGCATCTGTTGAAGGATCGAATTCATTTGGGCTTGAGGATCTGGATTTGGAACTTCGTTAGCCATAATGTCTGGATTAGGGAAGAGCTTTCTCCTGAGAATAGATCGCTCAGGTTCGGGATTGAAGGTAAGAGGTCCCTTCTTACTCCCGGTTTGCATAAACTAGAAGAGCAGAATAGGAAGAAATCAACCTCAGGGTTGATGAGAACGAATGTAAAGAAGATTAGAGGGTTTAGAGGTTTAGAAAGAGAGATGAGAGAAGAGGAGAGGTGACAATTTAAGAGATTGAACCGGCGTTCGGTATGAGTGAACGCTGGTTCAGGGGAAATTCTGGAGGTGAACGCTCGTTCAGGTCACTGAACTAGCGTTCAGAAGACAAATTGGGGGGCAGACGGGCGTTCAGAGTCTGGACGCCCGTTCAGAAAGTTTCTTTTTTTTTATTTTTGTTTTAATTTAGAAAATATATAGAAACAGAAACAGGAAAAGAAACCTACCTACGAAAAATTTAAAACAGAAAAAACACTAAGACGGTGAAAAAAAAACGTGTTGAAATCTTCTAGGGCCAAAATGGAAGGGAAAACAGCAGATTTTGTCCTCGAAAACGGTTTAGACGGCCTTTGGCTGTTCACCACTTCGTCGGCGTCGGAACGAGCTTTCCGAATTGGGGTCCTGCGCGCCAAACGGACACTCGAGCCGAAAGTTATGGCCAGAATACTACCGACACAGAAAACTGCACTACGAAGAATCCGACAACCGTTACCGACTCCCCGGCAACGGCGCAAAAAACTTGTTCGGTAAAAACTAGTTTTAAATTTATAAACCGAAACACCCCAAGTATAAGGCTTGTAGTAAAGGGTGTTAACGGGTCGTCCTAAGGGAATCGAATGTTTATCGGATTAAGATGCGGTTATTATATCGATTATGTCACAAATTATTATCTAAAACTAAGGTTTATATTAATTGTAAAATAGAAACGAAGAACGAGTGACTAAAATAGCAGAAAACAGAAAAAATCAATACTGGACGGCCGTTCACTGAGGGTGGACGGGCGTCCGGTGACGTGCTGGAAACAGAAATATACAGAAAAAACGGTAAACAACTAAAGTTCTTGAAATAACTAATCGTAGCAATCACAATTGATACGAACAAATTGGTTTATCAAAGAATTAAAAGAATGGCAAGACAACGAGAATCCACCAATCAACCAACCAACCCCAACTAGATTATGAGCTAAAGGTACGATTTTTAGTAATGATCAAATCACGAATTCGATTAAATCTCTTTAATCAATTTCTAGGGTTTCGTTTTCTTTCTCAAGCAAAACTAAACTAGCATGCATAACACGATCATGAGATTGTCTCCAATACTCTACTCAATTAATCATAAACAATCTCTTGAATCACAATTAATTGCATCAATTGAAAGAAATCACAACTTGAACAATATTCTCATATAAATTCAATTAGAACGGTAGTTTCATCGATCTCTCGATTCAATAAAACATAAACAATTATTACAAAATTCAATTGATGAAAAATAGTAAATTTAACTCACTAAAGATATAGCTTAAAATCTTCTAGTTGGTGTGGTTGTTGGTTGGTTTCCTCCGTTGTCCCACCGCAAATTGCTTAGCCTTCAATCATCTTCGAACTCCCAAGCAAGATTGAAAGAAAGAAACTCATATTTTTATTTGTATTTAGTGCGGCAGCTACTAGGGTACGGCTTCTGTGTAATGTTCTTCCCCCCTTAGGGTTGAAAATACACTGCTATTTATAGGATTTTAGGTTGGCTATGCTTAAGTCGGCCGGTGGACGCCCGTCCAAATGGGTGAACGCCCGTCCAGGGTACATAAATTGTTTGAGTCGGGCCGAGTCTTGAGTGGACGCACGTCCTATGCAAAATTGGACGCCAGTTCAGCAAAAACTTCCACATCCTGAATCAGCTTCTTCTTCTTGGACGCTCGTCCACTTCTTTGAACTCCTGTCCACTGGACAGAGCAACAGACACACGTCCAGTGGAAATCCAAACTTCCTGAATCGAATGGCACCTCCTGGACGCCAGTCCAGACTTGTAAACGCCCGTCCAATGGACGGAGCAAAAAGACGCTCGTTCAGACTTAACTTCAACGCTTCACTACAACTTCAACTTGCATCTCTTCTCCATCATATAAATCTGATCTTGCACCACTTTTAATCCTCTTTTTAGCTCAAAAATGTATATCTACAAGGGAGTAAAAACATGCAAACTGTAGAAATATATATATAGATAGAAAATGACTAATAAACCACATAAATAGCTCGAATTTGCATTTTAATCCTTTTCATACACAACCCCTCAATATTTCAATTAAAATCCTACTTTTCTATAAAAAGTAATAAAATACGAAGAATATTGTTACGAATCCGTCTCTGGTTCTTGTTCAGCCATTGATGAATGGCAACAACTATAATCCATGGAAAATGTCTATGGAGATAGTGTTAATTACCATGAATAAAATTGGCTTCGTAGACGGCACAATAAAAGGCCAGAAGCAGATTCAACATATTTCCATGCATGGAGACAATGTGATACAATGGTGAGATCATGGATCTTGAATTCTTTAGAGAACACCATTGCTCAAAGTTTGATGTACTTCAAGAGTGCACATACACTTTGGAAGAATCTTGCAGCTAGATTCTCTAATGTTGATCCCTTGAGGCTTTCAGATCTTCTTGAAGAGATGCATCTTCTGAAACAAGGTAGTGATTATGTCAATCAGTATTTCACAAAATTGATGGTTCTATAGGAAGAAATCAAGGCTATCAGGCATATGTCAGTTTGTTTTTATGATCCTCAATGTCACAGCAATTCCATCAGCACACTAATGGATCATATGGAGGCTGAACATGTCATTAATTCCTTAAAGGTTTGAGGATGATTTTGAGCCAATGGTTTCACAGGCAATGCTGATGGTGCCTTTCCCAAAAATCCATAATACATTTGCAATGGCCATTAAATTTGAAAGACAGAAGATGTGTGTAGATAACATGGCCAAAAATCAAGATTCTATGATTCTCTTGGCTTAGAAAAGTGGACAAGGGAAAAATCAAATACTCAGCAGACCTAACTCTACATCTTCTGCAAAAAACTAAACCTAAGAATCTCAAAAAGGTTCAATGTAGTTTTTGTGGATTCAATGGTCATACTGAGGAGACTTGTTACAAGAAACGTGGCTATCCTCCTGGTTTCAAGTCAAGAAGGGCTAATTTGTTATAAAATTTTTACCTTTAACCACACACAAAAAAAAGAAGGGCTAATTTGGTAGAGGAAGAACAGTCAGAAGAAAAAGACCAGGCCCAAAATACGTCTGCTGGACCGGGGTTTCCAAATCTCACTACACAGCAACTTGATAGGTTGATGGCTCTGCTGAGTTCTGATCCTCCTACACATGCATGGTTTGCTATTGGCTAGCCTACTGAGAATTGTGACAAATTACTCACCTGCATACAGGGATAGGTTATCTAAATTTAGTAAGATCTATACAATGGATCTTGGACTCTGGTGCCACAGATCTCATTGTATGATTTTAGATCTATTAAACAATCCCAAATCTTCATCTAGTATAAAAATAAGATTACCTAATGGAAATAATGTTCTTGTCACACATATAGGACAAGTAAGGGTCAACCCTCAGCTGGTCCTACATGTTTCGCATTCCTAGTTTTAAGTATAACCTTTTGTCTTTACCTCTATTTATTAATCACATAAAAGGTAAATTTGTCTTTTCTGCTAACAAATATGTTTTACAGGACAAGAACGAGAAAGTGATTGGTACGGCTGAGTTACACAAAGGACTTTAGTTCATGGATCAACCAATAAGGCTTGCCAATGCTGCAGAAAGTCACACATTATCTGATAGATTGGATGATGAACTTTTATGGCATTACAGACTAGGACACTTGCCGATAAGAGACTGCAAGTTATTAGTTCACAGTCTGCTGATGTCAAGTTTTGTAATCATAACCTTTGTTATGTTTGTCCTATGGCAAAACTAAAGAAAAATCATTTTCCTTTGAGTACAACTGCTGTAAATGCTATTTTTGATCTTGTTCATATGTATATTTGGGTCCTTTGAAAAAACACACTGTGAATGGACAATAATATTTTCTTACTGTTGTAGATGATTTTTCTAGGTTTGCTTGGGTTTTTCTTATGAGGCACAAATCTAAAAATTCTAACCTTGTTAAATTTGCTTCTACTCAGTTTCACAAAGTTATTAAAGTTATTAGATCTGAAAATGGCATTGAGTTAAACTCATTGACTTTTATGCTCAGTAGGGCATCATACATCAGACATCTTGTGTTAGCACACCTGAACATAATAGTATTGGTGAAAGGAAACATCAGCATCTGGTGAATGTAGCTAGGGGACTGAGGTTCCAAAGTAATTTACCCATTGAATATTAGGGTTTCTATCTTTTACTTGCTGTAAAATTAATAAATGCTACACCTACAACACTACTAAGGAAAGCACTCGACATGAAATACTTTATGGCACTAAACCAAATATTTTGTATTTAAGGTTTTTGGTTGCTTAGTATTCTCTTGCACACTTCAGCAGTACAAGACAAAATTTGACTTAAGATGTAGAACTTATGTCTATCTTGGGAATTCAAACACATCCAAGAGTGCTATTCTTTTAGATATTACCAACAAAGACATCTTTGTTGCTAGGAACACTCGATTCCATGAGACTTATTTTCCTCTATTTTAACAGGTATTAGGAAAGGCTAAATATCTTGCTGACATGCCTGTTTTTTTTACCAGTAATGGATAGTTTTCATGATCTGCTGAATGACTCAGCAGACCACCCACTCATAGGATCAACTACAGCTAAGGCATCTAATGAAGAGCATGCACCAGTTAATCAGGCACCCACACAATTAAGAAGGTCCACAAGAACAATGAAATAACCAACCTTTTATCAAGGAGGTGCTCATACTGTTCAGCAGACCCCACACCTGCTGAGTGAAGTCATGAGCCTAGACAATCTCTCAGTGACTATGCCAGATTCATCAATGCTATTGATGTTATTAAAGAGCCTAAGACTTACAATCAAGACATCAAGCATGATGAATGGAAAGAAGCAATGCAAAAAGAGATTGAAGCTCTACAAAAGACTCATAATAGAGATAGTTGATCTGCCACCAGACAAAAATCTATTGCATGAAAGTGGGTATACAGAATCAAATACAATCATGATGGTTCAGTAGAGAGATACAAAGCTAAACTAGTAGCAAAAGGCTACACTCAAACATATGGAATTGGTTATCAAGAAACCTTATTTCTTGTTGTCAAGATTACTACAGTCAGAACTTTACTTGCATCTACAACAGCCAATAATTGGCATTTACATCAGATGGATGTTAACACTACATTCTTGCATGGAGACTTGCATGAATAAGTATACATGAAATTGCCACTAGGTTGTGCAGCATCTAAACCAAATCAAGTTTGTAGATTAACCAAATCATTGTATTGCCTCAACCAAGCCAGTCTACAATGGAACTGCAAGTTTGCTGAGTTTTTAAAAGCTCAAGGATTCATTCAGTCTAAGAATGGCCACAATTTATTCACAAAAGGATCAAGATTGTCATTTTTGCTTTGCTAGTCCATGTAGATGATATCATAGCAGCAAGCCCAGTGAACAATTAATTCTAGATCAAGGATGCCTTACATCAACAATTCACTATCAAGGATCTTAGAAAATTGAGATATTTCTATTGGTCCCTTGGAAAGGCTGACACAAGTTTAGAGAGGGTGAATAAACTTATCACCAAAAACTAGATTTTAAGTCTGATTAAGTTCAATTTAAAACTTGTGTGGAGTTGAGCTGACTTAGCTGAGTATAAGTCAAACTAACTTATGCTGAAACTGTGTCAACAGACAGCGATATATTTTAGCCTTTATGGGGATCTTGTTGTTTCTAAGAAAATGCTAATGAGTATGCAAAACTGAATTCTGGTGAATGTCAGTTTTTGAACTGTGAGTGAATATCAATGAGTTTATTCAGTTTTGCTGTATGAAAAACATATATGAAAAACAATCACAAGTACTGATAAACTAAATAATAGAAAGTAAATGCGTAAAGTAAGTAAGGCAAGAATTATAGTGGTTCCAGGTGGTGTAATCCTATCAGTCCATTCTTCCCTTGTAAGGTAGAAGGAAAATTCCACTAGAACTCTTTGAGGTAGCCGGTTACAAAAAGTCCTAATTGATAGTCTTTGACTTATCCCTAGCTTCACTATCTAAACAACCTGTAGAAGATGTGTGATTACTGCTCTGGAACTGCTTGAAACACTGGTCCTTATAAGGTTGTATTGCCTCTTCTCAAGCTCCACCACAAACACAGTCTACCCGACAGCTAAAACAACAACTGTCATTGGAAAATCCTAAACCGGATTGCTTCACAGTCTAAACCTTTGATAAAAATCAAAGTTGGGCTGTGAACCAATAAATTGATTCTTTCTTGTGGTTCTTCTAAGTGTCGGATTCTGGATAGAGTCTTTGTAGCTTGAACACTTGAAGAAATTCTGGATATGAACTTCTTGAGCACAAAGATTGATAGCAATTTAGATGAACAAGACTTGGGCACAATAATACTTGTATTCTCATGTTTTTGTGTGTTTGATCCTTGATGCCAAGTCCTCTATTTATAGTGTGAGGACAACGTTCATCTTGCTTGAATTTTGATTCTATCAACATCTATATTTTTAGATGTCAGTGACCGTTCTGACATGTCATTGCTTCATCCAATACATTTCTTGATTTGTAACGTTCATATGTAAATTCAGTTCTTTGGATGACTGACTTTAAAACTGAGTATCCTGATCAGTCTTAGTCTGAGTATGTCAGTTATCAGTTTGTCAACCGACATAGAACATTAACTAAGTTTTTACTTTTCTTCAAAACGTAGTACTCTATTCATCTGATTTTATTTGTCTTAATCAGAGTACACCATATCTTTAAATAAATCATCTAAGATATCATTGTCCTTTTGATTCTTTAGTCTTGATACAAGATCCATAAAGTCAGTTCAGGCCATTATAGACTTACCTGAATTCTAACTTTACAGTCTCGGTTTTCATCTTTATAACAGAGTTTAAACCCTCAGTTCTTCATTCTTCAATAACTGAGTATGTGTCTCTCAGTTATTCATTTACTAAGTTTGTTCCCTCAGCCTTCATCTTCTAGATAAGTCAACCGAGTCTATGTCCCTCAGTGAACTTACTTTCTTCAATTGTGAGTAAACTTTAGTTATAGGTTCTGAGTGACATTTTCAGTTTTAGTCAATATCCATTTTTCTAGATGATTTCCAGTTCTCAGTTTTATGACTCTCTAACTATTACAGTGCTTGTCCAATATATCCTATACAATTATCAGACTCTAATAAATCCTATACATTTAGTTCTAGACATCTTTTAGCTTTTCACTATAACAGCTAGTTTCAGCACATCATCAATGGGGTGTAAGCAAATAGATAAATTAAGATGAATCAACATCAAAACTCAAATTTTATTTCTAACAATTTCCCCAATTTTGATGATGCCAAAACTCTCCTTAAAATAAAATCTTAATGAAAAAAATGCAAAAACAAGGTAAAATTGGAAACTGGATATATCATTAGAATTCACAAAAAGTGGAACAAGTTACACAATTGTCAACAAAAACTGAAATATGAGCTAAGCAGCTTTCTGTGTAACTAAAATGAATTTCCTTTGTTTATCATGAAGGTGATATTCATTCTCCAACTTCTTATTTTCCTTGGAAAAAGCTTTGAGATAATAAACTTGACTTGATAACTTCCATTTTCTCCAAAGAACTAACTTAGGAAGATCACTGTTGTCTAAGTAGTACTTTTCAAATTCATCAACATCTTCCTTCATTTGTTTTTTCTTGTCTTTGATTTGAAGTTTCTTTTCAATCCTCTTTATATTCTTGTAGTTTACAATTTTCTGACTATGAAATTCATCCGACAAGAAGTAAGTAAGAGATTCTTCATAATTCTTGTGCTTGTACTTGGTCTTGATAGGATTGTAATCTCTACAAATTTCATCCATAAATCATGTGTTAAAGTAGCTCTTTTCTCTTCAGGTTGGCTGTATTTCAAATTGAGCTGCTCATTACTGAGTTCTTCAGTTTGTCTAATATAGGATTCAGTTGCTAATGATTTCCCTTTCTTCAATTCCGCCAGTTCAGCTTCTAGCTTCAGTTTCTCTCATCGTAACTTCGCTTTTCTTCTTCTACTTCCCCCTTTTTGGCATCATACATCTGATTGATTAGGAGATGAGTTGCTTTATGATCATCTGATATGCCTTTTTAAGAAGTTAGAACCTCCTTAAGTTGAGTTTCTAAGCAAAAAATTCTCTGATTCAGGAGCCATTCTGCTTGATCTTGAATTTCACGATCCTCCGTGGTTGTGATTTCAAACATTTCCTTCAGTTTGAGAATTTCGAAATCGAGTTAGAAGTTGTCTGCTTGATAGTGTCTAGCTTTGTATGAACAGAGACATCAGTCTGTTTCCTATAATCCAAGTATCCAGATATTCTTGACAGTAGAGCATTGTATTCTTCTTTCGATGGAGCATACTGTCTAAGGTTGTTTGGACCTTGTTCTATTCTTCAACTGTCAATTTTTTAGTTGGATCTTCATTCTCTTTGATTAAAGACTGAGTATCATCTTCTATCACCATCAGTTGTTGATTGTCAACTTCTTTATGATTGTCAAATGTTTGATCTCCAACTGGAAATTTTGTCTGCTTAGTATCCGTTCTGCCATCTTGACCATCAGTTTGTGCTTCTGGTTGTAAAATTGTACTCTATTCTGCTTCTTTCCTCGAATCATCATCGTTATCATCATCTTTCTTCTTTAAACATCCTTCGGTATAAATGATGTAACTGATTCTCTTCAAGCGAAGCTATTTCTTTGATTCTCTTATAGCATTTGGTGAGAAATTCATCCATAGGAAATAATGCATATAAGTCATATATTTCAAGTTTGTCCAAAAATGGCTTCTCTTCAATCTGCAAAACATCATTGATAGATTCTTTAGAATCTTCCGTTTTATGCTTCATTCTCATCAGATTGATGATTCTTTCAGGTTCAAAGATGTATTCTAATTGTTGAGTTTGTTGTTGCTGAGTTTGTTGTTGCTCTAGATTAGCATCCATAGCAGAAACTTGTTTCTCTGATATCTTCGGCTTTTTATTAAAAACATCTCTAGAAAACTGACTATCTTTAGTTGTCAGTTGTTGTTCCCCCTCAGTTGGTGCTATCTCGCTTGAAGTACCCGGGAACAAACACCTTCCAACCGACTTAACCTTTTGTCGGTCAGATTTCCGCTTAACTCCTTTCTGTTGAGCTATTTGCTGAGATACAGTCTTCTTATTGGCTTCAGGGTGAGAAGTCTGTATACTTGAACGTACCACTGCTGCAATTTTCTCTGCTTTTGTAAATGCAGCAACAGTTTGTTCAGCTTTTTTTTTCTCGACTGAGTCTTTCCAAATAATGCTGAATTACTCCGTTGAGTGATTTCTTCAACCAAAATCTGCCAACTAACTGTCTTCCTTCAGCTTTGGTTTTGCTAACACATGATAATTCAGCTATGTGTTGTTCTTGATCTGGTTGAGCACATATCCTACCCAATTGAATTCAAATTCATCCTATATGATGTTCATCAGATGTATCCCATTTTTAGATAAGTTATCCAACCCTTTGAAGTGTCCGATGACATTCTTGTTGATCCATTTGCTAAGTAGGGCAAATTTAGTTTTGAGACGGTTGAGCTTCGTGTTGACTGCGACTATTTGGTCTATTGCTGAAATTTGGTTGAGAAAGGCTTCATATTTGAGTGGCAAATAGGCTAGGTCTATTGATTCCACAAGTGGTTTCTTGAAATCGAATAGCTGCATTATTATCTCTTCATTGATATTAACCTTCTCTCCACGAACCTTTGTTACCAGGGAGTTCTTCACCATCTTCATATTTTCCTAAAATTACAATAAACCTTCCAAGTCATGATCTTTTTGCAATTTCACCTCCAGAAGGTTTCTCAAACCTTGTGTGTTCTTGATCTTTTCACAAATATAACTAGCGAGAAGAGTGTTGTTGCACAATTCTTCAAATTCTTCGGCTATTAATCTAGATTCTTGTGTGTGTTTAGAAGCGGCCATTGTAAGAAAATTTCGAGGTTTTGAGAAAGAGAGAATTTGATTTTTATATTTGGGTGAGATATGATAATGAGAAATTATATAGAGAGTATATAGAGGGGGCCGACGGTTTCTGATTTGAACCCACGATCTCTGACGATTTTGTACCAACTTTTCAAATTCTACTGAGTGGTTGTGTAACCGATGCATGTACTTTCTGACATTATTGGGGGGTATACACGCAACAAATTCTGACAAAAACGGCGGTAATTAAATGTGATGTAACGGCTGTCGGTTTTATTCTTTTAACTTTGACTGGATAAAAACTATAACTGAGATCGGATCCTTGTTGAGTTCACTTCCGTCTTTCTTCAATTCCATAGACATTTTGAGATTGTTGATGTCAATGACTAATCTATCAAGTGAGCTCACTAGCATGACAAAGATCAATCCCCTTGACGAATCTCCGAGCTTGAACTGACTTAATTGACTTTGATAATTCCCAATTCAATTCTCCGTTTTGAAAACCTTTCTTTGTCTAGAGGTTTTGTGAAGATGTCAGCCAACTATCTACATTTGGGACATAGAGAACTATAACGTCCTTTTTCTCTACATGATCCCTTATAAAGTGATGTCGTGCAAAACTGGATTATCAGTTATAGCAATTGCACTTGTATTATCACACATTATATGAATTAGTCCTTCTTCTATCCTATAATCTCTTAATTGTTGTCTTCTCCAAAAAAACTTGAGCACAATAGCTTCCAGCAACTATATACTCAGCTTCAGTTGTTAATGTTGAGATTGATTTTTGTTTCTTACTGAACCATGACACAAGTCTATTTCCTAGTAACTGATATGTGCCTAAAGTACTTTTTCTATCAACTTTGCATCCAGCATAATCTGAGTCTGAGTAGGATATCATCTTGAATTCTCCTTCTCTTGAATACCATATCCCTACTCCCGTTATATCTTTTAGATTCTTCAAGGTTCTTTTGACAACTATAAGATGACTTTCATTAGGTCTGGTTTGAAATCTGGCACAAACACCAACTGCAAAGGATATGTCTGGTCTACTTGCTATGAAGTAAAGCAGACTTCCAATCATTCTTCTGTAGAGAGTTTGATCCACATCCTTGCCATCTTTGTCTTCATCAAACCTGATGTTGGTTACAATAGGTGTTGCTATGCCAGCACTATTTCAATTCCAAACTTTTTGATCAATTCTCTTGTATACTTGGTCTGATGAATGAATATTCCTTCATCCAATTGTTTTACTTGAAAACCGAGAAAGTAATTCAATTCTCCCATCATACTCATTTGAAATTTGCTCTTCATCAAACTTGCAAATTTTTCACAGAGTTGATCATTTTCTGATCCAAAGATAATATCATCAACATAGATTTGGACTAGGAGAGTACTTTCATCAACTTTCATTCTGAAAAGAGTCTTGTCAATGGTTCCTTGATAAAGCCATTATCTACCAGAAACTGAGATAGAGTTTCATACCAAGCTCTTGGTGCCTGCTTCTGTCCATAAAGAGTTTTTCTTAGTTTGAAAACTTTATCAGCTTGATCCTTAATTTCAAATCCTGGTGGTTGTTGTACATGGACTTATTCTTCAAGTACTCCATTCAAAAATGCACTTTTAATGTCCATTTGGTACACTTTGAATTTCTTATGAGCTTTGAAAGCAAGAAATAATCTGATTGTCTCTAATATTGCAACTGGGGCATAAGTTTCATCGAAATCTATTCCTTCTACTTGTGAGTATCCTTTGGCTACAAGCCAAGATTTTTTTTCTGACAATGTTTCCATTTTCATCAAGCTTGTTTCTGAAAACCCATTTGGTGCCGGTTATGTTGACATGATCTGGTTTATCCACTAATTCCCATACTTGATTTCTTTCAAATTCATTGAGTTCCTCTTGCATGGCTAGTATCCAATCTAGATCTTTTAGTGCTTCTTCTATCTTTTTACGTTCAGTTTGAGATAAAAAAAAACATGCAATTATAGCTTCTAGATGATTTCTTGTGCAAATTCATTGTTGAAAATCACCAATCACCTGATCTTCAGGGTGATCTCTCATCCATTGATGTACAGGAGGTTGCATAAGAGGGTCTTCTTCTATTGTACTGGATCTTCATGAACTTCTTCTTGATTTCCTTGAGATTGATTAACTTGAACTGGGTCAGTTTCATGTTGTTCACTATTGGAAACTGAGACTGGTCTTGATGTGAAGATCCTGAAATTCTAAATCTTCCAAGGTCGATAAAAACTGATTCTAGTATTTTTGGTAACTGAGACTAAGAAACTGGTTCTTGTTATCTTCAATTGTACCACTAGTGAAGTTTGGTTCATCAAAACAACGTGTATAGACTCTTCATGCCTAAGTGTCCGTTTGTTCAATACTCTAAACGCTTTACTCACACTTGAATATCCCAAAAATATTCCTTCATCATCTTTTGGCTGAAAAGTCTTGAGCTGATCTTTTACATTATTGTGGATAAAACATTTGCTTCCAAAGGCATGAAAGTATGAGACATTTGGTTTCCTTCCATTCCAAATCTCATATGGTGCCTTTTCATGTCTTTTGTTCATGAGGCTCTATTCTATGTGTAACAAGTTGTGTTTACTGCTTCTTCCCAATACCTTTATGGTAATTTTGATTCATAGATCATGGTCCTCTCAGCTTCTTTGGGAGTTCTATTTCGTCTTTCAGCCACTCCATTTTGCTGAGGTGTTGTTGTGGCTGCAATCTATTGTAACACACAATTTTCTCCACAATATTCAACGATTATATTGTTGAGAAATTTAGTTCCTTTATCTAATCTTATCTTGACAACTATTACACCTTTCTGGGTTTGGAGTCTCTTGATAAGTTCTGTGAGTTGTTGCTTGGTTTCACTATTCTTTGACATGAAAATTACCCATGTATATCTCGAGTAATCATCCACTACAACCAATGTGTACTTCTTTCCCCTAACACTGATAGGTGTGACTGGTCCAAATAAGTCCATGTGTAGAAGTTCTAGGACTCTTGAAGTTGAATGCTGAGATTTTGTCTTGAAACTTTCTTTCACTTGCTTTCCCTTTTGGCAAGCATGACATAAGCTATCCTTCTTGTAAGAAATCTCAGGTAAACCAATTACTAATTCATTTTTGACCAGTGTGTTGATATCATCAAAGTTGAGTTGACTCAGTTTCTTGTGCCTTAGCCAGCTGATTTCTGATTTGGTATGCAAAAGCAAACAGATCTCTGAAATTGTCTTTGACCAATCTACAACATACTTTCGTTTCTTTTTCAGCAAGAACTACATGATATGATGATTCACTGACAACGATGACTCTGTATCCCATGTCACAGAATTGACTTGTGCTGTGAATATTGTAGTTTAGTCCTTCCACATATGATACATTCTTGATTGTAAGTCCATTTCTAATCAGGGCTCCATAACCTTTTGTATATCCAGATCTGTCTTTACTTCAAAAATTGACTTTTGGTCCATCATTGGCAACAAAATCAACTAGACAGTCTTTACTCCTTGTCATGTGTCTTGAGCATCCACTATCAAAGTACCATATTTCCTGCAAGACAATTAAAAGATTTTAGGTACCCAACTCTGTTTGGGTCCAAACGGGTCAGTTGTAAGTACAACTTGGGAGATATTTCCTTAAGGTCTTCTTTGGAAATTGTTACACTTTTTTTCATATATATAAGCCACACTCCCGTAGAATCTATTTCTAGGATTGTGTCTTATTTATGTGATCTCAAGTCTTTTGGCGGATATTGGTTTCCATGATGCTTTCTATTATTAAAAACTGAGTGAAACCATCATTCTAACTGTACTCAGGTCTGTGCTGACTTCGGTATTGAGGCTTCTGTTGAGGACTGGGTAAGTCCTCTGCTGAGTCTTTGGCTGAGACTTATGATAAGTTCTCTATTGTGATTGGTTCTATTAGTTTTAATAATAGGTTCAGAGAAATTCCAATCATCATCGGTGGGAAATAATTTGCCTTTCCCCTTGAATGTGTGAATCATTGAATGATTAACATTCTTGGATTTACTCTGACTGAAGTTTTTCTGATTCTTGACATGGTCAGCTTTTGTAGATCGGGCAATTGATCTACCATCTCTATTTCCTTGATGTGCAGCTGATTTACTTTAGATTTGCTTTTGTTAATTGACATAGCTGACTTCTTGGAAAATTGATGTTGAGACCGAGTTGACACGTAGAACTGGTTCAACATGCTTCTCAGTTTGAGGAAATTTCTTAGCTACAAACTTAACACCAGTTTTGACATTAGGTTCAGTAGCTTTGCTCGTTCCTTCCTTTGAAGTTTACTGTGTATCAAATCATAGGCCAGTTTGGTCTTCATATAGCTTTCCAGATTTGAATCCAGTAGCTGAACTTGATTGAGCAAAAGATTCCGTTGATGCTGCTGACGCGGTAGGCTAATACCGATTCTTTCTTTTGTCAGTTCTGGTCGGTTTCAACATGTTCAATTCAGCCTTCAATCTTTCGACTTCTAGAATTAAAGCCTTTTTTCTGCTTTAATTGATTCATAACTAGCTTATATAGTTACTAGTTGATTCATCAATTCATCAAGAGTTTCTTATAATTTTGGATTTCTAGGATTGGAGATTGCTGTTGAAGAACAAGCATTTCGCATGGAAATCTATGCTGAGGCATACTTAGAATTGGATTCACAAACCACATTCGAATCTTCCATGTGAGCCATCAGAGCTGTATCATCTAAGAGTCTTTCAGTGCCAGCTTCATAGTCTGACTCATCACCAGCTAAGAGAGCCCTTCTTCGGTTATTCTTGGTTGAGTTATCTTACCAGTCAGTTCTAGACATTCAGCTTTGTAATGTCCTGGCTTTTTGCAGTTAAAGCAAAGATATTCATCATCTTTTTTTTTCTCAAGAGTCTTTTGATATACTTCTGAGTGACTGGCTGTCCACTTTTCATTATTCTGATTCTGTTCATCATGAGAGCCATATGTTCTTTCATTTCATCTAATTATTGAAGATTGCTAGAGCAAGTTTCTTGATTGTCATTCGTTGTTGCTACAAGAGCTATTGTTTTGGGTTCCTCTAGAGCTTTGATCACTACTGTTGTGATTGTGAAATCCTCGCTGAATTCGTATGCTTTTAGATCTGAGAAGATTTTGAAGGAATCTTCTATATCAAGTCTTCTTGACTCTTCCATTTCTGTGACTTTGATTTTCCAGCACATAGGTAAATCTTTCAAGACTCTAGTGTTGATTTATTTCTTGGTATATTCAATCTTGAGTAGTTCTATTTCATCCATTATTGCATTGAATCTTGTTTCCATCTGTTTGATGTTCTCTCCTATTTCATCTTGAAATTATCAAACTTATGTTTGGCAACTACGATCTTGTTTTCTTTGATGGAATCAGTTCCTTCACATACCAGCTGAAGTTTCTCCCACATTTCTTTAGGAGTTGTGCATCTTTGACTTTTAGATACATGTTGCTATCGAGAGTTTTGAGGATGATATCCATGGCAACATTGTTGAGATTGTTTCTTTTTCGATCATCATTATTCCATTCACTTTTGGGCTTGAGGACTCTGACTTGTGCACCATCAACAGTATGCATGTCGTCAGTGATTTGAATAGGTCCATTCGTAAGTATGTCCATCATCTCATCATGAGTAGCAGCAAGAAAGGCCTACAAAGGGCGTCTATTTTTTTCTAAAACCTCAGAAAATTATTAATAAACCCACCACGAAAGTCTCTCATCCGACCGAGTGCATTCGGATCATTGTCCGCTTTTGACGATATTTGGCTCAAAGAAAACGGGTAAGTCCTCCTTTCGATTTATTAATGTTTGGACGAAAGATAGTTCGTTTCGGATTTGGTGAAGGCGTCTTGGGAAGAGTCCGAGGACGGCCGGGGTATGTACCTTTTGTGTAAGAAACTTAAGCCATGTGGTTTTTGGCAATATCTTTGAGAATACTAAGAGAGCATTGGCAGAGGTTAATGACTGCACGGTCATCCATGATCAAGTGGGGACAGCAGCCTCTAAACTTAAGTTGGAACAAGCCACATTGGAATACAAGAAGTGTATTAGAAGAGAGTGTCGGTTCCTCAAGTAGAAAGTTGCGGTTAAGTGGATTGAAGTTGGGGATGCAAATAGTAAATATTTTCATGCTATATGTAAGCAGAGATGGAACCAGAACTACATTCATCGGATAAAGGTGGACGATTGCAATTGGATTGATAATCAGGATGACATCCGTCGTTCTTCTGTACGGTTTTATGAACAGCTTTTCTCGGCGGATAGGGAAGGTATGGGTACTCCCATTATTCATTTTACCCTTCCTCAAAACTCTTTGGTTCAGAATCAGACCCTTATGGCTACCCCTTCTCTTGAAGAGATCCATGCTACGATTTTATCTATGAGCTCTGATAGTGTTGCTGGTCCGGATGGGTACACGTCACATTTTTTAAGGCATGCTGGCAGATCATTAAGCATGATATTGTCTCGGCTGTTGGTGACTTTTTCATGGGAGGGCACCTTCCTCGGTATTTCTCTACCTCCACGATCATCCTTCTTCCGAAAAATCAAGGGGCTGATAGATGGAAGGACTTTCGGCCAATCAGTCTCTGCACCGTCTTTTCTAAACTTATCACCAAAATTATCACGCAGCGTTTGAATGCTTATCTTCCCTTGTTGATCGTGGATCAACAGACAGGCTTTGTCCCGGGCAGATGCATCACTGATAATGTCTTGTTGGCTCAAGAGCTTTGTAAGATTGTTAATAAAAAGATCCGGAGCCCCAATATTATGCTCAAATTAGATATGGAGAAGGCGTATGACCGCATGGATTGGGGATTTATAATGAAGATGCTGAGGATGTTTGGCTTTCATGAGCCTTTTGCTGACCTCATCTTCAGAACCCTTACGGACAACTGGTTTTACATCCTGCTCAATGGTATCCCCTCCACGCACTTTCATGCTACTCGTGGTGTGAAGCAGGGCGACCCCCTATCGCCTGCTCTTTTTCTCCTAGCCGCTGAGTATTTAGGAAGGCTCATAAATGCTTTTATAGATCAGAATCCTGGCATACAGTTTCACTCGATGATCAAGGGTATTCACTATTTGGCTTTTACTGATGATACGATCCTTTTCACTCGCTGCAATCGGAAAGGACTGAGAGGCATCAAGGAGCTGTTCCACCATTATGAGCTTGTCTCGGGGCAACATATCAATTCCACCAAAAGCACTTTCATCGGGCACAAGCCGTCGGCAACAAAGGAAGGATGGGTGCACAATTTTTTAGGCCTTACCACCAAAATAAAATGCATCATCAATACATGTTTATCACCTCCTTAAAACCTTAGTTCCGGAAAACCCGTGTGGGAAATCCGGGTGCTAAGGAAAGAGTGTGATCTCCCATGTATTGGAATAAAAAACTAAGAAGAGGTTTAGTACAAAGAATTCAACGATCTCCACTCAAAAGTTAAAGGCTGGTATAGGAAAGAGTAACTTCGCACGACAAAAGTCTTCCCGGCCAACCCATGGCCTTACCACCAAAATAAAAATGTCAACAAGCAATAATCCAAATCTTTTTGGGGCAATTGGGAGTCCAAAACAAGCACCTACAAGAGTGGTCAAAAATCTGCAGCATCCAAATTTCTAAGGCATGTAACAAAAGATCAAAATAATGAGAAACAACTTGTTTGCACCCATCGAGCTCAATGAATAGGTGCTTCCAGGGTGGTTATGCCATTCCCTGAGGGCCCATTTTCCAACCAAATCAGGATATAGTCTTCATGCCTGTAAAGGAAGATAGATCCACAGAGTAGAAGTAGCTTAAAAGCAAAGAACCAGAGGGAGCAAACAGAATATATGTTAATGAATGGCACGTTTGCAACCTTCTTATCAATGAAGGGTGCTTCCAAAAGTGTTCTGATGTATTTAATCATCTGATTTTAGTCCATATAGTTAGTATTTGCATAATATCTCTATTAATAAGCAATCCAAGCTCAGCATCAAGATGAATACCATCCATAACTTTTGAATTCTGGGTGAGCTATCAATTTTGGCAAGATAGTCAACTAGAGCATTAGCCTCTCTGTATATATGTTGGAGCTGAAAGTTGTGGACAGAGATAAGGTGTTGTATGATCTCGATGTCTTGCTGGTATTTTCAAGGTATTTGATAGCTGCCTTTAATCATCTTGAGAATCAGTTTAATCACATCATGTAGCTGGTGTTGTATGCATAAGTTGATACCAGAAAGCATAGATGAGATTTCAGCCTGCATATTTGTATCAACCCCATATGCTTCATAACCAGCTTTGATGACTTGCCCAAAATGGTTTCTAATAATGAAAACCCCCCCCCCCAGCAATTCTTGGGTTACCAATAAAAGATCCATCTATATTGAGCTTGTAACCATTTGTGTGAGGAAAGTGCCATTGGACAAGTATGTAAGTAGCAAGGATTCTCTGAGTAAAATGATTGAGGATGCCAATTTGAATTAGGATATCATCTTCATCATTTTTCCTTGTCACCTGCATATTTTCACAAATCAACTGAAGGTTATCCAAAATGGAAAAAATGGATAGCACTGTCATTAATCAGGAAAACTTCAAAGAACATCTTGTTTCTGGCTTTCCAGATTTCCCAACATATCAAAGTTGGTATTAAAGGGAAAATCTTCCCCAAGGCACCCTTTAACTGTAATATCCCGATTTTTCAAAAAAATACAGACGTGTCTTTTTGTGAAAAATGGAATATTATGATTTTCGGATTAAAGTATTTTATGTGTATATATATATTTTGGATAAATATATATATATATATATATATATATATATATATATATATATATATATATATATATATATATATATATATATATATTCGGGAAATTGTGATTTTTAATAATAAGGGTAATTAAGGAAATAATGGATTAGGTTAACTATTGGGATTTTGCCTATTTACAGAAAATAGATCCCATTAGTTCCCACAACCTAATAGAAATCAGAAATTCCCTACGCTAGAGAGAATGGCGTGTGACAAGAGGAATAAGGCTGATAGCTTTTCTTTCAGACTCTAAGATGGATCTTAACGGTTTTCAGATCAGAGTAGAGTAGCGGAATCGTCGTGAAGAGGGCGTCGTTTCAACTCCAGAAAGTTAGGACTTTGTCAATGTTTGGTGGAATAGCTTTCTAAAAGGTAAGAGGCTCTTCTACAAATTAATTATGGTTTAGAGAGGTTAGATCGTGTTTTTTATTCATTTGTAAGAGGGTCTTCCTACAAGTTGATTACGGTTTATTAGGGTTTATGTTAGGATTGAGATGATTATTATGCTAGAATTGCTACCTTCGTGTTGCCTAAGAATCTATAGTTGTTATGATAGATAAAAGTTGTGTTTTTATGCCTTTTTCTGAGTATTATGATGTTGGACAAGTTTGAGAACGTTTAAGGATCGATTAGAGGTCAAAAACTGAGTTTTTGGAAGTTGCCGCGCTTGGTGCGGGCGCACCAAGCCTAGTGCGGACGCACTGAAGGCCAAGAATGTGAAATTTTACATACAGAGTTCTGGTGCTGGCGCACCAGACCGGTGCTGGCGCACTAGACGACCAGAATTCTACTTTTTACGTACACAGGCTTAGTGCGTGCGCACTGAACCCGGTGTCGGCGCACTAGACCTCTTTGTTGATGAAAAAGATGATTTTTAGTTGTGATATGAATCCTAAATGTTAATCCTTGATCTAATAACATTAATTAAAGGAACAAGCCCCGATTGAGTTCTGATGCATTTGGTTCCGGCACCGGACGTACTCTTAAAGGGAGTTGAAGTCCGGGACATCGGGAAAAGAAATGAAAGGGCTTGTGCTTTGGTGATCTAGAGTTCATCAATGTCTGTGTATTTGCTAGGCCTTGTCCGTTTCTAGAGGTCTAGGAAAGAGAGTTGAGTTTGTGAGGGAGCTTACTTGAAAATACTTAGGTGGCTAGCTAATAATATAATAATACATACTTGTGTAGCTAAAAGACTAAACATCATGTCATTCTTGGTAAGGCACAAGTTTATATCGCAATGTGTGGGATTTTGGATAAAACGAGTAAACTTGCTGGCCTTTCTAGAGGCACCAGGAGTAGAGGGTACTCGTGGATGGATAACTTTGCTGGCCATTAGAGGGCACCAGGAGTAGAGGGACTTCACCGAACGCGTATACTATCGGGACAATCTCCTGGCTATTGGTGTGATCCACCAGTAGGTTGCACCCAGATGTCTCGTGATGGGCAGCACCATGTGTAGTGCCCTTGAATGCTGATGTAACAAAGATAAGCTAAGTTAGAAACAGTTAGTCACGACATGTTGATGGACATGAAGTGAACCTTAGATTGAGTCGGTCTCAGAAAGATAATTTATTTAATCATGAAACTTGTTTATAAACCTTAGTTGATTTGTAGCTTCTACCTCTTATTGAGTACTTTGTACTTACCTCAAATGCATTGTTTTTCTATGTGTTTAGGGGAGAGAAGATGAACAGGTAGATCCAGAGTTCGAGGCAGACTTTGATGACGACGTTTGAGGACGCCGGAGTTGAAGCGTTTATTTATTCTCTTTTTCTTTTATATACATTAGATACGTTGTTCTTTGGGAAACGTTGTATTCTCTTTTAGTATTCTTTTGAAGGTTTCGTACGTTTTAGATTTCATTTGGTTTTCCAATGTAATAAATGTTACATTTCTATCCTTAGTATGTTGAGTTCTTTTCATAGTAGCATTTATGGTGTTTTCCGAGTCTTTTGAGCTTCCGTTTTGCTAAACTCGATACGATGTAGTTGAGGCTTACGTGTAATATTCGATTTATTTAATATTATACGTGCCGAGCATTTCGTTTCCGGATAAGGACTCGGTATCCGGGAGTGGGGCTTTACAGTTGGTATCAGAGCAAAGCGTCTTTTAGGCTTTCTTTCCTCTAAGATAAGATTTCTTTAGACCTTGTTGAACCTTTCTGATCTCTTGATCTTTGTGGTAAATCCTCGTAAGACTAAGAATCCTTAAACCATGGTTAAGTTGCACTAGGACCAAGTGAAGAGTCTCATTAAGCGAAGGTTAGGTTGAGTTCTAAGCACACCTCTCTTACGTGATTCCCTCGAGTTCGTTCCTCTAGGATCCTTAAATAGAATTCCGCTCTTCTTTTGGATCTTTAAGACTTCACTCACATGTTCTTTCTCTTGATAGATTCAAATATTTTTTTTTATTTGTCACGTTTGGTCCTAATCATTTCTTTTTGTAACTTGGTGTTATGCAAAACGAGTAAACGATTTTGTTCACCTTTCTCTATGCCTTGTGATATCATTTCTGAAATACCAAAAAAAAATCCGTAAATTTTCAGCCACTTAGAAAGTTGTCTTATCTACAACTTCTATCTTTACATCAACTCAGTTTTCAAATTGGATTGTTCATAAATTTCATGACAAGGATGAGCACTATGTTCAGAAAATTCTGCGGCGGTACTCTTACTTATAAATCTGTTTTGAATAAGCTAAACACCTCCAAATGACTTGAATTTTTGATATGTTGTAGAAAACATCCTGCACTAAAAATTTTGTTTCGGAACCAAGTGTCAAATTCATTTTGGTTTGAGCACAATCTGCAACAAAAGTCAGTTTGTGAAGTCCTTAAAATTTTTGACAACTTATAGCAGTTGACGAAGAGAATTATTTTGACCGACCTATGCCTTTCCAAAATTTTTAAGCATCATATGTAGAACTTATATACTTACAGATTTTATCTTTGCCTCTTGTTCAAAATCAGTTCGGTTTGTTTTGTGCAAATCAATTAGTTCATGGCTTAGGTATGCACCTGAATTTCTCAAAACCTTTTAAATCCTTTGATAATGAAAGATTAGATGCCTTTCTTTTACCTTAGACGTTTGGTAGGTAGAGACTAGGTGTTGTTGTTCTAGGGCTCTGTAAGAAGCGAGTGGTTTGGTTTAAGACAGTAGTGAGTCAGTTGGAACGAGTTGATCGGTTTCAGAACTAGGTACCCCACCTCAGTGTTCGTAAGAACAACCTCAAGGATCCATTGGTGATAACAACGACTTTGGATAGAGTAATCAAGGTTGCTAGGGTGTTACTACAAGTTGCTAGTTGCGTTGGAATCTACCGTGGCAAGAGTAAAGTTACAATTTTGAATTCTACGGACGGTAAGGTGATTCTTGGTATAGGTCGGCTATCCAAGAATTTTGTCTACTTGGATTTTAGACACAAGAAAGTATCTTCCGGTGATGGTTGCACCGAGTAGAAGAGTGGCTAGTGCAGTTTTTGTAACTAGAGTTGTGGTTGGTCAGTTTTGGGTTGAGTGCACGAGGTTTGAGCGGTTTGGGAACCAGTAGCGTGTTGGTTCAGTGGTTAGCAAGATCGGAATCACGTAAGAGAGGTTTTCTAAGCACACCTCTCTTACGTGATTCCCTCGGTTTGGTTCGGTGGAACGGAATCACGTAAGCGTCTCTTACGTTTCCCTCGGTTCCGGTGTTGGTTCGTTAGCAAGATCGGAATCCTTAAACCATGTTCTTTTTCTTGGTGGATTCAAATATTTTTTTTATTTGTCACGTTTGGTCCTAATCATTTCGTTTTGTAACTTGGTGTTATGCAAAAAGAGTAAATGATTTTGTTCACCTTTCTCCATGCCTTGTGATATCATTTTTGAAATACCAAAAAAAAAAATCTGTAAATTTTCAGCCACTTAGAAAGTTGTCTTATCTACAACTTCTATCTTTACATCAACTCAGTTTTCAAATTGGATTATTCATAAATTTCATGACAAGGATGAGCACTCTGTTCAGAAAATTCTGCGGCGGTACTCTTACTTATAAATATGTTTTGAATAAGCTAAACACCTCCAAATGACTTGAATTTTTGATATGTTGTAGAAAACATCCTGCACTAAAATATTTGTTTCAGAACCAAGTGCAAATTCGTTTTGGTTTGAGCACAATCTGCAACAAAAGTCAGTTTGTGAAGTCTTGAAAATTTTTGACAGCTTATAGCAGTAGACGAAGAGAATTATTTTGACCGACCTATGCCTTTCCAAAATTTTTTATTTTTAAGCATCATATGTAGAACTTATATACTTACAGATTTTATCTTTGCCTCTTGTTCAAAATCAGTTCGGTTTGTTTTGTGCAAATCAATTAGTTCATGGCTTAGGTATGCACCTGAATTTCTCAAAACCTTTTAAATCCTTTGATAAAGAATGAATAGATGCCTTTCTTTCACCTTAGACGTTTGGTAGGTAGATACTAGGTGTTGTTGTTCTAGGGCTCGTAAGAAGTGAGTGGTTTGGTTTAAGACAGTAGTGAGTCAGTTGGAACGAGTTGATCGGTTTAAGAACTAGGTACCCCACCTCAGTGTTCGTAAGAACAACCTCAAGGATCCCTTGGTGATAACAACGACTTTGGATAGAGTAATCAAGGTTTCTAGGGTGTTACTACAAGTTGCTAGTTGCTTTGGAATCTACCGTGGCAAGAGTAAATTTACAATTTTGAATTCTACGGACGGTAAGGTGATTCTTGGTATAGGTCGGCTATCCAAGAATTTTGTCTGCTTGGATTTTAGACACAAGAAAGTATCTTCCGGTGATGGTTGCACGGAGTAGAAGAGTGGCTAGTGCAGTTTCAGTAACTCGAGTTGTGGCTGGTCAGTTTTGGTTTGAGTGCTTGAGGTTTGAGCGGTTTGGGAACCAGTAGCGTGTTGGTTCAGTGGTTAGCAAGATCGGAATCGGTTGTTGTTGTCAGTGGGAAACAAGTGAAGCTTCGGTTTGGTTTGTGTTGAAGAGAGTGCTACGGAAGGTCAACGGTTTGAGTATGCTCGAGTTTCGAGGACGAAACTCCTTTTAAGAGGGAAGGAATGTAATATCCCGATTTTTCGAAAAAGGGCAGACGTGTCTTTTTGTGAAAAATGGAATATTATGATTTACGGATTAAAGTATTTTATGTGTATATATATATTTTTGATAAATATACATATATATACATATATATATATATATTGGGGAAAATATGATTTTTAATAATAAGGGTAATCAAGGAAAATAAGGGATTAGATTAACTATTGGGATTTTGTCTATTTAAAGAAAATAGATCCCATTAGGTCTCACAACCTAAAAGAAATAAAAAATTCCCTACACTAGAGAGAACGGAGTGTGAGAAAAGGAAAAAAGGCTGAGAGCTTTTCTTCAGACTCTAAGATGGATCTTAACAGTTTTCAGATCCGAGTAGAGCAGCGGAATCGTCGTGAAGAGGGTGTCGTTTCAACTCCAGAAAGTTAGGAATTTGTCAAGGTTTGGTGGGAATAGCTTGCTAAAAGGTAAGAGGCTCTTCCTACAAATTAATTATGGTTTAGATAGGTTAGTTCGTGTTTTCGATTCGTTTGTAAGAGGGTCTTCCTACAAGTTGATTATGGTTTATGTTAGGATTGAGATGATTATTATGCTAGAATTTCTACCTTCATGTTGCCTAAGAATATATAGTTGTTATGATAAGTAAAAGTTGTGTTTTTTTATACCTTTTTCTGAGTATTATGATGTTGGACAAGTTTGACAACGTTTAAGGATTGATTAGAAGTCAAAAGCTGAGTTTTTGGAAGTTGCCGCGCTTGGTGCGGGCACACCAAGCCCGGGCGGACGCACTGAAGGCCCAGAATGTGTAATTTTACATACAGAGTTCTGGTGCTGGCACACTAGATGACCAGAATTCCACTTTTTATGTACAGAGGCTTAGTGCGTGTGCACTAAACCCGGTGTGGGCGCACTGGACCTCTTTTTTGATGAAAAAGATTATTTTTAGGCGTGATATGAATCCTAAATGTTAATCCTTGATCTAATAATTAATTAAACGAACAAGCCCCGATTGAGTTTTGGTGTGTTTTGTTCCGGCACCGGACGTACTCTTAAAGGGAGTTGAAGTCCGGGACCGTCGGAAATGCATGAAAGGGCTTATGCTTTGGTGATCTAGAGTTCATCAATGTCTGTGTATTTGCTAGGCTTTGTCCGTGTCTAGAAGTCAAGGAAAGAGATTTGAGTTTGTGAAGGAGCTTACTTGAAAATACTTAGGTGGCTAGCTAACAGTCGATAATAATACATACTTGTGTAGCTAAAAGACTAAACATCATGTCATTCTTGGTAAGGCACAAGTTTATATCGCAATGTGTAAGATTTTGGATAAAACGAGTAAACTTGCTGGGCCTTTTTTAGAGGCACCAGGAGTAGAGGGTACTCGTGGATGGATAACTTTGCTGGCCATTAGAGGGCACCAAGAGTAGAGGGACTTCACCGAACGCGTATACTATCGGGACAATCTCGTGGCTATTGGTGTGATCCACCAGTAGGTTGCACCCAGATGTCTCGTGATGGGCAGCACCATGTGTAGTTCCTTTGAATGCTGATGTAACAACGATAAGCTAAGTTACAAACAATTAGTCACGACATGTTGATGGACATGAAGTGAACCTTAGATTGAGTCGGTCTCGAAAAGATAATTTATTTAATCATGAAACTTGTTTATAAACCTTAGTTGATTTGTAGCTTCTACCTCTTATTGAGTACTTTGTACTTACCTCAAATGCTTTGTTTTTCCATGTGTTTGGGGGAGAGAAGATGAACAGGTAGATCCAGAGTTCGAGGCAGTCTTTGATGACAACGTTTGAGGACGCCGGAGTTGAAGCGTTTATTTATTCTGTTTTTCTTTTATATACATTAGAGACGTTGTTCTTTGGGAAACGTTGTGTTCTCTTTTAGTATTCTTTTGAAGGTATCGTACATTTTAGATTTCGTTTGGTTTTCCAATGTAATAAATGTTACATTTCTATCCTTAGTATGTTGAGTTCTTTTCATAGTAGCATTTATGGTGTTTGCCGAGTTTTTTGAACTTCCGTTTTGCTAAACTCGATACGACATAGTAGAGGCTTACATGTAATATTGGATTCATTTAATATTATACGTGCCGAGTATTTCATTTCCGGATAAAGACTCGGTATCTGGAGCGGGGCGTTACATTAACTATGGATTGAGCCACTTTGCAAGGTTTTGATAAAAGTTAGAAGAATAATAACCCCAATGCAGGATGCTTTGAAAGTGCCCCCATATTTGTTGATCTTTTTCACAATACCAAAACACATGTTCTGTTGTTTCCTCCTCATGGCAGAAGACACATTTGAAACGACCATTAATACCAAATTTGTTGAGTTGAGTAAAAAAGGAAGAAGATCATTGTGTAACCTCCACATAAAAAAGGAAATCTTCTTAGGTATATAAGCATTCCAGATAGCTTTAAGATCTTGGATAGTCTGATTCTTTTTTCTAAGGTGTTAGGAACATTTTATTATGTTTTGATGATGGTCATACTAGCTGTTATAGCAAGCCTGAAAATAAGTTAGAATTCTATGTATAAGTCTTTACTTAGAGTCTAACATGTTGTATAAGTTGAGTCAGACAAGTATTGTACTAGTGGGTAGGACGGCAAAGTAAAATCAGATGTTCGGCAAAGTACAAGCGGCCAAGTACCAGCAGAGAAGAATGAAGACATATGGTCTCACTTATAACCAATGAAGTCTATGATGACCTTGAATAAGTCTGAGCTACATTCCAAATGATGAAACTTAATGTTTAAATATGGTATACATTGATCTCACAAAATCAAGGATCAGTGAAGTACAAAGATTCGCATAAACTGAAAAGAATGAAGGAAACAGTAAATTCGCAAAGTGAAATGACTTTCGGCTGAGTAATGACAAAGCAGTGAAGGAAGACCTAAGTGGCAATGTCAGAAATATCACTTAACCATTCAGGGAACGGCCAAGTAAACTTTACTTGATCATACTTTGAAATATGAAGAAGATTCAGAGGATCAAGCATTAAATGCACAATCAATTGAGGATCAATCAAGGACGGATTTTCTGATAAACATTTGAAGAAAATTCCGATCACTGAAATCAAGGAGGATTTAATTAAGGGGGATTCAAGAATAAAATCAAGGATTATTCCCCTCATTAATATAGTCAATCAAAAAGCCTTTATCTGTGCTTAAAAAGGAATATCTAGTGATCAACTCAAAACTCAAAACAATAATTTCAACATCAAGCATTGAGTCTGATCAACAAGTTTTGTGAATCCAATTCACTTCAATCAAGCAACTGAATCAAAGCCATCTGAGAAGGGGTTGTGTTTGTGATAGCTGCTGAAGGATTTGTTCCCAAGGAGCAGTGAAAGTGACTGAATCACTGAAACAGTTGAAGTCAGGGAGTGATAGTCTTGAAGATTGTGAAGCTTGTGTAGTCAAGGACAATCAGGCTATTGTATCTGTGAAAACAATAGTGAAATTCCTCCAATCATCTCAGGAGAAGAGTGGATTAAGGGATTACACCACCTTGAACCACTATAAACCTTGTATCAATTTACTTTCAGCAATTTACCTTATTGTATTTATTTAATTGGTTAAATTATATCTTATATCTGTGATTGCATAAACTACTTTGAAACAACACATTAAGAAGGGAATCATCCGCTGCCCAAAAGCTTTTAAATACATGAAAAGATTTTGAAACTCCACTATAGTCATTCAACCCCCCCCCCTCTGAGTATAGTTTTACCCTTCTCTGGGACCAACAATTGGTAGCAGAGCAGTGTTCCAAGTATCAGAACCTATTCAGATCTAATTTCTAGTAACAAGGAGATCACACATTTTCAAAGTAGTTTTCAAATTTGTGCTTTCTAAATACACATCTCTTATTTGTACTTATGGATTCCTCAAACTTTATGTCAAGGGTACTTGTTTTCAATGTTAATAATTTTGATGAATATAAAATAAGAATAATGTCTCATCTTGCAGCAACTCATGAGGAGATGTTGGATGTAATCAATGATAGCCCAATCTTTATGGGATACTCAAACACCAGCAAAGCTTTTAGAGTACTCAACGAAAGAACATTGGTGATTGAAGAATGAATACTTGTAGTTTTTGATGAACCAAACACAAATGGTGAAATCTTCAAGAACAAGAACAAGAAGCAGCACAACGACAAGTTTTTATTAATACAATTGTACCTGCTACCATTTTGAATCATAATTTTGGAAATCAAGATGAGCCACAAGTCAATACAACATGAGAAGCACTAGCATTAGAACATGAAGTTGTTGCACAATCTGAAGTTGTAGAAGCACCAAGTGAAGAACAGCTTCAACCTGACCTCAACTGGTTAAGAGATAATCCTGAAGATCAAGTCATATGAGACATTCACACAGGAGTCGAATCCAGAAGACAACTGGAGAATATGCTAACATGCTTTCTATCACAAGTGGAACCCAAGACAATAGATGATGCAATCCAAGATGCTGGGTGGATTAAAGCCATGAAAGAAGAGCTAAATGAATTTGAAAGGATTGGTGTATGGGAACTTGTTAACAGACCAGACTCAGCCAACATCATTGGAACAAAATGGGTATTCAGAAACAAGATGGATGAACAAGGAACAGTTGTTTGTAATAAAGCAAGGCTAGTTGCAAAAGGCTACTATCAAGCAGAAGGAAGAGACTATGATGAAACCTTTGCCCCAGTAGCAAGATTGGAAGCAATCAGACTCTTTCTAGCTTTTGCAGCCCACAAAGACTTCAATGTTTACCAAATATATGTCAAGAGTGCATTTCTGAATGGACTTTTGGAAGAAGAAGTATATATGGAACATCCTCCTGGTTTTCAACTGAAAGGAAAGAAGATAAGGTGTACAAGCTCAAAAAGGCACTTTATGGACTCAAACAGGAACCCAGAGCTTGGTATGAGACACTATCACAATTCCTGATCAAGAATGGATTCAACAATGGAACTATAGATAAGACTCTTTTCAAACTAGAGGATGGAACAAGTACATTGCTAGTATAAATATATGTTGATGACATTATCTTTGGATCAGAGGATGAAAAGTTGTGTGAGAAATTTGCAAACCTAATGATGAGAGAATTTCATATGAGCATTATGCGAGAATTAAACTATTTTCTTGGACTACAAGTGAAACAGTTGAAAGATGGCATCTTCATCAATCATGCCAAGTACACAAAAGACTTGATACACAAATATAGTATGGATACAAGTGGCACATCAGATGCACCAATGTGTGTAAGAGTTATTCTTGGAAAAGATGAAGCTGGAAAAGATGTTGATCAGAAAATGTATAGAGGAATCATTGGATCTCTACTATATCTAACTGCAAGCAGACCTGACATAGCATTTGCAGTAGGAGTATGTGCAAGGTTTCAGGTGCCGGTGGGTGATTAGGGTGCACAACTTGAGCATAAGATTTCTTCCCCAAATCCATCGAAAAAAGTAAAAGCAAAGAAAAATAAACGAGAGATCAAAAGTAACAATGCACCAAGAAATTTAATGAGCCGGAAATAGATCTTGAAGATGATCGGAATTAGTCCGGTGAAGCTTCAGTCATTTTTTTTTTATTGTTATTGATTTTCTTCAAAGCGGTCCGTGTTACACATGAGCATCTGTCTGGCATACTAATTGTTATCCATAGTGTCAGTGAGTTTATGCAAGAATTGGAGACTGAAAATTGAGCTTTTTTAGGAGACCACTAGAGAGTATAATCAGAACAGGTCTTGTTAAAGAACTCTCCTTCGATACCAATTGTTGGTCCCTTGGAAAGGCTGACACAAGTTGAGAGGGGGGTGAATAAACATGTCACAAAAAACTAGATTTTAAGTCTTATTAAGTTCAATTTAAAACTTGTATGAGTTGAGCTGACATAGCTGAGTATAAGTCAAATGGACTTATGCTGAAACGGAGTCAACCGGCAGTGGATATATTTTAGCCTTTATATGGATCTTGTTGTTTCTAAGAAAAAGCTGATGAGTATGCAAAACTGAATTCTGGTGAATGTCAGTTTGTGAACTATGAGTGAATATCAATCAGTTGTTCAGTTTTGATGTATGAAAAACTTATATGAAAAACAATCACAAGTACTAATAAACTAAATAACATAAAGTAAATGCGTAAAGTAAGTAAGGAAAGAATTATAGTGGTTCCAGGTGGGGTAATCTTGTCAGCCCACTCTTCCCCTGTGATGTAGGAGGAAAATTCCGCTAGAACTTTTTGAGGTAGCCGGTTACAAAAAGTCCTATTTGATAGTCCTAGACTAATCCCTAACTTCATTATCTAAACAACCGAAAGACAATTTGTGTAATTGTTTTTAATAATGGATGACATAATTTATCTCACCTTAGAACAGGTGATTGCTACTCTCTTGATTAAAACACCAATAATGCAAATACTTGAAACACGTGGGGCATTTATATATGATGGCATTCATATGGTCCTTAGAGGGTTGTATTGCCTCTTATCAAGCTCCACCACAAACACAGTCTACCCGACTACTAAAACAACAAATGGTAAATAAGGATAAGACATTCGTCCTTGGTAAATCCTAAACCGGATTGCTTCACAGTCTAAACCTTTGATAAAAATCAAAGTTGGGCTGAGAATCAATAAATTTATTCTTGCTTGTGATTCTTCTAAGTGTCAGATTCTGCATAGAGTCTTTGTAGCTTGAAGACTTGAAGAATTCTAGATATGAACTTGTTGAACGCAAAGATTGATAGCAATTCAGATGAACAAGACTTGGGCACAATAATACTTGTATTCTCGCGTTGTTGTGTGTTTGATCCTTGATGTCAAGTCCTCTATTTATATTATGAGCTCCAACGTTCATCTTGCTTGAATTTTGAATTCTATCAACGTCTATATTTTCAGATGTCAGTGACCGTTCTGACATGTCAGTGCTTCATCCAATAACATTTCTTGATTTGTAACGTTCATATGTAAATTTTGTTCTTTGGATGACTGACTTTAAAACTGAGTATCCTGATATGTTTTAGTCTGAGTATGTCAGTTATCAGTTTGTCAACCGACTTAGAGCATTAACTGAGTTTTTACTCTTCTTCAAAACTTAGTACTCTATGCATATGATTTTATTTGTCTTAATCAGAGTGCACCATATCTTTAAATAAATCATCTAAAATATCATTGTCCTTATGATTCTTAGGTCTTGATACAAGATCCATAAAGTCAGTTCAGGCCATCATAGACTTATCTGAATTCTAACTTTACAGTCTCGGTTTTAATTTTCATAACTGAGTTTGAACCCTCGGTTCTTCATTCTTCAATAACTAAGTCTGTGTCCCTCAGTTCTTCATTTACTGAGTTTGTTCCCTCAGCCTTCATCTTCTAGATAAGACAACTGAGTATGTGTCCATCGGTGAACTTACTTTCTTTGGTTCTGAGAACTTCAGTTCTAGGTTCTGAGTGACATTTTTATTTTTAGTCAATACCCAGTTTTCTAGATGATTTCTAGTTCTCAGTTTTATGACTCTCTAACTATTACAGTGCTTGTCCGATATAACCTATACAATTATCAGACTCTAATAAATCCTATACATTTAGTTCTAGACATCTTTTAGCTTTTCACTATAACAGCTGTTTTGGCACTTCATCAATAGGGTGTAAACAAATACATAAATTAGATGAATCATCATCAAAACTCAAATTTTATTTCTAACAATTTTTAGGCATTGAAGCTGCTAGAACTCCTGCTAGCATATCAATTTCTCAAAGAAAATACATTCTTAATCTCCTAGAAGAGTATGAATTTTTAGGATCAAAACATGCCAAGACACCTATGGAGTCCAGGAAACTTTACAGCATGGTGATTCACCACTTTTGGAAGATAATACTGCTTATAGATCGTTAGTAGAAAAACTTATATATCTTACTTTTACCAGACCAGATATTGTCTTTGTAGTTCAGCAGCTAAATCAATTTCTAGACACTCCTACTGAAAATCATATGAAGGCAGCACACAGACTGCTGAGGTATTTGAAAGACAAACCCGGTCAAGGAAACTTATTTCCATCAAACAATGATCTTGTACTCAAAGGTTTTACAGACAGTGATTGGGTTGGTTGTCTTGAAACAAGAAAATCAATATCAAGATACATGATGCTCTTAGAAGATGCCCCAATATCTTAGAAGGCAAAGAAACAAACTATACTATAGCAAGAAGTTCTTCAGAGGCTGAATATAGAGCTATGGCAAATGCAGTTTGTGAAATTCAATGGCTCATTTACATTCTTCAAGATCTAAAAATTCCAGTTCAACTGCCTAATGTCTTATTTTGTGATAATGCAAGTGCCTTGCACATTGCCCATAATCCTGTTTTCCATGAAAGTACCAAACACATAAAGATTGACAGTCATGTTGTAAGAGACAAAGTAAAATCTGGACTTGTCAAACTGCTTCCAGTCAACACTTAAGAACAAATAGATGACATTCTCACCAAAGCTTTAGATGCACCTATGTTCTCTTATCGGATAGACAAACTAGGAATTTTAAAGATATTTCAATGTTCCAGTAACTGAAGGGAATGCTGAGTGCAAATTGTTCATGTACCATTCTCAGCTTGAGGGGGTGTTACAGTATAGAGGCTGAAGGGAATGCTGAGTGCAGTCGGCTGATACACTCAGTTGATTGTATGAAGACACGGCGACTGCTTTGCCGGTGTGAAGACACGGCGGCTGCGCCGGTGTGAAGACACGGCGGCTGAGCCGGTGTGAATCACGAGCGCTGCTGAGTAATCTAGTGCACTGTGATGTAGAAAGTGGTTATTCATTTATAGTTAATTGTAACCGCTTGTAACTTACTTCTAAGTATTCATGAGGTTTATGAATTTATAAATTCCCCATGATCAGCCACATTGTAATGTAACTTGTAACTTTTAGTTCATCAATAATAATTCCACATTTATCTTCAGTTTATAATTCTATAAACTTCATCACGGATAGTTATCTACCTTCTTGGTAAAGGGAGATACGAGGGACATGAGTATAGATCTCTTCCCTAATATGACGTCAAATTCAGCTTTAGCATCCTCCATTTCCTAGGGATCTATCAATTGCTTTCCCCGATTTGAAGAGGACGAATGGTTTTCCTTTTTAGCTCGCTTAGGCTTCGGAGAGGGAGGTGGTGTTTCCTCTTGAGACTCCTCTAGCTCATAATCACCATCATCTTCTTGCAAATCTTCTTCCTGCAAGTCCTCTTCAAGGAGTTCTTCTTCTATTATATCTTCGTCTTCTTCATCCTCCTCTGCTAGAGTAGCATCGTGAATTGCTTGCTTGGTGGCATCATCCCTAGCCACCAGTTGATCCATCAATGCTTGGTGGGCCATATCAAGGACAATTTCCTCATTCTCTTGATTATGATTGTTGGCGTTGGAGGCCGAGGAATCATTGTTATTGTTGTCGTTGGCTGCTTGATTTCTGGTGGCAACCATGATGGTGATGAAGCGTTGAACAAAATTGCCAGAAAAAAGGGCCCTCATTCTAGTGCCAATTGATGATGCTGGAAATCATCGGGTATTAATTCCGGGGCCTTTTAACCCTAACGGAAACCTACACAAGCTTCAAGAACACTAAAAATGATAAAGTGGGGTAGTTTGTGGTGGTTTAGATTGGACCTGAGATGATGTATCTCAAGCTGCCTACATATCGTGTTTGTTGGTCCCAGAGAAGTGTAAAACTATAGTCAGAGGAGGGGGATGAATGACTATAGTGGAGTTTCAAAAACTCTTCTTGTGTTTAAAAGCTTTTGGGCAACGGATAAGTCCCTTCTTAAAATGTTGTTTCAAAGTAGTTTATGCAATCACAGATATATGATATAATTTAAGCTAGTTAATAAAAATCGTAAGGTAAATTGTTGAAAGTAAATTGACACAAGGTTTACAGTGGTTCAGGGTGGTGTAATCCCTTAATCCACTCTTCTCCTATGATGATTGGAGGAATTTCACTATTGTTTTCACAGATACAATAGCCTGATTGTCCTTGACTACACAAGCTTCACAATCTTCAAGACTATCACTCCCCGACTACAACAACTTCAGTGACTCCGTCTCTTTCACTTGCTCCTTGGGAACAAATCCTTCAGCAGCTATCACAAACACAACTCCTTCTCAGATGGCTCTGATTCAGTTTCTTGATTGAAGTGAATTGGATTCACAAAACTTTTTGATCAGACTCAATGCTTGATGTTGAAATTGTAGTTCTGAGTTTTAAGTTGATCACTAGATGTCCTTTTTAAGCACATATAAAGGCCTTCTTGATTTGACAGAGTTTCTGCTTATTGATTATTATCTTGTTGTTTTTCTTGTCTGTCAATGCCTTCTATTTATAGCCTTGATAATCCTTGATTTGAATTTCCGTCCATTGGCTATATTAATGAGGGAAATAATCCTTGATTTTATTCTTGATTCCCCCTTAATTAAATCCTCCTTGATTTTAGTGATCGGATTTTTCTTCAAACGTTTATCAGAAAATCCGTCCTTGATTGATCCTCAATTGATTGTGCATTTAATGCGTGATCCTCTGAATCTTCTTCATATTTCAAAATCTGATTAAGTAAGGTTTACTTGGCCGTTCCCTGAACGGTTAAGTGATCTACCTGCCTTTGCCGCTTAGGTCTTCCTTCACTGCTTTCTCATTACTCAGCCGAAAGTCAGTTCACTTTGTCGATTCACTGTTCCTTCATTCTTTTCAGTTTATGAGAATATTTATACTTCACTGATCCTTGTTTTATGTGATATCAGTGTACACCATATTTAAACATTAAGTTTCATCACTTGGAATGTAGTTTAGACTTATCCAAGGCCATCACATACTTCCTTGGTTATAAGCCAGACCATATGTCTTCATGCTTCTCTGATGGTACTTGGCCGCTTTTACTTTGCCGAACATCTGATTTTACTTTGCCGTCCTACCAACTAGTACAATACTTGTCTGACTCAACTTATACAACATTTCAGACTCTAAGTGAAGACTTATACAGAGAATTCTAACTTATTTTTAGGCTTGCTATAACAGCTAGTATGGCCATCATCAAAACATAATAAAATGTTCCTTACAATTTCCCCATTTTTTATGATGCCAAAACCCTCATAAGCTTGAATATAAGTGTACCAAAATTTTCATAATAAACAATGGAATAAAAACTCAACAATTTAATTAATCCATTTAAGGGCAATAATATATTGCATCTTTTCATTTGAAAATCAAAGGCATATGAAATAAGTAAATCAATATAATAAGGCTACTGCTTCTTTTCTTCAAACCAGATGCCCTTGCCTTTGATGCCCTTGCCCTTGTCAGTTGGGCTTGCCTTCTTTCACTGGAGCTTTCAGGCTTTGAGCTTCCTTCCTCCTTTTTGGCAGCACCAAAACGTGCTTCAAGGATTGCATTTGCTTCTTCAGATTCAGGGAGAGGACCATACCTTTTCTCTAGAATTTTGTTCTTGGCCTCAGTGACATTTATCAGGGTTTTGAGTTGCTGGCCAGAATATTCCATTTCGTCATCCAGATGTTGGAGTTGATGAGTGTGAGCATTTAGAGTATCCACCAGTGGTTTGAGATTGTTATCAATCTTGTCAGCATGAAACTTTGCTGAGGCTCCGGAGAATGACCTCCTGAATTGTCATATCATCATCTAAAGTCTCCATCTTTTCTTGATCATCTTCAAGATGATTTTCTTCCTCTGGCTCTATTGAGGCTGTGTCTGCCTCACTGTCAGTAGCATCGTCTTCATCTTTAATCTCTTTTGTATCAGATGAAGTAATACGGTATCCCTCTTCACCTTCTTCCAGATATGTCACTTCTTCTTGTTTCTCTTCCTCCGTTGCTATATCATCACTGATCACCACAGTCTCGGTCAAGTTGCTGGTACTTTTCACCGGAGTGCTATCTTGTGCCTTTTGGGATCTGGTTCTTCGTCCCACTCCTTATCTGCTGATTTATGGTTCTTTTCTTTTTCTCCCGACAGTGGGATTTGGTTTCAGTGATGCCTTGATGTAGGTAAATATTACCTTGGACTTGTGTGGAGGCTGCAGATTTGTGGGTTTAACTTTTAATGAGTCAAACAGGTGTTGAAGAGGGAACCCATATGATTTCCTTTCCTAGAAATCACATTTCTTCTGCAAACCCTTGTTTGGGGCTGTATTTGCCAGATCAGTTTCCGTCAGGATTTGATCTTTCAGCCTGTTGAATACAAACGTTGCCCAGTCAAATGGAATACCTTGATAGATAATTGCCATTAACTTGACCCGTAACTCGGTCAAATTCTCCATTGATCCTTTTCTGCCTTCAATGTTCTTGGTGATAACTGGTGCAAATTCAGCAAATGGAAGTTTGAGCACTGATCTGGGTAGGTTGTAGTTTTTGTTGTTCTTTTTGGGGCTTTTGGCTATCTCAGCCCAGAAGTTGTTGATGTCAATCTTTACAAACTTTACATTAGCCGGACCTATCATGGGTAGGTGTAAAAATCTGTTGAGAAGACCAGGCGTGATGACCACTTCTTTCCCAAAGGTTGAGCTTCTTATACAGTCGTGATCACTCTTCTTAGCGCTCGGCACAAATTTTGCATTTTTCCAAAATGTAATCAGGTTCTCATAACATATTCCAGTAATTGAGGGGTTTAGGAAGGTCATCACCCCAGATTTAAACAACAATCAACTAAGCGTTGAGCTTGTGCATCATTATCATAGAAAGATAGATAGGGTTCAGGTTTGAAAAACGATCCAGTGATGATCGATTTTTCATAAAATCGTTATGTGGTAGAGATTGTAGAGGATGAAGCCATTTCTTTGACAAGGTTTGAGATTTGAGTGAAACCTTTGATTTGCAGTGAGAAAAAGGGTTTTTGATTTGCAAAAGAGCGTAAAGAATTCTAAAAAATCTCTAAGTGTGGTATATATAGGATGATTTGTGCGGTGTGAACAGGATTGAATATGGAAGGATTTTGTGACAAAATGGCATGATTTTATGTATATAAATCCTGATATTCGAGTGAAGTGGGGGAGTGGATTGAGGCAAGTAATGATAAATCCCAGGAATCGAGGCGGTTGTAATTAGAAGAATAATATAGTTACCTCCAAGATTGTAAATTTATCTCCACGTGTGTAATCTTTCACAGCATAATCTTCCATAACTTCATGAATTTCCACGTGTATTAAACTGATTTAGTTCACACTTTAGTTTGCTGGTGACTTCAATTCATATTTCGGTGGAGTGACTTTGCTGGTCACTAAGCTGGTGTAGTGACTCTTCCATTGAGCTGCTTGTATATAAGCTTTTTCCAAACAATCAGTGAAGTTAACTTCACTGAGTACCAGTGCCTTACCTGGTACATCTCCTGTAATGGCAAAGGTTTAATCAGCTGGTGAAGTTACTTAGCTGATTACTTCAGTTAGCCGCTCTTTAAGACTTAGTTAATTTCAATCATTCCCAACTCAGTTCTCAACATGCTAAATCTTTCATGACTGTGTGGTTTTGTGAAGATGTCAGCCAATTGATCTTTAGTGGGTATGAATTTTAGAATAACATCCCCTTTTTCCACATGATCTCTGCTAAAATGATGTCTTACATTAATATTCTTTGTTCTTGAGTGCAACTCTAGATTTTTAGTAATAGATATGGCACTTGTGTTGTCATACATGATTGGAATTGTCTTATCCTCCATTCCATAATCCCTTAGCTGTTTTCTAATCCACAGTACTTGTGCACAACAACTACCTACTATTACATATTCAGCTTCAGCTATTGATGTAGATATGGAGTTTTTCTTTTTGCTAAACCATGAAACTAGTCTGGTGCCTAGCATCTGACATGTTCCAGAGGTGCTTTTTCTATCTATTTTGCATCCAGCATAGTCAGAGTCTGAATATGATATCAATTTGAATCCTCCATCTTTTGGATACCAAATTCCAACATTGATGGTGTTCTTCAGGTATTTGATTATTCTTTTGGCTGCCAGTAGGTGTGATTCTTTAGGTTGAGCTTGAAATCTTGCACACACTCCTACTACACAAGCTATATCAGGTCTACTTGCAGTTAGATAAAGTAGGATCCAATGATTCCTCTATACATTTTCTGATCAACACTTTTCCAGCTTCATCTTTTCGAAGAATAACTCTTGCACACTTAGGTGTATCTGTTGTGCCACTTGTATCCATACCATATTTGTGTATCAAGTCTTTTGTGTACTTGGCCTGATTGATGAAGATGTCATCTTTCAACTGTTTCACTTGTATACCAAGAAAGTAATTCGATTCTCCCATCATGCTCATTAGAAATTTTCTCTTCATTAGATTTGCAAATTTCTCACACAACTTTTCATCTTTTGATCCAAAGATAATGTCATCAACATAGATTTGTACTAGCAATGTACTTGTTCCTTCCTCTACCTTGAAAAGAGTCTTATCAATAGTTCCTTTGTTGAATCCATTATTGATCAAGAATTGTGATAAAGTTTCATACCAGGCTCTGGGTGCCAGTTTGAGTCCATAAAGAGCCTTCTTGAGCTTGTATACTTTATCTTCTTCTTTTTTTGAGTTGAAAACCAGGAGGTTGGTCCACATATACTTCTTCTTCCAGAAGTCTATTTAGAAATGATCTATTAACATCCATTTGGTAGACTTTGAGTGTGCGGCAAATGCTAGAAAGAGTCGATTGCTTCCAATCTTGCTACCGGTGCAAATGTCTCTTCATAATCTATTCCTTCTGCTTGAGAGTAGCCTTTTGCAACTAGCTTTGCTTTATTTATGACAACTATTCCTTGTTCATCATCTTATTTCTAAATACCCATTTTGTCCAATGATGTTGGCCATGTCTGGTCTGTCAACAAGTTCCTAGACTTCATTTCTTTCAAATTCATTTAGCTCTTCTTGCATGGATGTAATCCAATCAGCATCTTGGATTGCATCATCTATTGTTTTGGGCTCTACTTGAGATAGAAAACATGTTTGCATGTGCTCCAGTTGTCTTATGGCTCTGACTCCTATGTGAATGTCTCCAATGACTTGATCTACAGGATAATCTCTTAGCCAGTTGAGATCAGGTTGGAGTTGTTCTTGACTTGGTGCTTCCACAACTTCAGCTTGTGTATCAGCTTCATGCTCTTGTATTGGTACCTCTTCTTGTATTGACTGGAGGTTCATCTTGATTTCCAAAATTGTGATTTAGAATAGTAGTTGGTATCAATACACTTGTCTTGGTCCTGCTTCTTCAAGTTCTTGAAGGTTTTCACCATTTATGTTTTGCTCATCAGAGACTATATGAATTGATTCGTCAATTACCAAGGTTCTTTTGTTGACTACTCTGAATGCTTTGCTGGTGTTTGAGTATCCCAAGAAGATGCTTCATCAGCCTTTTCATCAAAAGTATGCAACTGATTCCTATTCAAAACAAAACATTTTGATCCAAACATATGCAAATATGAGATATTATGTTTTCTTCCATTCCATATTTCATATGGAGTCTTTCTATGAAATTTGTTGATGATTGATCCGTTTTGAGTATAGCATGCTGTATTTGCTGCTTCAGCCCAAAATCTCTTTGATAAGCATGCTTCTGTAATCATTGTTCTGACTGCTTCTTTGAGTGTCCTGTTTCTTCTTTCTGCTACACCATTTTGTTGTGGAGTCCCTACTGCTGATAGTTGATGCAGTACTCCATTTTCTTCAGAATAGGTTCTGATTATTTCATTTAGAAATTATGTGCCACTATCTGATCTGATCTTTATGATCTTCAGTTCCTTTTCATTTTTACGTCATCTTAGCAGATCCGGTAGCCTTTTGAGTGTCTCTCTTTTCTTGTTCATGAATATGGTCTAGGTGTATTTGGAGAAGTCATCCACCACTACTATAGTGTATTTCTTTCTACTTACACTGACTGGTGTGACTGGTCCAAAAAGGTCCATATGTAACTGACGATACGGGATTTCACCCCTCCGCGTGGAATAATCTGATTGGTCCAGCTGGCGTGTGGAAAAGTCTACGCTGATGACCCACATTGGATCGAATGCTATGCATACCAGTGAAGACCGCAATGACAGGCAGATTGTGCGAGTGTCCCACCTCGATCACCCATGTCGGTATGCTTCGAGTCGATGTCAAGACTTCCAGTTCAGACACTCGGGCCCGCCGCCCAGCAGGTTACTTGGGCAGGAGGGCAAGGCCCATTTAAGGGTATTTATGTCAATAGACCTAACCGCCCTAAACTTAGGGCAGAAGATGGACATGTGCCTATAAATACATCATTACAGGAACTACGTAAGGCTTGATTCCTGGACATTAGACAGGATACGTAGGCAATCCAAGATACATTCTTGGACTCAGCCATAAAACACCAAAAACACCATCTTTTACACAGTTACAGCCGTTCGATTCCTTTACATCTCATCTTTAGATTACACGTGGCCCAGATTTATCGGTGTTGCAATATTCAGCATCATCAATTGGCGCTAGAAGGAGGGTCTTCTACTGGTGAGTTGGAAAAGTTATCCTAATGGCTCCAACAGCAAGAAAGAAACCGACGAGTAGTAAGAATCCGCAGATCGAAGAACACACAGAATTTGATCCCATGGGGGTCCAAGTCCAAGAAGTACCCACCGGATCTGTACCTGTAGTTGCAGAGCAATCAAGACCTCAACTTCCACCGCAGTTACAGGACATGGCGGACCACTTGGCGTCTTTAGATGAAGACGCCCTGAAAAGAGTGGTGGCGTCGGCCTTCATAGGTAAGGGCATTTGTAATGCCCCAGACGAACTCCGCTAGACCCACCAGGTCGAAATGAGCGTGAGAATGCCAGAGGAAAGAGGCCAGTGAATCCTCGAGAGGAGCATGAGGATGAAGTGGAAATCAGCATAACCAGGAAGCGCCCAGAAAATTAAAAGCAGCAGCAACAGGTCGAAGAGAGCATCCGAAACGAGTTCAACCGTATCGTAGGGAAAGAGCCGATGACAGAATGGCTCGAGTCACCTTTTAGCCCAGAAATCGAGATATATACGATGCCAGAGTCGTTTAAGCCACCGAAAATGGAACCCTACGATGGAACCACAGACCCGGAGGATCATTTGTACCGATACATATCATTGATGAGGTTGAGAAACGCAAACGATGCCATGAAGTGTCGTGCCTTCGACACGTTGCTCACAGGTCGAGCTCGAGAGTGGTTCCACAAACTGCGTCCCGGGTCGATCTCAAGTTTTTTACAGTTAGGCCAGAAATTTCGAGATGCCTTCATTGGGAACAAGAAGTTCCATCTCAGTGCCACCCACCTCATGAATATCAAGCAAGAGAAAGGGGAGTCGACCATTGATTTTATGAGGCGTTTCAACCTCGAGGCCATGAAAGTGCATAACGCCAGCGATGCGCTGCAGGTTAATGCCTTTGTTGGAGGTCAGCGTAATATGAAACTATACGACAAGCTCTCCAAGAAGATGCCAAATGATATGGACGAATGTGTAAACATAGTTCATAAGTTCTGCCAAGGTGAAGAGGCAGTGCGTCTGCACACCATTTCACTTGGCCTTAATTCAAGGAACGACACCCGAGGCCAGTCCAAGGGACAGCCAAAGGGTCGAAATGATGATGGGAAATCTAACGTGTTTGATCGATTAACAGCTCCAATCACAGATCGTCTCAGGAAGAAAGGGAACCTGAAAGAGCGTGATTTTATCCCTCTGAACCGATCACGTGGAGAAGTGCTGGCTATTATGATTAAAAAGAATATCGCTTGAACACCCAAGCCAATGTCCAAGGACCCTGAGAAGAGAAAGAATACCCACAAGTATTGTGATTATCACGGGGATGTGGGGCATGACACGGAGGAATGTTTTGATTTGAAAAGAGATATCGATGCCTGTATCCAAGAGGGTCGATTGGATGAAGTGATCGACAGATCGGAAAAGGACGAACCCAAGGGTCGTCGTGAGTATAAAAGAAAGAGTTATAATGGGAAGAAGGATTGATCGCCGCGTTGAGACAATCAGAGGCGACGGGATAGATCAACTGAGCCGACCTACAGGGATAACCGACGGGACGATCGTCGGGAAGATTTGAATCGAGACCCTCACGGGGATAACCGCATCGGATACGACGTCAACACAATTGTGGCAGAGCATGGATCTGATCGATCTAGGTCGAGTCGACAGTCTTCGGACCGATCGAGAGAGTCGAAGAAATTGAGGTTCACAACAGAAGTGGGTTATGGACCCAAGGATGATATCCCGAGTTCGCACAGCCATAGCGAAGGATTGGTAATAGAAGAGGTAATAAGTCGAGGTCGGGTGAAGAGAGTCTGCGTCGACAGTGGAAGCGCCATTAACATCCGCTATTACTCGGCCTTCAAAGCCATGTGGTTGAAAGATGAAGATATTATGCCATTATCTACACTTCTATTTGGATTCATAGGACAAGCTATTCACCCTGTCGGGTCGATCAATTTATTGACAACAGTCGGAGACGGAGAAAAAGGCCGGACCATGGAGATGACCTATGTCGTAGTAAAGGCCCCATCGGGGTATAACGCGATATTAGGCCAACCAGCTTTATATGATCTTAGATCCATCATCTCGACATTCCACAACGGCATGAAGTTCCCCACCTGGTATGGAACCCATGAGGTAAAAGGAGACATCGAGGTGGCCAGGAGTTGTAGCTTGGTCACAATCAAAGAGAAGGGAGTTGGACAGGTGTTGGTTGAAGAATTGATACCGGAAGAAGAGGAGGATCGAAGTTGGGTCTCTGTCGACCCGACAGAAGAGGTCTGTGTCTGGAAGGAAGAGGAGGGCCAAGGGGTCCAGATCGGGAAGTGGTTGTCACACCCCGACATGAAAGCCTTGGTCGACCTCCTGGTCGAGTATCGAGACGTCTTTGCATGGAAAGCAGACGACATGCCAGGCCTATCGGCAGATATTGCGATGCATCAACTCAATGTCGATCCAAAAAAGAAGCCAATACGGAAAAAGAAGAGGAACCTTGCTCCTGAGAGAACGGAGGCGGTAAGGAAAGAGGATGACAAGTTGCAGATAGCTGGGATCGTCAAAGAAGTGTTTTACCCAGATTGGTTTGCCAACCCTGTGTTAGTTAAAAAGCCAGATGGAAGCTGGCGAATGTGCGTAGATTTTACAGATCTCAACAAAGCATGCCCCAAGGATTCGTATCCCCTCCCAAAGATCGATCAGTTAGTTGACTCGACTCTGGGATTCGAGGTGTTTGGTTTTCTCGATGTGTATAGAGGATACTACCAAATATTCATGGACCCTCGGGACTCAGAGAAAACCGCATTCATAACAGAGTTTGGAACGTTTTGTTTTGTGACAATGCCATTTGGCTTGAAAAACGCAGGGGCCACCTATCAGCGGACAGTCAACAAAATTTTCAAAGGGATGATAGGTCGGAACATGGAGGTTTATGTGGACGATTTGTTGATCAAGAGCAAGTCCATGGGACAGTTTATTGACGATGTCAGAGAGGTTTTTGAGGTGCTGCGGGCTGCAAAAATGAAGCTCAACCCGAAGAAGTGCACTTTTGGTGTTCGATCTGGAAAATTCTTAGGCTATATGATATCAAAGGATGGGATTCGCGCTAATCCGGACAAAATCGAGGCTCTGAAAAATATGCCCGCACCTCGTAACGTTATGGAAGTTCAACGATTGACGGGTCGGATGGCTACCCTCAATCGTTTCTTGTCGATATCAGCACAGAGGGCCCTGCCCTTCTTCAGGATATTGAAGAAGGCAAGTCCATTCCAGTGGGATGAGAAGTGTCAGAGAGCATTCGATGACCTGAAAGAGTATTTATCTGATTTGCCGACACTGTCCTCACCTCGAGAAGGAGAGAAACTCTTAGTTTATCTTGCAATCTGCGAGGAGGCGGTGAGATCAGTGTTGGTTCGAGAGGGAGATCAAGGCCAGATTCCGATTTATTTTGTAAGTAAGGCATTGCATGGGGCCGAAATCAGATATACACCTGCTGAAAAGTTGGCTTTGGGTCTGGTCCATGCATCAAGAAATTGAAGCCGTATTTTCAAACACACCCCGTTGTTGTGGTCACTGACCAGCCTTTGAAGCAAATTCTGACAAAGCCCGAGACATCGGGTCGGTTAGCAAAGTGGGTTGTCGAGCTAGCAGAGTATGATATCGAGTTTTTACCACGTACCGCCATCAAGGGTCAAGCTTTAGCAAATTTCCTAGCCGAAGGGTTATCGATTCAATTGGAGCAAGAAAAGCAGTCATCAGAAGAACAATGGACCATCCACGTCGATGGTTCCTCGAGTAAAGAAGGAGCTGGAGCTGGTTTATTGCTGGTTAGCCCGAAAGGGGAAGAGTTCCCATACGCACTTCGATTCGAGTTCAAAGCCACGAACAACGAAGCTGAGTATGAGGCCATGATCACGGGTTTGAAGCTAGCATCGAAGTTGGGGGTCGAGAATCTTTTGGTATATAGCGACTCTCAGCTTGTGGTAAACCATATACGAGGTGAGTATGAGGCTAAGGAAGAATCAATGAAGAGTTATCTGAAAGTTGTTCAGGGGTGAATGTCGAAATTCAAAATAGTTCGCATCGAGCAGGTACCATGCAGCGAGAACAAGAGGGCCGACGCGTTGTCTAAACTCGCGTCAAATTTCAAATCGAAAAAGAAGGTTCTGGTGGAGATGTTGGCAGAGCGGAGTTACAATGAAGCCGATGTGCAACCAGTGGTTCAGGGATCGACGTGGATGGACCCGATAGCTCTGTACTTGAAGGATGGAATTCTCCCGTCTGACAAGTCTCAAGCCAGAAAGATCCGGCTACAAGCCTCCAGGTATGCCCTATTCGACTATGTCCTTTATCGAAAATCATTTGTAACACCTTGGATGCGATGCGCATCGGAAGATGAGGGGGCTTATCTACTTGAAGAGATACATCGAGGGGTTTGTGGTAACCATTCGGAGCTCGAATGTTAGCGAGAAAATGTAAACTAGCAGGCTATTTTTGGCCTTCAATGCAAAAGGACGCCAACCGATTGGTGATGAGATGCAGGGCTTACCAGGTGCATGATGTGGTAACACACCAACAGGCACAGGAGATGAATGCCATCGAATCGGTATGGCCGTTTGATGAATGGGGGGTCGATATAGTCGGACCACTACCTCGAGCTCCGGGTAATTTCAAGTATGTTGTGGTCGCGGTCGATTATTTCACAAAGTGGGTTGAAGCCAAAGCCCTTACCGACATCAGGGCTCAGACCATCAAAAAGTTTCTATGGGAGAATATTTTGTGCAGGTATGGAATTCCAAAGTATCTGATATCAGATAATGGGACTCAATTTCTAGATGACCGAGTGCAGGATTGGCTCAAGGAGTTTAAGATCGAACATCAAACCACATCACTGGCCCGACCTCAGTCCAATGGTCAGGTCGAGCAGACTAACAGGCAGATCAAGTTCGGTTTGAAAAAGCGACTAGAAGATGAAGGTCGGGATTGGGCAGCTCAGTTGCCAAGTATTCTATGGTCATATCGAACAACACCCAACTCGGCCACACAAGAAACTCCCTTTGCCATGGCTTATGGGTGCGAAGCAGTGATACCTGCAGAGATCGGACTATCCTCACTTCCAGTTTTGGCATATAACGTTGAGACGAATGCCAATAATCTGCTTCAAGAGAAGGATATTATCGAAGAAAAGAGAGAGGTTGCAGCACATCGAATGGCCAATTATAAAAGAAAGATCTCACAATATTATAACGCGAGGGTGAAGTGCAAGTACTTCCAAGTGGGGGATCTCATGCTGAGAAAGAATGAGGCCAGTAGACAGGACCCAATAGGCAAGGTCGAGCCGAATTGGGAAGGTCCATATAAAGTTCTGAAGGTGCATCCTAAAGGATCGTATCACTTGGGTAGGTCGGATGGAAGTACGGTACCTCGAACTTGGCACGCCACAAACCTGAGAAAATACTATGTTTAAATCACATTCACTTTACGACATTTGCAACTTTGTTTTCTTAATTGTTTTTAACAAGTCGATATGACATTTGATTTCAACGTTTTATATTCAAGCAAATTTTCTTTTTTTTAATTATGCTGAATTTACATGCTTATGTCAAAAAGAAAAGGGGAGCAGAAGAAAAAGTGTAAAATTCGACATCGACACCAGAATTCGACAAAATAGTGAATAAAGCCAAGTCACTGACAATGCTTATATCACTTTCGAGCTATGACCCATCGACACGATGGAGTTGGAACAAAATGGTGAATAAAGCCAAGTCACTGACAGAGCTTAAGTCACTCCCGACCTTCAAATAAGCCCCGATGCGAGGCGGTCGGAAGATCCCACGATGGATACCTAGCTCGACCAGATCATAAGCACCACGATGTGCGACAGTCGAGTAAGGATTTCATAATTCGATGTCCTTATAAGCCTGACGAGGCAAGATAGTCGAATCGAGCTCCGACCAGCCAAGTCAAGCCAATAAGGCAGTACAGTGCTAGATCGACTCGTATCCAAGTGTACCATGGGTCATGAACTCATACCACACTTCGAGGGGCCACAGGGGAATTAAGTCCAAAGGACTACACCCCGCAAGGCAACATTTGCAAGGGAATTAAGTCTAAAGGACTACACCCTAGACAAGTGATCAATAAAAGACAATAGACATTCAATGGAAAAGCCTAGATTTAAATTGAACAATCATAAAATGCAAATTGAAAAGTCTACAATGTCGAATCGGAGGAAAACACGTCGAGACAAATGAAAATGTCAAAATTATACAACCAGATCGAATTAAGGAGTTCAATAACAGATCAATAAAAACTGTGGCATCAAAGAGTCATCAAGCAGCTGGCTGATTTGAGGTGGAGGCGTTGATGGCGTGATTCGATGTGATCCATGATGATATTCCGGACCCGTTAGCTCCTATGAAGACCGTTGACCCGCTTGTGATGCGAGATGGGCCGATGACGAGGCTCCAAAAGAAGAAAGTTAGAGAGGCCTTGAATACTTTGGCCTTAGAAGCCCATTTAGAGCAAGAACCACACGAGAAGACCGAAGATCAGCCCACTAAGTGCACTATTTATGCTATTGGACTTGACGAAGGCATTATTGAGCCTAGATGCGAGTATGAACCATCATAAAAGTTGTCTATATGCTAGTATATTGAGTCAAGTGTTTGTTTTTTAGAAAATAAAGGCCATTTGGGCTTATTAGGGTCAAGTTATGTCCACTAGAAAATAAAGTGGCGAAAATTACAATGTAATTTATCCCACATTGGTTAGCTACATTAGTTTCATGAATATTGTAGCCTATATATGGCACCTAGGTTATTCTTTTACAGACAGTTTAATTTTGAGTGAAAATTTGATTAAGTCTATTGACTTGTTTATCACTTGCGAGTGAGGATCTCTTCGTTGTAGAGTTCCACCCCTTAGAGAACTTATCAGCGCCTTGAGCAAGCGTTGTGGCGTTCTTGCCAACGTTCTTAGATTGGATTATCTAAGATCGTTGTTTCGAGCTCTCCATTGATTCCTTTAGAAGGTCCTAGGGCAAATCCCGTTCTTGAATCATATCATTTGGTATCAGAGCAAGGTTGACTAAAGGTAATCAAATATCCATTTTCGTTCTTGATTTGTTTTTTTTTTTCTCGTTCTTGCATATTCTTCGTGCATAAAAAAAAAAAATTTCCAGCCTCGTTGTTATTTGTCTTTCTGCGTATTGTTAATCATCTTTGATATACAACCAAAAAAAAAAAATCTCGTTCTTCCTGTGTCGTCCATAATTGCCAAAAAAAAAAAAAGCATTCCATCGGTCATATCTTGATCTTTCTTGACTATTATTTATTGATCTTTCTGGCATAATTGTTGCTAAGGTTTTCTTGTTTACAATTGCCGTATAAGACAAAGAGAAAACAAGTTGACCTAATTTCTTAGTGCTGAATTGTTTTGTTTTGTTTTATTTAATAAAGTTCAGCCCCCAGTATAAAAATAAAAAATAAAAAAAAGAAAGACTCAGAAATTACGAAGGAATCACACCCTAGTGTGATATTTTTCACACCCGTGAAAATTCTGCAAAAAAAAAAAAAAAAATCCCTTTTGTGGACGACTGTTTCACACCCTGGTGTGAAAATTTTTCACACCCGTGAAATTTTGCTGTCAACCAATCTCCTTTTTCCTTTTTCCTCCTTTCTTGCTTGTAGTTCTTGCATCTTTTACCTCGTTACACATTTTTCAACACACTTCCCTACCTTTTTACCCAATCCCTAAACCTACCTCTTAGTTGTCTAGTCTAGATTGTTGGTTGCGATTGTTACACTTTGCTCGATTCTCTGATTTGTTTGAAAAAGGGGTTACTTTACAACTTAGAGAGAGTGTGAGTGCAAATACGAGAGTGGTGAGGAAAGTATGTCGAGACCGATGGATCATGATGAAGTTACTAGGTTCTTTGGATGCTCGGCTTAAACTACAAGGCGAGTCAAACGTGGCGTTGATTCGCAAGGAAGTAGCGAAGTCGTCTCAAGAGATACAAGAGATAGTGGATGAGAAGTTCGGGGAGGAGCTAAATGCCAACAATGCCACACTTTTGGGCTGAGTTTCGGGCAATGTTAGCAGATGGTCCCGAAAGGCAAGCTCAACAACCTTTCCAAGATAATAGAGTTGTTCGAGGAGGTGGAGACGAACGAGGTGGTAGAGGTAATGGGCGTAGGAGAGCGGTAGTACCTCAGGATGAGGAGGATACAACCGGTTCCGGTGATGATGGTGTTGATGATACTGACCAAGTTGACAATAATATGAGGCAAGTTAAGATGAAATTGCCTCCTTTTTCCGGTTCTAGTGACGCGGATGCATATCTTGAATGGGAATCAAAGTTAGACCAAATTTTTGCTTGTAACAATTACTCGGATGAGAAGAAGTGCAATCTTGCACAACTTGAGTTTACGGGGTATGCAATGATTTGGTGGAAACAGTTGAATCTTTTGAGGCGGAAGCATGGGGAACCGTTGGTTCGTACTTGGACTGTACTGAAACGGGAGATGAAGAAGTGTTTTGTACCACTTACTTACTTTCGTGAGCAATATCGTAAGTTACAAACGCTTACCCAAGGGGAGAGGTCGTAGATGATTTTTATCAAGAGTTGGTTACACTTCTAGGGAAGGCTCGGATTGAGGAGGATGAGGAAGTGACAATGCGGCGTTTTTTGGGTGGTTTGCGTTTAGAGATTGCCAACCCATTAGAGTTGAGAGGTTGTGCAACGATGGATGACATGTTGCATACTTTGCTTTGACACTTTGGAGAGCAACGAAAGCGGCGAAATCAGCCACCACAAGGCCTGTCGGAGGTAATCAAACTACTTTTCGTTCTTTTCAGCCTAGAGGAGATGGCCCTACACCCACCCCAACAGCCCCTAAGCAACACCCTTTCACCTCCAATGATGTTTCTAAAGTTAAGGGGATTGATAAAGGCAAGGGCATGGCAACAAAGCCCAAGCCATCACATGACATTAAGTGCTTCCAATGTCATGGAGTGGGTCATATTGCTTCCCAATGTCCCACCAAGCGACGGATGCTTTTTGTAGGAGAATATGAGGGTGTCAGAATGTATAGGACCGACTGCGAGGAAGAGAGGATGACGAAGAGGAGGATGATGACTATGAATAGCCACCCCCGAATGGTCTTGTTATGGTGATAAAGAGGGCTTTAAGTAGTACGGTGAAGGTAGCGGATGACTTGCAAAGGGAGAACATTTTCCACACACGTTGCATGATTAGTGGAAAGGTGTGTTCGATGATTATTGACCCCGGGAGTTGTACCAATGTGGTTAGTATGGATGTGACCAGCCGCTTATCTATTCCCACTTTTCCCCATCCGCAACCCTATAAGCTTCAGTGGCTCAATGATGTTGGTGAGGTTCGAGTGACCAAACAGGCCTTGGTAGCATTTAACATTGGTAAACTTGATGACGAGGTTCTTTGCGATGTAGTACCGATGCATGTTAGTCATATCTTACTTGGGAGACCGTGGCAATTTGATAGAAGGGTGACGTATGATGGTTATTTAAATAGGTACACGCTGCTCCATAAAGGGAAGAAGATTACACTCCTTTCGTTATCACCCGAGGAGGCTCACAACGACCAGCTCCAACTCTCAAAATCTCGTGAGGAAAATGCAAAAAAAAGAGGGAGCTAAGTCGAAAACTGAAAAAGCCAAAATTGTGACGGGAGAGAAAAAGAAAGAGGGTGTGCGAACTCGAGATGAGGGTAAAATAAAAGTTGAAAATGAAATGGTAAGGGAGGGCGACATAGTACCATTCGAGGGAGGAACTAAAGTAGAAAAGTCAAAGGTAAGGGAGGGTGCCATTACTAGTGAGGGAGAAAAAAAGATTGTGAAGAAAAAGGGAGAAAGAGTGTTAGGAACTTTCTACGCTAAGGCTGGTGAGGTTATTAATGCCATTGAAGATGGCACTACACCCCTCCTCTTTCTCTATAAAGAGGCCGACCCCTCCCCTCCCCACCCATCCCCCCCATTTTATGCTTATTTCGACGTAACGGATTCTCTTCCTAGTGTTGTGGTGTCTTTATTGCGGGACTTTGCGACGTTTTCCCGAGGAGGAGCCAAGCGGGTTGCCACCATTACGCGGCGTGGAGCATCAAATTGACTTTATTCCGGGCTCCACATTGCCAAACCGACCAGCCTATCGTGCAAATCCGGAGGAGACTAAGGAGATTCAGAGGCAAGTAGAAGAATTGATTGCAAAGGGGAAGGTGCAAGAATCCATGAGTCCATGCGCGGTGCCGGTAATTGTGGTTCCGAAGAAAGATGGCGGATGGAGGATGTGCGTGGATTGCAGGGCCATCAACCAAATTACTATACGGTATCATTATCCTATTCCACGCTTAGATGATATGATAGATGAATTATGTGGTGCTAAAATCTTTTCTAAAATTGATCTTAAAAGCGGCTATCATCAAGTGAGGATGCGAGAGGGTGATGAATGGAAAACCGCGTTTAAAACTAAGTTTGGTTTATATGAGTGGCTTGTTATGCCTTTTGGTCTCACCAATGCACCTAGCACTTTTATGCGCTTGATGAATGAGGTTCTTAGGGACTTTATTAATAAATTTGTGGTTGTCTACTTTGATGATATCTTAATTTACAGCCATGATTTAGAGTCACACCTTAGTCACTTACGCGCTGTTTTGGAGACACTTAGAGATGCTAAGTTATATGCCAACCTCAAAAAGTGTACCTTTTGCATGGATAGAGTCGTGTTTCTTGGTTTTGTTGTGAGTGCACAGGGTGTGGAGGTTGATAAAGAGAAGGTCAAAGCTGTGGCGGAATGGCCCGAACCAACAAATGCGGCGGAAGTTCGTAGTTTCCACGGCCTTGCGAGCTTTTATAGGCGTTTTGTGAGGGATTTCAGCAGCATAGCCGCACCCCTCAACGAGTTGGTGAAGAAGAATGCCCTTTCCATTGGGGACCAAAGCAAAGGGAGTCCTTTGAAACTCTTAAGGCTCGTTTAATTTACGCACCCATACTTGCTTTACCTAATTTTGATAAAACTTTTGAGCTTGAATGTGATGCTTCGGGTGTGGGAATTGGTGGTGTGTTAATTCAAGAGGGTAAACCCATTGCATATTTTAGTGAGAAATTAAAAGGTGCCCAATTGAATTATGCTACGTATGATAAGGAACTTTATGCCTTAATTAGATCGCTTCAAACTTGGCGGCATTACTTGAGACCTAGGGAATTTGTTATTCACAACGATCATGAGTCCACTAAAGTACTTAAAAGGCCAAGGTAAATTGAGTAAGAGGCATGTTCGTTGGTTAGAGTTCATAGAATCTTTTCCTTATGTTATTAAATATAAAAAGGGTAAGGAGAACGTTGTAGGCGATGCATTATCTCGTCGGTATACTTTAATCACTACTATGCAATCTAGACTCCTTGGATTTGAATTTATTAAGGAATTGTATGCTATGGATGTTGATTTTGCTTTGAACCTTATGCGGCTACGAACACTCAGGTCAAGGGAAATATTATAGGCACGAGGGATTCTTATTTCGTGAGGCTGTTTTGTGTATTCCTCGTTGTTCTATGCGCGAATTGCTTGTTCGTGAAGCACATGGTGGGGGTCTTATGGGTCATTTTGGGATCACGAAAACTTTGGACATGCTTAAATCACATTTTTATTGGCCTAAAATGAAAATTGATGTTTCTCGTGTATGTGATGCTTGTCTTGTGTGCAAATCTGCTAAGTCCAAGTCTGCCCCCCATGGTTTGTATACACCGTTGCCTATCCCTACATCCCCTTGGACTGATTTATCTATGGATTTTGTGTTGGGATTACCTCGTTCTAGGAATGGTAATGATTCTGTGTTCGTCGTAGTTGATCGTTTTTCTAAAATGGCACACTTCCTACCTTGTAATAAAACGAATGATGCTTCTCATATTGCTGATCTGTTCTTTAAAGAAATTGTTTGTTTACATGGAGTGCCTAGAACTATTGTGAGTGACCGTGATGTTAAGTTTATTAGCCACTTTTGGCGTGTGTTGTGGATGCGTTTGGGAACTAAAATTTTGTACTCTCTTGCGTATCACCCCCAAACCGACGGTCAAACGAAGTGGTTAATCGAGTTTTGGGTCAATTGTTGCGTTGTGTTATTGACAAGAATTTGAAAATTTGGGAAACTTGCTTGCCTTTTGTAGAGTTTGCTTATAACCGTTGTAAACATTCTTGCTACTCGTTATACTCCTTTCGAGTTGGTGTACGGGTTCAACCCGGATACGCCTTTTTCTTTGGTTCCTTTGCTGCGAGTGCTCAATCTAGCTTGGATGGAGAGCAAAAGGCCGAGTTGGTGAAAGAATTGCATGCTAAGGCCGGGCAACATGTGGAGAAGGCGACGAGAGAGATATGTGAAGCAAGCAAACAAGGGCCGTAAAGAAGTCATTTTCCGACGGGAGATTGGGTATGGCTGCATTTCCGCAAAGATCGGTTTCCAAAGCAACGCAAGTCCAAGTTACATCCGCGAGGTGATGGTCCATTTGAAGTTTTGGAGCGGGTCAACAATAACGCTTACAAAATTGATATTCACGACGGCGGGGCGTGTCACCTACCGTCAATGTTGCTTGATTTGATGCCCTTCGACAACCCCTTTGATCTGAGGACAGATCCTTCCCAACTGGGAGGGAATGATGTGATCCATGATGATATTCCGGACCCGTTAGCTCCTATGAAGACCGTTGACCCGCTTGTGATTCGAGATGGGCCGATGACGAGGCTCCAAAAGAAGAAAGTTAGAGAGGCCTTGAATACTTTGGCCTTAGAAGCCCATTTAGAGCAAGAACCACACGAGAAGACCGAAGATCAGCCCACTAAGTGCACCATTTATGCTATTGGACTTGACGAAGGCATTATTGGGCCTAGATGCGAGTATGACCCATCATAAAAGTTGTCTATATGCTAGTATATTGAGTCAAGTGTTTGTTTTTAGAAAATAAAGGCCATTTGGGCTTATTAGGGTCAAGTTATGTCCACTAGAAAATAAAGTGGCGAAAATTACAATGTAATTTATCCCACATTGGTTAGCTACATTAGTTTCATGAATATTGTAGCCTATATAAGGCACCTAGGTTATTCTTTTACAGACAGTTTAATTTTGAGTAAATTTGATTAAGTCTATTGACTTGTTTATCACTTGCGAGTGAGGATCTCTTCGTTGTAGAGTTCCACCCCTTAGAGAACTTATCAGCGCCTTGAGCAAGCGTTGTGGCGTCCTTGCCAACGTCCTTAGATTGGATTATCTAAGATCGTTGTATCGAGCTCTCCATTGATTCCTTTAGAAGGTCCTAGGGCAAATCCCGTTCTTGAATCATATCAGGCCTGTTCTTCCAACTCATCGTTCTCCGCTCCATCTCCCTCCAGAGCAGGGACCACATACTTGTCATAAAGAGACACGCCAGCCTTGAAGTCTGTAATATATCGGCCATATCGGGGGATGGCCTCTGGGTCATACAAGTATGCCTTCTCGATGCTCTTAACCTCAAAGTCAGGGATGACTATCTTAACATGATCCAACGCGTTTGAAAATCCCCCCTTCATGGCCTGACTCATCAGTAGCGCCAAGTCATTATCGAACTCCTCCGACGTCAAGAAGTCCTTTCTAGCCGCTTCTAAACGAGTCGTAAACCTATCGACCTCAAGTTGAAGATCGTCTCGTACCTTAGTAGATGCGGCCAGCTCGGCTCTAGTTTGGTCCAACTCCGACTTCACCGCCGCTAGCTCGGTTTCCCTGTCGAATATGTCAAAAGCGCTTTAGATAGATCGGACTCCAGTTTTATGCGCCGATCATCCAACTTGTTGGCCTTGGCCTTCAGCTTCTCGAGGTCGGAGGTCAGTTTAGCAATAGTCTCTTTCTGCTCCTCCAGAGCTGCCGAGGGAGACTCGATTCTATTCAAAGCTACTTTAGTAGCGAGTCGAGTCTGCAAAAGAGAACCCCATTAACATCGAAAACAGACAAAAATTTTGAAACTACAAGGAAAATAAAAGAAGACTCACAGCTCGATGGCCCTTCATAATGAAGTCGTGTAACTCCTCCGGAGTCATGGCCTCCATCTCTGCCTCGCTCATCCCAGGAATCGGATCGGTGGAGTTCGGTGGGGCAAGGTTACGGGTCTCCTTCCCGATCCCATGCCGCACTTCAGTTGTCTTCTGTCGCTTCCTCGATACGAGGTCCCCTTCAGTCTGTTCTGCCACCCTAGCCTCGTCGGGTTGACCTCTTAAAATCTCAGATGTCGATATAGGGGTAGAGGATCGAGTCGACCCCCTCTGTCCCCCGGATGTAGCACCGGACGCCGGCTTCTTCGACCTAATACCGGCCAGTTCCTGAATTTTCTTGGGATCCGTCTTTTTAGGATCGGGCATCTTACCTATTGCCTCCAGTTTTGAAAAGTGCTCCACTGCAAACAAAGATAAATAAGCATTATTACATCATTAAAAACCTTAATCGGTCTTGAAAAAGGAAAGTGCAAGTATAACGGTTCGACAGAACGAAGAAGTTTCCTACACAAAACTCGAACGTCCTCATCAAGTTCCAGATAGGCACCCGGTCCTGCCATTTCGATGTCAGCGAATGGATACAGGGAATGCAGATTTCGAGTCGCTATGTTGGGGTGAACGCTCTCGATAATCCCACATCCACGGGGGACGTCTGAGTCGATCCGATCATGCCATTTCCGCGGCCTTTTATACCAAGTATGGATGTCAATATCCACCAACCCATGTCGGATAAAAAAGAAATGCGGTTTCCACTCGCCCTGAGACGAGGTCACCTTCCTCACGAACTCCGATACCAAATGGCGCCTCTGGAATGTGTACCATCCGGCGTCTTGTAGGCCTTGAATTGCGTAATATTGCCGGAACAGCCGAACCGAGAACTCAATTTTGGCGATTCGACACGCCATCACAAAGCCCATTACGCTCCTAACCCCATTGGGAGCAAGCTGGGTAACACAGACCTGGTAGTGTTGGAGGACTGCAATAAGGGACGGATCGAAAGGAAACCGAAGTCCCTCCTTCAACTGCGCCTCGTAAATGGTGCAGAACCCAGGGGGGTCACAGGCGAACTGGTGTTGACCGTGTGAGAATTTGACATGCTAAGATGAGTAGGGAATGCCATATCGAGAACAAATGGTTTTAGCCTTTTCTTGAGAAAGACTGGATATGCAACCGTATGGCCCTTGGCCTTTCATCCTAGTTTGACGCTTAGCGGCGGGTCGAGAGGACGACTCTTCTTCTCCCCTCTCTTCTTCTTCTTCTCCGGCGACTTTTTCACCAGGAGCAGTTGGAACTTCAGAAACCGTCTCCTCCGCCGATTCTTCTTCTATCGCAGCAATCTCTTCCCTATTTTGAGAATCGCTCTCACTACTAGACATGGAACTAAGAAAAGATGCAAGAAATAAATGCAAAAAGAAAAAATCTGAGAGGAGTTTGAGCGAATTGGGGCTTACTTGTGTTTTTCTGATAAAGCAGAGACAGATAATGGAAAATGAGAGAATGCAGAGTCTGGGGCTCCTTTTATGCTTGTGAAATCTTCTAAATGATTTGAAAGGGCGATTTGGGAGCAGTTATAAGGTGTGTAACGTGAGAATCAAGGGTACTGGGCTGATAAAATGCTTCGTTTCTCGCACTCATTAATGCTAGTACAGTGTGACGTCATCCTACGACAGCCTACATCGGGTAGAAAGGACAGCTGTATTCCCGCCTAAGGAAGATCGAATGTCGAAAGGATTATTCAAATTTTCAGATCCGACCTCAGCATTCGAGATGAGCTTCCCTCCAATCTGGGGGGCTTATGACGATACGGGATTTCACCCCTCCGCGTGGAATAATCTGATTGGTCCAGCTGGCGTGTGGAAAAGTCTACGCTGATGACCCACATCGGATCGAATGCTATGCATACCAGTGAAGACCGCAATGACAGGCAGATTGTGCGAGTGTCCCACCTCGATCACCCATGTCGGTATGCTTCGAGTCGATGTCAAGACTTCATGTTCAGACACTCGGGCCCGCCACCCAGCAGGTTACTTGGGCAGGAGGGCAAGGCCCTAAACTTAGGGCAGAAGAAGGACATGTGCCTATATATACATCATTCCGGGAACTACGTAATGCTTGATTCCTGGACATTAGACGAGGATACGTAGGCAATCCAAGATACATTCTTGGACTGTAAAATTTTTACTTGTTGTTGATTGATTACACGTGGCTTTGATTATTCTTGAAAAATTCTTGTTGTTGATTGGTAGGGCTTTTTGATTTGATTTGTTTCCCTTTTTGACATACATCACGAGACTTTATTTCTTGAGTGTGATCTCTGTTAAGCCTTCAACTAACTTGTTCTTTGACAATTTGTTGATGGTCTTGAAGTTTAGATGGTTTAGTCTTTTATGCCAAATCCAGCTGGTTGATTGTTTATTTTTGACAAGCAGACATGTTTCTGCTTTTTCTGTCTTCCAATATACCACATACATGTTGTCTTCTCTTCTTCTTGCAAGAACCACTGTGTTGGTTTGGATGTGAATCACCTTGCATCCTTCCTTGTTGAAGTGCACATTGTAGCCTTTGTCACAAAACTGACTGATACTTAGGAGATTAAAATTCAGTCCTTTAACATAAGCCATATTTTGAATCTTCAAGCTATTTTTGAGCATTATGCCTTCCCCCTTAATTTTACCAGGGTTTTCTTTGCCTCCAAAGGTAAATTTGGGTCCATAAAAAGCTTGAAAGTTAGTGAGCGTTCCCTTGTTTCCTGTCATGTGTCTGGAACATCCACTGTCTATATACCAGACATCCAACAAAACAAATTAATTATTTTGATGCCCTTCAAACTTGTCTATGCTACTACTTCTTTTCTTCAAACCTGATGCCCTTGCCTTTGATGCCGTTGCCCTTGTCAGTTAGGCTTGCCTTCTTTCCACTGGAGCTTTCAGGCTTTGAGCTTCCTTCCCCCTTTTTGGCAGCACAAAACGTGCTTCAAGGATTGTATTTGCTTCTTTAGATTCAGGGAGAGGACCATACCTTTTCTCCAGAATTTTGTTGTTGGCCTCAGTGACATTTATCAGGGTTTCGAGTTGCTGGCCAGAATATTCCATTACCTCATCCAGATGTTGGAGTTGATGAGTGTGAGCATTTAGAGTATCCACCAATGGTTTGAGATTGTTATCAATCTTGTCAGCATGAAACTTTGCTGAGGCTCCGGAGAAGGACCTCCTGAATTGTCATATCATCATCTAAAGTCTCCATCTTTTCTTGATCATCTTCAAGATGATTTTCTTCCTCTGGCTCTATTGCGGTTGTGTCTGCCTCACTGTCAGTAGCATCGTCTTCATCTTTAATCTCTTTTGTATCAGATGAAGTAATACGGTATCCCTCTTCACCTTCTTCCAGATATGTCACTTCTTCTTGTTTCTCTTCCTTCGTTGCTATATCATCACTGATCACCACAGTCTCGGTCAAGTTGCTGGTACTTGTCACCGGAGTGATGTCTTGTGCCTTTTGGGATCCGGTTCTTCGTCCCACTCCTTATCTCTGCTTTCAGGTTCTTTTCTTTTTCTCCCGACAGTGGGATTTGGGTTTCGAGATGCCTTGATGTAGGTAAACATTACCTTGGACTTGTGTGGAGGCTGCAGATTTGTGGGTTTCACTTTTAATGAGTCAAACAGGTGTTGAAGAGGGAACCCATATGATTTCCTTTCCCAGAAATCACCTTTCTTCTTGCAAACCCTTGTTTGGGGCTGTATTTGGGAAATCAGTTTCTTTCTGGATTTGATCTTTCAACTTGTTGAATACAAACGTTGCCCAGTCAAATGGAATACCTTGATAGATAATTGCCATTAACTTGACCCGTAACTCGGTCAAATTCTTCATTGATCCTTTTCTACCTTCAATGTTCTTGGTGATAACTGGTGCAAATTCGGCAAATGGAAGTTTGAGTACTGATCTGGGTAGGTTGTAGGTTTTGATGTTCTTTTTGGGGCTTTTGGCTATCTCAGCCCAGAAGTTGTTGATGTCAATCTTTACAAACTTTACATTAGCCGGACCTATCATGGGTTGGTGTAAAAATCTGTTGAGAAGACCAGGCGTGATGACCACTTCTTTCCCAAAGATTGAAATTCTTATACGAGTCGTGATCACTCTTCTTAGCGCTCGGCACAAATTTTGCATTTTTCCAAAATGCAATCAGGTTCTCATAGCATATTCCAGTAATTGGGGGGGTTTAGGAAGGTCATCACCCCAGATTTGAACAACAATCAACTAAGCGTTGAGCTTGTGCATCATTATCACAGAAAGATAGATAGGGTTCAGGTTTGGAAAATGATCCAGTGATGATCGATTTTTCATAAAATCGTTCTGTGGCAGAGATTGTAGAGGATGAAGCCATTTCTTTGACAAGGTTTGAGATTTGAGTGAAAGCTTTGATTTTGCAGTGAGAAAAAGGGTTTTTGATTTGCAAAAGAGCGTAAAGAATTATGAAAAATCTCTAAGTGTGGTTTATATAGGATGATTTGTGTAGTGTGAACGGGGTTGAATATGGAAGGATTTTGTGACATAATGGCGTGATTTTATGTATATAAATCTCGATATTCGAGTGAAGTGGGGGAATGGATTGAGGCAAGTAATGATAAATCCCGAGAATCGAGGCGGTTGTAATTAGAAGAATAATATAGTTACCTCCACGATTGTAAATTGATCTCCACGTGTGTAATCTTTCACAGCATAATCTTCCATAACTTCATGATTTTCCACATGTATTAAACTGATTTAGTTCACACTTTAGTTTGCTGGTGACTTCAATTCATATTTCGGTGGAGTGACTTTGCTGGTCACTAAGCCGGTGTAGTGACTCTTCCACTGAGCTGCTATATATAACTGTTCCTAACAATCAGTGAAGTTAACTTCGTTGAGTACCAGTGCCTTACCTACTACATCTCCTGTAATGGCAAAGGTTTAATCAGCTGGTGAAGTTACTTAGCTGATTACTTCAGTTAGCCGCTCTTTAGTACTTAGTTAATTTCAATCATTCCCAACTCAGTTCTCAACATGCTAAATCTTTCATGACTGAGTGGTTTTGTGAAGATGTCAGCCAATTGATCTTCAATGGGTATGTATTTTAGAATAACATCCCTTTTTTCAACATGATCTCGATAAAATGATGTCTTACATCAATATGCTTTGTTCTTGAGTGCAACTCTGGATTTTCAGTAATAGATATGGCACTTGTGTTGTCACACATAATTGGAATTGTCTTCTCCTCCATTCCATAATCCCTTAGTTGTTGTCTAATCCACAGTACTTGTGCACAACAACAACTTGCTGCTGCTATATATTCTACTTCAGTTGTTGATGTAGATATGGAGTTTTGCTTTTTACTAAACCATGAAACTAGTCTGGTACCTAGCATCTGACATGTTCCAGAGGTGATTTTTCTATCTATTTTGCATCCAGCATAGTCAGAGTCTGAATATGATATCAATTTGAATCCTCCATCTTTTGGATACCAAATTCCAACATTGATGGTGTTCTTCAGGTATTTGATTATTCTTTTGGCTGCCAGTATGTGTGATTCTTTAAGTTGAGATTGAAATCTTGCACACACTCCTACTTCAAAAGCTATATCGGTCTACTTGCAGTTAGATAAAGTAGGGATCCAATGATTCCTCTATACATTTTCTGATCAACATCTTTTCCAGCTTCATCTTTTCCAAGAATAACTCTTGCACACATAGGTGTATCTGTTGTGCCACTTGTATCCAAACCATATTTGTGTATCAAGTCTTTTGTGTACTTGGCCTGATTGATGAAGATGCCATCTTTCAACTGTTTCACTTGTAGACCAAGAAAGTAAATCAATTCTCCCATCATGCTCATTTGAAATTTTCTCTTCATTAGATTTACAAATTTCTCACACAACTTTTCATCTTCTGATCCAAAGATAATGTCATCAACATAGATTTGTACTAGCAATGTACTTGTTCCTTCCTCTAGCTTGAAAAGAGTCTTATCAATAGTTCCTTTGTTGAATCCATTATTGATCAAGAATTGTGATAAAGTTTCATACCAGGCTCTAGGTGCCTGTTTGAGTCCATAAAGAGCCTTCTTGAGCTTGTATACTTTATCTTCTTTTCCTTTGAGTTGAAAACCGGAGAGGTTGTTCCACATATACTTCTTCTTCCCGAAGTCCATTTAGAAATGCACTCTTAACATCCATTTGGTAGACTTTGAAGTCTTTGTGTGCAGCAAATGCTAGAAAGAGTCTGATTGCTTCCAATCTTGCTACTAGTGCAAATGTCCCATCATAATCTATTCCTTCTACTTGAGAGTAGCCTTTTGCAACTAGCCTTGCTTTATTTCTGACAACTATTCCTTGTTCATCATCTTATTTCTGAATACCCATTTTGTTCCAATGATGTTGGCCATGTATGGTCTGTCAACAAGTTCCCTGACTTCATTTCTTTCAAATTCATTTAGTTCTTCTTGCATGGCTATAATCCAATCAGTATCATGGATTGCATCATCTATTGTTTTGGGCTCTACTTGAGATAGAAAACATGTTAGCATATGCCCCTGTTGTCTTCTGGTTCTGACTCCTGTGTGAATGTCTCCAATGACTTGATCAACAGGATGATCTCTTAGCCAGTTGAGATCAGGTTGGAGTTGTTCTTGACTTGGTGCTTCCACAACTTCAGCTTGTGTATCAGCTTCATGCTCTTGTACTAGGTACCTCTTTTGGTGTATTGATTGGAGGTTCATCTTGATTTCCAAAATTGTGATTTAGAATAGTAGTTGGTATTAATAGACTTGTCTTGGTCCTGCTTCTTCAAGTTCTTGAAGGTTTTCACCATTTGTGTTTGGCTCATCAAAGACTACATGAATTGATTCTTCAATTACCAAGGTTCTTTTGTTGAGTACTCTGAATGCTTTGCTGGTGTCTGAGTATCCCATGAAGATTGCTTCATCAGCCATTTCATCAAAAGTATGCAACTGATTCCGGTTCAAAACAAAACATTTTGATCCAAACATATGCAAATATAAGATATTAGGTTTTCTTCCATTCCATATTTCATATGGAGTATTTCCATGAAATTTGTTGATGATTGATCTGTTTTGAGTATAGCATGCTGTATTTGCTGCTTCAGCCCAAAATCTCTTTGGTAAGCATGCTTCTGTAATCATTGTTCTGACAGCTTCTTTGAGTGTCATGTTTCTTCTTTCTGCTACACTATTTTGTTGTGGAGTCCCTGTTGCTGATAGTTGATGCGTACTCCATTTTCTTCACAATAGGTTCTATTATTTCATTTAGAAATTTGGTGCCTCTATCTGATCTGATCTTTATGATCTTCAGTTCCTTTTCATTTTGAAGTCTTCTTAGCAGATCTGGTAGCCTTTTGAAGTGTCTCTCTTTTCTTGTTCATGAATATGGTCCAGGTGTATTTGGAGAAGTCATCCACCACTACTAGAGTGTATTTCTTTCCACTTACACTTGACGGTGTGACTTTGGTCCAAAAAGGTCCATATGTAATTGATGTAAAATTCTTGTTGCTGATTGATAGGGCTTTGACTTGAAGGAGCTTTTGATTTGTTTCCCTTTTTGACATGCATCACAGAGACTTTCTTTCTTGAATGGGATCTCTGGTAAGCCTTCAACTAACTTGTTCTTTGACAATTTGTTGATGGTCTTGAAGTTTAGATGGTTTAGTCTTCTGTGCCAAATCCAGCTGGTTGATTGTTTATTTTTGACAAGCAGACATGTTTTTGCTTTTGCTGTCTTCCAATCTACCACATACATGTTGTCTTCTCTTCTTCCTGCAAGAACCACTGTGTTGGTTTGGCTGTGAATCACCTTGCATCCTTCCTTGTTGAAGTGCACATTGTAGCCTTTGTCACAAAACTGACTGATACTTAGGAGATTAAAATTCAGTCCTTTAACATAAGCCACATTTTGAATCTTCAAGCTATTTTTGAGCATTATGCCTTCCCCCTTAATTTTACCAGGGTTTTCTTTGCCTCCAAAGGTAACTTTGGGACCATCAAAAGCTTGAAAGTTAGTGAGCCATCCCTTGTTTCCTGTCATGTGTCTGGAACATCCACTTTCTATGTACCAGACATCCTACAAAACAAATTAATTATTTTTAGGTACCCAACATTGTTTGGGTCCATACCTGTTAGCAGTCATGCCTCCTACTCCTAATGTGTATCCAAATGATCTTCTTTTTTGATAATTGAAGTCATCAACTTCATATGTATAAGGCATGGCTGAATAACTTCTAATGTTTCCACTAGAGGTATTCTGATACTTTTCTCTACTTTTTGGTGCATTTGCATCCTTTTTCACTCTCCAATATGCGGTGTGTAACTTTTGTTCATGTTGCTTCATGTGTCTAGGAATATGCCTAGGTTGGCTTTTCTTAAACACATGTTGCATAGTATGAAATGGTTTCTTCCTGTATTTTGGAGGTGCAACATTCCAATCATCCTCTGAAGGGTAAAGTCTTCCCTTACCTTTCAAAAAACCTTTGCCTTTAGTTGGCCGAATTGATGATTTAGTCTTGTTGTTTCACTACACTAGGTTTTGACTTCACCGGTGCGGGATGAGTGGTTGAAACTATGGTCGTCCTTTTCTGAACTTTGGTCCATTGTTGGTCTAGATTCAGAATTGTGTTGTCCATTGTTTCTATTCTCATCCTAACTGTTGTAGCCAAGACCGGATCTGGATCCAAACCTTTTTGAGGGTTTGTAAGCTGGTGCATTTAGTGGTGCAGTGGTTGTTTTAACTGGTAGGGAGATTTTCTCAGCTGGTCTGTCAACACCAGATGTATGATTATCTACTGCTTGTTGAACTTTTGAGTAAGTCTCCTTACTAGTTAGTTCAGCTTTTACTTTATCCAGTTCTTTCTTTAATCTTTTATTTTCCTTTCTTAGATTCTCACATTCATGTTCCAGAATTTCATGATTCAACTCAATTTCATCAAATTTACTCAAGAGATTTTGGATTATGTTTGCAGAATCTAGTGGGAGAATAGAAGATTGTGCAGTGTTAGAAGTGGATGCACTAGATGATGAGCATGAGCTAGATGTTACATCAGTTTCATTAGATTCTTTAGCCATAAGGCATAGATAAGCTTTTTCATTTTCTGAGCTGTCGGCTTCATCATCATCTGAATCATTGTCTGATGATTCTTCATTCTTTTCACTGTTGGTTTCAGCTTTGAGTGCCTTCTTGCTTTTCCTCTTTTCGACTATTTTGTACTTCTTCTTCTCCTCATCTTTGTCATTTTCTTCAGGACAATCTGCCTTGAAATGACCTTTCTTTTTGCAGTTGAAGCATCTGTATTCATCATCCTTCTTCTTTAAGTCTTTGTTTGAGCTTGACTTTTTGTATGATGATGAACCTCCTTTGAATTGCTTCTTCTTGCTAAACCTGTCAAAACGTTTTACTAGTAAAGCTACCTATTCCTTCGAGCTCTGTGTATCTTTTTTGTTTGCATCAGCTGTTTGACTTTGCTGGGGTGCAACCAGTGCACTGGCCTTATGTGCCTCTGCTGGTGCACTGTCTTCGCCGTTCAACTCAAATTCATGAGCCTTTAGTTGAGACATTAGAGTTAAGGTATCAGTGGTTGTAAGGTTTGTTGTCCCTCGAATTACTGATGTGATGATCTTCCATCTTTCAGGTAAGCCTCTCAAGATCTTCAGGCACACTTCTTTATGTGGATATGTGTGTCCAAGTTGTTGCAGTTCACTGATGATGCTTGAGAATCTATTGTCCATTTGATCAATGGTTTCACCAGCCTTCATTTTGAAGTTCTCAAATTTCTATTTTGCAACAAACAATTTGTTTTCTTTGACTACTTCTGATCCTTCATTGATCAGTGCCAATTTGTCCCACATCTCCTTTGTTGTTTTACAATCTTTGATTCTCATGAACATGTTACTGTCCAGAGTCTTCAAAATCATGTCTTTTGCAACAAAGTCGAGATTTTATCTTCTCCTGTCATCTTTGGTCCAATCTTTCTTGAGTTTGTCAATTACTTTTCCTTGATATGCTCCTGTGGCTACCACAGTTGTGATCTCAATTGGGCCATCATTGATTACATCCAGCATCTCCTCATGAGTTGCTGCAAGATGAGACAACATTCTTATTTTATATTCATCAAAAATATTAACATTGAAAACAGGTACCTTTGACATAAAGTTTGAGGAATCAATAAGTACAAATAAGAGATATAAATAATATATATATATATATATATATATATATATATATATATATATATATATATATATATATATATATATATATATATATATATTATTTATTTAAAAAGCACTGATTTGAAAAACTACTTTGAAAATATGTGATCTCCTTGTTACCAGAAATTAGATCTGAACAGGTTATGATACTAGGAACACTTCTCTAATACCAATTGTTGGTCCCAGAGAAGGGTAAAACTATAGTCGAGGGGGGGTGAATGACTATAGTGGAGTTTCAAAAACTTTTCTTGTGTTTAAAAGCTTTTGGGCAGTGGATAAGTCACTTCTTAAAATGTTGTTTCAAAGTAGTTTATGCAATCACAGATGTATGATATAATTTAAGCAGTTAAATAAATGCAGTAAGGTAAATTGCTGAAAGTAAATTGACACAAGGTTTATAATGGTTCAGGGTGGTGTAATCCCTTAATCCACTCTTCTCCTGTGATGATTGGAGGAATTTCACTATTGTTTTCACTGATACAATAGTCAGATTGTCCTTGACTACACAAGCTTCACAATCTTCAATACTATCACTCCCTGACTGCAACAGCTTCAGTGACTCAGTCTCTTTCACTGCTCTTGGTAACAAATCCTTCAGCAGCTATCACAAACACAACTCCTTCTCAGATGGCTCTGATTCAGTTGCTTGATTGAAGTGAATTGGATTCACAAAACTTGTTGATCAGACTCAATGCTTGATGTTGAAATTGTAGTTTTGAGTTTTGAGTTGATCACTAGATGACCTTTTTAAGCACAGATAAAGGCCTTTTTGATTTGACAGAGTTTCTGCTTATTGATTATTGTCTTGTTGTTTTTCTTGTCTGTCAATGCCTTCTATTTATAGCCTTGATAATCCTTGATTTGAATTTCCGTCCGTTGGCTATATTAATGAGGGAAATAATCCTTGATTTTATTCTTGATTCCCCCTTAATTAAATCCTCCTTGATTTTAGTGATCGGATTTTTCTTCAAACGTTTATCAGAAAATCCGTCCTTGATTGATCCTCAATTGATTGTGCATTTAATGCTTGATCCTCTGAATCTTCTTCATATTTCAAAATCTAATTAAGTAAGGTTTACTTGGCCATTCCCTGAACGGTTAAGTGATCTATCTGCCTTTGCCGCTTAGGTCTTCCTTCACTGCTTTGTCATTACTCAGCCGAAAGTCAGTTCACTTTGCCGATTCACTGTTTCCTTCATTCTTTTCAGTTTAGGAGAATCTTTGTACTTCACTGATCCTTGTTTTATGTGATATCAGTGTACACCATATTTAAACATTAAGTTTCATCACTTGGAATGTAGTTTAGACTTATCCAAGGTCATCACAGACTTCCTTGGTTATAAGCCAGACCATATGTCTTCATGCTTCTCTGCTGGTACTTGGCCGCTTTTTCTTTGCCGAACATCTGATTTTACTTTGCCGTCCTACCAACTAGTATAATACTTGTCTGACTCAACTTATACAACATGTCAGACTCTAAGTGAAGACTTATACAGAGAATTCTAACTTATTTTCAGGCTTGCTATAACAGCTAGTATGGCCATCATCAAAACATAATAAAATGTTCCTTACAATTTCCCCCTTTTTGATGATGCCAAAACCCTCATAAGCCTCAATATAAGTGTACCAAATTTTTCATAATAAACAATGGAATAAAAACTCAACAATTTAATTCATCCATTTAAGGGCAATAAGATATTGCATCTTTTTATTTGAAAATCAAAGGCATATGAAATAAGTAAATCAATATAATAAGGGCTACTGCTTTCTTTTCTTCAAACCTGATGCCCTTGCCTTTGATGCCCTTGCGCTTGTCAGTTGGGCTTGCCTTCTTTCCACTGGAGCTTTCAGGCTTTGAGCTTCCTTCCGCCTTTTTGTCAACACCAAAACGTGCTTCAAGGATTGCATTTGCTTCTTCAAATTCAGGGAGAGGACCATACCTTTTCTCCAGAATTTTGTTGTTGGCCTCAGTGACATTTATCAGGGTTTCGAGTTGCTGGCCAGAATATTCCATTACGTCATCCAGATGTTGGAGTTGATGAGTGTGAGCATTTAGAGTATCCACCAATGGTTTGAGATTGTTATCAATCTTGTCAGCATGAAACTTTGTTGAGGCTCCGGAGAAGGACCTCCTGAATTGTCAGATCATCATCTGAAGTCTCCATCTTTTCTTGATCATCTTCAAGATGCTTTTCTTCCTCTGGCTCTATTGCGGCTGTGTTTGCCTCACTGTCAGTAGCATCGTCTTCATCTTTAATCTCTTCTGTATCAGATGAAGTAATGCGGTATCCCTCATCACCTTCTTCCAGATATATCACTTCTTCTTGTTTCTCTTCCTCCGTTGCTATATCATCACTGATCACCACAGTCTCGGTCAAGTTGCTGGTACTTGTCACCGGAGTGTTGTCTTGTGCCTTTTGGGATCTGGTTCTTCGTCCCACTCCTGATCTGCTGCTTTCAGGTTCTTGTCATTTTCTTTTTCTCCCGACAGTGGGTTTGGGTTTCAGAGATGCCTTGATGTAGGTAAATATTACCTTGGACTTGTGTGGAGGCTACATATTTGTGGGTTTCACTTTTAATGAGTCAAACAGGTGTTGAAGAGGGAACCCATATGATTTCCTTTCCCAAAAATCACCTTTCTTCTGCAAACCCTTGTTTGGGGTTGTATTTGCCGGATCAGTTTCCTTCTGGATTTGATCTTTCAGCCTGTTGAATACAAACGTTGCCCAGTCAAATGGAATACCTTGATAGATAATTGCCATTAACTTGACCCGTAACTCGGTCAAATTCTCCATTGATCCTTTTCTGCCTTCAATGTTCTTGGTGATAACTGGTGCAAATTCAGCAAATGGAAGTTTGAGTACTGATCTGGGTAGGTTGTAGTTTTTGTTGTTCTTTTTGGGGCTTTTGGCTATCTCAGCCTAGAAGTTGTTGATGTCAATCTTTACAAACTTTACATTAGCCGGACCTATCATGGGTAGGTGTAAAAATTTGTTGAGAAGACCAGGCGTGATGACCACTTCTTTCCCAAAGATTGAACTTCTTATACAGTCGTGATCACTCTTCTTAGCGCTCGGCACAAATTTTGCATTTTTCCAAAATGCAATCAGGTTCTCATAGCATATTCCAGTAATTGGGGGTTTAGGAAGGTCATCACCCCATATTTGAACAACAATCAACTAAGCGTTGAGCTTGTGCGTCATTATCACAGAAAGATAGATAGGGTTCAGGTTTGAAAATCGATCCAGTGATGATCGATTTTTCATAAAATCATTCAATGGTAGAGATTGTAGAGGATGAAGCCATTTCTTTGACAAGGTTTGAGATTTGAGTGAAAGCTTTGATTTTGCAGTGAGAAAAAGGGTTTTTGATTTGCAAAAGAGCGTAAAGAATTCTGAAAAATCTCTAAGTGTGGTTTATATAGGATGATTTGTGTAGTGTGAACGGGGTTGAATATGGAAGGATTTTGTGACATAATGGCGTGATTTTATGTATATAAATCCCGATATTCGAGTGAAGTGGGGGAGTGGATTGAGGCAAGTAATGATAAATCCCGGGAATCGAGGCGGTTGTAATTAGAAAAATAATATAGTTACCTCCACGATTGTAAATTGATCTCCACGTGTGTAATCTTTCACAGCATAATCTTCCATAACTTCATGATTTTCCACGTGTATTAAACTGATTTAGTTCACACTTTAGTTTGCTGGTGACTTCAATTCATATTTCGGTGGAGTGACTTTGCTGGTCACTAAGCCGGTGTAGTGACTCTTCCATTGAGCTGCTGTATATAACTGTTCCTAACAATCAGTGAAGTTAACTTCGCTGAGTACCAGTTTCTTACCTATTACATCTCCTGTAATGGCAAAGGTTTAATCAGCTGGTGAAGTTACTTAGCTGATTACTTCAGTTAGCCGCTCTTTAGGACTTAGTTAATTTCAATCATTCCCAACTCAGTTCTCAACATGCTAAATCTTTCATGATTGAGTGGTTTTGTGAAGATGTCAGCCAATTGATCTTTAGTGGGTATGTATTTTAGAATAACATCCCCTTTTTCAACATGATCTCTGATAAAATGATGTCTTACATCAATATGCTTTGTTCTTGAGTGCAACTCTAAATTTTCAGTAATAGATATGGCACTTGTGTTGTCACACATGATTGGAATTGTCTTCTCCTCCATTCCATAATCCCTTAGTTGTTGTCTAATCCACGGTACTTGTGCACAACAACTGCCTGCTGCTATATATTATGCTTCAGCTGTTGATGTAGATATGGAGTTTTGCTTTTTGCTAAACCATGAAACTAGTCTGTTGCCTTGCATCTGACATGTTCTAGAGGTGCTTTTTCTATCTATTTTGCATTCAGCATAGTCAGAGTATGAATATGATATCAATTTGAATCCTACATCTTTTTGATACCAAATTCCAACATTGATGGTGTTCTTCAGGTATTTGATTATTCTTTTGGCTGCCTGTAGGTGTGATTCTTTAGGTTGAGCTTGAAATCTTGCACACACTCCTACTGCAAAAGCTATATCAAGTCTACTTGCAGTTAGATAAAGTAGGGATCCAATGATTCCTCTATACATTTTCTTATCAACATCTTTTCCAGCTTCATCTTTTCCAAGAATAACTCTTGCACACATAGGTGTATCTGCTGTGCCACTTGTATCCATACCATATTTGTGTATCAAGTCTTTTGTGTACTTGGCCAGATTGATGAAGATGCCATCTTTCAACTGTTTCACTTGTAGACCAAGAAAGTAATTCAATTCTCCCATCATGCTCATTTGAAATTTACTCTTCATTAGATTTGCAAATTTCTCACACAAATTTTCATCTTCTAATCCAAAGATAATGTCATCAACATAGATTTGTACTAGCAATGTACTTGTTCCTTCCTCTAGCTTGAAAAGAGTCTTATCAATAGTTCCTTTGTTGAATCCATTATTGATCAAGAATTGTGATAAAGTTTCATACCAGGCTCTGGGTGCCTGTTTGAGTCCATAAAGAGCCTTCTTGAGCTTGTATACTTTATCTTCTTTTTTTTTTGAGTTGAAAACCAGGAGGTTATTCCACATATACTTCTTCTTCCAGAAGTCCATTTAGAAATGCACTCTTAACATCCATTTGGTAGACTTTGAATTCTTTGTGTGCAGCAAATGCTAGAAAGAGTCTGATTGCTTCCAATCTTGCTACTGGTGCAAATGTCTCATCATAATCTATTCCTTCTGCTTGAGAGTAGCCTTTTGCAACTAGCCTTGCTTTATTTCTGACAACTATTCCTTGTTCATCATCTTATTTCTGAATACCCATTTTGTTCCAATGATGTTGGCCATGTCTGGTCTGTCAACAAGTTCCTAGACTTCATTTCTTTCAAATTCATTTAGCTCTTCTTGCATAGCTGTAATCCAATCAGCATCTTGGATTGCATCATCTATTGTTTTGGGCTCTACTTGAGATAGAAAACATGTTTGCATGTGCTCCAGTTGTCTTCTGGTTCTGACTCCTGTGTGAATGTCTCAATGACTTGATCTATAGGATGATCTCTTAGCCAGTTTAGATCAGGTTGGAGTTGTTCTTGACTTGGTGCTTCCACAACTTCAGCTTGTGTATCAGCTTCATGCTCTTGTACTGGTACCTCTTCTGGTGTATTGACTGGAGGTTCATCTTGATTTCCAAAATTGTGATTTAGAATAGTAGTTGGTATTAATAGACTTGTCTTGGTCCTGCTTCTTCAAGTTCTTGAAGGTTTTCACCATTTATGTTTTGCTCATCAAAGACTACATGAATTGATTCTTCAATTACCAAGGTTCTTTTGTTGAGTACTCAAATGCTTTGCTGGTGTTTGAGTATCCCATGAAGATGCTTCATCGCCTTTTCATCAAAAGTATGCAACTGATTCCTATTCAAAACAAAACATTTTGATCCAAACATATGCAAATATTAGATATTAGGTTTTCTTCCATTCCATATTTCATATGGAGTCTTTCTATGAAATTTGTTGATGATTGATCTATTTTGAGTATAGCATGCTGTATTTGCTGCTTCAGCCCAAAATCTCTTTGGTAAGCATGCTTCTGTAATCATTGTTCTGACTGCTTCTTTGAGTGTCATGTTTCTTCTTTCTGCTACACCATTTTGTTGTCGAGTCCCTGCTGCTGATAGTTGATGCAGTACTCCATTTTCTTCACAATAGGTTTTGATTATTTCATTTAGAAATTATGTGCCTCTATCTGATCTGATCTTTATGATCTTCAGTTCCTTTTCATTTTGAAGTCTTCTTAGCAGATCCGGTTGCCTTTTGAGTGTCTCTCTTTTCTTGTTCATGAATATGGTCTAGTGTGTATTTGGAGAAGTCATCCACCACTACTAGAGTGTATTTCTTTCTACTTACACTGACCGGTGTGACTGGTCCAAAAAGGTCCATATGTAACAGATGTAAAATTCTTGTTGTTGATTGATAGGGCTTTGACTTGAAGGAGCTTTTGATTTGTTTCCCTTTTTGACATGCATCACAGAGACTTTCTTTCTTGAATGTGATCTCTGGTAAGCCTTCAACTAACTTGTTCTTTGACAATTTGTTGATGGTCTTGAAGTTTAGATGGTTTAGTCTTCTGTGCCAAATCCAGCTGGTTGATTGTTTATTTTTGACAAGCAGACATGTTTCTGCTTTTTCTGTCTTCCAATCTACCACATACATGTTGTCTTCTCTTCTTCCTACAAGAACCACTGTGTTGGTTTGGTTGTGAATCACCTTGCATCCTTCCTTGTTGAAGTGCACATTGTAGCCTTTGTCACAAAACTGACTGATACTTAGGAGATTAAAATTCAGTCCTTTAACATAAGCCACATTTAGAATCTTCAAGCTATTTTTGAGCATTATGCCTTCCACTTAATTTTACCTTTGCCTCCACTAGTAACTTTGGGTCCATCAAAAGCTTGAAAGTTAGTGAGCCATCCCTTGTTTCCTGTCATGTGTCTGGAACATCCACTGTCTATGTACCAGACATCCTACAAAACAAATTAATTATTTTTAGGTACCCAATACTGTTTGGGTCCATACCTGTTAGCAGTCATGCCTCCTACTCCTAATGTGTATCCAAAGGATCTTCTTTTTGGATAATTGAAGTCATCAACTTCATATGTATAAGGCATGGCTGAATAACTTCTAATGTTTCCACTAGAGGTATTCTGATACTTTTCTCTACTTTTTGGTGCATTTGCATCCTTTTTCACTCTCCAATATGTAGTGTGTATGATATGAATCATAGTGGACAAAACGCAGTTATTGATGGTCCAAACGCTGATCCACTTGTGCTTCGAGATGGTCCAATCACGAGGTCACAAAAGAAGAAGTTCGAGGAAGCGTTGAAGAATCTCGTTTTGGCAACTTTCAAAGAACACGTTGGGCTTCTCAAGAATGAAGACTTGGCCATTTTATCCTATTTATCTTGTAATTGGGGTTAATGGGCCAATTGGGGAACTATTTCTATTTTTAGCATTATTTCCATTCTTGTTGATTTAAACCCAGCCCAACCTAGAAACCATTTCCTTTGGGTTTTGAGTGAAACCAAAGCCCAAAACCTTTTATCCATTACCTTTTGAGAAGATCCATGAGCCCAAACCATTTCCATTAACTTTTAAAACCAACCCAAAATCCAAAACCTTTTTCATCTTATTTTTGAGAAAGCCCAAAAACCATGTTATTCTATTTTAAGTTGTTGAGACCAGCCAAAGCCCATCTCCTTATGCTTATGGCGTTTTTAGAAGTGTGTTTCTCCCACATTGTCTTATGCATTATAGTTTGCAAGTCTTGTAGCCTATATAAGGCATGTTCTTGTACTTGAAAACTTAGACAATCCTTGAGTGATATTTTATATAGTTAAAGTTTTTCAGTGATTGAAAGCTTTTGTGAGTTTATACTTTACCTTGCTGATTAGGTATTGTGTTAGCTCGAGAACTTATCAAAGGATTGAGCATCCTTTGTGCGACGTTCTCAACTTGGTGAAACCCGAGGTGCTGACTCCGAGGGAAGATCTAAGTTCTTGCTCGTCTTTTCCTTCTTATTATTTGCGTGTGGAACTTGGAGTATCTCAATCTAGATCCGTTGTTTCATATCATTTGGTATCAAGAGACTAGGTGATTGAGGTATTCATCTACTTGTTTCCTTGTTTCTTTTTCTTTCTTGATCTTGTTCATATCTTCTTCCAAAAAAATTTTTTTCTTTTCGTTTATATATACAAAAAAAAAAAAAAAACTCTAGCCTTTATATAGCATTAAAACGCAGGCTTTTTTTTTCTATTCGAATTGTGTATGCTCTTGCATGATTATCTCTTTATCTTGTTATATGCATGTGTTCTTGTTAGATTTTCAGCATATATCTCAAGTTGTTTATATCATCATCAAACCATCTTCTAATCATCTTCATAATCATCAAATTTCCAGCCTTTTTTTTTTGTTCCATACCCCACGGCTGCAAACTTTTGTTTGTAACCATTGCCTTTTCATTTTCCTTGGACATAATTTGTCATCATCTTTCATTTAGTAACCATTAAATATTATTAAGTGCACCTTTAATATTTTTCTAAGTTAGAAAGTTGTTTGCTATTCCTTGTAATAAAAAAAAAAAAAAAGAGAATCAGGCCGACTTAAAAAAAAATTAAAAAAAAAAAAAAAAAAAAAAAAAAAAAAAAAAAAAAAAAAAAAAAAAAAAAGAGAAAAAAGGCCGAGTGTTATTGACTTCATTCTTGTTTGTTATTTTTTTTTGTTGGGGTGCACACTAGTTATTTTCTACTACCTTGATAAATCTTTTGCCTCAATCTTGTTTTCTTTTCATCCACATATTCTCACATCTTTGCTTCCAATCTTCTCCGTGCTTAGATTGTTTTTTGGGAGTTAGTCTTTTGTGTTCATTTTAGTTGTTGAACTGTCTACGTGCTTGCTTGAGTTTTGATTTGTTTGACGGTTACCACTTACCTAAGGCAAGAGTTGAGGGTGAGTGTAAACACGAGCGTAATTGTGAGGTATCATGGCTGAACAAGACGACACTAATTGGGAAGGTAGATTTCGCCTTCATCAAGAGGCAGTAAACGGTGATATGAATCGTCGTTTTGAGGAAGTTCAACAAGGTATTGCGGATCAAATTGCTGAATTGTTCCAACAGCATGGTATTGGTAATGGTGGTGCACGTGGACGTGGTAGAGGTCATAGGGGCCGTGGTAATATGGCTGGTCGTGGTGATGTTGGGGGACGTGGTGGTTTTGGTGGTCGAGGTCATGTGGAGGCTGATGACTATAGTGACATAGCTGATAATTTTGAGCATGAGGATTATGAACGTGTGCAAGATGATAGTATGCGTGGCCTTAAGTATAAGATACCTTCATTTGATGGTAAATCTGATCCGGGTAGATATCTTGAGTGGGAAATGAAGATGAATCAGATTTTTGCGGTTCATGATTATAGTGAAGCGAAGAAAGTTAGGATTGCTACCTTGGAGTTTACGGGTTATGCGATGAGTTGGTGGCATAGCTTTCAAGAGAATCGTCGACGTCGGGGTGAACAACCAATTAATTCGTGGACTCTTTTGACCGAACATATGCGTATCAAATGGGTCCCTAATCATTATTTTCGGGACCAAGGTTTTAAGTTGCAACAGTTATCACAGTCGGGGAAATCGGTTGAGGATTTTTACGAGGAAATGCAAGTTACAATGCTTCGGGCTAATATTATTGAACCAGAAGACGTAACCATGCAGCGTTTTTTATGTGGTCTTCGAGATGATATAGCGGGCCAAGTTGAACTCCAAAACTATCAAACTTTAAGTGATATGGTTAATGGCGCATCGATGGTGGAACGTAGGCTTAAGAACCGACGTGAAGAGAGAGCCAAAGTTAATCGTCCTTTTGGTTATCGCAGCTCATTTACGCCTTCTTTTCAACAAGGAGGTTCAGCTAGTTCATCTATTTCAGCCCCTACAAAACAGGTTGAAAGTTCTACTCGTTCTACGAACCATAAATCCAAGTTATCCGAGATTTTGACACCGAATAAAGGCAAGGCTGAAGTTGGACGTTCTCGGGATATTGAATGTTTCAAATGCAAGGGCAAGGGACATTATGCAGCAAATTGTCCAAATAAACGTACCATGACGATTTTGGGGCAGCCTTTACCTCGTGATGACTATGAATCTCATTCGGAGGGTGATGAGAATGATGATGATGCTGCATTGCGAGATGACAATTTAGATGCGCATGCTACACTCGATTATGGTGCTTGTTATGTGATTCGAAAGACTTTGGCCATTCGTACAAAGTTGGACGAGTCAATTCAGCGGGAAAACATTTTTCAGTCCACGTGTGGCATTGCCGGGCGCACTTGCAACTATATCATCGATTCGGGGAGTTGCGCGAATTTGGTAAGCCAAACACTTGTTAAAGATTTTAATATTGCTGTTTTACCGCATCCCCACCCGTATAGTTTGCAATGGATGAATGATGTGGCTGATGTACGTGTGGCTACCCAAGCACTTGTTAAATTTCGTGTGGGTAAATTGGTGGATGAAGTATTATGTGACGTCGTACCATTATTTGTTACTCACTTGTTATTGGGGAGACCTTGGCAATACGATAGGGCTGCATTGTATAATGGTCGTTTAAATACATGGAGTTTGCATTTACATAGTCATACTATTACTTTACATCCGATGACACCGGCTCAAGTTCATTCCGAACAGCTACGTATGGCTACTTCTCGACATGCTGCTGTGTTTAGTGAGCAAAAAAATGATAAAGAGGGAGGAGAAGTCGAAAATAAGCAAGTTGTTCCGGAGAGAAAAACAAATGAGGGCGCTTTATCTCACTTTGAGGGCAAAAGAAAAGTCGAAAATTTAAGTGTGAGGGAGGGTGTTCTCGTTCCAAATGAGGGAGTAAAAAGGATGGTGCAGCTGCGTGAGGGAGTGGGAGCTTCAAAACACGAGGGTAAAATAAAAGTTGAAAAGAATGTTGGTAAGGGAGTGAAGCACAATTTTCTTGCCAAGTCTAGTTTAATCACTAAGACTATAAATGGTGGGCAATTCGTTTTTCTCATTTATTTCAAGGCATTCGATCCCTCTCCCCATTGTTTAATTAATATTTCTGATTTGACATCTTCTCTCCCGAGTGTTGTATATTCGGTTTTGCAGGAATATGCTGATGTGTTTCCGGAGGAAGAACCGAGTGGTTTGCCACCACTACGTGGTGTGGAGCATCAAATCGACTTGATTCCGGGTGCTACTCTTCCCAACCGACCAGCCTATCGGGCCAATCCTACGGAAACAAAGGAAATTCAACGACAAGTGGCAGAGCTGTTAGAAAAAGGCAAGATCCGTGAGTCTTTAAGTCCTTGTGCCGTACCCGTCATTGTGGTTCCTAAGAAGAGTGGTGAATGGCGGATGTGCACCGACTGTCGTGCAATTAATAATATCACGGTAAAGTATCGCTATCCTATTCCTAGGTTAGATGATATGCTTGATGAGTTGCATGGTAGTAAGTATTTTACTAAGATTGATTTGAAAAGTGGTTATCACCAAGTACGTATTCGTGAGGGTGACGAGTGGAAAACAGCCTTTAAAACTAAGTTTGGTCTTTATGAGTGGTTGGTTATGCCATTCGGGCTTACAAATGCCCCTTCCACGTTTATGCGTTTAATGAATGAAGTGCTGCGTGAATTTATTGGTCATTTTGTGGTAGTTTATTTCGATGACATACTAATTTATAGCACCACACTTGATGATCATGTTGCACATTTACAAGCTGTTCTTGATACACTTAGGCGTGCTCAGTTGTATGCTAACCTTAAGAAATGTGAGTTTTGCTTGGATCGCATTGTTTTTCTTGGTTTTGTGGTTAGTGACAAGGGTGTCGAAGTTGATCAAGAAAAGATTCGGGCAATCAAGGAGTGGCCTGCACTTAAAAACGTGGCTGATGTTCGGAGTTTCCTTGGCTTGGCTAGCTTCTATCGGCGGTTTGTGAAAGATTTTAGCACCATTGCTGCTCCTTTGACCGAGTTGGTGAAGAAAAATGCAGCCTTCATTTGGGAAGATCGTCACAGGGAGTCTTTTGAAACTTTAAAGCTTAAACTTATTTCAGCACCTATTCTTGCTTTACCCGACTTTGATAAAATGTTTGAATTAGAATGTGATGCATCGGGTGTTGGTGTGGGTGGTGTTTTAATGCAAGAAAAGCGACCTGTGGCATATTTTAGTGAGAAATTAAAAGGTGCTCATTTGAACTATTCCACGTATGATAAGGAGCTTTATGCTTTGATTCGTTGTTTGCAAACTTGGCAACATTACCTTAGGCCTCGTGAGTTTATTATTCATACGGACCATGAGTCTTTAAAATATCTTAAGGGTCAAGGTAAGTTGAGTAAACGACATATCCGCATATTGAGTTCATTGAGTCGTTTCCTTATGTCATTAAGTTTAAGAAGGGTAAGGAAAACATTGTTGCGGATGCTTTGTCTAGGCGTTATTCCTTGATTACATCTTTACAAACTAAGTTGCTTGGTTTTGAGAGTATTAAGGATTTATATGCTAATGATGTCGACTTTGGTGATATTTTTGCTAAGTGTCCTTCATCTACTTTGCCTGATTATTCTGTGCATGGTGGTTTTCTTTACAAAGGTGATAAGCTGTGTATTCCTAGATCGTCCATGCGTGAATTATTCTTGAGGGAGTCTCATGGGGGTGGTTTAATGGGACACTTTGGGGTAGATAAGACTTTGGATATGTTGCGCACACATTTCTATTGGCCACGTATGAAAGCTGATGTGATTAAATTTTGTGCTTCTTGTATTGTGTGTAAGCATGCTAAATCCCGTTTGCAGCCCCATGGTTTATACACTCCCCTACCTATTCCCACATCTCCTTGGACCGACATTTCCATGGACTTTGTGTTAGGTTTGCCTCGGTCTAGGAGTGGAAAAGATTCTGTGTTTGTGGTGGTGGACCGTTTTTCAAAAATGGCTCATTTTATTCCATGTACCAAAACTAATGATGCATCGTATATTGCTGATTTGTTCTTTAAAGAAATTGTACGTTTGCATGGTGTTCCACGAACGATTGTGAGTGATCGTGATACTAAGTTTGTGAGTCATTTTTGGAGGGTTTTGTGGATGCGTTTGGGAACTTATCTATTATTTTCTACTTCTTTTCACCCACAAACTGATGGGCAAACGGAGGTTGTGAATCGTGTGTTAGGACAACTTCTAAGAACTGTTGTGAAAAGTAATTTAAAGAATTGGGAGTCTTGTTTGCCTTATGTGGAATTTGCTTATAATCGTGCTAAACATTCAGCTACTCAATACGCCCCATTTGAGCTTGTTTATGGCTTTTTACCGGCTGCTCCGTTTGATTTTGTTCCTCTTCCTCCTGGTTCGCAGGTTAGCTTGGATGGTGAAGCAAAGGCTGATCTTGTGAAAGCGTTGCATCAAAAGGCGAGGCTGAATGTTGAAAAAGCAACCGAGAGTTACATGAAGCAAGCAAACAAGGGTCGCAAGGAGCTGATTTTTGAACCTGGAGATTTGGTGTGGCTACACCTTCGCAAAGAGAGATTTCCACATCTCCGCAAGTCAAAGCTGAATGCACGTGGTGATGGTCCTTTCCAAGTGCTTGAGAGGATAAACAACAATGCCTACAAACTTGACATACCTCAGGATTGGAATATTTCACCTACATTCAACGTGGCAGATTTGTCTCCTTACGATGCTTCTTTTGATCTGAGGACAGATCCTTTCCATCCGGGAGGGAATGATATGAATCATAGTGGACAAAACGCAGTTATTGATGGTCCAAACGCTGATCCACTTGTGCTTCGAGATGGTCCAATCACGAGGTCACAAAAGAAGAAGTTCGAGGAAGCGTTGAAGAATCTCGTTTTGGCAACTTTCAAAGAACACGTTGGGCTTCTCAAGAATGAAGACTTGGCCATTTTATCCTATTTATCTTGTAATTGGGGTTAATGGGCCAATTGGGGAACTATTTCTATTTTTAGCATTATTTCCATTCTTGTTGATTTAAACCCAGCCCAACCTAGAAACCATTTCCTTTGGGTTTTGAGTGAAACCAAAGCCCAAAACCTTTTATCCATTACCTTTTGAGAAGATCCATGAGCCCAAACCATTTCCATTAACTTTTAAAACCAACCCAAAATCCAAAACCTTTTTCATCTTATTTTTGAGAAAGCCCAAAAACCATGTTATTCTATTTTAAGTTGTTGAGACCAACCAAAGCCCATCTCCTTATGCTTATGGCGTTTTTAGAAGTGTGTTTCTCCCACATTGTCTTATGCATTATAGTTTGCAAGTCTTGTAGCCTATATAAGGCATGTTCTTGTACTTGAAAACTTAGACAATCCTTGAGTGATATTTTATAAAGTTAAAGTTTTTCAGTGATTGAAAGCTTTTGTGAGTTTATACTTTACCTTGCTGATTAGGTATTGTGTTAGCTCGAGAACTTATCAAAGGATTGAGCATCCTTTGTGCGACGTTCTCAACTTGGTGAAACCCGAGGTGCTGACTCCGAGGGAAGATCTAAGTTCTTGCTCGTCTTTTCCTTCTTCTTATTTGCGTGTGGAACTTGGTGTATCTCAATCTAGATCCGTTGTTTCATATCCTTAGATTATCACTTTCCTGTTCCAGAATTTCATGATTCAACTCAATTTCATCAAATTTACTCATGAGATTTTGGATTATGTTTGCAGAATCTGGTGGGAGAATTGAAGATTGTGCAGTGTTAGAAGTGGATGCACTGGATGATGAGCATGAGCTAGATGTTACATCAGTTTCATTAGATTCTTTAGCCATAAGGCAGAGATAAGCTTTTTCATTTTCTGAGCTGTCAGCTTCATCATCATTTGAATCATTGTCTGATGATTCTTCATTCTTTTCACAGCTGGTTTCAGCTTTGAGTGCATTCTTGCTTTTCTTCTTTTTGACTATTTTGTACTTCTTCTTCTCCTCATCTTTGTCATTTTCTTCAGGACAATCTGCCTTGAAATGACCTTTCTTTTTACAGTTGAAGCATATGTATTCATCATCCTTCTTAAATATGTCTTTGTTTGAGCTTGACTTTTTTATGATGATGAACCTCATTTGAATTGCTTCTTCTTGCTAAACCTGTCAAAACATTGTACTAGTAAAGCTACATGTTCCTTGAGCTCCTGTGTTGTAACATCCCGAAATTTTTGACTTTCTAATCAATCGGTAAAGGATTCGGTCATTTTGGGATATATTTGATTAGTAATTAAATGGAAGGATTAATTAATAATTAAAAAGGAATTTTATAATTCTTTAATTTTCTTAATTAAAAGAAAAGAAAAGAATTCTCCAAAATCCCTACCTTGGCAATTAAAAGGATTTTTATTTCCTTTTTCCTTCCTTATTTTGCCCCAAAAACAGCGTGAAACCCCAAATCAAACCCCCCTTGCCGCCGATTCTTGTGAGGAAGAAGGAGAGAAAAAAATTCCTCCTTGGTGTTGAGGAATTCGCCGTCGCCGTCGTCGGTAAGTATCGTTAATTCCTACAACTCGAGTATGACGATCGGCCGGCCAAAGGCCATGGCCGATCCACTTGTGCGCGTGGGGGAGGTGGTTTCAAATTTTGGGATTACCTTTGTGATTCATCAGAACTGTATGGTGATCATTGTCCTTCCTCCTTTTTATAGATTCGGGCTTCGTAAAGGATCAATTCTAACTTGTTAGCAAAGGCTTTCAAGAAGTGCAACATTACCGGTAAGAATATTTCTATAGTTGCGTTTCCGTTTGGCTTGAAAGATGGGGTTTTAAGTAACATGTGGGACTGTGTATGTTTTTTGGGATGTTGGGTATGGTTGTTCAAGGTTTATTAAGTGTAATTTCGGGCTGCCTGGTGTGTTAGAGTGTTTAGATGTCTCTAATCGTGCCTTGAAACGGAAACTATAATGCTGTCAAAATTTTAATTAAAGACGTTTACGCTTGTTTGTCATGTTTTGGTGTGTTAAACTTCCATTGTAGTGTTTTTTTTTGGGATGGTTAAAGTCTATGGGTAATAGGGTACTCGTACATGATGTTTTATGTGCTTAATCTGTGGTTTATTGCTGGTGTTCGGTTGAGAACCGAAGGGAAAATCGTGTTGAAGTTTTTAGGGTTCTAGTTGAAACCCAGGTTGGACGAGCGTCTGATTCATGTGGACGGGCGTCTGCCTTGGGTACATTTCAGACGGGCGTCTGGATTATCTAGACGGGCGTCTGAGGTGTTAAATTTGATTCAGGATGTAACAGTTTTTGGGGGACGAGTGTCTGAGTTTTGGACGGGCGTCCAGTAGAGTTTTGGACGGGCGTCCAGTCTTCCAAACGGGCATCCAGTTTGTTTTGTCTTCCTTTCCTTGGTAGTTGTTGTTCAACCTTATGAACAAGTTTTGGAAGTCATGTTTTGATGGGTCAGGGATATTGACATCATTGTGGGATTCGGATTATAGGCATTGAAGTTCGTAGACCCGTAGTGGTTGGGCCGGATAGGGTAGCACCCAAAGCTGGGAACCCGGGAAGGTTTCCTTACGACTTCAATGACCTTAACGTAATTGGGGAGTTGCAGACATTGGTATGGTCGGGCCGGATAGGGTAGCACCCAAAGCCGGGAACCCGGGAAGGTTTCCTTGCACCTCAGTACGTGATGGTCCATTTAGTTAGTGGTACCATTGGTTGACCTTTAGGATCCTCCTCTTTAGGGGTTTACCCTTTTGAGGGATGTGCACATTCGGGACCTCTAGGTATAGATAGTTGTGATGTTTTGAATTTTCATGGGTTGGTTCTTGGCATATGGTTGGGAAGTTTTACTCAACCTTTAGTCGTCTTCTGTTTTATATATACTGAATATATCCTTACTCAACTTCATAGTTGACCTTTTTACTTTTGGTTGACCCTGCTATGATCCATTTATGGGGAGCAGATTCTTAGCAGGTATTTTCTTTGGATGATTGCTTATTGCTGGGATGTCGCGGGGTTTCGAAAGCCACGTAGTCGCAGTCTTACATTTCCACTTTACTGGATTTTCGAAACTTTAAGATTTTATTGACGTTTCCACATATTTTCATTTTCTTCAGAGGTTGTACTTGATTTAACATTTTTTTTATATAATGAATGGTGGATGTTTATTTCTCTGTTGTGGAATGTTGGATATTACTGCCACGACTGTGTGTCGTGAATGTGGCACCGCGGTGACCAATACCGGCGGCCGACGGGATTGGAAATCGGGGTGTTACATGTGTATCTTTGCTGTTTGCATCAGCGGTGCAACCAGTGCACTGGCCTTATGTGCCTCTGCTGGTGCACTGTCTTCGCCGTTCAACTCAAATTCATGATCCTTTAGTTCAGACATTAGAGTTAAGGTATCAGTGGTTGTAAGGTTTGTTGTCCCTCTGATTACCGATGTGATGATCTTCCATTTTTCAGGTAAGCCTCTCAAGATCTTCAGGCACACTTCTTTCTGTGGATATGTGTGTCCAAGTTGTTGCAGTTCACTGATTATGATTGAGAATCTGTTGTCCATTTGATTAATGGTTTCACCAGCCTTCATTTTGAAGTTCTCAAATTTCTGTTTTGCAACAGACAATTTGTTTTCTTTGACTGCTTCTGATCCTTCAATGATCAGTGCCAATTTGTCCCACATCTCCTTTTCTATTTTACAATCTTTGATTCTCATGAACATGTTACTATCCAGAGTCTTCAAAATCATGTCTATTGCAACAAAGTCGAGATTTGCTCTTCTCTTGTCATCTTTGGTCCAATATTTCTTGAGTTTGTCAATTACTTTTCCTTGATCTGCTCCTGTGGCTACCACAGTTGTGATCTCAATTGGGCCATCATTGATTACATCCATCATCTCTTCATGAGTTGCTGCAAGATGAGACAACATTCTTATTTTATATTCATCAAAATTATTAACATTGAAAACAGGTACCTTTGACATAACGTTTGAGGAATCAATAAGTACAAATAAGATATATATATATATATATATATATATATATATATATATATATATATATATATATATAAAGCATATATTTGAAAAACTACTTTGAAAATATGTTATCTCCTTGTTACCGAAATTAGATCTAAACAGGTTATGATACTAGGAACACTACTCAAATACAAATTGTTGGTCCCAGAAAAGGGTAAAACTATAGTCAGAGGGGGGGTGAATGACTATAGTGGAGTTTCAAAAACTTTTCTTGTGTTTAAAAGCTTTTGGGCAGCGGATAAGTCTCTTCTTAAAATGTTGTTTCAAAGTAGTTTATGCAATCACATATATATGATATAATTTAAGCAGTTAAATAAATGCAGTAAGGTAAATTGCTGAAAGTAAATTGACACAAGGTTTAAAGTGGTTCAGGGTGGTGTAATCCCTTAATCAACTCTTCTCCTGTGATGATTGTAGGAATATCACTATTGTTTTAACAGATACAATAGCCTGATTGTCCTTGACAACACATGCTTCACAATCTTCAAGACTATCCCTCCCTGACTGCAACAGCTTTTGTGACTCAGTCTCTTTCCCTGCTCCTTGGGAACAAATCCTTCAGCAGCTATCACAAACACAACTTCTTCTCAGATGGCTCTGATTCAGTTGCTTGATTGAAGTGAATTGGATTCACAAAACTTGTTGATCAGACACAATGCTTGATGTTGAAATTGTAGTTCTGAGTTTTGATTTGATCACTAGATGACCTTTTTAAGCACAGATAAAGGCCTTTTTGATTTGACAGAGTTTCTGCTTATTGATTATTGTCTTGTTGTTTTTCTTGTCTGTCAATGCCTTCTATTTATAGCCTTGATAATCCTTGATTTGAATTTCCGTGCGTTGGCTATATTAATGAGGGAAATAATCCTTAATTTTATTCTTGATTCCCCCTTAATTAAATCCTCCTTGATTTTAGTGATCAGATTTTTCTTCAAACGTTTATTAGAAAATCCGTCCTTGATTGATCCTCAGTTGATTGTGCATTTAATGCTTGATCCTCTGAATCTTCTTCATATTTCAAAATCTGATTAAGTAAGGTTTACTTGGCCGTTCCCTGAACGGTTAAGTGATCTATCTGCCTGTGCCGCTTAGGTCTTCCGTCACTGCTTTGTCATTACTCAGCCGAAAGTCAGTTCACTTTGCCGATTCATTGTTTCCTTCATTCTTTTCAGTTTAGGAGAATCTTTGTACTTCACAGATCCTTGTTTTATGTGAGATCGGTGTACACCATATTTAAACATTAAGTTTCATCACTTGGAATGTAGTTTAGACTTATCCAAGGTCATCACAGACTTCCTTGGTTATAAACCAGACCATATGTCTTCATGCTTCTCTGCTGGTACTTGGCCGCTTTTACTTTGCCGAACATCTGATTTTACTTTGCCGTCCTACCAACTAGTACAATACTTCTCTGACTCAACTTATACAACATGTCAGACTCTAAGTGAAGACTTATACAGAGAATTCTAACTTATTTTCAGGCTTGCTATAACAACTAGTATGGCCATCATCAAAACATAATTAAATGTTCCTTACAATTTCCCTCTTTTTGATGATGCCAAAACCCTCATAAGCCTGAATATAAGTGTACCAAATTTTTCATAATAAACAATGGAATAAAAAGTCAACAATTTTATTCATCCATTTAAGGGCAATATGATATTGAATCTTTTTATTTGAAAATCAAAGGCATATGAAATAAGTAAATCAATATAATAAGAGCTACTGCTTCTTTTATTCAAACCTGATGCCCTTGCCATTGATGCCGTTGCCCTTGTCAGTTTGGCATGCCTTCTTTCCACTGGAGCTTTCAGGCTTTGAGCTTCCTTCCCCCTTTTTGGCAGCACAAAACGTGCTTCAAGGATTGTATTTGCTTCTTCATATTGAGGGAGAGGACCATACCTTTTCTCCATAATTTTGTTGTTGTCCTCAGTGACATTTATCAGGGTTTCAAGTTGCTAGCCAGAATATTCCATTACCTCCTCCAGATGTTAGAGTTGATGAGTCTGAGCATTTAGAGTATCACCCAATGGTTTGAGATTGTAATCAATCTTGTCAGCATGAAACTTTGCTGAGGCTCCGGAGAAGGACCTCCTGAATTGTCAGATCATCATCTGAAGTCTCCATCTTTTCTTGATCATCTTCAAGATGCTTTTCTTCCTTTGGCTCTATTGCGGCTGTGTCTGCCTCACTATCAGTAGCATCGTCTTCATCTTCAATCTCTTCTATATCAGATGAAGTATTGCGGCTTTTCTTCCTTCCTTGTTGAAGTGCACTGTATTTTGGAGGTGCAACATTCCAATCGTCCTCTGAAAGGTAAAGTCTTCCCTTACCTTTCAAAAAACATTTGCCTTTAGTTGGCTGAATTGATGATTTAGTCTGCTGTTTCACTACACTAGGTTTTGACTTCACCGGTGCAGGACGAGTGGTTGAAACTATGGTCTGTCCTTTTCTGAACTTTGGTCCATTGTTGGTCCTAGATTCAGAATTGTGTTGTCCAATGTTTCTATTCTCATCCTGACTATTGTAGCCATGACCGGATCTGGATCCAAACCTTTTTGAGGGTTTGTAAGCTGGTGCATTTAGTGGTGCAGTGTTTTTTTAACTGGTAGGGAAATTTTCTGAGCTGGTCTGTCAACAACAGATGTATGATTATCTGCTGCTTGTTGATCTTTTGAGTAAGTCTCCTTACTAGTTAGTTCAACTTTTACTTTATCCAGTTCTTTCTTTAATCTTTTATTTTCCTTTCTTAGTTTCTCACATTCATGTTCAAGAATTTCATGATTCAACTCAATTTACTCAAGAGATTTTGGATTATGTTTGCAGAATCTAGTGGGAGAATAGAAGATTGTGCAGTGTTAGAAGTGGATGCACTAGATGATGGGCATGAGCTAGATGTTACATCAGTTTCATTAGATTCTTTAGTAGTACGGCATAGATAAGATTTTTTATTTTCTGAGCTATCACCTTCATCATCATCTGAATCATTCTCTGATGATTCTTCATTCTTTTCACTGCTGGTTTCAGCTTTGAGTGCCTTCTTGCTTTTCCTCTTTTCGACTGTTTTGTACTTCTTCTCCTCATCTTTGTCATTCTTCAGGACAATCTGCCTTGAAATGACCTTTCTTTTTGCAGGTAAAGCATCTGTATTCATCATCCTTCTTTAAGTCTTTGTTTGAGCTTGAATTTTTGTATGATGATGAACCTCCTTTGAATTGCTTCTTCTTGCTAAACCTGTCAAAATGTTTTACTAGTAAAGCTACATGTTCCTTCAGCTCCTGTGTATCTTTGCTATTTGCATCAGCTGTTTGACTTTGCTGGGGTGCAACCAATGCACTGGCCTTATGTGCCTCTGCTGGTGCACTGCCTTCGCCATTCAACTCAAATTCATGAGCCTTTAGTTGAGACATTAGAGTTAAGGTATTAGTGGTTGTAAGGTTTTTTGTCCCTCAGATTACTGATGAGATGATCTTCCATCTTTCAGGTAAGCCTCTCAAGATCTTTAGGCACACTTCTTTCTGAGGATATGTGTGTCCAAGTTGTTGCAGTTCACTGATTATGCTTGAGAATCTGTTGTCCATTTGATCAATGGTTTCACCAGCCTTCATTTTGAAGTTCTCAAATTTCTGTTTTGCAACAGACAATTTGTTTTCTTTGACTGCTTCTGATCCTTTAATGATCAGTGCCAATTTGTCCCACATCTCCTTTGCTATTTTACAATCTTTGATTCTCATGAACATGTTACTGTCCAGAGTCTTCAAAATCATGTCTATTGCAACAAAGTCGAGATTTGCTCTTCTCTTGTCATCTTTGGTCCAATATTTCTTGAGTTTGTCAATTACTTTTCCTTGATCTGCTCATGTGGCTACCACAGTTGTGATCTCAATTGGGCCATCATTGATTACATCCAGCATCTCTTCATGAGTTGCTGCAAGATGAGACAACATTCTTATTTTATATTCATCAAAATTATTAACATTGAAAACATGTACCTTTGACATAACGTTTGAGGAATCAATAAGTACAAATAAGAGATATATATATATATATATATATATATATATATATATATATAAAGCACCGATTTGAAAAACTACTTTGAAAATATGTTATCTCCTTGTTACCAGAAATTAGATCTAAACAGGTTAGGATACTAGGAACACTACTCTAATACAAATTGTTGGTCCCAGAGAAGGGTAAAACTATAGTCAGTGAGGGGGTGAATGACTATAGTGGAGTTTCAAAAACTTTTCTTGTGTTTAAAAGCTTTTGGGCAGCGGATAAGTCTCTTCTTAAAATATTGTTTCAAAGTAGTTTATGCAATCACATATATATGATATAATTTAAGCAGTTAAATAAATGCAGTAAGGTAAATTGCTGAAAGTAAATTGACACAAGGTTTAAAGTGGTTCAGGGTGGTGTAATCCCTTAATCAACTCTTCTCTTGTGATGATTGTAGGAATATCACTATTGTTTTAACAGATACAATAGCCTGATTGTCCTTGACAACACATGCTTCACAATCTTCAAGACTATCCCTCCCTGACTGCAACAGCTTCTGTGACTCAGTCTCTTTCCCTGCTCCTTGGGAACAAATCCTTCAGCAGCTATCACAAACACAACTTCTTCTCAGATGGCTCTGATTCAGTTGCTTGATTGAAGTGAATTGGATTCACAAAACTTGTTGATCAGACACAATGCTTGATGTTGAAATTGTAGTTCTGAGTTTTGATTTGATCACTAGATGACCTTTTTAAGCACAGATAAAGGCCTTTTGATTTCACAGAGTTTCTGCTTATTGATTATTGTCTTGTTGTTTTTCTTTTCCATCAATGCCTTCTATTTATAGCCTTGATAATCCTTGATTTGAATTTCCGTCGGTTGGCTATATTAATGAGGGAAATAATCCTTGATTTTATTCTTGATTCCCCCTTAATTAAATCCTCCTTGATTTTAGTGATCGGATTTTTCTTCAAACGTTTATCAGAAAATCCGTCCTACATTGATCCTCTGAATCTTCTTCATATTTCAAAATCTGATTAAGTAAGGTTTACTTGGCCGTTCCCTGAACGGTTAAGTGATCTATCTGCCTTTGCCGCTTAGGTCTTCCTTCACTGCTTTGTCATTACTCAGCCAAAAGTCAGTTCACTTTGCCGATTCACTATTTCCATCATTCTTTTCAGTTTATGAGAATCTTTGTACTTCACTGATCCTTGTTTTATGTGATATCAGTGTACACCATATTTAAACATTAAGTTTCATCACTTGGAATGTAGTTTATACTTATCCAAGATCATCACAGACTTCCTTGGTTATAAGCCAGACCATATGTCTTCATGCTTCTCTGCTGGTACTTGGCCGATAGATCACTTATACAACATGTCAGACTCTAAGTGAAAACTTATATTGTTGGACTTATTTTTAAGTTTTAGTGATGAGTGCCAGACTAACTGTTATAGTGCAAAGGCAAAAAGATGTCTAGATCAAATGTATAGGTTTATTAGAGTTTGATCTTTGTATAGGTTTGATCGAACAAGCACTGTAAAGGTCAGCTGACTGAGTTCGGCAGACTAGTCTAGGTCAGTAGGGTAGTTAGGTCAATAGACTAATCAGGAACCTGCTGAAGACTGAAGGCTGAGAGGGCTCAAACTCAGTTAATGAAGGCTAAGGGATCAAACTTAGTAATTAAAGTCAAGGATATGGAATCATAGTTTAGGCAAGTCTGTGATGACCTAAACTGATTACATATACCTTGTGTAGAAGGTCTAAGTTCCTTAAGTTTCATGGTGATTGGAACTTAGTTATTTGCTAAAAGGTGTAATCTAACTTCACAAATAAAAGTTAGATAAAAGAAATCAACTGCATTGTATTTGATACACAGCAAATTGATGTTCAGCAGACTGATAGGTGTCATAGCAGACTGATGAACCTGCTGATAATATACCTCGATTAATTCAAGACTACATTGGAAGATTACATGGAAAATGACAGCTAACAACCTCGACTTATCAAACAAATCAGTGGTTGAGATTAAAAGGACGTTGGGATGATACAGAATTTTATCCAATGGATATAAGTCAAGGGTGGACGACCGCACCGTCAAAAAGGATTCGACGAGTGTCGATCCTATGAATAGTGACGAAAAGCAAGTCAAATGGGACAAAACAAGGAACGGCTATATTTGAATTTCAAATACAAGTCACATCTTATCTTACCTATAAATAGAGGACTTCCAACTCGTAAAAAGATGATGATTGATGAATTTTAAGAGAAAAATATAAGAAACAATTCGAGTGAAAAACACCTGCCGAACCTACCGAGCTTAAAGTTACTTGATCCAGAGAAAATCTTCAAGTGTATTACGTATTCAAGCTACATCAAGTTTACACACTTGAAGATCGCAAGCCGCTTGATTATATCATCCTAATCAAGTCGCTACTGCAACCGAATCATTTACTTGATTCAATCTTCATTTTATAAAGAACCCGTTGAAGACAAGAAGCATCCGTTGGGTGTGAAAGACTGTTGTTTGTGGTGGAGCTAGTGAAGAGGCAATCCTACCCTTCAAGGACCAGTGGAAGACTATGGAGCAAAGCAATCCTACTGTTCCAAGTGTTCGGTTGTGAAGCCATAGTTATTGGTGAAGGACAAGCAACTTAGGAATCTTTGTAACAGCTACATCAAAGATCTCTAGTGAATTACCTCCAACATCACAGGAGAAGAGTGGACTGACAGGATTACACCATCTGGAACCACTATAAAATTTGCCTACTTACTTTCTGCACTTATATTCTGCATTTAGATTACTATACACATCAACATACTGAATCTAGCAACTGAAATCACACACATACACTACTGAGTATCTATTACTTAGTATCATATTTAACAACAAGTAATAAGACTTAATTTTTGATATAATTCGGCTGCACAAATTCAGTAAACTCAACTGTCAGTAGACTACTATGTATCGACGGAGCTGCGAGGTATCGACGGACTGCACGCGAGGTATCGGCGCCAGGCTCGCCGAAGTTGCTAAGTTTGTTAACTCCAAAAGTTTTAAGTGTTAAGTTTATCCACCCCCCCCCCCCTCTAAACTTAACCAAAGCCTTTTCAAGGGACCAACAATTGGTATCGTAGCGATTGCTTCTATTCTGAAGTAATCCTACTTGTTGTACTTGAGAAAATACTTTGAAACTTTTTCAAATCACTGATTTTCAAAGACTTGCATCATGGATAACATCCAGTATGCTAGAACTATGTTGATGTGTTCTCTAGATAGATTTGACGAATATAAACGTCAAATGCAGGCTTACCTTACTGCAACTCATGATGAAATGATGGATGTGCTGACAGATGGACCACTGGAGATTGTCAAAGCTGTAACAATGGGAGATGAGACTCAGTACATTCCAAAACCAAAAAGAGAATGGAATGCTGAACATAGGAAGAGAGTAAACCTCAACAATATTGATATTGATATCATTTATAGAACCTTGGATAGCAATATGTACATGAAGGTTGAAGATTGCAAAACATATAAAGAACTTTGGGACAAAATACAGTTGATCTGTGAAGACACTGATGAAATCAAGAAGAATAAAATCAGTGTGGCAAAGAAGAAGTTCCAAAAGTTTGAAATGAAACCCAATGAAACCATTGAACAAATGGAATCTAGGTTCAATGCAATTCTGGATGAACTCACCCTGCTGAGTGTCATTCACCAAAAAGAAGAAATCAACACAAAAATCTTGGAAGCTTTACCTGCTACGTACTGATGAATGGAAGATGAAGGTGACAGCCATAGAAGAAATGAGAAGATTGCATGAAGAGGATACATTCAAGTTATTCTCAGATCTTAAGGAAAAGAAGTTGTCACCTGCTACTGAAAAGGAAGAGCCAAAAACTACAGCACTGGCTGCCTCACATCAAGAAGAAGCATCAGAAGCTAAAGATGACTTACTGGATGAGATGCAAGAGCAGATTGCACTACTGAGCAAGAAGATTAGAATAATGAAAGGTGGAAAGGGTTCTCCAAAGAATTTCAACAAGAAATTCAGTGAAAAGAAGAAAGAAGAACCAAAGAAAGACAATGATTATCTATGTTTTCATTGCAAGAAACCAGGACACTTCAAACCCGAATGTCCCGAGTTAAAACAAAGTAAGGAACCCGATTATCGTGCTTCAATTGCAAAAAGCCCGGACATATCGACCCGACATCCCGGACCTACGAAGACCAAAAGCCAACAAAGAAGATATGGCAAGAAAGCTATGGTTGCTGAAGATGAATCAGGGTATGAAGTGGAATCTGAAAAGGGAAATGAATCAGATGACACAGCATTGGTTATTGAATTGGAAGATTATGCATTAATGGCTAATATGGATGAGACAGAGGAGGTATACAATACTGTATCAATTAACACTCCTGCTGGAAGTGATTGTGAATCAACTTGTGGTTCAAATCCTAGAAACTCTTACAATGAAGAAGCTTTGGATGCCATCCTCAATCAACTGAGGAAAATACAATCTAGTTATGAGATTGTGAAGGCTGAAAAAGAAGCTCTTCAAGTAGAAGTTGAAAGATTGAATGCTGAATTAAGGGTTCTCAAAGGTAAGGAAAAAGATGTTGGACAGAATCAGTATAAGCCTGCTGAACATCCAGTAGCCTCTGAATCTGCTGATCCATCTTGTTCCTCTACTGCATACAAATCTGGAAAGCCTTATGGTGATAGAACAGGGCTTGGATTTGGGACTCAACAATCCAAAAAGAGTGGATCCAGTAAGGCTACTGAACCTAGTGCCAGAATTGGTCCTAAGTTTGTACCTGCACAGGATCCAACTCCCGATGTAAGGTTGCTTGAGGCGGAAAACCTACTGAGAATGCTTCAAGGAAGCAAAATCAGAAGTCAAAAAAGTCAACAGCTCCTAATAAAAGGAACAAATCCAAAAATAGGACTGCTGTGCCTTCTAAACCTACTGATAGCAGACCTGCTACCAAGTCTGTTGGACCACAGAAGGGTAAGAAACAGAAATATTCCAAGGATAAGAATCCTAAACCCAAAAATGTTAATCATTCAAGGGATACTTATCTCAGGGGGAAAGGTAGATTGTTCCCTACTGATGATGATTGGAATATTCCTATATCTAATGCTAGAAACAGTAAGAATAACCATGCTGCTAGGGTAAAACCTAAGCAATGGGATCAGCAGAGGACTTACACAAGACCTCATCAGACTCCATACTACAGGGCTGTTCCTAACAGACAGCAAACTAATGGTTATGCTAATGCTTCTAACAACAAAAGTCACTTCAAACAGCATTATAAACCAAAATGCCAGAAAACATATGTGAATCCTACACAATCTACTGTTAGAACCTATGGATGTGTGGAATACATGTATGAACCAAAGTATGACACTTTTAGGAGAAGACCTTATGGAAACATCCCAAGGGTCTTGCTTACCACTGACCATTATGGACCCAAACAGGTTTGGGTACCTAAAATGTATTAACTTTGTTTTGTAGGGTGTCTGGTACTTTGACAGTGGATGTTCCAGACATATGACAAAGAACAAGCACTGTTTGTCAGATTTTGTGACAAAGGATGGCCCAAGGGTGAATTTTGGCAACAAAAATACACCTGGATATACAAGAGGATATGGCACACTTGTGAGGAATGGACTTACAATCAAAAATGTTGCTTATGTGGAAGGACTGGACTACAACTTGCTGAGCACTGGACAATTTTGTGACATGGGATACAAAGTCACTTTTGACAAAAACAACTGTACTGTCATTAGTGAAAGAGGAGATCAAGTTGTATTGGCTGGTAGAAGACAACAAAACATGTATGTTGTGGATTGGTCTACTACAGTTCCAGAAACATGTCTGATTGTGCATACCAAGTCAGAACTCAATTGGTTATGGCACAAAAAGTTGAATCACTTAAATTTTGATGACATCAATCAGTTGGTGAAGAAGAAACTGGTGATTGGTTTACCTGAGATCACATTCAAGAAAGATACTATATGTGATGCATGTCAGCAAGGTAAACAAACTAAATCAAGCTTCAAATCAAAGACTAAGCATTCAACTAATAGAGTCTTAGAGCTGATGCATATGGATCTATTTGGACCAGTTACACCAACAAGTGTTACAAGAAAGTAATACACCTTAGTGGTTGTGGATGATCACTCTAGATACACTTGGGTGATATTTATGAACAAGAAAAGTGAAACACTCAAGATGATGCCTGATCTTTTCAAGAGATTACAAAATGAGAAAAGTTTGACAGTATTAAAGATAAGATCAGACAAGGGTACTGAGTTTCTCAATAAAGTTATGAGAGAATACTGTGAACAGAATGGTGTACTACACCAACTTGCTGCTGGGTACACCTTAGCAAAATGGGGTTGCTGAAAGAAGAAACAGGACCTTAAAGGAAGCAGGAAGAACAATGATTTGTGAAGCATTGCTTTGCTCGAAAGGTGATCCGGGTGAAGCGCTTAATACGACATGCTATACACAAAACAGAACCTCAGTGAACAAGAAGCTGCTGAAGACACCTTATGAGATTTGGAATGGAAGGAAACCAAATATATCCTATTTCCATCCATTTGGAAGTAAATGTTTTATCTTGAATCATAAGGAGCATTTGAAGACATTCCAACCTAAATCAGATGAAGGAATCTTCTTGGGATACTCTTCAGTCAGCAAGGCATTCAGGGTACTGAAAAAAAGGTCACTAAAACATGAAGAAACTATACATGTTGTGTTTGATGAACCTAAGTTCACTGGTATGGAAGATGAAGGTTGTGAACATGCTGAGAACCTACAAGTCACTGATCCAGATTGTGTTGAAGTCTTGGAAAGGATTAATGACTTAAAATTTTCTGACACGGCCCCTGCTGAACACCCTGCTGGTGATACTACTGATGCAACAACTGAAGCAATTCAAGGATCTGCTGAACCTCCTTTTGAAGAAGCAACAGCAGACCCTACTGAAGATGAGGTTCCTGAAAATCAAACTAACCAGAATCCACAATGGTTAAGGAATCACCCTGCTGAACAAGTTATTGGCAATGTACAGCAAGGTGTGAGGACTAGAAGACAATTAAAAGCAATGTTTACTTGTTTTCTATCTCAAGTTGAACCTAAAGTTGTTGAAGAAGCAATTTCAGATCCAGATTGGATAATTGCTATGCAAGAAGAGTTAAATGAATTTGAAAGAAATCAAGTTTGGACACTAGTTGAAAGGCCTAGTCATGCAAATATCATTGGTACTAAATGGGTATACAGAAACAAACTTGATGAATCTTGTACCATTGTGAGGAATAAGGCCAGACTAGTTGCAAAAGGCTATTCTCAAGTCAAGGAATAGATTTTGATGAAACTTATGCACCCGTTGCAAGATTGGAAGCTATCGATTATTCCTAGCACATGCTGCATATAAAAACTTCAAGGTATATCAAATGGATGTCAAAAGTGCATTTTTGAATGGCATTCTTGAGGAGGAAGTGTATGTTCAGCAACCTCCTGGATTTGAAGTTAAACATCAAGAAGATAAAGTGTATAGACTCAATAAAGCACTTTATGGCTTGAAACAAGCACCAAGAGCATGGTATGAGACTCTATCTCAATTCTTGGTGGACAATGGCTTTACAAAAAAGCACCATTGATAAGACTCTTTTCAGAATCAATGAAAAGGACAGCACCCTGCTGGTACAGATTTATGTTGATGACATAATCTTTGGTTCTGAAAATGAATTGCTATGTGAAAAGTTTGCAAATCTAATGAAGAGAAAATTCCAAATGAGTATGATGGGAGAAATGAACTACTTTTTGGGATTGCAAGTTAAACAGATGAAAGATGGAATCTTCATTCATCAAACCAAGTACACCAAGGAGCCTGCGGAAGAAGTTTGGTATGGAAAATAGTACCAGGATATCAACTCCTATGAGTACAAATATCAGATTGGATGAAGATAAAGAAGACAAAGATGTTGATCAGACCTTATACAGAAGGATGATAGGCAGTCTGCTGTATCTTACTGCCAGCTGACCTGATATATCCTTTGCTGTAGGTGTTTGTGCAAGGTTTCAATCTAAACCTAAAGAAAGTCACATAGGTGCAGTCAAGAGAGTTCTCAAGTATCTAAAAGAGACTTTGGGAGTAGGGATATGGTATTCCAATGATGGAAGCTTCAAAGTTATATCCTACTCAGATTCTGATTATGCTGGATGCAAGATTGATAGAAAAAGCACCACAGGAACCTGTCAGTTAATGGGAAATAGACTGGTCTCCTGGTTTAGCAAGAAACAGAACTCAATATCAACTTCCACTGCTGAAGCTGAATACAATGCTGCTGGAAGTTGCTGTGCACAAGTACTTTGGCTAAGACAACAATTAAGGGATTATGGAATTGAGGAGAAAGAAATTCCAATTATGTGTGACAACACAAGTGCAATTGCAATCACTGAAAATCCTGTTTTACACTCTAGAACCAAGCACATTGATGTGAGACATCATTTTGTAAGAGATCATGTTGAAAAGAAGGATGTGGTGGTTCTGTATATCCCTACTGAAGATCAACTTGCTGATATTTTCACTAAACCACTTGATAGTGAAAGATTTGCTAAACTAAGGATTGAACTTTGAATTATCAAAGTTGACTGATAATCAGCAGTGTACTGGAATTCACCAAGGGGATTAGTCTTTGTTATGTTGGGTGAGCTCACTTAGCAGATTAGTCATTGGTATCAACAATTCCATGTAATTATGTTTGGACAATTGAGCAAATGAGGTTGCCAAGGGGATTGGTCTTTGTCATGTTGGGTGAGCTCACTTGACAGATCAGTCATTGGTATTAAACTTCATCTTGTGTTATCTATTGAACAAGACAAGAAGAAATCAAGGATCAGCAGAGTTACTATGTCGGCGAGTCACTTTGAAGCATCTTTATCGGTGACGATCTTGAGCCAACTGTTCGGTAAAAACTAGTTTTAAATTTATAAACCGAAACACCCCAAGTATAAGGTTCGTAGTAAAGGGTGTTAACGGGTCGTCCTAAGGGAATCGAACGTTTATCGGATTAGAGTACAGTTATTATATCGATTATGTCACAAATTATTATCTAAAACTAAGGTATATATTAATTATAATCTAGAAACTATGACTAGAAACAGAAAATAGCAGAAAACAGCAGGTAAAAACTAGGGTTTTTAAAATAACTAAACTTAGCAACAAAAGTTGATATAAACGAATCGGTTTATCAAATAATTAAAAGAACGGCAAGGCAACGAGAATCCACCAATCAACCAACCAACCCCAACTAGATTGCGCGCTAAAGATACGATTTTTAGTTATGATCAAATCACGAATTCGATTAAATCTCTTTAATCAATTTCTAGGGTTTCGTTTTCTTTCCCAAGCAAAACTAAACTAGCATGCATAACACGATCATGAGATTGTCTCCAATACTCTACTCAACTAATCATGAACAATCTCTTGAATCACAATTAATTGCATCAATTGAAAAGATCAAAGCTTGAATCAATACTCTCATATAAATTCAATCAAAAAGATGGTTTCATCGATCTCTCGATTCAAATAGAACATAAACAATATAACAATATCCAATTGATGAAAAATCATAAATTTAACTCACTAAGATATAGCTAAAAATCCTCTAGTTGGTGTGGTTGCTGATTGGTTTCCTCCGTTGTCCCACCGCGATATGCTTAGCCAACAATCATGTTGGTGATCATGATTGTTGGGATGGAAGAATTCATTTCCTTGTTTTCTCTGGAATATGCGGCTGCTTTGAATGTGATGTGCGTATTTTTCTGTGTAATGATGTGATGTCCCGTTTCTGCTCGAATGCTGCTGCTTATATAGTGGTTGTAACCGACTTAGGACGGATCTAGAAGATAAATACGTGAAAATCCGGCGACCGACCGAATGACGTCACTCGGTCGACCGAATGCAATGGCTCGGTCGACCGAGTCCTTTTCTACGTTTTAAATGTTTTTTTCCGTCGACTTGTTCCCCACTTGCATTCTCGCCGTCTTGATCTCATTCCTTTTGATTTATCTCTCAATTAATACTCCGATTTTCTTCCTTTTTTTGAAATCACTTGATTGAATGAGATTAATCTTCTCCATTAATAATATCCCCATGCATGTCTTTTAATTTTCTGCAAAATTGTTGTTACACCAAGTCATCGAATAATAATAATAATAAAATGTGTAACAAAATAACATTTAAACTCAATATTTCCTCATAATTAAATTATAACCCCTCAATAACCATTATAGGAATTTAACGGTCAAAACACGCTTTTCTCATTTATTTCCCTTAAAAATAAGGTAAATTGTTTAGGGATTAAGCCCGAAAATATAGTAAAATATACCCTAAACAACTCCCCCACACTTAGCTTTTTGTTCGTCCCGAACAAAATAATCAAAACCGGCTCACTGTACATGTAATCCACATAGATTCCTGACTCACGTAACAAAAGATACGACAAATATAGCAAGTAATACCAACATAGAGATAGATTCGGTGTGTGTGTGACAAGACCTTTTCAATCTTCACAATCCTCTCAAACAAATATCCTCTCAAATAATTTTAATGACTATCCTAGGTATAGGCAGCAGTCGTTCCACAGAAAGTCTTCCCGCGCACTCAGTAGGATAATCCCTACAGCATATCTATCAGTTTCTACTGGGGATAAGATAGACGATAACTTCGTCTTTCACTTATTCATAACACTTCATTAGTTGATTTAACTATTTCACTTTTAAACGCACATCAGAATGAGCTCTTACCCGTCATAGTAGAATAGGATGTTTCGGGATAACACCCTACCTTACTCAAATCATAGGGTAGCTTTTCCTGACTGTCGTGGTCTTTTGGTCATCATAGTGGAATAGGACATTTCGAGATAATGCCCTACTGCACTCCAATCATCGACCAGCTTTCGACACACCCATTTATTTATTATTAACTCAACTTTTTTCAAAAACATTAGTTACGTTTCACTTATCACATTCAAACCTTCAGATATTCACAGTGCACGTTCTGAACTTAGGTGTTACTTCACTATTACTATTAAGACCAAATCTCACTAAGATAAATCACTAAAATAGTGAAAGGATACAGTTCAAAATTTTTGCTTCAATGTCGAAGGCTTTCGTGAGTGTGAAATGAATACTATCTCAAATCAGTAAAAGCATGCTATAATTATCTCTCAAAGTCACATAAAATCATTGTCAGGAAACTACAACTAGCAAGCCATTTGTTTCAATTACATGCTCAAGATTTACAATTATCCAAGTTTACTTTGAAAAATTTTAAAATTGTCGAGAAAATCACATTTACTCATTGTCATAAATATAGCATGATAACATACCCAATTTAGACACCCCCCCCCCCCCCCACACACTTAAATCACATGATGTCCTCAGAATGTGCAAATAAAAGAAAGAATACTTAGTTTTGGTTTCAAAGTGGTTGTCGGACTGTAGGTTGACGGTGGTCGAGCCGTAACATGAATGAACCGCTGCGCGGCTCGTATCACGAACAGACAACACTAAAAGTGATAACTGGCAAAAACCGCTCAACAGTATATGCAACACTCGACATAGCATATAATCTCGGGGTACAAGGGGTATATGAGTAAACAGGAATGCACACAGAAATGGGCAAATAAAGCATTCACAAATAGGACAGGGATAACCAACACACAAATCACCATGGTTTTATTCCTAATGCCCTAAAAACTTAACTAAAAAGTAACTTAAAAGACTAGGCTGCCTCCTAGTAGCGCTTCTTTTATGTCATTAGCTTGACAGAGTAAACCAAGTCAACCTGGATCAGGCCACTTGGGTATGAGGCTAACCACTTCTCTGTCAGAATCAGAATGACGAGGACGTAAATGGTTTTCGCCACAACAACAAGTCAAGTGCGCGAGGAAATCATGAAATTTTTCTCTCCAGACAACACTGACTCTTTTCTTCTTGTTCTTGTTTCTCAGATTCGGCTGAGATATGCTAACAGGCGCATGAGCATTGACAGAAGGATCTGCAAGGATAGGGGTAACAATGTCATCATCCACTCCAAAGAAGTCGGATGGAATCTCTTCACAAATAAATGACTCAACCGTTTCATTTCTCTTTTGAAAGTATAGTACTTCAGGCTTTTCCTTGGGTTGCCCAAAGTACTTCTTAATCCTGTGACCATTGACTTTGAACGGTTGATCGCCGTACCCTTTCAACGTAATGGCTCCACCAGGATGAACATCAAGAAACTCAAAGGGGCCAGACCATCTAGATTTAAGCTTACCAGCAAAAAGATGGAGCCTGGTGTTATACAGCAAAGCCATGTCTCCCACTTTGAATTCCCGATCTTTAATCTTAGCATCGTGGAGTGCCTTCGTTCTTTCCTTACTGGTTCTCGAATTCTCGTAGGCACGGAGTCGGAACTCATCGAGCTCGTTCAATTGCAATAATCTCTTTTCCCCACAAAGCTGGCTGTCGAAATTCAAGAATTTAATAGCCCAGTAAGCTCTGTGCTCAAGCTCGACTGGTAAATGGCAAGCTTTGCCATAAACCATTTGGAAGGGTGACGTACCCATAGGGGTCTTAAACGCAGTGCGATAAGCCCAAAGTGCGTCATCCAACTTCAGACTCCAGTTGGATCTATTGGAATTCACGGTCTTTTCTAGAATCCGTTTAAGGCTCCGGTTGCTTACCTCGACTTGGCCACTTGTTTGGGGATGATACGGTGTACCGATTTTATGTTTGACACCATATTTCTCAAGAATTTAATCAAGCGGCGCGTTACAGAAATGCGAACCTTCATCACTGATAAGGGCTCTAGGACAGCCAAATCTAGTAAAGATATTCTTTTGCAAGAATTTCTTTACAACTTTGTGATCATTGGTTTGGGTGGCTATGGCCTCTACCCACTTGGAAACATAGTCCACACAGACCAGAATATATTTGTTAGAGCATGATGATGGGAACGGTCCCATAAAATCAATGCCCCAGACGTCAAAAACTTCACATTCCAAGATAGGCCTCAAAGGCATCTCCATCCTATTACCGAGTCTCCTACTCTTTGGCATCTATCACGGCCTTTGCAAAAGGCTTCGAAAGATCTTTAAACAAAGTAGGCCGGTAAAAACCACTTGAAGGATTTTTGTGACTGTCTTAGGCGCTCCGTAGTGCCCACCAGCGGGACCACTATGACATTGCTCCAAGATATCCAATTGTTCATGCTCTGGAACGCACCTTCTAAGCAACCCGTATTTACAGACCTTGAACAAATAAGGATCCTCCCACACGAGATACTTTAAGTCGCTGAAAAATTTCTTCTTTTCCTGATACGTCATCTCTTCTAAATGCCCACCTGCTAAGTAGTTGACGTAATCAGCATACCACGGCCTCACAGTCTCTAGCTTCATTAATTGCTCGGTTGGAAAATCAATGCCTATGTCCTTGGAAATTTTGCCACCCTCATTTACTAGGCGAGACAGGTGATCAGCCACAATATTTTCACTACCCTTCTTATCTTTGATCTCCAGGTCAAACTCTTGCAAAATTAGAATCCATCTGAGTAACCTTGGCTTTGCATCTGCTTTGTCCATAAGGCAGCGTAGGGATGCATGGTCTGTCCAAACCACAACTTGAGACCCTAGAAGGTAACTTCTAAACTTGTCGATAGCAAAAACGACAGCTAAGAATTCCTTCTCAGTCGTGGTGTAATTGCATTGAGCCGGGTTCAAGGTGCGGCTCGCATAGTAAATGGGCCTGAACTTTTTATCAATTCTCTGGCCTAAAACTGCACCCACTGAGTAGTTAGAGGCATCGCACATTAATTCAAAAGGCTTAGTCCAGTCAGGTGCGATTACGATAGGGGCACTTATGAGCTTATCCTTTAGGCAATTGAAAGCTTCCTTGCATTTCTCATCAAACAAGAACTCAACATCATCTTTCAGAAGGTTAGATAATGGCTTGGCGATGGTGGAAAAGTCCTGAATAAACCGCCTGTAGAAGCCAACATGACCTAGAAAACGTCGTACCTCTTTCACTGTTTTCGGGTACGCCATCTTTTCAATGGCCTCTACTTTAGCCTTATCAACCTTTGAATACCGATCGGACACCTTGTGTCCCGAACAATCCCTTCATCTACTAGAAAATGGTATTTCTCCCGCTTAAGCACTAAATTCTTTTCAACACGGCGTTGAAGTACCATATCTAGATTTTCCAAGATCTCATCAAAGCTATCGCCATAGGCGAGAAGTCATCCATGAAGACTTCCATACATTTCTCCACAAGTCCATCGAAAATGGCCAACATGCACCGTTGAAATGTTGCTTTGGTGCATTGCATAACCCGAAAGGCATTCTGCGAAAAGCAAAAGTACCTGATGGACACGTAAACGTAGTCTTCTCCTGGTCATTAGGGTCGATGGCTATCTGGAAGTAACCAGAATATCCATCGAGGAAACAATAATACTTATGACTACTCAGTCTTTCAAGAAGCTGGTCAATGAAAGATAAGGGGAAATGGTCTTTGGCGGTGACTTCATTCAATCTGCGATAGTCAATGCAGACCCTGTAGCCAGTCACAAAGCGTAAAGCTACTTCTTCCCCCTTTTCATTCTTTTCAACGGTAATACCTACCTTCGTTGGCACAACTTGGGTGGGGCTAACCCACTCACTGTCGGCGATTGCATAGATGATTCCCATATCTAACCATTTTATGACTTCTTTCTTGACAACCTCCTGCATGTGCGGATGCGCCTTCGCCGAGGTTGTCGACTTTCTTAGCTCCTTCCTCCGTTCGGATTTTATGCATGCACACATCGGGGCTGATTCCTCGGATATCACCCACTTGCCATCCGAACGTGAGGATGTTCTTTTCAAGCACTTTTATCAGCAGTGCTTCTTGCTCGGGCTCGAGTTTTGAAGAGATGATCAAGGGTAACTATCACCATCCTTAAGAAAAATGTACTTAAGGTGTTGCGGAAGCGGTTTAAGCTCCAAGTCGGTAGGTGGTTGCTCAATCTTGGATTTTAAGGGGCCACCTTTTTCCTTATGGGCTTGAAGTGGTTGATCGAAGAATACCTCATCTTCCCGAGGTATAACCCCGAAAGGTCTTGGATCACATCATCCATAAGGATCCTTCATCGGCACCCGCTTTCTCCATCTTATGCTTGATCATCTTTCTCAACTCTTCTTCTTCAAGCTCCTCTGCTAGCTGTTCCCAATCATCAACCTCCCAATGAGTAGTCTCTCTCCAGAAATCCACTTCATCCCAACTACCCATCAGGGCTTCCTCTTCTACAGGGTTAAAGTCTTCCTGATGAAGCTCTTTGAAATCATCGTTCATTGCTGGGAATCTCTTTGTTTCTTGTTCATTGACAGGCTCAGTGTGAGCAAGTTGTGAAGACGACTTGTCAGTGACTACGGCCTGTAATGAAACAGAAGATGGTCCACAGTCAGCTTGATCTTTATTGTTTATAGCTTTGAAAACACCTATCTCTGTTAGCTCTACCGCTTCTTCAGAGTTGGCATCTTCTTCGTCCTCATAAATTGCTTCAACGAACGAGATTTCTTCAATCAAGCTTTCCTCAGGACTTTTCCCTCGTGTGAAGGTAACAGATGTATCATCGACTCTAAGCATAATCGACCCTTACCAGAAATCGATGAGGGCGGCAGAGGTGTCCAAAAAGGTCCGGCCTAGAATTAGGGGCATCTCTTTGTCAGGTGGATAGTCTAAGATAACCCAGTCAGTAGGGAAAACCAAATGTTCAACACGGAGAAGAACATTAGCAACACAACCGGCTGCTGAGCGGCTAGATCGGTCTACCATCTGAAGAGAAATAGGGTGTTCCCACATTCTTTTATCTAAACCGAGCTTTTTGCAGACGTTCAATGGCATCACATTTATGGAGGCCCCTGAGTCGCATAAGACGTTTTGGAACATGTGGCCTTCAATCTCACAAGAGATTGAAGGTCTCCCGGGGTCACCTCGCTTAGTAGCAACTTTTTGTGAAACCATAGAGCAATCTTCTCTTAAAACTTCTTCTGCCATCCCTTGAAGCTTCTTCTTGCTTCCACAAACTTCCTTAAGATACTTAGAGCACTTGGGCATTTCAGTCAATACCTCAGCTAGGGGTATACTCACTTTGGTATCTCTAAGCATCCTCCTCACACCGTCATATTGTCTGTCATGACTGAGGGTATTCTCTTTCTTCTTCGGTGGATAAGGAAGGGCTTTATCATTGTTCATGGCTTGATTTTTTATGGCTTCGTCTTCCTTATCCTTCCATCTGACAAACTTTTCCTCCCTCTTCTTTGTCAGGGCTACAGCCACCTGACTTTTCCTCATTTCTCTATCAGAATCATTATCATCACCCGAAGAATCATCATTAAGCTCCTCCTCACTATTGCTTTCTTCGGTATTTCACTTCTGATTGCCCCCTCCTGAACTTATGGCGTCAGGAGGGGCTACTCGTTTCCCGACATCTTTCCGGGTCCCGCCTGCTTACCACTTCTTAAAGTAACCTTATTCAGCTCTTCGTCTCCATACTCCCATTGAGGTGTGATGGCAGTGCAAACATTGACATCTGCTTTAGGATTTCTTTCGGTATAACTTGGAAGTTTACCGTGGGGTCTGCTTGCTTATTGGTCGCCATCCGACCAACTTTGTCTTTCTATTGCCTTGACACTAGTAGCCGGGGTCTTCACCATGTCTACTAGCTCATCAAACTTATGTTGAGGGACACAAGAGGTGGTTTGGTTATGAGGTTGGTTTTGATTCCAACCACCTTGAGGTCTCGGGAGTTAGGATTGTGAGATTGATTAACCACCCCGGGAGGTGGTCTTTGATAACTTGAGCTGAAAGAAGGTTTGGAATTTGATGGGCCAGGTGGTGCATTGGCTTGATTAAGATTGGGACGTTGAAATCCGGAATAATTCTGATTCTGATTGAAGTTTCTGAAGGTTTGGTTATGATTCTCCATTAAATTCACTTCCTCAGTCATCTCATTTCCCGCCTGCATTCCCAGGTAGTTCACATCTGATGGCCCTCTCTGCTGCTGCATTTGTAAATCGGCTAGCTGCTTGCTCATCATTTCCATTTGAGCAACTAACATCTTAGTCTCAGAATTGCTCGCAGCAGATTCTTTCTTATTCCCACTAACATTGGTCTTCCTTGGAGTTGACCACATGTTATTCTTTGCTATAGTTTCAGCTACCCTGTAAGCAGCATCATTACCTCCCCCTAGGAATGATCCATGAGCAGTTGAATCTAGGAAGTCTCTATTTGGTTGAGAGACACCTCTGTAGAATAACTCTAGTAGCTCATGTCTACTGTATCCATGGTTGGGGCACTTCCTCATCAATAGATTTAGTCTCTCCCATGCTTTCCCCGCACTCTCACCATCAAGTTGTTCAAATGTGGCTATCTCCCTTTTCATGTCCATGATTGTCCCAGGTGAGACAAACTTCAGAGCAAAAGCTCTTTTGACATCATTCCAAGTACGGAGAGAATGATGGGCTAAAGATTTGAACCAACGGTTTGCTTCACCCTTTAGAGCAAACGGGAAGAGTTTTAACTTGACAATCTCAGAATCAACACCAGGATAGTGGCCTGCTTCGCAGATTTGAACGAAGGTGGACAAGAAGTCATGAGGATCTTCGTCAGTAGTGCCATGAAAAGAACTATTCTAGACCAGTCCTACCACTCCATTTTTCAGATCGAAGTTCACTTGCCCCATGTCTGGAGGGCGAATAGGTCTATGCCCTTCCAGGAAGTCTTGGTCAAGATAGGGAGCATAGGGGTCTTGATTTAATTGGTTTAGGCGGTTACGACGGAACTGTTGAAATTGATTATTTATCCCGGCTTGTTGATTCTTGTTGTTGTATGTATTGCATATCTCGTTGAAGGATCAGATTCATTTGGGCTTGAGGATCTGGATTTTGAACTTCGTTAGCCATAATGTCTGGATTAGGGAAGAGCTTTCTCCTAAGAATAGATCGCTCAGGTTCGGGATTTAAGGTAAGAGGTCCCTTCTTGCTCCTGGTTTGCATAAACCAGAAGAGCAGAACAGGAAGAAATCAACCTTAGGGTTGATGAGAACGAATGAAGAGAAGATTAGAAACAGAAACAAGAAAAGAAACCTACCTACGAAAAATTTAAAACAGGAAAAACACTAAGACGGTGAAAAAAAAAACGTGTTGAAATCTTCTAGGGCTAAAATGGAAGGGAAAACAGTGGATTTTGACCTCGAAAACGGTGTTGAACGGCCATAGGCGTTCACCACGTCGTCGGCGTCGGAACGAGCTTTCCGAATTAGGATCCTGTGCGCCAAACGGACACTCGAGCCGAAAGTAATGGGCAAAATACTGCCGACACAGAAAACTGCACTACGAAGAATCCGACAACCGTTACCGATTCCCCGGCAACGGCACCAAAAACTTGTTCGGTAAAAACTAGTTTTAAATTTATAAACCGAAACACCCCAAGTATAAGGTTCGTAGTAAAGGGTGTTAACGGGTCGTCCTAAGGGAATCGAACGTTTATCGGATTAGAGTACAGTTATTATATCGATTATGTCACAAATTATTATCTAAAACTAAGGTATATACTAATTATAATCTAGAAACTATGACTAGAAACAGAAAATAGCAGAAAACAGCAGGTAAAAACTAGGGTTTTTAAAATAACTAAACTTAGCAACAAAAGTTGATATAAACGAATCGGTTTATCAAATAATTAAAAGAACGGCAAGGCAACGAGAATCCACCAATCAACCAACCAACCCCAACTAGATTGCGTGCTAAAGATACGATTTTTAGTTATGATCAAATCACGAATTCGATTAAATCTCTTTAATCAATTTCTAGGGTTTCGTTTTCTTTCCCAAGCAAAACTAAACTAGCATGCATAACACGATCATGAGATTGTCTCCAATACTCTACTCAACTAATCATGAACAATCTCTTGAATCACAATTAATTGCATCAATTGAAAAGATCAAAGCTTGAATCAATACTCTCATATAAATTCAATCAAAAAGATGGTTTCATCGATCTCTCGATTCAAATAGAACATAAACAATATAACAATATCCAATTGATGAAAAATCATAAATTTAACTCACTAAGATATAGCTAAAAATCCTCTAGTTGGTGTGGTTGTTGATTGGTTTCCTCCGTTGTCCCACCGCGATATGCTTAGCCAACAATCATGTTGGTGATCATGATTGTTGGGATGGAAGAATTCATCTCCTTGTTTGCTCTGGAATATGCGGTTTGCTTTGAATGTGATGTGCGTATTTTTCGTGTAATGATGTGATGTCCCGTTTCTCGCTCGAATGCTGCTGCTTATATAGGGGTTGTAACCGACTTAGGACGGATCTAGAAGATAAATACGTGAAAATCCGCTGACCGACCGAATGACGTCACTCGGTCGACCGAATGCAATGGCTCGGTCAACCGAGTCCTTTTCTGCACGTTTTAAATTTTTTTTCTTTCCATCTGACTTGTTCCCCACTGCATTCTTCCGCGCTGATCTCATTCCTTTTGATTTATCTCTCAATTAATACTCCGATTTTCTTCCTTTTTTTGAAATCACTTGATTGAATGAGATTAATCTTCTCCATTAATAATATCCCCATGCATATCTTTTAATTTTCTGCAAAATTGTTGTTACACCAAGTCATCGAATAATAATAATAAAATGTGTAACAAAATAACATTTAAACTCAATATTTCCTCATAATTAAATTATAACCCCTCAATAACCATTATAGGAATTTAACGGTCAAAACACGCTTTTCTCATTTATTTCTCTTAAAAATAAGGTAAATTGTTTAGGGATTAAGCCCGAAAATATAGTAAAATATACCCTAAACACCAACCCAACTGATGACAACCCTGCTGAATGGAATGTTACACAGTCAAACTTATTAAAGTCAAAAAGCAGATTGGCGGGATATTTATTCTATCTTTTATAACAGCAGTTAACATGATCCAACGGTTACAAACGTTATGAAGATGTAATGGGCCACGTGTCAAGTCAGCATTTACTCAGATTAATCGTGGTTAATGTGGATGTACGTGCACTGACAGTTACAACCTCTCCCTGTCTATTTATACAGACCTATCACAGCAGATATTCTCTACTTGCAAAATCTCAGATCTATACTCTCTATTTTTACACTGTGTGAACACAGATTTACAATCTATCTTCTTCATCTTATATTTCTTATAAAAATGGCGGAAAAGATTGATGTTCAGATTGGAACAAGCCAAAGTGTTAGAGGATTTGTTGTTGATGCTAACAAAACTGAACTAGCAATCAACATTGGTCGAAGAATAAGGAGGTATGAAGGTCTATAGAATGTGCTTAACATAAGACTGGAAACAATCTCATATACAAATGTTGTGAGCTTTTGGAAGAACATTGAGATAAAAGAAGGAACAGCGGCATTCAAAACAACTGTAAATGCCCAGGAGATTGAGGTTTCCCCAAGTCTACTGAGGGAAGTTTTTGGTTTTGAAGAAGTAGTAGATGGTCCAATAAATCCTGAGGAAATGGGATTATCCAAGATGGATTTTGTTGATAAAATCAAGACAAATAAAGACACCAAATCAATTCCAGGCATTAATGTTAGACACATTGGGAATGAGTACAACCTGCTGAGCAAAATCATTGCAAAGAATATACTAGGGCTGGTTGGAAGTATGGATACCCTATCAGGACCAAAGATAGAGCTGCTAATGATTATTTGCAGAAGTATGAAGTTTGATTGGGTTGGGTATTTCATTCATTACATGAAGAAGGTTGCAAAAGAGGAAAGAGAAGGAAAGAGGAAATCCAAGGCCTTACTCTTAGGATTAATGATTCAGACCCTGCTGAATCATTTGGAGATTCCTGATGTAGCACCTGAAAAGATTAATCAATCTAGATACAAGAAAGAGATTGATTATGCTAGCCCTGGTCTGGATGATGATGAAGAAGGTGTTGCTGAAGCTGCTGATAGTGATGATAATGGAGAAGATGGTGATGTTGGTGGTGAGCAGGTCAAGCATACTGTTAAGAAATCTGTTAAACCTGCTGCACCAAAGAAGGCTACTGAGGTATCGACGGACTATCGAGGTATCGAAAGTTCTTGAAGTTCTTGAGTTTGTTAACTCCAAAAGTTTTAAGTGTTAAGTTTATTCACCCCTCCTCTAAACTTAACCAAATCCTTTTCAAGGGACCAACAATTGGTATCGGAGCTGCTGACACAAGAAAGAAAACTGAGATGTTATAGCCTAAAAGGACAAGGAAGCAAACAGCACAGACTGCTGAGTCTGCTGATGGTGTAGCTGAAGTTGAGCTTACTGACCATGCTGTAGCTGCAAGAAAAACTGTTGTTGAAATTTTGAGGGAACAACAGAAAGAATCCAATAGAAAGAGGAAGCCTACTGTGGCTGAAATTGATGATGAGCCACTTTCCAAGAGAAGGAAAGAGATTATTCATAAAAAGAAACATGGAAAGGGGAAACAATTAAGAAAGTTTGAGGCTCAAAGGGCACAAGAAGAAGAAGAAGCAGTAGAAGAAGAAGTAGAAGCAGTAGGAGAGGCTATTGATGCTGAGCCATTGACTATTATCAAGCCTACTGAGGATGCAGAGGTTGTTCTTGAGCAACCTGCTGGAGAGTCACAGCAAACTACAGAGACTGAACCTGCTGTCGATGTTGTTGAATCCTCACCTGCTAAGGCTGCTGAGCCTACTCAAAGTGAACAGATTGTTGCTAAGCAATCTGTTGGAGGAACACAGCAGTCTGCTGCACCAGAGCCTGCTGTTGTTGTTGAATCTACTGAAGCTGCACAAGTTGTTGTTGAGCAACTTGTAGAAGAACCACAGCAAACCACTGAATCAACAACTGCTGTGGTGAGTGAAACATTGGTTCATGACCCTGCAATTCCTGCAATAGTTCAGGGGGAAGAACAGTCTGCTGTTAACCCTGCTGATGAGCATATAAGTCAGGGGGAACCAAGTGTTGTGCAAATGGAGGTAGTAGGGACCAATATCCAATCTGAGCAACCTACTGACCTTCATGCATCTATTGAAGAAACTTTGAGTTTGCTTGTTGGGACCTTTGGAGGTCATCAAGCTACTGGAACAGCTCCCAGGAGGTCTTTTATGCCTTTTGAGAGACATGTGAAGAAGAAGAAGAAGGATGATTTTGTTGATCCCAAACTTCAGCAGGTAGCTGATTATTTTCAATGGAAGCTTGGTTTCTACAAGAAGCAAAAGCCAGCTGCAGAACCTATGACTGATTTTGATGAGTGGGCTTTTGATAAGTTGGGAGTTGAAAATTTGTTGGATCTGATTGATACCACTGTGCTGCAATCAAGATTGATGGATCTTTTTGAAGATCAACAGAAAGAGGAGGGTATCAAGGGATCCAAGAGATGATGATGATGATTCATCATCTTCATCTGACTCTAGAGGTGATTTTCCATCTGGTCCAGGAGGAACCAGTGGTACTTCTATGTTGATTGATCCTAATGTAGGACAGTCTACTGGTACAGGACAGTCTACTGATAGACAACAGACTGGACAAATGAATGAGGATTTGGAAAATCTCACCATTGATGATATTGAGGCACAAATCAATGAAGGAATAGATGCTGGTGCAAATAAGATGGTTGGTGAGATTGATGCTATGTTTATTGAAGAACCTGCTGAGCATGTTGATGATTAGCAGACTGTGGAGTCAAGTAATGAGAGGGTTACTGACCACAGTGAACCTAGTGCTAGTTCAGAGGAATCAATTCAATATCAAGACTGGATTGACACTGAGGGGACCTTATCCAAAACTACCTTTATCCTAACAAAAATTGGTCATGCTGAAGGATTCCAAGTGGATAATGAGGCTGTATTCAATCCTCAAAGAGTGGAACAGGAAGTTCAGGTTGCTGAGGTTCAAACAGCACCTGAGCAAAGGTTGGAACAGGAGGTACAGGTTGCTGAGTTGCAAACAGCACCTGGACACAGGTTGGAACAATCTTTGGGTTTGGAGGAAACCCCTGCTGTAGTTGTTGAAGAGGCAGCTGTAGTGGAGCCTACTAGAGACAAGGCCACTGTAGGGAAAGATAGTCAGCAGGCTACTGTTGTTAATGATGAAGAACAGATGCTGGACTATGACTACAGTGATGAAGAATTTCATATTGAAGGATCAACTGATGAAGAACCAGTGATTGAAGAACCTGCAATTGATCCTATTTTGGATGAGTATCAAGGACCACACCCTGCTGGAAGGGATATGAGTTATGCTGTGGTGATCAGCAATTAGAGGCAACAATATAATGTGGAGGAGCCTGCTGATGGTACTGATGGAAGAATGACTGGTGGAGTACCAGTAGAAGTGTTGAATGAGTTGAGGACTGTCAGGAATGACATGCAACAATTAAGAACTCAACTGGATAGACAAGAACAAAGATTTGAGGAACTGATGAAGCTGGTGAATGACAACAGACTATCTACTGAAACAGTTGCTTCAAATTTCACATCTACTCAAAATGCTGTTAATGATATGATGCTAGATGTGAGGGGAATCAAGCAAGGAAATACACTGAAAGAGAAGTTTTTGAAAGACCAACTTGCTTCTATCCATCAAAAACTTGATAAACTTGCTGAAACTCCTAAGCCTGCTGAGGCTGCTGGAACATCTCAACCTACTGGATTGGATCCTAAGCTTACTGAGAGGATCAATCTACTGGAACAAACTTTGCAATCAAGGATTACTGTAGTTGATACAAGAACTAAAATTATGGAAGGACAACTGAGTAATCTGGTTATCACACAGGAGAGTGTTCATGGCCTACTGTCCCGTTTTGTTGATGATGTCACTAAGGGGGAAGAGGGCCAAACAAAGAATAGCAAAAGAGGCTGCAAGGATTTTTGCTAAGAAGAAATGGGAGAATAAAACAAATGCATTCAGGGAACCTGCACCTGGCAGAGTTCAACTTACTGATGATCTCCTAAAACAATACAAGAATGAATACTATAACAGAAGGAAACCTTACCATGACAAGGGATTTCATGAAGGTTTTAACTCATTCTTGGGATTGAAGTTTTGGGAAGCAAGGGTTAGAGCCTTGAGGGCAAGTTATAGAGGTGGAAGAAGTGGAAGAGGTGGAAGAAGTGGTAGAGGTGAAAGGAGTTTACCTATCACAAAAGCTAAGGACTCACTGAATGAATTTAAAGAGCTTTACACGAGAATAGGATTCAGAGTCAATCAAATCAACCTCATCCTACCTGAAGCATGGAAGCGGTGGAAGGAAGTGAACTCCTACATTGACTTCACTTTAATTGAAAATGAATGGATGAGAGAGATGATAGAAAAAATAAGAGCTTATCAAGAACAAACTGAAAAAGCAAGAGAAGAAAGGGAAAGAAGACAGTAGATCAGCATACCTATCTGTTTTATTTTTTCTGATGCTAGACTGTAATAAGTTGAACAAATGTTTATAATGAAAAATCACTGAATTTGTTCTGTTTTTGTTTTCAATCTTTTTGCTTTGCTGTTAGGTGAGGGTAGTGGCATCATCACCAAAAAGGGGGAAATTGTTGGACTTATTTTTAAGTTTTAGTGATAAGTGCCAGACTAACTGTTATAGAGAAAAGGCAAAAAGATGTCTAGATCAAATGTATAGGTTTATTAGAGTTTGATCTTTGTATAGGTTTGATCGAACAAGCACTGTAAAGGTCAGCTGACTGAGTTCAACAGACTAGTCTAGGTCAGTAGGGTAGTTAGGTCAGTAGACTAATCAAGAACCTGCTGAAGACTGAAGGCTGAGGGCTCAAACTCAGTTAATGAAGGCTAAGGGATCAAACTTAGTAATTAAAGTCAAGGATATGGAATCAGAGTTTAGGCAAGTCTGTGATGACCTAAACTGATTACATATACCTTGTGTAGAAGGTCTAAGTTCCTTAAGTTGCATGGTGATTGGAACTTAGTTATTTGCAAAAAGGTGTAATCTAACTTCACAAATAAAATTTAGATAAAAGAAATCAACTGCATTGTATTTGATACACAGCAAATTGTTGTTCAGCAGACTGATAGGTGTTATACAGCAGACTGATGAACCTGCTGATAATATACCTCGATTAATTCAAGATTACATTGGAAGATTACATGGAAAATGACAGCTAACAACCTCTGACTAATCAAGCAAATCAGTGGTTGAGATTAAAAGGACGTTGGGATGATACAGAATTTTATCCAATGGATATAAGTCAAGGGTGGACGGTACTGTGCCCTTGCTTGTCAAAAAGGATTATGACAGTGTCAGTCCTATGAATAGTGACAGAAAGCAAGTCAAATGGGACAAAACAAGGAACGGCTATATTTGAATTTCAAATACAAGTCACATCTTATCTTACCTATAAATAGAGGACTTCCAACTCAGAAAAAGATGATGATTGATGAATTTTAAGAGAAAAATATAAGAAACAATTATGAGCTGAAAAACACCCTGTTGAACCTACTAAGCTTAAAGCTACTAATCCAGAGAAAATCTTCAAGTGTATTCTGTATTCAAGCTACATCAAGTTTACACACTTGAAGACTGCAAGCTGCTGATTATCATCCTAATCAAGCTGCTGCAACTGAATCATTTACCTGATTCAATCTTCATTTTATAAAGAACCTGCTGAAGACAATGAAGCATCTGTTGGGTGTGAAAGACTGTTGTTTGTGGTGGAGCTGGTGAAGAGGCAATCCTACCCTTCAAGGACCAGTGGAAGACTTTGGAGCTGCAATCCTACCTGTTCCAAGTGTTCAGTTTGTGAAGCCATAGTTATTGGTGAAGGACAAGCAACTTAGGAATCTTTGTAACAGCTACATCAAAGATCTCTAGTGAATTACCTCCAACATCACAGGAGAAGAGTGGACTGACAGGATTACACCACCTGGAACCACTATAAAATTTGCCTACTTACTTTCTGCACTTATATTTTGCATTTAGATTACTATACACATCAACCTACTGAATCTAGCAACTGAAATCACACACATACACTACTGAGTATCTATTACTTAGTATCATATTTAACAAGTAATAAGGCTTAATTTTTGATATAATTCCGTTGCACAAATTCAGTAACCTCAACTGTCAGTAGACTACGTATCGAGGGCTGCGAGGTATCGACGGACTGCGAGGTATCGGCGGGCTTGAAGTTGCCGAGTTTGTTAACTCCAAAAGTTTTAAGTGTTAAGTTTATTCACCCCCCCCCCCCTCTCTCTAAACTTAACCAAAGCCTTTTCAAGGGACCAACATATATAGAGAATTCTAAATTATTTTCAGGCTTGCTATAACAGCTAGTATGGCCATCATTAAAACATAATAAAATGTTCCTTACAATTTTCCCCTTTTTGAAGATTCCAAAACCCTCATAAGCCTGAATATAAGTGTACCAAATTTTTCATAATAAACAATGAAATAAAAACTCAACAATTTAATTCATCCATTTAAGGGCAATAAGATATTGCATCTTTTTATTTGAAAATCAAAGGCATATGAAATAAGTAAATCAATATAATAAGGGCTACTGCTTCTTTTCATCAAACCTGATGCCCTTGCCTTTGATGCCCTTGCCCTTGTCAGTTGGGCTTGCCTTCTTTCCACTGGAACTTTCAGGCTTTGAGATTCCTTCCCCCTTTTTGGCAGTAGCAAAACGTGCTTCAAGGATTGCATTTGCTTCTTCAGATTCAGGGAGAGGACCATACCTTTTCTCCAGAATTTTGTTGTTGGCCTCAGTGACATTGATCAGGGTTTCGAGTTGCTGGCCAGAATATTCCATTACGTCATCCAGATGTTGGAGTTGATGAGTGTGAGAATTTAGAGTATCCACCAATGGTTTGAGATTGTTATCAATCTTGTCAGCATGAAACTTTGTTGAGGCTCTGGAGAAGGACCTCTTGAATTGTCAGATCATCATCTGAAGTCTCCATATTTTCTTGATCATCTCCAAGATGCTTTTCTTCCTCTGGCTCTATTGCGGCTGTGTCTGCCTCACTGTCAGTAGCATCGTCTTCCTCTTAATATCTTCTATATCAGATGAAGTAATGCAGTATCCATCTTCACCTTCTTCCAGATATGTCACTTCTTCTAGTTTCTCTTCCTTCGTTGCTATATCATCGCTGATCACCACAGTCTCGGTCAAGTTGCTGGTACTTGTCACCGGAGTGCTGTCTTGTGCCTTTTGGGATCTAGTTCTTCGTCCCACTCCTGATCTGCTGCTTTCAGGTTCTTTTCTTTTTCTCCGGACAGTGGGTTTGGGTTTCAGAGATGCCTTGATGTAGGTAAATATTACCTTGGACTTGTGTGGAGGCTGCATATTTGTGGGTTTCACTTTTAATGAGTCAAACAGGTGTTGAAGAGGGAACCCATATGATTTCCTTTCCCAGAAATCACCTTTCTTCTGCAAACCCTTGTTTGGGGCTGTATTTGCGGATCAGTTTCCTTCTGGATTTGATCTTTCAGCCTGTTGAATACAAACGTTGCCCAGTCAAATGGAATACCTTGATAGATAATTGCCATTAACTTGACCCGTAACTCGGTCAAATTCTCCATTGATCCTTTTCTGCCTTCAATGTTCTTGGTGATAACTGGTGCAAATTCAGCAAATGGAAGTTTGAGTACTGATCTGGGTAGGTTGTAGTTTTTGTTGTTCTTTTTGGGGCTTTTGGCTATCTCAGCCCAGAAGTTGTTGATGTCAATCTTTACGAACTTTACATTAGCCGGACCTATCATGGGTAGGTGTAAAAATCTGTTGAGAAGACCGAGCGTGATGACCACTTCTTTCCCAAAGATTAAACTTCTTATACAGTCGTGATCACTCTTCTTAGCGCTCGGCACAAATTTTGCATTTTTCCAAAATACAACCAGGTTCTCATAGCATATTCCAGTAATTGAGGGGTTTAGGAAGGTCACCACCCCAGATTTGAACAACAATCAACTAAGCATTGAGCTTGTGCGTCATTATCACAGAAAGATAGATAGGGTTCAGGTTTGAAAAACGATCCAGTGGTGATCGATTTTTCATAAAATCATTCAGTGGTAGAGATTGTGGAGGATGAAGCAATTTCTTTGACAAGGTTTGAGATTTGAGTGAAAGCTTTGATTTTGCAGTGAGAAAAAGGGTTTTTGATTTGAAAAAGAGCGTAAAGAATTCTGAAAAATCTCTAAGTGTGGTTTATATAGGATGATTTGTGTAGTGTGAACGGGGTTGAATATGGAAGGATTTTGGGACATAATGGCATGATTTTATGTATATAAATCCAGATATTCGAGTGAAGTGGGGGAGTGGATTGAGGCAAGTAATGATAAATCCCGGGAATCGAGGCGGTTGTAATTAGAAGAATAATATAGTTACCTCCACGATTGTAAATTGATCTCCACGTGTGTAATCTTTCACAGCATAATCTTCCATAACTTCATGATTTTCCACGTGTATTAAACTGATTTAGCTCACACTTTAGTTTGCTGGTGACTTCAATTCATATTTCGGTGGAGTGACTTTGCGGGTCACTAAGCCGGTGTAGTGACTCTTCCATTGAGCTGTTGTATATAACTGTTCCTAACAATCAGTGAAGTTAACTTCACTGAGTTCCAGTGCCTTACCTGTTACATCTCCTGTAATGGCAAAGGTTTAATCAGCTGGTGAAGTTACTTTGCTGATTACTTCAGTTAGCCGCTCTTTAGGACTTAGTTAATTTCAATCATTCCCAACTCAGTTCTCAACATGCTAAATCTTTCATGACTGAGTGGTTTTGTGAAGATGTCAGCCAATTGATCTTTAGTGTGTATGTATTTTAGAATAACATCCCTTTTTTCAACATGATCTCAGTTAAAAAGATGTCTTACATCAATATGCTTTGTTCTTGAATGCAACTCTGGATTTTCAGTAATACATATGGCACTTGTGTTGTCACTGAAGGATGCAGGTTCTTAGATCTAAACGAGTTAGATCTATGCGCAGCGGATGGATCACGACTTATATACCACAATACATAATTAAAGGACTTAAACTACTACAAGGGGGTTAAGAACATGTTACCAATAATGGGAAGAGTCGCCTTGATCTTCCGATGTGTTCTCCAAACGGCGGTTGGTGGACACCCTTCTTGATACACGAACCTCCTTGATATGCAACACCAAGAAAAACTCAATGTATTTCTTCTTCCAAAACCCTAGGCAAGAAAACTAATTTTTCCTCTCCTTTTACAAGTGGTGGTCGAAATTATGCCTTCTAATTTCCCTTGGAATAACTCTCCTTTTTATAGGAGAGTAAATCCTTGGCCTCCAAGTATTAATTAATTAAATAATTAATTAATTAATCAAAATAAAAGGATATTTTTCTTAATGACTAATTGTGACAAGCATTGACCAATAGGAAATCAAATAACAAGTCATCCAACCAATCATATAACAAGAATATCTTTTATTTTCCACATCACAAAAATAATAATTCTTGTGATAATTAATAGATTGAGGCGCCACATTAGGGTTAAAAGCCCACATAAAATGTCTTTTATGTGTATTATATTATTTAGCCCAATTAAATAATATCCATGCATATCAATTAATCAGCCCAGCCAATTAATTATCACTGAGGCCCAAGTAACAAGATTATTAGTCCGAATTACAGAAGCCACATCGGGGACCATGGACCTATAACCAGTAGCTCCAATAATTAATTATTCATCGAACGAAATAAGTACATTAATTATTAATTCCGGGATTACGCCACCATAAACCCGAAACCGAACTCTACCGATTATAGATGTATACTTATACTCAACCCATAGAGTGAATAAGCGTCCATTGATAAATCACTACATACGGATTAACCCTCCATATCGTCCATTCGAGTGGGAAGTCTCCGTGAACCCGACTCGGAATATCTTATCCTTATTTACCATTAACCCCCGATGATCAATTAGCACACATATCGACTAGTAGCTAATTAGTCAAATGTGAACTCCCGGGATCGATCACTTTATTAGGGCTAACAAATAAGGGGGACTTGTCTCTCTACTTCCCGCGGAAGGAATGGATTCCATGTCCGTGAAAATCGAACTACTCACTCATCCGGAGATGGTGCCAATGAGAAGTAGCTTGGAACACATATTTAAGTGAACCGTAACTAACACATCAAACACTACCCCGAGACAAGCGAAAGATCCCGTGATCACCTCGGGATTAAGGTTGATCCATATATGATCATCTAATGATTTAATAAGATTTCTCGATTACGGAATTATATCGAGAAATTCGATTAAATCGGTCCGATCCCTATATGAATGCCATCATATATAAATGCCCCACGTAGGTACCCTCTACCGACGGTCCGGATAAGACTATCACACCCTAAGGTGTTCTGGGCGTATTATTGATGTTTTAATCAAGAGACCCTAAACTCTGATTAAGTTCACCACGGACTAACAGTTTAAGTATATATCACCACTAACTCAATCCTCACGTGTAATCCATACACTGAGTTAAGTGGTTACATACAGATATACTTAGGGTTTGCAGCAGTGTATTACTTTACAAGCACAAAGCAAGTAATAAGGTGAGATAAGTTCTGTCATTCATTATTAAAAACAATTACACAAATTGTCTTTCGGGCACTACACCTAACAATCTCCCACTTGCACGAAATGACAAGCAACGATTGTTTTTAGAGCACACCCTTTCTCATCTTATTCACAACACTCTCCCACTTGCTCTAAAAGCAGATGAGACATATCCATCAATGCCGTACCCTCCAAGAACTCGACTTGGTACACTGATTAGTTAGGTTGTCGACTCGAGACGATCATTAGGATTGAAACGTTGCCGGTCCTTCCAATCAGGCGGTACTCTCTCTCAATATGCTTTTGACTTCTTATGACTGAGAAGATCCTTCTAAGCTATCTCTTCACAGTTTTCATGATGAAGTGATATCGGCTTATCAGACCTGGAATTTCTCCCAGACCAAAAAGTAAATTCTAAGCACTATGAGTAAACGCTGAGCCCGAGATCAACTTAATGATCATCCTTAATCAGACTACAAGTCAGAATCAGTGTAGTCAACCATATTCAAGTTTGCACCTGAATATACAAGCATATGATTCCTCGTTATCTAAAGATACTTGAGGACGTACTAAAACCGCTATTCAATGCTCGAATCCGAGATTCGACTACTATTGACTTGTGATAACTTGACTTGCCGTTATCCAAGAGAGACTCTATCCCATTTTTTCTTTATCCGAAGATTTAGAGAATCATTCCTGAGAGGTAGGGTAGGACTACTCTCGTTGAATGTTGCATCCGTATATGCAAGATCATCTTAACTAATAAGACGGATGGGATAGCCAATGACTCATTCTTGTGAATTTGACCGAATCAAATTTTAGAATATAGTCTAATTCTCTCATCCAGAGAATCTTGGAGTGTCAGTTTCCGACTTCAGATAGCACACCCATGTTGTTTCCAACCGTCTCAGTGTTATCATTCATGAACACTAATACTACTACTTTACCAATATTGATATCCAGTCTAACGAAAGACTTATCAATATTCTGGTCAAGTCCACATATTTTAAAACATGTGACTTTCAATGACCGAGAGGTTCTCTTAAATCCACAAAGGATATAATCCCCGGCAGTCGTCCTGCCATTTGTTCTAACCAAGACCCTTCTGTTCCGAATGAATCCAGACTCCGTTTGTCGGCAAGAAAGTCTCAGGGAATCACCCCTATTTTCTGCTTTCTAACGAAATCTAGCAAGAGTGAGTGGTGAGGGAGTTCAAGGTCTGGTTAACTCTCTACTTGTCAGGGAATCACCCCTAGACCACTCAGCTTTGCGTTGAAAGTTTAAACTTTCCTATTCATTCGACTCTTTTCCGTGTAGATCCAATTGCTCCCACTGGGCCTGAGACACTCAGGTGGTTCTACGAGAGGTTGAACAGAACAGGAGTACCAAAACTCCATTCACAGGGTTAAGGCTTTCAAACCAACCTCTATGATCAGAATCCTATACAGCCCATCAAGAGCCATAGGTTATCAATCACCCCTGCAGACTGTAAAGTCCACCAAACCATAATGGGTCAACGGTTAAACCATACTCCCACTGCGTTTTGGGTGGATTGACATTCTGATCTAGTAGTATTTATCAGTGTAATCACCAACAACCGATGTTGGACGCGGTCTGATTAAATCAGATAGTAACTACCTTTAGGTAACCGTACTCCAAGGTTTAAGGCTGTTACTTATAGATTCTATCAGAAGCCTTGTGACAGTTGAACTGTCACATTCTGATCTCAAGAATCTTATAACCAACCTTCACTCGTCTCATTAAGGCATTTCACGAACAGTCAAAATCTGAACGTATGCGCAAAATCTCTAGTCCTACCTTCAAGCATTAAATGCTAAATGCCTACATTTACGGAAGTGGTGTGAACCGAAGTCACTCATTATCCATAAATTCACTAGCATCTTCTAGGTAGACTTCTCGGTTTACATAATAATGTTAACCGTTATTTTGCAACCAATTATCTTAATCGAGTTTAACAGTGTATTGTAGCACATTAATAACTATATCGAGCAAGTCTATGGTTTCTTCCTCGGTGAGAAACATTCCACTAGGAGGCGGGCCGAGTATCGGTCCCAAGACTATGCGATAGCCTATTTACGAGCATGGAATACTCTATTCTCTCGCTAAAATCGAGAGACTCCTCCTCGTATTCTTTTGATAAACTAAATCACGTTTCGAGTAGTTATCGGACAAAATGTCACCACTCAAAAACTCCCACTAGCTTGTATCTCTCACTAGACCCCGAAGGTCATGGTGAACAAGCTATGTTACCCTTCAAATCTATTACCCTTTCCCGATTGAAAGGAAACTTAGTCGGTGTTCCTTTGAGATAGTGTTCCTAGACGGGAGATAGGAATCACCCTTAGCCGCCGTCGGTCTTATCTCTAGGATATATGCACTAATTAATAGATATAGAAAGGTCGCTTATCTTAATACGGAAACCTTTTACCTTTAATAGTTTTAGATGTGTTATACTTATTCAGCTTTTCTTAGTGGTTCTGACTTTATCAAACAAAAGCCCGAGTCTTAGATTCGTACTACAAATGTCATATTCACTTTGTATGAGGCAACAATAAATCGAGTTGAAAGTGAATCCATTTGTTTCAACGAATCTGTAAACAGAAATATAAATTTTTCTGTGATATTCAAGGATAGAATCCGAAATTCATTTCCTTATATCACTCCCACTATTCTAGCTGAAATTACTACCCGTTGTTACTCTATTAATCGTTAATGCACAACTTCCTTGTTCTTCCAAAGAACTAAGCTATCGAGTCAAGTTACTCGGTTATGAAAGTCGCTAAGGATTCGTTGGTTAGTGATCTGAAATCACTTTCCTTATCCTATACTTTCTTTAATTAATATTTCGATTTAGCCTTAAAACTTTAGTTAAGATGATTAACACTTATAGACATTCTTTCCCATTCTTAACTTTCCTTAAAAGGAAACAGAGTCTTGAACTAGCGAGTTCTTTAGAGTAGACACTACTCGTGAGCGTGGGATGTCTAATGAAAGTGTTACCCGGTGGGACTAATTTTCTAATAAATTAGAAAAACATAGGATAAAAGCTCCCACTAGTTTATCGGTTCCAAATACCGTCTCACTAGCGACACTTTAACTTATGATTCTCCAATTTTTCTATTAGAAAATTTCTCGTGTAGACACTACACAATTAAAATTCACTAGAAGAATTTTATCCTCCCAATCATCTTTCAAACTAATTACAGTCGTCTCTCGATCAACACGATTGACAAGAGTGACATCCTTATTTACGTCACTTAAGTCTTGAAGGCTCAAGAGAAATATCTCTTCCAAAAATTAATTGCATTTAAGATTAATAAGCACAACGTTCTAGTTACTTACCACTTTTAACGAAGTCGTTACTAGTCAATATAAAATATACACTAGCAGTCAAGTACCCTAGAGAGATATATAAATAGTTGTAAATAAAATTGACAGAAAATAAATCCAAATCATACACTACTAATAAATTTTAGGAACATAAACTAAGTACTTATAGTCTATCCTACCGTTCCAAGTGATTATGTATAAATCGTCACAGGTGTCTTTGCGGTGTATAGACGGTGGATATCTGGCTGGATTTAAGGTGGTGTGATACTCCGGCGGTTGGCGGTATGGAGGAATAAGAATGGACAGAGTTTTGGCTTGCAAGTGTAGTGTATATTTCATTTATTTCATCCTCCTTCTAGTTTACAATGACCACCCCTTTTATAGAGGTGGGTAACTTAGGGAATAAGTAATCTATGAGATATTTTTCTAATAGATAGGTTTAACTTAGATACTAAGCAAGATGAAATATCTAAGATACAAGTGGGAGAAAGATCAGGATCAATCGGCGGCCATCTTTCCAAGGTCGCATGGAGCAAGCCCTTTACGGCCTCGCCCCCTCGGCGGCCCCTCTTGACTTGCCCGGGTGAGATTCACATGATCCGTTGTACTTGCCCTGGGACCGCGGATGCTTTGGTCACGGCGTGGTGAGACACGGTGGCCGCCCTTTTTGCGATCTCTCCCCGTCATGCCGGAGGGTGGCCGCGTGGGTTGTCTCTCACCGTTGAGGTGGTGGAATTTATTTATATCCATCAATGGCCCCCTACTCCGTGCTTTAATGATATTCCCTGAGGATATGAAGGATGGAGTAATTATCAACACCTTTTGTGACCTCGTCGTCGGGTGCGACTTGTACACTTAGGGCCGTGTTTTTAAAACAAGCGACCTCAAAGTAACTTTGGGTCAGTTTTTGCGACCTTGTCGTCTGATGCGACTTGTTCACTAAGGGCCGTGCTTTCAAAGCATGCGACCTTCGGAGTAACTCGGGTCTTTTTTGCGACCTTGTCGTCGATGCGACTTGTTCACTAAGGGCCGTGCTTTCAAAGCATGCGACCTTCGGAGTAACTACGGGTCCGTTTTTGCGACCTTGTCGTCTGATGCGACTTGTTCACTAAGGGCCGTGCTTTCAAAGCATGCGACCTTCGGAGTAACTCTGGGTCTGTTTTTGCGACCTTGTCGTCTGATGCGACTTGTTCACTAAGGGCCGTGCTTTCAAAGCATGCGACCTTCGGAGTAACTCTGGGTCTGTTTTTGCGACCTTGTCGTCTGATGCGACTTGTTCACTAAGGGCCGTGCTTTCAAAGCATGCGACCTTCGGAGTAACTCTGGGTCTGTTTTTGCGACCTTGTCGTCTGATGCGACTTGTTCACTAAGGGCCGTGCTTTCAAAGCATGCGACCTTCGGAGTAACTCTGGGTCTGTTTTGTGGGGCGAGATCGTCAATCGTGGCTGACGTCAGTCCCACGGGTATCATTCTGCTGAGTAATGCGGCCGCCTCTGCAACTGCCTAGGCATTTGCACGTGAGCATTGATGGGACGCCCCTTCGAATTTCAAAACTGACAACTGCCGCCCCAATCTGAACCGTCGGATCAAGGGTTCCCAACCGTTCGATCGTGGCCCCCTTGCCTATATAAGGTTTTCACCCCTCAACCTCCTCACACTTTTAGCATTCCTTATTTCCTTCGTAGTTTATCGACCGGAATTTTTTAAGGTTTTGCGGCGGAGCTTTGAAGGTTTTGGGATTTCAGGGTGGTTCTTTTGAAGATTCCGGCCACTTTCTTGAGCATTTCCCAGTATTCACGCGGATTTCCTCTTTTCTTCAGTAAATCGGGTAAGAATTCCTCGCCTCTAACTCTTTTATTCATTCATTCCTGCGTTATTTTTCAATAGGCATCATTTTCATCTTTCTTTCTTCAACGGGGATGCAACTTGGATTCGTTTCTGATTAAAAATGGGGTTTTTCCTGGGGAGAGATTATAGCTCTCCTGGGAAAACTGGTGTTTCACCCGTTGGTAGTCATGCTTTTCCAACTCGCAAGTCACCAGTTCGAAACCTGCTTTTCTCTGTAGTTTTATTTGCGACCTTTCTTGCAAGAACGGAGGAGGCGGTATTGAAGTGGGTGCGATCACCTTCCTGGGCTAATTCATTATTATACCAGGTCTGAAAGCTCCACCCTTTTCCTCCCTTGTTTTTGCAGGATGTCGGGGAATGATCATTCTGGCGATGATTCTGCGGAAAGGGAGATTTACGATTATGCTGAGGATGACCCCATATTATCTGCGGCCTCAGTTGGCGATCTACTGGACGAGGTTGAGGTGGAAAGTACTCGCGCGGATGTTGGCGAGATTACTGGCGATGAGGTCGCTACTATGGATGCCGACCCTTTTGAGTTGGAGGCCTTCATCTCTGCCAGAAATCCGCCGCGTAGAGTGAGCCTTAAAGAGAAAGCACGGGCTCAAAAATCTCCAACCTTTCACGGGGCTGAAAAAATCGCGTCCCCGGCCGAAGGACAAGCTGCGGTCCCGAGTACTAGCGGTGCTCCCGACCACGACGAAGCTTATGTTCAGGACGCCGCAGTTCATGAGTTAATGGGGTCCAGTGAGGACGAAAATGCTGAATTGCCTCGGAAGGATATCTGGGTGCCCGCAAAAAAGCAGAAGAAGAAGAAGAAGAAGAAGAAGAAGAAAATTGCGAGCCAAACCATGACAGTTGGTGAAGCTGCCGCGGCCGCCACCCATCCGAAGAGCTCTCGACCTAACAACCCGGAAGCTATGCGGGAGTTTGGGATCATGTCGGCGTATGAGAAGGATGTTGAGAAGAAATGGTCCCGGCTGCAAGGGCGGCGACCTCAATAGGACCATCAATAGTATATTTGGAATCGACACTAGTGTGTATCGGTTTTCTTTTTTTCGATTATGAGAAGGAGTCCGACAAATTTAAGCCCGGGGATCACAAGGATTACGTAAGCGCGCGCCGCTCCGAGGACACCCTTATCCTCCACTTCCATCACTTGCATGCGGGTCCGAGACCGCCTTTCGATCCCTTCTTTGTGAAGATGCGCAAGGAGATGCGAGGCGCTTCCCTCCTCGATTTTGCCTTCGGGGCTATTATCCGATTGATGGCTTTCACGGTTATGTGCCGGATTACGAAGATCGAGCCGACGTTAACTTTACTTGGGGCAATTTTATTCCTTCGTGGGACGTCTATTCCCGGACAAGTCTCCCCGAGGGCGAAGACTCCCCGCCTACTATTCCCGCTTCCCAATAAGTTTCACAAATGGGGGCGGCGGGTGCGAAAGTCGAGTCGAAGGTAGGTTGGCCTTTTCCTAGGGCAGAAGTCCACGGAGGCAAATCCACGCTTTTGATTCTTGACCCCCCTATAAGTGAGCGGCGCTATGTGAAGGGGCGATGTCGTTAATTCGGTCGGACGGGGCGGCGCCATCTCGGAGAAATGTTTCCTGGGTTGAACTTCTTGATCTGGCCGAGCCCTTTGTATGTATGGCGGGCCTAGTAGGCAGGGGGAATGCCACGCCCTTGGTACGAATGGGTCCTGAGAGCTGCGATCTGGATTGGATTGGGGATTGTCATATCGACAAATGTTTTCCCTCCGAGTGTCCGGAATGTGGGGGCGATCCTATACTTAGGCCGCTTTGTAACTTTCTTTGTCCACTTGTATTTATTTGTATATGCTCATTTTGTTTTGTTGGGCTCTAAACCGCTTTCCTTTTGTAGGTATGGATCCAAATGCTCGCAGGGCTCACCGAAACAAGCTTAATGCGGAGGCAGACAAGGCAGCCAATGCTCGACAGGAGGCTCTGAAGAAAGCTTTAGGGAGAGTGCCCCGAACCGTGGATGCCTCGGTTGTCGCCGAGACACATAACCCGGAAACTGCGACCTCTTCTGCCCTTGTTGCGACTTCCTCTGCCCTCGTTGCGAGCCCGAGGTCGGTGTGCCTCAAAAAAGACTCATCCCCCAACTAAAGAGTCGCACGGCGTGAAGCGACCTCAACCGAGAAAGCGAAGGATGATCGCCCACCCAAACGGTCCGCTCCCGATCCGGCGCATCCCGAAGAGGTTGAAATTCCGGTGGAGAAGAGCGCGCCCACCGAGACACTTGCCACAAAAAACTTTGCCTCGAGGTCACTGCGGGAAAGAGGCCTATGGTTGGATCCGAGCTTTACCCGGGATCTTGACCTATCCAAAGCTCGCCGGGTTGGTGAAGCAATTGCGATGTAATTCCTCTTGGGCCGATCCCTTTTGACTATCCCGATCATGTTCAAGTGGAGATTGGTCGGGGTATACTAGCCCGCTTTGCGGCTCAAGATAATACTCCTCCTCGAGATGAGATCGCCGAGATCGAGACCCGAGCGGCCGCTTTGGGATCGCGGCTTCGTGGTAAGGCCACCTCTTTATTCACTTTTTTTTTTTTTTTTTTGGCTCACTCCCCTCGCTTTTCCCGGCTCGGCGCTCGCTTGAATAGGGTGCTCGAGGCCGCCGAGAGGCGCGAGGCGAGAGATGACAAAGGTGACGGCGCGGTAGGGGCGGCCGACCGGGCGAGAATTACGCCGAAAAGAAAGCTAGGCATGCGGGCGGCGAGGTGGAAAAGATGAAATCAATCCTGGAGGAGCACTCTAAATTGGATGCTGAAATCAATGAGAAAGTTTCCACCTTGACCAAGGATTTTGCGGGGGCGCAGGAGGAGATTGCTAAGTTTAGGGATAAGCTCGCTGAGGCGGATACAGTTGCTAAAGAGGTTGCTAAGAAAGGCTGCCGAAGAGGTGCGAGGAGAACCGCCGAGGCCGTTGAGGAGGCCAAGGCCGGGCCGTCGCCGCTTACAAGAATTCGGATGACTTCCTTGACCTCATGGAGCATAGCTTTGATCGGGGCTTTAGTCACATAGCTCGCCGCATTTGGGCCGACCGAGGCGGGGGATCACATTACTCGGCGGATATGGTGCGGTGGGTGAACATGCACCAAGGTCATCCTAATTTGTTGGTTTTTCACCCGGAGATTCCCTATGCCAGTGAGCTTATTACCTCGATTCAGACTGAACAGCTCAGTCGTGGCGAGCCTGTCTGGGATCCTGCTCCTGTTAATCCTGTGAACTTTGAGGCGTTGAAGAAATCGCCGTCCTCTGAGCAAAGTGATGAGTTCATTAGCACCCCACCTACCCCTCATGATCTCTAGATCTTGGATTTTCCTGCGAGCCCTTTTAAAATTTGACTTGTAACCTTGACTATTTATCTTTGTGATTTGCTTGAATTTTGTGTTGTAATATCTTGACAATTTACTCTCTGCATTTTCTGTTTATAAGATTTGATTTTTCCCGTCCCTGATTTGTGTTGACTATCTGGCGGTCTTTAGTGAGGCTGTGATAGGTATTACTTTATCCTCTGTATGCGGTCCTCTTGATTTGTGCGAGGTCTTTTACATAATTTGTTGGAGTACGCGGTCACGAAACGTCGTCGTCTTGTCTTGACCATGGTCGGCGAGCGGTGTCCATTGTCAAGATTTACTGTACGCCTACGAGTAGTGTTGTCGAAATTTAGACTCTCGGAGCGACCTTTGACCGTGTCATTAACGTAGAGTTATGACCCCTAGTAGATAGGTGTCGTGTGTAACTTGTAGTCATGAATTTCTCGTCTCTTTATGGTCGGCGTTCTGTTTGCCTTGGTTATATCCTCCTTTTAGTATAAAAAGGGAGTACCTTGGAACTCATTCTCGCCTCTCGCCTTATCTTGAATTTGCTCTCTTTCTTCTGTAATTTGTTCATTATCCTCTTTGTTGTTTTATCCCCCTTTTGCTTTGCGCTATGTCTCACCCAGGGGAAAGCAGCCGGGTTCGGATATATAAAGCTCGTCCTACTCGTGATGTATCCCCTTTCTTCTTCACTGCCTCTGACGTTGCTAAAGATCATTTCTGGCGCTATTTTGAGTGGGTTGAGCCTGCGAAGGAGAGGGGTTTAAATCAGAGCAAAGTTGAGGGTGACGGCTCTCTTTTGCGCGTACGTCTTTCTGGGTGGGCAGATTTTGTTGCACCACCTTCGTCAATACTTCCCAATCTTTCAATAGCGAGGGAGTTCTATTCCATCTTGTCCGAAGTGGCTTCTGAGGGGACTGCCAGCTGCATTACCCTTCGTGGCGTCGCGGTCACCTTTACTCCGGAATCTATCAATGGTGCCCTGGGTATACCCGCTATCGACCCCTCATCTCATTATGAGCTCGCTTGGAACCTTGCCGATGAGTCAAGTAGACAATCATGCTTGCGACGAGCCCTCCGCGAGCTCTTTCCTGATTATGAGCGACCTCATGTACTGGGACCTGCGTCCGATCTTTCTCGCAGCAACCGTGAGTGGAAAAGGTTCATCAACTCACGCGCCCTCTTGTCCACGGATAACGAGGCTGTTAGTGAAGCCGAAGCTTTGCTTTTGCACGCTATTCGCGATCATCGCGTTGATATTGATTGGGGGATCTTGATTCATCGGGAAACGGTTAATTTTGCGGTTTCTATGGACCGACATCGTCGCTTCCCTTTTGCTTCGTTAATAACGAAGCTATGTAGCTTAGCGAGGGTGCCGAAGCATTCACTGGACCGTTATAGGTACACTCATTAGATAGAGTGTAATCCTCCTTTTTTTTTTTTTTTTTTTTTTTTTTGAGATCGCAAAGTATGGTAGGCCGCAGATTTGTTGGAAACAACTATATCTCTTAATAAACGAAGATGGCTCTTTTATTCCGATTTCCCTTTCCCTATGCCCTGTTCGTACGCGGGCATACACACGCTTTACATATAATATTTTTCAGATTGTCCGCATGCCAGGGTCGGTTGTACTCGCGACCTTGGTTGTCACTTAGTACGTAAGTTCCTTTTTTGACTATCCGAGCGATCCTCTCTGGTCCTTCCCAGTTTTCCGATAGTTTTCCCTTCTTGGCCTCGTGGCCGGTGGCTTGTCTCTTTCGCAAAACATAATCTACCACGGCGAAGTGATGCCCGCGAATACGTTTGTCGTGATAACGCTTCGCCGCCTGTTTGTAATTAACTAAACGGCTGTATGCATGGATGCGCCGTTCCTCTACTAGATCAAGCTCGAGTTTACGTGCCGCGGTATTATTGACCTCGTTATAAAAAACGACCCTGGGGCTTGGTAAGGCCATTTCCACTGGCGCCATAGCCTCAGATCCATAAGTTAAGGCAAAAGGAGTTTCCCTCGTTGTGATTTTTCGCGACGTCCTGAGTGCCCATAGAACCGCCGGAAGGTGATCCGGCCAGTGACTCGCTTTCTCACCTAGGCTCTTTTTTAGTACACTTAGGACCTGTTTGTTGGCATTTTCAGCTTGCCCATTTCCTTGTGGGTAACACACGGATGATTGCCAATGTTTAACATTGTTTTCTTCACAAAATTTGTCGAATTCGTCTCTGAATTGAGGTCCGTGATCGGAAACCACAACTCTCGGAACTCCGAATCTTGTCCATATTTGATCGACCAAAAAGTATGTTATATCCCTGGTGTTGGTTTTTACCAAGGCCTTAGCCTCGACCCATTTAGTAAAATAATCCACTGCGACGACTACATACTCGCATCCCGAGCGACCCTTCCTCAAAGGTCCGATGAGGTCAATTGCCCACATGTCGAAGGGCCGGCCGCTACCACTATGCTTTGTTCGGCCGAGGGTAGCACTGGGGGATACCGGCGAACTTCGACAAACATCACATGCCCGGGCATATGCTTTGGCGTCTTCGCTAGTTTCGGCCAATAGTATCCGGCTAGGAGTACTTTCTGTGCTAGCGTTCGATTGGCGGGGTGGCCGCCGCACATTCCCTCGTGTAGTTCTGTTAGAATGCCCGTTACCTCATCAGGTCGTACGCATCGCAGAAGGGGTTTTGAGAATGAATGACGGTAAAGCACATCGTCCATAATCGTATATCTTGCGCCACTTTTACCAAGGCCTTAGCTTCGCACGGATCGCTGGGAAGCTCCCCTAGCTCAATGTAAGATTTCATGGTGTCGACCCAACAAGTATTCTTGGGCTGGAAGTCCATGACCTCGACTTGAGAGATGGCGGGCTCAGAGAGATGCTCGACCATGATTCTAGGGTCGCACAACGCATCTTCATTGGTCAATTTGGATAAATAGTCCGCCCTATGATTATCCTCTCGGGGAATGTTTTTGAACTGGCAATATGCGAAGCTGCTTTCGAGTTTTTTGACGAGGTTGATATACCTCTGTAATATTTCGCAATGAATGCCGAAAGAGCCATTGATTTGATTCACAACCAACTGTGAGTCGCAAAATACCTGTATATTTTCGACTTTCATGGCTTTGGCGAGCTTTAAACCAGCGATGACGGCCTCATACTCTGCCTGGTTATTGGAAGCGGTGAAATCGAATCTCAGAGCCTGCTCAATTTCCTCTGATGTGCCCGGCTCTAACAGGATTATCCCTGCGCCGCACCCTTTGTGACTGGCGGCCCCATCGACGTAGAGTTGCCAGCAGTGACTTGGCCTAAGAGGCTCGTCCTCTGCGGCTACCTTATCCTGGTTGTCTTTGTGGCAAACCTGCTCCGTTGTTTCTTCGTTGAAGCTTGTTTCTACTATGAAGTCCGGGAGGGCTCTGGGCTTTTATAGCCTTCCGAGGCTCATAACGGATGTCGAACTCTCGTAAGTTCGATAGCCCACCGGAGCAAGCCGACCGGACAAGTCCGGTTTATGAAGAACCTGTCTTAGCGATGCATTTGATAGGACTACGATGGTGTGCGATGAGAAGTAAGCCCTTAATTTGCGGGCAGCTATAACAACACAATAAGCTAACTTTTCAATATTAAAATAACGACTTTCTACGGGGCTTAGAGCCTTGGAAACATAAAAAATCGGCTTCGCGAGCCTTCCTCTTCTTTTACAAGTACTTGCGGCTACGGCCCTATCTCGAGGCCGCCAAATATAAAAACAAAATATCCCCTAGTTTTGGGCCGGTTAACAACGGCGGGCTTGACAAGTATTCTTTAAGGTCTTTAAAAGCTCGTGAGCATTCCGTTGTCCAAGAGAAGGTACCCGCCCCTTTCAAAATTTTGAAGAAAGGCGGACTTCTTCTCGCATTTTGAGACAAACCTACCCAAGGTGTGATTCTCGCCGTTTAGCCGCCGTACTTCCTTGACACCGGTGGGCTCGCTCATGTTGATTAAGGCTTCGATTTTTTCGGGATTTGCCTCGATCCCCCTCTCGACTCACCATGAAGCCCGAGAAATTTTCTGCTTCGGACTCCAAAAATACATTTTGCGGGGTTTAGTTTCATTGAGTGGTCTCTTATATTGGCGAAGGTTTTGCGAAGGTCCACCGGGTGATCCCGGCGACTTGATTTTACGACCATATCATCAATGTAGGCCTCCATGTTCCTGCCTATTTGTGTGCTAAAAACTCGTTCACCATTCTCTTGATAGGTCGAACCTGCGTTCTTCAGGCCGAAAGGCATCATCTCGTAGTAATAGAGTCCACCTGCTGCCCTAAAGGCTGTCATTTCTTTGTCTTCATCTGCCATTTTGACTTGGTGGTAACCGGAATATGCATCCAGAAAACTCAGCGTTTCGAATCCGGCGATCCCGTCGACCATTTTGTCAATTCGAGGCAGCGCGTAAGGGTCTTTGGGGCAAGCTTTGTTCAAGTCTGTGAAGTCGACACACATCCGCCACTTGCCATTATGTTTCTTTACCATCACTACGTTTGCCAACCGGGTGGGATACGAAGCTCTTTGATTATGCCTCGCCGCCGAAGTTTTTTGATCTCGCCTTTTATTGCGATTTCTTTTTCCATGAGAACCGTCGCGCTCTTTGCCGTATCGGCCCGAAGTTGGGATCGGCACTTAGATAATGCAAAGCGACCTCGACTCTACGCCCTCATATCTCGTTACCTCCCACGCGAAGGCGCTCATGTTGACCTTCAGAAGCCTGATCAATTCTTCCCTTTCTCCCTCGGTGGTCCGCGATCCTATTTTTATCCTTTGATCGGGATATTTGTCGTTTATTATGACCTCGACCAACTCGTCCTCAGCAGTGAAGTCGGGCTCGTCTCGAACTTGTAAAGTCTCAACCTCCACTTCTCTTTCCGGCATTTCCCTGAGATTGGGGCGGTTCTTTCGGCTGGCCTTGACTTTTTCAAATCGGCGAGCTCATTTTTCATTATCTCCATCTGTTCCGCCCAAACAGGGTCGAAACTGGGTCGCAACAACGCCTGTGTATTAGCCCTCTCTGGCCTGCGCTCTGACTCCCCGCAGTCCTCCGACTCCTCCCGGCGAGCTCTCTTTTCACGGATAATTATGCGGGCGTCCGGTGCGTCCTTGTCTCGTCGGGGAAGTAATCCTCCCTCAGGAAGGCTGAGACGACTTGGGGCCGAGGCCTTGTCCTTCTCACCCAACCTTTTGAAAGCCGAACCTTTTTCGTGTGATTTTTCCTCCTGGTGATCGCGATCTGGGAGAACCGAAGTCTGCACAACGTTTTTCCTGGGTCCTTTGCGGCCTGAGGAGCGTACACTTTCTTCTATCTCGACCCCGTGAGTCTGGCTCTGTCGACCCTTATTCACCGCCGCGATAGCGATTTCATCTCTGGGGGGATTCGGGGGTCGTATCGGCATTGGAGCTTGGCCCTTTGCTACCAGACGGGAGTTGGCTAGGTACATAGTTTCCGCATACCTCGCGTATTCCCTTATTTCCGCAATCTCCAGGTCTTCTTGAAGATCTGGCTCTTTCCTAGGGGTTGATCTCTGGCTTTGCTGCGATCGAGATGCTCCTCTGATTTTCCCATCCAATGTTGCTACGACCTCTCTTGACTTAGCCTTCTGATTTATCAAATTTCGGGCATCGCTAGGGGCCAAAACTCCCCTTTGTGATCCTTCCCCACCCGCTTGCGCAATTTCTTGTGTCTCTATCGCGACATCGGCTTGTATATGCGTTTGTACAATGCCTCTCGCAGGAGTTTGAGGGTTCAAATTTGCCGCTTCTTTGCTTCCAGTCATAGGTTATGACTATTCTTGTGATTAGGACTCGCCTTGAGTCGGACTTCCTGTCAATCTGATACGTAATTTCTATATGATGGAGCCGGTCAGGTGAACTGCCGTTTTTTGATTGTGTGTGGAGTTATGAGCTTATGAAGCTTTCGTTTTCCTGGTAACGGAGCCAACTGATGATGTATAAATCGTCACAGGTGTCCTTGCGGTGTATAGACGGTGGATATCTGGCTGGATTTAAGGTGGTGTGATACTCCGGCGGTTGGCGGTATGGAGGAATAAGAATGGACAGAGTTTTGGCTTGCAAGTGTAGTGTATATTTCATTTATTTCATCCTCCTTCTAGTTTACAATGACCACCCCTTTTTTAGAGGTGGGTAACTTAGGGAATAAGTAATCTATGAGATATTTTTCTAATAGATAGGTTTAACTTAGATACTAAGCAAGACGAAATATCTAAGATACAAGTGGGAGAAAGATCAGGATCAATCGGCGGCCATCTTTCCAAGGTCGCATGGAGCAAGCCCTTTACGGCCTCGCCCCCTCGGCGGCCCCTCTTGACTTGCCTGGGTGAGATTCACAGGATCTGTTGTACTTGCCTGGGACCGCAGATGCTTTGGTCACGGCGTGGTGAGACACAGTGGCCGCCCTTTTTGCGATCTCTCCTGTCATGCCGGAGGGTGGCCGCAGTGGGTTGTCTCTCACTGTTGAGGTGGTGGAATTTATTTATATCCATCACCAAGGATTTAATCTAATGCCTCAGTGCCGCCTTAGGGTAGGTCAAAGAGGTTTCGATTAATATTGAAGATCAACTTGAGAATCGAACATCTCATTTGTGATCGTCAATCACCTTTCCTTTTTCAGCCAAGGTATTACCAAAATACCCTTTATGAGTGTGACCTACTGTTTCAGATCTTTAGATAGACCCCGAGTGTGCCGCCTTTGGGTCGGTCAGTGACTCAGCGAGTACCCAAAATCCTATCCTTTCGGAGACCAAGCCTTGAATTTTGATAGCGGTGAAGGCCTTCCTTAGGGGGCCGAAATCAAAGCCGGCACGAGGCGTCACCATTCTCTCACGTTGCTTGTGTCAACAGTAGAGGCCGTGGGGTCGGCTGTCGCCTCTCCCGCTCCCACTCAATATTTTGAAAAAGTGGTGGGTTTACTGATCACGTTTTTGGACTTGATGTTACATTAAGGAACAATAAATCATAGGCCCGGATGTTGTCGGTTACGTGGGCTAGCCCACCCGACCTATTCGTTGGAACATATGTGGCCGTCGGACGGGTCAAGACTAGGGGAGCTCCGTTGAGCCGTAGTGGCTCTTCGGTTGGCTCAGCTTTGCCAGACCCCCGTGCAAACGCCACACGTGGAGGGTGAAGTCGATCGAGCCGTAGCTATGTTGACCACCCAACCGTGGTTAAACCACTTTCGAACCATGTATGCCCGTGATTATTCAATCCTTAAACATCAAACTTTCACGTAGACACTACGGAACAAAAACGTAATCTCGTCTGGTAAGGTGGAATTCACCGAGAATCCAACACCTTAACCATGAGGTTTCGGGATTTTACTCCTTATGCTTTCGCAGTAGTGGGATTCACCGAGAATCCATCACCCAACCTCGACGATTGAAAAAACCCGTGTTCCTCGGTTTTTACCCTAATTAGTTTCTAATTAATATCAAACAATTAATTAAAACTAATTGCGTGTTTTATACATGCCTAACTAATTCCTCGAATTAATTTCTACATGTATGCATATGGAGTGGAATTCATGATATGATGCATGTCATGGCAATTTTCCGGTTCTACACATACAATCTAAACATGTATTCTAGTGCGGAAAATAAACACCGAGATGTACCGTTGGCACCCCCGTATCTAATCTATTAGAAAATAAATAACCAAAACCCTAACTAGGGTTTAATTCTTTCTAACATAATCTGCAGCTGTTCAAAATCGTCGACGATCGGCAAACCAAACGAACTCGGATCGCGACGAAACTTTCCAGATCTGATCTTCATTCTTCGGAATTCAAGATGGACGGTCGGATCGGAGCTTTGACTTGTCAATCTTCCTCAGTGAGCCGCCCAACTTTCTGCTGAAACAGACTCTTACAGCAGCGCATCATATACTTCCCGAGGCCGATCGGGGATCAATATGAATCCCGATCGTCCTGAAAATTTTATCTCACGTCCAAAACTCCATGATTATCGATCTGACCGGTCGGATATTCGTTTCAATGGTCCAATACTTTCCAGAAAATCGAGGAAGTCACAGTTAGGGTTTCTGTGACTCCTGCGTTTTTCTGTTACAGCTGCCTCTTCTCATCAACGAACGGACATCCAAACGGACTCTGATCGATGCCAAATTTTAAGGAATTGTTCATCATCTTCCAATCTTGATTCTGACCGGAGGGATCGTCGTTTCAACGACTCGATCAACGGGAAAAACGGAGAAACTAAACAGCTACTAAACAGATCTATTTTCTGGAAATTAAAAATTGCAATAAAAATAAATTACATAATTTCCTATACTCATATGAACGAATTTTCATCGTTTATATGAGTTTACAATAGATCTAACGGGTAAACAGTGCCAACCCCCAATCCATCTCTTCAACCACAACAACCAATCATTATCAATGCATAAAACAATAAATAAAATTACCTACATGCAATTACACTCCTTTAAATCGTTTAATTATGATTATGACTATATAAATCGTGGAACCTGTCTCTGATACCACATGAAGGATGCAGGTTCTTAGATCTAAACGAGTTAGATCTATGCGCAGCGGATGGATCACGACTTATATACCACAATACATAATTAAAAGACTTAAACTACTATAAGGGGGTTAAGATCATGTTACCAATAACAGGAAGAGCCGCCTTGATCTTCCGATGTGTTCTCCAAACGGCGGTTGGTGGACACCCTTCTTGATACACGAACCTCCTTGATATGCAACACCAAGAAAAACTCAAAGTTTTTCTTCTTCCAAAACCCTAGGCAAGAAAACTAATTTTTCCTCTCCTTTTACAAGTGGTGGTCGAAATTATGCCTTCTAATTTCTCTTGGAAAAACTCTCCTTTTATAGGAGAGTAAATCCTTGGCCTCCAAGTATTAATTAATTAAATAATTAAATAATTAATTAATTAATCAAAATAAAAGGATATTTTTCTTAATGACTAATTGTGACAAGCATTGACCAATAGGAAATCAAATAACAAGTCATCCAACCAATCATATAACAAGAATATCTTTTATTTTCCACATCACAAAAATAATAATTCTTGTGATAATTAATAGATTGAGGCGCCACATTAGGGTTAAAAGCCCACATAAAATGTCTTTTATGTGTATTATATTATTTAGCCCAATTAAATAATATCCATGCATATCAATTAATCACCCCAAATAAATTAATTATCACCGAGGCCCAAGTAACAAGATTATTAGTCCGAATTACGAAGCCACATCGGGGACCATGGACCTATAACCGTAGCTCCAATAATTAATTATTCATCGAACGTAATAAGTACATTAATTATTAATTCCGGGATTACACCACCATAAACCCGAAACTGAACTCTACCGATTATAGATGTATACTTATACTCAACCCATAGAGTGAATAAGCGTCCATTAATATAATCACTACATACGGATTAACCCTCCATAGACTGTCCATTCTGAGTGGGAAGTCTCCGTGAACCCGACTCAGAATATCTTATCCTTATTTACCATTAACCCCCGATGATCAATTAGCACACATATCCGACTAGTAGCTAATTAGTCAAATGTGAACTCCCGGGATCGATCACTTTATTAGGGCTAACAAATAAGGGGATCGTCTCTCTACTTCCCGCGAGGAAGAAATGGATTCCATGTCCGTGAAAATCAGAACTACTCACTCATCTGGAGATAGTGCCAATGAGAAGTAGCTTGGAACACATATTTAAGTGAACCGTAACTAACACATCAAACACTACCCCGAGACAAGCAGCATCCTGTGATCACCTCAGGATTAAGGTTGATCCATATATGATCATCTAATGATTTAATAAGATTTCTCGATTACGGAATTATATCGAGAAATTCAGATTAAATTGGTCCAGTCCTATATGAATGCCATCATATATAAATGCCCCACGTAGGTACCCTCTACCGACAGTCCGGATAAGGTCACACCCTAAGGTGTTCTAGGCGTATTATTGGTGTTTTAATCAAGAGACCCTAAACTCTGATTAAGTTCACCACGGTCTAACAATTTAAGTATATATCACCACTAACTCAATCCTCACGTGTAATCCATACACTGAGTTAAGTGGTTACATACAGATATACTTAGGGTTTGCAGCAGTGTATTACTTTACAAGCACAAAGCAAGTAATAAGGTGAGATAAGTTCTGTCATTCATTATTAAAAACAATTACACAAATTGTCTTTCGGGCACTACACCTAACAGTCACAAATAATTGGAATTGTCTTCTCCTCCATTCCATAATCCCTTAGCTATTGTCTAATCCACAGTACTTGTGCACAACAATTGCCTGCTGCTATATATTCTGCTTCAGCTGTTGATGTAGATATGGAGTTTTGCTTTTTGCTAAACCATGAAACTAGTCTGGTGCCTAGCATCTGACATGTTCCAGAGGTGTTTTTTCTATCTATTTTGCATCCAAAGATAGTCGAGTCCGAATATGATATCAATTTGAATCCTCCATCTTTTGGATACCAAATTCCAACATTGATGGTGTTCTTCAGGTATTTGATTATTCTTTTGGCTGCTAGTAGGTGTGATTCTTTAGGTTGAGCTTGAAATCTTGCACACACTCCTACTACAAAAGCTATATCAGGTCTAATTGCAGTTTGATAAAGTAGGGATCCAATGATTCCTCTATACATTTTCTGATCAACATCTTTTCCAGCTTCATCTTTTCCAAGAATAACTCTTGCACACATAGGTGTATCTGCTGTGCAACTTGTATCCATACCATATTTGTGTATCAAGTCTTTTGTGTACTTGGCCTGATTGATGAAGATGCCATCTTTCAACTGTTTCACTTGTAGACCAAGAAAGCAATTCAATTCTCTCATCATGCTCATTTGAAATTTGCTCTTCATTAGATTTGCAAATTTCTCACACAAATTTTCATCTTATGATCCAAAGATAATGTCATCAACATAGATTTGTACTAGCAATGTACTTGTTCCTTCCTCTAGCTTGAAAAGAGTCTTATCAATAGTTCCTTTGTTGAATCCATTATTGATCAAGAATTGTGATAAAATTTCATACCAGGCTCTGGTGCCTTTTTGAGTCCATAAAGAGCCTTCTTGAGATTGTATACTTTATCTTCTTTTCCTTTGAGTTGAAAACTAGGAGGTTGTTCCACATATACTTCTTCTTCCAGAAGTCCATTTAGAAATGCACTCTTAACATCCATTTGGTAGACTTTGAAGTCTTTGTGTGCAGCAAATGCTAGAAAGAGTCTGATTGCGTCCAATTTTGCTATTGGTGCAAATGTCTCATCATAATCTATTCCTTCTACTTGAGAGTAGCCTTTTGCAACAAGCCTTGCTTTATTTCTGACAACTATTCCTTGTTCATCATCTTATTTCTGAATACCCATTTTGTTCCAATGATGTTGGCCATGTCTGGTCTGTCAACAAGTTTCTAGACTTCATTTCTTTCAAATTCATTTAGTTCTTCTTGCATGGCTGTAATCCAATCGGCATCTTGGATTGCATCATCTATTGTTTTGGGCTCTACTTGAGATAGAAAATATGTTAGCATGTGCTCCAGTTGTCTTCTGGTTCTGACTCCTGTGTGAATGTCTCCAATGACTTGATCTAAAGGATGATCTCTTAGCCAGTTGAGATCAGGTTGGAGTTGTTTTTGACTTGGTGCTTCCACAACTTCAGCTTGTGTATCAGCTTCATGCTTTTGTACTGATACCTCTTCTGGTGTATTGACTGGAGGTTCATCTTGATTTCCTAAATTGTGATTTAGAATAGTAGTTGGTATTAATAGACTTGCCTTGGTCTTGCTTCTTCAAGTTCTGGAAGGTTTTCACCATTTGTGTTTGGCTCATCAAAGACTACTTGAATTGATTCTTCAGTTACCAAGGTTCTTTTGTTGAGTACTCTGAATGCTTTGCTGGTGTCTGAGTATCCCATGAAGATTGCTTCATCAGCCTTTTCATCAAAAGTATGCAACTGATTCCTGTTCAAAACAAAACATTTTGATCCAAACATATGTAAATATGAGATATTAGTTTTTCTCCCATTCCATATTTCATATTGAGTCTTTCTATGAAATTTGTTGATGATTGATCTGTTTTGAGTATAGCATGTTGTATTTGCTGCTTCAGCCCAAAATCTCTTTGTTAGCATGCTTCTGTAATCATTGTTCTGACTGCTTCTTTGAGTGTCCTGTTTCTTCTTTCTGCTACACCATTTTGTTGTGGAGTCCCTACTGTTGATAGTTGATGCAGTACTCCATTTTCTTCACAATAGGTTCTGATTATTTCATTTAGAAATTATGTGCCTCTATCTAATCTGATCTTTATGATCTTCAGTTCCTTTTCATTTTGAAGTCTTCTTAGCAGATCTGGTAGCCTTTTGAGTGTCTCTCTTTTCTTGTTCATGAATATGGTCCATGTGTATTTGGAGAAGTCATCCACCACTACTAGAGTGTATTTCTTTCCACTTACACTGACTGGTGTGACTGGTCCAAAAAGGTCCATATGTAATAGATGTAAAATTCTTGTTGTTGATTGATAGGGCTTTGACTTGAAGGAGCTTTTGATTTGTTTCCCTTTTTGACATGCATCACAGAGACATTATTTCTTGAATGTGATCTTTGGTAAGCCTTCAACTTACTTGTTCTTTGACAATTTGTTGATGGTCTTGAAGTTTAGATGGTTTAGTCTTCTGTGCCAAATCCAGCTGGTTGAATGTTTATTTTTGACAAGTAGACATGTTTCTGCTTTTGCTTTCTTCCAATCTACCACATACATGTTGTCTTCTCTTCTTCCTACAAGAATCACTGTGTTGGTTTGGCTGTGAATCACCTTGCATCCTTCTTTGTTGAAGTGCACATTATAGTCTTTGTCACAAAACTGATTGATACTTAGGAGATTGAAATTCAGTCCTTTAACATAAGCCACATTTTGAATCTGCAAGCTATTTTTGAGCATTATGCCTTCCCCTTTAATTTCACCAGGGTTTTCTTTGCCTCCAAAAGTAACTTTGGGTCCATCAAAAGCTTGAAAGTTAGTGAGCCATCCCTTGTTTCATGTCATTTGTCTGGAACATCCACTATCTATGTACCAGACATCCTACAAAACAAATTAATTATTTTTAGGTACCCAACACTGTTTGGGTCCATACCGTTAGCAATCATGCCTCCTACTCCTAATGTGTATCCAAAGGATCTTCTTTTTGGATAATTGAAGTCATCAGCTTCATATGTATAAGGCATGACAGAATAACTTCTAATGTTTCCACTAGAAGTATTCTGATACTTTTCTCTACTTTTTGGTGCATTTGCATCCTTTTTCACTCTCCAATATGCAGTGTGTAACTTTTGTTCATGTTGCATCATGTGTCAAGGAATATGCCTAGGTTGGCTTTTCTTAAACACATGTTGCATAGTATGAAATGGTTTCTTCCTGTATTTTGGAGGTGCAACATTTCAATCATCCTCTGAAGGGTAAAGTCTTCCCTTACCTTTCAGAAAATCTTTGCCTTTAGTTGGCTGAATTGATGATTTAGTATGTTGTTTCACTACACTAGGTTTTGACTTCACCGGTGCAGGATGAGTGGTTGAATGGTCTGTCCTTTTATGAACTTTGGTCCATTGTTGGTCCTAGATTCAGAATTGTGTTGTCCATTGTTTCTATTCTCATCCTGACTATTGTAGCCAAGACCGGATCCGGATCCAAACCTTTTTGAGGGTTTGCAAGCTGGTGCATTTAGTGGTGCAGTGGTTGTTTTAACTGGTAAGGAGATTTTCTCAGCTGGTCTGTCAACACCAGATGTATGATTATCTGTTGCTTGTTGATCATTTGAGTAAGTCTCCTTACTATTTAGTTCAAACTTTTACTTTATCCAGTTCTTTCTTTAATCTTTTATTTTCCTTTCTTAGATTCTCACATTCCTGTTCTAGAATTTCATGATTCAACTCAATTTCATCAAATTTACTCATGAGATTTTGGATTATGTTTGCAGAATCTAGTGGAAGAATAAAAGATTGTGCAGTGTTAGAAGTGGATGCACTAGATGATGAGCATGAGCTAGATGTTACATCAGTTTCATTAGATTCTTTAGCCATAAGGCATAGATAAGCTTTTTCATTTTCTGATGTGTCAGCTTCATCATCATTTGAATCATTTTCTGATGATTCTTCATTCTTTTCACTGTTGGTTTCAGCTTTGAGTGTCTTCTTGCTTTTCCTCTTTTCGACTATTTTGTACTTTTTCTTCTCCTCATCTTTGTCATTTTCTTCAGACAATCTTCCTTGAAATGACCTTTCTTTTTGCAGCTGAAGCATATGTATTCATCATCCTTCTTCTTTATGTCTTTGTTTGAGCTTGACTTTTTGTATGATGATGAACCTCCTTTGAATTGCTTCTTCTTGCTAAACCTGTCAAAATCTTTTACTAGTAAAGCTACCTGTTCCTTTAGCTCCGGTGTCTATTTGCTGTTTGCATCAATTGTTTGACTTTGCTGGGGTGCAACCAGTGCACTGGCCTTATGTGCCTCTGCTGGTGCACTGTCTTCGCCTTTCAACTCAAATTCATGAGCCTTTAGTTGAGACATTGAGTTAAGGTATCGTGGTTGTAAGGTTTTTGTCCCTCTATTACCGATGTGATGATCTTCCATCTTTCGGTAAGCCTCTCAAGATCTTCGTGCACACTTCTTTCTCGTGGATATGTGTGTCCAAGTTGTTGCGCTTCACGATTATGCTTGATAATCTGTTGTCCATTTGATCAATGGTTTCACCAAATTTCTTCATTTTGAAGTTCTCAAATTTCGTTTTGCAACGTACAATTTGATTTCTTTGATCGCTTCTTCGATCCTTCATTGATTAGTGCCAATTTGTCCCATATCTCCTTTGATGGTTTTACAATCTTTGATTCTCATGAACATGTTACTGTCCAGAGTCTTCAAAATCATGTCTTTTGCAACAAAGTCGAGATTTGCTCTTCTCCTATCATCTTTGGTCCAATCTTTCTTGAGTTTGTCTATTACTTTTCCTTGATCTGCTCCTGTGGCTACCATAGTTGCGATCTCGATTGGGCCGTCATTGATTACATTCAGCATCTCCTCATGAGTTCCTGCAAATGAGACAACATTCTTATTTTATATTCATCAAAATTATTAACATTGAAAACAGGTACCTTTGACATAAAGTTTGAGGAATCCATAAGTATAAATAAGATATATATATATATATATATATATATATATATATATATATATATATATATATATATATATATATATATATATATATATATATATAGAAAGCACTGATTTGAAAAACTACTTTGAAAATATGTGATCTCCTTGTTACCAGAAGTTAGATCTGAACAGGTTCTGATACTAGGAACACTGCTCTGATACCAATTGTTGGTCCCAGAGAAGGGTAAAACTATAGTCAGAGGGGGGTGAATGACTATAGTGGAGTTTCAAAAAAATTTCTTGTGTTTAAAAGCTTTTAGGCAGCGGATAAGTCCCTTCTTAAAATGTTGTTTCAAAGTAGTTTATGCAATCACAGATATATGATATAATTTAAGCAGTTAAATAAATACAAAGAAGGTAAATTGCTGAAAGTAAATTGACACAAGGTTTAAAGTGGTTCAGGGTGGTGTAATCCCTTAATACACTCTTCTCATGTGATGATTGGAGGAATTTCACTAATTTTTCACAGATACAATAGCCTGATTGTCCTTGACTACACAAGCTTCACAATCTTCAAGACTATCACTATCTGACTGCAACAGCTTCAGTGACTCAGTCTCTTTCACTACTCTTTGGGAACAAATCCTTCAGCAGCTATCACAAACACAACTCCTTCTCAAATGGCTCTGATTCAGTTGCTTGATTGAAGTGAATTGGATTCACAAAACTTGTTGATCAGACTCAATACTTGATGTTGAAATTGTAGTTCTGAGTTTTGAGTTGATCACTAGATGTCCTTTTTAAGCACATATAAAGGCATTTTTGATTTGACAGAGTTTCTGCTTATTGATTATTGTCTTGTTGTTTTTCTTGTCTGTCAATGCCTTCCATTTATAGCCTTGATAATCCTTGATTTGAATTTCCGTCCGTTGGCTATATTAATGAGGGAAATAATCCTTGATTTTATTCTTGATTCCCACTTAATTAAATCCTCCTTGATTTTAGTGATCGGATTTTTCTTCAAACGTTTATCAGAAAATCCGTCCTTGATTGATCCTCAATTGATTGTGCATTTAATGCTTGATCCTCTGAATCTTCTTCATATTTCGAAATCTGATTAAGTAAGGTTTACTTGGCCATTCCCTGAACGGTTAAGTGATCTATCTGCCTTTGCCGCTTAGGTCTTCCTTCACGCTTTGTTATTACTCAGCCGAAAATCAGTTCACTTTGGCGATTCACTGTTTCCTTCATTCATTTCAGTTTAGGAGAATCTTTGTACTTCATCGATCCTTGTTTTATGTGAGATCAGTGTACACCATATTTAAACATTAAGTTTCATCACTTGGAATGTAGTTTAGACTTATCCAAGGTCATCACAAACTTCTTTGGTTATAAGCCAGACCATATGTCTTCATGCTTCTCTACTGGTACTTGGCCGTTTTTACTTTGCCGAACAATTGATTTTACTTTGCCATCCTACCAACTAGTACAATACTTGTCTGACTCACTTATACAACATGTCAGACTCTAAGTGAAGACTTATACCAGAGAATTCTAACTTATTTTCAGGCTTGCTATAACAGCTAGTATGGCCATCATCAAAACATAATAAAATGTTCCTAACACTGTTACTTAGCCAGGAATCAAGTCATCGTAGTTCCTTAGGGATAGGTTATATAGAAGGGCTTGTGCCCTAGGCCTGCGTGGGACGTGTCCTTGGTGGACTGTGTTTTCATGTTCTCTAAGAAGAGATAATCACGATTTAATCCCCTTAATTACATGAGATTAGATTTCAATATCGGATAGGAGCCTTTATGGCCAAGGATTCTTTCCACGTTTATCTGATTATTTATGCACGTGGGGAATTTGGTCCAAGAAGGACTTAGGCCGACCTGTTGCGTCCGACATGAATAGGCTGATCTTATGCCTTGGCCGACATGTGGAGGTCGGAGGAGGGGCCGAGCTTGCTCAGCTCGGATCTTGGGGCTTATTGCCTTTAAGGTGGACTTTCTTTGTATTCATTTATTGTTGAATCGTTGTGGGATGACACGTGGCGAGGTTCTAGTCCCTCCGCCAGCAAACAATGTTCTTATTTAGATTATTTGATCGAACGTGATAAAAAACAATATTTTATAAATTGTAATATTTTGAAGACCAATCGAATTTTTGTAATTTCTTATGATATGTGTCGTTGCCGTGTCGTGTTTTAAATTTTTGGTTGGGCTGAAGATATAAAGAGAAATAAATGTGTCAAATCAATTAGGAATTATTTTATATTTTAACAACTTTATAAAAGAAAAAAAGACAAAAATAAAAATTGTAGCTCTTAAATTTTAAAGTTACCGAACGTGGACAAAGTCTCAAATCCAATAGCCATCCACTTTCTCTACATCATCATTATATGTGCCATTGCAACTCTTTAAAAGGGCAAGGCCCATACCCCAGTGGTCATCGGGGGGTTTATCCTGCCTCCCAGTGGAAGGATTCGGGTTCGATTCTCCCCGTAGTTTAATTAAATCTTTCGTGTCCCGCCAAAAAAAAAAAAAAAAAAAAACAACTGTTTATAAAAAATGACATTCTCACTTATTATATACTCTTTTTTTTATCTATCGTAGATAAAAGAATCACACAGATTAAGAAAGTAATTAATATGTTTAAAATATAGTATTGAAAATGTAGTTTTTTATTGGAGATATAAATACTTTGTTGGTAAAAGAGTTTTTAGTATTGAAAATATATTTTTTGTTTCGTAGGTGTAAATACTGTATTGATAAAGGAGGAATAAAATAATAAATAAATAAAATAAACAATATAACAACTTCACCTCAATTTCGGCTAAATAAATGCACGGACTTTCATTCCTATTTCTCTTAGAAAGAAGGGGAGTTTTGAATCGGGAATTGAATGGAGACTTAACTACCACCGGAAATCGCGGGCACTAACTCCACCATTAGTTACTGCGTTTGATATAGAGGGATTGGTACCGAAAGTAAAGAGTCCGTATACTGAGGGATCCTCAGGCTTTGATTTAGTTGCGGTTCTAAACAAAACACCATTTTTTTCCGGCGAGCAAGAAACCCATTGACGGGAAGAGATGGCGAAAAGCAAACGGAAAAAAACTAAAACCGAGTAAGTATAAATTCTATTCTCATACCACCATTGATGGAGCAATGTTTGATTTTCATAATTTCTTACATTATTTATTTTGTGATGCCATCTGAGAAAAGCAGATTTTGGGGATCGATTTCTAAGAACTGAAATTTGGGTGTTAATTTGAATGGAAAACTGAAAATTCTTAATTTAGTTCTCAAATAATTACGAGTAATTCGAATAGATTGTGTAGTTGCCGGTTTCATTCATATGAATCATTTGGTAAACATAATGGATACTTCGATGAAAATTATGAACGGGTGTTACTACGTCCATCATTGAGTTGTTTGCATTTGACCGTAAATATACTTGTGTGTTTCTACATATAAGTGTTTTCGGTGTGTGAATTTACAACTTTGTTATCTCGGCTTACCTAATGGAAAGTTCCTCATGTACTTGATGAAAATCGCGTGTTAATACACAAATGGAATCGTTTTAGGAAAGAATAGTTACAACAATTTTTATCACATGTTACACCTTTCTTGTGAATTGTTACTACTTTTGTATGGATTGTGAGTACAATTTTGGGACTGCTACTACAATTTTTTGCATTGTAACTACATTTTTGTGAATTGTTACAATATTAATTTGAACTAGTGCTATTGTTTTTTGTACGGTTACAACATTTATTTGAATTGTAACTACATTATTTTTTTGCACATGTTACACCTTTTTTGTCAATTGTGTCTACATTTTTGTGGATTGTCACTACAATTTTTGGATTTCCACTACAATTTGTCGCATTGTTACTACATTTTTTTGCCTTGTTACTACATAATTTTGAACTAGTGCTACATGTTTTTTTATTGTTACTACATCTTTTTGAAGTGTATCTACAGGTTTTTTTATTGTTACTACATTTTTTGGGATGTGACTAATTTGATATTCTTTGAGAAAGTAAAGTTGGATCTAACATATGACTGAATCAATGTAGAAACATGGTGGATGGTAGTACATTTTGTTTACATTGCACTTGTGTGTATGTGTGTTTACGTTCTATTACGTGACAGGATGTGGTGGAGTAGTGAAAGTGAAGAACTTGCCCCTGCAACATGAAGAATCGTAAGTACACAATGTCGTACTTACTTCTAGGCATGTATTTCATACACATGACAATACAAAATGCACCATGGTATTAACTGAATTGTACGTAATGTAGGACTAACTATGCATTTTATCTGCTTCACTACCTATTGAAACAGTCCCAATGCAAGAGCATCCCTCACAACTGGGCGAATGTTCACTTGCAAAGGCTAAAAGGGATGGTCGTGACCTCAATCATGCTAGATACCTTGCCCTCTTCATTCTGAAAGTATTCAAGAATTCTACAATAAAGTAAAGACAAGTGTTGTGATTTTTCTAATGAATGAAAAATGCCTTTATGGACCATTATTTGTCAATAATTTGGATTGTGTTACTTCTGTTATGAATACTATTACTTCACAAGTTGTTATGTATTGAAATACATAAAAATTTGGATTTTGTTGGTTTATATTTCATCTTGCAAAGATGTAGAAAGAACGAGGTAGTAAGGAAGAAAGTAATGATATTATCTTCAATATGTCATTTTCTTTTTTGCGGAAGAAGACATAATATAGTGACACGTTCACATGAAATGGAAAATTTAGAGTCATTGTGCCATGCTATAACAAGACGAAATGTAAAACGATTAAGGATGTCTTCAATCGGCAATACTAAATGTAAATGGCTACAAATGCTTACTAACAAATTTTGACAAAAGAACTAAACATATGTAGTGATGTTACTACAAGATGGACATGTTATGTGTTACTACTAGTGTTACTGCATGTGGTCTAAATCCGTACATGTCTTGGAACATTTTTGAGACGTAATGTGCTGGTGCTGCGTACATAAATCGGTTGTTCTGCACTGTAGGTTGCACGTATAAATAAACTCAGATTGCTTAATGATATATTGCAACTAAAATTAATTTGAAGAACAAAGCATTCTGATTTTCAACATTTCAATACAAATATCTATTGACGTAAATTTGGATGTGACTACGTGAACCCTAAACCCTAAACTTGAACCCTAAACCTTAAACCCTTGAACCCCAAACCCTAAACCTAAACCCTAAACCCTTGAACCTGAACCCTAAACCTAAATTCTAAACCTTGAACCCTAAACCTGAACCCGGAACCTGAACACTGAACCCCAAACCCCAAACCTGAACCCTAAACCCGAACCCTAAACCGTAAACCCTAAACCTGAACCCTGAACCCTAAACCTGAACCCTGAACCCTAAACCTGAACCCTAAACCTGGACCCTAAAGCTGAACCCTGAACCCTGAACCCTAAACCTGGACCTTGAACCCTAAACCTGAACCCTAAAGCCTAAACCCTAAACATTAAACCCAAACCCTAAACCTGAACCCTGCAACCTGAACATGAACCCTAAACCCTTAACTTGAACCCTAAACCCTTAACCCTAACCCTAAACATGAACCCTAAACCTGAATCCTAAACCTTGAACCTTTGCTGCTAGGTTAGGGTTCAAGTTTAGGGGTTAGGGGTTAGGGTTTAGGGTTTAGGGTTTAGGGTTTAAGGTTCAGGTTAGGGTTTAAGGTTTAGGATTTAGGTTTATGGTTTTGTGTTTAAGGTTTAATGTTCAACGTTTGGGGTGTACATTATGTGTTACTATGTTTGAGGGTGTTTGCATAGTGGTGTTACTACGTCGGATGGTGTTCACAGAACCAACGTGAAATACGTGTTATTTCATATGTGGACTTTCACTGTGATACTACATTATGCGTAACTACATTCTTTGTATGGAGTGGCCATAGTCGTGTTACTACATGATGAAAAAGGCATGTGTTACAACTGGTGTTACTACATGATGAAAAAGTCATGTGCATAGTGGTGTTACTACATTCTTTGATTGAATTAGGGTTTTATCTTGAATTGAATTCTGCATATTTTGATTGAATCGTTTTACTATCATGATTTTGCATTAAATCGAATTATGGATTCTTCAAAAACAAAAATACAGACCGTAGGATTCATACAACAACAATTGATCATACATGCCGTAGGATTCATACAACAACAATTGATAATTCTTCAAGAACAAACAATTGATAATTCTTCAACAACAATTCTTCAAGAACAAAAATACAGACCGTAGGATTCGTACAACAACAATTGATAATTCCATGACAACAACAATTGATCATACATGCCAATAAAGATGAATACCTTGGGTGAGTAAATGCTTGTAGACAATTGATTCAAAAAAACGGAAAAAATGCAGCAAAACTGAAAGAAAAAAATTGCCAAATATATTTAGGTCGGATAAACACACAACATCGAACCGCAATATTTTTGTTCATGATGAAAAATTCATGTGCACAGTGGTGTTACTATATTCTTTGATTGAATTAGGGTTTTATTTTGAATTGAATTCTGCATATTTTGATTGAATCGTTTTACTACCATGATTCCGCATTAAATGGAATTATGGATTCTTCAAGAACAAAAATACAGACCGTAGGATTCATACAACAACAATTGATCATACATGCCGTAGGATTCATACAACAACAATTGATAATTCTTCAAGAACAAACAATTGATAATTCTTCAACAACAATTCTTCAAGAACAAAAATACAGACCGTAGGATTCATACAACAACAATTGATAATTCCATGACAACAACAATTGATCATACATGCCAATAAAGATGAATACCTTGGGTGAGTAAATGCTTGTATACAATTGATTCAAAAAAACTGCAAAAATGCAGCAAAACCGAAAAAAAAAATGCCAAATATGATTAGGTTGGATAAACACACAACATCGAACCGCAATATTTTTCTTCTTTAATCCTAGAACTCTTCTTTTACTGTGGATATCCGAATTTGTTTTTCTTCATCGACCCCGAATTTGTTTTCTTCTGGGAATCCTATCAATGAATATTTGCACAACTGTATTTGGCTAATGAGATCTTCGATTGCATTCAAATATGTGGAGTTGATGATGGCATGAAAATAGGCCACATTCTCAATTGCGGTTATTCACACAGCATTTACTACCTTTTAATAATAAAAAACCGCCATTCCCTATAATTAAATGAAAATTTCAGCAAATTAAAAATGAAGGATATTCTTGGATATACAATAATTTTTGTCCTTTATAACCATTGTATTTATTTCTTGTCCTTTTTATCTAAATAAGATGTAAACTCGTCCTTAACGAACTTTTCCTACAAATTCTAAAATATGCCTGAGAAAAAAACGTAGGGGTAATACAGTGAATTTGCCATTGTGAAAACAGTCCATTGTATAGGCTCTAATCGAAAATCCTGGCAACTGGCGATGGCAAAAGCCGGGGGAATAACAAACGCCGTAAACGTCGGAATCGCAGTCCAAGCTGATTGGGAAAATCGGGAGTTCATTTCTCACATTTCCCTCAACATCCGCCGCCTTTTCGACTTCCTCGTCCAATTTGGTACCCTCCATGTTTACTTCTCCTGCTCTAAACTCATCTTTGTTATTTCAATTTTAATTTTTTTTCTGGTGCTCTGTTTTTGGTTTTTTGAATTTGTTATCGAATTTCGATTCGTGATACAGAGGCCACGACGAAATCCAAGTTAGCATCACTGAATGAGAAGCTTGATACACTGGAACGTCGTCTTGAATTGCTCGAAGTCCAAGTCAGTAATGCCACCGCCAATCCCGCTGTCTTTACTGCGGCAATGAATTGATTTCTCTGCTTCTTTGCCATTATGTAGGTTTCTCATCTATGTATTCCTTTTGTGCGATGTGGATGGTGGAATCCTCTCCCGTGTTTTGTTTTCATTGCTATCTCCCATTTATGTATAATTAGATGTGTCCCCCCTTTCTTTTTTCTCCGGTTTTATTTTCTAGCTCAATGTAACGACAAATATGTGCAGTGAAATATAAGTCTTTTTTTTAACATTATTTATGTGTGTGCCGGATTTGTGCTTGTTCCCAAATTCCTTATGTCAAAATTTATTTATTTTCTTGTTAAACATTTGACAAAGTCTCAAATTTGGGAATTTTCTGCAATTTTAGGTGTAATGATAATTATTAACTGGACCAATTTCCATTTTCAGCTAGTTAGTAGTCACTTAACTTCATTCAAAGATATTGTAGTTAAAGTACAAATTACAATGGGAATGCACAATTTAAGGATTCGTTTTTTTGGTATGATCAAAATGGTATTAGTGCAAAAGTATTTAGGAGCGTTCAAAGGCACAGGACGTGGCTTTTCGATGCAATTAATGTGGGAAGCACCAAAAGTTCAAGACCTTTTACTCCTTTAGCAAAGGTTTTGATTTAATCAGATGTTTTTTTTTAAAGAGTAAAAAGATAGTTAGAATGTACTTTACTAGGCTGAACACATATCAAATGCATGGTCACTTCAAAAGGAACTTTTGGAATCCTGAAGTTTGAGTATCATCCAAAAGTTATACTGGGATGTCTGTTGACACAGTTAAAAGCATGGATTTAGCCAAGGCTTCTCCTTGTCAATAACGGAAGCGTTGCTTGTTCCCTGAAATGAGTTTGGTTGGAGGCTGTGTTATCCATACTTCATTTGTTGATGGGGTGAAACCTGGTGTAATCGTTTTTATAGAATCTACTTTTGTGAATTCATTTACTTGTAGGATTCTAAAACTATATGTATCCAAATATATGCATCTACTTAATTTAATTTATGAAACTTATATATTCCAACCTTTGCTCCATGGGGTTTGATAATTTCCAAACTAAGGTTATCATTGTGGACTCTTACCCCTGCACCTACTGCTCAATTACTTGTGCAATGTCGATCAACTATATGTAGGAAGACGAACTTGATTACATTTCTAGTCTGCATGATCACTTACTTCAGCCTCGTATTTTCCCATCAAAAGTGTATGCTTCTATGTATACGTTTCTTTGATAGATATATTCCTTTGAAAAGGTTATGGTGCTTCTTGTTTTGCTGATCTATCTTTCTGGAAGCTTGTAATTTGTTAGAGCCTAGAGGCCCAGTGCCAACCTTCAAGTCTAGTTAAATGCACAATTTATCTCCTGCTTTGAAGGCTGAGGAGTCCCCATATGAGCACAAGTTTTCTTAAAAAAGTGCTTCTGCTTTATAGGTGGTTGGTTCTCATGTCACTTGTGTTTTTATGCGCATTGGTTGATTTTGATATAGGACTATTCAATTTTGTTGGGTAGTCAATACAATGTTTGGGTAATATTTTGATGGAAGTTGAATCTTGTTCTTAAATTACCATCTTTTACAAAAGTTCAAGCGGATAGGCAGGTGAGTGGTAAACGATATTTTGAACATTTTCCCTCACCTTTGAGTCTAAGCCAGCATTGCCAAAAAAGAGCACAACACATAAAATGACCCGGGCCCAACATAAGTTCAAGCTGGATGGGTAGGTGAGTGATTAAGATATTTTTAACACTTAACACGTTCTCTCACATGTGAGCCCAAAACAAAGAGCCTTGCCAAAAAAGAGCACGGCACATATTATTAGCCCGGCCCAGCATAAGACATATGAAAGCAAATAAAGAGACAACACATACATAATTAAAACGGGCTGACAATGTTAGCAGTAGCATTTGGTCACATCTCCCAAACTTTTAAGCAGATAGATAGGGAAATGGTAATTCAGATATTTTAAACACTTCAACACTTCTAATACTGGCTGCTTAGGTGATAATATGGTTTTCATTTCCTAAATATCTGTAAAAGAATGGTAATACACGTTTCAGAATTGTCTTTTTGCAGCATTTTCAGACTAGCTGTTTGGTCCTCACATCGTCGATCTACATAAATACACATTGCTTCCTGGGCTGTATGCTAATTAAAATCAACAAAGAATGGAGCGGCGCACCTATGTTTAAGCTGACTGTCAGTAGTATTTGTTGCATGTAGAAGCCAAACACTGATGTTTCAGTGCGTATCTGATTTACGATTAGAGGTCTGTAAATGTGTATCTTGGTTTACTTATAATGGAGCAAAGACTAGGTTACACTCCCTCTAGGAAACAAGTTCAAGAATCCACCTTCATTATCTTTGTTTGTTTATATTGGACCTTCATTGCTCTGATGACCACTTCTTGTAAAGCACCCTTTTTGCCAAAATATGTCATCTCGGTTGAGGAGGTGACGGTTCTAACAATATAGGACATGGCTCTGTCTGTGTTGGAGTGGGTAGAATGATAATTGGCCTCTCTGCTGAATAACAACTAGATCCTCCCAAGCTATCAATAGATTTCATGTACTCAGATGCATTGTTCTCTATTATCAAAGCATCCTCAAGCTCCCGTACAATGTCAGCCATGCATGGTCGATAGGCTGAGTGAAACTCAGTACATGCTAAAGCTACTTCCACCACTCTCCACATTGCTTCTGCATGGTATCCTCCTATTATGCTTGGATCAACAATTTCGTCAATTCTTGAGTTCCTTATAAGAGGTTTGGCCTGTGTCAAGAATTTTTTCTTTGTAATAAAAGTCAATTGAGAAAAAAATATCTGAAGGTACCAGACCATAATGTATTAAGGAAGTGAAGATGTTTGTCAACTGTCTCTTCTGTATGTTGAATAGGAATCAAAGTGAAACCTCTTTTACTGATGCATGTGCTGCTAAAAATGCATTAATATTGTGCTTAACATCTTATCGTGTTCTTTTCAGTCCGCTACAAGCCAGGTGGTTAAACAGCTTAATTGGGTGAAGCTGGCTTTGTAACACAGTTCTTTTGAGTGAATTCAAAACCTTCTTTTACGGGTGACTTCTTTTTGACTAAGGTGAACATCGTGGTCCCTCTTGCAAATAGAAAACGCGACTCTGATTACGGTAATAGCAGGTCTCATAGGCATCATTATAGGATCTGACAGTCAAATGTGAACAGGTAAAACTGGAATTCGAGCAATCCTACTATTTGGCTCATCTCTAACTACAGGGGAAAACATTCTTTGTCTGGACTTATCTGCCATACTAAACTGAACTTGGTGTAGGATTGTGCTATACGAAAACATTGGTGAATTAGAAGCTTGTGGTAAGAAACCTGTGATGTTAGGATCAAATATAACATTGGTGCTATATATTGTTGTGCATGTATTTTTCTGTGTAATAGGAGTGTAAAAAATCCATTCTGTAATATATACCCATTCAACCAAGCTCCACTCATGGCGTGGCCTCTTTATGTTGAGTGGTTCACGTCCAGTCACAATTTCCAATAGTACGATGCCAAAGCTGTATACATCACTCTTTTCAGACAATTGTTGGGATGAGTAATATCTGTTGAAGATGCAATAACTCATAAGTTAGTGTCACATGAAAAAGTCGTAAAATTAACTGGCCATACATGTTTAGATGAGCAAATGTTTCTGATAATTTTTAAACATATATTATAATTCATTTGGATAAATTTCTTTTTTATACTTGTATATAAAGTCTTGATCTTCTACGAAAAAAGGCCAAAATGAAAATTGGCTAAATTGTGCTTACTCTGGGTCCAAGTATCCAGCTGTTCCCCGTACTTCTAAAGAATTACCGCTATCTCCTTCTTCAGGAGCATATTTTGAGAATCCAAAATCTGCGACTTTGGCACACATACTCTGATCCAGGAGTATGTTACTTGATTTCACATCCCTATGTATTATGCTTCGTCCAGGAAATGTATGTAGATACGCTAAACCTGAAATATAGAAACTATGTCAAAGGTTCGCTATCCTAGAACCAAGGACATCAGTTAAATATTGGATTGATTTATATGTATTAACAATCTGGTGATGCAGAGGATCGTTGGGATATATAGAAACCTGACATATCGAGTAACTTTATTGGCTTCAAAGTGGTAGTCTGGTAGACATGCCTCATAGACAAAACTAAGTGTTGCTGGTTTGACATGCTATGTTTGTATAGACAGTACAGGCATCATGTATGGATCAACGAATAACAAGTTTCATGTTGAGGGAAGTATTTCATGGATCGTTGAGAAGGACAAAAAACCAACAGCGGCATTGATTTGTGGGTTTTGGTTGTAAATGTTATAACTGCACAAGCGGTCTATTATTAGCAACATGCCCTTGAGGAGACCCTGTCTTTTCCCCATAGCTTCCATTTACATTAATGTTACTTTAGTTACCTACACCTCAGTATTTTCATTTTTGTTTATGGTTTTTGTGGTGATATTTTAGCAGTTACTAAAGCATGCTTCATATGATCAGGCAAGTGGTGGTAATAAAGCCTCCATAATGGAGGTGGTAACCATTTTGATTGTTTTACTACTTGACTTCATAGGAATATTTATGTGCCGTTGCTATCCAGTGTGGAAGTCAACTCCTCGATGTTTGCTTTTTCACGGAAGCCTAAAATTCTGCTTATATAAGCTAGTTCCAAGCAACTTGCCTTCTGCAGCTCCAAGAGCAATTGATAGTCTAGTGGGCCAATCTAGAGTCTTTCTCTTTGCTGCTTCTCCTGTTCAGAACCGTTAAAGATGCAAGAATTAGTCTTCTATTTTTTAATTTTCTTTTTTTCCTATGAAAAGATAGTCTGATAGCATTTGGTTACAACTGTACCATATAGTCTATCTTGTAGGGCTCCATTAGACATGAATGGATATACAAGAACTCGTTGGTAATTTTCCAAGCAGTGTCCTAGAAGTGGGACCAGGTTCTTGTGGTGGATATCTGAGAGCAGGTTTACCTGCATATAAATTTAAAATTTATTTCTTCTGATTTTTTTCACAAGTATTTTGGTCCATTTGATATAAATTACTTAATATAAGAATAACTTGGTTATGTTCTTACTGAGAGTGATAGTGTATGCTCATATTTAGAGATGAAATGATGTGGATAATGTCTTTGAAAGCATCAACAGTTTAGAGCATAAAGAGACTGTTGAAATACTCTATGTCCCTGATATCTTTGACAATACGACAAAGCTAGCCAATTCTTAACATTGTTGAGGAATTAAGTTTTCTTGTTTTTACAGATTGTCACCTCATTGTCGAATTCACGTGCTCCCTGTGTTGATGTAGATGATCGTATCTTTACAGCTACTTCTTGCCCATCTGGTAGAGTACCTCGGTAAACAGGGCCAAATCCCCCTTCACCTATTAATCTCTTGTATTTTCGGGTTGCTTCTTCTATGAAGTGCAGGGTATAAGTCTCAATGGGCTTTCTTCTTATCATGATTTGCGTTGTTGTTGAATAAATAGCACCTGCAGTACAACAGTTTATCAATGCTGACGAGGTGCACTAGTATTTTGCTAAATTTGGTACGTTTGATTCTCTTATTTATTTATGATATCAGAAAAGCTACAACTTCAGATTCATTTCAGCTTTAATTTGGATTTTAGCTTTCTTGTCAGTACTTACTTTTGGTAATTGGGGCCTCTTTCTCATCATATTTCTTCATCAGCCTCGATGTTTTTGGGCAATCGCAAATTAAGGATATGATAACTGCTATAGCAACTAGAAGAAATACTGCTGTAACTGCTCCTGTGACCACCGTTCTTCGTATGGTATTCTGACCAGTACAAATGCCTGTGCTGAAATAATGTAAAAAGACAATGGATCAATCTGATTGCTATTTTAAGGTTCTCAACCATGTGTAATGTGAATAACCAAGACCTGGAAATGCATTAAAGTTCAATTCTTTTTTTATTTTATCTGAAAGTCTTGAAGTCATACTCTGTGCTCAGGTTTGGTCTGTTAATGCTGTCTGGAAGACCATTACTCATAAGAGGATTGCACCCAAAATATCTGAATCGAAAAGACCAAGAAAGAATGATAATAACTTTAACCGAATTGCTTGGCGTTAAAAACATTTGAATACCTGACATAAATCCATAAACTTACAATGTAGTCAAGTTGGGCAATGAGTTTAGTAACTCTGCAATGTCTCCACTGAGTTTGTTGTGGCTTATATCCCTTAGGAACAAAAGAAAATTTGTGTCATTATCATGAAAAAAATTGTATATTACAATCATAGAATGGGTTGAACTTAGAATTATTTGACAGATGGTCCTGTACTTTTTGGCCTACTTGTTCTTTGAGTATCACTAAGCATTATTTGAGTATCACTAATCACCCAGACTACATCCGGTTTTATTTTTTATTTTTTATTTTCTAATCCCATTATTCGTTTCTGTGCACGCAGTTCCTACATGGTGTGGTGAAATATATAATTTTGCCTTGTGGTTATGAATTTTGTACCGTATAATAACACACAATTTCTCCCTGGCACAGCTGCAGTGATCTTGGTAAACCAGGTAACGCACTTGATGTTAGTTAACAACATGCGTTCTCATTTGGCACAACTATATTTTTTCTATGCTAGATGTGATATATCCCTCAAACGCACAGTTGTTTGTATTTTGGCATCTTCTGATGCAAAATGCACTATCGAAATGCCAATGGAGAAAGAATGAATCCATGCAATAGCCATGCTATGTATTGGGATATTATCCTGATGCTCTCTAGTCAAGTCGTGTCTCTAAGGAATGGAACCTAGCCAAAATGATTTAAGCTATTTATTATGGTAATGGTTTTCGTGAAATTGATAGTTTGTCGATTCAAGAACACCTTTTTTTTTTTTTTTTTTTTCCTTTTCTTTTCAAGTGCTTTAATAAAAGAGAGTAGTAGATTACATGGAAGCCAAGGAGGAGGAAGGTGTAAATGGTGGGATGGTACCAATGAAGCCATTGTTGCTCATGTTCCTTCACACACATACACACACAAAACAAAAAAACAAAAACAAAAGAGAGTAAAGGTTAGATAAATCTTGACAGATAACGCACACAGAGAGATTCACGAAGTAAATTGTTGAAGCATCATAGGCAATGCACATTGTTTGTAGCTAGCTATGGTTTTGTAGCAAGTGGATGTATGATGATATAACAAACAAACCCCTCACTCACATACACATAGAAAGAGTGTATTAGCCGTACGTATAGGGGTGAATCGGTTATCATCTTTAACTTTTCACTTGGTACAATTTACTCACAACTGTTGCCCGGCCATGAAATTTGGCCAAGTAAATCATTGAAGCATAGGCAATGATGCAGCTAGCTAGTTTGCGTGAAGAGTGTGAGGCGTACAGTATCCTGAGATACATAAGCATCGTAATACTTGGCGGGAGCGGTCCACAAAGCTTACAGAATGAAAGATCACTGAGCAGAGAGGGGTGTGATAAAAGAGAAATAGGTTAGTACCAAAAAAGGAAGGGTATGATGAAAATTATAAACCCAAATAAATAATACAAGTGTCTTACATTCTAGTGATAATTGAGGTGCCATTGATTGAATGACAAAATATTCCAGGCCATGAAGCAGGAACACAAGGGTCCCCTGACCAGTTTTTAAGAATTTCACTGTCGAAATTATGCTCTTCCAACTCATTCTTCACAGCTATCATTGTTTCCACTAATCAAAATTAAATAAGAGGAGAGCCGATTGATTATTTCGGTGGTACTTATATACTTTCTTGTTGTTCATTTAAATAAGAAATAATGCATTTTGTTAAGTTTGAAGTTGATTTACCTTGTTGTTGTTGGTTGGCAATAGCTGATGGAACATAAAGGAAGTAGAGGCATATGATCATGTAAATGAGCAGCATCATCATCGTGTTGAGGGTTTTTAATTATGCAATCTCTCAGCTGCTGGGAACGGATTCTTCCGGCAGAGAAAAGCAAAACTTGATGATCATAGTCATAGCTAGCTAGCTGGCTGGCTGGCGGGCAGCAAACGCACGCGTTATGTCTTCTGACAAGAAAGGCATCTCTTCTTCTGAAATCATATAAAAAAGAAGCCCTTTACTGAAACTCAAGTGAAAATAAATCATCTCCTTTTCACTGCTGCAAACAGCAGGTTTAGTAGGAAACTTCTTCACAATGTAATTGTTGTTTTGGATAACCAAATTGTTTTGATTTTTTGAGGATTTTTTTTTTAATATTTTTTTTTAAAAAAAAATCTCCAATTCAATGTTGGTGGTATGCTTTCGGGGGTAAAGGTCAAAACTAAATATAAACTGATGTGGCTAAGCCGTCTTTTAACTTGTCAGTTAACTCTTTCCAAATTATAACCTTTTTTTTACAATTAGTTTCCTTACTGTTGTACTATATGCATGATATCTGATTTTTATACTCATTAATTATTCGCCAGTTGGCCTTAAAAAAATTTAAAAAAAAAAAGGAAAAAAAAAAAACACCATTAGTTTTCACGTACAGCTTCAGTTGGGACCCCGATCCCCGCCGGTACACGTTGCACAGCTTGCCCGGCTGTGCATCAGAACGACGCCGCATCGATCCGAAACGACGTCGTTTGGTTCCGACCTAAAAAAAAAACATAATCAAAACGGCGTTGCTTCGACCCGAAACGACGCCGTTTCGGGTGTACAGCTCGGTACAGTAGGGGGCTGTACCGTCGGGGATCTTTTTCCCTTCAGTTGTTTGTCAAATGACTTTTTTATTTAATTATTTATTGTATTAGCATGAGTAATGTTAGAGACACTTCGGTTGAGTGACACAATGCATTTTTATATCTTTGATTAATTCGGGTGGACCTAAATCGCAACCATATCTTTGTGTTTTAAATTGCTATATGATACTATACATGATGACCAAATTTAAAAAAAAAAAAAAATGAAATATAAGTTAGGATCTTATCTGTTACAAAGTTAGCTTAGCTGTCATGTGACGTGGGCATAATATCAATTTCTCTGAGTTCTTAGCTATAGATTACTCCTGGTGTAGCTAGAATATTTTCCATATAATTTAGGACATCTTTAATGATAACATATCAAACCAACCTACGTTATGTGATATTCAACATCCAAACAATCGATTATAAGGTTAATATTTAACTTTTGGAGGTCGAATCTGGATATTCGAATCTTTTCAAAGGTCGAATATGTATATTCAACTTCTAGAAAGTCGAATTGAAGACCTCCACATGATGCGATTATAGATGTTATATTGACACCCATAATTTAAAGCCTCAATTTTAAAGGGGGTTTCTAGCGGTACACCTCTTTTTACTACTGACACCTTATTACTCCCGGCACCACAAAAAATTACTCCGGCATCACGATGATTTTTTATGAACGGAACGTCTGTTGCATTGACGTTGCCATACCAAAAACGAAAGTCAGTGGCACCGACGTTTACGTTATAAAAGTGTCACAACTTAGAAACATCAATCCACTGACTTTCGTTTTTGAAAGCAACGTCAGTGTCAGTGTCACTGACGTTGGTGGTTCAATATCAACGTCAGTGTCACTGATGTCCCGTTCATCATAAAAAAATAATCAAAAATAGATGCTAATAGTAAAAAGGAGTGTGCCAATAGAACTCGTCATTTTAAATTGATTTGGAGATACACTTCGCTGCCAATTAAAACCTTCTTTTCACCCATAGCCCCTACAAGTCCAATTCATCCGGAGTTCGATCCACAAAATGCGCATTATTTAACTCTTACTCAAGGTTAAAGGTACGATTGCCTCAATCTTAAACGGCTTGGTTCATATCATCGACATTTTTTTACCAAAGAGCCCCTAGTGTCTGAAGCTACAACGAGTCCGATTAATATAGAGTTTGCTCCAAAAATAACCGTATAGTTTGACACTTATTTGAGATTGAAGGCCTGGTTCAAAACTTACTAGCACGACACTTGAAAAAACTTTTAGCAAATTACACAACCATAAGGACCCCTGTTGCGAAATTAAGCATAAAAGGTGCGACCAAAGACAAAAAGAAATTGGCAATAAAGGATCCAGCAGGTACGTTTTAAACTACTAGTGAATTTACTTTCATTTTCCACAGAGGGTATCTTTCCTTTCTTGAAGGGAAAATTCAGTCTCCTTCTTGGATAGTTTGTCGTATTAGTTATTATATGAATGTATTAGTTATATATATATATATATATATATATATATATATATATATATATATATATATATATATATATATATATATATATATATATGCCCCCCCACCCCGGCGCAGTAGTTTATTAAATGAGTCATAAATGGTCCAATCGCTAATTGCAGACGCCGTCCGTCCGCTTGGTCTAAAAGGGTTAACCCGAGTTGACAAGACATTTATATCTCACATTTATACGGGGGTGAGCGATTCTACTATTTTTTCCTATGTGGGACTTTACATTCCCCCCCCCCCCCCCCCCGCCCTTATAAGGGACCGGCGTCCTCGCGCCAGACGGCGGCAGAAGCGTTCATGGATCGTCCCTACGGATGTAACTAGAGGCCATCCTTACACCGTCTTCTTGTACGGTGCAGTGCATAGTTCCGTCTGATAGTCGGCTCTGATACCATTCTGAACTCATAGGAAAAATAGTAGAATGCTCACCCCCATATAAGTGTGAGACATAAAAATCTTGTCAACTCGGGTTAGCCCTTTTGGACCAAGCGAGGACGGTGGTCTAAGCGCCGACCGGACCATTTATGACTCATTTAGCGCTACCGTGCCCGGGTCCGGGGCGTTACGAGTAATGGTATCGAGCGCATTATCGACGTAACTATGCGCTACACCGTACAAGAAGACGGTGTAAGGATGACCTCTAGTTACCTCTGGTAGGGACGATCCAGGAACAGTCTTGGCCGTCCTGGCGAGGACGCCAGTCCCTTATAAGGGGGGGGGGGGGGGGAGAATGTAAAGTCCCACATAGGAAAAATAGTAGAATGCTCACCCCCATATAAGTGTGAGACATAAAGGTCTTGTCAACTCGGGTTAGCCCTTTTAGACCAAGCGAGGACGGCGGTCTAAGCAGTTGACCTGACTATTTATGACTCATTTAGCGCTATCAGGCCTGGGGTCTTGGGGCGTTATAGAATGGTAGCAGAGCCGACTATCAGAAGGAACTATGCGTTGCACCATACAAAGAAGATGGTGTAAGGATGTTCTCTAGTTACCTCTGGTAGGGACGATCCGGGAACAGCTTGGCCGTCCTGGCAAGGACGCCAGTCCCTTATAAGGGGGCAGAATGTAATGTCCCACATAGGACAACTAGTAGAATGCTCACCCCCATATAAGTGTGAGACATAAAGGTCTTGTCAACTCGGGTTAGCCCTTTTAGACCAAGCGAGGACGGCGGTCTAAGCAGTTGACCGGACTATTTATGACTCATTTAACGCTACCAGGCCTGGGGTCTGAGGGCGTTACAATATATATATATACTAGGTGGGGTAACCGTGCTTTGCACGGTGTTGCCCCTACCTGGTTTTTTTGTTCGTGTATTGTTTGAGAGGTGGTTTTGTGTTGTTAATGTATGTGTTGTATTGTGCTAAATTGTATATTTTGCCTATTTCAAAGCATTACTTACTGTGGTGGTGGTGAACTCTTTAATCGAAATCTTCATTGCTAAAATTACAAATGAAGAATGAATAAAGCAATATTAGACAAAACCTCACACAAGGCTGCATTACTGTGAAGAGAAATTTCTGAACTTCTTGGTTCTGAACAATACAACAGTTAGAAAGCAAACAATTTTCTGGTACAGATGTGGAAGAGGCTGATTTTATGTACTCAAATGACTATTTAGCCTGGTTAAAACACCAATAATCCCAGCATAGTTTTAGGTAGCAGGCTCGGTTTGCTCATGATTATATATTTCATCTGCGAAGTTGTTGTATGGTCAAGGTTTCCAACCAATTTTTGCCCACCAGTCCTCTGTGCTGCAATGAATCATTGCAAATTACAAATAGGTAAAAGTTTAGTCTCTTAAAGCTAGGTGGAGATCCTCTTAAACGAACTACTGCAGAGTAGGAAACTGCATTGATAAAAATACATGGAGACACAGGCTTGAAAAACACATGTGGCTGTGAACGTGTAGTATTTGCCATCATTTTTTACCGTGTATTAATTTTTTCTGTGTGTGTAGAGTAAGTATTAAGTTGCTGATGTGGTTTAGCAACTTAATAAACTCTAAACAAAAGATAAAGACATGGCAATGAGTTATGGCAGTGTCTTTCATTAAAGCTAGCCCACATAGTATCTGAGAAGTTGGAGAATAAATCTCTCGATTGTAGATGAGATAAGTCTTAAAATAGGGGGAGGAGTTGTCAAATACAGGGATATAGATGCAATACCTGCTTTCATAACAACTGAACAATGCTCGAGCATAATACAACCGATTATCTGAGTATCAGCAAAAGAAAAGCTAACCAAAGTTAAGCTCAAATACTTTCATTTCATGCTTACAGAAAGATTCAAGGCATAGAGCTTATCTTCACAGATGCAAGGACTTAAGGAGAGGTCAAACCAATCAGATAGGAGCATCCTCAGGAAGCTCAGGTCTTGAAGCATTCATGAAAGTGATCTTATTGTATCCTTTTTTTTCAGCAGTATCTCCCCAAACTTTTCTCAAACCACCCATCATTTAAATCTGCAGTAAGTTAAATTTCTTAATCACATCAGTGCAATAAACGGAGTATAAGAATATCACAGAAGTGATGACGTATGTTACCATAGGTCAAATTCTCATATGGCGTATCCTTTCTGAAATGACCAAACTGCATATTAGAATTTTTAACAGAATGGGTTATTTTGTTTGGTGATTCAGTGAGATGAAATAATGAACAAGTTGTGCATTTCCAAGTTGTTCATCAAACCTGCAAAAGAGAAACTTGGAAACATAGTTGACACCATTTCCAGTTGATAAAGAAAGGGTCAGGTGGGGTAAAGAGTCTCAGTCTCTTAGATGCAACTCGTAAAGTCAGTCATGAACTTTGAAGCAATATGAACAAAATTTGATCAAACCTAAACATAAACATAATAGGTGAAACTTATACATTGCCAAATCATGAAGCGCTAGCAAAAACTGTAAGGAGAGAAAATGGCAGAAATGCAAAGGAGCATAGATCAACCAGGAGAAAAAACAAAATAAGAATCATATACTTGGTGAAATTCTCAGAGAAAGCCTACAACCAAATTATTTAAGCATTAGTGTCACAATTTTCAAATGACTCAAAAAGGTAATTGTGCACATCAAAAGAATAAGCTAAAATGGTTTTAGCAATTAAAGTACCCCATAGTGATAACTGGAATGCATGACCACTTTAGGGAGCACAACACGTGTTACCAATCGTCCAAGATTTCCATTCATGGTTTGCTCAGTAACCTGCATGCAAATGCAAAATACGCTGACTTGTGATGACATTCAATGATGAAAACACAAAACATTAAGTATATATTTGCTCATTTCTGTCACAAAACATGAGATTCTGTCTACTAAAAAAAAAAAAAAAAAGAGATTCTGAAGTGAAAATCAATCAAAACAGAACAATGATTCAGCAAGGATAAAAAAGGACCTGAACAACTCAGATCGTTTACACCTATAGGTGGGGCATTCTTAGGTAGGGGATCACGTTATTGCATCACACCGTTCGATTATACACAAGTTGCTAATCCAACGATGTGGCGCAAGCAAATACAAAAATTGCTTAAAATATGTGAAGCAATGAAATTTAAACAATCAAATGATGGTCAGTACAATATTTTCTTCATTTATTCCTAGAAATACAATTAGGAACCAGCAAAAAATTAAAAATAAAATAAAATAGATTATTGCTTCTACAAGTGACATAAATCAATGTTTTCATCACCCAGTGTACATTATACTAAAATACATTTCAATGTGCTTACTATTACCTTTTGGTCACAAATTTCTCAATTTTCTGTACTCTTCAGCTCCAATTAAAGAGCCCTCCGCTTTACGCCAATCTCCTGGCTTTGGCATCATAATTGCAATGTATCCCTCTCTATCAGCCTGCGATTAAATATAAAAACAAAACGATGAGATCCAAAAGATCCGGAATCTGAAGCAATAATGCTGGTTCGCACCAAGACTGACAGGCACAAAAAAGTGCAGGGATTAATCGCAAAGTAACGTTACTTTGCATGTATTCACTTTCCTGTATTGATGATTTTCAGTGACAATATCTTTACTGGGTTCGTACCGATGACTTGAGTAATCCTGGTTGTTGAATCAATCTCTCATTAACCTCCAAAAGAGAACCTTTCACACAACATCTACATAAAAAAGAAATGATCAATCAAAAGAAGAAAACAGAAACATGAAGAATATTTAAATCAAGAAGAAACTGAGTGTAAGCAACAAAGGTTTAAGCAGATTGAAGGAAGAGATCAAACCTCACAGTGTAAGATGAATCTTTAGTCATTACTTTACATAATGCTGTATTTGCCTCAAAATGCTGTGCGTTCTGCAAACCGACAAAGCAATCAAATAACACTTCAGATTAACGAGTGCAAAACTACATATGGAAATGTTTATCGTACTCTTATCGTTCTTGCAAAAGCTATAAACTTTATACATGTAACATGTGTCGGTCAAAACTTAACATTAGTCCAGCTCGGTGTGTTTGTAGTACTAATATGCGGCTTGACGGAAATGGGAACAATGTGACAATTCTATGTCCAAAATTTTAAGATTTGCAGAAGGAAATACAGCTGAATAGATACAGAAACTGCTGTTGGGGCATACAAATACTCGAAGAATGAAGCAAGGCAGACCAAGTTCACTTAGCGTCAGTTAGATCGTATTAGTGGATTTCACGTGTTAATGAATCAAGGTAATGAACTAAGACAAAGTGCTATTACAAGAAGACAGTAAAAATATAGAAAATTTGCATTATTCAATTAATGAAAAGCTCCATGAATCAGATAAAAAAAAAATCCACTGAATACTGATACAGTTAGCAAAAACACTTGGGATCACCTCCAAAACAGAGTAATAGCATACATGTGTTAAAAATTGCAGAGAATTAAACACAAATTATCAATTCAAATGCCTTAATTCTAAGGGTAATCGTGGAAAGGAGTAGAGGGGGACAAGGGAAAACTCACTTTTTTTCATTTTCCAGTAACTTTAATCCCGCTTCTATCGGCCTTACCAACGTTGAAATCCACAGAGACAATCTCGCTATCCTCCTTGAAAGCCAAATGAGTTGGACCTAACCCAACAATACACAAGCTTTAACCTCCAACAAAAGAAAGATACTCTCATAATCCTTGTCAAGAACCCCATGGGTGTAAATGAGCCAAGCCGCACATGAGCAACTCGATGCTCGGCTTGCGAAATGCTTGCTCAAGTATGATTTAACTGAACTTATTGCACTTCGTCAAGGTTAACAAGTTGAACTCAAACACTTTGAAGCGAGACTCAAAATGCTAGCTCATGAGCCATATGAGCATTGTTGTATTATAATTACATATTCTTTTGCATTTTTTAACAAACCAAACTCGAGCACTCCAAAATTCATCGTATTTTCCAGGCTTCTAGTGCTCGAGTTTGAGCTTTAGTGGTTGCTCAACTCAATAAGTGAATGTATGATTAGGCTTGGATCGTTTACACCCTTGGACGAAGAATTACATAGGAAAATTAGAGATACATACCCATTCGCATGACGATGAACATATTGATCGTGTCCTGCTTTCATAAAATCTGAGAAAAATAACAAATCCATGAAAACAAATCATGACAGTTAACATTGCTAATAATATATTCAAGTGTTAATATGCAAATCAAAAGACTAATTGAGCAATTAAAGCTAGAAAACTCAATCTCCTGTGAAAAAGCTCAAAGTTTCAAACTGACTCAAAATGCTAGCTCATGAGCCATATGAGCATTGTTGTATTATAATTACATATTCTTTTGCATTTTTTAACAAACCAAACTCGAGCACTCCAAAATTCATCGTATTTTCCAGGCTTCTAGTGCTCGAGTTTGAGCTTTAGTGGTTGCTCAACTCAATAAGTGAATGTATGATTAGGCTTGGATCGTTTACACCCTTGGACAAAGAATTACATAGGAAAATTAGAGATACATACCCATTCGCATGACGATGAACATATTGATCGTGCCTGCTTTCATAAAATCTGAGAAAAATAACAAATCCATGAAAACAGATCATGACATTTAACTTTGCTAATAATATATTCAAGTGTTAATATGCAAATCAGAAGACTAATTGAGCAATTAAAGCTAGAAAACTCAATCTCCTGTGAAAAAGCTCAAAGTTTCAAACTTTCTAAACAATTAAGATGATTCCAAGACAATGGAGAACCTGGAATATATTATGTAACGAAGTTGGATAAAATTGCTGAAGGGGGATTCCAAGGTAGGTCAGCCACCATCTTGGTCGAAAAAAGTTGCATAACCAAGCAAAACAGCAGACAAAGATGCAAACAAGAAAAAGGACAAAATCACAGCCTGTAAAACTCCACGGGAACAACACACCTATATCCAATACTCATTAAACAAGCAAGAACAACAAACGCACAAACGTGAAGTACCTGGCAAGTATTCTATCCAAAAACTGTAATTTTGATTTCTTCAGTAACACCCAAATTCTTAGCATCAGTGCCCATAGAGATAGATATACAAGGGGTTAATGGAGAGACCGAAGACGGTGCGAGAAGACCACGTCTGTTGGAAGATATGCACACCGATAATAGAAGGCCAAGCAGCAAATTGAAGCAAAAGGCAAGCAATAGAAGGCCACCGATACTCCACCTCCGCCTCCGCCACCGCCACCTACCCGATTTGCAGGCGAGAACTCCTCCACAAAACAAATGCGATACAAGCGGTAGTGGTGATATGTTGATTAGCTGAAAATGCACAGAAGAGCAACCATTATGCTGAAAATTGTTTTTATACCCAAGAAGATGTAAACGGTGGTGGAAAGTGAGTGGGACATGAAGGCGGTGGGAAAAAGTAAGTGGGAAAAAAAACGTGGAAGTGTGGCAGAAGGCGGCGGCTGAGCCGGTTAATGACAGAGAAAAAAAAAAAAAAAAAAAAACCTTTCGTCGTACTCTTTGGTCGTCCTTAGGTAAACCTTTCGTCGTTTCGTCGCCTAGATTAGCAACTTTATAGGTACTACTAAGGTAGATATATATATATATATATATATATATATATATATATATATAAATCAATCAAAAATTAAACAACCAACACATAATACATTTTTTTATCCTTGTGGTTGAAGATTTACTTCAGTAATAGCAATCTTAAGAGATCTAATATGAGCTAAAACCGTCATTCTAGAAAATGAGTACTAGACACCGAATCTAAACTAGTCATAATAAACTTATTTCTTTAATGCCAAGCAAAAGCAATGACTTCTCTAAAAATTAGTCTTCAATGAAGATCCTCATCATCACCAAGAATTCGTTGAGAGAGGTTGAAGTCCACCCAACTATGATTTCTTGTGAAGCCAAAAAAACTATGATGCCACCTTGGGGGGAAGATGATGACACCACAATTCCTTAATCCAAAGCAGTTGCGCAAAGCATGAAAATTAGTCTCCATAAAAGAATTGCAAATGGAACAAGTTGCGTCTACCTCAAGCATACGTAAATGTAAAAACAAATTAGTCTTTATGATCCCGTGTCTTGCCTCCCAAACTAGAAGATTGAATCAATATACGCTTTGCATCTTTAGATAGGCACTTCAATTTCAAGCTCAAAAGTTGTTCTGTGCTTTTGCTACCAGAAATTGAAATGGTTGCTAGATACCCGATCTGTAACACAAGAAGCCCCAAGTATTTCCCTAAGTTAAGTGTTGCAGATATATTAACCAAAGTGAATTAGTCCGAGAGAGAAATCTAGGAGCATCTTTTTTTAGAATAAAAAGCCTAGATTTATCAAAATTAATCCTCTGGCCCGATTCCAAATAGAATGCCTCCATCACCTTGTTTAGAACCATAGCCTGCCCAGTAAAATCCTCACAAAATAAGAAGATATTATCCACAACAAAAAGATGATAAATACCGTGGCCCCTTCGAGATCCTATACGGTTTCCATATTTTATTATTCACCTCCTTTTGAATTCGTTGCACCAGCACCTCCATGCACAACACAAAAAGGTAGAGAGATAAGGGATCACTTTGACGAACACCACAATTCGGCTTAAAGCTATCCAACTGCTTCCCATTCCAAAGAATAGTGAGAGACACAGTTTTGATGTAAAACATAATAAGATAAAAAATATAAGAGTCCAAGCCAACATAAATGATAACAGACCTCAGAAATACCCACCTGGTCTTTCAAAGGATTTTTCAAGATCAAGTTTAGACCCATCCACCCCTTATTGCCCTTATGAATTTTCATATGGTGGATGTCTCTTGAACGATAATGATATTGTCAATGGCTTGTGACGATGCTGGAAATAGTCTATATGAAATTTTGGGTCAAGATAAACCCTAATGACAATTAATTCAAGAATAAGCCCTAAAAATGAAGGATATTTTGTATTATTTTAGACTGAGCCTGGAATAAGTGGTATCCCAAGTTGCCTACGTATCCTTTAATCGTTCAGGAATCAAGACTCTCGTAGTTCCTTGGGATTGTTTATATAAAGGACATCTCGTCTATGGAAAGCATGTGCCATGTCCTTCAAGGACTCTGTTTTGTAATCCGTAAGGATTATTAGCGTATCAACCCCTTTAATTTAGGAGATCAACACGAATGATTTGAAATACCAGGATCGTAGTCTTAATGAAAAAAGGATCCTCCTATATTTATCTTGTAATATTAGCACGTGTGTGAATATTGGATAAGGAAGGCTCTGACCGACCTGCGTCGAGCCCCCTAGGCACTGGCCCAGCTTCGTTGCGACCCAACTGACCTGCGGTGGTCTGAGGAGCAGACAAGACCGGTCTCCCACCTAGGGTTTAGGTCTGCCTTGAGGGATGAAGTGGGGCTCTTGGACCTTAATGCTATAGTTTCTTTGTCTTCATTTAATGTTCAGTCAATAAGGAGATGACACGTGGCAAGGGCTAGTCCGACCTCCATCATACGCCCCCCAGATCTAACTAAACTCTCATGGTCAGGTCAGATCTGCTTAGAGATGTAGCTCAGCCTCTGTCATCAAGACTTGTAGATTTTGAAATGATATACTCTGCCACGTGGCAGAGCTACAATATAACGCTGTTATGACTTCCCTAGGATTTGAGGAATTTCTGCCCACGTATCTGATATTATTTCTTTCAGGAGTCACGTTGTCTGGGGTTTATAACTCACGTCGAATCGGTTGTCCTCTCATTTGCTATTAAATCGGAAGATCTCCTGCTGATTCAATTCTTCTCTTCTTCCAAGCCTTTAAATTTCAACAAGTAATCTCATTTTCTTGATTTTGTTCTTCATTTCTATTTTGTTAATGTCTTTTTTGAGTGCTTCAGTAGAAAATCTGTTTGTATCCGAGTCTAAATACGAGATAGAAAAACCTACATCTAGGTTGTTTGAGCTTGATCCCGAGTTACAAGAGTCAATATATAGGTTAGAGATAGAGGAAATCCCCTGGGTTCCCCCAACTCATGTCTCTCAACCCTTTTCTTCACGTTCTTCGTCTGGGATCGCTTGATGACGCTCTAAATGGTACCAGTAATTATACCTATATTCACCCCAAATTCTGCTCAAGAGAGGATAGATAGGCTCGTTATTATGTGGAATATATGTTAAATGCTATATGAGTGTTTCCAGGATCGTAATTCTGGCATCTATGCTATTTTCCCGATGTTTTGTCTCGTTTTACGTGTTTTATAGGATGTACCAAATTTGGAGAATTGGAGAATGGTTCTGGACCAAAGAAGTACATTGGGCCAAGTGATTGAAGCCTAACAAGAATCCTGCTGAAGAAAAGGAAGAAAAGTAGGCTCGATAACCTGAAGGCTAGGCCCGGTAAACTGGCGTCTTGTGGAACACGAAACTGATTCTGCCGTATTATCTAGGTCGGTTAAGGTTTTAGAGAGTCTTAAGTCGGCTATTGTATCTATATAAAGCCGCATATACTGAGAGTTTTCATATGCTTAATACAATCTTCAATTTTATATATTACATTACAATTATTATTATGCAATAAAGTTTTCTTGAGCTTTGGAGAGTTGTTTTCGGTTCCCTCCCTTCTTCTATTATCTTTACCTTGAGTAGATCGAGCTAGATCTCCATTGTTGAAGGTATGAAGCTTTGAACGTTCCTTTATTGTCTTCAATATGGTAGATCTGTTCGTATTTATGTGTTTTAGTTAATCTGCATGTTTAACAACCCCATGATTTACTTATTTTAATCGTACTGAGCAATGTAGATCCAGAAATTAGAAAATGCCGCCCCTGGTAACCCAACGGTCTATACCGGTTTACCGAGGCATGTTTCAGAAAACCTAAACTGGGATTCACTACAGCTACTTTGATCGGCAGGAATAATTAAAACGAGTAATAGGTCTGGCCAATCTAGTATTCGTAATTCGTAAATTAACATGAAGGACTGTTAGTGAAGTGTTAATTAGGACATAGTCTTGAATTGACCCTAGGAATGTGCTGGTCAATGTCGACAGCTGTCTAGACGGGTAAGCGGTATGAGTTAGCGCTCAATATCGACAGTCTAGTTCTTTATGCGTATGGGCTATTACGCACCAATTAAGGAGGGTAGCTTGCGTATAGATTGTCTACTGCCATTGTCGGAGTAGATAGGAGTAGGAATTGCACCCATAGCTGATAAAGATAATTAAAACAAAAACTCACGATTAATCTAAGGAAATTATGTGGGAAAGTAAACATAAAGATTAACTAATACAAGTTAGTAGATCGGTGAGGAAAGGGAGAGGTACCATGTTTGTTTTCTTTTGTGTTATTGTTGGTCAATGACCGCCTCTATGTTGCTTCTTAATTAGGTTAGAATCGTTTATACTTATAGTTAATTGTCTCTATGGGATCGACCTTGACTCGCATTTACTATACTGCAATGTACCTAGTATTCTTGCTAGTAATATCGACGTTAGTGACTTACACACGATCAAGATTTTTGGCGCCGTTGCCAGGGACAATGGCCAATTTTAAATATAAACGTTTTAATTCTAATTAAGAAGTCGTTTTCTTTATTTTATTTTATTTTGAGTCTTGAGTCGTTCTGTTTCTGTATCAAACCTGCACATGTTAAACTGCCAGAAAGAGAAAATTCAAGGCCGGTTTCCCGAAGGTAACCTCCGAGTTACCGAGGCCTGAAAAATCGATTTCTGAACAGTTCCTGTTATTCTGTGTTATTCCCTGTTGATTTTAGTTAGTAGGTCCACAACAGTTGGGATCACACCCAGCTGAAGCGGAAGTTGCCAACCTTTTCTTTGTTTTATTTTGTCTTTTGTTGGAAGATCAAAACACTTCAGAAATTCGATCCATTCAAAGTTGAAAAAGAGCAAACAAGTCAAGCAAAATGCCTAGAACGATATTGAACATCACACCGATTTCCATGTATCCTGGATCAGAAGAACAAGAGCATTATGAGACTATAAAGAAACGGTTGGAAAAGGAGAAAGAAGCAATCAAGCAAGAGCCTGAAGAGAACCTTAAGGAGTATAGCATGTATCGTCCGGGTGAGTTTCCTTGTGAGTTAATTGAAATATCGTCTTAGGATTATGATTCTGATGATCCTGAAGAGGATCCTGACATGATGTTTTCTGAGCCTGAGGATAACCCAGACTCAGACACCGTGGTAAAGTTAGGAGACCCTGGCACATTCAGACTCTCAATTTCTGTTAATGGAATATCCGTAGGATTAGGTCTCTTGCGACTCGGCTCGAGTTGCAACATTCTACCCTTTTCCCTCTTGTCAAAAGATCAAGCTTCCGGTCGTAATGAATCAAACCAGGACCATGACTTTCGTTGATAGAACTAGAGACATGCCTGCTGGTCTGCTTAGAAAGTGTACAATTAAGGCAGGAGGGTTCACGTATCCTATTGATTTTACGGTCATAGATGTCCCTGAGGACCCGAGTCCCCCAGTCCTGTTAGGGTGACCTTTCTTAGCAATGAGTAGGGCGGTTATGGATTTTGATAAAGGGGAGATTACTTTGAGGATGAATAATGATGCTGTATTTTTTAGGATTTTATAACCCCTAGAAAACCGACCGGAGAGTTGTAAGATGACGTATGCTTCAGGAAAGGTGGAAATTTTAGAGATCGAAGGGCATAAGCATAGAGAGGTTGTCATAGAAACCATTGAGCAAGAGTTTTATGAGATTAATGTGAGAGAGAAAGAAGATAAGGACCACAACAAGATGCTCACGGAAGCTAGTCCTTCCGTGCTGCGTAATGAACAAGATGAGCTAAAAGTGGAAAACGTGGAGTCCTTGGGTCTAAAGTCTAATTCTAGACGCAGAGGCAGACCTAGCACATAAGCTAAAAGGGAAAGGCGTGCTAGGAAGAGAGCTCAAAAAGGTTCTTTAAAAATGCAAACCTCTGGAGCGAAAGTTTGGCGAGTTAAAGCTCCAACCCTTGAATGATCGGAGATCTAAAGAAAGTCGAGCTGGCGACTATAAACTCTGAACTAATTCTTTAAACCCTTAGGTAGATTAGGAATGAATAAAAGTAGCCAGATGAAGGGATGAGCTTTTTTTTCATCTTACCGCACCCTTAGGCTTGAAACCGATGGTTGTGGAAAGGTTTTTTTTTACCTCGTTGCGGATTCTAGTGAAGTAGGTTAGGTTTTGAGTCGGAAATAACAATTGAAGAATAAGAGGGTAGTCAATTTGAGGTCAGAATTAATCAGAAAGGTTGAGTAAGAAGTGCAGCAAAGGCAGATAAAGAATCTGGGGAAAAGATACCCCCGGTATCTCGAGGGTAACCTCCGGGTTACCGAGGCTTGATTTTCAGATTTATGAACGTCAGTGTATAAATGTGAATTTTTAGAGACACGTGGAGGACACACGTTGCACCAGAAACGGCCAGTCAGCAAAAACCGTCCCCTTTCTCCCTCTTTTCAAAATTTTCATCCTTTCCCACACTCTACCATAACTCCACCTCAATCCCATCAATCACCTCCTCAAATCCCTCACCCTAATAACTTCTCTACCCACAATCCCACTAAATCCATCCACATTCACTCCATTCTTCCTATTTAAACCACCCCTTCATCATCAATATCATCATTCTTATCAAATACATCTCTTTCATTCACCAAACTTCTCATATTTCTTTTTCCTTTCTAAAATTCGGCCACCATCACCACCACTATCACCACCAAACCACCACATCACCACCATTTTCTTCCCTTTTCCAAACCCTAAACACCATAGCCAACACCCCTGTTGCTGAGTTGTGTGGCTGCTGGAACGGTGAAGTGCTAAAGATCTTCATCTGTTATCATCAGGAGCACAGCCCTGGAAAAAAAATCAGAAAAATTCAGGCCGGTAAACCGTGCCTTACCTCCGGTTTACCGAGGTCTCTTTTCCAGAAACAACTTCTATTTCAGGTTCTATACTCATTCAGGATGGGTCCTAAGCGTCAACAATCGGCTGTTCGTCCCAGTGGTTACCAGACTGTATATGGAGATGCCAATCCGTTGATAGACGGGGTTGCACAGTTCCATTATTTAGCTATTTACGAGTCGTTCCGAGGCCATTGGAATGCAAGGCCAGTGGCTCGAGAACGAGGGGTCGATTTGGACGATTGCGGGTCGATATTGCTGGAGGCCCTACAAGCACAAGATATAGTGGACCTGGCTGAGGCACCGGCCCGGTTCAATGCCACGGTGGTAAGAGAATTCTACGCATATGTTTCCCATAACCCCGGAGTTACATTTGCAATGGTCTGAGGCGTTAAAGTTGACTTTTCGATCGAGCGGATCAACGAGCATTATGGGGTTCGTAATCCACCGGTGGCTCCGGATGAGTACACATCCTCGAGCAACACTGAAGATCTCGAGAGGATGGATATGATTGCTGATTTCTTAGGGGTGCAATGGAAGTGTAATCCTGCTGGAGCCCCCACCATCTTCCTAGAGAATGAGTTATCCTGGGACCGGAAGATGGTCAATAGATTTGTTTGTGCACGCCTTCTTCCGACTAAGCACACGGTCTCTTCACCACTACGAGGGTAGAGTTGATGATCTATCTAGAGACGGGTGCCCCAATCAACCTCGGTCTTTTGATGCATAGTTGCATTCATGAGCTTGCCGCCACTTCTGAGCGAGAGCTGTTACCATACGGACCGATGATTGATATGTTTGCTCTGAAGGCCGAGGTGAAGATGCACGTCAGTGATGATTGGGAAGATCCTGAGCCGCAGCTCAGTTCGCAGTCAGTCTCGAGAGTACATATATGGGTTAGAGCAAAGAGGGAGCGTACTCCGGTGCATGGTGCACCGAGGACTCAGAGAGCCTTGCTTGTGGAGCACTCGCGAGAGATTGCGAGTCTACATCGCAAGATGGATCGGATTATTGACTTTTTAAGAGTTCCGCCTGCTACCCCACCACGTAGGACTGCCCATCATCATAGAGCATCCTCTTCTAGTGCAGCCGCCTCGAGTTCTGCACCACCTCCCGGTTTTGACCCTAGAGACAATTGGGAGGGTTATTCTGATGATGACTAGCTTTTATTTCTTTTATATTGTTGTTTTCCATTTTTCTTGTTTTTATTTTTCTTTTTTATTATATTTTTTTCCTTCTATCTAGTTGATATAGCAGAATATTAATAATATAATGATTTTGTCGGCTTAATTTGTTTTAGAGTTATATTTATTTTCTCTTTTACTGCCGCACTTTTGTTATACAGTTTCTTGCCTCCACTATTCTTCTTGGTTTTTTTTGAGTTCCTTAGCGTGGATTCTTCATGGATTACTTACATGAGCCCAATGATTTATACGACGATCCGATTCTTCTTTGGTTCCACCCTTAACCGAAGCTAAGTTCCTTTTCGTTTTTTTATTTCTCATCTAACACATTGGGGACAATGTTTCGATTAAGTGGGGGGTAGAGGAACGTCACTTAGCTTTTTAGCAGTATATTCCATGAATTGTGTGATTGTCTTGATTCTCTTTGATGCACGATTCACCACTTAGACTTTGATTGGTTTCGACAGAATTTTGAAAAATTATGATATCTTTGATCTTTTCGAGATACTTGACTACATCTTTGTTTTACTTTGCACAAGTAAGAGAAAGTGTCCATTTCTGAAGTAGTGGCGTATTAAGTGCATATATTCCGTTATGAGATACCATTTTAAGCACGTATAACTCACTTCCCTTGGTGTGCAGTCGATAGAATATTGACTAGAGTTGACCCTGGCTTTATCACAAATCATGTTCCACCAACGCTTAGAAAGGCAATGGAATTTCGGATTCGGTAGTTTATCATGAGTGGGGCCGTAAGGATAGATAAATCAATGAGATTTTACCCGCCAAGAAAGAGAAGTGCATTGAAATATATACATTTATAATCTCCTTGGCAATATCTTAGTCGATGGAGCGTAAGACGCACGACTTTTGCATAGACCGATAAACGTGTGCCTAAGAGTAATATATGCTCGGTTCTCGATCCGCCTTGCCAATTAATTAACAAATACATGTTTGAGACTGGTTAGTTTGACTACGGGTTGATGTAATATGAAATTGTCTGCATTTCTAAGCGGTTGTGAAAGTTATTGCACACACACATTGGCTCATGATGTGAATAGTGTTTAATATGTTATTGATGGATACGAGTGGCATGATTTTGATCTTGACTTAGTAAAACATAGCTATTTTTGATTAACCTATGTATTGATCTGAGTGTTATTTTCTTTTAACCTTTTTGCTCGGGACGATCAAAAGCTAAGTGAGGGGTAGTTGATGATGCTCTAAATGGTACCAGTAATTATACGTATATTCACCCCGAATTCTGCAAAAGAGAGGATAGATAGGCTCGTTATTATGTGGAATATATGTTAAATGCTATATGAGTGTTTCCAGGATGGTAATTCTATATCTATGCCATTTTCCCGATGTTTTGGTACTGTTTTGTCTCGTTTTGCATGTTTTATTGGACGTACCAAATTTGGAGCATTGGAGAATGGGTCTGGACGAAAAGAAGTACATAGGGCCAAGTGATGGAAGTCTAAGAAGAAGCCTGTTGAAGAAAAGGAAGAAAAGTACGCCCGGTAACCCGAAGGCTAGGCCCGGTAATCCGGTGTCTTACGGAACACGAAACTGATTCTACCGTATTATCTAGGTCGGTTAGGGTTTTAGAGAGTCTTAAATCAGCTATTGTATCTATATAAAGCCGCATATACTGAGAGTTTTCATATGCTTAATACAATCTTCAATTTTATATATTACATTACAATTATTATTATGCAATAAAGTTTTCTTGAGCTTTGGAGAGTTGTTTCTCGTTCCCTCCCTTCTCACATCATCTCTAGCTTGAGTAGATCGAGCTAGATCTCCATTGTTGAAGGTATGAAGCTTTGAACGTTCCTTTATTGTCTTCAATATGGTAGATTTGTTCGTATTTATGTGTTTTAGTTAATCTGCATGTTTAACAACCCAATGATTTACTTATTTTAATCGTTCTGAGCTATGTAGAACCAGAAATTTGGAAAATCCGACCCCGGTAACCCGGCGGTCTATACCGGTTTACCGAGGCATGTTTCAGAAAACCTAAACTGGGATTCACTACAGCTATGTTGATCGGCAGGAATAATTAAAACGAGTAATAGGTCTGGCTAATCTAGTATTCGTAATTCGTAAATTAACGTGAAGGACTGTTAGTGAAGTGTTAATTAGGACATAGTCTTGAATGGACCCTAGGAACGTGCTGGTCAATGTCGACAGCTATCTAGGCAGGTTTGAGGTATGAGTTAGCACTCAATATCAATAGTTCTAGTTCTTTATGCATATGGGCTATTACGGACCAATTAAGGAGGGTAGCTTGCGTATAGATTGTCTACTGCCATTGTCGGAGTAGATAGGAGTAGGAATTGCACCCGTAGTGATAAAGATAATTAAAACAAAAACTCATGATTAATCTAAGGAAATTATGTGGGGAAGTAAACATAACGATTAACTAATCCAAGTTAGTAGATCGGTGAAGAGAGGGAGAGGTATACCATGTTTGTTTTCTTTTGTGTTATTGTTGGTCAATGTCCGCCTCTATGTTGCTTCTTAATTAGGTTAGAATCGTTTATACTTATAGTTGCATTGTCTCTGTGGGATCGACCTTGACTCGCATTAATTATACTGCGATGTACCTAGTATTATTGCTAGTAATATCGATGTTAGTGACTTACACACGATCATCGCTCTAAGTTTGAAGATTCAAAAAGCCATATAGGCGATTATTGGTAGGTACGGGATGGACACCATACTTTCCCAGGGTGGAATGAAAGGCCGGGTGTACACCCCTTACTTCCTACTGCTCCCCGGAAATACTCTTGCCGGCCACCGAACGGATTATGCACCGTTTATCAGACTCAACTTGAAAGTAAGGCTTCCCTGGTGTCTAGATTTTCTAGCTGTATTTCACCATTACAGTATAGGTACAACTCAACTTTCCCCAAATGAGGCCAAGAGCATTATACGGTTCACCAACTTCTGGTAGAGGGTCGGAGTTCCATTCTCCGTAAATCTATTTAGGGCCTTTTACAAAATCAAGAAGTTTCGGAACTCCCGAGGGTGGTACTACTTTCCTCTCCAGACCGGTGCTCGGAGCAGTATTCCGGTGCTCATTGAAGGGATGTCCTTCTTCAAAAGATGAAATGTGAGGCTCTTCTTTGTTCGGGATGAAGGGAGAACCGAGTTGGGCCACAGGAAGTCAGACAATCTACCTAAGGATTTCTGCCCAACTAGCATAGTGCCAATGTGATATAGGCCATTCGAGACTCCGGGGTCTCATTGAGGGTTAAGGAGTTCTCTTCTGAGTTGATCAATGCTGCTCGGTTGGATAAGGCTGGGCCTGCTCCCTATGTGGCCTTTAGTGTTGATGAAATGAATGCCTGTAGGACTTCACTTGCTCATTTACTTTGTATTTTTTGCTTCCTTATATTATTGACCTTTTATTGTGGACTAACTGTTTCCTTGTTTATGTTTTACAGTGAGGGATCTAGTTGCATTGCTGGCTGCTACCAGAGATGAGGCTGAGGGAGATCAGCTTGAAAATAACTCTACTTATGAGGGGACCTCTACTAGAGATGCCCCTTCTACTACAGTCCGATCCACGGGCTTTACTTTGGATTCTCTTACTTCATACTTGCTAGCAAATCTACCAGATGATGCTGTGGATTGCTCTTCCCTCACCTGTCTCTAGAGGATAACATTACTCCCATCGATCTAGATAGGTTTACTCCGGAGGATAGCCCCAACTTTTAGGAAGGGGCCGAACTGAATTTCCTTAGGCCAATGGCAAGATAGGTCAAGGAAGAGAACCAGGTCTACTACTGTTCCTGATACTACTCAAGATCCCTCTGTTGAAGAGGATGATGCTGCTGCTGAGCAGAATGCCATCTCGGAGATGTCCGACCTGAGTTAGCCGTTGCTGGCTTCAAGGCCATGAAATATGCAAGTCTCATTTTTCTTGTTTGTACTTTGTACTTTAATTTGGTGAAGTTTCCCATATTTGACAACTTGTTATGTAGGGGACCCTTGTTGGCCATGAGGTGTTCATAAGACTTGCCACATCTGCTGCTAATGCGGTGAAGTATGAGAGGAAGATAGCCGATCTGGAGAAGAGGGCTGCTGATCGTCGGCAGAAGATTAAGGATGTGACTACGTCCAAGAATAAGGAGATTGATGCCCTCCAAGAAAAACTTGAGTCCCAGGAAGCTAATTTGAAGAACATAGAGGGAAATTACGTTGCTATCCTCCAAGCTGTGGAGGACAAGTATTCGTGTGAAAAGACTGAGCTGGAGAATACCATTGGGAAACTCCCAGCTGAGAAGACCGCACTGAAAGCTACTACTCTGGCTCAAATTGATCAGGAAATTCAGGATTACAAGGCTTCTATGGAGCTCTCCCGGGCCACGAGGACTTTGCTCATGCCCGTAGTTAACTATAGCTCCCACTAGGAGTCGATGACGCCAAGGCTCAATTTCCCGGTCTTGTTGTTGACAGTCTTTCCAACTAGACATTGTACAAATCTGGCATGGGTGAGGCCTATGAGACTCACTTGAAGGAGTTTAAGGAAGGGGTAGACATTGTGTCTATGTTTGCCACCTGCCGAGCTGCTGCTCCTCGTCAGGTGCCTTCTTCTGTCGAACCTTCTTCAGCTCCTTCTACTAGTGCTACTCCTGCCGAGCTGCCTCGGGAAAATGCAATCATCCTCCACCTATAGAGACAGGGTATAACTCGACTTCCGATGCATCTTAGCACTTAGGCTTGTACTTTGTTCTTTTTTGCTTTGAAAAACTTCAAAATTTGTACAATCAATTCTACAATATATGCAATATTTTGTTAAGTTTCCTTGCCTTAACATTACATTGGGCACTTATTTCAAGTACTTTTGATCTATGATTTTGCCCTCCAGTATGCCATGTATTAACCTATAATTTAGGATTGCATACTTAGTTGATTGTGTAGTTCTTTATTTTTTAGTCTCACCTGCAGGGCTCTAAAGTTTGATGTTTGTCTTGAAGACTTAGTGGGCTTGGCTTGTGCAAACTTGATGAGTCTGACCTGCAAAGCTCATTTTGATGTCTGTCCTGTAGACTTATGAAGTTTGGCTTGTGCAAACTTGGTGAGTCTTACTTGCAAATCTCATTTCGATGTCTCTCCTGCAGACTTAGGAAGTTTGGCTTGTGCAAAACTTGGTGAGTCTGACCTGCAGAGCTCATTTCGATGTCTCTCCTACAGACTTAGGAAGTTTGGCTTGTGCAAACTTGGTGAGTTTGACCAACAGAGCTCATTTCGATGTCTGTCTTGCAGACTTAGGATGTTTTGCTTGTCCAAACTTGGTTAGTCTGACCCGTAGCTCATTTTGATGTTTGTCCTGCAGACATATAAAGTTTGTGGTAGGAAATCAACTAGTTTAACGTAGCGGAATTTAAAATTTAATTTCTGATCCCAATATCGACTTCGTTTAATACAATAAACACGTTAAGTTAGTAGACGGTAATTACCTTGTTTGATCTATAAGATCGACGTTTTGACTATCTAGGGAGAGTAGTAGTGCGTGTAAGCCGTCCACATGTCCGGCCTCTATCAATATCCACACAAGCACCTCGCTGGAATCCTCCTTGGATAGCTACTAGAAAAATCCGGTTGCTAGACCGGCCTTTTCTCTCTCTCAAAACTCTCTAGAAGAAGCTCTATGTTTTTCACAAAAATTATGAACTCTTGGAATTGTGATGTACTAAAAAGCTAGCAAACCCCTTGCTTATATAGGGGAGACCTGCGCCCTACTAGTCCCCAATCCCATTGGAAAAATCTTCTATGTAGAGTAAAGAGAAAGAAAACATTTTACTAGTAAAATAAGGAAAATGGATATCCTAGATTTATCTCATTTAATTTAATTTCTCATCTAAAATAAATCCAAGATATTGTCAATCTCTAATATCTAATATTACCATAAATCTATTTATACAAATCTATTAATATCTAATATTAATATATGATAATACTATTAATTAAATTGCACAATTCAAGTGTATCTCATACACTAGAAAATGGCGCCCCATATGCCAATAAATTGGCATCCGGAATATTCTTTAATTAATCAACATATTTATTATCTTGTATTTAATTTATTCACAATAAATAAATATCACAATATTCATTTAATAACGATAACACTTTATAGTCGAGATAAATTTTTCTTATCTGGTTATCACTATAACCGCATTTTATTCCGGCTAGATGTTCTTATGTGTGTGACCTGATAGCCTTCCGAATATGTTGGCCGTAGACACAAAGTACAATTACGAAAATGCCCTTCATATCTTATGATCATGAAATAGTGTCTAGCAACACATCGTGACTCCCAATCATCGAGCAATGACTACTACCTGTCATGTGAAACAGTTACCGTGTAATTAGAATCCTATCACTGTAATAATATCCATACAATCATATTTTGAGTGTCAAGGAGGATCTACTCCTTTTTAGTAGGTGGTCCTCCTAAGCCGCCACAAGTTGCCCAGATCGGTGCCTCAGCAAGAGCTGACCTCCCGCATCAGACTCAAATTCTTTTAACTCCATGAGATCTGGGTCCTCTTGAACTGGGTGGGGGAAGGTAAGAGGTAATTTATCCTCAAGCTAACCAGCTAAAGCCTGAGCCTTAGTTGTGCTCAAGAGAGCACCTACATTATGGACTAGGGGTAGCTTCGTGCTCACTGTATGTTCTGATCCCTGACTGAGCTCAGGATTAACATTCACCTCCATCCCGTCCTCAGCATCATCAAAAAGCTCAGCAAGGGTAGCCACTGCAAACAATAAGACAAGGCATGGTTAATATAGATGGCGGTCAACAAGATAAAAAATAGAACATCAATAGAGAAAATCCTACAAGTATCATGGTCAGCTTGGCTAAAGAAAGCTGAGCGGCGTTTATCAGCTCGGAATAATACTTCTTCAGTTTCTCGCTCACATCCTTAGGGTTGGGATCAATAGAGATGTCGGCCGTGGTCCACCTTCCTAGATTAATCTCCACTTCAGATCGGATGAAAATGAACCGACGCTTCCAGTCCTTGTAGGAGAACTCACCCTTCAGTAAAACGGGGACCTACCCAGTCCTTGGGAAGCAGTAGATCCTAGGAAGGTTCTTCACTTGCATACAGTGATAAAATGTTCGAAAGTACCGCACTGTGAACGGGATGTTGACGTATCGGCACCAGATGCCGAAGCCAACGATGGCCTTTATTCCATTAGGAACAATTTGGGTGAGACCTAACCCATAATGCTCTAAGACAGCCAACAGGGCAGGACAGAGAGGGAATCTCAAACCACAATCAAACTATTCCTTGTACACCGCACAAAAACCCCTTAGAAAGGAGGAAGCTGAGGGGTGTAGAGGTCCCGGTTGATGCCATACTTCTCACAGAGGGTACGTTCCGGAAGGAGGAAGCTGAGGGGTGTAGAGGTCCCGGTTGATGCCATACTTCTCACAGAGGGTAATTGTTGGACATATTTTATGTTTTAATGATGAGTGCCAGACTAGCTGTTATAGAGCAAAGGCAAAAAATATGTCTAGATCAAATGTATAGGTTTATTAGAGTTTGATCTTTGTATAGGTTTGATCAAACAAACACTGTAATTAGGTCAGCTGATGCATGTCTAGATCAGTAGGGTAACTAGGTCAGTAGAGTGTTTAGGAACCTGCTGAAGACTGAAGGCTGAGGGTACAAACTCAGTTATTGAAGGCTAAGGGATCAAACTTAGTATTTAAAGTCAAGGATATGGAAACAGATTTTAGGGAAGTCTGTGATGGCCTAAACTGATTAAATATACCTTGTGTACAAGGTCTAAGTTCCACATGTTAAGTGGCGATTGGAACTTAGTTATGTTCAAAATGGTGTACTCTAACTTCACAATCAAAAGTTAGATGAGAAGAAGTCAGCTGATATGTTATTAAAACACAGCAGACTTAAACCTGCTGAGAAATGTGTACATCGGCAGGCTGTTATACTTCAGATATTTGCTGAGTATATTTCTCGATTTAATCAAGGATTACATTGGAGGATTACAAGGATTAGGTTGGATTAGAAGCCTTGATTTTGTCAACAAATCAATGGTCAAGATAAAAGGAACGATGGAAAGATTCAGAGGATTATCCAATGGACACAAGTCAAAGGGTGGACAGACTAAAAACTGACAAAAAGAAAACTGACAGTGTCAGTTGATGACGGTCAAATTATACCCATAAATGTCATCAACATTGTCCTTAAATCGAGATTAATAATATATATTTTATATTAAATCACATGTTTATATTGATTATTTAATGTTATGTAAGATACAATTTGGTATTTATCTGTTTTTATTATTTAAATGTGATTTACTGTGCAATAAATATTGATTTTATAGTTTGCAATGAATCGGAAGATATCTATTATCGGAGGAAGTAAATCTCAAAAGAAATCAAGGCAGAATCGGAGTGCATTAAAGATAAATACCGAAGCAGCATGAAAAGTGGAGTAAGGAGCAAGAATGCCAGCGAGCCAATCAGAGAAGAGAGGACTCGCTGGCAGTGAGCCATCAGTTCGCTGGGAGCGAGCTGGCAGATTCTGGGAGATCGGCTGGGAGTTATCTCTACACATTTTAGGGTTTTCAAATATATCTTTAAGTCGGTCTACGTCTCTATATAAAGGAGCAGCAATGAATTTTATTAGACACACTTTAGAACACCTTAGAAAAATACAATTCACAACATTGGTTCTATTTTCAATATATGTTTTCTTTATTTTATGTTCTTTCATTACGGATTCGTTAGAATCGCCGGTTAGAGATCGTATCGATGAGTGGGAATCACGCTCGTCTTCGAGGGTAATGTCTACTCAATTATGCAATCTTTATTCATAGATCTAATTTATTTCGTGATGGAGTAGTCGTTTTGTGTATTGATTTCGTGATGTAGTTAATTTACGAACCCATGTTTTTGTAGATCTGAGACATAAAAGACATTTCACGAGCAAATCTGGTTCAGATCTGAGCTTGCTTGCAGCGAGCCTATGTCTTGTTGGTAGCAAGATCTGTGATGTTCTAGATTTGTCTGTGAACGGCTTCGACTACGTTAGGTTCTTTGCTTTGTAATTCAAACGAGTAATTAAACTTGATCAACTTAATTATTTGTCATCGTAATTTAACATGAGACCCAAAAAATGATTGTTACTTAGGACAGAGATTGAATCGGTGTCTAAGAAGTACGCCTAACCATAAGAATGTTGCTTAGATGAGGTTACGGTTTATACCGGCATCCCTAGTTTCGTAATTGTGTCAGAAGTTATATTAGATGGAGACTAAAAATGTGAAGTCATGTAATGGAGACACGATGATCTAGATGGCCTACCCGGAGCTAGATCTATTTTAGGGGATGACTCCCGTAGTCAGAATAATTAATCTTAAATGTCTTGTTTTGTCTCGTCGTCAATCTATATAGCATGAGGGAGTAATTACTACTAGCGTTTTCAATACCGTTTGTTAATTATTTATAAAACCTATAAAAATAAGTGTCTTAGTGTCGTTGTGTCTTTTGCTGGTTTTGTGTTTCTATTGTGTCAATTTTAATTCTACGTTAATTGTTGGTCGTAGGCCGCCTTTAATTTGTTTTTAGTTTAATAAGTCGTATTTCGTTTAAGCCGATTCTCTGTGGGATCGACCTCGACTCTATCTTACTATTCTACGATTGAACCTAGTTCTCTTGCTAGTGTGTTATTTAGGTAACGAGTATTTTTATTACTTGACCCGACATCAAGTTTTTTGAGCCGTTTTCGGGGACTCGTGTCATTAATCAAAGTATAGCTTATTTTATTAAAAGTAAATTCGTAAATATTGTGAATAGTATAAAATTAACCTATTAGTTTCGTAAAACAAATCGGCGGTTCCCGATCGCACTTGCGGGTCTCGCCGGCGGCGAGCTCCTTGTTCGGCGGGAGCCAACCGCTTTTTCGGCGGTTTACGTTCGCCGTTTCGTTTTACATAGTTTCTGCTTTGTGTTTTCATATTTTTCATAATTTTTAGAGTTTGTTTTAGTTTCGTTTTTATTATATAGTCTAGTTAAAGGCCTAGCCTTTTAAGTTTTTAATTGTTTTATTGTTTTTTGTTATTTTAAAGTACGCAATTCGGAAATCGAAGGAACCGCTTAAGCCATATTATCCTGAAATAGAGAAATTTGCAAGGCGAAATAGGAAGTTAGCTAGAGAACTGGCTAAACAAGGAGAAGAGGATCCAAATCTTGAGGAAAGCGAGCATGGATTGGAAGAAGGACATACAACCGATCATTCAGAGCACTCTGAATCTGAGGCAGCAATGGAAGGCATTCTGAACAATCCAAACCAGGTACTTAATCCTGAACAAGTTGTTAACAATGCTAACAATGTGAATAATCCTAATGCTAATAATGGAAACCAAGCCCAAGCTCAAGGAGCGAGGCGTACTTTACAAAGTTACACCTACTATTGAGCAATTCATTCCCGCTATCATAGCACCGCAAGACCCTGCGGAAGTATATCACCCTAGGCCTAATGTAATTTAGATGGTGACCAACTATTCCACTTTTCATGGAATCCAAAACGAGGATCCTGGTGTTCACGTGACAAATTTCTTGGAAATCGTTAGCACTGTGAAGCCAGAATTAATCCCGGAGGGCAACATTCGTCTTAAGTTTTTCCCTTTCACTTTGAAAGATAAAGCTAAGCAATGGCTTCTCTCTTTAGAGGCTGGATCTATCACTACTTGCGAACAATTGTTGCAAAAATTCATGAATAAGTATTTTACTTTAGGAAAAACCTTTAAGTTACGCCAGGATATCTTAGGATTTAAGCAACAACCTGGGGAGAGTTTTGATCAAGCTTGGGAGCGTTTTAAGGAAGCTATGAGAAAGTGTCCTCATCATGATATATCTCTTTGGCTTTTAATGCAAAATTTTTACCATGGATTGAGAGAGACTGAGAAAATTAGAGTAGAGGCCTCCAGTAATGGAGCATTTGTTCATTTATCTCCTGAGGGGGCACAAGGAAAGATGGAGCAAATAGCAATGAATAGTCAATGGGGAGGCAATGACATAGCTACTGTGAAGATGGCCGCTGATATATTTGAGGATAGTGCATCTACCAAAATCTTAGAACAACTGTCTGTTATCAACAATAAGGTAGATGGTATGCAAGAGAGGATGGTTAGAGTAGAGAAAGGGGCTGGAATCGAAGTAATTCCTCAAAGTGAGAATGCTGGTACTGAAGAAGCCAACTATATTGGGAGACAAGGAAATCAATGGGGAGGATATAAGCCTAATCTAACCATCCAGGATTCTGATATAGCGACCCTAATGCAGGATAAAGGCCTAAACCGCCTACTACTTATGTACCACAACAAACTAAAACTTTTGGTTGGGAGGCTGCGATAGAAAAATTGAGCAATGTCGTTACTGAAAATATAGGACAACTTTCGAAATCTATGGCTGAGTTAGCCACTAACTTTAGCCAATATTGTCAGAAGAACGATGCTAAGGTGACCAACCAAGAAGCCATAGTCCAAAATCTCACTCACCAAAGAGGACAGTTAGCTAAGCTAGTCTCAACTAGACTTCCTGGAGGATTGCCGAGCAACACTAATAAAAATCCTAAGGATTTGAATGCGATCATGACTAGAAGTGGGAAAGAAGTAATGCCACCATCTCTAAAAGAGAAAGAGAAAAACGGAGAAAGTAAAGATGGTGAGCCAAGCAAGGAAGAAAATACCTCTGGAACTTTGCCGGAGCAAGAAGCCTATAAGGAACCTGCTGGCCCTAGAGTTGAGCTTTATAATAACAAGTATCCTATTTTAACTGATGTCGATCCTTCAACCTTACCTTATCCTCCACGCAAATCTAAGCCTAAGGTTGATGACAAGAGGTATAAGAAGTTCATTGATATTTTTAGAAAGTTACACATCAATATACCTTTAGTTGAAGCACTTGCTGAGATGCATGAGTACACCAAGTTCTTAAAAGAAGCGGTCTCTACTAAGAGGAAACTCCTAGATTTAGAGACCATTTGCCTAAATGAGGAGTGCTCAGCCATTCTTCAACATAAGTTACCCGCTAAGTGTAAGGATCCGGGAAGTTTTCTCATTCCCTGCACAATAGGTAACGTGTGTTTGAACAAGGCCTTGTGTGATCTAGGAGCGAGCGTAAATCTGATGCCTCTATCCATTTTTCAAAAGCTAGGTATGAAAGACCTTAAAAAGACTTCAATTACTTTTCAATTAGCTGATCGATCGGTTAAGGAACCTTGTGGAGTGGTTGAGGATGTGCTAGTAAAAGTTGAGAAGTTTGTGTTTCCTGTCGATTTTGTTGTGCTAGATATGGAAGCTAACTACGAAGTGCCCCTAATCTTAGGAAGACCTTTTATGGCCACTAGTAGGACGCTCATCGATGTTTACAAAGGAGAGTTAGTGTTAAGAGTTAATGGAGATGAAATAGCATTCAACGTGTTTGACACTATGAAGACACCTGATGATGGAGAGGATGCATGTTTCATGTTGGATTCTGTTGACAAACTTGTCAATGACTTCCAACAATATGAGGATATTAAGGATTTCCTCGAGGCTACTCTAGAGTTAGAGGATGAAGTGCCATATGAAAAGAGCGAGGAAGAAAAAGTGATATGGCCTGGATGTAGTAGAGGAACCCCTGGCCATGTTGAGGAAATGAAGTCTACCGAGGTTGTGAAATTCTACCATAGACCGACATGGCATTTGTTCTTTGAACTTAACCTGACCGGACAAAAGTTAAAGACCTCGTTAGAAGAACCACCTACCAATCTGACGTTGAACCCTCTGCCTGCACATTTGAAGTATGTATTCCTTCAAGATGAGACCTTGCCGCTTATTATTTCTTCTGCCTTGACTGAAATACAAGAAGAAAAGCTGATGAGAGTGTTGAGAGAATATCGCGGAGCATTTGGATGGACAATAGCTGACATTAAAGGCATTAGCCCTAGTGTTTGCATGCATAAAATCTCCGTCGATCCTGCAAAGAAAGCGGTTGCACAACCTCAAAGAAGGTTGAATCCACAATTGAAGGACGTGGTTAGGGATGAAGTTATTAAGATGTTAGAAATGGGAATCATCTTCCCTATTTCAGATAGTGAATGGGTTAGCCCGATCCACGTAGTTCCGAAGAAAGGGGGTTTGACAGTGCAAGCTAATGAGTTAAATGAGTTGATTCTTGTTAGACTCATTACTGGTCATAGAGTGTGCATTGACTTTAGGAAGTTGAATGAGGCAACTCGTAAGGATCACTTCCCTCTTCCCTTCATTGATCAAATGCTCGAGAGACTGAGCGGACATGCGTTTTATTATTTTCTTGACGGTTACTCAGGATACTATCAAATTCATATCGCACCCGAGGATCATGAAAAGACCACTTTTACATGTCCATATGGAACCTTTGCTTATAATAGAATGCCCTTTGGTTTGTGCAACGCACCAGCAACGTTTCAAAGATGCATGATTTCTCTGTTTGCTGATATGGTTGAATATTTCCTAGAAATATTTATGGATGATTTCTCCGTATTTGGAGATGATTTCGATTCATGTCTCACGCATTTAGCACGAGTGTTGAAGAGATGCGAGGAGACGAATCTGGTGCTTAACTGGGAGAAATGTCATCTTATGGTTACTGAAGGTATAGTACTTGGCCACCGTATTTCAAAGAACAGTATAGATGTGGATAGAGCAAAAGTAGAGGTGATTGAAAAACTGCCTCCACCAACAAATTTTAAGACATTGCAAGGTTTTCTTGGCCACGCGGGATTCTATCGTCGGTTTGTGAAGGACTTTTCCTTAATCTCTAGACCTCTTACTGAATTATTGGCCAAGGATGTGCCATTTGTGTTTACTAATGAGTGCATGAAAGATTTCAATGAGTTAAAGAGCATGCTTATTACTGCACCCATTCTGATTGCGCCTGATTGGAATCTACCTTTTGAGGTGATGTGTGATGCAAGCGATACTACTGTAGGTGCTGCCTTGGGACAAAGAAAAGACAAGATCTTTAGGCCCATCTACTATGCTAGTCGAACTTTAAATACTGCTCAAAGGAATTATGCAACTACTAGAGAAAGAGCTTCTAGATGTTATATTTGTGTTTGACAAGTTTAGTTCTTATCTAGTGGGATCTAAAGTCACTTTTTGGGCGGACCATGCAGCTTTGATGTTTCTTTTAGCCAAACAAGATTCCAAGCCAAGGTTATTGAGATGGATTCTACTATTGCAAGAGTTTGATGTAGAAATCCGTGATAAGAAAGGATCTGAGAATTTGGTTGCGGATCATCTTTCCCGTTTACAAATAGAGGATAATGAGCCAATGACCGAGATTGGAGAAACATTTCCTGATGAACAATTATTCTCCATCACGGCCATACATGGGAAGGATGATTGCGCTGCGGTATCTTCACGTGTTGAGGTTGTGAAGGAGAAGAAACAACCATGGTTTAAAGACTTTGTGAATTATCTATCCGCGAAATACTTGCCACCAAATCTCAACCCCCAAGAAAGAAAGAAATTCTTCAAGGATCTTAGGCACTATTATTGGGAAGAGCCATATCTGTTTAAGCTAGGATCCGACAATGTCTTTAGGAGATGTGTGCCGGAAGAGGAGATGTATGATATCCTTAGACATTGTCATGCTTATGAGGCCGGAGGACATTATGGAGGAGACAAGACGGCTGCGAAAGTGCTCCAATGTGGTTTTTACTGGCCCACTCTGTTCAAAGATGCGCATCAATATGCTAAATCTTGTCATTCTTGCCAAATGACGGGAAATATCTCGAGAAGGAATGAAATGCCACTAAAGAATATCCTAGAGGTGGAACTCTTCGATGTTTAGGGTATTGATTTTGTGGGACCCTTTACTTCGTCTTTGTCCAACCGCTATATTTTAGTGGCGGTCGACTACGTGTCCAAATGGGTTGAGGCCATTGCTTCGCCTACTAACGATGCGAAAGTTGTACTGAAGTTCTTGAAGAAGAATATTTTTACGCGGTTTGGAACCCCTCGTGCCATTATTAGTGATAATGGAAGCCATTTCTGTAATAGGCCGTTTGAAAAGTTGATGATTAAATACGGGGATAGACACAAGTTAGCTACTGCTTATCACCATCAAACAAGTGGACAAGTTGAGGTTACAAATCGAGAAATAAAGCGCATTTTGGAGAAAACTGTGAATACGACTAGAAAGGATTGGTCGTCGCGATTAGATGATGCTTTATGCGCAATAAGACTGATTATAAGACGACTATTGGGATGTCCCCTTATAAAATTGTTTTTGGAAAAGCTGATGATGGTCAAATTATACCCATAAATGTCATCAACATTGTCCTTAAATCGAGATTAATAATATATATTTTATATTAAATCACATGTTTATATTGATTATTTAATGTTATGTGGTTTATAAGATATAATTTGGTATTTATCTATTTTTATTATTTAAATGTGATTTACTGTGCAATAAATATTGATATTATAGATTGCAATGAATCGGAAGATATCTATTATCGGAGGAAGTAAATCTCAAAAGAAATCAAGGCAGAATCGGAGTGCATTAAAGATAAACACCGAAGCATCATGAAAAGTGGAGTAAGGAACAAGAAATGCCAACGAGCCAATCAGAGAAGAGAGGACTCGCTGGCAGCGAGCCATCAGTTCGCTGGGGGCGAGCTGACAAATTTTGGGAGATCGGTTGGGAGTTATCTCTACACATTTTAGGGTTTTCAAATATATCTTTAAGTCGGTCTAAGTCTCTATATAAAGGAGCAACCACGAATTTTATTAGACACACTTTAGAACACCTTAGAAAAATACAATTCACAACATTGGTTCTATTTTCAATATATGTTTTCTTTATTTTATGTTCTTTCATTATGGATTCGTTAGAATCGCTGGTTAGAGATCGTATCGAGGAGTGGGAATCACGCTCGTCTTCGAGGGTAATGTCTACTCAATTATGAAATCTTTATTCGTAGATCTAATTTATTTCGTGATGGAGTAGTCGTTTTGTGTATTGATTTCGTGATGTAGTTAATTTACGAACCCATGTTTATGTAGATCTGAGGCGTAAAAGACGTTTCATGAGCAAATCCGGTTCGGATCGAGCTTCGGCAATGAGCCTATGTCTCGTTGGTAGCAAGATCTGTGATGTTCTTGATTTGTCTGTGAACGGCTTCGACTACTTCAGGTTCTCTTCTTTGTAATTACAACGAGTAATTAAACTTGATCAACTTAATTATTTGTCATCGTAATTTAACATGAGACCCAAAAAGTTATTGTTACTTAGGACATAGATTGAATCGGTGTCTAATAAGTACGCCTAACCATATGAATGTTGCTTAGATGAGTTTACGGTTTATACCGGCATCCCTAGTTTCGTAATTGTGTCAGAAGTTATATGAGACGGAGACTAAAAATGTGAAGTCACGTAATGGAGACACGATGATCTAGATGGCCTACCCGGAGCTAGATCTATTTTAGGGGATGACTCCCGCAGTCAGAATAATTAATCTTAAATGTCTTGTTTTGTCTCGTCGTCAATCTACATAGCATGGGGGAGTAATTACTACTAGCGTTATCAATACCGTTTGTTAATTATTTATAAAACCTATAAAAATAAGTGTCTTAGTGTCGTTGTGTCTTTTGTTGGTTTTGTGTTTCTATTGTGTCAATTTTTATTCTACGTTAATTGTTGGTCGTAGACCGCCTTTAATTTGCTTTTAGTTTAATAAGTCGTATTTCGTTTAAGCCGAGTCTCTGTGGGATCGACCTCGACTCTCTCTAACTATACTACGATTGAACCTAGTTCTCTTGCTAGTGTGTTATTTAGGTATCGAGTATTTTTATTACTTGACCCGACATCAAGTTTTTGGCGCCGTTGCCGGGGACTCGTGTCATTAATCAAGTATAGCTTATTTTATTAAAAGTAAATTCGTAAATATTGTGAATAGTGTCTGTTTAAATTATTTTTCGTAGTATAAAGTTAACCTATAAGTGTCATAAAACGAATTGGGGTAGTCCCCCAGAATTTGGTGAACTCGCTCCCAGCCAGACGAATTCACTGGGAGCAAGCAAGATTTTCTGGTCGGTTTCTGTTTTGTTTCGTTTTACATAGTTTCTGCGTTGTGTTTTCGTATTTTCATAATTTTTAGAGTCTGTTTTAGTTTTGATTTTATTATATAGTCTAGTTAAAGGCCTAGCCTTTTAAGTTTTTAATTGTTTTATTGTGTTTTTGTTATTTTATAGTACGTGATGATGCTAAATAATGCACCACCGGATTAACAGGGTCACGTGTAATCTAAGGATGAGCTATGAAGGAATCGAACGGCTAGAAAATGTAGTAAAGATGGTGTTTTTGGTATTTTATGGCTGAGTCCAAGAATGTATCTTGGATTTCCTACGTATCCTGTGTAATGTCCAGGAATCAAGCCTTACGTAGTTCCTGGATTAGTGTATTTATAGGCACATGTCCTTCTTTTGCCCTAAGACTTAAGGCGGTTTGGTCTATTGACATAAATACCCTTTACTGGGCCTGGCCCCTTGCCCAAGTAACCCTCTGGATAATGGGCTTGGGAATCAGGGTTGGAACTCATGTATCGACTCGGATAACACCGACATGGGTGCTCGAGTCGGGACACTTGCAAAATCTGTTGGTTGCTGTGGTCTTCCCTGACTCGTATCTTATTCGATCCGATGTGGATGATAAACTTAGACTTTTCCACATCCAGCGGGACCAATTAGATAATTCCACGTGGAGGGGTGGAATCCCGTATCGTCATACGCCCCCCAGATCGGAGAGAAGCTCATCTCGTATGCTGAGGTCGGATCGGAAAATTTGAATTATCTTTTCGACACGTGGTCTTCTTTAGGCGGGAATACAATTGTCCCTTATAGCCGATCTAGGCTGTCGTAGGATGACGTCATACTATACCAGCATTAATGGGTGCAGGAAACGAAGCGTTTTTACTGGCCCACTACCCTTGATTACCGTGTTTCAAACCCTATAACTGCCCCAAAATCCCGCCCTTTCAAATCATTTGCAAGATTGACAACATATAAGGAGTCCAAGGCTTTGAAGTCTCTCACTTGCCATCTGAAATCTCAGTTTTTGCCGAAAATCTCAAGTAAGCCCTACTTTACTCAAATTCTTCCTTTGTCTCTTATTTCTTTGTCCTTTCTCACTTCCATGTCTAGTAGCGAGAGCGATTCTCAAAATAGGGAAGTTCCTGTTGTAGTAGAAGAGGAATCAACAGAGAAGACGGTTTCTGAACAACCACTTGCTTCCGGTGAGAAAGTTGCCAGAGAAGAAGAAGAGGGAGGAGGAGAAAAATCATCTTCCCGACCTGCTGCTAAACGCCAAACGAGGATGAAGGGTCAAGGGCCTTATGGTTGTATATCCAACCTTACTCAGGAGAAGGCCAAAGCCATCTGTCTAAGATACGGCATTCCATACTCATCTGAAAACATCAAAGTGTCACATGGTCGATATCAATATGCCTGTGACCCCCGGATTCTGTGCCGTATACGAGGCGCAATTGAAAGAGGGATTGAGGTATCCCTTCGATCCGATGTTCATAGAAATTCTTCGACACTACCAGATTAGCGCTCCACAGCTCTCTCCGAATGGAATCAGGAGCGTTATGGGATTCGTGTTGGCGTGTTGGATCACCAAAGTCGAGTTCACTGTCCGGTTGTTCCAGCAATACTATACAATCCAAGGCCTGCAAGATGCTGGGTGGTATACCTTCCAAAGACGTCCCCTGGTTTCGGAATTTGTGAGAAGAGTGACCTCGTCCCAGGGTGAGTGGAAGCCCCATTTTTTCTTTATTCGACACGGGTTGGAATACGTCGACATCCATACTTGGTACAAAAGGCCTAGTAAATGGCCTGATAGGCTCGACTCTGATGCCCCCAACGAGTGTAGGATTATCGAGTGAGTTAACCCCGACGTCGCAACTCGAAACCTCCATTCTCTATACCCTTTCGTTGATGTTGAGACGGCTGGTCCGGGTGCTTATCTAGGAGCTCGATGAGGAAGTTCGAGTTTTGTGTAGGATATCTATTCATTCTGTCAAGCTGCTACACTTTTTCATTTTTACTTTTTCTATACCTGTTTCTTTTTTACTGTGTATTGATGTCTATTTATCTCTGTATGCAGTGGAATTCTTTTCAAAGTTGGAGGCATTGGGCAAAGTGCCTGACCCTAAGAAGGTCGACCCCAAAAAGATTCAAGAACTAGCTGGTATCAGATCGAAGAAACCTGTGTCCGGTTCAATAGTCTCTGGTGGTCAAAGGACCCCGGCTCGATCTGCTACTCTAGTGTCCACATATGACATACTGAGACGTCAACCCGATGAGGCACGGGTGACTAAACTGGCTGAGGGAGATCTCGTCCCGAGAAAACGCAAAAAGACGACCGAGGTGAGGCATGGAGTCGGGAAAGAAACTCGTAACCTCGCTCCTACTAGTTTGAATGCTACCGACCCGATCACCTCACGAGCGTCACAGAGATGGAAGCCATGTCTCCGGAAGCGCTGCATGACTTCTTCATGAAAAGCAACCGTCGTAAGCCTTAATTTTATTTCCCTTAACTTTAATACTTCGTCTATTTTTGATGTTGACAGTACTCTCTTTTGCAGGCTCGGCTAGCAGCTAAAGTGGCTATGACCAGAATTAGTCTCCATCGGCGGCCTTGGAGGAACAAAGGGAGACGATCGACCGGTTGAACTCGGAGATCGAAAAGCAGAAAGCGGCAGTTAAAAAGTTGGATGGTCGACGCCTCAGACTGGAATCTGACCTGGCCACTGCTCAGGACGAGTTGTCTATAGCGCGCAAATATTTATCCGAGCTCGCTAAGGTGAAGTCTGACCTCGATGAAGTGAGAGCTGAACTGGCGAAATCCCTCAAGGTTCGAGACGACCTTCAGCTTGAGGTCGACATCTTTACAACTCGTCTGGAGGCGGCTAAAAAGGACTTCCTGGCTTCTGATGAGCTCGAGAATGACCTGGCGTTGCTGATGAGTCAGGCCATGAAGGCGGGATTCTCGAATGCATTGGATCAGGTCAAGATGGTCCTCCCCGACTTTGAAGTTTCGAGCATCGAGAAGGCACACTTGTACGATCCGGAGGCCATCCCCCGATATGGTCGATACTTCACAGAATTCAAGGCTGGTGTGTCTTTATACAACAAGTATGTGACCCCTGCCCTGGAGGGGGATGTAGGGGAGAACCTCGGGTCGGATGATCCAGTCGACCCCGATGCCTCTACTTCCAACCAGCCTGCTGCCTGACGCTGTTTTTCTTGTTATCGTTTTTAAACAATTTGATTCGATCTGGCTGTAACAACTTTTATTGATTTTTTATTGTACCCTTGGATTCGATTTGGTTGTATAACTTTTATTTATCCCCATGTGATCTTCGTCGAGTCGAATCTGTGATTCGATCTCTGAAACTCTTCAATTTTGCACTTTGAATTTTGAATTTCAATATACGCTTTTCCATTGAATGTCTTTCTCGTTGTGATTATTTGCCCAGGGTGTATTCTTTTTCGACTTAATTCCCTTGTAAATGCTTCCTTGTGGGGTGTAGGGTGTAGTCCTTTGGACTTAATTCCCCTGTGGCCCCTCGAAGTGTATTAAGAGTACATGACTCATGATACACTTGAGTATGAGTCGACCTAGCATTGTATTGCCTTTTCGGCTTGACTTGGCTGTTTGGTCGGAGCTCGAGTCGACTGTCGTGCCTCGTCAGGCTTTTGACTTGGTCGAATTGAAGATTCCCTATTCGACTGTCGCACTTCATGGTGCTTCTGAACTGGTCGAATAAGGTATCCATCGTGGGATCTTCCGACTGCCCCGCATCGTGGCTTATTGGCAGGTCGGGAGTGACATAAGCACTGTCATTGACTTGGCTTTATTCACTATTTTACTCCAACTTCACCGTGTCGAGGTATCGATGTTGAAGTCGAATTTTGGTCTTTTTTCTTCCAGCCTCCTTTTCTTTTTTACATGAGCTCGCAAGTTAAGCATAATTAGAAAAGAAAATTACTTGAATAAAAGAAATCGAAATTAATTGTCGTATCGACCTGTTACAAGTAACTATGAAAGTAAAGTTGCAAATGTCATAAAGTGAACAAATAGTTTAAACATAATATTTTCTAGGTTGGAGGCGTGCCAAGTTCGAGGCACTGTACTTCCATCCGACCTTCCCAGCTGATACGATCCCTTAGGATGAACTTTCAGAATTTTGTATGGACCTTCCCAATTCGGGTCGAGTTTGCCTATTGGGTCTTGCCTGCTTGCTTCATTCTTCCTCAACACGAGATCCCCTATATGGAAGTATTTATACTTCACCCTTGCGTTGTAATATTGCGAGATCTTTCTTTTGTAATTGGCCATTCGATGCGCAGCAATCTATCTTCTTTCTTCGACATTATCTTTTTCTTGTCGTAGATCTGCAACATTTGTCTCGATATTGTAGGCCAAAACTCGAGGCGATGCTAGTCTGATCTCTGCAGGTATTACTGCTTCGCATCCATAAGTCATGGCAAAGGGAGTCTCTTGTGTGGCCGAATTGGGTGCTGTTCGATACGACCATAGAATGCTAGGTAACTGAGCTGCCCAATCCCGACCTTCATCCTCTAGCCGCTTCTTCAAACCAAATTTAATCTGCATGTTCGTCTGTTCGACTTGTCCATTGGACTGAGGTCGGGCCACTGAGTTTGTCCGATGCTCGATCTTATACTCCTTCAGCCAATTCTGCACTTTTTCATCTAGAAACTGGGTCCCATTGTCTGATATCAGATACTTAGGAATTCCAAACCTGCATAAAATGTTTTCCCATAGAAATTTTTTGATGGTTTGAGCCTTGATGTCGGTAAGAGCTTTGGCCTCGACCCACTTGGTGAAATAATCGACTGCCACTACTACAAATTTGAAATTGCCTGGAGCTCGAGGTAAAGGTCCGACTATGTCAACTCCCGACTCATCGAACGACCATACCGACTCAATGTCATTCATTTCCTGTGCTTGGTGGTGCGTCACCACATCATGCACTTGACAAGCTCTGCACCTCATCACCAATCGATTGGCATCTTTTTGCATGGATGGCCAAAAATAACCTGCCAGCTTACAATTTCTCGCCGGCATTCGAGCTCCACAATGGTTGCCACACACTCCCTGATGTATTTCTTCGAGCAGATATTCTTCTTCGTCTTCCGAGGCACATCTCATCCAGGAAGTCACAAAAGATTTTCGATAGAGAACGTAATCAAACAGGGCATACATGGAAGCTTGCAGTCGAATCTTTCTGGCTTGGGCCTTGTCGGATGGGAGAATTCTGTCTTTCAAGTATAGTACTATCGGATCCATCCATGTTGGTCATTGTGTAACTGGTTGCACATCGACCTCATTGTAGATTCGTTCTGACAGCATTTCGACCAGGAACCTTCCTCTTTGATTTGAAGTTCGACGCGAGTTTGGACAACGCGTCGGCCCTTTTGTTTTCGCTCCGAGGTACCTGTTCGATGCGAACCGTTTTGAACTTCGATATCAACCCTTGGACCACTCTCAAATAAATTTTCATGGCTTCCTCTTTGGCTTCATATTCACCCCGTATATGATTGACTACGAGTTGAGAGTCGCTATATACTAGGAGATTCTTGACCCCCAACTTGGACGCCAACTTCAGACCTGTAATCATGGCTTCATACTCTGCCTCATTGTTGGTGGCTTTGAACTGGAATCGAAGTGCCTAGGGGAACTCTTCTCCCTTCAGACTGACCAACAATAACCCATCTCCAGCCCCTTCTTTACTGGATGCTCCATCGACATGGATGGTCCACTGTTCCTCTGTTGATTGTTTCTCTTGCTCTAGCTGAATTGATAATCCTTCGGCTATGAAGTCCACCAAAGCTTGGCCTTTAACAGCTGTTTGAGGTAGGAATTCGATGTCGTACTCAGCTAATTCGACGACCCACTTTGCCAATCGACCCGATGTCTCGGGCTTGGCTAAAATTTGTTTCAGAGGTTGGTCAGTTATTACAACAATAGGGTGTGCATGAAAATATGGCTTCAGCTTCCTCGACGCGTGAACCAAACCAGATACTAATTTTTCTGCAGGTGTGTACCTGATCTCAGCTCCGTGTAGGGCCTTACTCACAAAATACACTGGAACCTGCCCCTCTTCTCCTTCTCGAACTAACACTGCACTTACTGCCTCTTCACAAATAGCTAGGTAAACCAGGAGTTTCTCTCCTTCCCGAGGTGAAGATAGTGTTGGTAAATTAGATAAATACTCCTTCAAGTCATCAAATGCTTTCTGACACTTGTCATCCCATTGAAACGGACTTGCCTTCCTTAATATCTTGAAAAAGGGTAGGGCTCTTTGCGCTAATATCGATAAGAAACGGTTGAGGGCCGCCATCCGACCTGTCAATCATTGCACTTCTTTGACGTTACGAGGTGTAGGCATGTTCCTGAGGGCCTCGATCTTATCCGGATTAGCTCGAATTCCATCTCTCGATATCATATATCCTAGGAATTTTCCTGATCGAACCCCTGAAGTGCACTTCTTCGGATTGAGCTTCATGTTAGCAGCCCATAGCACCTCGAAAACCTCTCTAACATCGACAAGAAATTGTCCCATGGACTTGCTCTTGATCAACAAATCATCGACGTAGACTTCCATATTTCGACCTATCAGTCCTTTGAAAATTTTGTTAACCGCTCTCTGATAAGTGGCGCCTGCATTCTTTAGGCCAAATGGCATCGTCACGAAACAAAACGTACCGAACTCTGTTATGAAGGCAGTCTTCTCCGAGTCTTGAGGGTCTATAAAAATATGATAATAACCCCTATAAGCGTCTAGAAAACCAAAAACCTCGAAACCCAGTGTCGAATCGACTAACTGATCAATCTTTAGGAGGGGATACGAGCCCTTAGGGCATGCCTTGTTAAGATCTGTAAAATCCACGCACATCCGCTAGCTCTCATCTGGCTTCTTGACCAGCGCTGGATTAGCTTACCAATCGGGATAGAATACCTCCTTGACGATGCCAACAACTAACAACTTATCAACCTCTTTCTTCATTGCCTCTTTCCTCTCGGGGGCGAGGTTTCTCTTCTTCTGCCGTATCGGCTTCTTTTTTGGGTCGACATTGAGTTGATGAACTACTATATCTGCTGATAGGCCTGGCATGTCGTCTGCCTTTCAAGAGAAAACGTCTCGATATTCAACAAGAAGGTCGACCAAGGCTTTCATGTCGGGCTGTGGTATCCACTTCCCGATCTGGACCCCTTGGCCCTCCTCCTCCTTCCAAACACGGATCTCCTCTGTCGGATCGACAGAGACCCAGCTTCGATCTTCCTCTTCCTCAGGGATTAACTCTTCAATTAACACTTGTCCAACGCCTTTTCCTTTTATCGTAACTAGACTGCAATTCCTGGCCACCTCAACGTCTCCTTTCACTTCATGGGTACCCTACCAAGTGGGGAATTTCATGCTGTTATGGTAGGTAGAAATGATGGCTCTTAGGTCGTATAAAGCAGGTCGACCTAATATCACGTTGTAACCCGATGGGGCCTTAACCACGACATAAGTCATTTCCATTGTCCGGCCCTTTTCTCCATCTCCAACCGTGGTAAGCAAGTTTATCGATCCGACAGGGTGGACAGCCTGCCCCGTGAATCCAAACAAAGGGGTTGATAATGGCACAATGTCTTCATCCTTCAACCTTATAGCTTTGAAGGCTGAGTAATAGAGGATGTTGACGGCACTTCCACTATCGACACAGACCCTCTTGATTCGACCTCGGCTTATCACTGCCTCTATCACCAACCCTTCACTGTGACTGTGGGAGCTTGGAATATCATCTTTGGGTCCATAACCCACCTCCGTAGTGAACCTAAGTTTCTCCGATTCTCTCGATCTGTCTGCGGACTGTCGACTGGATCGAGGTCGATCCGACTCGTGTTCAGCAACAATCGTGTTGACATCATACCCGATGTGGTTATCCCCATGAGGGTCCTGATTCAAATCTCCTCGACGATCATCCCGACGGTTATCTCGTAATTCGGCTCGGATGACCTATCCCGATGCCTCTGATTATCCCGACGTGGTGATCGGTCTCTCCTCCCGTTATAACTTTTTCTCTTATATTCTCGAAGACCCTTGGGCTCGTCCTTCTCTGATCTGTCGACCACCTCATCTAATCGACCCTCTTGAATACAAGCATCGATATCTCTCTTCAAATCGAAACATTCCTCTGTGTCATGCCCCACATCCTTGTGATAGTCACAGTACTTGTGGGTATTCTTTCTTTTCTCAAGATCCTTGGACATCGGTTTCGGTGTTCGTGCAATGTTTTTCTTGATCATGATGGCCCGCACCCCCCTCCCGAGATCGGTTGAGAGGGATAAAATCTCGATCTTTCAAATTTCCCTTCTTTCCGAGTCGATCCGTGATCGGTGCGGTCAATCGATCGAACACATTCGACTTTCCTTCATCATTCCGACCCTTAGGCTGACCCTTGGTCTGGCCTCGGGTGTCATTCCTCGAGTTGAGGCCAAGTGAAATGGTGTGCAAACGCACTGCCTCTTCACCTTGGCAAAATTTTTGGACTATGTTCACACATTCGTCCATGTCATTGGGCATCTTCTTAGCCAACTTGTCGTATAGTTTCATATTACGCAGGCCTCCGACAAATGAATTGACCTGAATTGCATCACTGGCATTATGCACCTTCATGGCCTCGAGATTGAAGCGCCTCTTGAAATCAATAGTTGATTCTCCTTTCTCTTGCTTGATGTTCATGAGGTGAGTAGCACTGAGGTGGAATTTCTTATTCCCAATGAATGCATCTCGGAATTTCTGCCCCAACTGTAAAAAACTTGAGATCGACCCGGGTCGTAGCTTATGAAACCACTCCCGAGCTCGACGTGTGAGCAAGGTATCGAAGGCACGACACTTCATGGCATCGTTGGCATTTCTCAATCTCATCAGTGATATATATCGATACAGATGGTCCTCTGGGACCGTAGTACCATCGTAAGGTTCCATCTTTGGTGGTTTAAAGGACTCGGGCATCGTGTATGCCTCTATCTCGGGGCTGAATGGCGACTCGAGCCACTCTGTGACCTGGTCTTTTCCCACGATGCGGTTGAACTCGTTTCGAATACTATCCTCGACTTGCCTTTGTTGCTTTTCATGTCCAGGACGTTTTTTGGCATTGGTTGTGCGGATTACTATTTCGTTTTCGCACTCTCCCCGGTGATCGACAGGTTTCTTTCACCTTGTATTCTCCATCTCTTTTCGACCCTGTGGGTCTAGCAGGTTATGTTCTTCAGGGGTGTTATATATCTCTTTGTCTATGAACGCAGATGCCACGACTCGTTTCAGGGCATCTTCATCTAATGACGCTAAGTGATCGGCCATGTCTTGTAACTGCGGGGGAAGTTGGGGCTTTGGTGTTTGCACAACTGCGGGCCTAGATTTAGTGGGGACTTCAGGTACTTGGATTTGCACCCCTACTGGATCTAAATCCGTGTGCTCTTCGATCAGCAGGTTCTTGCTGTTCGTTGGTTTCTTACTCCTTGCTGGTGGTGCCATTGCGATATCTTTTCCAACTCACCGGTAGAAGACCCACATTCAAGCACCAAATGATGATGCTAAATAATGCACCACCAGATTAACAGGGCCACGTGTAATCTAAGGATGAGCTGTGAAGGAATCAAACGGCTAGAAAATGTAGTAAAGATGGTGTTTTTGGTATTTTATGGCTGAGTCCAAGAATGTATCTTGGATTGCCTACGTATCCTGTGTAATGTCCAGAAATCAAGCCTTACGTAGTTCCTAGATTAGTGTATTTATAGGCACATGTCCTTCTTCTGCCCTAAGACTTAAGGCGGTTTGGTCTATTGACATAAATACCCTTTACTGGGCCTGGCCCATTGCCCAAGTAACCCTCTGGATAATGGGTGATGTATGACAAAAATATGATTATATTATAAGACTTTTTATTATTATTTTTTATGATATTTTAGTATAATTTCATATAAATGCATTGAAAACTTATAAAAATCATAGTTAGTTATAATTAAATGCATAAGTTATAAAAACGATATAAATAAGGGTTTTAGTGTCAGATTTACGTTTGGTGTTTTGTTGCTCTTATTGAAGGATTATACGTTTATCGAGATCTTAAGAGAGGACATGTTTTGGAGCCTAAATCATATCTTTTAAGGGATAAAAGATTATGCCATAAGCAAACGAGATCGAACGGATCAACTGTCCTTAGTATTTCTACCGTAACTCATCTTCAACGGACATTTGACCTAAATTAGAGGCATTTTCAGAGAAAAAGTCCTTGATGAAAGTTGTAGATCTTCAAGAGAGCTTTCCAACGAATATTGAATCATGTCAATCGAGGTCTACAGCTCGAGATAGGTTTCTACGAACATCGATATGTTGCATGGCCGGCACGCGCCGGAGAAGGCCGAATATTGCGGGAAAATCTCTCGAAACTCGGGCCCACAAATCTCGACAAGAGAATATATACTATTTAGCCGGCACGTGCCGGTGGTGCTCCGGCACGCGCCGGCCTTGTGGTATGGTCTATAAATAGAAGCTCATTGCAAGCTTGGGGAATTGCACCTATCTTTATATCTCTCTTATATAGATCTCTATCGTCTCTTTTGTTGTTTTTTAGTTAAATAAATGCGTAAACGGCACTCGCCGGAATAATGCGATGTAATGTTGTAATATAAGCACCGTTATGATGCTTGGAAAGATTACGGGAGGCTCGTTGTTGTAGAGGAGTTGTTATTTCCGGGGAATACGACCTCTAACGCTACAATTGTAATCTAAAGATGAGCGGCTAAGGTCTCGAGGCTAGAACCACCGTTGTGAAGCCACCATCACCGGAATAAACAAGGATTTCGTTTTCATTTGTTCTAGTGAGTTTCTTGTTCTTCCTTCATGTTTTGAATTGTTTATGTGCAATTTGTATGATCTATACTTATGTTGCATGCTAATCGAATTTAGATACGATAGTTGATAAATTCGTAGATTACCGTGAAGGAAAATGATAATATTCTTCCAACATACGTAAGTTGAGGGTGAATGTTATTAGATTAGGATTTATATCCATATCTTTGATCCGTAAATGCTTTAGTTGTACCGAGAGTGGTGAACTAATTAAAAGGCGATGAACCGAAAGGGAAAATGCCTCTTTAGCGTATAATAATCCAAGAACTTACGAATGAATATGTGTCTTTCTTGTTATTTTCGGTGGGGTGGTGGATCAACGGTGTGTTCTAGTTGTTTTAATCTTTCTTTAAACAAATTTTCACGTATCGTCTTTCTTTTCACGTTTGCTACCTTAGTTTGTTAATTGAAAATCCGAGATCATAATCATCAACTTTATAAAAGAAATCGAAGGCAAAAACTCTTTTTCGTACAAGTCCCTGCGGATACGATCCGGTTTCACCACTATGGCTGCGAGCCTTCGCACTTGGGGCTGACATCGGTTTTATTTTATTACTTGTTATCTTTTGCTTTGCATAAAACCGCGAACAAGTTTTTGGCGCCGTTGCCGGGGACTTGGCACGGAAAGTTTTCGTTTTCAATCTCTGGTCTGTTTCTATTTTATCTACGCTTTGTTCGGACTGTTTCGAGCTTGTTTTAGTTTAGTTTTTATTTATTAAGTCTAATATATATATATATATATATATATATATATATATATATATATATATATATATAATAATAATAAAAAAAAAAAAAAACCCGTGTTCCTTGGTTAATCGTCGAGGTTGGGTGATGGGTTCTCGGTGAATCCCACTCGCGGAAGCATAAGGAATTAAATCCCGAAACCTCGTGGTTAAGGTGTTGGTGTTCGAACGTGGTTTATGAAAACTCGAACTCACGGGGGACCTCTTTTGTATAACCCGGAGCTAGAGCGAACCATTGTTCGACCGAACAAACGTTTGGCCCGGCTCTCCGGACCGACGGACGAGGGAATCACGGAAGAAAACGATCCTGAAGGATACGTTGAGGGAGAAGCTCAAGTAGGAGCCGAGGTTGAGAAAATGGCGGATCAACGGACATTGCGACTTTGCCATGCCATCTACTTGTGAAAGTTAATCCCGCGGTCGTGATTCCCGAAATCACGGCCGATAATTTCGAACTCAAAACTTCTTTAATCAATTTGGTAAGAGGTTCCACATTTCATGGATTTTCCACGAGGACCCGCACGATCACATTCACTCATTTCTAGAATCGTGCGGGACTATTTTAATCAAAGGGGTCACCGAGGACGCCACGAAAATGAAACTCTTTCCTTTCTCACCGAAGGGAGAAGCGAAAGAATGGTATAAATCCTTACCGGTCGAATCCATTACTTCGTGGGAGGATTTGGAGAAAGAATTTCGAGCGTACTTTCCACCCGCAAAGACGGCTCATCTTCTCGAATCGATATTCACTTTTGTGCAATCCGAGAAGGAATCTTTTTACGATGCGTGGAAACGATTTAAGACTCTCTTGAGAAAGTGCCCCCACCATGGGCCGGATAAACAAAGATTGGTCAACACTTTCTACGGTGGTTTGACCGAATTGACTAAAGGAATGGTGAATAGTTCGCACGGAGGTGCATTTCGAGAAAGACACCGATGAGGGATGGACGTTGTTTGAAGATATTGCAAAGTATAATTATGCCCCTACATATGCGGGTGCATCCAATCGAAAAGCTCGACAGCGGGGAAGTATGAGGTAGATGAGACCACGTTTCTAAAAGCTCGGTTGGCCGCACTACAAAAGCAAGTGGCGGCAATGAATGTTCCAAGTCTTGTGTGTGACAACCGCCATGGCCAAGGCCATCGCGAGTCGCGCCGCTTGACCCAATCTCTCGGTCAAAGTCGTTCAAAACAATGTTGTTTGCCAAAATTGCGATACCATTGGGCACACATTCCATCGGTGTCATCTATTGTTGCATTCGGAGGAGGTGAATGCATTCAATTCTATAAATTATCGACCTTCGGGTCGAATCAAAACACTCGAGGGTTCAATTACAACCGGAACCACCCCGGTTTCCGATGGAGTGATCCTTCCGGGGCGAGCGAACCCCCATCATTTTCAGGCCCCTAGGCCTAATCAAAGCAATTTTCGATCCAACTATCGACCAGCATGGAACACCAATCCACCGCAAAATCAAAATCAATCATTTCAGATCTTAGAACAAAAGTTGAGTGAGCAAATCACGGCCAACACTCAATTGGCAAATGCTTTAAGTACTCGACCAAGATACGGTGAGGAATTTAGAGGTGCAAATGGGACGATTTCGGGACAAAGAAGCTAGTCGACCTCGGGGTCACCGCCGAGTTTTACGAGAAGAACCCCGAGGGGTCAACTTGGTCCGAATGACCAAAATACTTGCACCGATCTAGCTGCACCATGGGACTATGGTCAGGATGAGTTGAATGCCATAAATCTGAGGAGTGGGAAAGTGGTTGGCAGTCAGGCCAACCAGGGAAACGAATAGCCCCTCCTGCGAGCAGAGACGCAGGAGGGGAAGATCTTTGTTCTCCTCAGAAAGATGTTGGGACTACTGTTGAGCCAAGTGAAAAAGTAAATTCTGAGAGAAGTGTGGAAGTTGAGAATACTGATGATAAAGAGAAGAATGCTGAGAAGAAGTCAGATTCTAAGTTAAGTTCTGGGAAGCATGTGAGGTGGAAGGATAGGGAAGACAAAGCAATCAATCATAAGACAGCAAAGAAGAACTTCACTGAGGAAGACTTTGCTGATCTCCCTTATCCACCTAGCAAAAACAAGCTGTCGTTAACAGTCGATAAAGAGTATAAGAAGGTTATCGACTTGCTCAAGAACACTGAGGCAAACATTCCATTAGTTGATCTTTTGGTAGGGATGCCAAAGTATACAAAGTTTATAAAAGACGCAGTAAGTTTGAAAAAGAAACTTCAAGAGCTCGAACACATAGTGTTGAATGGAGAATGCTCCGCAATCGGCCAGACTAAACTTCCTGTGAAGTGTCCTGACCCTGGAAGATTTACGATTTCGTGTACTATTGGGAACAGGGACTTCCACAATGTTTTGTGCGATTCGGGAGCATCAATCAATCTGATGTCTACTTCAATCTTCCAATCTCTTGGATTGGATCAATCTATTACTCCTAGATCTATTTCTCTTCAACTTGCATATAGAAGTGTGAAGTATGCAAGGGGAATCATAGAAGATGTGTTGGTCAAGGTTAAAAACTTCATATATCCAGCTGATTGGGTAATCATGGACATGGCCGAGGATGAGAAAACCCCCTTGATCCTTGGAAGACCTTTTCTTGCAACCGCCCGTGCCTTACTAGATTCCCACAAAGGTGGCGAAGTAACCTTACATTTGGAGGATGAGAGTATAAAGTTCAATGTGGGCAACGCGAGTGAAGCATGCATCCGGTGATGCTTGTTTAGCTATTGAGGACGATTTCACCGATGAGTATGATAAACAAGTGTTCATGGGTAGTTGGGATGAGGAAGAATTCAATAAACTATCCGCAACTTGGACTAATGAGGAGTGGATAAAATTTTTAGAAGAGATTGACAAGGAAAGTTCGACTACCGGGAGGTGGTAAGAAAGATAATTAGGAAGAGGCATGGTGATATGCCAAGATTTGCAAAGGGAGATGAGGCCCCCGTCTGCGGGAGGCCATGATGCTTCGAGCCCTTATAATAAGCTTGGAGATCTAGAGCTTAAGGGAGATAAATTAAGACCAAGTGTGGAGGAGCCACCGTCGGATTTAGTGTTGAAACCCTTGCCTCAACACTTGAAATACATTTTTCGAGGGACGGTGATAAGCTTCCTTTGATCATTTCATCTAAGTTAGAACCAAAGGAGGAAGAAAAGCTTATCAAAGTGCGCAAGATAATATCCTCGCCTTTGGTTGGCAAGTGGGAGATATCAAGGGAATAAGCCCCGATATCTCGTATGCATAAGATCGGGGCCGTAGAGGGATCGAAGAAGGTGCGACACCTCGGAGAAGGCTAAACCCTCATATGCGGGAGGTTGTTAAGAAGGAAATCATCAAATTGCTTGACATGGGTATCATTTACCCAATAGCCGATAGTGAATGGGTGAGCCCCACTCGGGTGGTGCCAAAGAAAAGAGGAATTACTTTTGAGAAGAATGACAAGGGGGAAGAGATTGCCCTACGGCAAGTCACCGGGTATAGAGTTTGCATCGACTACGAAAGACTAAATGAGGTAACTCTAAAAGACCACTTCCCTTTGCCATTCATTGACCAAATACTCCTTGAGAGGCTTAGTGGCAAGCAATTTTATTGTTTTTTGGATGGCTATTCGGATACTTTCAAATAGCCATCGACCCCACCGATCAAGAAAAGACTACCTTCACTGTCCCTCCGGTACCTTCGCTTACCGAAGGATGCCATTTGGTCTCTCGCAACGCACCGGCTACATTTCAAAGATGTATGCGGCTATCTTTGATGGTTTAGTGGAGAAGGTGATGGAGATTTTTATGGATGACTTCTCTGTATTCGGGGACAGTTTCGACCACTTGTTTACACAATCTTGATAAAGTTACGTCGGTGCATAGAGAAGGACTTAGTCTTAAATTGGGAAAAGTGCCACACCGGTGGAAGAGGGAATTGTTCTAGGACACAAGGTGTCCAAAGAAGGTATTGAGGTCGACAAACCAAAGGTAGAAGTTATTGAAAAAATGACATACCCCAAAAATGTAAGAGAAGTGAGAGGTTTCCTGGGTCATGTCGGCTTTTATCGGCGGTTCATAAAAGACTTTTCTAAGATAGCCAAGCCTTTGTCAACTCTCTTAAGAGAAGATGTGAAATTTGTTTTCACTCCTGAGTGTGAAAGAGCGTTTAAAGAATTAAAAGACAAGTTGGTTACCTCGCCAATTCTTATAGCACCCGACTGGAAAGCTCCCTTCGAGCTTATGTGTGATGCCTCTAATTATGCAGTCGGCACGGTGCTAGGTCGAGAGAGTGTACGGCGGTTCAAACCCATCTACTACGCTAGTCACACTTTAAACCCGGCACAAGTAAATTATGCAACAACCGAGAAGGAGTTGTTGGCGTAGTTTTTGCCATGAATAAATTTAGAAGCTACTTGCTTGGGTCGGAAGTTACGGTCCGACGACCATTCTGCATTGAAATATCTGTTAAACAAGGCTGATGCCAAGCCTCGTTTGTTGAGATGGATCTTAATTTTACAAGAGTTTGATGTTCATATCCGGGACAAGAAGGGTAGCGAGAATGTGGTAGCTGACCATATGTCTCGGTTGACCGATGATCCTCAAGTAGAGTCGGATGAGATTGGAATTGATTTTCCAACTGAGCAACTCATGACTATTGATGTGTGCGAGGTTACTCCTGCCCGTACTGGAAAAGGTTCTCCTTGGTTTGCACCTTTTGCAAACTTCTTGAGCGGCGTATATCCGGACCCCGACTCCGACATATCGGCAAAAGAAGAAATTCTTTTCGGATTTGAACTATTATGTGTGGGACGATCCAATTCTCTTCAAGCGCCGCAAGGATGGATTACTCCGTAGGTGTGTCCCCGAGATCGAGCGAGAGGGACATTATGGAGCAATGCCATGGCGGACCCGTGGGAGGTCATTATGGAGCCGGGAAGACCGCTAACGCGAAGATTTTTCAGTCCGGCTTCTACCGGCCAACAATCTTTAAGGATACGAGAGTTTTGTAAAAGGGTGTGACCGGTGCCAGCGCACCGGTAAACTTTCTCGGCGAATGGACATGCCTCTCCACCCTATCCAAGAATGCGAGGTTTTCGACGTATGGGGTATTGACTTCATGGGACCATTCCCATCCTCATATGGGAACAAGTACATTCTAGTCTGCGTCGACTACGTGTCAAAGTGGGTGGAAGCGATAGCAACACCACGGAACGACCACAAGGTGGTCAAGAACTTCCTGAGGAAAAATATTTTTACACGGTTTGGCTGTCCACGAGCTCTCATCAGTGACGAGGGAACTCACTTCTGCAATACTCCATTAGAAAAGATTTTAGAACGATATGGGGTAAAACACAAAACTGCTACCCCCTATCACCCTCAGACGAGTGGACAAGTTGAAGTAAGTAACCGAAGCTTGAAAAGCATTCTTGAGAAGACGGTGAATTCTCATAGGACGGACTGGAGTCAGAAACTGGATGATGTGCTCTGGGCTTACAGGACAGCTTTCAAAACTCCTATTGGCACGTCTCCGTTTCAGATGGTTTATGGCAAGGCCTGCCACCTGCCAATCGAGCTTGAGCACAAAGCGTTCGTTCGGCTATTAAATTCTTGAATTTTGATAGTCAATTATGTAGAGAAAAGCGATTGTTGCGGTTGCGGGAGCTTGATGAGTTCGGACTCCGGGCCTATGAGAGCTCGAGAATCGGTAAGGAGAGGACTAAATTGCTTCACGACAAGAAAATCAAGAATAGAGAATTCAAAGCGGGCGAATGGGTTTTATTATATAATACCGAGTTACATCTCGTTTCCCCGGTAAGCTACGCAGCCGTTGGTCCGGCCCCTTTCAAATCTCTCGGGTTTTCCCTAGTGGAGCGATCGAATTGAAAAATAAACGGGGCGAGTTATTCGAGTGAATGGTCATCGGTTGAAACACTATATTGGTCAACAAAAGGAACGACCGGTGGTTTTCCATCTGAACGACATCCCTAGTCAAGCTAGCTCCGATTTTTCGGCACCCGATGATTTACGTCTCTGTGAATTCTTTGAAGATGTTGTGATTTATGATGATACACCTCGGCTTGTGGAACTAAAACCTAAAAAGAGAAAGAGAAGAACCATAGGAACAAAGTGGATACAGAAGTTTACTGATATGGCCAATACATTGGCGAGACTTTGTTTTTGTGGGATCCATACTATTAACCCCGAGGAAATCAAGAATGAGTCCGGAGAGAGGCTTCAATGGCTCGACCCGGGTTGAAAATTTTTGGGTTGTCGAGCCAACGACATAAAACAAAAGCGCTTGGGGGGAGGCAACCCCGCCTTAATAAAACTATGTGAAATTAAATAGTTGCTTGTGTGTTTTTATTAGTCGAGCAAACGACGTTAACCAAAAGCGCTACCGGGAGGCAGCCCGTTAATAATAATAATAATAATAATAATTTGGATAAAGACTAGTCTTAATGAAATGTAGAATCGTATGGAAGATTAACACTAAGCACAACTAAGTCTCATGATGAATGTTTGAATATCATTTAAAGGGAACGATTAGGTGGTTATCCGAAAATCCCGAGGTAAAACAAAGATAAAATTCAAATGCTTCATTTCTTGGACTTAGGTTGTTATAACGTTTAGACAAAACCCTTGAGGATCCGGGTATAAAAGACTCACTTCATTTCATTATTTCGTTTTTGTTCCATGATATTGCCTTGTCTATCATTTTTGTGCCCCTATCCCCGAGGTACGTCTTGTTTTCCATGGTGTGCGGGATATTTGCGATAGCAATTGTGAACTTTTAGATAAATCGCCTTTACCGGTGGATGGTCCACGATCTCTTGTTTTCATCAAGCATTTATGGATCGATTCGCGACCACTTCCAGAATTGCCACCTTCGAATTACAACCAGCTAAGTTTTTCTTATTCTGCACATGCTGAGGACATCATGTAACTTAAGTGTGGGGGAGGGTTTTATATGTTGTCTTGTTTTTAAACGTTTATACTATTTATATATATATATATATATATATGATTATGTGCATATTTTCATTTTATAACTACTATATTCCACTCATTATTCATCGAGGTCGATGTCAATTCGTAAGTGGGGAGTAGAGTAAGTTATAAAATTTTGAAAATATTAAAAATTAACGCTATAATAAATATATTGATTGCTTAACACTTAGTTTTATTTTTCCTAAGTAGAAATAAGATAGTATATAATTAATATAATAAATTTAATATATTTTGATAGAATAAGTTTTAGTAAGTAAAATAGATTAGATGTATTATGATTATATTATATATGTCAATTTTAGATTTTTATAAGATTTTAAGTATATGTAACTATACATAAGTATTATTGAGTATTGTTGATTTGAAATTAGACGGATATGCTTATATTTATAATGAAATGTTAGAATAATTTTCTTTTCGAAATAAGTATGAATATGGAATCAGACCAAGGATGACGATTTTTGGCATAATAAAGTTAGACAGGTGCTAATATATTTGACCTCACCTCATGACGCTTGCAAGATAGTCGATTCTGGCAATGAGTTCGGATATGTTAGTATTCTATGAAAAAAAAAAGAATAAATAAAAAGTTTGGGGAGAGTGTTATACTTTTGAGACGCGACGATTGAAAAAATAATAAATAATATTGGGTTGTAATTTGATAAAAAAAAAGGGGTTTTTGAGATGAAAGTTAAGTACGTACGACTTATCTTCTTCTTTTGATAATTCTTTATTTTTCCTTTTGATCAAACACCCAGATCCTGATCGTTATACTAAGTCCTTGATTCCAATTATTTCATACAAGTTAAGATTAGAGAATAATTTTAATTTTTATTATATTTACTAAGTAAATTATGTAAAATTTTATAATCATGATATTTGATAAATAATTTATCTATGTTATATACACTTTTTATCTTGTTTAATTCTAAGAAAGATATGTTTAATATATTTATAATATTGAAATGATATTTTGCTAACTTGAAAGTTAATCTACCAAGTATATCATTTTTATTATAGTTTTTATATATTATCGCTTATTTTGCTCGAGGACGACCAAAAAGCTAAGTGGGGAGTAGTTGACGTATGACAAAAATATGATTATATTATAAGACTTTTTATTATTATTTTTTATGATATTTTAGTATAATTTCATATAAATGCATTGAAAACTTATAAAAATCATAGTTAGTTATAATTAAATGCATAAGTTATAAAAACGATATAAATAAGGGTTTTAGTGTCAGATTTACGTTTGGTGTTTTGTTGCTCTTATTGAAGGATTATACGTTTATCGAGATCTCAAGAGAGGACATGTTTTGGAGCCTAAATCATATCTTTTAAGGGATAAAAGATTATGCCATAAGCAAACGAGATCGAACGGATCAAGCTTGTCCTTAGTATTTCTACCGTAACTCATCTTCAACGGACATTTGACCTAACTTAGAGGCATTTTCAGAGAAAAAGTCCTTGATGAAAGTTGTAGATCTTCAAGAGAGCTTTCCAACGAATATTAAATCATGTCAATCGAGGTCTACAGCTCGAGATAGGTTTCTACGAACATCGATATGTTGCATGGCCGGCACGCGCCGGAGAAGGCCGAATTTTGCAGGAAAATCTCTGAAACTGGGCCCACAAATCTCTGACAAGAGAATATATACTATTTAGCCGGCACGTGCCGGTGGTGCTCCGGCACGCGCCGGCCTTGTGGTATGGTCTATAAATAGAAGCTCATTGCAAGCTTGGGGAATTGCACCTATCTTTATATCTCTCTTATATAGATCTCTATCGTCTCTTTGTTGTTTTTTAGTTAAATAAATGCTGTAAACGGCACTCTGCCGGAATAATGCGATGTAATGTTGTAATATAAGCACCGTTATGATGCTTGGAAAGATTACGGGAGGCTCGTTGTTGTAGAGGAGTTGTTATTTCCGGGGAATACGACTCAAACGCTACAATTGTAATCTAAAGATGAGCGGCTAAGGTCTCGAGGCTAGAACCACCGTTGTGAAGCCACCATCACCGGAATAAACAAGGATTTCGTTTTCATTTGTTCTAGTGAGTTTCTTGTTCTTCCTTCATGTTTTGAATTGTTTATGTGCAATTTGTATGATCTATACTTATGTTGCATGCTAATCGAATTTAGATACGATAGTTGATAAATTCGTAGATTACCGTGAAGGGGAATGATAATATTCTTCCAACATACGTAAGTTGAGGGTGAATGTTATTAGATTAGGATTTATATCCATATCTTTGATCCGTAAATGCTTTAGTTGTACCGAGAGTGGTGAACTAATTAAAAGGCGATGAACCGAAAGGGAAAATGCCTCTTTAGCGATAATAATCCAAGAACTTACGAATGAATATGTGTCTTTCTTGTTATTTTCGGTGGGGTGGTGGATCAACGGTGTGTTCTAGTTGTTTTAATCTTTCTTTAAACAAATTTTCACGTATCGTCTTTCTTTTCACGTTTGCTACCTTAGTTTGTTAATTGAAAATCCGAGATCATAATCATCAACTTTATAAAAGAAATCGAAGGCAAAAACTCTTTTTCGTACAAGTCCCTGCGGATACGATCCGGTTTCACCACTATGGCTGCGAGCCTTCGCACTTGGGGCTGACATCGGTTTTATTTTATTACTTGTTATCTTTTGCTTTGCATAAAACCGCGAACAATGGGCTTGGGAATCAGGGCTGGAACTCATGTATCGACTCGGATAACACCAACATGGGTGCTCGAGGCGGGACACTTGCAGAATCTGTTGGTTGCTGTGGTCTTCTCTGACTCGTATCTTATTCGATCCGATGTGGATGATAAACTTAGACTTTTCCACATCCAGCGGGACCAATTAGATAATTCCACGTGGAGGGGTGGAATCCCGTATCGTCAGTACGCTACTCGGAAATCAAAGGTACCGCTACTATGCAGCACCTAGCCTTAGGACAAAGAAAAGACAAGATCTTTAGGCCCATCTACTATGCTAGTCGAACTTTAAATACTGATCAAAGGAATTATGCAACTACTGAGAAAGAGCTTCTAGCTGTTATATTTGCATTTGACAAGTTTAGATCTTATCTAGTGGGATCTAAAGTCACTTTTTGGACGGACCATGCAACTTTGAAGTATCTTTTAGCCAAACAAGATTCCAAGCCAAGGTTATTGAGATGGATTCTACAATTGCAAGAGTTTGATGTAGAAATCCGTGATAAGAAAGGATCTGAGAATTTGGTTGCGGATCATCTTTCCCGTTTACAAATAGAGGATAATGAGCAAATGACCGAGATTGGAGAAACATTTCCTGATGAACAATTATTCTCCATCACATCCATACATGGGAAGGATGATTGCGCTGCGGTATCTTCGCGTGTTGAGGTTGTGAAGGAGAAGAAACAGCCATGGTTTAAAGACTTTGTGAATTATCTATCCGCGAAATACTTGCCACCAAATCTCAACCCCCAAGAAAGAAAGAAATTCTTCAAGGATCTTAGGCACTATTATTGGGAAGAGCCCTATCTGTTTAAGCAAGGATCCGACAATGTCTTTAGGAGATGTGTGCCGGAAGAGGAGATGTATGATATCCTTAGACATTGCCATGCTTATGAGGCCGGAGGACATTATGGAGGAGACAAGACGGTCACAAAGTGCTCCAATGTGGTTTTTACTTGGCCCACTCGTTCAAAGATGCGCATCAATATGCTAAATCTTGTCATTCATGCCAAATGACGGGAAATATCTCGAGAAGGAATGAAATGCCACTAAAGAATATCCTAGAGGTGGAAATCTTTGATGTTTAGGGTATTGATTTTGTGGGACCCTTTACTTTGTCTTTGTCCAACCGCTATATTTTAGTGGCGGTCGACTACGTGTCCAAATGGGTTGAGGCCATTGCTTTGCCTACTAACGATGCGAAAGTTGTACTGAAGTTCTTGAAGAAGAATATTTTTACGCGGTTTGGAACCCCTTGTGCCATTATTAGTGATAATGGAAGCCATTTCTGTAATAGGTCATTTGAAAAGTTGATGATTAAATACGGGGTTAGACACAAGTTAGCTACTGCTTATCACCCTCAAACAAGTGGACAAGTTGAGGTTACAAATCGAGAAATAAAGCACATTTTGGAGAAAACTGTGAATACAACTAGAAAGGATTGGTCGTCGCGATTAGATGATGCTTTATGGGCAATAAGACTGATTATAAGACGACTATTGGGATGTCCCCTTATAAAATTGTTTTTGGAAAAGCTGATGATGGTCAAATTATACCCATAAATGTCATCAACATTGTCCTTAAATCGAGATTAATAATATATATTTTATATTAAATCACATGTTTATATTGATTATTTAATGTTATGTGGTTTATAAGATATAATTTGGTATTTATCTGTTTTTTATTATTTAAATGTGATTTACTGTGCAATAAATTGATATTATAGATTGCAATGAATCGGAAGATATCTATTATCGGAGGAAGTAAATCAGAGAAGAGAGGACTCGCTGGCAGCGAGCCATCAGTTCGCTGGGGGCGAGCTGGCAGATTCTGGGAGATCGGCTGGGAGTTATCTCTACACATTATAGCGTTTTCAAATATATCTTTAAGTCGGTCTAAGTCTCTATATAAAGGAGCAGCCACGAATTTTATTAGACACACTTTAGAACACATTAGAAAAATACAATTCACAACATTGGTTCTATTTTCAATATATGTATTCTTTATTTTATGTTCTTTCATTATGGATTCGTTAGAATCGCCGGTTAGAGATCGTATCGAGGAGTTGGAATCACGCTCGTCTTCGAGGGTAATGTCTACTCAATTTTGAAATCTTTATTCGTAGATCTAATTTATTTCGTGATGGAGTAGTCGTTTTGTCTATTGATTTCGTGATGTAGTTAATTTGCGAACCCATGTTTATGTAGATCTGAGGCGTAAAAGACGTTTCATGAGCAAATCTGGTTCAGATCTGAGCTTACTGGCAACGAGCCTTTGTCTCGTTGGTAGAAAGATCTGTGATGTTCCTGATTTGTCTGTGAACGGTTTCGACTACGTCAGGTTCTCTGCTTTGTAATTACAACGAGTAATTAAACTTGATCAACTTAATTATTTATCATCGTAATTTAACATGAGACACAAAAAATGATTGTTACTTAGGACAGAGATTGAATCGGTGTCTAAGAAGAACGCCTAACCATAGGAATGTTGCTTAGATGAGGTTATAGTTTATACCGGCATCCCTAGTTTCGTAATTGTGTCAGAAGTTATATGAGATGGAGACTAAAAATGTGAAGTCACGTAATGGAGACACGATGATCTAGATGGCCTACCCGGAGCTAGATCTATTTTAGGGGATGACTCCCGTAGTCAGAATAATTAATCTTAAATGTCTTGTTTTGTCTCGTCGTCTATCTACATAGCATGGGGGAGTAATTACTATTAGCGTTATCAATACCGTTTGTTAATTATTTATAAAACCTATAAAAATAAGCGTCTTGGTGTCGTTGTGTCTTTTGTTGGTTTTGTGTTTCTATTGTGTCAATTTTAATTCTACGTTAATTGTTGGTCATAGACCGCCTTTAATTTGCTTTTAGTTTAATAAGTCGTATTTCGTTTAAGCCGAGTCTCTGTGGCATCGACCTCGACTCTATCTAACTATACTACGATTGAACCTAGTTCTCTTGCTAGTGTGTTATTTAGGTATCGAGTATTTTTATTACTTGACCCGACATCAAGTTTTTGGCGCCGTTGCCGGGGACTCGTGTCATTAATCTAGTCTAGCTTATTTTATTAAAAGTAAATTCGTAAATATTGTGAATAGTGTCTGTTTAAATTATTTTTCGTAGTATAAAGTTAACCTATAAGTGTCATAAAACGAATTGGGGTAGTCCCCCAGAATTTGGTGAAATCGCTCCTAGCCAGACCTGAATTCGCTGGGAGCAAGCCAGATTTTCTGGTCGGTTTCTGTTTTGTTTCGTTTTACATAGTTTTTGCGTTGTGTTTTCGTATTTTCAAAATTTTTAGAGTCTGTTTTAGTTTTGTTTTTATTATATAGTCTAGTTAAAGGCCTAGCCTTTTTAGTTTTTAATTGTTTTATTGTTTTTTGTTATTTTATAGTACGCGATGATGCTAAATAATGCACCACCGGATTAACAGGGCCACGTTCAATCTAAGGATGAGCTCTGAAGGAATCGAATGGCTAGAAAATGTAGTAAATATGGTGTTTTTGGTATTTTATGGCCGAGTCCAAGAATGTATCTTGGATTGCCTACGTATCCTGTGTAATGTCCAAGAATCAAGCCTTACGTAATTCCTAGATTAGTGTATTTATAGGCACATGTCCTTCTTCTTCCCTAAGACTTAAGGCGGTTTGGTCTATTGACATAAATACCCTTTAACGGGCCTGGCCCCTTGCCCAAGTAACCCTCTGGATAATGGGCTTGGGAATCAGGGCTGGAACTCATGTATCGACTCGAATAACACCGATATGGGTGCTCGAGTCGGGACACTTGCAGAATCTGTTGGTTGCTGTGGTCTTCCCTGACTCGTATCTTATTCGATCCGATGTGGATGATAAACTTAGACTTTTCCACATCCAGCGGGACCAATTAGATAATTCCACGTGGTGGGGTGGAATCCCGTATCGTTATACGCCCCCGAGATCGGAGAGAAGCTCATCTCGTATGCTGAGGTCGGATATGAAAATTTGAATTATCTTTTCGACACGTGGTCTTCTTTAGGCGGGAATACAGCTGTCCCTTATAGCCGATCTAGGCTGTCGTATGATGATGTCATACTGTACCAGCATTAATGGGTGCAGGAAACGAAGTGTTTTTACTGGCCCACTACCCTTGATTACCGTGTTTCAAACCCTATAACTGCCCCAATATCCTGCCCTTTCAAATCATTTGCAAGATTAACAACATATAAGGAGTCTAAGGCTTTGAAGTCTCTCACTTGCAATCTGAAATCTCAGTTTTTGCCGAAAATCTCAAGTAAGCCCTACTTTACTCAAATTCTTCCTTTGTCTCTTATTTCTTTGTCCTTTCTCACTTCCATGTCTAGTAGCGAGAGCGATTCTCAAAATAGGGAAGTGCCTGTTGTAGTAGAAGAGGAATCGACAGAGAAGACGGTTTCTGAACAACCACTTGCTTCCTATGAGAAATTTGCCGGAGAAGAAGAAGAGGGAGGAGGAGAAGAATCATCTTCCCGACCTGCTGCTAAACACCAAATAAGGATGAAGGGTCAAGGGCCTTATGGTTGTATATCCAACCTTACTCGGGAGAAGGCCAAAGCCATCTGTCTAAGATACGGCATTCCATACTTATCTGAAAACATCAAAGTGTCACATGGTCGATATCAATATGCCTGTGACCCCCTGGATTCTGTGCCGTATACGAGGCGCAATTGAAAGAGGGATTGAGGTATCCCTTCGATCCGGTGTTCATAGAAATTCTTCGACACTACCAGATCAGCGCTCCACAGCTCGCTCCGAATGGAATCAGGAGCGTTATGGGATTCGTGTTGGCGTTTCGGATCGCCAAAGTCGAGTTCACGGTCCGGTTGTTCCGGAAATACTATGCAATCCAAGGCCTCGCAAGATGATGGGTGGTATACCTTCCAGAGGCGTCACCTGGTTTCGGAATTTGTGAGAAGAGTGACCTCGTCCCAGGGCGAGTGGAAGCCCCATTTTTTCTTTATTCGACACGGGTTGGAAGACGTCGACATCCATACTTGGTACAAAAGGCCTAGTAAATGGCATGATAGGCTCGACTCTGATGCCCCCAATGAGTGTAGTATTATCGAGAGAATTTACCCCGACTTCGCAACTCGAAACCTCCATTCTCTATACCCTTTCGTTGACGTGGAGACGGCTGGTCCGGGTGCTTATCTGGAACTCGATGAGGAAGTTCGAGTTTTGTGTAGGATATCTATTCATTCTGTCGAGCTGCTACACTTTTGCATTTTTACTTTTTCTATACCTGTTTCTTTTTTACTGTGTATTGATGTCTATTTTTCTCTATATGCAGTGGAATTCTTTTCAAAGTTGGAGGAATTGGGAAAAGTGCCTGACCCTAAGAAGGTCGACCCCAAAAAGATTCAAGAACTAGCTGGTATCAGATCGAAGAAACTTGTGTCCGGTTCAATATTCTCTGGTGGTCAAAGGACCCCGGCTCGATCTGCTACTCCAGTGTCGACATCTGACATACTGAGAGATCAACCCGATGAGGCTCGGGTGACTGAACAGGCTGAGGGAGATCTCATCCCGAGAAAACGCAAAAAGACGACTGAGGTGAGGCATGTAGTCGGGAAAGAAACTCGTAACCTCGCTCCTCCTAGTTCGAATGCTACCGACCCGATCAACTCACTGACCATCATAGAGATGGAAGGCATGTCTCCGGAAGAGCTGCATGACTTCTTCATGAAAAGCAACCGTCGTAAGCCTTAATTTTATTTCCCTTAACTTTAATACTTCGTCTATTTTTGATGTTGATAGTACTCTCTTTTGCAGGCTCGGCTGGCAGCTAAAGTGGATATGACCAGAATTGAGTCTCCATCGGTGGTCTTGGAGGAGACGATCGACCGGTTGAACTAGGAGATCGAAAAGCAGAAAGCGCCGTTAAAAAGTTGGATGGTCGACGCCTCAGACTGGAATCTGACCTGGCCACTGCTCAAGACGAGTTGTCTATAGCACGCAAAGATTTATCCGAGCTCGCTAAGGTGAAGTCTGACCTCGATGAAGCGAGAGCTGAACTGGCGAAATCCCTCAAGGTTCGAGATGACCTTCAGCTTTAGGTCGACAGCTTTACAACTCGTCTGGAGGCGGCTAAAAAGGACTTCCTGGCTTCAGAAGAGCTCGAGAATGACCTGGCGTTGCTGATGAGTCAGGCCATGAAGGGGGGGATTCTCCAATGCATTGGATCAGGTCAAGATGGTCCTTCCCGACTTTGAAGTTTCAAGCATCGAGAAGACACACTTGTACGATCCGGAGGCCATCCCCCGATATGGTCGATACTTCACAGAATTCAAGGCTGGTGTGTCTTTATACAACAAGTATGTGACCCTTGCCCTGGAGGGGGATGGAGGGGAGAACCTCGGGTCGGATGATCCAGTCGACCCCGATGCCTCTACTTCCAACCAGCCTGCTGCCTGACGCTGTTTTTCTTGTTATTGTTTTTAAGCAATTTGATTCGATCTGGCTGTAACAACTTTTATTGATCTTTTATTGTACCCTTGGATTCGATCTGGTTGTATAACTTTTATTTATCCCCATGTGATCTTCGTCGAGTCGAATCTTTGATTCGATTTCTGAAACTCTTCGATTTTGCACTTTGAATTTTGAATTTCAATATACGCTTTTCCATTGAATGTCTTTCTCATTGTCGATTATTTGCTCAGGGTGTAGTCTTTTTCGAATTAATTCCCTTGTAAATGCTGCCTTGTGGGGTGTAGGGTGTAGTCCTTTGGACTTAATTCCCCTGTGGCCCCTCGAAGTGTATTATGAGTACATGACTCATGATACACTAGAGTATGTGTCGACCTAGCATTGTATTGCCTTATCGGCTTGACTTGGCTATTTGGTTGGAGCTCGAGTCGACTGTCGTGCCTCATCAGGCTTTTGACTTGGTCGAATTGAAGATTCCCTATTCGACTGTCGCACTTCGTGGTGCTTCTGAACTGGTCGAATAAGGTATCCATCGTGGGATCTTCCGACCGCCCCGCATCGTGGCTTATTGGCAGGTCGGGAGTGATATAAGCATTGTCATTGACTTGGCTTTATTCACTATTTTACTCCAACTTCACCATGTCCAGGTATCGATGTTGAAGTTGAATTTTGGTCTTTTTTCTTCCATCCTCCTTTTCTTTTTTACATGACCTCGCAAGTTAAGCATAATTAGAAAAGAAAATTACTTGAATAAAAGACATCGAAATTAATTGTCGTATCGACCTGTTACAAGTAACTATGAAAGTAAAGTTGCAAATGTCATAAAGTGATAAAACAGTTTAAACATAATATTTTCTGAGGTTGGTGGCGTGCCAAGTTCGAGGCACTGTACTTCCATCCGACCTTCCCAGCTGATACGATCCCTTAGGATGAACTTTCAGAATTTTGTATGGACCTTCCCAATTTGGCTCGAGTTTGCCTATTGGGTCCTGCCTGCTTGCTTCATTCTTCCTCAACACGAGATCCCCTATTTGGAAGTATTTATACTTCACCCTTGTGTTGTAATATTGCGAGATCTTTCTTTTGTAATTGGCCATTCGATGCGCAGCAATCTCTCTTTTTTCTTCGACATTATCTTTTTCTTGTCGTAGATCTGCAACATTTGTCTCGATATTGTAGGCCAATACTCGAGGCGATGCTAGTCCGATCTCTACAGGTATTACTGCTTCGCATCCATAAGTCATGGAAAAGGGACCATAGAATGCTAGGTAACTGAGCTGCCCAATCCCGACCTTCATCCTCTAGCCGCTTCTTCAAACCAAATTTAATCTTCCTGTTCGTCTGTTCGACTTGTCCATTGGACTGAGGTCGGGCCACTGAGGTTGTCCGATGCTCGATCTTATACTCCTTCAGCCAATCTGCACTTTTTCATCTAGAAACTGGGTCCTATTGTCTCATATCAGATACTTATGAATTCCAAACCTGCATAAAATGTTTTCCCATAGAAATTTTTTGATGGTTTGAGCTTTGATGTCGGTAAGAGCTTTGGCCTCGACCCACTTGGTGAAATAATCGACTGCCACTACTACAAATTTGAAATTGCCTGGAGCTCGAGGTAAAGGTCCGACTATGTCAACTCCCGACTCATCGAACAGCCATACCGACTCAATGGCATTCATTTATTGTGCTTGCTGGTGCGTCACCACATCATGCACTTGACAAGCTCTGCACCTCATCACCAATCGATTGGCATCTTTTTGCATGGATGGCCAAAAATAACCTGCCAGCTTACAATTTCTCGCCAGCATTCGAGCTCCACAATGGTTGCCACACACTCCCTAATGTATTTCTTCGAGCAGATATTCTCCTTCGTCTTCCGAGGCACATCTCATCCAGGAGGTCACAAAAGATTTTTGATAGAGAACATAATAAAACAGGGCATACATGGAAGCTTGCAGTCGAATCTTTCTGGCTTGGGCCTTGTCAGACGGGAGAATTCTGCCTTTCAAGTATAGTACTATCGGATCCATCCATGTTGGTCCCTGTGTAACTGGTTGCACATTGACCTCATTGTAGATTCATTCTGACAGCATTTCGACCAGGACCTTTGTTTAGGGTCAAATTGTAGTGTTTTTATAGATATGTTTTATATCAATTTTCCCCCATATGTGGATTATTTTCATAGATATCGAGCTCTATATTGAAATATTGAGTAAATGGTGTTTATATTAGTTAATTTGCGAAACGTAACGAATTATGTGCTTAAATGATGATTTTATATGATTTTGGGATTGTGTTACGTTTTGGTATGTTTTCCTTTAATTGTAGATACTCGTTGATGATGGAAAAAAGGATTTTAGAGAGCCAAATTCGAAGTTGGAAAGGAATCAATCACATTTATGGAAGAATAGAAGATTTAAGGAAAGAAATCAAGTGATTGATCCAGCTGGACGGGCGTCCGCGGCCGACTTAAGCACAACCGACCTAGTTTTTGACCTAGCCGACTTATTTTCCTATTTAAGCAGCTGCGCCCCAACCCTAAATCAACACACAATTTTCACATCAGAAATTTCTAAGAGAGCAGCCGCTTCTTGAGGAGTTCAAGGCCGGTCACCCGAGCCTTGTGCTCGGGTGATCCGGGTTAGATTAGGATGTCGTTTTTCTTCCGTTTTCGATTCATGGATTCAATCATGTACCAAACTACGTGAGTTTATTTATTTAATTTATTCAGTCCTTATTCGTTTCTTATGATCTTTAATTGATTTTGTATCTTTCTTTGATTATGATGCTATGTGTGAACTTTATGGAGAGATTGGTTTGCGATTGATAGTTACAACATACGAAAGTTGCGTAAACTAGATCACCATAGAAAGATAGGATCTTTAATCGTTAATTCGTGACAAATTAATGGGTTAATCATCTAGGTTGGTAGATTCTAAAATACGAGAGTTAACCTGAATCTACACCTTCGTTTTGTATGAAATTGGTCTCAACATTCGAGAGAGGAGAGATCGATAATTGAATTCACTAAGGAATTAGGAGTTCGTAGCTTGAGAAACAGATTCACTAAGAGATTAGGAATTTGTATCTCGTGTAAAGGTGAAACCACAATTTGAATTAAAATCATGAGATGAAATAGGATTGAAATCACTTGGTTTGTATTTTGTTTGATCCCATGTATCTTTAGTTTAGTTTAGGTTGTGTTATTTTATTTCGTAGGTTAGATTTATTTTTGTTGCTCTTTCATTTATTTTATTTGTTCTTTCGTTTATTCGTTTTTCCTAAGTAACAATTGAAAGGAATTAGTGAAATTAGATTCAACATCCCAATTCCCTGTGGATCGATACCCGTACTTACCCTACTATGCTAGCAATTACCCGATATTCGGTCGGTTAGGAGTTAGTTTGCATGTTAGGTATAGGTTTTATAAATTTTCTTTTTGTTTAGTGATGCAAAATCCTCCGAACAAAAGTGGCGCCGTTGCCGGGGAATCGGTGTTTTGTTAAATCTAATTGAGTTAATTCTTCTATTTTGTTACGATTTAATTTTTTGGAATAAAAGGGGTCGTTAGGGCACATAGTAGTATTTTGGCCGTAACTTTCGGCTCGAGTGTCCTGTTCTTTCACCGTTATGGTATCTTTCCATCTACTGATCCATGTTAAATAACTGCTTAACTTTTATATACATGATTCATCTAGGCATGTTATAGTTACTGTCGGTTCTCGTATGCTATAACTGTTCTTATCATTGTTAGTGGCTAATGTCGGTTTCCGTATGCTACATATCGTTATGATGAATCTTTTAAGCTTTGAGACCTATGTGCTTTCTTGTTATTTTTGTAGCTCATATGGGTAGCTACTGTCGGTTTTCCGTATGCTACCATGTCTTCTTATGAGTTATATCTGTTTAGTATAGCTAACTGTTGGTTTCCATAATGCTATCACCTTTGATGAGTCTTAAGGCGCGTCTCCACTGCATATAATGAATAGTATTGTCGTTTATCGTAAACTATCATTATTTGGTAGACGTTTATGATATACATGTCGTGTTGCAAATGAGTGGGCTAGTTTTCTTTCTTTTATTTTCTTTTATTTTTGCATATCATTTAGATGCATATCATTTAGTTGCATGTCATCTAGTTGCATTGTTTTTCTATTTTTCTTTTATTTTTCTTGAGCGTAGTTAACTGTCGGTTTCCGTAATACTACCTCGTTTTCTTTATTTTTAGTTTCTGCATAGGCCATAGTCACTGTAGAGTTGTCTGAGCCAACTTTCTCACACTGAGCCTGTCAGAATTTATTTTTATTTATTTCTTTTATTAGGATTGCATATCATGTAGGCTGCATTGTAGTATATTTTCATGTAGTTGCACCTAGCCTACTGTTGTGTAATGTTCCATGTATATGTATTCCATCTTTATATGAGCTTAAATTTGAAATATCTCTATATCTCCTTTTCCATGTGCTTTATATATGTAATCTTTTCTTTTTCCCCGTAGAATCTTTTTGCACTGATCAAGTCTGCAGGATATTTTTGATAGCTATTGTGCACTTTCACGATGAATTCGGTTTACCCGTGATGCTCCACAGTCTACTGAGCTATGCAGCAATTTTGGTTTTTACCGATTTTTCCGGAATTGCCAGCATCCAATCAGCTAAGTTCTCTAATTTATTATTTCTGCACAAATTGAGGACAAGTTGCAATCTAAGTGTGGGGGAGAGGATGGTTTATATGTATCTATGAGTCGTTTGCTCAATTTCTATTATATTTCTATGAAAAGTGCTAAATTTTTATATTTTTAAAATTTTTTTGTTTTGTCCCGAGTGAACAAATGCATATCTTTGTTTGAGTTTTTATATCATTTGTGCGTTATTTTGCATATTTAGTAATTTTAGTTGTTTCACCCAACACTACTTTTTCACGTGCCATAGTAAGTGATGAGCTATATTTTAGAGCTATGCCCTTTTGATTAGAGATTTTTTATGATTATCGCATGATTCTTTGCTTGCATACGAATTTTGGAAATTTTAAAAGTTTGTATTTAGAGTTAAAATATGGCATACTGTGAATATCTTAAGGTTTGAATGTGATAAATGAAACGTAACTATTGTGCTTTTGAAATGAAGTTAATAAGTGAAGTTGTTTTAAATTATAAATGGGTGTGTCGGAAGCTGGTCGATGATTTGAGTGAGGTAGGGTGTACCACGTATGTCCTATACCACTATGATGACCAAAAGCTCACGACAGTCAGAAAAAGCTGCCTTATGATTTGAGTAAGGTAGGGTGTTATCTCGAAATGTCCTATTCTACTATGAGGGCAAGAGCTCATTCTGATTTGTGTTTAAATGAAAAAATTCAATTAAATCAACTTGCATAAGAAGTGATATGAATTAAATGAAAGACTTAGTTATCGTCAACCTTATCCCCAGTATAAACTGAAATATATGTTGTAGGGATTATCCTCTAAGTATGTCGGAAATATTTTTAAATACTCTCTGTTATTGATTTTTAGGAATAAGTATGTTTTGTGAGGTGCATGTTATAATCGTTTTTATATGTCTAATTTAAATGGGATGTTGGCTAGTTTTGCTTGAATCAATTTCAAGTGTGGATTTAGTGGAAGTTTACTATGGCTATGCACACACGCACTTGGGTGAACCTCTAAACTACTTGAATATGCTTTATATTTGCATAAGTGTTTATTTATCTCGAGTGGTGATTTTGTTTAGTTTTGCTCGGGACGAGCAAGGTTTAAGTGTGGGGGAGTTGTTTAGGGTCAAATTGTAGTGTTTTTATAGATATGTTTTATATCAATTTTCCCCCATATGTGGATTATTTTCATAGATATCGAGCTCTATATTGAAATATTGAGTAAATGGTGTTTTTATTAGTTAATTTGCGAAACGTAACGAATTATGTGCTTAAATGATGATTTTATATGATTTTGGGATTGTGTTACGTTTTGGTATGTTTTCCCTTAATTGTAGATACTCGTTGATGATGGAAAAAAGGATTTTAGAGAGCCAAATTCGAAGTTGGAAAGGAATCAATCACATTTATGGAAGAATAGAAGATTTAAGGAAAGAAATCAAGTGATTGATCCAGCTGGACGGGCGTCCGCGGCCGACTTAAGCACAACCGACCTAGTTTTTGACCTAGCCGACTTATTTTCCTATTTAAGCAGCTGCGCCCCAACCCTAAATCAACACACAATTTTCACATCAGAAATTTCTAAGAGTGCAGCCGCTTCTTGAGGAGTTCAAGGCCGGTCACCCGAGCCTTGTGCTCGGGTGATCCGGGTTAGATTAGGATGTCGTTTTTCTTCCGTTTTCGATTCATGGATTCAATCATGTACCAAACTACGTGAGTTTATTTATTTAATTTATTCAATCCTTATTCATTTCTTATGATCTTTAATTGATTTTGTATCTTTCTTTGATTATGATGCTATGTGTGAACTTTATCGAGAGATTGGTTTGCGATTGATAGTTACAACATACGAAAGTTGCGTAAACTAGATCACCATAGAAAGATAGGATATTTATTCGTTAATTCGTGAAAAATTAATGGGTTAATCATCTAGGTTGGTAGATTCTAAAATACGAGAGTTAACCTGAATCTACACCTTCGTTTTGTATGAAATTGGTCTCAACATTCGAGAGAGGAGAGATCGATAATTGAATTCACTAAGGAATTAGGAGTTCGTAGCTTGAGAAACAGATTCACTAAGAGATTAGGAATTTGTATCTCGTGTAAAGGTGAAACCACAATTTGAATTAAAATCATGAGATGAACTAGGATTGAAATCACTTGGTTTGTATTTTGTTTGATCCCATGTATCTTTAGTTTAGTTTAGGTTGTGTTATTTTATTTCGTAGGTTAGATTTATTTTAGTTGCTCTTTCGTTTATTTGATTTGTTCTTTCGTTTATTCGTTTTTCCTAAGTAACAATTGAAAGGAATTAGTGAAATTAGATTCAACATCCCAATTCCCTGTGGATCGATACCCGTACTTACCCTACTATGCTAGCAATTACCTGATATTCGGTCGGTTAGGAGTTAGTTTGCATGTTAGGTATAGGTTTTATAAATTTTCTTTTTGTTTAGTGATGCAAAATCCTCCGAACAAAAGTGAAATACAAACTATCATAAATCTCAAGATACATACGTAGCACTAAGTACATGACTTATAAGAAAATCAAAAATCAATAATCCAAAAGAAAATATTTTTGGTTGTACGACGCGAGTTTGGAGTTCGACGCGAGTTTGGACAACGCGTCGGCCCTTTTGTTTTCGCTCCGAGGTGCTTGTTCGATGCGAACCGTTTTGAACTTCGATATCAACCCTTGGACCACTCTCAAATAACTTTTCATGGCTTCCTCTTTGGCTTCTTAGTCACCCCGTATATGATTGACTACGAGTTGAGAGTCGCTATATACTAGGAGATTCTTGACCCCCAACTTGGATGCCAACTTGAGACCTGTAATCATGGCTTCATACTCTGCCTCATTGTTGGTGGCTTTGAACTCGAATCGAAGTGCCTAGGGGAACTCTTCTCCCTTCGGACTGACCAACAATAACCCAGCTCCAGCCCCTTCTTTACTGTATGCTCCATCGACATGGATGGTCCACTGTTCCTCTGTTGATTTTTTCTCTTGCTCTAGCTGAATCGATAATCCTTCGGTTATGAAGTCCGTCAAAGCTTGGCCTTCAACAGCTGTTCGAGGTAGGAATTCGATGTCGTACTCAGCTAATTCGACAACCCACTTAGCCAATCGACCCGATGTCTCGAGCTTGGCTAAAATTTGTTTCAGAGGTTGGTCAGTTATTACAGCAATAGGGTGTGCTTGAAAATATGGCTTCAACTTCCTCGACGCGTGAACCAAAACCAATACTAATTTTTCAGCAGGTGTGTACCTGATCTCAGCTCCGTGTAGGGCCTTACTCACAAAATACACTGGAACCTGCCCTGTTCTCCTTCTCGAACTAACACTGCACTTACTGCCTCTTCACAAATAGCTAGGTAAACCAGGAGTTTCTCTCCTTCCCGAGGTGAAGATAGTGTTGGTAAATTAGATAAATACTCCTTCAAGTCATCAAATGCTTTCTGACACTTGTCATCCCATTGAAACGGACTTGCCTTCCTTAATATCTTGAAAAATGGTAGGCCTCTTTGCGCTAATATCGATAAGAAACGGTTGAGGGCCGCCATCCGACCTGTCAATCATTGCACTTCTTTGACGTTACGAGGTGTAGGCATGTTCCTGAGGGCCTTGATCTTATCCGGATTAGCTCAAATTCCATCTCTCGATATCATATATCCTAGGAATTTTCCTGATCGAACCCCAAAAGTGCACTTCTTCGGATTGAGCTTCATGTTAGCAGCCCATAGCACCTCAAAAACCTATCCAACATCGACAAGAAATTGTCCTATGGACTTGCTCTTGATCAACAAATCATCGACGTAGACTTCCATATTTCGACCTATCAGTCCTTTGAAAATTTTGTTAACCGCTCTCTGATAAGTGGCGCCTGCATTCTTTAGGCCAAATGGCATCGTCACGAAACAAAACGTACCGAACTCTGTTATGAAGGCGGTCTTCTCCGAGTCTTGAGGGTCTATAAAAATCTGATAATAACCCCTATAAGCGTCTAGAAAACCAAAAACCTCGAAACCCAGTGTCGAATCGACTAATTGATCAATCTTTGGGAGGGGATACGAGTCCTTAGGGCATGCCTTGTAAAGATCTGTAAAATCCACTCATATCCGCCAGCTCTCATCTGGCTTCTTGAAAAGCACTGGATTAGCTAACCAATCGGGATAGAATACCTCCTTGACGATGCCAGCAACTAACAACTTATCAATCTCTTTCTTCACTGCCTCTTTCATCTCGGGGGCGAGGTTTCTCTTCTTCTGCCGTATCGGCTTCTTTTTTGGGTCGACATTGAGTTGATGAACTGCTATATCTGCCGATAGGCCTGGCATGTCGTCTGCCTTCCAAGCGAAAACGTCTCGATATTCAACAAGAAGGTCGACCAAGGGTTTCATGTCGGGGTGTGGTATCCACTTCCTGATCTGGACCCCTTGGCCCTCCTCCTCCTTCCAAATACGGATCTCCTCTGTCGGATCGACAGAGACCCAGCTTCGATCTTCCTCTTCCTCAGGGATTAACTCTTCAATTAACACTTGTCCAACGCCTTTTCCTTTTATCGTAACTATACTGCAATTCCTGGCCACCTCAACGTCTCCTTTCACTTCATGGGTACCATACGAAGTGGGGAATTTCATGCTGTTATGGTAGGTAGAAATGATGGCTCTTAGGTCGTATAAAGCAGGTCGACCTAATATCACGTTGTAACCCGATGGGGCCATAACCACGACATAAGTCATTTCCATTGTCCGGCCCTTTTCTTCATCTCCAACCGTGGTAAGCAAGTTTATCGATCCGACAAGGTGGACGGCCTGCCCCGTGAATCCGAACAAAGGGGTTGATAACGGCACAATGTCTTCATCCTTCAACCTTATAGCTTTGAAGGCTGAGTAATAGAGGATGTTGACGGCACTTCCACTATCGACACATACCCTCTTGATTCGACCTCGGCTTATCACTGCCTCTATCACCAACCCTTCACTGTGACTGTGGGAGCTTGGAATATCATCTTTGGGTCCATAACCCACCTCCGTAGTGAACCTAAGTTTCTCCGATTCCCTCGATCTGTCTGTAGACTGTCGACTGGATCGAGGTCGATCCGACTCGTGTTCAGCAACAATCGTGTTGACATCATACCCGATGTGGTTATCCCCATGAGGGTCCTGATTCAAATCTCCTCGATAATCATCCCGACGGTTATCTCTGTCATTCGGCTCGGATGACCTATCCCGATGCCTCTGATTATCCCGACGTGGTGATCGGTCTCTCCTCCCGTTATAACTTTTTCTCTTATATTCTCGAAGACCCTTGGGCTCGTCCTTCTCTGATCTGTCGACCACCTCATCTAATCGACCCTCTTGAATACAAGCATCGATATCTCTCTTCAAATCGAAACATTCCTCTGTGTCATGCCCCACATCCTTATGATAGTCACAGTACTTGTGGGTATTCTTTCTTTTCTCAGGATCCTTGGACATCGGTTTCGGTGTTCGTGCAATGTTTTTCTTGATCATGATGGCCAGCACCCCCCCTCCCGAGATCGGTTGAGAGGGATAAAATCTCGATCTTTCAAATTTCCCTTCTTTCCGAGTCGATCCGTGATCGGTGCGATCAATCGATCGACTACATTCGACTTTCCTTCAACATTCCGACCCTTAGGCTGACCCTTGGTCTGGCCTCGGGTGTCATTCCTCGAGTTGAGGCCAAGTGAAATGGTGTGCAAACGCACTGCCTCTTCACCTTGGCAAAATTTTTGGACTATGTTCACACATTCGTCCATGTCATTGGGCATCTTCTTAGACAACTTGTCATATAGTTTCATATTACGCAGGCCTCCGACAAATGAATTGACCTGAAGTGCATCACTGGAATTATGCACCTTCATGGCCTCGAGATTGAAGGGCCTCATGAAATCAATAGTTGATTCTCCTTTCTCTTGCTTGATGTTCATGAGGTGAGTAGCACTGAGGTGGAATTTCTTATTCCCAATGAATGCATCTCGGAATTTCTGCCCCAACTGTAAAAAAACTTGAGATCGACCCGGGTCGTAGCTTATTAAACCACTCCCGAGCTCGACCCTTGAGCAAGGTATCGAAGGCACGACACTTCATGGCATCGTTGGCATTCTCAATCTCATCAGTGATATATATCGATATAGATGGTCCTCTGGGTCCGTAGTACCATCGTAAGGTTCCATCTTTGGTGGTTTAAAGGACTCGGGCATCGTGTATACCTCTATCTCGGGGCTGAATGGCGACTCGAGCCACTCTGTGACCTGGTCTTTTCCCACGATGCGGTTGAACTCATTTCGAATACTATCCTCGACTTTCCTTTGTTGCTTTTCGAGTCCATGACGTTTTTTGGCATTGGTTGTGTGGATTACTACTTCGTCTTCACACTCTCCCCGGGGATCGACATGTTTCTTTCCCCTTGTATTCTCCATCTCTTTTCGACCCTGTGGGTCTAGCAGGTTATGTTCTTCAGGGGTGTTATATTATCCCTTTGTCTATGAACGCAGATGCCACGACTCGTTTCAGGGCATCTTCATCTAACGACGCTAAGTGATCGGCCATGTCTTGTAACTGTGGGGGAAGTTGGGGCTTTGGTGTTTGCACAACTGCGGGCCTAGATCCAGTGGGGACTTCAGGTACTTGGATTTTCACCCCTACTGGATCTAAATCCGTGTGCTCTTCGATCTACAGGTTCTTGCTGTTCGTTGGTTTCTTACTCCTTGCTGGTGGTGCCATTGCGATATCTTTTCTAACTCACCGGTAGAAAACCCACCTTCAAGTGCCAAATGATGATGCTAAATAATGTACCACCGGATTAACAGGGCCACGTGTAATATAAGGATGAGCTGTGAAGGAATCGAACGGCTAGAAAATGTAGTAAAGATGTTGTTTTTGTTAGGAACATTTTATTATGTTTTGATGATGGCCATACTAGCTGTTATAGCAAGCCTGAAATAAGTTAGAACTCTCTGTATAAGTCTTTACTTAGAGTCTGACATGTTGTATATGTTGATTTAGACAAGTATTGTACTAGTTGGTAGGACGGCAAAGCAAAAACAGATATTCGGCAAAGTGAAGCCAGCAAAGCACCAGCAGAGAAGTATGAAGACATTATGGTCTGACCTATAACCAAGGAAGTCTGTGATGACCTTGGATAAGTCTAAGTTATGTTTTAAGTGATGAAACTCAATGTTCAAATATGGTGTACACTGGTCTCACCCAAATCAAGGATCGGTGAAGTACAAAGACTCTCCAAAAACTAGAACAAAGAAGGAAACAAGAATCGGCCGAGTAAACCGACTTTCGGCAAAGAGAAAACAAAACGACAAAGAAAGAACTAACGGCTAAGTCGAAGGCTCACTCGACCGTTCTAAAAACGGCGAAGAGACATTTACAAGATCAAATTTGATATACGATGAAGATTCGAAGATCATGCATTAAATGCACAAATCATTAAAGGATCAATCAAGGACGGATTTTCTGCTATACGTTTGAAGAAAGAATCCGATCACTGAAATCAAGGAGAATACAATTAAGGGGGAATCAAGAATAAAATCAAGGGTTATTCCCTCATTAATATAGCCAACGGATGGAATTTCAAAAACCAAGGTTATTCAAGGCTATAAATAGAAGGCATTGACAGGAAAAGAAAATAACGATCAAGAAAGAAAAATCAAGCGAAACTCACAATTTGAAAAGCCTTCTCTCGAACTTACAAAGACATATCTAGTGATCAACTCAAGTATCGAACTACAAAGTCATACTCAGAATTGAGATTGATCAAGCAAGTGTGTGAATCACATTCACATCAAACTGAAGCAACTGAATCAGAGGCAATCTGAGAAGGAGTTGAATCTGTGATAGCTGTTGAAGGATCTTAATCTTAAGGAATAGCAAAAGGAAGACTGAATCACTGAAGCTGTTGCAGTCAAGGAGTGTTAGTCTTGTAGATTGTGAAGCTTGGGAAGCCAAGGAAAATCATACTATTGTATCTGTGAAAACAATAGTGAATTCCTCCAATCATCACAGGAGAAGAGTGGATTAAGGGATTACACCACCCTGAACCACTATAAGCCTTGTGTCAATTTAAATTCTGCAATTTACTTTACATCATTTATTTAATTAGCCTACATCTTAACTTATATCTGTGACTGTCTACACTGATTTGAAAACAACATAGTAAGAAGGGACTTATCCGCTGCCTAAAAGCTTTTAAATAGAAGAAAAGTTTTTGAAACTCCACTATAGTCATTCACCCCCCCCCCCCTCTGACTATAGTTTCACCCTTCTCTGGGACCAACAATTGGTATCGGAGCAGTGTTCCTAGTATCAGAACCTGTTCAGATCTAATTTCTGGTAACAAGGAGATCACATATTTTCAAAGCAGTTTTCAAATCTGAGTTTTCCATTCACTGTCATTTATATATTCAATTATACTGATGGATTCCTCAAACTTCTTGTCAAAAGTACCTGTTTTTAATGTTAACAATTTTGATGAATGTAAAATAAGAATGTTTGTCTCATCTTGCAAAGAACTCATGAAGAGATGCTTGGATGTAATCAATGATGGACCGATCACAATCAGTACGGTGGTAGGCACAGGAGCAGATCAAGGAAAGGAAATTGACAAACCTCAAAAGGATTGGACCAAGGATGACAGGAGAAGAGCAAATATGGACTTTGTTGCAAAAGACATGATCTTGAAGACCCTAGACAGCAACATGTTCATGAAAATTAAAGACTGCAAAACAGCAAAGGAGATGTGGGACAAGCTATCATTGATAAATGAAGGATCTGAAGCAGTTAAAGAAAATAAATTATCTGTTGCAAAACATAAGTTTGAGAACTTTAAGATGAAGGCTGGTGAATCCATTGATCAAATGGACAACAGATTCTCAAGCATCATCAGTGAATTACAACAGCTTGGACACATATATCCCCAAAAGGAAGTATGCTTGAAAATCTTGAGAGGACTACCTGAAAGATGGAAAATCATAACATCAGTAATCAGAGGAACAACAAATCTTGCAAGCACTGACACTCTGACACTGATGTCCCAGTTAAAAGCTCATGAATTCGAATTGAACGGCGAAGATGGTGCTCCGGCAGAGACACACAAAATCACTACATTAGCTGCACCCCAGCAAAGTAACTTTGCCGAATACATCAGCAAAGAGACATAAGAATTAAAAGAACAGGTAGCTTTATTAGTTAAACGTTTTGACAGGTTTAAAAAGAAGCCATTCAAAGGAAATTCGTCATCAAACAAAAATTCAAGCTCAAACAGAGACATGAAGAAGAAAGATGATGAATACAGATGCTTCAACTGCAACAAGAAAGGTCACTTCAAGGCTGATTGTCCTGAAGAAAATGACAAAGATGATGAAAATAAGAAATACAAAGCATCTGAAAAGAGAAAGAGCAAGAAGGCACTTAAGGCAGAATCCAGCAGTGAAAAGCATGAAGAATCATCTGACAATGACTCAGATAATAGTGATGAAGAAGACAAATTCGAGAAAATGAAAAAGCATGCCTATGCCTCATGACCAAAGAATTGGATGAAGATAAAAGTGATGGCTCGGACACCGAGGAAACAAGCCTATGTTTAATGGCTAAAGAATCGATGAAACGAGGTAACATCTAGTTCCTGTTCTTCATCTAATGCATCCACATCTAACACTGCACAATCCTCTAGTCTCCCATTAGATACAACAGACCTAGTCCAAAATCTCATGACTAAATTTGATGAAATTGAAAAGAATCATGAAATTCTAGAAAAGGAATGCAAGGATCTAAGAAAAGAGAATAAGAGGTTAAAGAAAGAACTAGATGAAGCAAAAGCTGAATTAACTAGTAAGAAGACCTACTTAAATGATCAACAAAAAGCAGATGATCATACATCTGTTACTAAAAGGTCAGTTAAGAAAATCTCCTCACCAGTGAAGGTATCCACTGCACCACTAAAAGCACCAGCTTACAAACCCTCAAAAAGGTTTGGATCTAGATCTGGTCTTGGCTACAACAGTCAGGATGAAAGTAGGAACAATGATCAACACCATTCTAAATTCAGAACCACTAGTGGACCAAAATTTAGAAAGGGACAGACCATGGTTCCAACAGATCATCCTGTTCCGGTGAAGTCAAGACCCAGTGTAGTGAAACAGCAAACTAAATCCTCCTTCCAGTCAATCAAGAACCACAACCATCTGAAAGGAAAAGGCGGACTTTACCCTTCAGAGGATGATTGGAATGTTGCACCTCCAAAATACAAGAGGAAACCATTCCACAAAATGCATCATGTGTTTAAGAAAAACCAAACTGTTCCTAGACACATGAAGCAAGAAAGGTTTCCTACTGCATATTGGAAAGTAAAGAAGGATGCAAATGCACCAAAAGGTGGAGAAAAGTATCAGAATACCTTCAGTAAAAATACTAGAAGCTATTCTCGCCATGCCTTATACATATGAAGTTGATGACTTCAATTATCCAAAAAGAAGACCTTTTGGATACACCCTTGGTATGGGAGGCATGATTGCTAACAAGCATGGACCCAAACAAGTGTTGGGTACCTAAACTTAATTAATGCTTTGGTAGGATGTCTAGTACATAGACGGTGGATGTTCCGGACACATGACGGAAACAAGAAATGGCTCACCGACTTCAAAGCTTTTGATGGACCCAAAGTCACATTTGGAGGTAAAGAAAACCCTGGAAGATTAAGGGGAAGGCATAATACTCAAGAACAATCTAAAGATTCAAAATGTGGCATATGTCAAGGGACTTAACTTCAATCGATGAGCATCGGTCAATTCGTGACAAAGGCAACAATGTGCACTTCAACAAAGAAGGATGCAAAGTGATTCACGAATCAAACCAACACGGTAGTTCTTGCAGGCGAGAAGACAAGACAACATGTATGTGGTAGATCGGAAAACAAACTAAGGCAAAAACATGCCTACTTGTCAAGAATAAACAATCAAAAAGCTTTGGATTTGGCACGAAAGATTAAATCACACGAATTTCAAGACCATCAACAAACTATCAAGGAGCAAGCTAGTTGAAGGCCTGCCGAGAGATCACATTCAAGAAAGAGAGTCTACGTGATGCTTGTCAAAAAGGAAAACAAATAAAAAGTTCATTCAAGTCAATGCCTTATCAATCTACAACAAGAGTTCTACATCTCGCACATGGACTTGTTTGGACCAAATACACCGGTAAGTGTGAGTGGTAAGAAATACACTCTTGTAGTGGTGGATGACTTCTCAAAGTACACATGGACCATTTTCATGAACAAGAAGAAAGAAACACTCAAGAAGCCGCCGATTTGTTGAGAAGACTCCGAATGAGAAAGAGCTAAAGATTATCAAGATCGGATCGGATAGAGGCACCGAATTCCTAAATGAAATTATCGAACCTATTGTGAAGAAAATGGAGTATTACATCAACTATCTCAGCGGGAACTCCACAACAAAATGGTGTTGCAGAAAGAAGAAACAAAACCATCAAGGAAGCAGTCAGGGCAATGATAGCAGAAGCATGTTTACCAAAGAGATTTTGGGCTGAAGCAGCAAACACGGCATTTCATACACAAAACAGATCAATCATCAACAAACATCTTAGAAAAACACCATATGAAATATGGAACGGTAGAAAACCCAATATCTCATATTTTCATATGTTTGCATCAAAATGTTTTGTCTTAAACAGGAATCAACTGCATACCTTTGATGAGAAGGCTGATGAAGCAATCTTCATGGGATACTCAGACACCAAAGAAAAGCATTCGAGTACTCAATAAAAGAACCTTGGTGATTGAAGAATCAATACATGTAGTTTTTGATGAACCAAATACAAATGGTGAAGATCTTCAAGATCAAGAAGAGAAAGCGAAGACAAAGGGAAATCTATACAAATGCAACCATACCGGCTACCATCCTAAATCATCATTTTGAAAACCAAGAAGAACCACTTACCAATACACCGATGAAGCACCCGAAGTTGAAGTTCTTGCACAGCATGAAGGTATGGAAGCACCAAGTGAAGATCAACTTCAACCAGACCTAAATTGGCTAAGAGGCCATCCTGAAGAACAAGTCATTGGAGATATTCACACAGAGTCGAACCGAGAAGACAACCTGGAGCACATTCTAACTTGCTTTCTATCACAAGTGGAACCCAAGACCATAGATGATGCAATCCAAGATGCAGATTGGATCATAGCCATGCAAGAAGAACTAAATGAATTTGAAAGAAATGAAGTCTCGGGAACTAGTTGACGGACACTGAAATGGCCAACATCATTGGTGCAAAATGGGTATTCGGGAACAAGATGGATGAGCAAGGAACTCGTTGTCGAAAACAAAGCAAGGCTAGTTGCAAAAGGCTATTCCCAAGTCAAGGAATAGATTATGATGAAACATTTGCTCCGGTAGCAAGATTGGAAGCAATCGGACTTTTTCTAGCATTTGCTTTGCACACAAAGACTTCAAAGTCTATCAAATGGATGTAAAGAGTGCATTCCTAAATGGACTTTTGGAAGAAGAAGTTTATGTAGAACAACCTCCTGGATTTCAAATTAAAGGAAAAGAAGACAAAGTATACAAACTCAAGAAGGCCCTCTATGGCCTCAAACAGGCACCTAGAGCCTGGTATGAAACATCATCGTCACGCTTTCGATCAAGAATGGATTCAACAAAGGAACTATTGACAAGACTCTATTTAAACTGGAGGAAGGAGCAAGCACATTGCTAGTACAAATCTATGTTGATGATATAATCTTTGGATCGAGAGGATGAAAAAGTGTGAGAAATTTGCAAACCTGATGAAGAGCAAATTTCAGATGAGCATGATGGGAGAATTAAACTACTTCCTTGGCCTTCAAGTAAAGCAAATGAAGGATGGCATTTTCATTAGTCAAGCAAATTATACAAGAGATTTGATACACAAGTATGGGATGGATACAAGTGGCACAGCAGACACACCAATGTGTGCCAGAGTCATACTTGGAAAAGATGATGGAGGAAAAGATGTTGATCGAGAAAATGTATAGAGGAATTATTGGATCATTATTATACTTAATCGCAAGCGGACGACATAGCATTTGCGGTAGGAGTGTGTGCAAGATTTCAAGCTCAACCAAAAGAATCACATCTTCTAGCGCTAAAAGGATAATCAAATACTTGAAAAACACTATAAATGTTGGTATTTGGTATCCAAAAGATGGAGGATTTACATTGATATCATATTCGGACTCGACTATGCTTTGGATGCAAAATAGATAGAAAGAGCACCTCGGAACTTGCCAAATGCTAGGAACCGGACTAGTCTCTTGGTTCGGTAAAAAGCAAAACTCCATATCTACATCAACAAATTTGAAGCGAGAATATATAGCGACGGTAGTTGTTGTGCACAAGTCTTGTGGATAAGACAACATCTAAGGGACTATGGAGTATAAGAGAAAACAATTCCATTCATGTGTGATAACACAAGTGCAATATCTATTACTGAAAATCCAGTATTGCACTCAAGAACAAAGCATATTGATGTAAGACATCATTTTATCGAGACCATGTTGAAAATGGGGATGTCATCCTAAAACACATACCCACCGAAGATCAATTGGCCGACATCTTGACTAAACCACTCGGTTATGAAAGATTCGAAAGCTAAGAACCGAGTTAGGAATGATTGAAATTGAATAAGTATCTAACAAGGCTAACCGGAGTAATCGGCTAAGTGACTTCATTAATCGGTACGACCTTTGCCGTTACGGAGATGCTTTGCAAGTAAGGCACCGGTATCCCGGCGAAGGTAACTTAACCGATTGTTAGGAACAGTCAAATGGCGCAGCTAAGTGAAGAACCTATTGGGACGGCTAAGTGACCAGCGAAGGCACTTCACCGAAATAAAGACTTGGACAAATTAAAAGTGTGAATAAAATCAATTCTGATTACAAGTGGAGAATAAGGAAATTATGGAGGATTATTCTGTACACACGTGGCGATCAACTTATAATCATGGAAGTAATTATATTATTTTTCGAATTATAAACTCCTCGATTCCCGGGCTCTATCATTACTTGCCTCAAACCACACCCCCATTCCACTCGAATATCGCGATTTTCATACACAAAATCACACCATTATGCCACAAAATCCTTCCATATTCAAACCACGTTCACACTACCCAAATCACACTATATAAACAAGACTTAGAAGTTTTCAGAAATCTTTACGCTTTCTTGGCAATTACAAACCCTACTCTTGTTACTTTCTATTACAAACTCAAGTTCATTTTCAAACCTTAGTAAAAATGGCATCATCCTCCTCAAACACCCAAGCTAGATATGAAAAATCGATTGCCACGGGATCTTTCTTTCAAGAAGAACACTACTTGAAACTCGTGCGGAAATGACGAAGATGCCAAACGATTGGCGGCGAAGTTGCAAAATCCTAAATCTATCAACCTTTCTCAATCCGCCCATAACCGAGGTTTGCCATGAAAGTCGATTTCCTTCTGGAAATCTGCACAATACGTGCCTGGGCTCCCTACTGAAGGTGACGAGTGGGAAGAAGACAAGATTGTAGCATCTGTCAACGGAAAAGAAGTGGCGATTACAGAAAAGGTAATTCACAAACATCTTAAACTTTCAAATAAAGGCCAAGAAAAAGTGACATCTGTATCACAAAACTTGGATGATTTCTGGGCAACCATTGCCAAAACGGCAAACCCAGGATCTACAAAGGTCAATTGTTTGAGATCCGCTTTAAAGAAACCATTCAATGAGTTCAGTGCCCTAATTGGCAAGACCATTGAAGGAAAATTTGGAGCAAATAATGCAATGACAGAAATCAGATTGAGGCTAATGGGAATCATCTACAACAATGCGCAATTCAACCGGGCAAAATACTTCTTTCTAAGACTCAAAGAGCAAATCCAAGGTGAAGTAAAAGCGACAAACAAGGGGACAAAAGAAGGAAAGACTAAGAAAGGACAATTACGGGTGAAAAAGTCATATGGCATTCGGTTACACTACTTGTTGCAATGTCTTAAAGTCCCCACAGTACAACTCCACAAACTGCATGAATCCAAAGTCATGTTTACTTATGTTAAACAACAATAGAAGGTAGGAAAAGGGAAGAGGAAGAAATCCACACGCAGCACCACCGGTCAAAGAAAGAAACAAAAGATTCAGCCAAGTCTGGAAACGACAGACTTTGGACAATTGATTGATGAAGAAGAGGAGGAAGAAGGTTCTGACACCGAAGCAGAACAGCAAGAAGAAGAAATCAGTAGGGATGAACAGCACCCTAATAACGAAAACACTTGGAGAGGATGAGGAATCATCTCCGAAGAAGAAGTCGTACAATTATCCGCAAACGATATAGATGATCGAATTGCGAATATCTTGAGTGGAAGGAAGGCGATTCCAAACAACGGCTTCAAGACTCGGATCACATGCTTGTCAAGAAGCATGGCTATTTGATTTTCCGGGAATCACAACTCGGTAGGTGTACTTGATGAATCACCTCTATGGGAAATGGTTGATGCAGCCAAGGCAAAACTGCCCCAGATCTCTGGGAGACAAAGTGATGACTCAGAAGATGATGGAGATGATCATGATCAGGATGATGGTGATGATCATGATGACAATGATGATAATGATCATGATCAAGATGATGATGATGATCTTGGTCAAAATAAAGAAGAGAAATCTCCTGCACCAAATGCAATTGATGACACTACTCTTCTCCGTACATTTTTGAAACCACAAGCCTCCGGCAAGCCTACAACTCCAGCAAAGACATCCACTCAACCGTTGTCTGTCAACGTTCCAGCTAACAGCAGTAACATTATGGACACTGGCTCAGCTGCCGCCACTCCAACCAAGACAACCCCCGGCATAGAGATAGGGGAACAACGGCTCAAGCCACACCAAAGATATACATCTACCCAAATTCTTGAAGATCAAGATGTAAATGCGAGATGTCACTCAACATCAAGACAAGGGACAAAACGGATCCGAAACAAATTTGAAACAAGGCACGGACTCTCTCACCTGAACACTGGCATTACAAATGAAACTTTTGAGAAAGCGGCAGACTTGCTGGCTGAAGAATTGGAACAGCAAGCAATGTATCTCAGATCCATGACTTCAACTTTTAATGACAAAAGCTCCTCCATTGAAAACAAGTTTCAGGCCATTGCAGAATACATTGATGCACAAAATATTGTTGTTCAACAACAAGGAAATCTGATGAAGCAACTCAACATCAATATCACTAACAGTCTTGCAGGCCTCAGGCAACACATTTTCCAAGAAAACAAATCACTGGCAGTAGCTTTTGGCATTAGCCTTAGGAGTGTCAGTGAGAAATTGAATGATCAAAACAAAAGATTCACATCTATTGAATCAAAACTTGATTCTCTGATTGGAACGGCAGAGGCCACCAATAGCATCCTACTCCAGCAAAGGGATGATGCTGCCAAAAAGGGGGAAAACCTGGATAAGCCTGATAAGCCTGAAGGATCAACAATCAGACCTCCAAATTTCACTGAGGAACAACTGAGAGCAAGAGACAGAGAAATAAGAATCAGAAATGAAGCAGAAGAACAACAAAGAAGGGTCAGAGAAGAAAGGGAAAAGGCCCTAAAGGAACCATGCATTGGATTTCCTCACCCTATGCAAAGAAGAGATGATGATAGAGACAGGTCCGGAAGACAGCAAAGGCCTGGATCTAGTCAGCAAAGAGGATCTGTCAGTCAACACAGACTCAGCACCAAAGGAAACACCAGCAGAGGTAGCAGCAGCTCCAAATATACTTGTGAGCACAAAACTTACACTGGTCACCAAAGCAAAGCAGAATATGATGCAGATGTGTTGGACCATGTAAGAGAATTTTTCAGAGTACAGGAAGGACTTTATCCTCACTCCTCACAAGATGAAGCTTGGGCTGGTTGGCTAAGCTATCAGGATGAAAGGATGAGAACTGATATGGCCAAACTCTACAATGAAGTCAAAAGAGAATTTGCACTTCTCAAACAAACCAACAACAAACCAAGCTCAGCCATACCACTATCTGCAAAAGGACCAGAAGACTTGCCACCGAACAACAAGAAGATTTCAAATATATGGCAAAATTCTTCAATCCTATGGGGAGAATGGAGAAACAGAACAAAGGAGTCTCTACAAAAGTCTCAAGTTTGCGGACTCACACATTGCCGAGGCTAGGGAAAGACTTGAAAAATATTTTGGAGAACCTAAGGCAAATGAGACCATGCTCGATTTCAATAGACTTTTTGCCAAAAGAGTTTTCCAAGGTGTATCGAATACACAGCTTTGGCTTACTGGAAGTGGAAGTTTCCAGAAATTGATTGGAAAGACATGGAAGAGGTTCAGACTACAAAATTCAAAAGGTACAAGGCTGAATTGAGCAAAATATAGTTTGTAACACTTGAATAAAGTCTTATATCTTATTGCCCTATGATGGAAGAATAAAATTGTTGAACTTTTATTCAGATGTTTATTATGAAAAATTTTGATTACTTATGTTCAGGCTTATGAGGGTTTTGGCATCATCAAAAAGGGGGAAATTGTTAGGAACATTTTATTATGTTTTGATGATGGCCATACTAGCTGTTATAGCAAGCCTGAAATAAGTTAGAACTCTCTGTATAAGTCTTTACTTAGAGTCGACATGTTGTATAAGTTGAGTCGGACAAATATTGTACTAGTTGGTAGGACGGCAAAGCAAAAACGAGATATTCGGCAAAGTGAAGCCGAAAAGCACCAAAGCGAGAGAAGTATGAAGACATTATGGTCTGACCTATAACCAAGGAAGTCTGTGATGACCTTGGAAAAGTCTAAGTTATGTTTTAAGTGATGAAACTCAATGTTCAAATATGGTGTACACTGGTCTCACCCAAATCAAGGATCAGTGAAGTACAAAGACTCTCCAAAAACTAGAACAAAGAAGGAAACGTGAATCGGTGAGAGTAAACGACTTTCGGCAAAGAGAAAACAAAACAAAGAAAGAAAGAACTAACGGCTAAGTCGAAGGCTCACTCGACCGTTCTAAAAACGGCGAAGAGACATTTACAAGATCAAATTTGATATACGATGAAGATTCGAGAAGATCATGCATTAAATGCACAAATCATTAAAGGATCAATCAAGGACGGATTTTCTCGCTATACGTTTGAAGAAAGAATCCGATCACTGAAATCAAGGAGAATACAATTAAGGGGGAATCAAGAATAAAATCAAGGGTTATTCCCTCATTAATATAGCCAACGGACGGAATTTCAAAAACCAAGGTTATTCAAGGCTATAAATAGAAGGCATTGACAGAAAAGAAAATAATGATCAAGAAAGAAAAATCAAGCAGAAACTCTGTCAATTTGAAAAACCTTATCTCTGAACTTACAAAGACATATCTAGTGATCAACTCAGGTATCAGAACTACAAAGTCATACTCGAATTGAGATTGATCAAGCAAGTGTGTGAATCACATTCACATCAAACCGAAGCAACCGAATCGAGGCAATCGAGAAGGAGTTGAATCTGTGATAGTTGTTGAAGGATCTTAATCTTAAGGAACAACAAAAGGAAGACCGAATCACCGAAGTCATTGCGGTCAAGGAGTGATAGTCTTGTAGATTGTGAAGCTTGGGAAGCCAAGGACAATCATACTATTGTATCTATGAAAACAATAGTGAATTCCTGCAATCATCACAGGAGAAGAGTGGATTAAGGGATTACACCACCCTGAACCACTATAAGCCTTGTGTCAATTTAAATTCTGCAATTTACTTTACAGCATTTATTTAATTAGCCTACATCTTAACTTATATCCGTGATCGTCTACACACGATTTGAAAACAACATAGTAAGAAGGGACTTATCCGCTGCCTAAAAGCTTTTAAATAGAAGAAAAGTTTTTGAAACTCCACTATAGTCATTCACCCCCCCCCCCTCCGACTATAGTTTCACCCTTCTCTGGGACCAACAGTTTTTGGTATTTTATGGATGAGTCCAAGAATGTATCTTGGATTGCCTACGTATCCTGTGTAATGTCCAGGAATCAAGCCTTACGTAGTTCCTGGATTAGTGTATTTATAGGCACATGTCCTTCTTCTGCCCTAAGACTTAAGGCGGTTTGGTCTATTGACATAAATACCCTTTACTGGGCCTGGACCCTTGCCCAAGTAACCCTCTGGATAATGGGCTTGGGAATCAGGGCTGGAACTCATGTATCGACTCGGATAACACCGACATGGGTGCTCGAAGCGGGACACTTGCAGAATCTGTTGGTTGCTGTGGTCTTCTCTGACTCGTATCTTATTCGATCCGATGTGGATGATAAACTTAGACACTTTTCCACATCCAGCAGGACCAATTAGATAATTCCACGTAGAGGGGTGGAATCCCGTATCGTTAGTACGCTACTCCGAAATCAAAGGAACCGCTTGAGCCATATAATCCTAAAATAGAGAAATTTGCAAGGCGAAATAGGAAGTTAGCTAGAGAACTGGCTAAACAAGGAAAATAGGATCCAAATCTTGAGGAAAGCGAGCATAGATTGGAAAAAGGACATACAACCTATCATTTTCAGAGCACTCTGAATCTGAGGCAGCAATGGAAGGAATTCTGAACAATCCAAACCAGGTACTTAATCCTGAACAAGTTGTTAATAATGCTAATAATGTGAATAATCCTAATGCTAATAATGGAAACCAAGCCCTAGCTCAAGGAGCGAGGCGTAATTTACAAAGTTATGCAGCACCTACAATTGAGCAATTCCTTCCCGCAATCGTAGCACCGCAAGACCCTACGGAAGTCTATCACCCAAGGCCTAATTTAATTCAAATGGTGACCAACTATTCCACTTTTCATGGAATCCAAAACGAGGATCCTGGTGTTCACGTGACAAATTTCTTGGAAATCGTTAGCACTGTGAAGCCAGAATTAATCCCGGAGGGCAACATTCGACTTAAGCTTTGCCCTTTCACTTTGAAAGATAAAGCTAAGCAATGGCTTCTCTCTTTAGAGGCTGGATCTATCACTACTTGGGAACAATTGTTGCAAAATTTCATGAATAAGTATTTTCCTTTAGGAAAAACCTTTAAGTTACGCCAGGATATCTTAGAATTTAAGCAACAACCTGGGGAGAGTTTTGATCAAGCTTAGGAGCGTTTTAAGGAAGCTATGAGAAAGTGTCCTCATCATGATATCTCTCTTTGGGTTTTAATGCAAACTTTTTACCATGGATTGAGAGAGACTGAGAAAATTAGAGAGACGCCTCCAGTAATGGAGCGTTTGTTCTTTTAGCTCCTGAGGAGGCACAAGGAAAGATGGAGCAAATAGCAATGAATAGTCAATGGGGAGGCAATGACATACCTACTGTGAAGATGGCCGCTGATATATTTAAGGATAGTGCATCTACCAAAATCTTAGAACAACTGTCTGTTATCAACAATAAAGTAGATGGAATGCAAGAGAGGATGGCAAGAGAAGAGAAAGGGACTGGAATCGAAGTAATTCCTCAAAGTGAGAATGATGGTACTGAAAAGCCAACTATATTGGGAGACAAGGAAATCAATAGGGTGGATATAAGCCTAATCATAACCATCTTGGATTCCGATATACCGACCCTAATGCAGGAGAAGGGCCAAAACCGCCTACTATTTATGTACCACAGCAAACTAAAACTTTTGGTTGGGAAGCTACGATAGAAAAATTGAGCAATGTCGTTACTGACAATATGGGACAACTTTCAAAATCTATGGCTGAGTTAGCCACTAACTTTAGCCAATATTGTCAAAAGAATGATGCTAAGGTAACCAACCAAGAAGCCATAGTCCAAAATCTCACTCACCAAATAGGACAATTTGCTGAGCAAGTCTCAACTAGACCTTCTGGAGGATTGCCAAGAAACACCGATAAAAACCCTAAGGATTTGAATGCGATCATGACTAGAAGTGGGAAAGAAGTAACTCCACCATCTTTAAAAAAAAAGAGAAAACCGTAGATAGTAAGGATGGTGAGCCAAGCAAGGAAGCGAATGCCTCTAGAGCCCTGCCTGAGCAAGAAACCTATAAGGAACCTGCTAGTCCTAGAGTTGAGCTTTATAATAATAAGTATCCTATTTTCACTGATGTCGATCCTTCAACTTTACCTTATCCTCCATGCAAATCTAAGCCTAAGGTTGATGACAAAAGGTATAAGAAGTTCATTGATAATTTTAGAAAGTTACACATCAATATACCTTTAGTTGAAGCACTTGCTGAGATGCCTGAGTACACCAAGTTCTTAAAAGAAGATGTCTCAACTAAGAGGAAACTCCTAGATTTAGAGACCATTTGCCTAAATGAGGAGTGCTCAGCCATTCTTCAACATAAGTTACCCTTTAAGTGTAAGGATCCGGGAAGTTTTCTCATTCCCTGCACAATAGGTAACGTGTGTTTGAACAAGGCCTTGTGTGATCTAGGAGCGAGTGTAAATCTAATGCCTCTATCCATTTTTCAAAAGCTAGGAATGAAAGACCTTAAAAAGACTTTAATTACTTTGCAATTAGCTGATCGATCAGTTAAGGAACCTTGTGGAATGGTTGAAGATGTGCTAGTAAGAGTTGAGAAGTTTGTGTTTCCTGTCGATTTTGTTGTGCTAGATATGGAAGCTAACTATGAAGTGCCCCTAATCTTAGGAAGACCTTTTATGGCCACTAGTAGGACGCTCATCGATGTTTACAAAGGAGAGTTAGTGTAAGAGTTAATGGAGATGAATTAGCATTCAACGTGTTTGACATTATGAAGACACCTGATGATGGAGAGGATGCATGTTTCATGTTGGATTCTATTGAAAAGCTTGTAAATGACTTCCAACAATATGAGGATATTAAGGATTTACTCGAGGATACTCTAGAGTTAGAGGATGAAGTGCCATATGAAAAGAGCGAGGAAGAAAAAGTGATATGGCTTGGATGTAGTAGAGGAACCCCTGGCCATGTTGAGGAAATGAAGTCTACCGTGGTTGAGAAATCCTACCATAGACCGACATGGCATAAGTTCTTTGAACTTAAGCTGACCGGACAAAAGTGAAAGACCTCGTTAGAAGAACCACCTACCAATCTGACATTGAAGCCTCTGCTTGTACATTTGAAGTATGTATTCCTTCAAGATGAGACCTTGCCGCTTATTATTTCTTCTGCCTTGACTAAAATACAAGAAGAAAAGCTGATGAGAGTGTTGAGAGAATATCACGGAGCATTTGGATGGACAATAGCTGACATTAAAGGCATTAGCCCTAGTGTTTGCATGCATAAAATCTCCGTCGATCCTGCAAAGAAAGCGGTTTCACAACCCCAAAGAAGGTTGAATCCACAATTGAAGGACGTGGTTAGGGATGAAGTTATTAAGATGTTAGAAATGGGAATCATCTTCCCTATTTCTATTAGTGGATGGGTTAGCCCGATCCACGTAGTTCCGAAGAAAGGGGGTTTGAAAGTGCAAGCTAATGAGTTAAATGAGTTGATTCCTGTTAGACTCATTACTAGTCATAGAGTGTGCATTGACTTTAGGAAGTTGAATGATGCAACTCGTAAGGATCACTTCCCTTTTCCCTTCATTGATCAAATGCTCGAGAGACTGAGCGGACATGCATTTTATTATTTTCTTGACGGTTACTTAGGATACTATCAAATTCATATCGCACCCGAGGATCATCAAAAGACCACTTTTACATGTCCATATGGAACCTTTGCTTATAATAGAATGCCCTTTGGTTTGTGCAACGCACCAGCAATGTTTCAAAGATGCATGATTTCTCTGTTTGCTGATATGGTTGAAGATTTCCTAGAAATCTTTATGGATGATTTCTCCGTATTTGGAGATGATTTCGATTCATGTCTCACGCATCTAGCATGAGTGTTGAAGAGATGCGAGGAGACGAATCTGGTGCTTAACTGGGAGAAATGTCATCTTATGGTTACTGAAGGTATAGTACTTGGCCACCGTATTTCAAAGAACGGTATAGAGGTGGATAGAGCAAAAGTATAGGTGATTGAAAAACTGCCTCCACCAACTAATTTTAAGACATTACGAGGTTTTCTTGGCCACGCGGGATTCTATTGTCGGTTTGTGAAGGACTTTTCCTTAATCTTTAGACCTCTTATTGAATTATTGGCCAAGGATGTGCCATTTGTGTTTACTAATGAGTGCATGAAAGCTTTCAATGAGTAAAAGAGCATGCTTATTACTGCACCCATTCTGATTGCGCCTGATTGGAATCTACCTTTTGAGGTGATGTGTGATGCAAGCGATATAGCTGTAGGTGCTGCCTTGGGACAAAGAAAAGACAAGATCTTTAGGCCCATCTACTATGCTAGTCAAACTTTAAATACTGGCTCAAAGGAATTATGCAACTACAGAGAAAGAGCCTCTAGCTGTTATATTTGCGTTTGACAAGTTTAGATCTTATCTAGTGGGATCTAAAGTCACTTTTTGCACGGGCCATGCAGCTTTGAAGTATCTTTTAGCCAAACAAGATTCCAAGCCAAGGTTATTGAGATGGATTCTACTATTGCAAGAGTTTGATGTAGAAATCCGTGATATGAAAGGATCTAAGAATTTGGTTGCGGATAATCTTTCCCGTTTACAAATAGAGGATAATGAGCCAATGACCGAGATTGGAGAAACATTTCCTGATGAACAATTATTCTCCATCACAGCCATACATGGGAAGGTTGATTGCACTGCGGTATCTTCGCATGTTGAGGTTGTGAAGGGGAAGAAACAACCATGGTTTAAAGACTTTGTGAATTATCTATCCGTGAAATACTTGCCACCAAATCTCAACGCCCAAGAAAGAAAGAATTCTTCAAGGATCTTAGGCACTATTATTGGGAAGAGACCTATCTGTTTAAGCTAGGATCCGACAATGTCTTTAGGAGATGTGTGCCGGAAGAGGAGATGTATGATATCCTTAGACATTGCCATGCTTATGAGGCCGGAGGACATTATGGAGGAGACAAGACGGCCGGGGAAAGTGCTCCAATGTGGTTTTTGCTGGCCCACTCTGTTCAAAGATGCGCATCAATATGCTAAATCTTGTCATTCTTGACAAATGACGGGAAATATCTCGAGAAGGAATGAATGCCACTGAAGAATATCCTAGAGGTGGAACTCTTCGATGTTTAGGGTATTGATTTTGTGGGACCCTTTACTTCGTCTTTGTCCAACCGCTATATTTTAGTGGCGGTCGACTACGTGTCCAAATGGGTTGAGGCCATTGCTACGCCTACTAACGATGCGAAAGTTGTACTGAAGTTCTTGAAGAAGAATATTTTTACGCGGTTTGGAGCCCCTCGTGCCATTATTAGTGATAATGAAAGCCATTTCTGTAATAGGCCGTTTGAAAAGTTGATGATTAAATACGGGGTTAGACACAAGTTAGCTACTGCTTATCACCCTCAAACAAGAGGACAAGTTGAGGTTACAAATCGAGAAATAAAGCGCATTTTGGAGAAAACTATGAATACGACAAGAAAGGATTGGTCGTCGCGATTAGATGATGCTTTATGGGCAATAAGACTGATTATAAGACGACTATTGGGATGTCCCACTATAAAATTGTTGTTGGAAAAGCTTATGACGGTCAAATTATACACATAAATGTCATCAACATTGTCCTTAAATCGAGATTAATAATATATATTTTATATTAAATCACATGTTTATATTGATTATTTAATGTTATGTGGTTTATAAGATATAATTTGGTATTTATCTGTTTTTATTATTTAAATGTGATTTACTATGTGCAAAAAATATTGATATTATAGATTGCAATGAATCGGAAGATATCTATTATCGGAGGAAGTAAATCTCAATAGAAATCAAGGCAGAATCGGAGTGCATTAAAGATAAACACCGAAGCAGCACGAAAAGTGGAGTAAGGAACAAGAAATGCCAGCGAGCCAATCAGAGAAGAGAGGACTCACTGGCAGCGAGCCATCAGTTCGCTGGGGGAGAGCTGGCAGATTCTGGGAGATCGGCTGGGAGTTATCTCTACACATTTTAGGGTTTTCAAATATATCTTTAAGTCGGTCTAAGTCTCTATATAAAGGAGCAGCAACGAATTTTATTAGACACACTTTAGAACACCTTAGAAAAATACAATTCACAACATTGGTTCTATTTTCAATATATGTTTTCTTTATTTTATGTTCTTTCATTACGGATTCGTTAGAATCGCCGGTTAGAGATCGTATCGAGGAGTGGGAATCACGCTAGTCTTCGAGGGTAATGTCTACTCAATTATGCAATCTTTATTCGTAGATCTAATTTATTTCATGATGGAGTAGTCGTTTTGTGTATTGATTTCGTGATGTAGTTAATTTACGAACCCATGTTTATGTAGATCTGAGGCGTAAAAGACGTTTCATGAGCAAATCTGGTTCTGATCTAAGCTTACTGGCAGCGAGCCTATGTCTCGTTGGTAGCAAGATCTGTGATGTTCTTGATTTGTCTGTGAACGGCTTCGACTACGTCGGGTTCTCTGCTTTGTAATTACAATGAGTAATTAAACTTGATCAACTTAATTATTTGTCATCGTAATTTAACATGAGACCCAAAAAGTGATTGTTACTTAGGACAGAGATTGAATCGGTGTCTAAGAAGTACGCCTAACCATAGGAATGTTGCTTAGATGAGGTTACGGTTTATACCGGCATCCCTAGTTTCGTAATTGTGTTAGAAGTTATATGAGACGGAGACTAAAAATGTGAAGTCACATAATGGAGACACGATGATCTTGATGGCCTACCCGGAGCTAGATCTATTTTAGGGGATGACTCCCGTAGTCAGAATAATTAATCTTAAATGTCCAGTTTTGTCTCGTCGTCAATCTACATAGCATGGGGGAGTAATTACTACTAGCGTTATCAATACCGTTTGTTAATTATTTATAAAACCTATAAAAATAAGTGTCTTAGTGTCATTGTGTCTTTTGTTGGTTTTGTGTTTCAATTGTGTCAATTTTAATTCTACGTTAATTGTTGGTCGTAGACCGCCTTTAATTTGGTTTTAGTTTAATAAGTCGTATTTCGTTTCAGCCGAGTCTCTGTGGGATCGACCTCGACTCTATCTAACTATACTACGATTGAACCTAGTTCTCTTTCTAGTGTGTTATTTAGGTATCGAGTATTTTTATTACTTGACCTGACATCAAGTTTTTGGCGCCGTTGCCGGGGACTCGTGTCATTAATCAAGTATAGCTTATTTTATTAAAAGTAAATTCGTAAATATTGTGAATAGTGTCTGTTTAAATTATTTTTTGTAGTATAAAGTTAACCTATAAGTGTCATAAAACGAATTGGGGTAGTCCCCCAGAATTTGGTGAACTCGCTCCCAGCCAGACCTGAATTCGCTGGGAGCAAGCCAGATTTTCTGGTCGGTTTTTGTTTTGTTTCGTTTTACATAGTTTCTGCGTTGTGTTTTCGTATTTTCATAATTTTTAGAGTCTGTTTTAGTTTTGTTTTTATTATATAGTCTAGTTAAAGGCCTAGCCTTTTAAGTTTTTAATTGTTTTATTGTTTTTTGTTATTTTATAGTACGTGATGATGCTAAATAATGCACCACCGGATTAACAGGGCCACGTGTAATCTAAGGATGAGCTATGAAGGAATCGAACGGCTAGAAAATGTAGTAAAGATGGTGTTTTTGGTATTTTATGGCTAAGTCCAAGAATGTATCTTGGATTGCCTACGTATCCTGTGTAATGTCCAGGAATCAAGCCTTACGTAGTTCCTGGATTAGTGTATTTATAGGCACATGTCCTTCTTCTGCCCTTAGACTTAAGGCGGTTTGGTCTATTGACATAAATACCCTTTACTGGGCCTGGCCCCTTGCCCAAGTAACCCTCCAGATAATGGGCTTGGGAATCAAGGCTGGAACTCATGTATCGACTCGGATAACACCGACATGGGTGCTCGAGTCGGGACACTTGCAGAATCTGTTGGTTGCTGTGGTCTTCCCTGACTCATATCTTATTCGATCTGATATGGATGATAAACTTAGACTTTTCCACATCCAGCGGGATGAATTAGATAATTCCACGTGGAGGGGTGGAATCCTGTATCGTCATAAGCCCCGCCAGATCGGAGAGAAGCTCATCTCGTATGCTGAGGTTGGATCTGAAAATTTGAATTATCTTTTCGACACGTGGTCTTCTTTAGGCGGGAATACAGCTGTCCCTTATAGACGATCTAGGCTGTCGTAGGATGACGTCATACTGTACCAGCATTAATAGGTGCAGGAAACGAAGCGTTTTTACCGGCCCACTACCCTTGATTACCGTGTTTCAAACCCTATAACTGCCCCAAAATCCTGCCCTTTCAAATCATTTGCAAGATTGACAACATATAAGGAGTCCAAGGCTTTGAAGTCTCTCACTTGCCACTTGAAATCTCAGTTTTTGCCGAAAATCTCAAGTAAGCCCTACTTTACTCAAATTCTTCCTTTGTCTCTTATTTCTTTGTCCTTTCTCACTTCCATGTCTAGTAGCGAGAGCGATTCTCAAAATAGGGAAGAGCCTGTTGTAGTAGAAGAGGAATCGACAGAGAAGACGGTTTCTGAACAAGCACTTGCTTCCGGTGAGAAAGTTGCCGGAGAAGAAGAAGAGGGAGGAGGAGAAAAATCATCTTCCCGACCTGCTGCTAAACGCCAAACGAGGATGAAGGGTCAAGGGCCTTATGGTTGTATATCCAACCTTACTCAGGAGAAAGCCAAAGCCGTCTGCCTAAGATACGGCATTCCATACTCATCTGAAAACATCAAAGTGTCACATGGTCGATATCAATATGCCTGTGACCCCCCTGGATTCTATGCCGTATACGAGGCGCAATTGAAAGAGGGATTGAGGTATCTCTTCGATCCGGTGTTCATAGAAATTCTTCGACACTACCAGATCAACGCTCCACATCTCGCTCCGAATGGAATTAGGAGCGGTATGGGATTCGTGTTGGCGTGTCGGATCGCCAAAGTCGAGTTCACGGTCCGGTTGTTCCGGCAATACTATGCAATCCAAGGCCTGTAAGATGCTGCGTGGTATACCTTCCAGAGGCGTCCCCTGGTTTCGGAATTTGTGAGAAGAGTGACCTCGTCCGAAGGCGAGTGGATGCCCTATTTTTTCTTTATTCGACACGGGTTGGAAGACATCGACATCCATACTTGGTACAAAAGGCCTAGTAAATGGCATGATAGGCTCGACTCTGATGCCCCCAACGAGTGTAGGATTATCGAGAGAATTAACCCCGACGTCGCAACTCGAAACCTCCATTCTCTATACCCTTTCGTTGACGTCGAGATGGCTGGTCCGGGTGCTTATCTGGAGCTCGATGTGGAAGTTCGAGTTTTGTGTAGGATATCTATTCATTCTGTCGAGCTGCTACACTTTTGCATTTTTTCTTTTTCTATACCTGTTTCTTTTTTACTGTGTATTGATGTCTATTTTTCTCTGTATGCAGTGGTATTCTTTTCAAAGTTGGAGGCATTGGGCAAAGTGCCTGACCCTAAGAAGGTCGACCCCAAAAAGATTCAATAACTAGCTGGTATCAGATCGAAGAAACCTGTGTCCGGTTCAATAGTCTCTGGTGGTCAAAGGACCCCGGCTCGATCTGCTACTCCAGTGTCGACATCTGACATACTGAGAGATCAACCCGATGAGGCTCGGGTGACTGAACAGGCTGAGGGAGATCTCGTCCCGAGAAAACGCCAAATGACGACCGAGGTGAGGCATGGAGTCGGGAAAGAAACTCGTAACCTCGCTCCTCCTAGTTTGAATGCTACCGACCCGATCCCCTCACTGAGCGTCACAGAGATGGAAGCCATGTCTCCGGAAGAGTTGCATGACTTCTTCATGAAAAGCAACCGTCCTAAGCCTTTATTTTATTTCCCTTAACTTTAATACTTCGTCTATTTTTTATGTTGACAGTACTCTCTTGCAGGCTCGGCTAGCAGCTAAAGTGGCTATGACAAGAATTGAGTCTCCATCTGCGGCCTTGGAGGAACAAAGGGAGACGATCGACCGGTTGAACCCGGAGATCGATAAGCATAAAGCGGCAGTTAAAAAGTTGGATGGTCGACGCCTCAGACTGGAATCTGACCTGGCCACTGCTCAGGACGAGTTGTCTATAGCGCGCAAAGATTTATCCGAGCTCGCTTAGGTGAAGTCGAACCTCGATGAAGCGAGAGCTGAGCTGGCGAAATGCCTCAAGGTTCGAGATGACCTTCAGCTTGAGGTCAACAGCTTTACAACTCGTCTGGTGGCGGCTAAAAAGGACTTCCTGGCTTCTGAAGAGCTCGAGAATGACCTAGCGTTGCTGATGAGTCAGGCCATGAAGGGGGGATTCTCGAATGCAATGGATCAGGTCAAGATGGTCTTCCCCGACTTTGAAGTTTCGAGCATCGAGAAGGCACACTTGTACGATCCGGAGGCCATACCCCGATATGGTCGATACTTCACAGAATTCAAGGCGGGTGTGTCTTTATACAACAAGTATGTGACCGCTGCCCTGGAGGGGGATGGAGGGGAGAACCTCAGGTCGGATGATCTAGTCGACCCCGATGCCTCTACTTCCAACCAGCCTGTTGCCTGACGCTGTTTTTCTTGTTATCGTTTTTAAACAATTTGATTCGATCTGGCTGTAACAACTTTTATTGATCTTTTATTGTACCCTTGGATTTGATCTGGTTGTATAACTTTTATTTATCCCCATGTGATCTTCGTTGAGTCGAATCCGTGATTCGATCTCTGAAACTCTTCAATTTTGCACTTTGAATTTTGAATTTCAATATATGCTTTTCCATTGAATGTCTTTCTCGTTGTTGATTATTTGCCCAGGGTGTAGTCTTTTTCGACTTAATTCCCTTGTAAACGCTGCCTTGTGGGGTGTAGGGTGTAGTCCTTTGGACTTAATCCCCCTGTGGCCCCTCGAAGTGTATTATGAGAACATGACTCATGATACACTTGAGTATGAGTCGACCTAGCATTGTGTTGCCTTATCGGCTTGACTTGGCTATTTGGTCGGAGCTCGAGTCGACTGTCGTGCCTCGTCAGGCTTTTGACTTGGTCGAATTGAAGATTCCCTATTCGACTGTCGCACTTCGTGGTGCTTCTGAACTAGTCGAATAAGGTATCCATCATGGGATCTTCCGACTGCCCCGCATCGTGGCTTATTGGCAGGTCGGGAGTGATATAAGCACTGTCATTGACTTGGCTTTATTCACTATTTTTCTCCAACTTCACTGTGTCGAGGTATCGATGTTGAAGTCGAATTTTGGTCTTTTTTCTTCCAGCCTCCTTTTCTTTTTTACATGACCTCGCAAGTTAAGCATAATTACAAAAGAAAATTACTTGAATAAAAGACATCAAAATTAATTGTCGTATCGACCTGTTACAAGTAACTATGAAAGTAAAGTTGCAAATGTCATAAAGTGAACAAACAGTTTAAACATAATATTTTCTGAGGTTGGTGGCGTGCCAAGTTCGTGGCACTGTACTTCCATCCGACCTTCCCAGCTGATACGATCCTCTTTGGCTTCATATTCACCCGTATATGATTGACTACGAGTTGAGAGTCGCTATATACTAGGAGATTCTTGACCTCCAACTTGGACACCAACTTCATACCTGTAATCGTGGTTTCATACTCTGCCTCATTGTTGGTGGCTTTGAACTCAAATCGAAGTGCCTAGGGGAACTCTTCTCCCTTCGGACTGACCAACAATAACCCATCTCCAGCCCCTTCTTTTCTGGATGCTCCATCGACATGGATGGTCCACTGTTCCTCTGTTGATTGTTTCTCTTGCTCTAGCTGAATCGATAATCCTTCGGCTATGAAGTCCGCCAAAGCCTGGCCTTTAACAGCTGTTCAAGGTAGGAATTCGATGTCGTACTCAGCTAATTCGACGACCCACTTAGCCAATCGACCCAATGTCTCGGGCTTGGATAAAATTTGTTTCAGAGGTTGGTTAGTTATTACAACAATAGGGTTATGGCTTCAACTTCCTCGACGCGTGAACCAAACCCAATACTAATTTTTAAGCAGGTGTGTACCTAATCTCAACTCCGTGTAGGGCCTTACTCACAAAATACACTGGAACCTGCCCCTGTTCTCCTTCTCGAACTAACACTGCACTTACTGCCTCTTCACAGATAGCTAGGTAAACCTGGAGTTTCTCTCCTTCCCGAGGTGAAGATAGTGTTGGTAAATTAGATAAATACTCCTTCAAGTCATCAAATGCTTTTTGACACTTGTCATCCCATTGAAACGGACTTGCCTTCCTTAATATCTTGGAAAAAGGTAGGGCTCTTTGCGCTAATATCGATAAGAAACGGTTGAGGTCCGCCCTCCGACCTATCAATCATTGCACTTCTTTGACGTTACGAGGTGTAAACATGTTCCTGAGGGCCTCGATCTTATCCGGATTAGCTCGAATTCCATCTCTCGATATCATATATCCTAGGAATTTCCCTGATCGAACCCCAAAAGTGCACTTCTTCAGATTGAGCTTCATGTTAGCAGCCCATAGCACCTCGAAAACCTCTCTAACATCGACAAGAAATTGTCCCATGGACTTGCTCTTGATCAACAAATCATCGACGTAGACTTCCATATTTCGACCTATCAGTCCTTTGAAAATTTTGTTAACCGCTCTCTGATAAGTGGCGCCTGCATTCTTTAGGCCAAATGGCATCGTCACGAAACAAAACGTACCGAACTCTGTTATGAAGGCGGTCTTCTCCGAGTCTTAAGGGTCTATAAAAATCTGATAATAACCCCTGTAAGCGTCTAGAAAACCAAAAACCTCGAAACCCAGTGTCGAATCGACTAACTGATCAATCTTTGGGAGGGGATACGAGTCCTTAGGGCATGCCTTGTTAAGATCTGTAAAATCCACGCACATCCGACAGCTCTCATCTGGCTTCTTGACCAGCACTGGATTAGCTAACCAATCGGGATAGAATACCTCCTTGATGATGCCAGCAACTAACAACTTATCAACCTCTTTCTTCACTGCCTCTTTCCTCTCGGGGGCGAGGTTTCTCTTCTTCTGCCGTATCGGCTTCTTTTTGGGTCGACATTGAGTTGATGAACTGCTATATCTGCCGATAGGCCTGGCATGTCGTCTGCCTTCCAAGCGAAAACGTCTCGATATTCAACAAGAAGGTCGACCAAGGCTTTCATGTCGGGGTGTGGTATCCACTTCCCGATCTGGACCCCTTGGCCCTCCTCCTCATTCCAAACACGGATCTTCTCTGTCGGATCGACAGAGACCCAGCTTCGATCTTCCTCTTCCTCAGGATTTAACTCTTCAATAAACACTTGTCCAACGCCTTTTCCATTTATCGTAACTAGACTGCAATTCCTGCCCACCTCGACGTCTCCTTTCACTTCATTGGTACCATACCAAGTGGGGAATTTCATGCTGTTATGGTAGGTAGAAATGATGGCTCTTAGGTCGTATAAATCAGGTTGACCTAATATCATGTTGAAACCCGATGGGGCCTTAACCACGACATAAGTCATTTCCATTGTCCGGCCCTTTTCTCCATCTCCAACCGTGGTAAGCAAGTTTATCGATCCGACAGGGTGCACGGCCTGCCCCGTGAATCCGAACAAAGGGGTTGATAACGGCACAATGTCTTCATCCTTCAACCTTATAGCTTTGAAGGCTGAGTAATAGAGGATGTTGACGGCACTTCCACAATCGACACAGACCCTCTTGATTTGACCTCGGCTTATCACTGCCTCTATCACCAACCCTTCACTGTGACCGTGGGAGCTTGGAATATCATCTTTGGGTCCATAACCCACCTCCGTAGTGAACCTATGTTTCTTCGATTCCCTCGATCTGTCTGCAGACTGTCGACTGGATCGAGGTCGATCCGACTCGTGTTCAGCAACAATCGTGTTGACATCATACCCGATGTGGTTATCCCTATGAGGGTACTGATTCAAATCTCCTCGACGATCATCCCGACGGTTATCTCTATAATTCGGCTCGGATGACCTATCCCGATGCCTCTGATTATCCCGACGTGGTGATCGGTCTCTCCTCCCGTTATAGCTTTTTCTCTTATATTCTAGACGACCCTTGGGCTCGTCCTTCTCTGATCTGTCGACCACCTCATCTAATCGACCCTCATGAATATAGGCATCGATATCTCTCTTCAAATCGAAATATTCCTCTGTGTCATGCCCCACATCCTTGTGATAGTCACAGTACTTGTGGGTATTCTTTCTTTTCTCAAGATCCTTGGACATTGGTTTCGGTGTTCGTGCAATGTTTTTCATGATCATGATGGCCAGCACCCCCCCGAGATCGGTTGAGAGGGATAAAATCTCGATCTTTCAAATTTCCCTTCTTTCCGAGTCGATCCGTCATCGGTGCGGTCAATCTATCGAACACATTCGACTTTCCTTCATCATTCTGACCCTTAGGCTGACCCTTGGTCTGGCCTCGGGTGTCATTTCTCGAGTTGAGGCCAAGTGAAATGGTGTGAAAATGCACTGCCTCTTCACCTTGGCAAAATTTTTGGACTATGTTCACACATTCAACCATGTCATTGGGCATCTTCTTAGACAACTTGTCGTATAGTTTCATATTACGCAGGCCTCCGACAAATGAATTGACCTGAAGTGCATCACTGGCATTATGCACCTTCATGGCCTCGAGATTGAAGCGCCTCATGAAATCAATAGTTGATTCTCCTTTCTCTTGCTTGATGTTCATGAGGTTAGTAGCACTGAGGTGAAATTTCTTATTCCCAATGAATGCATCTCGGAATTTCTGCCACAACTGTAAAAAAACTTGAGATCGACCCGGGTCGTAGCTTATGAAACCACTCCCGAGCTCGACCCGTGAGCAAGGTATCGAAGGCACGACACTTCATGGCATCGTTGGCATTTTCAATCTCATCAGTGATATATATCGATACAGATGGTCCTATGGGTCCGTAGTACCATCGTAAGGTTCCATCTTTGGTGGTTTAAAGGACTCGGGCATCGTGTATACCTCTATCTCGGGGCTGAATGGCGACTCGAGCCACTCTGTGACCTTGTCTTTTCCCAAGATGTGGTTGAACTCGTTTCGAATACTATCCTCGACTTGCCTTTGTTGCTTTTCGTGTCCGGGATGTTTTTTGGCATTGGTTGTGCGGATTACTACTTCGTCTTCGCACTCTCCCCGGGGATCGGCAGGTTTCTTTCCCTTGTATTCTCCATCTCTTTTTGACCTTGTGTGTCTAGCAAGTTATGTTCTTCAGGGGTGTTATATATCCTTTTGTCTATGAACGCAGATGCCACGACTCGTTTCAGGGCATCTTCATCTAACGACGCTAAGTGATCGGCCATGTCTTGTAAATGCGGGGGAAGTTGGGGCTTTGGTGTTTGCACAACTGCGGGCCTAGATCCAATGGGGACTTCAGGTACTTGGATTAGCACCCCTACTAGATCTAAATCCGTGTGCTCTTCGATCTGCAGGTTCTTGTTGTTCGTTGGTTTCTTACTCCTTGCTGGTGGTGCCATTGCGATATCTTTTCCAACTCACTGGTAGAAGACCCACCTTCAAGCGCCAAATGATGATGCTAAATAATGCACCACCGGATTAACAGCGCCACATGTAATCTAAGGATGAGCTGTGACGGAATCGAACGGCTAGAAAATGTAGTAAAGATGGTGTTTTTGGTATTTTATGGCTGAGTCCAAGAATGTATCTTGGATTGCCTACGTATCCTGTGTAATGTCCATGAATCAAGCCTTACGTAGTTCCTGGATTAGTGTATTTATAGGCACATGTCTTTCTTCTGCCCTAAGACTTAAGGCGGTTTGGTCTATTGACATAAATACCCTTTACTGGGCCTGGCCCCTTGCCCAAGTAAACCTCTGGATAATGGGCTTGGGAATCAGGGCTGGAAGTCATGTATCGACTCGGATAACACCGACATGGGTGCTCGAGGCGGGACACTTGCAGAATCTGTTTGTTACTGTGGTCTTCTCTGACTCGTATCTTATTCGATCCGATGTGGATGATAAAGTTAGACTTTTCCACATCCAACGGGACCAATTAGATAATTCCTCGTGGAGTGGTGGAATCCCGTATCATCAGTACGCTACTCGGAAATCAAAGGAACCGCTTGAGCCATATAATCCTGAAATAGAGAAATTTGCAAGGCGAAATAGGAAGTTAGCTAGAGAATTGGCTAAACAAGGAGAAGAGGATCCAAATCTTGAGGAAAGCGGTCATGGATTGGAAGAAGGACAAACAACCTATCATTCAGAGCACTCTGAATCTGAGGCAGCAATGGAAGGCATTTTGAACAATCCAAACCAGGTACTTAATCCTGAACAAGTTGTTAATAATGCTAATAATGTGAATAATACTAATGCTAATAATGGAAACCAAGCCCTAGCTCAAGGAGCGAGGCGTACTTTACAAAGTTATGCAACACCTACTATTGAGCAATTCCTTCCCGCTATCGTAGCACCGCAAGACCCTGCGGAAGTCTATCACCCTAGGCTTAATGTAATTCAAATGGTGACCAACTATTCCACTTTTCATGGAATCCAAAACGAGGATCTTGGTGTTCACGTGACAAATTTCTTGGAAATCGTTAGCACTGTGAAGCCAGAATTAATCCCGGAGGGCAACATTCGTCTTAAGCTTTGCCCTTTCACTTTGAAAGATAAAGCTAAGCAATGGCTTCTCTCTTTAGAGGCTGGATCTATCACTACTTGGGAACAATTGTTGCAAAATTTCATGAATAAGTATTTTCCTTTAGGAAAAACCTTTAAGTTACGCCAGGATATCTTAGGATTTAAGCAACAACCTGGGGAGAGTTTTGATCAAGCTTGGGAGCATTTTAAGGAAGTTATGAGAAAGTGTCCTCATCATGATATCTCTCTTTGTCTTTTAATGCAAACTTTTTACCATGGATTGAGAGAGACTGAGAAAATTAAAGTAGACGCTTCCAGTAATTGAGCATTTGTTCTTTTATCTCCTGAGGAGGCACAAGGAAAGATGGAGTAAATAGCAAAGAATAGTCAATGGGGAGTCATTGACATAGCTACTGTGAAGATGGCAGCTGATATATTTGAGGATAGTGCATCTACCAAAATCTTAGAACAACTGTCTGTTATCAACAATAAAGTAGATGGAATGCAAGAGAGGATGGAAAGAGTAGAGAAAGGGACTGGAATCGAAGTAATTCCTCAAAGTGAGAATGCTGGTAATGAAGAAGCCAACTATATTAGGAGACAAGGAAATCAATAGGGAGGATATAAGCCTAATCATAACCATCCTGGATTCCGATATAGCGACCCTAATGCAGGAGAAGGGCCAAAACCGCCTACTACTTATGTACCACAGCAAACTAAAACTTTTGGTTGGGAAGCTGCGATAAAAAAATTGAGTGTCGTTACTGACAATATGGGACAACTTTTAAAATCTATGGCTGAGTTAGCCACTAACATTAGCCAATATTGTCAAAATAATGATGCTAAGGTAACCAACCAAGAAGCCATAGTCCAAAATCTCACTCACCAAATAGGACAATTTGCTGAGCAAGTCTCAAGTAGACCTTCTGGAGGATTGCCAAGCAACACCGATAAAAACCCTTAAGGATTTGAATGCGATCATGACTAGAATTGGGAAAGAAGTAACTCCACCATCTTTAACAGAAAAAGAGAAAACTGTAGATAGTAAGGATGGTGAGCCAAGAAAGGAAGCGAATGCCTCTGGAGCCCTGCCTGAGCAAGAAACCTATAAGGAACTTGCTGGTTCAGAGTTGAGCATTATAATAATAAGTATCCTATTTTCACTGATGTCGATCCTTCAACCTTACCTTATCCTCCACGCAAATCTAAGCCTAAGGTTGATGACAAAAGGTATAAGAAGTTCATTGATATTTTTAGAAAGTTACACATCAATATACCTTTAGTTGAAGCACTTGCTGAGATGCCTGAGTACACCAAGTTTTAAAAGAAGCTGTCTCTACTAAGAGGAAACTCCTAGATTTAGAGACCATTTGCCTAAAAGAGGAGTGCTCAGCCATTCTTCAACATAAGTTACCCGCTAAGTGTAAGGATCCGGGAAGTTTTCTCATTCCCTACACAATAGGTAACGAGTGTTTGAACAAGGCCTTGTGTGATCTAGGAGCGAGCGTAAATCTGATGCCTCTATCCATTTTTCAAAAGCTAGGTATGAAAGACCTTAAAAAGACTTCAATTACTTTGCAATTAGCCGATCGATCGGTTAAGGAACCTTGTGGAGTGGTTGAGGATGTGCTAGTAAGAGTTGAGAAGTTTGTGTTTCCTGTCGATTTTGTTGTGCTAGATATAGAAGCTAACTATGAAGTACCCCTAATCTTAGGAAGACCTTTTATGGCCACTAGTAGGATGCTCATCGATGTTTACAAAGGAGAGTTAGTGTTAAGAGTTAATGGAGATGAAATAGCATTCAACGTGTTTGACACTATGAAGACATGACCTGATGATGGAGAGGATGCATGTTTCATGTTGGATTCTGTTGACAAGCTTGTCAATGACTTCCAAAAATATGAGGATATTAAGGATGTCCTTGAGGCTACTCTAGCGTTAGAGGATGAAGTGCCATATTAAAAGAGTGAGGAAGAAAAAGTGATATGGCCTGGATGTAGTAGAGGAACCCCTGGCCATGTTGAGGAAATGAAGTCTACCGAGGTTGAGAAATTCTACCATAGACAGACATGGCATAAGTTCTTTGAACTTAAGCTGACCGGACAAAAGTTAAAGACCTCGTTAGAAGAACCACCTACCAATCTGACGTTGAAGCCTCTGCATGCACATTTGAATTATGTATTCCATCAAGATGAGACCTTGCCGCTTATTATTTCTTCTGCCTTCACTGAAATACAAGAAGAAAAGCTGATGAGAGTGTTGAGAGAATATCGCGGAGCATTTGGATGGACAATAGCTGACATTAAAGGCATTATCCCTAGTGTTTGCATGCATAAAATCTCCGTCGATCCTGCAAAGAAAGCGGTTGCAGAACCCCAAAGAAGGTTGACTCCACAATTAAAGGACGTGGTTAAGGATGAAGTTATTAAGATGTTAGAAATAGGAATCATCTTCCCAATTTCTGATAGTGAATGGGTTAGCCCGATCGACGTAGTTCCGAAGAAAGGGGGTTTGACAGTGCAAGCTAATGAGTTAAATGAGTTGATTCCTGTTAGACTCATTAATGGTCGTAGAGTGTGCATTGACTTTAGGAAGTTGAATGATGCAACTGGTAAGGATCACTTCCCTCTTCCCTTCATTGATCAAATGCTCGAGAGACTGAGTGGACATGCGTTTTATTGTTTTCTTAACGGTTACTCAGGATACTATCAAATTCATATCGCACCCGAGGATCATGAAAAGACCACTTTTACATGTCTATATGGAACCTTTTCTTATAATAGAATGCCCTTTGGTTTGTGCAACGCACCAGCAACGTTTCAAAGATGCATGATTTCTCTGTTTGCTGATATGGTTGAAGATTTCCTAGAAATCTTTATGGATGATTTCTCCGTATTTGGAGATGATTTCGATTCATGTCTCACGCATCTAGCACGAGTGTTAAAGAGATGCGAGGAGACGAATCTGGTGCTTAACTGGGAGAAATGTCATCTTATGGTTACTGAAGGTATAGTACTTGGCCACCATATTTCAAAGAACGGTATAGAGATGGATAGAGCAAAAGTAGAGGTGATTGAAAAACTGCCTCCACCAACCAATTTTAAGACATTGCGAGGTTTTCTTGGCCACGCGGGATTCTATCGTCGGTTTGTGAAGGACTTTTACTTAATCTCTAGACCTCTTACTGAATTATTGGCCAAGGATGTGCCATTTGTGTTTACTAATTAGTGCATGAAAGCTTTCAATGAGTTAAAGAGCATGCTTATTACTGCACCCATTCTGATTGCGCCTGATTGGAATCTACCTTTTGAGGTGATATGTAGAAATCCGTGATAAGAAAGGATCTGAGAATTTGGTTGCGGATCATCTTTCCCGTTTACAAATAGAGGATAATGAGACAATGGCCGAGATTGAAGAAACATTTCTTGATGAACAATTATTCTCCATCACAGCCATACATGGGAAGGATGATTGCGCTGCGGTATCTTCGCGTGTTGAGGTTGTGAAGGAGTAGAAAAACCATGGTTTAAGGACTTTGAGAATTATTTATCCGTGAAATACTTGCCACCAAATCTCAACCCCCAAGAAAGAAAGAAATTCTTCAAGGATCTTAGGCACTATTATTGGGAAGAGCCGTATCTGTTTAAGCTAGGATCCGACAATGTCTTTAGGAGATGTGTGCCGGAAGAGGAGATGTATGATATCCTTAGACATTGCCATGCTTATGAGACCGGAGGACATTATGGAGGAGACAAGACGGCTGCAAAAGTGCTCCAATGTGGTTTTTACTGGCCCACCCTGTTCAAATATGCGCATCAATATGCTAAATCTTGTCATTCTTGCCAAATGACGGGAAATATCTTGATAAGGAATGAAATGCCACTGAAGAATATCCTAGAGGTGGAACTCTTCGATGTTTAGGGTATTGATTTTGTGGGACCCTTTACTTCGTCTTTGTCCAACCGCTATATTTTAGTGGCGGTCGACTACGTGTCCAAATGGGTTGAGGCCATTGCTTCGCCTACTAACGATGCGAAAGTTGTACTGAAGTTCTTGAAGAAGAATATTTTTACGCGGTTTGGAGCCCTTCGTGCCATTATTAGTGATAATGGAAGCCATTTCTGTAATAGGCCGTTTGAAAAGTTGATGATTAAATACGGGGTTAGACACAAGTTAGCTACTGCTCATCACCCTCAAACAAGTGGACAAGTTGAGGTTACAAATCGAGAAATAAAGCGCATTTTGGAGAAAACTATGAATACGACTAGAAAGGATTGGTCGTCGCGATTATACCATGCTTTATGGGCAATAAGACTGATTATAAGACGACTATTGGGATGTCCCCTTATAAAATTGTTTTTGGAAAAGCTGATGACGGTCAAATTATACCCATAAATGTCATCAACATTATCCTTAAATCGAGATTAATAATATATATTTTATATTAAATCACATGTTTATATTGATTATTTAATGTTATGTGGTTTATAAGATATAATTTGGTATTTATCTGTTTTTATTATTTAAATGTGATTTACTATGCAATAAATATTGATATTATAGATTGCAATGAATCGGAAGATATCTATTATCGGAGGAAGTAATTCTCAAAAGAAATCAAGGCAGAATCGGAGTGCATTAAAGATAAACACCGAAGTAGCACGAAAAGTGGAGTAAGGAACAAAAAATGCCAGCGAGCCAATCAGAGAAGAGAGGACTCGCTGGCAACGAGCCATCAGTTCGCTGGGGGTGAGCTGGCAGATTCTGGGAGATCGGCTGGGAGTTATCTCTACACATTTTAGGGTTTTCAAATATATCTTTAAGTCGGTCTAAGTCTCTATATAAAGGAGCAGCCACGAATTTTATTAGACACACTTTAGAACACCTTAGAAAAATACAATTCACAACATTGGTTCTATTTTCAATATATGTTTTCTTTATTTTATGTTCTTTCATTACGGATTCGTTAGAATCGCCGGTTAGAGATCGTATCGAGGAGTGGGAATCATGCTCGTCTTCGAGGGTAATGGCTACTCAATTATGCAATCTTTATTCGTAGATCTAATTTATTTCGTGATGGAGTAGTCGTTTTGTGTAATGATTTCGTGATTTAGTTAATTTATGAACCCATGTTTATGTAGATCTGAGGCGTAAAAGACGTTTCTTGAGCAAATCTGGTTCAGATCTGAGCTTACTGGCAGCGAGCCTATGTCTTGTTGGTAGCAAGATCTGTGATGTTCTTGATTTGTCTGTGAACGGCTTCGACTACTTCGGGTTCTCTGCTTTGTAATTACAACGAGTAATTAAACTTGATCAACTTAATTTTTTGTCATCGTAATTTAACATGAGACACAAAAAGTGATTGTTACTTAGGACAGAGATTGAATCCGTGTCTAAGAAGTACGCCTAACCATAGGAATATTGCTTAGACGAGGTTACGGTTTATACCGGCATCCTTAGTTTCGTAATTGTGTCAGAAGTTATATGAGACGGAGACTAAAAATATGAAGTCACGTAATGGAGACACGATGATCTAGATGGCCTACCCGGAGCTAGATTTGTTTTAGGGGATGACTCCCGTAGTCAGAATAATTAATCTTAAATGTCTTGTTTTGTCTCGTCGTCAATCTACATAGCATTGGGGAGTAATTACTACTAGCGTTATCAATACCGTTTGTTAATTAGTTATAAAACCTATAAAAATAAGTGTCTTAGTGTCGTTGTGTCTTTTGTTGGTTTTGTGTTTCAATTGTGTCAATTTTAATTCTACGTTAATTGTTGGTCGTAGACCGCCTTTAATTTGCTTTTAGTTTAATAAGTCGTATTTCGCTTAAGCCGAGTCTCTGTGGGATCGACCTTGACTCTATCAAACTATACTACGATTGAACCTAGTTCTCTTTCTAGTGTGTTATTTAGGTATCGAGTATTTTTATTACTTGACCCGACATCATTTTTTGGCGCCGTTGCCGGGGACTCATGTCATTAATCAAATATAGCTTATTTTATTAAAAGTAAATTCATAAATATCGTGAATAGTGTATGTTTAAATTATTTTTGTAGTATAAATTTAACCTATAAGTGTCATAAAACGAATTGGGGTAGTCCCCCAGAATTTGGTGAACTCGCTCCCAGCCAGACCTGAATTCGCTGGGAGCAAGCCAGATTTTCTGGTCGGTTTTTGTTTTGTTTCATTTTACATAGTTTCTGCGTTGTGTTTTCGTATTTTCATAATTTTTAGAGTCTGTTTTAGTTTTTTTTTTATTATATAGTCTAGTTAAAGGCCTAGCCTTTTAAGTTTTTAATTGTTTTATTGTTTTTTGCTATTTTATAGTACGTGATGATGCTAAATAATGCACCACCGGATTAACAGGGCCACGTGTAATCTAAGGATGAGCTATGAAGGAATTGAACGGCTAGAAAATGTAGTAAAGATGGTGTTTTTGGTATTTGATGGCAGAGTCCAAGAATGTATCTTGGACTGCCTACGTATCCTATGTAATGTCCAGGAATCAAGCCTTACGTAGTTCCTGGATTAGTGTATTTATAGGCACATGTCCTTCTTCTGCCCTAAGACTTAAGGCGGTTTGGTCTATTGACATAAATAACCTTTACTGGGCCTGGCCCCTTGCCCAAGTAACCCTCTGGATAATGGGCTTGGGAATCTGGGCTGGAACTCATGTATCGACTCGGATAACACCGACATGGGTGCTCGAGTCGGGACACTTGCAGAATCTGTTGGTTGATGTGGTCTTCCCTGACTCGTATCTTATTCGATCTGATGTGGATGATAAACTTAAACTTTTCCACATCCAGCGGGACCAATTAGATAATTCCACGTGGAGGGGTGGAATCCCGTATCGTCATAATCCCCTCAAAGCGGAGAGAAGCTCATCTCGTATGCTGAGGTCGGATCTGAAAATTTGAATTATCTTTTCGACACGTGGTCTTCTTTAGGCGGGAATACAGCTGTCCCTTATAGCCGAACTGGGCTGTCGTAGGATGACATCATACTGTACCAGCATTAATGGGTGCAGGAAACGAAGCGTTTTTACCGGCCCACTACCCTTGATTACTTTGTTTCAAACCCTATAACTGCCCCAAAATCGTGCCCTTTCAAATCATTTGCAAGATTGACAACATATAAGGAGTCCAAGGCTTTGAAGTCTCTCACTTGCCATCTGAAATCTCAGTTTTTGCCGAAAATCTCAAGTAAACCCTACTTTACTCAAATTCTTCCTTTGTCTCTTATTTCTTTGTCCTTTCTCACTTCCATGTCTAGTAGCGAGAGCGATTCTCAAAATAGGGAAGAGCCTGTTGTAGTAGAAGATTAATCGACAGAGAAGACGGTTTCTGAACAACCACTTGCTTCCGGTGAGAAAGTTGCCGGAGAAGAAGAAGAGGGAGGAGGAGAAAAATCATCTTCCCGACCTGCTGCTAAACGCCAAAAGAGGATGAAGGGTCAAGGGCCTTATGGTTGTATATCCAACCTTACTCAGGAGAAGGCCAAAGCCGTCTGTCTAAGATACGGCATTCCATACTCATCTGAAAACATCAAAGTGTCACATGGTCGATATCAATATGCCTATGACCCCCCTGGATTCTGTTCCGTATACGAGGCGCAATTGAAAGAGGGATTGAGGTATCCCTTCGATCCGGTGTTCATAGAAATTCTTCGACACTACCAGATCAGCGCTCCACAGCTCGCTCCGAATGGAATCAGGAGCGTAATAGGATTCGTGTTGGCGTGTCGGATCGCCAAAGTCGAGTTCACGGTCCGGTTGTTCCGGCAATACTATGCAATCCAAGGCCTGTAAGATGCTGGGTGGTATACTTCCAGAGGCGTCCCCTGGTTTCGGAATTTGTGAGAAGAGTGACCTCGTCCCAGGGCGAGTGGAAGCCCCATTTTTTCTTTATTCGACACGGGTTGGAAGACGTCGACATCCATACTTGGTACAAATGGCCTAGTAAATGGCATGATAGGCTCGACTCTGATGCCCCCAACGAGTGTAGGATTATCGAGAGAATTAACCCCGACATCGCAACTCGAAACCTACATTCTCTATACCCTTTCGTTGACGTCGAGATGGCTGGTCCGGGTGTTTATCTGGAGCTCGATGAGGAAGTTCGAGTTTTGTGTAGGATATCTATTCATTCTGTCGAGCTACTACACTTTTGCATTTTTACTTTTTCTATACCTGTTTCTTTTTTACTGTGTATTGATGTCTATTTTTCTCTATATGCAGTGGAATTTTTTTCAAAGTTGGAGGCATTGGGCAAAGTGCCTGACCCTAAAAAGGTCGACCCCAAAAAGATTCAAGAACTAGCTGGTATCAGATCGAAGAAACCTGTGTCCGGTTCAATAGTCTCTGGTGGTCAAAGGACCCCGGCTCGATCTGCTACTACAGTGTCGACATCTGACATACTGAGAGATCAACCCGATGAGGCTCGGGTGACTGAACAGGCTGAGGGAGATCTCGTCCCGAGAAAACGCCAAAAGACGACCGAGGTGAGGCATGGAGTCGGGAAAGAAACTCGTAACCTCGCTCCTCCTAGTTCGACGACCCAATCCCCTCACTGAGCGTCATAGAGATGGAAGCCATGTCTCCGGAAGAGCTGCATGACTTCTTCATGAAAAGCAACCGTCGTAAGCCTTTATTTTATTTCCCTTAACTTTAATACTTCGTCTATTTTTTATGTTGACGGTACTCTCTTTTGCAGGCTCGGCTAGCAGCTAAAGTGGCTTTGACCAGAATTGAGTCTCCATCGGCGGCCTTGGAGGAACAAAGGGAGACGATCGACCGGTTGAACTCGGAGATCGAAAAGCAGAAAGCGGCAGTTAAAAAGTTGGATGGTCGACGCCTCAGACTGGAATCTGACCAGGCCACTGCTCAGGACGAGTCGTCTATAGCGCGCAAAGATTTATCCGAGCTCGCTAAGGTGAAGTCTGACCTCAATGAAGCGAGAGTTGAACTGGCGAAATCCCTCAAGGTTTGAGACGACCTTCAGCTTGAGGTCGACAGCTTTACAACTCGTCTGGAGGCGGATAAAAAGGACTTCCTGGCTTCTGAAGAGCTCGAGAATGACCTGGCGTTGGTGATGAGTCAGGCCATGAAGTGGGGATTTTAGAATGCATTGGATCGGGTCAAGATGGTCCTCCCCGACTTTGAAGTTTCGAGCATCGAGAAGGCACACTTGTACGATCCGGAGGCCATCCCCCGATATGGTCGATACTTCACAGAATTCAAGGCTAGTGTGTCTTTATACAACAAGTATGTGACCCCTGCCCTGGAGGGGGATGGAGGGGAGAACCTCGGGTCGGATGATCTAGTCGACCCCGATGCCTCTACTTCCAACCAGCCTCCTGCCTGACACGGTTTTTCTTGTTATCGTTTTTAAACAATTTGATTCGATCTGGCTGTAACAACTTTTATTGATCTTTTATCGTACCCTTGGATTTGATCTGGTTGTATAACTTTTATTTATCCCCATGTGATCTTCGTCGAGTCGAATCTGTGATTCGATCTCTGAAACTCTTCAATTTTGCACTTTGAATTTTGAATTTCAATATATGCTTTTCCATTGAATGTCTTTCTCATTGTTGATTTTTTGCCCAGGGTGTAGTCTTTTTCGACTTAATTCCCTTGTAAACGCTGCCTTGTGGGGTGTAAGGTGTAGTCCTTTGGACTTAATTCCCCTGTGGCCCCTCGAAGTGTATTATGAGTACATGACTCATGATACACTTGGGTATGAGTCGACCTAGCATTGTATTGCCTTATCGGCTTGACTTGGCTATTTGGTCGGAGCTCGAGTCGACTATCGTGCCTCGTCAGGCTTTTGACTTGGTCGAATTGAAGATTCCCTATTCGACTGTCGCACTTCGTGGTGCTTCTGAACTGGTCGAATAAGGTATCCATCGTAGGATCTTCCGACCGCCCCGCATCGTGGCTTATTGGCAGGTCGGGAGTGATATAAGCACTATCATTGACTTGGATTTATTCACCATTTTACTCCAACTTCACCGTGTCGAGGTATCGATGTTGAAGTCGAATTTTGGTCTTTTTTCTTCCAGCCTCCTTTTCTTTTTTACATGAGCTCGCAAGTTAAGCATAATTAAAAAAGAAAATTACTTGAATAAAAGACATCGAAATTAATTGTCGTATCGACCTGTTGCAAGTAACTATGAAAGTAAAGTTGCAAATGTCATAAAGTGAACAAACAGTTTAAACATAATATTTTCTGAGGTTGGTGGCGTGCCAAGTTCGAGGCACTGTACTTCCATCCGACCTTCCCAGCTGATACGATCCCTTAGGATGAACTTTCAGAATTTTGTATGGACCTTCCTGTTAGGAAAATATCATCGCAACGGAAGCGATTTATGGATCTAGATCTATATAATACACGTAATAAAACATTAAATCTACATCTACAAGTAAGTTGTAGAACATACCTCTTGGATCTCAAAATCCAAGTTGAAGAACCGCAATAGGAAGATTGCAAGTAGATGTGAAGAGCACCACGATCTTCCGCACGTGTGATCCAAGCAATTCCCGGTGGAAGGAATTCTCGACTCGAACCCCTCCGATATGCTACCCGGAAAAATCTCCAAGATTTCTCCTCCTCTACTTGGCCGAAAATTCTATCTTCTCTCTAAGAGTTGATAGTCGAATTTCACATGTGTGTTAAGGCTTGGGAGAACTCTCTTTATATAGAAGAGTAAAACTTAGCCTCCAAGGATTTTATAATTAATACAAAATCAATTATAATAATCCTATTAAATAAAAGATAATCTCAAAATATTCTAGAACAAATCAAGAATATTTTTATCTTTATTATTTACCATAAATATTTATCCAATAAATATTTTATGCACATGTCTTTTTAACACACAAGAAAACTAATTCCTTGCCAAAATAAAGACACATGTGGCGCCACAAACATATATTGACCTAGTCAATATTAATTTTGCCATTACACAATAATTGGACCAAGATTATGGAAAATGTCTTTTCCACATATTTAATTATTTAGCCCAACTAATTTAATAGTCCACTAAACAATTAATTCACATATCGTTTTAATAAAGTCCAACATGAACTAAATCAATATTATTAGGATTCGACGTCCGAGAATATACATGCTATATTAGGAGGCACGTCGGGGACCATGGACTAATAATCGGCGGCTCCGATAAATCAAATAAATAATTATCGACGAACGAATAATTATATATATTCGATAAATCAATCACAGGAATATGCCACCATAATCCCGTGATCGCACTCCTCCGATTATAAGATTATATTTATCTCCTCACGAGAAAGTAATAAGCGTCCACGATATAATCATTTCATATGGATTAATCCTCCATAGATCGTTCATTCTAAATCGGGAAGTTACCGTTAACCCTTTTCGAACATCTTGTCCTTACTTACCGTTAACCCCCTAGTGATCAATAATTCAAATAACTCACCGGTAGCTAATCGTTGTAATATGAATCCCATGGATCGATCAATGTCTAGGATTAACTCATAAGGGAATCTGTCTATCTACTTCCATAAATGGAAGGAATGGATTCCGTATCCGTGATAACACGTACTACTCACTCAATCCAAGACAATGCCAAGATGGGGTAATTCGGATCACGGACTCGGTGTAATCCTTAACCGTCAAGTCAAACCTCATACCGATTCAAGCGATCGACGTGATCACCTCGGGATTAAGATATATCCATAATATGATCATCTAATGATTCGATAAGACTTCTCAATTACGGAATTATATTGAGAACTCAGATCAAATCGGTCCAGCCCTATATGATATATCTATCATATACAAATGCCCCATTAGGTTCCCTTAACCGAAAGTCCGGATAAGACGATCACACCTATCGTGTTATGGGCGCATTAATAGTACGTTAAAGGGGAGACCCGATACTCTCGATTAACTTTACTACGGACTAATTGTATTTTAAGTACATCTTCACTAACTCAATCCTCCCGTGTATATCTCATACACTGAGTTAAGTGATTACATAAACGATATACTCAGGGTTTTCTGTAGTGTAAATACTATTGTCACATCGGTGATTATGAGAATAATAAATATGAATAATAACATCATTTCATTTATTAAATAAAACAATTACAAAAATTGTCTTTCGGGCATCACACCTAACAATCTCCCACTTGCACGAAAGCTTGTGATTAATTGTTTTAGAGCACACCCTATTATTTAAAACTACAAAGAAACTACATCTCCCACTTGCTCTAAAGCAATGGAGACTCATCCCGCATTGTAGTACCCACAAAACTTATCATAACCATTTCAGATTCCAAAGTACACTCCGAGTATGCCGTCGTAGGATAGGTCAGTGACTCGGGGAGCACCTATATCTGAATGTCATGGGTCTTAATGATCAGTCAGGTTGTCGGCTCGAGGCGATCCGTAGAATCGAAACGTCGCCGGTCCATCTAATCATGTGGTACTTTCCCAATATGCTCTTGAACTCAAGTGATTTCGGAAATCCTTATAAGCTACCCCTTCATCGTTTGCACAATGATGTGGTATCGGCTTTCCAAATCCGGGAATCACTCCCGAACCGAAAAGGAAATCCCGAGGCTATATCGCCTCTCTAGCTACTACAAAAGCCGCTAATCACCCAACTAGTTAAAGTCGAGTTGGCGTTGCTTCCGGATTCCTCCAGCAATAACTTCAACACAAGAGTAAACACCGAGACCGAGATCGACTTAACGATCATCCTTAATCTGACACAAAGTCAGAACCAGTGTATTCTCACATATCCAAGTTCACATTTGAATATGCCCGCATATTATTCCTCGTTCTCTCAAGATACTAAAGGACATACTAAACTTGCTTCGTTAACCGACGAATCTAAGCTTCGATCAAAATTGACGTTCAATAACCTGACCATCTCTTGTCACAAAGAGAATCCATCCCATTTCTCTTTATCCGAAGATTTAGAGAGTCATTCCTGAGGCATAGGGTAGAACTTCCTCGTTGAATGTTGCATACACGGATGCATCATCTTAACCAATAAGATGGATGGGAAACCAATGACTCGATTCTAATGAATTCGACCGAGTCAAACTCTTCGAATGTTGTCCAAATCTCTCGTTGCGAGAATTGTGGCATTGTCGGTCGACTTCGTATAACACACCCATGTTGAGTCCAACTGGTGCAGCGTTTCCTTCATAAACACTAATATATATGTATATATTCACTACCGTACTAAAATTGATATCCAAATACACAAGACTTATCAATATTCTCGGTCAAATCCATATATTATAGAAATATATGACTTCCAATGACCAAGAGGTTTGCTTTTTATCCACAAAGGACATAAGCCTTGACAGCTTATCCCGTCATAAGTTCATAAGGCAATACCCTTCGTTCCGAATGAATCCAGATTCCGTTTGTTTGGCAAGAAAGTCTCGGGGAATCACCCCTATTTTCTCGCTTTTGAACGAAATCATGAATTACCGAATTCATTCTACTCTTTTCCGTGTAGATCCAATTACTCCCACCGGGCTCGAGACACTCGGTGGTTCTACAAGAGTATGAACAGCTCTGGAGTACCAAACTCCATTCACAGGGTTATGGCTTGTAAACCAACCTCTATTATCGAATCCTATACTGCTCACAAAAGAGCCATAGGTCATCAATCGATCCTCAGACTACAAAGTCCGCAGAAACCGTAATGGGTAATGGATAAACCATACTCCCACTATTTTCTTGGTGGATCGAAATTCTGATTTAGTTCAGTAGTATTTAGTGTCATCACCAACAACCGATGTTGGATGTGGTCTGATTTTAATCAGTTAGTAACTACCTTGAGTAATCGTACTTCAAGGTTCATGGTTTTACTGTTCATGGATTCTATCAGAAAGGATGCAACAGTATAACTGTCCCTTCCCGATTTCAAGAATCTTATAACGAACCTTTTTCTCAATTCTTCAAGATATATCACGATTTGGTCACTGACCGAACGTGTACGTGAAATTCCCAGTCCTACCATCAAGCATCATGTGCTAAATGCTTATATTGACGGAATTTGGGTGAACCGAATCCACTCATTATCCGTTAATTCCAAAGCACATTCTAGGTAGACTTCTCGGTTCTACATTTCAATGTAAACCATTATTTCACTTCCAATATCTTTATTGAGTTAAGCGAAGGTATTGTAGCACATCTACAACTATGTAAGGCAATTCAATGGTTTCTTCCTTAGTGAAAGCATTTCACTATGAGGCGACCGAACATCGGTCCTAGGACTATGTGATGGCCCATTTCGAGTATAGAATACTCCATCTCGACGAATCCGAGACACCATAAAATATTTTGGATAAACTTACCGGAGTGTTTGAATAGTTATCGGACAAGAAGTCACTACTCGGAAGCTCCTACTAGCTTGTATCTTTCATCGACCCCGAAGGTCGTCATGAACAAGCTATGTTACTTCTTTATAACCATTATCCTTTCCCGATTGAAAGGAAACTTAGTCATTGAACCTTTGAGACAATATAACCGACCGGGAGAAAGGAATCACCCCGAGCCGCCTTCGGTCTTGTCTTTTAGGGACTATGCACTAACTATGGAATATGAAGAAGCGTTTATCTAAATATAGAAACCAATTGCTTTTAATAGTTCTTAAGATGGTACATATACGTATTTCAGCATTTCTTAGTGGTTTTGACTTTATCAAACAAAAGTCCGAGTCTTGGATTCATACTACAAATGGTATATTCACTTTCTATACGACAAACAAATTATCGAATAAAAGGTAAATCCTTTCGTTCCAACGAATCTTAAATCTTCTGCGATATCCAAGGATTGAATCTGAGATTCATTTCCTCATATCACTCCCACTATTTTGCTAAAATTACTGCCCGTTGTCTATTAATCGTTAATGCACAACTATCTCGTTCTTCCAAAGAACATAGCCTAAGAGAAAATCACCAAGGATTCATAGGTTGGTGATCCGAAATCACTATCCTTATCCTATGACTTTCGCCTTGTTAATTTTCGTTTTTAGCCTTAAAATCAACTCGCTTTTAGATGACTAACACTTTTAGACATATTCTCCCATTCTTGACTTTCCGTGAATGGAAATGAGTCTTGAACCAAGAAGTTCGTGTGAGTAGACACTACTCTTGAACCGTGGGATGTCTATTTCGAGTGTTACTTGTCGGGACTTCTCGGATTTTCTAATATACCGGAAAAAAAACTACAAATCATAAAACTCCCACTAGTTCATCGATTCCAAATATCGTCTAACTAGCGACATTTCATGATTTTCCTATTTTTCAATTAGAATGGTTACGTGTGTACTTAGTTACACTTTTCTAATGTTCTAGAAAAAACAACAAATCATAAAGCTCCCACTAGTTCATCGATTCCAAATATCGTCCAACTAGCGACACTTCATGATTTTCTGGTTTTTCAATTAGAACGGTTACGTGTGTAGTCAATTACACTTTTCTAATGTTCTAGAAAAACAACAAATCATAAAGATCCCACTAGTTCATCGATTCCAAATATCGTCCAACTAGTAACACTTCATGATTTTCCGATTTTTCAATTAGAAAATTTACTCGTGTAATTACTACACACTTAAAATTCACTAGAAGAATTTCAAAGTCCGAAATCACCTTTGATCAAACTAAGTTTGTCTCCCGTTTAACACAAATGACACTAGTGACATACCCATATGTCACTCTGGTTTTAAAAGGCTTAAGAGAAAATATCTCTTTCGAAAAATAATTATCAATTAACTAGTTCAACGTCCTAGTTACTTTCCACTTTTTAACGAAGTCAATACTAGTCAATTATAAATTTTTAAGCAATTTAGTAAGGGATATAATGCTGTAAATAAAATGACATATATTAATTCAAGTTTAACACTACTATATTATTTTATTTTAGGAATTGTAAACTAAAAGTAAGTCTACTCTACCATTCCAAGGTTTTAACCTTGCATCTCGCTGTGCCGCCGTAGGGTAGGTCAAAGAGATCAACGGTTAAATCAATGAATAACTTGTGAGAATCAGACATCCCACGAGAATCGAACATCCCTTTATTCATTGACTACCTTCCTTTTTTAGCCTAGGTATTTATCAAAAAATACCCTTGATGAGTGTGACCTACTATATCAGATCTCTTAGGTACGCCCCGAGTGTGCCGTCGTAGGATAGGTCGGTGACCCGACGAGTACCCGTAAATCCTATCCTTTCGGAGACCAAGCCATGAATGTTGATAGGTGTGAACACCATCCGTAGGGGGACGAAATCAAAGCGCCGCGAGGCGTCACCCTTCTCTCACTTACTTGCATCTATAGTAGAGGCCGTGGGGTTGGCCGTCGCCTCCCCGCTCCCACTCAATATTTTGGAAGTGGTGGTGGGTTAACTAACCACGTCTTTTTGATGTTAACATAAAAGCACATAAAATCAAGGATTCCGAATGGTGTCGGTAACGTAGGCAAGCCTACCCTTCCTATTCGTTGGAACATATGTGACAGTCGGACGAAATCGGGTCAAGAGAGCCCTATTGAGATTAGAAGGAATCACCCCTCCGCTCTCGGTTTGGCTTAGTCTTGCCGGACCCCGTGCATACATCACACTAGGAGGGTTAAGTCGTTTGAGCGAAGCTCGATTGACCACCCAACCTAAAGGCGAACCGTTTTTATCCAAGATTTATTGTTCTTTTACCATCATTCAATCTCGTAGACACTACGAATTGAAAACATGATCTCGTTTCAGCTTTAAGGCGGTTCACCGAGAACACACACCGAAAGGCTAACGATTTCATAACCCGTCCTCGGATCTTTAATTAGTTACTAAATTAATTAATTACCACGTATTAATTAAATTTCAACTAATTACGCGAGTTTGTATACATGCCTATTTTAATTGCCAAAATTAAAATTCTACATGTATGCATGGAGTGGATTTATGATATGATGCATGTCATGGCAATTCCGATTTTATGTCATTTTATGATCAAACACATAAAAAAAATAAAATTGCGGAAAATTTAAACACCGAGATGGATCGTTGGCACCCCCGTAACTAATCTATTAGAAAATAAAGAAAAAACCAAAACCCTAACTAGGGTTTACTACTTTCTAACAATAAACTGCAGCTGTTCGAACTCTTCGAAGATCGGGAAATCAAACGAACTCGGATCGGGACGAAACTTTCCAGATATTTTCTTCACTTCTCGAACTCCAATATGGACGGTTGGATCGGAGCTTTGACTTGTCAATTTTCTCCAGTCAACCGCCCAACTTGCTGCTGAATCTAACTTTGACTGTACCGCATCAAGGACTTCCTAAGGCAGATCGGGAATCGAGATGAATCCCGATCGACCTGAAATTTTTATGGTACCTCCAAAACTCCAAGTTGATCAATCTGAACGGTCGGATTTTCGTTTCAACGGTCCAAACTCTCCCAGAAAATCGAGGAAGTCACAGGTAGTGTATCTGTGAATCCTGCGTTTTTCTGTTACAGCAGCCTCTTCGCAGCATCAAACGGATATCGAAACGGACCCTGATCAACGCCAAAATTTGTGGAGTTGATCATCTTCTTCTAATCTTGATTCTGACCGGAGGGATCTTCGTTTCAACGGTTCGATCAACGGGAAAAGCAAAAATACTAAACAGCTACAAACTAGATCTATTTGCTGGAAATTAAACTTGCAATAAAGATAAATTACATAATTTCCTATACTCATATGAACGAATTTTCATCATTTATATGAGTGTACAATAGATCTAACGGGTAAACAATGCCAACACCAATCCATCTCTTCAACCACAACAATCGCAAGCATTCATCATAAAATTTTCGAAAATAATAAAATTAAAAACGAAAATAATGCAATCTACACATGCATATTCCACTCCTTAGATCTAATATTTTATACGAATAAATATAGATCCCCTTGGCTCTGATACCACTGTTAGGAAAATATCATCGCAACGGAAGCGATTTATGGATCTAGATCTATATAATACACGTAATAAAACATTAAATCTACATCTACAAGTAAGTTGTAGAACATACCTCTTGGATCTCAAAATCCAAGTTGAAGAACCGCAATAGGAAGATTGCAAGTAGATGTGAAGAGCACCACGATCTTCCGCACGTGTGATCCAAGCAATTCCCGGTGGAAGGAATTCTCGACTCGAACCCCTCCGATATGCTACCCGGAAAAATCTCCAAGATTTCTCCTCCTCTACTTGGCCGAAAATTCTATCTTCTCTCTAAGAGTTGATAGTCGAATTTCACATGTGTGTTAAGGCTTGGGAGAACTCTCTTTATATAGAAGAGTAAAACTTAGCCTCCAAGGATTTTATAATTAATACAAAATCAATTATAATAATCCTATTAAATAAAAGATAATCTCAAAATATTCTAGAACAAATCAAGAATATTTTTATCTTTATTATTTACCATAAATATTTATCCAATAAATATTTTATGCACATGTCTTTTTAACACACAAGAAAACTAATTCCTTGCCAAAATAAAGACACATGTGGCGCCACAAACATATATTGACCTAGTCAATATTAATTTTGCCATTACACAATAATTGGGCCAAGATTATGGAAAATGTCTTTTCCACATATTTAATTATTTAGCCCAACTAATTTAATAGTCCACTAAACAATTAATTCACATATCGTTTTAATAAAGTCCAACATGAACTAAATCAATATTATTAGGATTCGACGTCCGAGAATATACATGCTATATTAGGAGGCACGTCGGGGACCATGGACTAATAATCGGCGGCTCCGATAAATCAAATAAATAATTATCGACGAACGTAATAATTATATATATTCGATAAATCAATCACGGGAATATGCCACCATAATCCCGTGATCGCACTCCTCCGATTATAAGATTATATTTATCTCCTCACGAGAAAGTAATAAGCGTCCACCGATATAATCATTTCATATGGATTAATCCTCCATAGATCGTTCATTCTAAATCGGGAAGTTACCGTTAACCCTTTTCGAACATCTTGTCCTTACTTACCGTTAACCCCTAGTGATCAATAATTCAAATAACTCACCGGTAGCTAATCGCTGTAATATGAATCCCATGGATCGATCAATGTCTAGGATTAACTCATAAGGGAATCTGTCTATCTACTTCCATAAATGGAAGGAATGGATTCCGTATCCGTGATAACACGACTACTCACTCAATCCAAGACAATGCCAAGATGGGGTAATTCGGATCACGACTCGGTGTAATCCTTAACCGTCAAGTCAAACCTCATACCGATTCAAGCGGTCGACCGTGATCACCTCGGATTAAGATATATCCATAATATGATCATCTAATGATTCGATAAGACTTCTCAATTACGGAATTATATTGAGAACTCGGATCAAATCGGTCCACCCTATATGATATATCTATCATATACAAATGCCCCATTAGGTTCCCTTAACCGAAAGTCCGGATAAGACGATCACACCTATCGTGTTATGGGCGCATTAATAGTACGTTAAAGGGGAGACCCGATACTCTCGATTAACTTTACTACGGACTAATTGTATTTCTTTCGGGCATCACACCTAACACTTCCCAATTCGGCTCGAGTTTGCCTAATGGGTCCTGCATGCTTGCTTCATTCTTCCTCAACACGAGATCCCCTATTTGGAAGTATTTATACTTCACCCTTGCCTTGTAATATTGCGATATCTTTATTTTGTAATTGGCCATTCGATGCACATTAATCTCTCTTCTTTCTTCGACATTATCTTTTTCTTGTCGTAGATCTGCAACATTTGTCTCGATATCGTAGGCCAAAACTCGAGGCGATGCTAGTCCGATCTCTGCAGATATTATTGCTTCACATCCATAAGTCATGGCAAAGGGAGTCTCCTGCGTGGCCGAATTGGGTGCTGTTCGATACGACTAGAATGCTAGGTAACTGAGCTGCCCAATCCCGACCTTCATCCTCTAGCCGCTTCTTCAAACCAAATTTAATCTGCATGTTCGTCTGTTCTACTTGTCCATTGGACTGAGGTTGTCCGATGCTCGATCTTATACTCCTTCAGCCAATTCTGCACTTTTTCATCTAGAAACTGGGTCCCATTGTCAGATATCAGATACTTAGGAATTCCAAACCTGCATAAAATGCTTTCCCATAGAAATTTTTTGATGGTTTGAGCCTTGATGTCGGTAAGAGCTTTGGCCTCGATCCACTTGGTGAAATAATCGACTGCCACTACTACAAATTTGAAATTGCCTGGAGCTCGAGGTAAATGTCCGACTATGTCAACTCCCCACTCATCGAACGGCCATACCGACTCAATGGCATTCATTTCATGTGCTTGCTGGTGCGTCACCACATCATGCACTTGACAAGCTCTGCACCTCATCACCAATCGATTGGCATATTTTTGCATGGATGGCCAAAAATAACCTGCCAGCTTACAATTTCTTGCAAGCATTCGAGCTCCACAATGGTTGCCACACACTCCCTGATGTATTTCTTCGAGCAGATATTCTCCTTTGTCTTCCGAGGCACATCTCATCTAAGGGGGTCACAAAAGATTTTCGATAGAGAACGTAATCAAACAGGGCATACATGGAAGCTTGCAGTTGAATCTTTCTGGCTTGGGCCATGTCAGACGGGAGAATTCTGTCTTTCAAGTATAGTACTATCGGATCCATCCATGTTGGTCCCTGTGTAACTGGTTGCACATCGACCTCATTGTAGCTTCGTTCTGACGGCATTTCGACCAGGACCTTCCTCTTTGATTTGAAGTTCGACGCGAGTTTGGACAACGCGTCGGCCCTTTTGTTTTCGCTCCGAGGTACATGTTCGATGCGAACCGTTTTGAACTTCGATATCAACCCTTGGACCACTCTCAAATAACTTTTCATGGCTTCCTCTTTGGCTTCATATTCACCCCGTATATGATTGACTACGATTTGAGAGTCGCTATATACTAGGAGATTCTTGACCCCCAACTTGGACGCCAACTTCATACCTTTAATCATGGTTTCATACTCTGCCTCATTGTTGGTGGCTTTGAACTCGAATCGAAGTGCCTAGGGGAACTCTTCTCCCTTCGGACTGACCAACAATTACCCAGCTCCAGCCCCTTCTTTACTGGATGCTCCATCGACATGGATGGTCCACTGTTCCTCTGTTGATTGTTTCTCTTGCTCTAGCTGAATCGATAATCCTTCGGCTATGAAGTCCGCCAAAGCCTGGCCTTTAACAGCTGTTCGAGGTAGGAATTCGATGTCGTACACAGCTAATTCGACGACCCACTTAGCCAATCGACCAAATGTCTCGGGCTTGGCAAAAATTTGTTTCAGTGGTTGGTCAGTTAATACAGCAATAGGGTGTGCTTGAAAATATGACTTCAACTTCCTCGACGCGTGAACCAAACCCAATACTAATTTTTCAGCAGGTGTGTACCTGATCTCAACTTCGTGTAGGGCCTTACTCACAAAATACACTGGAACCTGCCCATGTTCTCCTTCTCAAACTAACACTGCACTTACTGCCTCTTCACACATAGCTAGGTAAACCAGGAGTTTCTCTCCTTCCCGAGGTGAAGATAGTGTTGGTAAATTAGATAAATATTCCTTCAAGTCATCAAATGCTTTCTGACACTTGTCATCCCATTGAAACGGACTTGCCTTCCTTAATATCTTGAAAAAGGGTAGGGCTCTTTGCGCTAATATCGATAAGAAACGGCTGAGGGCCGCCATCCGACCTGTCAATCATTGCACTTATTTGACGTTACGAGGTGTTAGCATGTTCCTAAGGGCCTCGATCTTATCCGGATTAGCTTGAATTCCTTCTCTCGATATCATATATCCTAGGAATTTTCCTGATCGAAACCCCAAAAGTGCACTTCTTCGGATTGAGCTTCATGTTAGCAGCCCATAGCACCTCGAAAACCTCTCTAACATCGACAAAAAATTGTCCCTTGGACTTGCTCTTGATCAACAAATCATCGACGTAGACTTCCATATTTCGACCTATCAGTCCTTTGAAAATTTTGTTAACCGCTCTCTGATAAGGGGCGCCTTCATTCTTTAGGCCAAATGGCATCGTCACGAAACAAAACGTACCGAACTCTGTTATGAAGGCGATCTTCTCCGAGTCTTGAGGGTCTATAAAAATCTAATAATAACCCCTGTAAGCGTCTAGAAACCAAAAAAACTCGAAACCCAGTGTCAAATCGACTAACTGATCAATCTTTGGGAGGGGATATGAGTCCTTAGGGCATGCCTTGTTAAGATCTGTAAAATCCACGCACATCCGCCAGCTCTCATCTGGCTTCTTGACCAGCACGGGATTAGCTAACCAATCGGGATAGAATACCTCCTTGACGATGCCAGCAACTAACAACTTATCAACCTCTTTCTTCACTGCCTCTTTCCTCTCGGGGGTGAGGTTTCTCTTCTTCTGCCGTATCGGCTTCTTTTTTAGGTCGACATTGAGTTGATGAACTACTATATCTGCCGATCGGCCTGGCATGTCGTCTGCCTTCCAAGTGAAAACGTATCGATATTCAACAAGAAGGTCGACCAAGGCTTTCATGTCGGGGTGTGGTATCCACTTCCCGATCTGGACCCCTTGGCCCTCCTCCTCCTGACAAACACGGATCTCCTCTGTCGGATCGACAGAGACCCAGCTTCGATCTTCCTCAGGGATTAACTCTTCAATTAACACTTGTCCAACACCTTTTCCTTTTATCGTAACTAGACTGCAATTCCTGGCCACCTCAACGTCTCCTTTCACTTCATGGGTACCATACCAAGTGGGGAATTTCATGTTGTTATGGTAGGTAGAAATGATGGCTCTTAGGTCGTATAAAGCAGGTCGACCTAATATCACATTGTAACCTGATGGGGCCTTAACCACGACATAAGTCATTTCCATTGTCCGGCCTTTTTCTCCATCTCCAACCGTGGTAAGCAAGTTTATCGATCCGACAGGGTGGACGGCCTACCCCGTGAATCCGAACAAAGGGGTTGATAACGGCACAATGTCTTCATCCTTAAACCTTATAGCTTTGAAGGCTGAGTAATAGAGGATGTTGACGGAACTTCCACTATCGACACATACCCTCTTGATTCGACCTTGGCTTATCACTACCTCTATCACCAACCCTTCACTGTGACTGTGGGAGCTTGGAATATCATCTTTTGGTCCATAACCCACCTCCGTAGTGAACCTAAGTTTCTGTGATTCCCTCGATCTGTCTGCAGACTGTCGACTGGATCGAGGTCGATCCGACTCGTGTTCAGCAACAATCGTGTTGACATCATACCCGTTGTGGTTATCCTCATGAGGGACCCGATTCAAATCTCCTCGATGATCATCACGACTGTTATCTCTGTAATTTGGCTCGGATGACCTATTCCGATGCCTCTGATTATCCCGATGTGGTGATCGGTCTCTCCTCCCGTTATCACTTTTTCTCTTATATTCTCGACGACCCTTGGGCTGGTCCTTCTCTGATCTGTCGACCACCTCATCTAATCGACCCTCTTGAATACATGCATCGATATCTCTCTTCAAATCGAAACATTCCTCTATTTCATGCCCCACATCCTTGTGGTAGTCACAGTACTTGTGGGTATTCTTTCTTTTCTCAGGATCCTTGGACATCGGTTTCGGTGTTCGTGCAATGTTTTTCTTGATCATGATGGCCAGCACCCCCCCCCCCCCCGAGATCGGTTGAGAGGGATAAAATCTCGATCTTTCAAATTTCCCTTCTTTCCGAGTCGATCCGTGATCGGCGTGGTCAATCGATCGAACACATTCGACTTTCCTTCATTATTCCGACCCTTAGGCTGACCCTTGGTCTGGCCTCGGGTGTCATTCCTCAAGTTGAGGCCAAGTGAAATGGTGTGCAAACGCACTGCCTCTTCACCTTGGCAAAATTTGTGGACTATGTTCACACATTCGTCCATGTCATTGGGCATCTTCTTAGACAACTTGTCGTATAGTTTTATATTACGCAGGCCTGCGACAAATGAATTGACCTGAAGTGCATCACTGGCATTATGCACCTTCTTGGCCTCGAGATTGAAGCACCTCATGAAATCAATAATTGATTCTCCTTTCTCTTGCTTGATGTTCATGAGGTGAGTAGCACTGAGGTGGAATTTCTTATTCCCAATGAATGCATCTCGGAATTTCTGCCCCAACTGTAAAAAACTTGAGATCGACCCGGTTCGTAGCTTATGAAACCACTCCCGAGCTCGACCCGTGAGCAAGGTATCGAAGGCACAACACTTCATGGCATCGTTGGCATTTCTCAATCTCATCAGTGATATATATCGATACAGATGGTCCTCTGGGTCCGTAGTAACATCGTAAGGTTCCATCTTTGGTGGTTTAAAGGACTCGGGCATCGTGTATACCTCTATCTCGGGGCTGAATGGCGACTCGAGCCATATTGTGACCTGGTCTTTTCCCACGATGCGGTTGAACTCATTTCGAATACTATCCTCGACTTGCCTTTGTTGATTTTCGTGTCCAGGACGTTTTTTGGCATTGGTTGTGCTGATTACTACTTCGTCTTCACACTCTCCCCGGGGATCGACAGGTTTCTTTCCCCTTTTATTCTCCATCTCTTTTCAAACCCTGTGGGTCAAGCAGGTTATGTTCTTTAGGGGTGTTATATATCCCTTTTGTCTATGAACGCAGATGCCACGACTCGTTTCAGGGCATCTTCATCTAATGACGCTAAGTGATCGGCCATGTCTTGTAACTGCGGGGGAAGTTGGGGCTTTGGTGTTTGCACAACTGTGGGCCTACATCTAGTGGGGACTTCAAGAACTTGGATTTGCACCCCTGCTGGATCTAAATCCGTGTGCTCTTCGATCTGCAGGTTCTTGCTGTTCGTTGGTTTCTTACTCCTTGCTAGTGGTGCCATTGCGATATCTTTTCCAACTCACCGGTAGAAGACCCTCCTTCAAGCACCAAATGATGATGCTAAATAATGCACCACCGGATTAACAGGGCCACGTGTAATCTAAGGATGAGCTGTGAAGGAATCGAACGGCTAGAAAATGTAGTAAAGATGGTGTTTTGGTATTTTATGGCTGAGTCCAAGAATGTATCTTGGATTGCCTACGTATCATGTGTAATGTCAAGGAATCAAGCCTTACGTAGTTCCTGGATTAGTGTATTTATAGGCACATGTCCTTCTTCTGCCCTAAGACTTAAGGCGGTTTGGTCTATTGACATAAATACCCTTTACTGGGCCTGGCCCCTTGCCCAAGTAACCCTCTGGATAATGGGCTTGGGAATCAGGGCTGGAACTCATGTATCGACTCGGATAACACCGACATGGGTGCTCGAGGCGGGACACTTGCAGAATCTGTTGGTTGCTGTGGTCTTCTCTGACTCTTATCTTATTCGATCCGATATGGATGATAAACTTAGACTTTTCCACATCCAGCGGGACCAATTAGATAATTCCACGTGGAGGGGTGGAATCCCGTATCGTCAGTACGCTACTCGGAAATCAAAGGAACCGCTTGAGCCATATAATCCTGAAATAGAGAAATTTGCAAGGCGAAATAGGAAGTTAGCTACGAGAACTGGCTAAACAAGGAGAAGAGGATCCAAATCTTGAGGAAAGTGAGCACGGATTGGAAGAAGGACATACAACCTATCATTCAGAGCACTCTGAATCTGAGGCAGCAATGGAAGGCATTCTGAACAATCCAAACCTAGTACTTAATCCTGAACAAGTTGTTAATAATGCTAATAATGTGAATAATCATAATGCTAATAATGGAAACCAAGACCTAGTTCAAGGAGCGAGGCGTACTTTACAAAGTTATGCAACACCTACTATTGAGCAATTCATTCCCGCTATCGTAGCACCGTAAGACCCTCCGGAAGTCTATCACCCTAGGCCTAATGTAATTCAAATGGTGACCAACTATTCCACTTTTCATGGAATCCAAAACGAGGATCCTGATGTTCACGTGACAAATTTCTTGGAAATCGTTAGCACTGTGAAGCTAGAATTAATCCCGGAGGGCAACATTCGTCTTAAGCTTTGCCTTTCACTTTGAAAGATAAAGCTAAGCAATGGCTTCTCTCTTTAGAGGCTGGATCTATCACTACTTGGGAACAATTGTTGCAAAATTTCATGAATAAGTATTTTCCTTTAGGAAAAACCTTTAAGTTACACCAGGATATCTTAGGATTTAAGCAACAACCTGGGGAGAGTTTTGATCAAGCTTGGGAGCGTTTTAAGGAAGCTATGAGAAATTGTCCTCATCATGATATCTCTCTTTGGCTTTTAATGCAAACTTTTTACCATGGATTGAGAGAGACTGAGAAAATTAGAGTAGACGCCTCCAGTAATGGAGCGTTTGTTCTTTTATCTCCAGAGGAGGCACAAGGAAAGATGGAGCAAATAGAAATGAATAGTCAATAGGGAGGCAATGACATAGCTACTGTGAAGATGGCCGCTGATATATTTGAGGATAGTGCATCTACCAAAATCTTAGAACAACTGTCTGTTATCAACAATAAAGTAGATGGAATGCAAGAGAGGATGGCAAGAGTAGAGAAAGGGAATCGAAGTAATTCCTCAAAGTGAGAATGCTGGTACTGAAGAAGCCAACTATATTGGGAGACAAGAAAATCAATAGGGAGGATATAAGCCTAATCATAACCATCCTGGATTCCGATATAGCGACCCTAATGTAGGAGAAGGGCCAAAACCGCCTACTACTTATGTACCACGGCAAACTAAAACTTTTGGTTGGGAAGCTGCGATAGAAAATTTGAGCAATGTCATTACTGACAATAAGGACAAATTTCAAAATATATGGCTAAGTTAGCCACTAACTTTAGCCAATATTGTCAAAAGAATGATGCTAAGGTAACCAACCAAGAAGCCATAGTCCAAAATCTCATTCACCAAATAGGACAATTAGCTGAGCAATTCTCAACTACACCTCCTGGAGGATTGCCAAGCAACACCGATAAAAACCCTAAGGATTTGAATGCGATCATGACTAGAAGTGGAAAGAAGTAACTCCACCATCTTTAAAAGAAAAAGAGAAAACCGTAGATAGTAAGGATGGTGAGCCAAGCAAGGAAGCGAATGCCTCTGGAGCCCTGCCTGAGCAAGAAACCTATAAGGAACCTGTTGGTCCTAGAGTTGAGCTTTATAATAATAGGTATCCTATTTTCATTGATGTCGATCCTTCAACCTTACCTTATCCTCCACGCAAATCTAAGCCTAAGGTTGATGACAAATGGTATAAGAAGTTCATTGATAATTTTAGAAAGTTACACATCAATATACCTTTAGTTGAAGCACTTGCTGAGATGCCTGAGTACACCAAGTTCTTAAAAGAAGCTGTCTCTACTAAGAGGAAACTCCTAGATTTAGAGACCATTTGCCTAAATGAGGAGTGCTCAGCCATTCTTCAACATAAGTTACCCGCTAAGTGTAAGGATCCGGGAAGTTTTCTCATTCCCTGCACAATAGGTAACGTGTGTTTGAACAATGCCTTGTGTGATCTAGGAGCGAGCGTAAATCTGATGCCTCTATCCATTTTTCAAAAGATAGGTATGAAAGACCTTAAAAAGACTTCAATTACTTTGCAATTAGCTGATCGATCGGTTAAGGAACCTTGTGGAGTGGTTGAGGATGTGCTAGTAAGAGTTGAGAAGTTTGTGTTTCCTGTCGATTTTGTTGTGCTAGATATGGAAGCTAACTATGAAGTGCCCCTAATCTTAGGAAGACCTTTTATGGCCACTAGTAGGATGCTCATCGTTGTTTACAAAGGAGAGTTAGTGTTAAGAGTTAATGGAGATGAAATAGCATTAAACGTGTTTGACACTATGAAGACACCTGATGATGGAGATGATGCATGTTTCATGTTAGATTCTGTTGACAAGCTTGTCAATGACTTCCTACAATATGAGGATATTAAGGATTTCCTCGAGGCTACTCTAGAGTTAGAAGATGAAGTGCCATATGAAAAGAGCGAGGAAGAAAAAGTGATATGGCCTGGATGTAGTAGAGGAACCCCTGGCCATGTTGAGGAAATGAAGTCTACCGAGGTTGAGAAATTCTACCATAGACAGACATGGCATAAGTTCTTTGAACTTAAGCTGACCGGACAAAAGTTAAAGACCTCGTTAGAAGAACCACCTACCAATCTGACGTTGAAGCCTCTGCCTGCACATTTGAAGTATGTATTCCATCAAGATGAGACCTTGCCGCTTATTATTTCTTCTGCCTTGACTGAAATACATGAAGAAAAACTGATGAGAGTGTTGAGAGAATATCGCGGAGCATTTGGATGGACAATAGCTGACATTAAAGGCATTAGCCCTAGTGTTTGCATGCAATCTCCGTCGATCCTGCAAAGAAAGCGGTTGCAGAACCCCAAAGAAGGTTGACTCCACAATTGAAGGACGTGGTTAAGGATGAAGTTATTAAGATGTTAGAAATGAGAATCATCTTCCCAATTTCTGATAGTGAATGGGTTAGCCCGATCCACGTAGTTCCGAAGAAAGGGGGTTTGACGGTGCAAGCTAATGAGTTAAATGAGTTGATTCCTGTTAGACTCATTACTAGTCATAGAGTGTGCATTGTCTTTAGGAAGTTGAATGATGCAACTCGTAAGGATCACTTCCTCTTCCTTTCATTGATCAAATGCTCGAGAGACTGAATGGACATGCATTTAATTGTTTTCTTGACGGTTACTCAGGATACTATCAAATTCATATCGCACCCGAGGATCATGAAAAGACCACTTTTACATGTCCATATGGAACCTTTGCTTAAAATAGAATTCCCTTTGGTTTGTGCAACGCACCAGCAACGTTTCAAAGATGCATGATTTCTCTGTTTGCTGATATGGTTGAAGATTTCCTTGAAATCTTTATGGATGATTTCTCCGTATTTAAAGATGATTTCGATTCATGTCTCATGCATCTAGCACGAGTGTTGAAGAGATGCGAGGAGACGAATCTGGTGCTTAACTGGGAGAAATGTCATCTTATGGTTACTGAAGGTATAGTACTTGGCCACCGTATTTCAAAGAACGGTATAGAGGTGGATAGAGCAAAAGTAGAGGTGAATGAAAAACTGCCTCCACCAACCAATCTTAAGACATTGCGAGGTTTTCTTGTCCACGCGGGATTCTATCATCGTCGGTTTGTGAAGGACTTTTCCTTAATCTCTAGACCTCTTACTGAATTATTGGCCAAGGATGTGCCATTTGTGTTTACTAATGAGTGCATGAAATCTTTCAATGAGTTAAAGAGCATGCTTATTACTGCACCCATTCTGATTGTGCCTGATTGGAATCTACCTTTTGAGGTGATGTTTGATGCAAGTGATACTGCTATAGGTGCTGCCTTGGGACAAAGAAAAGACAAGATCTTTAGGCCCATCTACTATGCTAGTCGAACTTTAAATACTTCTCAAAGGAATTATGCAACTACTGAGAAAGAGCTTCTAGCTGTTATATTTGCGTTTGACAAGTTTAGATCTTATCTAGTGGGATCTAAAGTCACTGTTTGGACGGACCATGCATCTTTGAAGTATCTTTTAGCCAAACAAGATTCCAAGCCAATGTTATTGAGATGGATTCTACTATTGCAAGAGTTTGATGTAGAAATCAGTGATAAGAAAGGATCTGAGAATTTGGTTGTGGATCATCTTTCCCGTTTACAAATAGAGGATAATGAGCCAATGACCAAGATTGGAGAAACATTTCCTGATGAACAATTATTCTCCATCACGGCCATACATGGGAAGGATGATAGCGTTGCGGTATCTTCGCGTGTTGAGGTTGTGAAGGAGAAGAAACAACCATGGTTTAAAGACTTTGTGAATTATCTATCCGCGAAATACTTGCCACCGAATCTCAACCCCCAAGAAAGAAAGAAATTCTTCAAGGATCTTAGGCACTATTATTGGGAAGAGCCCTATCTGTTTAAGCTAGGATCCGACAATGTCTTTAGGAGATGTGTGCCGGAAGAGGAGATGTATGATATCCTTAGACATTGCCATGCTTATGAGGCCGGAGGACATTATGGAGGAGACAAGACGGCTGCGAAAGTGCTCCAATGTGGTTTTTACTGGCCCACTCTGTTCAAAGATGTGCATCAATATGCTAAATCTTGTCATTCTTGTCAAATGACGGGAAATATCTCGAGAAGGAATGAAATGCCACTGAAGAATATCCTAGAGGTGGAACTCTTCGATGTTTAGGGTATTTATTTTGTGGGACCCTTTACTTCGTCTTTGTCCAACCGCTATATTTTAGTGGCGGTCGACTACGTGTCCAAATGGGTTGAGGCCATTGCTTCGCCTACTAACGATGCAAAAGTTGTACTGAAGTTCTTGAAGAAGAATATTTTTACGCGGTTTGGAACCCCTCGTGCCATTATTAGTGATAATGGAAGCCATTTCTGTAATAGGCCGTTTAAAAAGTTGCTGATTAAATACAGGGTTAGACACAAGTTAGCTAATGCTTATCACCCTCAAACAAGTGGACAAGTTGAGGTTACAAATCGAGAAATAAAGCGCATTTTGGAGAAAACTGTGAATACGACTAGAAAGGATTGGTGGTTGCAATTAGATGATGCTTTATGGGCAATAAGACTAATTATAAGACGACTATTGGGATGTCCCCTTATAAAATTGTTTTTGGAAAAGCTGATGACGGTCAAATTATACCCATAAATGTCATCAACATTGTCCTTAAATCGAGATTAATAATATATATTTTATAATAAATCACATGTTTATATTGATTATTTAATGTTATGTGGTTTATAAGATATAATTTGGTATTTATCTATTTTTATTATTTAAATGTGATTTACTGTGCAATAAATATTGATTTTATAGATTGCAATGAATCGGAAGATATCTATTATCGGAGGAAGTAAATCTCAAAAGAAATCAAGGCAGAATCGGAGTGCATTAAAGATAAATACCGAAGCAGCACAAAAAGTGGAGTAAGGAACAAGAAATGCCAGCGAGCCAATCAGAGGAGAGAGAACTCGTTGGTAGCGAGCCATCGTTCGCTGGGGGCGAGCTGGCAGATTCTGGGAGATCGGTTGGGAGTTATCTCTACACATTTTAGGGTTTTCAAATATATCTTTAAGTCGGTCTAAGTCTCTATATAAAGGAGCAGCCACGAATTTTATTAGACACACTTTAGAACACCTTAGAAAAATACAATTCACAACATTGGTTCTATTTTCAACATATGTTTTCTTTATTTTATGTTCTTTCATTACGGATTCGTTAGAATCGCCGGTTAGAGATCGTATCGAGGAGTGGGAATCACGCTCGTCTTCGAGGGTAATGTCTACTCAATTATGCAATCTTTATTCATAGATCTAATTTATTTCGTGATGGAGTAGTCGTTTTGTGTATTGATTTCGTGATGTAGTTAATTTACTAACCCATGTTTATGTAGATCTGAGGCGTAAAAGACGTTTCACGAGCAAATCTGGTTCAGATCTGAGCTTCGCGCCGAGCCATATGTCTCGTTGGTAGCAAGATCCGTGATGTTCTTGATTTGTCCGTGAACGGCTTCGAATACGTCAGGTTCTCTGCTTTGTAATTACAACGAGTAATTAAACTTGATCAACTTAATTATTTGTCATCGTAATTTAACATGAGATCCAAAAAGTGATTGTTACTTAGGACAGAGATTGAATCGGTGTCTAAGAAGTACGCCTAACCATAGGAATGTTGCTTTGATGAGGTTACGGTTTATACCGGCATCCCTAGTTTCGTAATTGTGTTAGATGTTATATGAGACGGAGACTAAAAATGTGAAGTCACGTAATAAAGACACGATGATCTAGATGGCCTACCCGGAGCTAGATCTATTTTAGGGGATGACTCCCCTAGTCAGAATAATTAATCTTAAATGTCTTGTTTTGTCTCGTCATCAATCTACATAGCATGGGGGAGTAATTACTACTAGCGTTATCAATACCGTTTGTTAATTATTTATAAAACCTATAAAAATAAGTGTCTTAGTGTCGTTGTGTCTTTTGTTGGTTTTATGTTTCTATTGTGTCAATTTTAATTCTACGTTCATTGTTGGTCGTAGACCACCTTTAATTTGCTTTTAGTTTAATAAGTTGAATTTCGTTTAAGCTGTGTCTCTGTGGGATCGACCTCGACTCTATCTAACTATACTACGATTGAACCTAGTTCTCTTGCTAGTGTGTTATTTAGGTATCGAGTATTTTTATTACTTGACCCGACATCAAAAGCATGTCATCTACCAGTGGAACTTGAACACCGTGCCATGTGGTCTACGCGTATGTTGAATTTTGATGAGAGTTTAGCTGGAGAAAGAAGATTGTTGGAATTGACTCGTCTAGAGGAGTTTCGTCTGGAAGCTTATGAGAATGCAAAAATATTTAACGAGCACACAAAGAAATTTCATGATAAGAAAATATTGGACCGCACTTTTAAGGAAGGCGATTTGGTTCTCCTTTACAATTCACGCTTAAGACTCTTTCCTGGCAAGTTAAAATCATGATGGTATGGCCCTTATCAAGTGAGTAAGGTTTTCCCATCTGGAGCTGTTGAATTATTGAACCTTAAGGATCAATCCACTTTTGTGGTTAATGGACACCTTGTGAAACATTACATTGGTCTTGGTCAAGGAACGGAGGAGGAAGTCTTCACTCTTGAAGATCCCACCTATACTTAAACCATCGTTGAACTAAGTCGAGCTGACGACTATAACCTCAGAACTATTTCTTAAAACCTATCTTTTCCTTTTGTTTTTGTTTTGTTTGAATAAAGTAGCATGAGACTGTTAAGGTTTTTTTTCATCTCGCCATGTTCCGATTCTAAGTTCGGAATAAACGAGGTTTTTTCCTTGATAGCCGCCATGTGAGTTTTGTAGTTTTAACTCTTTGGTTTTCCTTGTCGTTGGTTGTATGAAATAAAGTGGCTTAATTTTTTTTGGATATTCTATATCTAATTGCTGCCACATTATTTTATAACATCAATTGACATGTTATTCACGGATTCGTGGAGTTTCTGTTTGGTTTGCTTAAACAGGTTTTTGTTTGCTTCTCCACGCGTGCTTGGATAGCTCCTATATTTTGCATCTACTTTAGAACCGTTTCCAGAGCTAAGTCTTCTTTTTAAATTCTCCTTTTTCTTTGTCATTGGGGACAATGCCAAGTTTAAGTGGGGGGTAGGAGACTTAGCTATAATGTGTTATAATTGAACAATTGAATGAAACGGTAAAATGAAAAAAAAAATTGAACAAATGCCAAATTAATTATCTCGTACCCTTAGAATTGTGAGTTCTTATACATGGAATTAGTAGGGAAGGAACCAAGTTGCATGAGTACGTGATCATTTTATACTTATGTGAATGTAAACATAAGGATATTCATGCCGATTGTTGCAAGTAGTTATTTATTATTTAATTACACAAATATGGATCGATGTTTACCGAACGAATTATAATAACTAAGAAGAATTATGTGTACATTGCGTAGATGATTGGTTATGCAGACTTAGTATCAAAATTTATCTGCTGATATATTCTTATCTTCTAGCCATCAAAGCGGAGCAATAAGCTTGAGAATTATCTGTGTTTTGACAATGCGTTAAACACTGGGCTTGTAGTAACGTTACCAAAGTAGCCCCGCGCTTGTGGTAAAATTCAATGCTGTCCACTAATCCGTGAGTGGGGGATTCTTGCAATGCATACTTTACCTTTAAATCAAGTTTCTTTCTTAAGAATTGGTAAAGCGTGAAATTATAAAAATGTGAAGAAATTCAACTTTTTAAGAGGCTTTGAGTATTTTCTCGGTCTCCAAGTCCAAAAACCTTATGGATGACGCTCTTGCTTATTGCACCATGTCTTTACCCATTGCGAGGCTTAAGAAGTAGGAATGCTGATGTTGGTAGGTTAAGACTGTGAAGTTGGCATAAACTTTAATCTGGACACGAATATATAAAACTGAAGGCACATGCACACATCACTTCGATTCGTAACGAGTAGTGAATAATGGATATCTTATGAGCATGAATTGTATGAGTTGACTCGAGTTTCTTGTGTAAGTATGATTTGACCATGGAAAATGTTGTCTTGGGGAATAACTTATTGATGCTTTGTTCGGGACGATCAAAGTCTAAGTGGGGGGTAGTTGATGACGGTCAAATTATACCCATAAATGTCATCAACATTGTCCTTAAATCAAGATTAATAATATATATTTTATATTAAATCACATGTTTATATTGATTATTTAATGTTATGTGGTTTATAAGATATAATTTGGTATTATCTGTTTTTATTATTTAAATGTGATTTACTGTGCAATAAATATTGATTTTATAGATTGCAATGAATCGGAAGATATCTATTATCGGAGGAAGTAAATCTCCAAAGAAATCAAGGCAGAATCGGAGTGCATTAAAGATAAATACCGAATCAGCACGAAAAGTGGAGTAAGCAACAAGAAATGCCAGCGAGCCAATCAGAGAAGAGAGGACTCACTGACAGCAAGCCATCAGTTCGCTGGGTGCGAGCTGGCAGATTCTGGGAGATCGGCTGGGAGTTATCTCTACACATTTTAGGGTTTTCAAATATATCTTTAAGTTGGTCTAAGTCTCTATATAAAGGAGCAGCCATGAATTTTATTAGACACACTTTAGAACACCATAGAAAAATACAATTCACAACATTGGTTCTATTTTCAATATATGTTTTCTTTATTTTATGTTCTTTCATTACGGATTCGTTAGAATCGCCGGTTAGAGATCGTATCGAGGAGTGGGAATCACGCTCGTCTTCGAGGGTAATGTCTACTCAATTATGCAATCTTTATTCGTAGATCTAATTTATTTCGTGATGGAGTAGTCGTTTTGTGTATTGATTCCATGATGTAGTTAATTTACGGACCCATGTCTATGTAGATCTGAGACGTAAAAGACGTTTCACGAGCAAATCTGGTTCAGATCTGAGTTTGCTGGCAGTGAGCCTATGTCTTGCTGGTAGCAAGATCTGTCATGTTCTAGATTTGTCTGTGAACGGCTTCGACTACGTCAGGTTCTCTGCTTTGTAATTCAAACGAGTAATTAAACTTGATCAACTTAATTATTTGTCATCGTAATTTAACATGAGACCCAAAAAGTGATTGTTACTTAGGACAGAGATTGAATCGGTTTCTAAGAAGTACGCGTAACCATAGGAATGTTGCTTAGATGAGGTTACGGTTTATACCGGCATCCCTAGTTTCGGAATTGTGTCAGAAGTTATATGAGACGGAGACTAAAAATGTGAAGTCACGTAATGGAGACACGATGATCTAGATGGCCTACCCGGAGCTAGATCTATTTTAGGGGATGACTCCCGTAGTCAGAATAATTAATCTTAATTGTCTTGTTTTGTCTCGTCGTCAATCTACATAGAATGGGGGAGTAATTACTACTAGCGTTATCAATACCGTTTGTTAATTATTTATAAAACCTATAAAAATAAGTGTCGTTGTGTCTTTTGTTGGTTTTGTGTTTCTATTGTGTCAATTTTAATTCTACGTTAATTGTTGGTCGTAGACCGCCTTTAATTTGCTTTTAGTTTAATAAGTTGTATTTCATTTAAGCCGAGTCTCTGTGGGATCGACCTCGACTCTATCTAACTATACTACGATTGAACCTAGTTCTCTTGCTAGTTTGTTATTTAGGTATCGAGTATTTTTATTACTTGACCCGACATCATCAGTACTATGAATAGAGACAGAAAGCAAGTCAAGATGGAGACAAATCTGAAATGGCTATGTTTGAATTTCAAACATAAGTCACAGGATTCTCACCTATAAATAGAAGACTCCTGATTCAGATACATGTGATGAAAAACAAAAAATAATCTACTCAAAGCTATCAAGTTTTTTATCAAGAAAATCACCCTGCTGACATACACAGAACATTAACTGACTGATCAAGAAATATCTTCAAGTGTAACATGTTATCAAGTTACATCAAGAACACACACTTGAAGACATCAAGCTGCTGATCTTTTCATCCTGATCAAGCTGCTGACAGTTGAATCATTTACTTGATTCAAACTTTCCTTTACAAGAAACCTACTGAAGACAGAGAAGCACTTAGGTGTCAAGAACTATTGTTTGTGGTGGAGCTGGTGAAGAGGAAATCCTACCCTTCAAGGACCAGTGGAATACTTTGGAGTAGCAATTCTACCTGTTTCATGTGTTCATTTTGTGAAGCCATAGTATTGGTGAAGGACAAACAACTTAGGGATTTTAGTAACTGCAACCTCAAAGATCTCTAGTGAATTTCCTCCAACATCACAGGAGAAGAGTGGACTGATAGGATTACACCACCTGGAACCACTATAAGATTTGCCTACTTACTTTCTTGCATTTAGTATACTGACCACATCAATTTACTGAAACTAGCAACCGAATCTCACACTTACACTACTGAGTATCTAATACGTAGTATCATCTTTTTAACAACAAGTAATAAGACTTAGTTTGAATATATTCCGCTACAACAAATCCAGTAATATCTACTGTTAGCAGACTACAGAGTGGTCAGCAGACTACTGAGCAGTCAGCGGGCTACTGACATTGCTGAGTTTGTTAACTTCAAAAAGTTTTAAGTGTTAAGTTTATTCACCCCCACTAAACTTAACCAAAGCCTTTTCAAGGGACCAACAATTGGTATCGGAGTAGTGCTTCTGTTCTGATGTAATCCTACTTGTTGTGCTTGTGAATATACTTTGAAAACTTTTTCAAGTTTCTGATTTTCAAAGCTTTGCATCATGGATAACAACCAGTATGCTAGAACTATGTTGATGTGTTCCTTAGATCATTTTGATGTGTATAAACGTCGTATGAAGGCTTATCTAGCTGCAACACATGATGAGATGATAGATATGCTAACTGATGAACCACTGGAGATCACTAAGGCCATAACTGTGGGGAATGAAACACAGTATGTTCCAAAGCCAAAAAGAGAGTGGGGTGCTGAGGATAGAAAAAGATCAAACCTCAACAATATTGCTATTGATATCATATACAGAACCTTGGATAGCAATATGTACATGAAAGTGAAGGATTCCAAAACTGCAAAGGAACTTTGGGAAAAATTACAACTTATCTGTGAAGGCACTGATGCTATAAAGAAAAACAAAGTCAGTGTAGCCAAAAGAAAGTTCCAAGATTTCAAAATGAAATTAAATGAAACCATTGAGCAAATGGAGTCAAGATTCAATGTTATCATGGATGAACTCACCCTGCTAAATGTAATCTATACAAAAGAAGAGATCAATACTAGAATCTTGGAAGCCCTACCTGCTAAAGAAGTTTGGGAGATGAAGGTTACTGCCATAGAAGAATCCAGGAGTCTACATGAAGAGGACACCTTGAAGTTGTTTTTTAGATCTCAAAGCATATGAATGCAGTAAGAAACTTGTTCTTGAGACTGAAAAAGAAGAACCAAAGACTACTGCATTGGCTGCTGCACATAAAGAAGAACCATTAGGTGGTCAAGATGATCTACTGGATGAGATGCAAGAGCAAATTGCCCTATTGAGAAGGAAAATCAAAATGATGAAAACAGGAAGGGGTTCTCCAAGGAATTTCACAAAGAAATCAAGTGAAAAGAAGAAGGAAGAATCAAAGAAAGATAATGATTATTTGTGTTTTCATTGCAAGAAACCAGGACACTTCAAACCTGACAGTCATGATTTAAAACAGAAAAAGGAACCTGATTATTTGTGCTTCAACTGCAAGAAACCTGGACATTTCATACCTGATTGTCCATACCTACTGAAGAACAAAAATCAGCAAAGAAGATCTGGCAAGAAAGCAATGGTTGCTGATGATGAATCAGGCTATGAAGTTGAATCAGAAAAAGGAAATGAATCTGATGATACTGCACTTGTTGTTGACATGGATGATTATGCATTGATGGCAAATATGGAAGAGACTGAGGAGGTATACAACTCTGTATCTATAAATACCCCTGCTGAAAGTGATTGTGAATCTACTTGTGGTTCAAATCCTAAAAACTCTGACAATGAAGAAACTTTAGATGCCATCCTTAATCAACTGAGGAAAATACAATATGGTTATGAGATTGTGAAGGCTGAAAAAGAACCTCTTCAAGAAGAAATTGAAAGGTTAAAAGCTAAATTAAGAACTCTCAAAAGAAAGGAAAAAGATTTCGAAAATAATCAACATAAGTCTGTTGTACACTCAGTAGCTGCTGAATCTGCTGAACAATCTAGTTCCACCACTGCATTCAAATCTGGAAAGCCTTATGGTGATAGAACAGGCATTGGATTTGGAACTAAAAAATCTACTAAGGGTGGATCCGGTAAGGGTACTGAACCTAGTACTAGAATTGGTCCTAAGTTTGTGCCTGCACAAGATCCAATTCCCAAAAGGGTTGCTGAGGCAGTAAAACCTATTGAGAAGGCTTCAAGAAAGCAAAATCAGAAGTCAAAAAGGTCAATAGTACCTAACAAAAGGGGTAAATCCAAAAGTAGGACTGCTGGACCTTCTAGACCTATAGCTAAGTCTGCTGGACCACAAAAAGGGAATCAGAAATATTCCAAGGATAAGAATCATAAACCAAAAATTTTAATCATTCTAAGGATACTTATCTCAGAGGGAAAGGTAGATTGTTCCCTACTGATGATGATTGGAATATTCCTACCCCTACTGCTAGAAACAACAGTCATAACCATAATGCTAGGGTGAAACCTCAGCAATGAAATCAACAGAGGACTCAGAGGACTTATTCAGGACCTCAGCAGACTCCATATTACAGGGTTGTTCCTAACAGACAGCAAACATATGGTTATGCTAGTGCTTTTAACAATAGAAATCACTTCAACCAATGCTTTTCAAAGAAGACCTTATGGAAATTTGCCAAGGGTCATGCTTACCACTGACCACTATGGACCTAAACAGTTTTGGGTACCTAAAATACATTAACTTTTTTTGTAGGGTGTTTGGTACTTTGACAGTGGATGTTCCGGACATATGACAAAGAATAAGCACTGTTTGACAAATTAAGTGGCTAAGGATGGTCCAAGAGTGAATTTTGGCAACAAGGACACACCAGGATACACAAGAGGATATGGTACACTGGTGAGGAATAGAATGTTGCATTTGTGGAAGGACTGGACTACAATCTACTGAGCACTGGACAGTTCTGTGACATGGGTTACAAGGTCACTTTTGACAAAGGAAATTGTATTGTCATTAGTGAAAGAGGTGAACAAGTTGTGTTGGCTGGTAAAAGACAACAAAACATGTATGTTGTGGATTGGTCTACTGCCGTTCCAGAAGCATGCCTGATTGTGCATACTAAGTCAGAACTAAATTGGTTGTGGCATAAGAAGTTGAATCATCTTAACTTTGATGATATCAATCAATTGGTGAAAAAGAATTTAGTGATTGGTTTGCCTGAGATCACATTCAAAAAGGATGCTATATGTGATGCTTTTCAGCAAGGTAAACAAACAAAGTCAAGCTTCAAGTCAAAGACTAAACAATCAACAAAAAGAGTTTTGGAGCTGAAGCACATGGATTTATTTGGACCAGTAACACCAACAAGTGTAACAGGAAAGAAGTACACTCTGGTAGTTTTAGATGATTATTCAAGATACACTTGGGTAGTATTCATGAACAAGAAAAGTGAAACACTTCAAAAGATGCCTAAACTTTTGAAGAGATTGCAAAATGAGAAAATTTTGACAGTAGTGAAGATCAGATCAGACAAGGGAACTGAGTTTCTCAATAAAGTCATAAGAGAATATTGTGAACAAAATGGTGTGTTGCATTAATTAGCTGTTGTTGGTACACCTCAACAAAATGGGGTTGCTGAGAGAAGAAACAGGACTTTGAAAGAAGCAGGGAGGACTATGATTTATGAAGCATTACTACCTAAAAGATATTGGGCTGAAGCAATCAATACAACATGCTATACACAAAATAGGACCTCAGTAAACAAGAAGTTGCTGAAGACACCTTATGAGATATGGAATGGAAGAAAACCAAATATATCTTATTTCCATCCATTTGGAAGCAAATGTTTTATTTTAAATCATAAGGAGCAATTGAAGACATTCCAACCAAAATCATATAAAGGAATCTTCTTAGGATATTCTTCAATCAGCAAGGTGTTCAGGGTATTGAACAAAAGGACATTGAAACATGAAGAATCAATACATGTTGTATTTGATGAACCAAAGTTTACTGGAATGGAAGTTGAGGTTTCAGAATCTGTTGAAAATCTCCAAGTCACTGATCCAGAATGTGTTGATGTTTTGGAGAAGATAAATGACTTAAAAGTTTTTGACTCTGCCCCTGCTGAAGAACCTGCTGGTAACACTAATACAACAACAGATGTAGTTCAAGGATCTGCTGAACCCCTTACTGAAGCAACAACAGAGCCTACTCAAGATGAAGCTCCTGTAAATCAAACAAATCAAGATTTACAATGGTTGAAGGATCACCCTACTGAACAAGTAATTGGTAACATACAGCAAGGTTTAAGGACTAGAAGACAATTGGAAGCAATGTTTACTTGTTTTCTATCTCAAATGAAGCCTAAAGTTGTTGAAGAAGCAATATCTGACCCAGATTGGATAATTGCTATGCAAGAAGAATTGAATGAGTTTGAATGAAACCAAGTTTGGACACTAGTGGAAAGGCCTAATCATGTAAATATAATTGGAACTAAATGGGTATACAGAAACAAATTGGATGAATTTGGTACCATTGTAAGGAATAAGGCCAGACTAGTGGCAAAAGGCTATTCTCAAGATGAAGGAATAGATTTTGATGAGACATATGCCCCAGTTGCAAGATTGGAAGCTATAAGACTATTCTTGGCGCATGCTGCATTTAAAAACTTCAAAGTATACCAGATGGATGTCAAAAGTGCAATTTTGAATGGCATTATAGAGGAAGAGGTTTATGTTCAGCAACCTCCTGGTTTTGAAGTTAAAGATCAAAAAGATAAAGTGTATAGACTTAACAAGGCACTTTATGGTTTGAAACAAGCACCAAGAGCATGGTATGAAACCCTATCTCAATTCTTGGTGGACAATGGTTTTACCAAAGGTACCATTGACAAGACTCTTTTTAGAATCACTGAAGGGGACAAAGACCTGTCGGGTACGCATTTATGTTGATGACATAATATTTGGTTCTGAAAATGAATTGCTATGTGAAAAGTTTTCTAATCTCATGAAAAGCAAGTTCCAAATGAGTATGATGGGAGAGATGAACTACTTCTTGGGATTACAAGTCAAACAAATGAAAGATGGAATCTTCATTCATCAAACTAAATATACCAAGGAGTTGCTGAAGAAGTTTGGCATGGAAAATAGCACCAAGGTATCAACTCCTATGAGTACTAACATCAGATTGGATGAAGATAAAGAAGGAAAAGATGTTGATCAGACTTTATACAGAAGGATGATAGGCAGTCTGATGTACCTCACTGCCAACAAACCTGATATATCCTTTGTTGTAGGTGTTTGTGCAACATTTCAATCAAAACCAAAGGAAAGTCACTTAGCTGCAGTGAAGAGGACACTTAAGTATCTAAAAGAGACATTGGGAGTAGGGATATGATATTCAAAAGATGAAAGTTTCAAAGTTATATCCTACTCAGATTCTAATTATGCTGGATGCAATATTGATAAAAAAAAAGCACCACAAGAACCTATCAGTTGATGGGAATAGACTGGTTTCCTGGTTCAGTAAGAAACAGAATTCAATATCAACTTCCACTGCTGAAGCTGAATATATTACTGCTGGAAGCTGCTGTGCACAAATACTATGGTTATGACAACAATTAAAGGATTATGGAATTAAAGAAAGAGAAATTCCTATAATGTGTGACAACACAAGTGCAATTGCAATCACAGAAAATCCTATTTTGCACTCAAGAACCAAGCACATTGATGTGAGACATCATTTTATAAGTGAAAGATTATATATTGAAGATCAACTTGCTGACATATTTACAAAACCATTGGATAGTGAAAGATTTTCTAAGTTAAGAACAGAACTTGGCATCATAAAAGTTGATTGATATACTAATAATCAGCAGTGTACTGGAATTCACCAAGGGGATTAGTCTTTGTATATTGGGTGAGCTCACATAGCAGACTAGTCATTGGTATCAACAATTCCATGTACTTAAATAAGTTTGGACAATTGAGCAAATGAAGTTGCCAAGTCGATTGGTCTTTGTCCTGTTGGGTGAGCTCACTTGACAGATCAGTCATTGGTGTTAAACTTCATCTTGTATTATCAGTTGGACAAAACTAAAGTGTTTGAAGATCAACAGAGTAATTTATCAGGAGGCTGCTGAGCCATTTTTGTCAGCAGGCTGCTGACCCAACTCTACTGAAGATCAAGTCTGCTGGAGTATACGTTACAAGACAGTCAACAAAAATTGGATATTATTATTATCCTTTATAACTACGGTTACAATATCCAACGGTTACAACTCTTTATGGGAACTGGTAGTGGGACACGTGGCAACATCACAGTTATTCCAACTTTAATCGTGGTTAAATGCTACAGTACGTGTACATTACATTCCTGACAGTTACTACCCACTACCTTTCCTTATATATACAGACATATACACAGAGAAGATACTTACATATTCAGATTGATTTTCTCTGAGAATATACCGTGTGAACACAGATTTGCAAGCTTTCTTCTTCATCTTTTTCCACATTTCTTCAATGGCGGATAAAGGAGATGTTCATATTGGAACAAGCCAAAGTGTTAGAGCTTTGTTACCGATGCTCATGATAGGAACCAACTTTACAGTACATTTATGTACAGTTCAGCCCACGATTATCACATTTCTGGCATGTTTCGGGTGAGTTTAGACCCTATTTTGAGTATTAAATGAGGTTTTATTGCACGGCGATTGACTGTCGGTTTTCCGTAAACTCGACCTTATTTTAGCATTTTATACTCGTTTTTCCCGAGCACCCGTAGTTTGCGGGGTTATGCGTTTGCTTGTTGTTTTCATATGGATGCAGGACTAGGGTGTCTCGAGGGCCCGAAAGGCGAGAATTATGGAGTTTAGAAGTGCCCGAGGCGAAACACGGAGGTTGAAGGTGAAAAAAGTGAAGATTTTGGGTCACATGGGTCCGGATGCCCGTCTGGACACCTTGGACGTGCGTTCAGTGGCTGTCCGGACGGACAAAAACCTCTCATCCGGACGGCTAACTCTCTGGAAAATGGATTCTTGGCTGCAAAAGTTTGTCCGGACGGACAAGGTGTTGTGTCCGGACGGCTAACTCTCTCGGAAATTGGGAAAACTTTGATGAAGAATTCGTCCGGACGGACAGAACCGCATCCGGACGGACAAGAGCATTTCATCCGGACGGACATCTATGCATCCGTCCGGACACACAGGAAAATCAAGAACAGTCCGGCCGGACATGGCGGATATCCGTACGGACGAAGACTTTCTATATAAAGTCGCTCATTTCACACACGTACGCGAGACGAGTTGAAGAAGTAGATAGCAAGTTTCCCTTTTTATCTTTTTTGGAGATTTTGGGCGATTTTCTTCGTCTTTTAGAGTTAGACTAAGTATTTTATATCATTAGAATCCTCATTCAATCCTCTCTTTGATCTACTAACTTTTAGCTTCGATCCGTAACTTTTCACTTGACAAAAATTCGATCTTTTGTAAGCACATTTGGCACCTCCTTCAAGTTGTGTAAAGTAAGTATGTTCTTTTATTATTTTATTGTTGTTGTGATGTTTTTCTTCCGTTTTTATTGCTTAGATTCGATTATGAGTAGCTAGATTCCTCGTATGGTTGAACTATGTGAAGGCGGGTGAAACGCCGTTAGATTGATGAACCGGGAGGTAGTGTAGTGCGTAAATAAACGTTCTAGTTGATAATCCGTATCTCGAAACTTGTTTGAATCGTTTTTGAGCTAGATTGATCACCTAGTTCACCATTGCACACACTTAGCTTATAAATGTATGTTGCGGCGACGTGTGGGAACGGGGTTTCGGGACCGTAGAGATTTTGGACTTGAAAAGTAGTTTGACACCTACCCGTGTACTAGATTGACGCCCTAGTCATCAAGTCCATTTCTAATACGGGGTTTGTATCGGTTGTTCGAGCGAGTCTAGAGCTTAATCACGTTAGGTGAGTCGGTCTTCTAAAGGGAGGATTGACGAGCTTCGCGTAGGGTGTGAATAACACTAGAATTAGGACTCGACACCTATGAGTTATCGTTAGACGGTCAACTAAGGTAAGGCACACTCCCGGGGTAATCTGTTTAAGGGTAAAGTAATCCGTTGGATCGTAGTTCGGCCATACTTCTTTTAATTGTTTAGAATTTCGAGTAGTGTAATCTTTCTTTTATGCAATAGTATAACTTCATATCTATCTGTTTGACCTGAACTGAGTGCTAAGTCAACTGTGGTACTCAAAAACCAATCTCTGTGGGTTCGACCTCGGACTCCTCAAGCACTATCCTACAATCGACCCGGTCCATTGCCGGTTAGAAAGTAGATTTTGCTAAGGTTTCGAGTTTTTACTTGATCGACCGGACCTAGAAAATCCGCTTATCAGCTCACAAGACAGAGTTAGCTATCAACATTGGTAGAAGAAAAAGGAGATACGAAGGACTGGATGATGTTCTAAATATGAGATTACATAGCATCTCATACACCAATGTTGTTAATTTCTGGAAGAACATAGTGATAAAGGATGATACAGAGGCATTTACTACCACTGTAAATGCTCAGTAGATTGAAATCACTTCAAATCTACTGAGGGAAGTATTCGGATTTGGACCTGGAAATGGTGCTCCCATAAATCCTGAATCTATGCAGCTTGCAAGCCTGGACTTTGTTGATTCAATAAAGACAAACAAGTCCATACCATAAATACTGAATATCAATGTGAAGCATATCAGATTGGAGTACAACCTACTGAGCAAGATAATTGCCAAGAACATTTTGGATTTAGTGGAAGTCTTGATACTCTCTTTGGACCAAAGATTGACATATTGATAATCATATGTAAGAGTATGAGATTTGATTGGGCCGGATTCTTTGTTAAATATATTAAGAAGGTAGTGACTGAGATTAGAGATGGAACAAGAAAATCAAAGACCAAGCCCCTGGGTTTGATGATACAGGACCTGCTGATCCACTTGAAGATTGCTGATGTTGCACCTGCAAAGATCAACAAGTCTAGATATAAACTAGAAATAAATGACCATATTCCTGGTTGGATGATGATGATGAAGATGATGAAGCAACTGAAAGTGATAATAATGGAGATGGTAATGATGGTGGTGGACAAGTCAAGCAAGTTACACAACCTGTTGCATCTAAGAAGGCTGCTGAGAAAAGAATGACTAATGATACAAGAAAAATCACTGAGCTCCTAAAGCCTAAGAAGACAAGGAAGAAATTAGTTGACACTGCTGAGTCTACTGAGGTTCCAGTTGATGTTAAGGCTTCTGAGCCTACTGAAATTACAAGGAAGAGGAAAGCTGTTGAAATTGAAGAACAACCTGCAAAAAGAAGGAAACAGGTTGCAAAGAAGAGAGTTCATGGTAAAGGCATAGAGTTAAGGGTCCTAGAGGACCAAAGGGAAGTAGAACAAGAGGTTGTTGAGCCTACTGAGGATGCTAATGTTATTGAACAACATATTAAAGAACCATAACACACTGATGTACCTGAGCCTGCTGAGGAAATTGTTGAACCTATTCAAGACCCAGGTGTGGATGCTACAACTCAAGGGGAAGAACAAACTGTTTTAGACCCTACTGATGTGCATGTAAGTCAGGGGTAACCTAGTGTGGAACAGTTGGAGGTAGTAAGGACAAATGTACAACCTGATGAACCTACCGACCTATTTGTATCTGCAATAGATACATTGACTCACCTTTGTTGAATCCTTTGAGGGACAACAAGCTGAGCAATCTACCTCAAGAAGGCCCACAATGCCTTTTGAGAGAAAAGAAAAGAAGTCTAAGAAATAAAAAGTAGATCCCAACCTCAAGAAAATTGAAGATTACTTAGCTTGGAATTTTGGTTTCTACAAGAGACAAAAACCAGATGTAGAACCAATGACCGATTTTGAAGAATGGTCATTCAATCTGTTGGGAGTTGAGAGCTTACTTGGATTGATTGATACATCTAACTACATGTAAGGCTGCTGGATATTATTGAAAGGGAAAAGCAAATAAGAAGTATTTTGTTCAGAGAACCACGATGCACCTGACAATGATGATTCATCATCTTCTGAATCTGATGATGATCATCCTTTCTTTCCTGGCCAACCTAGTGGCACTGCATTGGAAAGACCTACTGAGGACGTAGGACAGGGATCTAAAGATACAACAGAGATTACTCGCGATGATGGCAAATCTGCCGAGGGCCAAAGAAACCGATCATATGGATGAAGACATATAGGATATGACTATGGATGATCTGGAAGCTCTAATTAATGCTGGGATAACTCTTGGAGATAACATGCTGACTAATATGTCTGACACCTTATTGGCTATAGTGTCTGATGTAAATTCTGAGGATCAACAGACTGACTTGCTAAATGAAGAGCTAGGAACTGTTTTCAGTGAAGATTTGGAAATACAGCTTGCTGTAGCAAAATCCCTGGAAGAGGCCATAATATCTGTTGTTTTTTATGTTGTTATATTTGAAGAAGTTGATACAAGTTCAGAGGACTCAGCTCAGTATCAGGAGTGGTTTGACACTCAGGAAACCTTATCACAAGCTGTTGATATCTTACAGAAGGTTGCTGATGCTAGAGGAGTTTTAGTGGAAAACTTGGCTGTGTTTTCTCATGTTTTTGTTGAAGAGGTGGTTCAGGTTGCTGAGTGTTGGTCCCTTGAAAAGGATTTGGTTAAGTTTAGTGGGGGGGTGAATAAACTTAACACTTAAAACTTTTGGAGTTAACAAACTAAGCAACTTCGACTCGCGATAGCTCGATAGTCCGTCGACACTCGCAGTCCGCGACTATTGACTTTACTGAATTTGTTGCAGCGGAATATATTTAAATTAAGCCTTATTACTTGTTGTTAAAATATGATACCAAGTATTAGATACTCAGTAGTGTATGTGTGTGATTCAGTTGCTAGTTCAGTAGGTTGATGTGTTAAATATACTAAGTGCAGAAAGTAAGTAGGCAATTTTTATAGTGGTTCCAGGTGGTGTAATCATGTCAGTCCACCCTTCTCCTGTGATGTTGGAGGTAATTCACTAGAGATTCTTGAGGTAGCAGTTACAAAAATCCCTAAGTTTCTTGTCCTTCACCAATAACTATGGCTTCACAAACTGAACTCTTGGAAAAGGTAGGATTGCTGCTCCAAAGTCTTCTACTGTTCCTTGAAGGGTAAGAATGCCTCTTCACCAGCTCCACCACAAAAAACAGTCCTTGACACCCAAAAATGCTTCACTGTCTTCAGTAGATTTCTTATAAAAGAAAGTTTGAATCAAGTAAGTGATTCAGCTTTCATCAGCTTGAACAGGATGATATGATCAGCAACTTGAGATCTTCAAGTGTGTAAACTTGATGTAGCTTAATAGCATATTACACTTGAAGAAGTTTACTGGATCAGTAGCTTTATGTTCATTAGGGTCAACAGGGTGTTTAATAGATTGAAATCTGATAGCTCAAGATAGATCCTTAATTTTCATCCCTTGTATCTGAATTAGGAGTCCTCTATTTATAGGTAGGAATCCTTGTGACTTATGTTTGAAATTCAAACATAGCCGTTTTAGATTTGTCCCATTTTGACTTGCTTTCTGTCACTGTTCATAGTACTGACACTGTCAGAATGCTTTTTGACAGTTTTCAGTATGTCCACCCTTTGACTTGTATCCATTGGATAAAGCTTTGTTTCTTTCCAACGTCCCTTTAATCTTAACCATTGATTTTTTTGACAAAATCAAGAGTTGTTATCTGTCCTTATCCTTGTATTTTTCCAATGTAACCTTTTAATAATTCGAACTATAAATCAACAGATTCCTGTGAATGTAAGTCTGTTGAAATGCATATCAGTCAGCTGTTCCAAAGTTGATGTGTTTATAAAACACTTCAGCTGACTTCTCTTATATCTAACTTTTTATTATGAATTTACATTACACCATTTTGAATATAACTAAGTTCCAATCACCACTTAACTTGTGGAACTTAGACCTTGTACACAAGGTATATGTAATCAGTTTAGGTCATCACAGACTTCCCTAAATTCTGATTCCATATCCTTGACTTTAAATACTAAGTTTGATCCCTTAGCCTTCAGTAACTGAGTTTGAGCCCTCAGCCTTCAGTCTTCAGCAGGTTCCTAAACTAGTCTACTGACTCAGGTACCCTACTGATATAGATAGATCTGCTGATGAAAGTCAGCTGACCATTTACAGTACTTGTTTGATCAAACCTATGCAAGATCAAACTCTAATAAGCCTATACATTTGATCTAGACATCTTTTTGCCTTTGCTCTATAACAGCTAGTCTGGTACTCATCACTAAAACTTAAAATAAGTCCAACACTGAGTTACAAACAACACCTAAATACAGGTTGGAACATATGGTCATAATCACTGAGGAACAAACAGTGTTAGGACAAAGGTTAGAACTATTGATGGAATTGGAGTAATCCCCATTTTGAAGAAAGTGTTGAAGAACGGGTTGCTGAAGAACCTGTTATTGCAGTGCAGGCTACTGAAGTCAAGGCTACTGACGGTAATGATGGTTAGCAGACTTGAAAAGTAGTTTGACACCTACCCGTGTACTAGATTGACGCCCTAGTCATCAAGTCCAGTTCTAATACGGGGTTTGTATCCGTTGTTCGAGCGAGTCTAGAGCTTAATCACGTTAGGTGAGTCGGTCTTCTAAAGGGAGGATTGACGAGCTTCGCGTAGGGTGTGAATAACACTAGAATTAGGACTCGACACCTATGAGTTATCGTTAGACGGTGAAGTAAGGTAAGGCACACTCTCGGGGAAATCTGTTTAAGGGTAAAGTAATCCGTTGGATCGTAGTTCGGCCATACTTCTTTTAATTGTTTAGAATTACGAGTAGTGTAATCTTTCTTTTATGCAATAGTATAACTTCATATCTATCTGTTTGACCTGAACTGAGTGCTAAGTCAACTGTGGTACTCAAAAACCAATCTCTGTGGGTTCGACCTCGGACTCCTCAAGCACTATCCTACAATCGACCCGGTCCACTGCCGGTTAGAAAGTAGATTTTGCTAAGGTTTCGAGTGTTTACTTGATCGACCGGACCTAGAAAATCCGCTTATCAAGTTGGCGCCGTTGCCGGGGATTGGCAACGCTTTGATATCACAAAAGTTGACCGAAAGCTTGGGCTTAGGTCGTTTTCTTTTATTGTTTTCTTGTTGTTTGATTTGTCTTGCAGTGTATGACCCGGAGTTCTGGGACTCCTCTAGAGCCTTTTTACCCGGAGATTGATAGGCACGCAAGCCAATTGAGGAGAAGATCGTCTGCCTCGGTTTCAGACACCGTGGACGCACAAGAAGCTTCGGATTCTTCTTCTGAGGGAGAAGGTATGACGACCAGCGGAAAAGATAGGTTGAATGGTGATGGTACATCTCAAGTTGGAGGATTGGGCCATCTAAACACCCCTCCTCCACGTGAAAGAAATCATGTGGACCCTCATTTGGTTGCAAGGACAGATAGGAGGAATTTGTTCGATCCCGCTTTGGAAGGGGATGTACAACTTCAACAACAAGCACTGGGTCGGGACAATCGGCGGCTACTTCGCTTGGTTCAACAATTAGCGGCACGAAAATCGGCTTCTTCAAGCTAATCGAATAACCCGAATCAACAAGCAACGAAATGACCCACCCGCCAATCAAGGGTTTGTTTCAGCGAGAGATTATGTGGTTACTCCATACCAAGGGACTGGCCACAATCCAATCAGAATTCCCGCTATCCATGCTAACAACATGGAACCAAAGCAAAATGTTATAAATCTTATCAGTGAGAATGCGGTTTTCTATGGGCAAAGGAATGAGGATCCTAATGAGTTTTTGGACAATTACCTACAAATAATCTCGACATTGAAGTATAATGGAGTGACCGAGGAGGCACTCAAGTTAATGATGTTTCAGTTTGCTTTGAGAGGGGCTGCAAAAACATGTTTTAATACCCTGCCAAATGGCTCCCTATCTACTTGGGCGGAAGGGGCCGATGTTTTTCTAAAAAAGTATTTTCCTCCGGCGAAGATTGAAGATTTGAAGCGTGAAATTCATAACTTTAGTGGGAGAAAAGGAGAGACTATGAAAGAGACAGTTGAGAGGTTCAGAGCTTTGATGAAAAAGTGCCCTCCCCACAATTTGAGTACGGTTGAACAAGTCATAAAAATCTATCGAGCCTTGGATAAATCGGATAGAAATCTTTTGGATGCGGCAAGTGGAAAGGGTTTGACAAGGATTGATCCCGAGTTGGCTATGCAACATATTAATGATGCAATTGAAAGGGATGATGAATGGGTTTCAAGTTCGAGGACGGACAACCCGAATGAGTCTCAACAAACTATCAAGGCACTTGAAGAACAAGCTTGGACAAAGAGACAATTTTGCACACAATGAGTTGTTGGCACTACAAACCAAGGTGAAGAAAATGGAAGATGCATTACAGGTTTGTCAGTTATGTGGAGGTAATCATTCGGCTCAGTTTTGTTCGAATCCAAGTAGGTCGGCTTATCCTCAACAGTTACCTCGACAGACACCACAGCCGGTCCCACAGCCGATTCCTCAACAACCTATAGCAAGTGTGTCTCAGCCACAACCAGTTGCAGTGGTGGAAGAGTTGGTAGCCGCACTCAACAGATTGGGAGTGGGAAGCTCGATTGGTAGTAGTCAACAAAGTCCCGGGAAGAACCTTTAGTTTGGGCAACAACAGAGTTTTGGTGGGCCAGTGAATCCAAACAATCAGTGGGGTAATAATCCAAGCTTGCAAGTTCCACCATACTATCAAGATTTTGAATCATCAATGGGACTTGGCATGGAAGAAGAGATGCAACCGAATGATGTAAGTTACATTGGAAATAATTCGGGAGGGAATTGGAATCAGGGCAACAACAACCAAGGAAGCTGGAATCACAACAATTCTGGGAATAATGGGAGGAACCAGAATTTTGGGAATTCATGGAATAACAACCAGCAAGGCCAAAATTGGAACCAAGGAAATCAAGGTGGCCAAGGGAATTGGGACCGAGGCAACCGAGGGTGGAACCAAAATAATCAAGGCCAAGGCAACCGAGGTTGGAATCAGAATAGAGAGCAAGGGAACCCTCAGAATTTCCAAGGTGGTTGGAGAGAGAATAATCAAGGTAGTTGGGGTCGACAACATCAAAACTTCAACAACCAAGGTTATGAAAGCCAAAATCAAAATTCAAGTAACCAGAGTTGGGGTCAGAAACGACAAGGCCAATGGGGCAATAATCAGAATAGAGATCATGGGAGTCGAGAGCAAGGGCAACAAGTCAGCAACCAACAGAATACTCAACAAGCCGGAAATCAAAATTCTGAGACTTATCAACATCCGAATGCCCATAAGCAAAACAGCTCCTATAATCAACAAGGGGGTAGTCCGGGAAGTCAAAGGAAGTCTTCGGATGAAGGTCTTGATCGCTTGAATAAGCTTGTGATTGAACAGAGAGTGGCCTTACGGAATTTGGAGATTCAGGTGGGCCAGTTGACCGAGAATAGATCTCAACCGCCTTTGAGTACGGGGCTACCTAGTAACACGGAGAGGAATCTAAAGATGTTTGTGCGGTAGTCACCCGGAGTGGTAAAGAGACGGGTCAACAAGGTCGAGCACTTGAGAAGATGATGCCAAACTCCGAGAAAGAGAAATTTTGTGATTACAAAGGGCCGTTGGGTGAGCAAGAAGGTTTTGATGAGGATGTTGAGAAAAGGGCTGAAAAAGAGAGAATCTCGAGTTTGGAAAGGGAAGTGGAAGAATACAAGCGAAAGTGGGAAGAAGCGGCGAGGCCAAAGTCGGATACGATAATCATTGATGTGAAGGAAGAAGAGCCATCGCCACCACTCAGGCCTAAAGGTAGTAAAGGTAAAATTCCCCCTCCTCCCCCGGGTTTTGATGTGACCACTTTACCATTTCCTCCCAAAACAACTAAAAAGGAGGTCTTGACCCAAAGTCAAGCCAAATTTTTAGAAATGTTGAGGAAATTTGAAGTGACCATGCCAATGTTGGATATCGTTGCTAACATCCCATCGTATTTCAAGTTTTTAAAGAATATGCTTTCAAGTAAAGAGAAAATGCAACAGATGGTCCAGTTGAGTTATGAATGTTCCGCCATTTTTGAGAATAAAGTCCCTCCCAAAATTCAAGATAGGGGCAGTTTTACTATCCCGATAACCATAGGAGAGACTGTTTTCAAAAATGTGCTTTGCGATTTGAGGGCATCGGTTAGTTTGATGCCAAAGTCAGTTTATGATAAGTTGGGCCTAGGGAGATTAGAACCAACGGGCATGACTTTGCAAATGTCGGATAGGTCAGTTAGGACACCGCTAGGGGTAGCCGAGGATGTGTTGGTTCAAGTTGATAAATTTGTGTTTCCGGTTGATTTCTTGGTTCTTGATATGGACACTGATTCTAAGACACCTCTTTTGTTAGGTCGGCCTTTCCTAAATACTAGAGAGATCCTAGAAAGGGAGGTCGGTATGGAAAAGGTTGAGAAGAGTTTCAGGGACAATCTGATAAAGCAGAAGTGGGTTGACTTTGTCAAGGTACCGGACTTCAATTTGAGGAAACCGAATTACACGTTGGCCCGGGAGTTTTTGGCCAATTTGAGTGAGGTGGACCTAGAAACGGGTGTAGTTCGAGTTAGAAATGTGGATGTGCCCTTCACCCCTGAGGCTATTTCTGCTTTTTATAAGGCTCCGGTTGTCACTACGGATTTCTTGGATGTTATTAAGGAGAAGCAAGAAAAGGGAGAGGATCCGTTTGAGGAGCTTCGGTTAGCAATCAGCCCTAAGATTCCTTGGTCCACGAGACCCAGTGGGGTCACTCATGTCCGGTATATGCTTAAGACGACTAATTTTTTCGAAACTGGAAGGTTAAGGCTCGGTTTGTACAGAATCGCCTCCTCCCAAAGGATAATTTTCACAAGTTCATCATGATAGATTTGGCGATGTTGTATGCGTTACACTTTGAGTTACCGATTGATGTTGGCCGGGTTTTATACAGAGAGCTTACCAGAAATCGAAAGGATCAACGTTCGAAGCCATGTGTATTCATCTATTGAATGGGTTGTGTCTGCGAGCCGGGGTGAAGGAGTATGACGAGGATGAACGATATCTGAAGAAGCCCGTTTCCTTAAGTCCTCAGCATGAGTCAAGCCCGGTTAAGTTACCTGTCGAGGGTGAAGATGAGCTAGAGGTTCAGGGTCCTGTTACCGAGCCAGTAGAGGAGACTGCATCAGGTTTCATTCCTACAATCCCCATTGCTGCTCGCAATCGTTATTTGTTGATGGATGGGGTGCGTCGGATGTTAGACCGGCAGAGGGTGCAGATGAATACAGTTATTCAGGGTTTGCAGGCACTTGGGACACTTGTACCGGCGATGCCAGAGCTCGCCTTGGACACACGATCTTACGAGTTTGCACCAGTTCTTGAGGAGGCCATAGCACTTTATGTCGAGGAGGATGCGGTTGAGAAGGCTTTTAGAGCTGCTGCGTCTGCTCCAGTGGATGAGGTTGGCCCCTCTCAGACCGTTCCAGCTCCGACTCCTGCTCCAGCTCCGACATCTCAGGCCATTCCAGTTTTGACTTCTGAGACTCCTCCTACTACGTCTACAGATGCTGCAGGCACGATACCACCTACATCTGAGGATCAGACGAGCACGTAGAGTTTATGTTGTTCCTTTTTACGTCGTTCCTTAGATTGTCACTTCTTGTTTTTGTTGGACATGTCCCTTATCTTTCTGGTTTGTTTTGAGATGACTTTGTTGCTACTTTGCTCTTGATCCGTGGTTGTAAGCCGTAAGGCGCGTACTTTTTCACCTTTTCATGCCTTCTGTGACTATGCCTTGGATTTGACTTGGGTTAAGATTTTATTTTGAGCACGTTTAAACGTGTTGGTTGTTTATTGTATGGTTGATTCGTATTTTGACTATCTCTATGCCATATGTTCAAGTCTTCTGACGTGACGAGGTCGTTTATTTTTATCACCCCCGGATTCTCCCCATATTATATGCTTTGGCACGCGGACCATGTCCCGTGCATGTATTTCTTGGATGTTTTTCAATGACTAGGGATTCGGGATGGACTACTTTCACGACCGTTACGAGACTTGATCGCGCCTTTTTGCCGGGCTCATAAGCTAAGTCTTTCTTTTTCCTTCTCGTTCACACACCGAGGACGGTGCTTCACTTAAGTGGGGGGGGGGGACGACTTAGCTTATTCGCTTGTTCTTAAAAGTATTATGCCGTGATGTGATAAACTTGGTTTTTACTCGTTTCCGAGTCGATTTTTAGGCCGTTTTTCAAATTTTTCCAAGATTTTAACACCACGTTATATGCATGCTGTTCACAATTGAGTGGTGAAAGGTCTTTAGTTTTGTGAATGTCTCACAGTGAGTCTATATTGTCATGATACGGAACACTTTTTAGTACACGTTTGACGACGGTTATGCTTATCACGATTACTTTACACACATGTACCCCTAGTTTCGAGGCGAAATAGAAGGATTGGCCTTGGTAGGAACACGGGATGACAGTTTTGGCGTTCTTTTTTACCCTACTTTAGCCAAATAAGCCTGAGCCGAATGTTTGACCTTCGTAGCCCCTCTCGGCCTTGATAGAATGGTCGACCACCATTCGCTTTATAGCCGTTTCGTTACTTAGTCGAAACCTACCCTTGAGCCTTATTTTGGTCACATTCCCTTCATTTGACCCTACGAGTGGACTTAGTCTCTTGTTAAACCACACTTGCCAAGGCAAGTGTGGGGTGGGGGAGATGTTGTTTTTGAGTCGGGTTGTTGTTTCCTCAGTTTTAGAGCTATAAGGAGAGGAGGAGCTCAGTGGGGCTGGATGCTCGGGTTTCATTTCAAAAAAAAAATTCAAATCAAATAATTGTGTTGTATATAGAAATAAAGGGTTGAAAAAGGCAATGAGCTTAAAGCAATGATGATGTTAGGGTTGGGATAGTCAGATAGGTACTAAGTATTCGAGCTCACCTCACGACACTTGAAACATAGTCGAGTTTGGCAATGAGTTCAGGTATTTTAGTGTCCTATAGTTCCCAAAGTGTTGAAAATGATCAAAAAGGAGTTTGGTGGGTTTGTTTGGTAAAGAAGACGTGGTACGTGTTTGGATTATGTTCACTCGTACTTCTTTTCTCCAGTTTCCCAAATTACCCTTTTCGATTAACCGAATTTACCCTAGCCTAACGTTATAACCATTCAAGTCCTGTTGGACCGTGTTTAACCTTGGTTAGTCCCGATTAGTGGAGATTCTAGGAAGGGCAGGATTGTGTAAAGTCATTTGTCCGGTATTCCAAGTTCGAAATCGTATTAAGCATAAGTCGTCGTCATTCAACACACACTCACTCCGTGTCATGATCCAGTAGAGTCAAAGTAATGCATTCACTAAACTAAGTTCTTTTCACCTCGATATTTTGAAATGCATGCATGTACCATAAAGTTGATTCCTTGGTATTGTTTGAACGCCTAATTTACTCGAGGACGAGTAAAGGCTAAGTGTGGGGTGGTGATAGGAACCAACTTTACGACATTTCGTACGTTCACCCACGATTATCACATTTCGGCATGTTTCGGGTGAGTTTAGACCATATTTTGAGTATTAAATGAGGTTTTATTGCACGGAGAGTGACTGTCGGTTTTCCGTAAACTCGACCTTATTTTAGCATTTTATACTCGTTTTTCCCGAGCACCCGTAGTATGCGGGGTTATGCGTTTGCTTGTTGTTTTCATATGGATGCGGGACTAGGGTGTCTCGAGGCCCGAAAGGCGAGAATTATGGAGTTTAGAAGTGCCCGAGGCAAAACACGGAGGTTGAAGGTGAAAAAAAGTGAAGATTTTGGGTCACATTGGTCCGGACGCCCGTCCGGACACCTTGGACGTGCGTTCGGGGCTGTCCGGACGGACAAAAACCTCTCATCCGGACGGCTAACTCTCTCGGAAAATGGATTCTTGGCTGCAAAAGTTTGTCCGGACGGACAAGGTGTTGTGTCCGGACGGCTAACTCTCTGGAAATTGGGAAAACTTTGATGAAGAATTCGTCCGGACGGACAGAGCCAGCATCCGGACGGACAGAACCAGCATCCGGACGGACAAGAGCATTTCATCCGGACGGACATCTATGCATCCGTCCAGACACCAGGAAAATCAAGAACAGTCCGGCCGGACATGGCGGATATCCGTACGGACAGAAGACTTTCTATATAAAGCTGCTCATTTCACACACAGACGCAGACAGAGTTGAAGAAGTAGAGAGCAAGTTTCCCTTTTTAGATTTTTTGGAGATTTTGGGCGATTTTCTTCGTCTTTTAGAGTTAGACTAAGTATTTTATATCATTAGAATCCTCATTCAATCCTCTCTTTGATCTACTAACTTTTAGCTTCGATCCGTAACTTTTCACTTGACAAAAATTCGATCTTTTGTAAGCACATTTGGCACCTCCTTCAAGTTGAGTAAAGTAAGTATGTTCTTTTGTTATTTTATTGTTGTTGTGATGTTTTTCTTCCGTTTTTATTGCTTAGATTCGATTATGAGTAGCTAGATTCCTCGTATGGTTGAACTATGTGAAGGCGGGTGAAATGCCGTTAGATTGATGAACCGGGAGGTAGTGTAGTGCGTAAATAAACGTTCTAATTGATAATCCGTATCTCGAAACTTGTTTGAATCGTTTTTGAGCTAGATTGATCACCTAGTTCACCATTGCACACACTTAGCTTATAAATGTATGTTGCGGCGACGTGTGGGAACAGGGTTTCGGGACCGTAGAGATTTTGGACTTGAAAAGTAGTTTGACACCTACCCGTGTACTAGATTGACGCCCTAGTCATCAAGTCCAGTTCTAATACGGGGTTTGTATCGGTTGTTCGAGCGAGTCTAGAGCTTAATCACGTTAGGTGAGTCGGTCTTCTAAAGGGAGGATTGACGAGCTTCGCGTAGGGTGTGAATAACACTAGAATTAGGACTCGACACCTATGAGTTATCGTTAGACGGTGAAGTAAGGTAAGGCACACTCCCGGGGTAATCTGTTTAAGGGTAAAGTAATCCGTTGGATCGTAGTTCGGCCATACTTCTTTTAATTGTTTAGAATTTCGAGTAGTGTAATCTTTCTTTTATGCAATAGTATAACTTCATATCTATCTGTTTGACCTGAACCGAGTGCTAAGTCAACTGTGGTACTCAAAAACCAATCTCTGTGGGTTCGACCTCGGACTCCTCAAGCACTATCCTACAATCGACCCGGTCCATTGCCGGTTAGAAAGTAGATTTTGCTAAGGTTTCGAGTTTTTACTTGATCGACCGGACCTAGAAAATCCGCTTATCAGCTCACAAGACAGAGTTAGCTATCAACATTGGTAGAAGAAAAAGGAGATACGAAGGACTGGATGATGTTCTAAATATGAGATTAGATAGCATCTCATACACCAATGTTGTTAATTTCTGGAAGAACATAGTGATAAAGGATGATACAGAGGCATTTACTACCACTGTAAATGCTCAGTAGATTGAAATCACTTCAAATCTACTGAGGGAAGTATTCGGATTTGGACTCCGGAAATGGTGCTCCCATAAATCCTGAATCTATGCAGCTTGCAAGACTGGACTTTGTTGATTCAATAAAGACAAACAAGTCCATACCATCAATACTGAATATCAATGTGAAGCATATCAGATTGGAGTACAACCTACTGAGCAAGATAATTGCCAAGAACATTTTGGATTTAGTGGAAGTCTTGATACTCTCTTTGGACCAAAGATTGACATATTGATAATCATATGTAAGAGTATGAGATTTGATTGGGCCGGATTCTTTGTTAAATATATGAAGAAGGTAGTGACTGAGATTAGAGATGGAACAAGAAAATCAAAGACCAAGCCCCTGGGTTTGATGATACAAGACCTGCTGATCCACTTGAAGATTGCTGATGTTGCACCTGCAAAGATCAACAAGTCTAGATATAAACTAGAAATAAATGACCATATTCCTGGTTTGGATGATGATGATGAAGATGATGAAGCAACTGAAAGTGATAATAATGGAGATGGTAATGATGGTGGTGGACAAGTCAAGCAAGTTACACAACCTGTTGCATCTAAGAAGGCTGCTGAGAAAAGAATGACTAGTGATACAAGAAAAATCACTAAGCTCCTAAAGCCTAAGAAGACAAGGAAGAAATTAGTAGACACTGCTGAGTCTACTGAGGTTCCAGTTGATGTTAAGGCTTCTGAGCCTACTGAAATTACAAGGAAGAGGAAAGCTGTTGAAATTGAAGAACAACCTGCAAAAAGAAGGAAACAGGTTGCAAAGAAGAGAGTTCATGGTAAAGGCATAGAGTTAAGGGTCCTAGAGGACCAAAGGGAAGTAGAACAAGAGGTTGTTGAGCCTACTGAGGATGATAATGTTGTTGAACAACAGATTGAAGAACCATAACACACTGATGTACCTGAGCCTGCTGAGGAAATTGTTGAACCTATTCAAGACCCAGCTGTGGATGCTACAACTCAAGGGGAAGAAAAACTGTTGCAGACCCTACTGATGTGCATGTAAGTCAGGGGGAACCTAGTGTGGAACAGTTGGAGGTAGTAGGGACAAATGTACAACCTGATGAACCTACCGACCTATTTCTATCTGCAATAGATACATTGACTCACCTTTGTTGAATCCTTTGAGGGACAACAAGCTGAGCAATCTACCTCAAGAAGGCCCACAATGCCTTTTGAGAGAAATGAAAAGAAGTCCAAGAAATAAAAAGTAGATCCCAACCTCAAGAAAATTGAAGATTACTTAGCTTGGAATTTTGGTTTCTACAAGAGACAAAAACCAGATGTAGAACCAATGACCGATTTTGAAGAATGGTCATTCAATCAGTTGGGAGTTGAGAGCTTACTTGGATTGATTGATACATCTGAACTACATGTAAGGCTGCTGGATATTATTGAAAGGGAAAAGCAAAGAAGAAGTATTTTGTTCAGAGAACCACAGGATGCACATGTCAATGATGATTCATCATCTTCTGATTCTGATGATGATCATCCTTCCTTTCCTGGCCAACCTAGTGGCACTGCATTGGAAAGACCTACTAAGGATGTAGGACAGGGATCTAAAGATACAACAGCAGATTACTCTGCTGATGATGGCAAATCTGCTGAGGGCCAGCAAACTGATCATATGGATGAAGACATATAGGATATGACTATGGATGATCTGGAAGCTCTAATTAATGCTGGGATAACTCTTGGAGATAACATGCTGACTAATATGTCTGACACCTTATTGGCTATAGTGTCTGATGTAAATTCTGAGGATCAACAGACTGACTTGCTAAATGAAGAGCTAGGAACTCGTTTTCGGTGAAGATTTGGAAATACAAACTTTGCCGTAGCAAAATCCCCGGAAGAGGCCATAATATCTCGTTGTTTTTTATGTTGTTATATTTGAAGAAGTTGATACAAGTTCGAGGACTCGGCTCGCATCGGGAGTGGTTTGACACTCGAAACCTTATCACAAGTCGTTGATATCTTACGAAGGTTGCGATGCTAGAGGAGTTTTAGTGGAAAACTTGGTCGTGTTTTCTCATGTTTTTGTTGAAGTGGTGGTTCGGGTTGCTGAGTGTTGGTCCCTTGAAAAGGATTTGGTTAAGTTTAGTGGGGGGTGAATAAACTTAACACTTAAAACTTTTGGAGTTAACAAACTAAGCAACTTCAGCAGCCTGCTGATAGCTCAGTAGTCTGCTGACACTCAGTAGTCTGCTGACTATTGACTTTACTGAATTTGTTGCAGCGGAATATATTTAAATTAAGCCTTATTACTTGTTGTTAAAATATGATACCAAGTATTAGATACTCAGTAGTGTATGTGTGTGATTCAGTTGCTAGTTCAGTAGGTTGATGTGTTAAATATACTAAGTGCAGAAAGTAAGTAGGCAATTTTTATAGTGGTTCCAGGTGGTGTAATCATGTCAGTCCACCCTTCTCCTGTGATGTTGGAGGTAATTCACTAGAGATTCTTGAGGTAGCAGTTACAAAAATCCCTAAGTTTCTTGTCCTTCACCAATAACTATGGCTTCACAAACTGAACTCTTGGAAAAGGTAGGATTGCTGCTCCAAAGTCTTCTACTGTTCCTTGAAGGGTAAGAATGCCTCTTCACCAGCTCCACCACAAACAACAGTCCTTGACACCCAAAAATGCTTCACTGTCTTCAGTAGATTTCTTATAAAAGAAAGTTTGAATCAAGTAGTGATTCAAATTTCATCAGCTTGAACAATTTGATATGATCAGCAACTTGAGATCTTCAAGTGTGTAAACTTGATGCAGCTTAATAGCAGATTACACTTGAAGAAGTTTACTTGGATCGGTAGCTTTATGTTCAGTAGGGTCAACAGGGTGTTTAATAGATTGAAATCTGATAGCTCAAGATAGATCCTTAATTTTCATCCCTTGTATCTGAATTAGGAGTCCTCTTGATACGGGTTCGGGATCTAGATTAAGGATGCAATGAAAGAAGATACAAAGGAAAAACGAAGAAGAGAAAAGAAACAACGAGCAAAGATTTAGTATCCCTCGGAATCAGCACTTTGGGATCCTAAATTGAGAACGCCGCACAAGGATTGCTCAAATCCTTGATAAATTCTCAAGTCAATCAAATTACCTAATCAACAAGGTAACAAGATAAACTCACAATATTTTTTATATAATTCACTCAAAGTCGAAATCAAGTTTACAATGAAGATGCCACGCCTTTATAGGCCGAATTCGAATTGAGATACATGAATTAACATTAAAGACTACCTAGAAATAAGAAAGGACTTCCTAGAAACTCCTTCCAATGTTGGCGCCATTTGGGAAAACAAGATCAGCCATGAATGCTTCAACTAAGTACAATGTACAATGCTGAATCATTAATGCTCCAACTACAATGTACCTAGTTTCTCCAATGCTAAAAGTGGCGCCATTTTGAGTAGTATTTTTCAGATTTATTTAGCTTAAATAAAGTATAAATATTTATATTTTTGGGCTTATTATTCATATGATCCAAAACTTAGCCCAAAATCTGATCTTGTGATTCCAAAGTCCATCAACCCCAATCACAAGTCCATATACCATAAATGGCTGAATCTTCCTCCTTGTTAAGCCCAATATGATCTTTGAATGAGCCCAAAACGAGTTGCTTTAATGCTGCATCCAATTTCTTAGTTTGTGACCTTGTCATCGGACCAGCTTGAAAAGTGAGTGGGTCGTTTCTGTCCAAAGATGAATCGTTGGAAAGATGATGCATATCATTCCCTCCCGGGTGGAAAGGATCTGTCCTCAGATCTGAAGAGTCTTGATAAGAAGTTAAATCAGCAACATTGAACGTAGGAGAAATGTTCCAATCTTGAGGAATGTCCAACTTGTAAGCATTGTTGTTGATCCGCTCTAGCACTTGAAAAGGACCAGCACCACGAGCATTCAGTTTTGACTTGCGGAGTTCGGGAAAACGTTCTTTGCGAAGGTGCAGCCAAACTAAATCTCCCGGTTGAAAGATCAATTCCTAGCACGGTTATAAGCAAATTCCACATAAGGCAAACAAAGTTCCCAATTCTTTAAGTTACTTTTAACAACGGTACGAAGAAGTTGCCTAAGACTCGATTTACTACTTCAGTTTGGCCATCAGTTTGTGGATGAAACGAAGTAGAAAACAACAAGTAAGTGCCCAATCGCATCCATAAAACTCTCCAAAAATGACTCACGAATTTCGTATCACGATCACTCACAATTGTACGAGGAACACCATGTAAACGGACAATTTCTTTAAAGAACAAATCAGCAATATAGGAAGCATCGTTCGTCTTATTACATGGAACAAAATGGGCCATTTTAGAAAAACGATCCACGACAACAAAAATTGAGTCTTTTCCATTTTTAGAACGAGGCAATCCTAACACAAAGTCCATAGAAATATCCGTCCAAGGAGATGTTGGAATTGGTAAAGGAGTGTATAAACCATGTGCTTGCAAGCGGGATTTAGCATGTTTACACACAAGACAAGAAGCACATAACCTAATCACATCAGATTTCATGCGTGGCCAAAAGAAGTGAGTTCGCAACATATCCAAAGTTTTGTCCACCCCAAGCATATCGTCTAACCTAGGAATAGGATAACGATACTTTACCGTGATATTGTTGATTGCACGACAGTCGGTGCACATCCGCCACTCACCACTTTTCTTAGGCACCACAATGACGGGTACAGCACAAGGACTCAAAGATTCACGTATCTTGCCTTTATCCAACAGCTCCGTCACTTTTTTTGAATTTCGAGTGTCTCCGTAGGATTGGCTCTATACGCTGGTCGGTTGGGAAGAGTTGCACCCGGAATGAAGTCTATTTGGTGTTCAATGCCACGTAGTGGTGGTAAACCACTTGGTTCCTCCTCCGGAAACACATCAGCGTACTCCTGCAAAACCTCACAAATAACACTTGGAAGAGAGGTTGTTAGATCAGCAATAGTAATAAAACAATGAGGGGAAGTGTCGACTTCTTTGAAAAAAATTAGATAAACGAATTGTCCACCATTTATAGTCGTAGTTATCAAACTAGACTTGGCGAGAAAATTGTGCTTCGCTCCCTTACCAACAGAATTTTCAACTTTTATTTTACCCTCGTGATTTGAGTCTCCCACTCCCTCACGTAGCTGCGCCGACCTTTTTACTCCCTCGTTGGAAACTCCCTACCTTACTTTAGAATAGTTCATTTTAGATTTTTCAACTGTTCGTCCCTCAAGCGGTGATAAAACGCCCTCATGTTTTTTTTCTCTCCGGAACAACATTCTTATATTCAACTTTTCCTCCCTCGATATTATTTTTTTTCTCACCAAACGCAGCTTTTCGAGCATTAGACATACGCAGCTGTTCAGAATGAACTTGAACAGGTGTCATGGGATGCAAAGTAACCTTAGCGCTATTTAAAGTGATAGTCCAAGTATTCAAACGACCATTATATATCGCAGCCCGGTCATATTGCCATGGTCTCCCCAAAAGTAAATGAGTTACAAATAACGGTACAACATCGCATAAAACTTCATCAACCAACTTTCCCACGCGAAATTTAACAAAAGCTTGAGCAGCCACACGCACATCAGCCTCATCATTCATCCATTACAAATTATACGGGTGGGGATGTGGTAAAACGAAGAATATTAAAGTCATGGACAAGTTGATGGCTTACCAAATTGGCGCAACTCCCGGAATCAACTATATAATTGCATGTACGCCCTCCAATTCCACATGTTGACTGAAAGATGTTCTCCCGGTGAATGGATTCATCCAACTTTGAGTGAACAGCCAAAGTCTTCCGAATCACATAGCATGCGCCATAATCATTGGTAACAAGTGCGTTAGAAGTAATTCCTTGCAACTCGGCTGGATCCTCAGTTTCTTCATTCTCCGAATGTGATTCATAGTCCTCGCTTGGTAAAGGTTGTCCCACAATAGTCATGGTGCGTTTGTTAGGACAATTTGCTGCATAATGTCCTTTACCCTTGCACTAAAAGCAATCAATGTCTCGAGAACGTCCCACATCAGCCTTGGGACCTTTATTAGGACTCAAAATCTCATTTAACTTGTTTGTATGGACATTAGGTCGTCCACCACCTTCAATCTTTTTTGGATCAGCAATTGTAGTTCCACCTTGTTGAAAAGATGGTGTAAAAGAGCTGCGGTAGCCAAATGGTTTATTAGCCTTTTTACGTTCCTCACGCCTTGCTTTCAGCCGCCTTTCAACCATAAGAGCACCGTTTACCATATCCGATAAAGATTGATAATTTTGTAACTCCACTTGTCCCGCTATATCATCTCGTAATCCACAAAGAAACCGCTGCATTGTAACATCCTCGGGCTCATGGATGTTTGCTCGAACTATAGTGGATTGCATCTCCTCATGAAATTCTTCCACAGATTTACCCGCTTGTGTTAATTGCTGAAGCTTGAATCCTTGGTCTCGAAAATAGTGATTCGGGACCCATTTCATCCGCATGTGTTCCGTTAGAAGTGTCCAACTAGTAATAGGTGGTTCACCCCGGCGACGTCTATTCTCTTGAAAACTATGCCACCAACTCATTGCATAGTCCGTAAACTCCAACGTAGCAATCTTTGCCTTCTTTGCATCACTATAATTATGAACCGAGAAAATTTGGTTCATTTTCATTTCCCACGCCAAATACTTTCCGGGATCAGCTTTGCCATCAAAGGAAGGAATTTTGTATTTTAAACCTTGCAAGTTATCATCCGGAACATCGTGATAATATGGCTGTTCATAGTCATCTTCGATATCACTATTCAATTCAGCTCCACGTCCTCCATTATGACCACGACCACGTCCTCTATTTCCTCTTCCACAACCACCACCTCTTCCATTGCATAGGCCAAATTCACGAAATTGTTCGGCCATTTGATCAGCAATGGTTTGTTGCAATTCCTCAAAACGTGTTGTCATCTCTCAATGAAGGGCTTCAGAATGTAAACGCCATTGTCCTGCCAAAGGAGTCTCATTTTCTTCATGTTCTGCCATTATAAAATCCTCACCAATCACTCGTGTTTATCACTCACCCTCTCGTCTTGTTGTAGGTAAATGACAGCCGTCAAATAAATCAAAAAAATGAGCAAAAGTGGGCAATTCTCAACAAAGTCGATTTAGGAGTTAAGGATTGAATGTGATGTAGAATAGAAAATAGGAAGAAGGATGGATGTGTTGAACTTGAAGGAGAAAGATTGTTGTTCTACTCTCTTTTTTTTTCACTTTTTTTTTTTTATAATTGCAGGACTTGAATCTTTTTTTTATTTATTTATTTATATCTAAAGAACAGCAAAATAAAGTAGTAACAATGGATAAAAGAGTAGTAACACTTGATGTTTAAGAGAAAAAAAGATGGCTGTTTGGTGTTTGTTTTTTTTTTTTTGTAAGTATAGAAAACGAAATAAAGAAGAAAAGAAAAAAAAAATTTGGGTATTTGCAACCTTAATCCCAAGTTCTCTGATACCAAATGATACGGGTTCGGGATCTAGATTAAGGATGCAATGAAAGAAGATACAAAGGAAAAACGAAGAAGAGAAAAGAAACAACGAGCAAAGATTTAGTATCCCTCGGAATCAGCACTTTGGGATCCTAAATTGAGAACGCCGCACAAGGATTGCTCAAATCCTTGATAAATTCTCAAGTCAATCAAATTACCTAATCAACAAGGTAACAAGATAAACTCACAATATTTTTTATATAATTCACTCAAAGTCGAAATCTTATCGTTTACAATGAAGATGCCACGCCTTTTATAGGCTGAATTCGAATTGAGATACATGAATTAACATTAAAGACTACCTAGAAATAAGAAAGGACTTCCTAGAAACTCCTTCCAATGTTGGCGCCATTTGGGAAAACAAGATCAGCCATGAATGCTTCAACTAAGTACAATGTACAATGCTGAATCATTAATGCTCCAAATACAATGTACCTAGTTTCTCCAATGCTAAAAGTGGCGCCATTTTGAGTAGTATTTTTAAGATTTATTTAGCTTAAATAAAGTATAAATATTTATATTTTTGGGCTTATTATTCATATGATCCAAAACTTAGCCCAAAATCTGATCTTGTGATTCCAAAGTCCATCAACCCCAATCACAAGTCCATATACCATAAATGGCTGAATCTTCCTCCTTGTTAAGCCCAATATGATCTTTGAATGAGCCCAAAACGAGTTGCTTTAATGCTGCATCCAATTTCTTAGTTTGTGACCTTGTCATCGGACCAGCTTGAAAAGTGAGTGGGTCGTTTCTGTCCAAAGATGAATCGTTGGAAAGATGATGCATATCACCTCTATTTATAGGTAGGAATCCTTGTGACTTATGTTTGAAATTCAAACATAGCCGTTTCAGATTTGTCCCATTTTGACTTGCTTTCTGTCACTGTTCATAGTACTGACACTGTCAGAATGCTTTTTGACAGTTTTTAGTATGTCCACCCTTTGACTTGTATCCATTGGATAAAGCTCTGTTTCTTTCCAACGTCCCTTTAATCTTAACCATTGATTTGTTGACAAAATCAAGAGTTGTTATCTATCCTTATCTTTGTATTTTTCCAATGTAACCTTTTAATAATTCGAACTATAAATCAGCAGATTCCTGTGAATGTAAGTCTGTTGAAATGCATATCAGTCAGCTATTCCAAAGTTGATGTGTTTATAAAACACTTCAGCTGACTTCTCTTATATCTAACTTTTTATTATGAATTTAGATTACACCATTTTGAATATAACTAAGTTCCAATCACCACTTAACTTGTGGAACTTAGACCTTGTACACAAGGTATATGTAATCGCTTTAGGTCATCACGTACTTCCCTAAATTCGATTCCATATCCTTGACTTTAAATACTAAGTTTGATCCCTTAGCCTTCGAATCGAGTTTGATCCCTCGCCCTTTCGCCTTCGGCGGGTTCCTAAACTAGTCTACCGACTCAGGTACCCTACTGATATAGACAGATCTGCTGATGAAAGTCAGCTGACCATTTACAGTGCTTGTTTGATCAAACCTATGCAAGATCAAACTCTAATAAGCCTATACATTTGATCTTGACATCTTTTTGCCTTTGCTCTATAACAGCTAGTCTGGTACTCATCACTAAAACTTAAAATAAGTCCAACACTGAGTTACAAACAACACCTAAATACAGGTTGGAACATATGGTCATAATCACTGAGGAACAAACAGTGTTAGGACAAAGGTTAAAACTATTGATGGAATTGGAGTAATCCCCTAAACATTTTGAAGAAAGTGTTGAAGAACGGGTTGCTGAAGAACCTGTTATTGCAGTGCAGGCTACTGAAGTCAAGGCTACTGACGGTAATGATGGTTAGCAGACTGTTGTTGATGAGGATGAACAGCTGTTGGACTATGACTTTAGTGATGAGGAGTTCCAAAGTCCTGAGGAAGAACAAGTTGTTGATGAGCCTCAATAGGCACATGTACCAATTTTTTAGGAAGAACATGTTTTGGAACCTCAACCTGCACAAGATCCTATTTTGGAAGAAATTTTTGGAGATGTGATTAAGGAAGGTCCTAAACCTACTGGATGGGACAAGATAAGTGCAAACTATAATGTTGAAGAGCCTACTGATGATTTTGCTGGACATATGGCTGGAGGTATGGCCGGTGTTGTACCAGCACAGGTTTTGGAAGAGTTGAGAGCTGTAAGGACTGATATAGAATAGCTAAGGACTCAAATGAATAGACAAGAATAAAGATTTGAAGATCTGATGAATCTTGTGGAAAATAGAGGAAGAACTACTGAAACAGTTGCTTCCAACATTACATATGCTCAATTTGCTATCAATGACCTAAATAGAGAAATAAGAGGTATTAAGACCACCACAGCACGCCAAGATAAACAATTAAATGAACAGATTGCCTCACTACACAAGAAGTTGGACAAGCTTACTGAGGCACCCAAACATGCTGTGGTACATCACCCTGCTGAAACACCTCAACCTGCTGCACTGGATCCTAAGGTTACTGAGAGGATCAATCTGCTGGAACAGACCATTCATGGTAGAATTACTGCAGTTGACACTAGAACAAAAATAATGGAAGGACAGTTGAGTAATGTGGTCACTTCCTAGGAAAGTATTCTAGGCCTCCTCAATCGTTTTATTGATGATGCGAACAAGGGGGAAGGAAGTACAGCAAAAGCAAAAGAGGCTGTAAGAATTTACAACCTGGAGAGATTTGAGGCAGACATCAATCAATTCAGGCAGCCTGCACTTGGCAGAGTACAACTTACTGATGATCTGTTCAAAGAATTCAAATCTCTCCATGCAGCAAGAAAGAGACCCTGCCATAACATGACATTTCAGGAAGGTCTTAACTCATTCTTAAGTCTAAAATTGTGGGAGACTAGAGTCAAATCTTTGAAATTGACTAAGAAAACTGCAACACCTGGAAGAGGAGGTTATGCTGGTAGATCTTGTGGTAGACAACCAACATCTGATGAGAAAGCAAAGTTGAACTTAGAATTCAAGACATGCTACATGGGAAGAGGTTTCAACTGGCAAGGAGTCCGGTTATCCTTAAATGAAGCCTGGACATGGTGGAAAGCTTTGCATACTTGGATTGACTTCACAAGTATTGAGAATAATTGGATGTTGGACATTCAAAGAGAACTCAGAGTCTTTCAACAGAAGAGAGAGGAAGAACTGGAAAGAGCAAGAAGGAGATAAAAGCTAGATCAGCATAACCTTATTATACAGTTTTTTTTGCTGATTCTAGTTTGTAATTCTTTTGAACAAATGAGATTTTAATGAGAAACATATGTATTTTGTTCTGTTTTTGTTTTTATCTTTTTGCTTTGTTGTAAGGAGGGTATTGGCATCATCACTAAAAAGGGGGAAATTGTTGGACATGTTTTAAGTTTTAATGATGAGTGCCAGACTAGCTGTTATAGAGCAAAGGCAAAAATATGTCTAGATCAAATGTATAGGTTTATTAGAGTTTGATCTTTGTATAGGTTTGATCAAACAAGCACTGTAATTAGGTCAGCTGATTGCATCAACAGACCTGTCTAGATCAGTAAGGTAACTAGGTCAGTAGAGTGCCTAGGAACCTGCTGAAGACTGAAGGCTGAGGGTACAAACTCAGTTATTGAAGGCTAAGGGATCAAACTTAGTATTTAAAGTCAAGGATATGGAATCAGAATTTAGGGAAGTCTGTGATGACCTAAACTGATTAAATATACCTTGTGTACAAGGTCTAAGTTCCATATGTTAAGTGGTGATTGGAACTTAGTTATGTTCAAAACTGTGTACTCTAACTTCACAATCAAAAGTTAGATGATAATAAGACAGCTGATATGTTATTAAAACACAACAGACTTAAACCTGCTAAGAAATGTGTACATCAGCAGGTGTTATACTTCAGATATTTGTTGAGTATATTTCTTGATTTAATCAAGGATTACATTGGAGGGTTACAAGGATAAGGTTGGATTAAAAGCCTTGATTTTTTCAACAAATCAATGGTCAAGATAAAAAGAACGTTGGAAAGATTCAAAGGATTATCCAATGGACAGAAGTCAAAGGGTGGACAGACTGAAAACTGACAAAAAGCAAACTGACAGTGTCAGTACTATGAACATAGATAGAAAGCAAGTCAAGATGGAGACAAACCTGAAACGGATATGTTTGAATTTCAAACATAAGTCACAGGATTCTCACCTATAAATAGAAGACTCCTGATTCAGATACATGTGATGAAAAACAAAAAATAATCTACTCAAAGCTATCAAGTTTTTGATCAAGAAAGTCACCCTGCTGACATACACAAAACTTTCACTAACTGCTCAAGAAATATCTTCAAGTGTAACCTGTTATCAAGTTACATCAAGAACATACACTTGAAGACATCAAGCCGTTGATCATTTCATCCTGATCAAGCTGCTGACAGCTGAATCATTTACTTGATTCAAACTTTCCTTTACAAGAAACCTGCTGAATACAGAGAAGCACTTAGGTGTCAAGAACTCGTTGTTTGTGGTGGAGCCGGTGAAGAGGCAATCCTACCCTTCAAGGACCAGTGGAATACTTTGGAGCAACAATCCTACCTGTTTCAAGTGTTCAGTCTGTGAAGCCATAGTTATTGGTGAAGGACAGACAGCTTAGGGATTTTTGTAACTGCAACCTCAAAGATCTCTAGTGAATTTCCTCCAACATCACAGGAGAAGAGTGGACTGACAGGATTACACCACCTGGAACTACTATAAAATTTGCCTACTTACTTTCTGAATTTAGTATACTGACCACATCAATTTACTGAAACTAGCAACTGAATCTCACACTTACACTACTGGGTATCTAATACTTAGTAACATATTTTTAACAACAAGTAATAAGTCTTAATTTGAATATATTCCGCTGCAACAAATCCAGTAATATCTACTATTCAGCAGACTACTAAGTGGTCAGTAGACTACTAAGCAGTCAGCGGGCTACTGACATTGCTGAGTTTGTTAACTCCAAAAGTTTTAAGTGTTAATTTTATTCACCCTCCTCTAAACTTAACCAAAGCCTTTTCAAGGGACCAACAGTAATCATAGCCCCTTCAGCCAGCACAGTGCTGATATCATGACAACCGGCTTGCGATCTTAGCGCCATGTGTGCCTTCAAGGCTAACACAAATACAGAGGTTCCCGAAGAAGAACTGGGAACATAAGATGAAGAAGCAAACTGGGGAGCTAGGACTAAATGTTCAAAACCCCAACGGTTAATCAAGGAAAAGAAGTCGGGTTTGGGGAAAGAACCCTAAAGTTGGAATCCTCGATTTGGATTCAGAAACGGACTCAAATAATTTCTCGATAGAACTATCAATGAGAATAATCGGCTCACTCATTAAATACAAAGAAAATGGAAGAAAAAAAAGTAAAAATGCTTACTTGCAAATCAAAGATTTGAGAAGAAGAGGAGCAGTCAATAGTCTGGCTTCGATTCCCATTTTTAATAGCAAAATACGGTAACTTCTGAAGTGACGTGATACGATGGGGGTTATAAACCCCAAGCTTTGTCTAGGGAAACGATCATACTATGAAAACATGGATGGAAACTCCTCGTTTCTCGAGATAGTTATGACAGAGTTATAACTTTAACTCGGCCATGTGGCATAGCAAGTCCTTGGAAAATATATGTTAGAAGGTGGATCTGAACTCCAAATCAGGTCATATTTGCTCTTATCTCCAGAGCTCAGGCAGATATGGGGGGCTTATGAAGAGGGTCAGACTAGCCCGGCACCACGTGTCATCCATAGAAGGACTAAGTCTTAATTGAAGAAAGAGAAGCAATACTATGGGCCAGGAGCCCTAAGCCTAACTAAAAGAGGTAGACCTGAACCCCAGGCGGGAGGTCAGCTCAGCCGTTCTCCAAATACCCCCACTGGACGGCTCGGTAAGGAATTAGGTCGGGTAACGCTGCCCAGGTCGGGAACAACCTAAGAAAGCTCCACCCAGGTCGGTCCTAGCTTTCTTAGTCTCCTATTTGAATGTTGTCCTATATTATAGGATAAATATGGGAAGAATCATGTGAATCGAATATAATCATTCAAACGTATCCATAATACTCCCTAAATTAAAGGGATTTATAAGTGATTATCCTTAAGGAAAAAGAATACAAATCCTTGTAGAATAAGGATTGGGATGAACCGCCCCCTATATAAACAACCATAAGGAACTAGGAAACACTTGATTCCAATTACACACATTGGATACGCAGGTAACTTGAGAGAAATAACTCTCAGGCTTAGTCCAAATACACATCAATCCCACCCCCTTGCATTATTCACTAGTTGTTCTTGGAGTTAGTGTCATAGGAGTTAATTTTGCCCAGATTTATTCGTAGACGAGATCCAGTATCGTCACACCCTTACCTTTGATTTTCCAAAAGCGAAAATTTGAAGTAAACGCAACTCGTTCACTCCTATGAACAATCCTACGATCATAAACCAGTACACTACGATTAGGCAACCTTTCTATCCCATAAAAACTCAGTCTATAACTCAAGAACGTGCGAATTTGGATTTTCGGGCAAATGGTGAAATCTTATGCGTTTAATATACCACTAAGTGGATTTAGATTATCTTGAAATCATTCAAAACTTTTCACCTCACATTTAGAGAAATAATTAAAATGATGCAATGAGCTTTCGGTTCACATGTAATACCCGAAAATCCAAGAAGGGTATAAATGTAAAAATGAATATATTTAGTTACTTTCCTATTTTATATTTTAAACTAATAAGAATAATTAAAGGAAATTAATTATTTAATTTAAGGACTTTAATGATGGGTATAAAAAGGAGATAATTACCATAATTATTCATAAATCACCACACAAGTTTTCTGAATAATCCGAGGAGCTGGTCGATGCAAAATACAGAGAAAGAGTGAGAACAAAAATCCCAATCGTGTGACTTAACAGTTGATCGTTTGCGCATTCGCCTGTAGAATAAATTGATCACCGCGAGAAGGCGGTCGTTTGGATAATAATCATTTTCTAAACGGCGGCATTAGAGGGAGATAAAGAAAACTACATGTTAGAATAAAAGAATGCCGAGAAATTTTAACAACATAAACTATCTTCCACGCATCATTTAAACTGAACTAAGAAAATAATCTTACTTGTAGTATTTAGCAAGTAATATGCCAGATGCCTTAATTGAATAAAAAGAATGACCATTTATAAAAGCACCAAAAGTATTATTGATAGTATTTCTCTATGACGAGAGCGTAGAAGACCGATCGGTATAAAATATAAAAATCCACGAAAAATGAATTCATATTCAGGCACTCATGAAATCTCTTAAAGAGATTCATCTTGAAGACGAAAACCCCAAAATAAAACTGCACGTGCATTGATGAAGTTTGTAGAATTACAAATAAACAAAATAAAATGCGGAATTATTATTGACCAAGTAAAAGTTACAAGTTAAGGTACAATGCAGCTGATCATGGGGTATTTATAACTTCATACACCTCGATGAATCAGTTTGAAATAAGTTACGAATGATTATAACAAGTTACAACAGAATAACCATTTTCTACATTACACTATTTTGAACTAATCAACAGGTTGTTGAGTCTTCACTCTGTCAGCAGGCTACTGGTGTTCATGCTGTCAGCAGGCTGCTGATATCTTCATATGATCAGCAAAGTGCACTCAGCATTCCCATCAACTTTTATACTATAACACCCCTCAAGCTGAGAGTGGTACATGAACAGCTTGCACTCAACATTCCCATCAGCTACTTGAAATCTGGAAGATCTTTGAAACTCCCAATTTGTCCAGTAGATAGAAAAAATTGATGCATCCAAGGCCTTGGTGAGGATGTCAGCTATTTGTTCTTTTGTATTTACAGGAAGAAGTTTGATAAGTCCTAGTTTGACTTTGTCTTTCACAACATGACAGTCAATTTCAATGTGTTTTGTTCTTTCATGAAAGACAGGATTATGAGCAATGTGCATTGCACTAGCATTATCACAGAATAACACAGTAGGCAACTGAACTGGAATCTGTAAATCCTGTAGTATGTAGATCAGCCACTGGATTTCACAAAGTGCATTTTCCATGGCCTTATACTCAGCCTCTGATGAGCTTCTAGCAATTGTTGTTTGTTTCTTTGTCTTCTAGGAGATTGGAGCACCTCTTAGAAACATCATATAACCTGAAACTGATCTTCTTGTTTCAGGATAACCAGCCCAATCACTATCTGTAAAACCCTTAAGTACAAGATTATTCTCTGCTAGGAAGAAGATTCCTTGGCCAGAATTGGTCTTCAAATACCTCAGCAGTCTATAAGCTTCCTTCATATGATTTTTAGTAGAGGTGTCCAGAAATTGGCTTAGTTGTTGTACTACAAAAGCAATATCTAGTCTGGTAAAAGTGAGGTAAATCAATTTACCCACTAGTGATCTGTATGCAGTGTTGTCTTCTAAAAGTGGTGAATCACCATGTTGTAAAGTCTGATTCGACTCCATAGGTGTCTTGGCAGGTTTGACTCCCAAGAATTCATATTCTTCCAGGAGGTTAAGAGTGTATTTTCTTTGTGAAATGGAGATGCCTTTTGGACATCTAGCAGCCTCAACGCCTAGTCTATATCTCAATTTTCCAAGATCTTTGATGGTGAATTGCTGATGTAAAGCATCCTTAACTTGCTGAATCAAATCTTCACTAGGGCTAGCAACTATGATGTCATCCACATATACCAACAAGGCAATAAATGACTGTCCTGACCCTTTTGTGAATAGACTGTGGTCATGTTTGGATTGAATGAATCCTTGAGCCTCCAATGATTCTGTCAACATGCAATTCCATTCTCTGCTGGCGTGTTTGAGGCCATATAATGATTTGGTAAGTTTTCAAACTTGGTTCGGTTTAATTGATGCATATCCTGGGGGTAACTGCATGTATACTTCTTCATGTAGATCTCCATTTAGAAAGGCAGTGTTGACATCCATTTGATGTATATACCAATTATTGGTTGTTGCTACGGCAAGTAAGGTTCTAACAGTAGTGATTTTGACAAGAAGTGAAAGGGTTTCTTGATAATGAATCCTATATGTCTAAGTGTAGCCTTTTGCTACTAGTCTAGCTTTGTATATTTCTACTGACCCATCAGGATTGTTGGTCTCTTGGAAAGGCTGACACAAGTTTAGAGAGGGGTGAATAAAATTGTCACCAAAAACTAAATTTTTAACCAAATTGAGTTCCATCTTAAACTTGTGTGGAGTTAAGCTAACTTAGCTGAGTATAAGTCAAAACTGACTTATGCTTAACCGAGTTAAACGGCAGTGGATTATTAAAGCCTTTATAAAACTTGAGTTATCAGTTTGTATAAGTGAAATGCAATGCTGTGCTGACTCGGTTTCTTATGTTTGCTGTGTGTGATCTTTAAAATATAATACAACAAGTAAATCCGTAAAGTAACTAAATAAATAAGACAGAATTTATAGAGGTTCCAGGTGGTGTAATTGTTGGGGAGATTTTGCATCATTAAAACAAAAGAAAATTTATAAACCTATACTACCATGCAAAACTACCTCCTAACCGGCCGAATACCGGGTAGTTGCTAGTAAAGTTGGATAAGTACGGGTATCGATCCTCAGGGAAAAGGGATATTGAATCTAATCTAGTTAATCCTTCTTTATTAACTAAAACCTAAACCTAAACTAAAACGGAAAATAACTGACGGAGGATTGTTAATCCAAAGCCAGGAAGGATAAAAGCGATAAAAACATAAATAAAACTACATCTACGAAAACAGTAAAACTAACTAACAACCGAACAAACATGAACAAACCATGATCAACTTCTTCCCAACAACCATCACCCCACCGAAATCAACAAGATAGACAAACATTCATTCATTAGTTATCTTGGGTTATTATCTTTTCTAATGAAGCGTTTCCTCTTCCGATTTATCACGCCATTAATTAGTTTACCTTCCGGTCTTAACTAATATCGACACAAATCAAAGATATGGATTGAATCCTAACCTAACAACATTATCCCTCAACTTCCGTTTGTTGGAATAATTATTGTCAATCTCCCTCACGATAATCTAATGAATCTAATAACTTCCGTTATCTAAATTCGATTAACATGCGGCATAAAAACATGAAAGAGAACAAGAACAACATAATGAATTAAACACATGAAAAATCCTATCTTTCCGGTAACGGTGATATCCCTCAATTCAATTCTAAGAAAATCTTGCATCGAATTAATTAAATTGTGGTTCTCTCGTAAACCTAGATATTTAACCTACGAACTTCCGTTATGTATAGGTTAAAGATCTAATCTTTCCTATGGTGATCTAAACTACACCGACTTCCGTCATACGGTAGCATCAACAAGCAATAATCTTCCGATATAAATTGCAAGATACAAATAAACAAAGGAAAGAAACAATTTGAATTAAAACTTACAAAATCATCCATGAAAAAGAAATCAAGTCGCAGCTGGAAAAGATGCTTCACAACGCTGTGTTCATGGCTGCTCAACCGTGTTCATCAATGGAGAAACAAAAAGAAAAGAAAACGAAAAATAAAACCTAATCTAACTTGCCACCCCAGCCTCCCAAAAGGGGCTGGGGCGGCCTAGGGTCCCTCTCTTATGTGTGGGTAACAATAGGAATCGAATTATGTCTGAATTAGGGTTGAAATCGCGCTGCTATTTATAGAAAATCCGAGGCGGTTGCTACAGTAACGGTGCCGGACGCCCGTTCACAAGGTCGGAAGCCCGTCCACTATTTTCAGCAACAGCATCCAAACTTGTAACGCTCATATCTCGGGCCTCGTAAGTCGGAATGGAGTGATTCAAAATCCTGTAGAATCCTCTCTTCAAGCCCTACAACTCTTCTCTTGAGGTCCAGAGTCAAATCGGTTGTTATCATATCAAGAACTGCATCGGAAGTTCGGCTGCTTGAAAGCTTCATTCCAAGCTTTATCTCCATCTTCCTTCCATTTCACTTCTCTTCCATGCAAAACCTCATCATTTAATCCTCTTGCATGCCAAAATATGTATCTATAACATAGGAAAATATACCAAAGCGTAACACAATCCCAAAATAACATAAAATCCCAATTTAAGCACATAATTCGTTACGTTTTGCAATTAACCTCTTAAAAACATCATTTACTAAATATTTCGATATAAAGCCCTACTTCTATGAAAATAATACATATACGGGGGAAAATTGATACAAAATATATCTATAAAAATCATACAATTTGACCCTGAACAACACCCCCACACTTAAACTTTTGCTCGTCCCGAGCAAAACAAAACAAGAACATACCATCAAGAATCCACATAACCCGACACGAGATATAGTCAAAATCATGACAAGCTAGTATCCAAAAATCGACCTCACTCGGTGATGTGTGTGCGTAACCTACTAAACTTCCACCGATCCTCTCTCGATATAATACATCAAGCACTAACAGCTTATCCGGTCAACTAAACGAAAACTTCATTCTATCTACAAGACTTACCTAACAAAAACTAATTACCAAGAACATAGTAACTAACTCACAACTAAATTCCTTTACTTAGTACCAAGAAAATACCTTTCGGGTCTCTACCGGGTTTAGATCAACTTGACTTAGAATTCCAAAAAAAACGTATATTTTATATTTCCTATCGTCGCGTCTCAAAAGTATAACACACTCCCCTACATTAGAGGCAAATACCCCGAGATCACTCGAACCCATACTGTCCAAGGTAAACCACACTCCCCAATTGGGGCAGTATCCAAATGGACTCGAGGTGATAGATATAAACAAAATTCCCGCAAAGAAATTTTATTCATTTATTATTTATAGATATATATATATATTTATATTTTTCAAACTCTTTGGAAACTCTCGGTCAAATATATTTCTAACACATTCAAGACTCTCAAAGTTCTCAAGAACACTAAGGTACTAAGATTCTAACTGTGAGTATAGCACAAGTTCTTAACTTTCATTAATGTAAATAAGTGTTATCTGTATCAAGAATTAACTTTCCTTTAACTAACCGGAAACTATTCTATATTTGGCTCTTCATCTAATAGGTTCGTGAAATGAAGTTAAAGTGAGTATCGACTTACTAAACCTATTCTCAGAACATGATATGACTACTGATAACAACTAAAGGGTGCCAAATTATAAAACTAGCATGCAATTGAAATGTTACTCGGGACGAAACAAAATTTTGAAAATTTTGCACTTTTCATAGAAAATTATAACTACTTAGAGCAAATGAATGTAGATACACATAAAACATCCCCTCCCCCACACTTAAATTACAGCATGTCCTCATGGTGTGCAAAAATAAAAAGAAACAGAAAACTTAGCTGATTCGTTGTTCGAAAGGGAGCTATTCTGGAAGTGGGTCGACCTCACCCGTAAATGCTCAACGAATCCAAGAGATCGTGGACCATCCACCGGAAAACTCGAATTCATCTATAGCTCACAAACGCTAATATCACCGCACACTTGAAAAACACGGAAGTATCTCGGGGACAAGGGGGAAGATAACATATAAAGCACATGAAAGGAAGTCTAGAGAATTTTCAGATTAAGCTCAAATAAAAATGGAAAATATACATGAAACATTACAAAATAGTAGGCTAGGTGCAACTACATGAAACTATAGTACAATGCAAACTACATGAAAAAATCCTAAGAAAATAAAAGAGTGATGGTATATGGAAAGCCAACAGTAACCATACTCGAAAAAAAACGAGGTAGTATTACGGAAACCGACAGTTAACTACACTCAAGAAAAATAAAAGAAAAAAAAAATAGAAAACCAATGCAACTAGATGACATGCAACTAAATGATATGCAAAAATAAAAGAAAATAAAAGAAAGAAAACTAGCCCACTCATTTGCAACACGACATGTATATAATAAACGTCTACCAAATAATGACAGGTTACGATAAACGACAGTGATGTCACTAGTGCCGACGCGCCTTAAGACTTATCGAAAGTGATAGACTTATGGAAACCAACAGCATCTATCTAAACAGGTATAACTCATATGGAGAAAGGACGTAGCATACGGAAAACCGACAAGTAGCTACCCATATGAACTATAAAAACAAAGGAAGCACGTAAGTCTTAAAAGCTTAAAAGATTCATCGGAGCGGTATGTAGCATACGGAAACCGACATTAGCCACTAACAATGATAAGAACAGTTATAGCATACGAGAACCGACATTAACTATAACATGCCTAGATGAATCATGTATATAAAAGTTAATCAATTATTTAACATGGATTCGTAGATGGAAAGATGTAAACATGCAAGTTCAGAACATTTACGTAAAAACAATTAGCCACAGAAGCTCAATTTAAAGTATCCATATCAAATAAAGCATTAAAAATCAAGTTAAGAGAAATTCTGGAACCTGGACTGGCGTTCACTAATTCAAACGGGCGTTTAAAACTTATGCAGGCCGGACGGGCGTTCCACTTTTCAGACGCTCGTCTGCCTTGAAAACCGACCGGACGGACGTTCAGAAAGTATGACGCTCGTCCGGTCCTCTAAATCGAACCGATTGAAAATATTTGAACGGACGAGCGTCCAATACTTCCCACGCTCGTTCACCCGCTTGAAGAACGCTCGACGGGCGTCCAACGAATACGCTCGTCCATACAACAAGAATGCACGGACAAATAGAAAACGCGGACAAACCCTAAAAACTTAAAACACATATTAACACATCATCACAAAGCCACTTTCAATTAAAGCACAAAGAGGTTAGATCGAAAAAACACATAAACACATACTTCACGTTTAAACAAATCGAGTAAAAAACTTTTGCACATTCTTAACCTTATGGTCATCGAAACACGGCAAAATAAAAACTCTCGATTTGGTAAACGCTACTTTTATTAAAACGAAAAATAAACGTAACAAAATCGAGAAATAACAAGATCAGATTCAACATGACACCTATTCCCCGGCAACGGCGCCACTTTTGTTGGAGAGATTTTGCATCATTAAAACAAAAGAAAATTTATAAACCTATACTACCATGCAAAACTACCTCCTAACCGGCCGAATACCGGGTAGTTGCTAGTAAAGTTGGATAAGTACGGGTATCGATCCTCAGGGAAAAGGGATATTGAATCTAATCTAGTTAATCCTTCTTTATTAACTAAAACCTAAACCTAAACTAAAACGGAAAATAACTGGACAGAGGATTGTTAATCCAAAGCCAGGAAGGATAAAAGCGATAAAAACATAAATAAAACTACATCTACGAAAACAGTAAAACTAACTAACAACTGAACAAACATGAACAAACCATGATCAACCTATTCCCAACAACCATCACCCCACCGAAATCAACAAGATAGACAAACATTCATTCATTAGTTATCTTGGGTTATTATCTTTTCTAATGAAGCGTTTCCTCTTCCGATTTATCACGCCATTAATTAGTTTACCTTCCGGTCTTAACTAATATCGACACAAATCAAAGATATGGATTGAATCCTAACCTAACAACATTATCCCTCAACTTCCGTTTGTTGGAATAATTATTGTCAATCTCCCTCACGATAATCTAATGAATCTAATAACTTCCGTTATCTAAATTCGATTAACATGCGGCATAAAAACATGAAAGAGAACAAGAACAACATAATGAATTAAACACATGAAAAATCCTATCTTTCCGGTAACGGTGATATCCCTCAATTCAATTCTAAGAAAATCTTGCATCGAATTAATTAAATTGTGGTTCTCTCGTAAACCTAGATATTTAACCTACGAACTTCCGTTATGTATAGGTTAAAGATCTAATCTTTCCTATGGTGATCTAAACTACACCGACTTCCGTCATACGGTAGCATCAACAAGCAATAATCTTCCGATATAAATTGCAAGATACAAATAAACAAAGGAAAGAAACAATTTGAATTAAAACTTACAAAATCATCCATGAAAAAGAAATCAAGTCGCAGCTGGAAAAGATGCTTCACAACGCCGTGTTCATGGATGCTCAACCGTGTTCATCAATGGAGAAACAAAAAGAAAAGAAAACGAAAAAGAAAACCTAATCTAACTTGCCACCCCACCCCCAAAAGGGGCGGGGGGCGGCCTAGGGTCCCTCTCTTATGTGTGGGTAACAATAGGAATCGAATTATGTCTGAATTAGGGTTGAAATCGCGCTGCTATTTATAGAAAATCCGAGGCGGTTGCTACAAGAACGGTGCCGGACGCCCGTTCACAAGGTCGGAAGCCCGTCCACTATTTTCAGCAACAGCATCCAAACTTGTAACGCTCATATCTCGGGCCTCGTAAGTCGGAATGGAGTGATTCAAAATCCTGTAGAATCCTCTCTTCAAGCCCTACAACTCTTCTCTTGAGGTCCAGAGTCAAATCGGTTGTTATCATATCAAGAACTGCATCGGAAGTTCGGCTGCTTGAAAGCTTCATTCCAAGCTTTATCTCCATCTTCCTTCCATTTCACTTCTCTTCCATGCAAAACCTCATCATTTAATCCTCTTGCATGCCAAAATATGTATCTATAACATAGGAAAATATACCAAAGCGTAACACAATCCCAAAATAACATAAAATCCCAATTTAAGCACATAATTCGTTACGTTTTGCAATTAACCTCTTAAAAACATCATTTACTAAATATTTCGATATAAAGCCCTACTTCTATGAAAATAATACATATACGGGGGAAAATTGATACAAAATATATCTATAAAAATCATACAATTTGACCCTGAACAGTAATCCTGTCAGTCCTCTCTTCCCCTGTGATGCGGAGGAAAATTCCACTAGAACTCTTTGAGGTAGCTCGGTTACAAAAAGTCCTAAACTAATAGCCTTGGCTAATCCCTAGCTTCATTATCTAAGCAACTATAGAACAAGTAGAATTGCTTCTCTGCAACTGCTTGCACCACTGGTCCTTGAAGGGTTGTATTGCCTCATCACCAGCTCATCACAAACACAGTCTTCCTGACTGCAACTCAACTGTCCTTCACACCTTCTTGGTGTTTCACAGCTAAAGCCTTTGATAAAATCAAAGTTGAGACTTGAATCAATAACTATGATTCAACTTGTGATTTGACCTTCTTCTTCTTGATGTATATGATATGCTCAGGCTCTGTTTTTCTTCAAGTGTTTGATCTTTATGTTTCTTTGAATATTAAAGAACACTTTGAAGATTTCTTGATCTTGCAATAAAGTATGTAGCAAGAGTTCTTTTGATTCACTTTTCCCTTTAATAGAATCTTTCTTGATAAATTGATTCTTAGAACTCCGCACTTTTTCTTGATGTAGAAGTGACCTATTTATAGGGTTATCTCCAACGGTTAAAAAGAATTTGAACGTTTGAAACTGAATCCTTGTATCCGTTGATGGTCCTTCTTATACTGATGTGTGTCAGTGTACTTTCTGACATTTCAAATGGTCATATTCTTCTTCAGTTTTCATACTTCCAACTTGAAACTGATCTTCTGTGATCTAGTCAGTTTTCAGCTTTTAAGAGCAATAACTGATTTTTTACACTTCTTCAGAAACTCAGTACTCTATTCAATGATTAAGACAAATTGGTGCGCACCAGTGTTGAGTTGAAGTAGGCCAATGCGAAACATAGAGATTCATGATTGAATTCAGAGAAAATGGCGCACGCCAGTGGCAACCAGAAGCAATCAGAATCTGAAACAGAGAAAATGGCGCACGCCAAGGCTTGGTTGGCACACACCAAGGCTACATTGGCGCACGCCAATGTCAAGCAGAAAGTTGGGGAAGCTAAACAGAGTAAAATGGTGCACACCGATTATGAGAGGGAATTGCTAGCTTAGGAGTGCACCGATAACACACACTTGAACACCATTGGAAGGCTGGTAGGTAGTTCATTCCATGATACTAGTAGATATATACTTGATTATTGCATTGTCTTGGCTAGGCTTTTTATCATTTTATCACCCTTTGTATTAGTAGAATCTTAGATACATTTACTTTCTTGTATTGTTGCGACTTAGATCAAGATAATAATAGCTTTTCGGTGTTCAACCTCACAATCCTCGTGGATACGACATTGACCACTAGACTAGACTACAATTGACCCGGTACACTGCCGGTAAGATTGGACGCCTTTTCGCCTAATAAAAAATCAACATTACTATAAGGAGAATCATCACGACCTCCCCAACTCTGAATATTTTTCGATGTATCTTTTCGATGTGAATCTTCACTTTTACTAGTATTTTCACTAGGACCGGGATTGTTCATTGATTTATTTAGCCCACACCTGCGTCCTAACTCTTTCTTACACAACATCGAATTAAACCACCATCTTCGCATAAAGTTTTCTTTTCCCTTATTTGTTTGCATAAAAATAGAATAATAAAAATAGAATAGATAAATAGTCATTGGATTTAAAATGATTTATTTGATATTGTTGACTGAGAAAATTTGTTTTTCAATCCTATGGTTTTGAGTTTGGTCAATTCAATTAATTTTACTTATGTTTCAATTTCTACGTTTTTCCATTAAATTTCGTTTGTTTTTTTTGTGTGTAAGATATCATTGTCATGTGAGACTTACGCATTCAATTATGAGTTGAGTACGTGCGAAATGGGCCGTTAGCATTTTATCCTCTCATTTAAAAAGAAAATTAAAGGAGAAGGAGATTGAACATGACAAAGTGGTGAAAACCATTTCATTATTCGGTATCAACCACGGTGCAAATCCCCATCTACTCCCCAATAAAATAAAACTCTAAAAGAAGAAAAGATAAAGAATAAAGTGATAATGAGAACCAAAGTAAAAAAGATAAAAATAAGAACATAAGAAATATAAGAAGAGTTTCACGACATCAATGATTTGTTTCGTTCCAAATTTGTGGGTACTCTCGCCTCAAGTGCAATAAAACAGTTAGGTTCATGAGATATTAATAACACTTACAATGATGCCCCCAAGAGAATTATTCAGTGGTAAAATAACTGAAGTGCTGTAGTGACAGTTTTACCTTTGAGCTAATGTATGAGAATTTGATACGATGTGTCGACTTATCTTAAAAAAAAAGTATACGCAGTCTTTGGTAAATTAAAACTCTTAAATATAAGCTTTGATTTACTTCCTCCACGATATTATCTTTGGGTATTTGTTTATAAGAACTAGTTTGAGTACTTAATAGGCACTTAGGACACTAAGGAATCTTATTTGTTTATAAGGACATTAAATTAGTAACTAGACAAAACTATTTTAATTTTTTTTATTTTCGTGGAAGCTAAATTTTTTTTCTTTTCTGGACGACTTAAAAAGTTCCTTTTTTTCTTGGATGCCTTAAAAAGTTTTTTTTTTCTTTTCTGGATGCTAAAGAGACACCGCGATGCATCGGGGGTGGTCAATGCATCGCGGTGTCACTTCATCACGGTGTCTCTGCATCGGGGGTGGTCACTGCATCGCAGTGTCTCTACATCGGGGTGGTCATTGCATCGCGGTGGTCAATAAATCGGGGGTGGTCAATGCATCGTGGTGGTCACTGCACCGGAGGTGGTTACTGCATCACGGTGGTCAATGAATAGCAGTGGTGATACATCGTAGTGTCTCTGCATTGCAGCGTCTCTGCATCGGGATGGTCACTGCATCATGGTGGTCAATGGATCGGGGGTGGTCAATGCTTCGCGATGGTCACTGCATCGGAGGTGGTCACTGCATCGGGATGGTTACTGCATCGCGGTGGTCAATGCATTGGGGTGGTCACCGCACCGCAATGCTCTCTGCATCGCGGCGTCAATGCATCAGGGGTGGTCAATGCATCGCGGTTGTCAGTGCATCGCGGTGTCTCTGCATCGCGGCGTCTTTGCATCGCCACGTCTCTGCATCGGGGGTGGTCACTGCATCGTGGTGTCTCTGCATCGGGGGTAGTCACTGCATCGCGGTGGTCACTGCGTCGGGGGTGGTCAATGCATCGCGGTGTCACTTCATCGAGACGTCTCTCGCATCGTGACGTCTCTGCATCGAGTGTTACTGCATCCCGGTGGTCAATGCATCGAGGTGGGCACCGAAAAAAAAACATTTTTAGCGTCCAAGAAAAAAAAAACATTTTTTACGTCCTGAATTAAAATAAAATAAAAAAATCTCTTTTTACGTCCAGAATAAAAAAAAATTATAGGTAGTTTGGTGTACGTACTAATTGTGTGTCATCATAACCAAATAAGATTTATTAATATCCTATTTACCTTAATAAGTGTAATATGGGTCCTTTTGGATCTGAATAATAATATGTGCACTACACTCTTGTGTAGTGCACAAATCACTACACAAGTGGTAGTAATGGATTAAAATGATAAATTATCTTTTGTAATGGGTCCCAACAGAATATGTGGTGTAGATTGTGTTGTGTAAGATGTTGTAACGCCCCGCTCCCGGATACCGAGCCCTTATCCGGAAGAGAAACGTTCGGCGCGTATAGCATTAAATAAATCTAATATTATACGCAAGCCTTTACGTCGTCGTATCAAATAAAAGCAAACGGAAGCTAAAAAGACTCGGGTAAAAACATAAAAGCTACTATGAATAGAAATTAACCATACTAAAGATAGATAGTTAAGATTACCACGATTAAAAACCCAAAGACTTATACAATACAATGCCTTAAAAGTAGAAGTACATCAAATCTAAGAGAAGAAATACAACTAGTCTAATAGAACCTTTACAAAGAAAATAATCTAGAAGCTCCGTCAAGACTTTAAGTCTTCAAAAGCCGTCGTCTACACTTGATCAACCTGTTCGTCTTCTCACCCCACAATGCATACAAAAGAAAATGCAAAGGAGGTAAGTACAAAGTACTTAGTAAAAGTGAGAAGCTAATGAATAACTAAGTTCTACAACAAAAGGTTATTATTGTTATTATTATTAAATTATCTTTATGAGACCGACTCAATCTAGAGTTCACTTCATGTCCATCAACATGTCATGACTAAACGTTTCTAACTTAACTTATCTTTGTTACAAAGATGTTTGCGAGGGCACTACACTTAGTGAGATATGCACTAAGACAAAAGATGCAACCCTATAGAGATAAATCTCTAGCGGTCCCGAGCAGTCATTCCACTTTGTCTGGCCAACCCTAGAGAGCTGACCGGTGGAGGTCTATCTCGTTCATGAGTTTGTCCGGCGGAATGATCACTACTTTATCTGGCGGGTCTAGAATCCGGCAGTGATCATCACCACTTTATCTGGCCAAACCTCACATTGCCGATATTGTACTGTGCCTATCCAAGCTCTCATGATGTTTAACCTTTTACTAAGCAAGTACGTATTTATTAAATAGTTAACTAGCCGCCTAAGTGTTTTCAAATAATCTCCTCACACATACTACTCTCTTCCTAGACCACTAGACATAAACGAGGCCTAGCAATTACACAGACATTGATGAATACTAATTCATCAAAGCACAAGCCCTTTCATGCCTTTCTGACGGTCCCGGACTTCAACTCCCTTTAAGAGTACGTCCGGTGCCGGAACCAAACGCATCAGAAACTCAATCGAGGCTTGTTTATGTTTATTTAATGTTATTTGATCAAAGGATTAACAAAGCTACAGCTCAAGCTTAGCACAAAATAACACTGGCCACTAAAACCGTTGTCTACCAAATCATATATTCATATCCGAAAAAAAAATAACACAACACAATAATGTCAAACATCTATACATTATAAATTTATTAGGTATTCCTTTAGATACATATATATAAATACTGCCTTTACATTTTATTTTAAATTTTAACAACTATATCTCGAAAGATATAGTAGTACCAAGTTTGACTACACTTTCAATCCCCTGGAAAAAGAACAAATAGGTGCAGAGACCCATTTTTTTCTATGTTATTTTATATTACCCAACTTTCGAAAAACAATAGCTAGGACCTTTTCTAAAGCATCTGCACATATGCAAGCTTTCTCCTTTTTTTTTTTCGACAGCAACTTTTTTTTTTCCTCCTCAAAACTTCATTCGACTGTAAGAAGCCAAACATATATATACATATCAACACTAAACCCGAATCAACCGAATATGAAGAACGCAGATCAATAAATAAAACTAATAATACCATAAGTGAAATCCGGTTGAACACTACTTTACTTCATAGCATCATAAACCAGCAATTATTCAATATGAAATTCCTATCACTACAAATATCACTAACACTCAACCTAATTACTCATTAGGAAGAACCTCTTACCTCTATTGCAAGCAAAACCGGTCCCAAAACTGAAGCAAGGCTTGAATCCTTCGATTCACAACTCCTACAACCAAACTACGATATTTAAACGATACTCTACGATTGAAACAACCATTCCCACAATTTAAAGCTCGAACTTTTATCAAGATTACGATTTTAGGGCTAAAACGAAAACTCACAGTTTGGAAAACGAAGAGTATGGGAATGACCGTCTTCATCCAAAGGATCGATTTCTTCTATCGTTGTTATCCGCTCAAAATCGTGACGGATTAGCCGCACGATTGAAGATTCCGTTCTTCTATTCCCCGGCAATTCTGCGTCCTTCTTCTATGCCGCCGTTCATCTCTCTCTCTTTTTTTTTCAGAATTGCGTGATGTGTGATATGAGGGAAATTAAAGGATTATTTTAAGATAAATATTAATTAGTTTCCTTAAAAAAAATCCCATAATCTTTTAATTAAATCCTTTTTAATTAAATAAAAGAACAAATAATAATTAGGTCGTAGTGATTAAACCCAATTACTATTTTACCCTTTCTGAAAAGTCGGGATGTTACATTCCTTCCCTTAAGAGGAGTTTCGTCCTCGAAACTCGAATGTAACTCGGTTGTACTTGAATTCGAACTTTGCAAGGCGTTTTGTCTTCTAACTCTTACCGTTTTCTTCTTCTTCCATCTTCCCAACTCTTTTGCTTGTCTTGAGCCATCTCGAGGTTGCAACGATCCACTTCAATCTCCTCGTTGACTTGTTGTATCAAATCTGGTCTCGTATTCTGTTGTCGCTACATTCATCCCAGAAAACTCGCGTTCTTCTATCTCTATCTTCATGAAAGGTCGTCAACGGTGCTGTTCCAACTCTTGTACATCTTAGTCACTCCGAGATGAACTGCAATTTCCATCTCATGGTTTTCATTCTTCATTGTCCTTCCCGATCTTCCGCATTCGGAACCCAAAGCTGATTATGATGCCAACTGTTTCCATCTTCATCTAACTCGTGACCAATGGCTGGTCGGTTCTGACCACTCACTTGTAAACAAAACCACTGGATCTTCATCTTTTTCCATCACGAACTCATCAACTACCTCGAATCTTGCAATCATCGGCTCAACACTCTTTGCTTGCTCCTGCTGACCTATGTCCTGAGTGCTTGAGTTTCCCAACTGACTCACAACTTCCTGGCATACTTGACTTCTTTCGATCTCAACTTCCATCATGGCACCACAAGCTTGTTGTAGAACTGCAAGAATCCCAGCTGAAGGACTTCTGAGACTCCTTGGGGATGGAGAACATGATTTTCCGTACTTTCTCTCTGGAGGTCATATCCAATCCTTGTGCCAATTAGGGTTAGCTTGGAAGATAAAAGAAGTTGAAAAGTGACAAGTTGAGTACCAGGGTGGTATGTCAACTAGGTAAGCCAAGGAAGGGTACAATGCACTTGAAATAAGGCAGGTTGCTTGGGTTACAAGCAAAATAAGAAAAATCCGCGTTGAAGAAAGTTGAAGTTGGTTCTGGAATGAAGAAAGAGGCACTGTATCATAATACAAAAGATGGCCACCAGAAGGACAACAAAAGAACACCTTGCAGATAGAAATCTTTTGAGAGATTGGAATTCTGCAAGATGCGGTGGTCTACAAGGACTTCAGAGGCAACTTGGAAGAATGGTAATAGGCTTTCATATAAGCCTTTAGAAAGTGGAGACGTTAGAACATCACCAGATGGACTTGAAGATATTCTCAATGTATGAAAAGAGAACACCGAGCTTGAGAACATTAAGAAAGTGACCTTGATTGCTAATCATTTGGTTAACAAAGATGGATGTTGGCGAACTAGAAAAATCTTCAGTTCACATGAGTTTCGTAAGGGAAACATCACACAACAGAAAAGCAAAGTAAAGTTGCAAGGTCGAGCACCGAAGGACTAGAAAGATGGAAATCAAAAGAGAGCAAGAATCTCATCATGAAGGAGCCATGGAGACAAAACGAGTACACCAAAAGGTCTCAGAATAAGATAAACACTTGTCAAGAAGTGTCCAAGTTTGCAATAGTCAAAGAGGGGTTATTTCAAGATTTAAGGGAAATTAGAAATTTCCCTCAAGGAATTGTAAAGGAAAATCAAAATTTTGAATAAGTAAACGGTAAGCAAGATCTTTTAAGTGAAGAGGAAAAGACACATAAGAATTGTCGGATAAGGTTTGATTTCAACGAATTAATTCAAACCTTCAAAGGGAGTTTAAGCGATCATTGACGATTCAAATAAAAGGTTCAAGGTTGCACTACTCGAGAGGAATAGTACACTGCCAAGGAATAAATGCTCGAGGTTATTTCTCATGAGGGAAATGGGAAAAGTTAAAACAAAAGGCGTTCAACCGGTGTAACAAAATTGTAGTAGAAACGCCAAAACAGAAAGTGGAAAGTCAAATGATGTATATGGCGGTTCACGGCTCTAAATGGCCCGAAAGAGATTTAAAACTGAAGCGTACAAGGTGCAATAATCTGAAATGGAGATCAAAAGTTTAGGAACTCAAAAGTCGGTTGGCTAGTTGGGTTCGTAAGGCATCTTGAAAAAAAAATCTACCTTCTGCTTGAAACTAGCTTAGCATAAATTGCTAGAAGGTTAAAGATAAGTAACTGAAGAGGAATGCCATGATAGGCTTAAAATTTTGACCAGCAAAAGAAGATATGCATACCTTAAAAGGACAGGCAGCATTAGGTGAAAAAGTTACAACAACGACACTACCCTTAGGAGGGAAGCCGAGAATACACACAAGTAAGGAGAATGTTCGACATCATAAGGCTTAGTCAAATTTGAATTTGAAAAGAATTATGGAAGTGCAACACTCGCGGATCTAAAATGAACTTGTTTCTTGATTTGAAAAGTAAGAAGGTAAGAACTTGTTTAGAAGAAGGGCTTATGGCGATATGTTTCGAGGGAACTCATGACAACATGTGAAAAGGATTTGTTGAGCTTAAAGATCTTAAATGAGGGATTACATGAGAAATAAATCACCGTAAAAGGTATAATTATAAAAGGGCACGAAAAGGGTCTCGAATATCAAACATGGCATCTTGGAGGATAGCATCTTAATTCTTCTTTAACACTGCAAAAGAAACTATAACGTTAGCTTTATAAGCATCCTACTAAAAGGTTTAACTCAGGAAGAGATCAAACTTCAGGGAACTCCTAAACAGAACAGTCGTAACTTACTACCCTCTTAGCCCAAACTCTAAGTCAAGGAGGTGAAAATTCCTTTTAGGTTGCTGTGTATAATATTTACTCTGGATCTGACATTATCAATTTTTTACAGAACAAACGAAGATGAATTTGAGCACGATCCAAAGAGAAAAGATTTAGATACTGGAGTTTTCCAGATGATGTAAAAATATTAGAATTTTTAAATGAAGATAAGTTGGTCAAAAACAGTTATTTCTGACGTTTGCACAAGCTGCCAGAATTTCCAGATTAATAAACACTGTGTTGAATTGCAAATCGAGATCAAAGGAAAAAGAATCTGAACTTAATTCCAAAATAAAAGCTGTAGATAAAATTGTTGTCTGAAACATATCAAAAATTCGGGTCATTTGAAGATGTTTAACCTGTTCAAAACAGAAGAAGAAGTGAAAGTGCTGCTGCAGATTTTCTGGACAGAGTGTCCGGTATAAACATGAATTTTATGAATAATCCATAATGATTATCGAGTTGATGTAAAAAGAGAAATTGTAGATAAGACAGAAATCTACTTCGCTGAAAATTTGCAGGATTTTTGGAGTATGGAGAGACAGTCTTATGTTAAAGGGAAAACACGGAAACAAAGCATTCACTCATGTTGGGTAATTCCAAACACGAGGACATTGAAAAGTATGTGCCAAAGTAAGAGACCTTTAACACTATGAGTTGAAACGACTGAGGAGTACTTGGAAATAATAGAGTTACACATGGAGTTCGTGTAGAACCATCTCAAGCAAAGCAAAGGTCAAAGAATGTTGATGAACTCAACCAAGTGATAGTGAAAAGAGAAAGTGGGGGACTTGTAGAGCTAAATCAAATATCATTCTCTACAAAGTTAGGCCAAGGTAAAAGTAAACATAGATATTCACGTGTAGAGAAGGTGAAGAGATTTCAATAGGGGAAAATAAGGAAAAGGAAATCAACCAAGAGGACCTCGACTTTAAGGTGTAGACATAAGACTCCGATCCCAAAGCTTTACTTAAAGGGGTTTCACTTAATCCAATGTGACAAGCTATGGTTTGGAAACTTCAAAGGAAGAAAGAGTTTCTACTGAAGTTCCTAGGAGGAACAAAACCCGAGGTGATCACATAAAAGATGTGAACTCGGGAACTCAACTTAACCTTCGTCCAAGAAGACTCTTCACTTGGTCCTAATGCAACCTAACCACGGTTTAAGGATTCTTAGTCATACGAGGATTACCACCATGCTCAAGTTCTAAAAGGTCTAAAGGATTCTTATCTTAGAGGAAGAGATGCCTAGAACGTAAAGGACGCTTCTCTCGATACCAACCGTAACGCCCCGCTCCCGGATACCGAGCCCTTATCCGGAAGAGAAACGTTCGGCGCGTATAGCATTAAATAAATCTAATATTATACGCAAGCCTCTACGTCGTCGTATCAAATAAAAGCAAACGGAAGCTAAAAAGACTCGGGTAAAAACATAAAAGCTACTATGAATAGAAATTAACCATACTAAAGATAGATAGTTAAGATTACCACGATTAAAAACCCAAAGACTTATACAATACAATGCCTTAAAAGTAGAAGCACATCAAATCTAAGAGAAGAAATACAACTAGTCTAATAGAACCTTTACAAAGAAAATAATCTAGAAGCTCCGTCAAGACTTTAAGTCTTCAAAAGCCGTCGTCTACACTTGATCAACCTGTTCGTCTTCTCACCACACAATGCATACAAAAGAAAATGCAAAGGAGGTAAGTACAAAGTACTTAGTAAAAGTGAGAAGCTAATGAATAACTAAGTTCTACAACAAAAGGTTATTATTGTTATTATTATTAAATTATCTTTATGAGACCGACTCAATCTAGAGTTCACTTCATGTCCATCAACATGTCATGACTAAACGTTTCTAACTTAACTTATCTTTGTTACAAAGATGTTTGCGAGGGCACTACACTTAGTGAGATATGCACTAAGACAAAAGATGCAACCCTATAGAGATAAATCTCTAGCGGTCCCGAGCAAGCCATTCCACTTTGTCCGGCCAACCCTGAGAGCCGACCGGTGGTGGTCTATCTCGTTCGTGAGTTTGTCCGGCGGAATGATCACTACTTTATCTGGCGGGTCTAGAATCCGGCAGTGATCATCACCACTTTATCTGGCCAAACCTCACATTGCCGATATTGTACTGTGCCTATCCAAGCTCTCATGATGTTTAACCTTTTACTAAGCAAGTACGTATTTATTAAATAGTTAACTAGCCGCCTAAGTGTTTTCAAATAATCTCCCTCACACATACTACTCTCTTCCTAGACCACTAGACATAAACGAGGCCTAGCAATTACACGTACATTGATGAATACTAATTCATCAAAGCACAAGCCCTTTCATGCCTTTCGACGGTCCCGGACTTCAACTCCCTTTAAGAGTACGTCCGGTGCCGGAACCAAACGCATCAGAAACTCAATCGAGGCTTGTTTATGTTTATTTAATGTTATTTGATCAAAGGATTAACAAAGCTACAGCTCAAGCTTAGCACAAAATAACACTGGCCACTAAAACCGTTGTCTACCAAATCATATATTCATATCCGGAAAAAAAATAACACAACACAATAATGTCAAACATCTATACATTATAAATTTATTAGGTATTCCTTTAGATACATATATATAAATACTGCCTTTACATTTTATTTTAAATTTTAACAACTATATCACGAAAGATATAGTAGTACCAAGTTTGACTACACTTTCAATCCCCTGGAAAAAGAACAAATAGGTGCAGAGACCCATTTTTTTCTATGTTATTTTATATTACCCAACTTTCGAAAAACAATAGCTAGGACCTTTCATCTGCACATATGCAAGCTTTCTCCTTTTTTTTTTCGACAGCAACTTTTTTTTTTTCCTCCTCAAAACTTCATTCGACCGTAAGAAGCCAAACATATATATACATATCAACACTAAACCCGAATCAACCGAATATGAAGAACGCATCAATAAATAAAACTAATAATACCATAAGTGAAATCCGGTTGAACACTACTTTACTTCATAGCATCATAAACCAAAGAATTATTCAATATGAAATTCCTATCACTACAAATATCACTAACACTCAACCTAATTACTCATTAGGAAGAACCTCTTACCTCTATTGCAAGCAAAACCGGTCCCAAAACTCGAAGCAAGGCTTGAATCCTTCGATTCACAACTCCTACAACCAAACTACGATATTTAAACGATACTCTACGATTGAAACAACCATTCCCACAATTTAAAGCTCGAACTTTTATCAAGATTACGATTTTAGGGCTAAAACGAAAACTCACAAACTTGGAAAACGAAGAGTATGGGAATGACCGTCTTCATCCAGTGATCGATTTCTTCTACTGTTGTCTGCTCAAAATCGTGACGGATTAGCCGCACGATTGAAGATTCCGTTCTTCTATTCCCTGGCAATTCTGCGTCCTTCTTCTATGCCGCCGTTCATCTCTCTCTCTTTTTTTTTTCAGAATTGCGTGATGTGTGATATGAGGGAAATTAAAGGATTATTTTAAGATAAATATTAATTAGTTTCCTTAAAAAAAAATCCCATAATCTTTTAATTAAATCCTTTTTAATTAAATAAAAGAACAAATAATAATTAGGTCGTAGTGATTAAACCCAATTACTATTTTACCCTTTCTGAAAAGTCGGGATGTTACATTCCTTCCACCTTAAGAGGAGTTTCGTCCTCGAAACTCGAATGTAACTGGTTGTACTTGAATTCTGAACTTTGCAAGGCGTTTTGTCTTCTAACTCTTACCGTTTTCTTCTTCTTCCATCTTCCCAACTCTTTTGCTTGTCTTGAGCCATCTCGAGGTTGCAACGATCCACTTCAATCTCCTCGTTGACTTGCTGTATCAAATCTGGTCTCGTATTCTGTTGTCGCTACATTCATCCCAGAAAACTCGCGTTCTTCTATCTCTATCTTCATGAAAGGTCGTCAACGGTGCTGTTCCAACTCTTGTACATCTTAGTCACTCCGAGATGAACTGCAATTGCCATCTCATGGTTTTCATTCTTCATTGTCCTTCCCGATCTTCCGCATTCGGAACCCAAAGCCGATTATGATGCCAACCGTTTCCATCTTCATCTAACTCGTGACCAATGGCTGGTCGGTTCTGACCACTCACTTGTAAACAAAACCACTGGATCTTCATCTTTTTCCATCACGAACTCATCAACTACCTCGAATCTTGCAATCATCGGCTCAACACTCTTTGCTTGCTCCTGCTGACCTATGTCCTGAGTGCTTGAGTTTCCCAACTGACTCACAACTTCCTGGCATACTTGACTTCTTTCGATCTCAACTTCCATCATGGCACCACAAGCTTGTTGTAGAACCGCAAGAATCCCACCAAGGACTTCGAGACTCCTTGGGATGGAGAACATGATTTTCCGTACTTTCTCTCTCGGAGGTCATATCCAATCCTTGTGCCAATTAGGGTTAGCTTGGAAGATAAAAGAAGTTGAAAAGTGACAAGTTGAGTACCAGGGTGGTATGTCAACTAGGTAAGCCAAGGAAGGGTACAATGCACTTGAAATAAGGCAGTTGCTTGGGTTACAAGCAAAATAAGAAAAATCCGCGTTGAAGAAAGTTGAAGTTGGTTCGGAATGAAGAAAGAGGCACCGTATCATAATACAAAAGATGGCCACCGTAGGACAACAAAAGAACACCTTGCGATAGAAATCTTTTGAGAGATTGGAATTCTCGCAAGATGCGGTGGTCTACAAGGACTTCGAGGCAACTTGGAAGAATGGTAATAGGCTTTCATATAAGCCTTTAGAAAGTGGAGACGTTAGAACATCACCGTATGGACTTGAAGATATTCTCAATGTATGAAAAGAGAACACCGAGCTTGAGAACATTAAGAAAGTGACCTTGATTGCTAATCATTTGGTTAACAAAGATGGATGTTGGCGAACTAGAAAAATCTTCGCTTCACATGAGTTTCGTAAGGGAAACATCACACAACAAAAGCAAAGTAAAGTTGCAAGGTCGAGCACCGAAGGACTAGAAAGATGGAAATCAAAAGAGAGCAAGAATCTCATCATGAAGGAGCCATGGAGACAAAACGAGTACACCAAAAGGTCTCGTAATAAGATAAACACTTGTCAAGAAGTGTCCAAGTTTGCAATAGTCAAAGAGGGGTTATTTCAAGATTTAAGGGAAATTAGAAATTTCCCTCAAGGAATTGTAAAGGAAAATCAAAAGTTTGAATAAGTAAACGGTAAGCAAGATCTTTTAAGTGAAGAGGAAAAGACACATAAGAATTGTCGGATAAGGTTTGATTTCAACGAATTAATTCAAACCTTCAAGGGGAGTTTAAGCGATCATTGACGATTCAAATAAAAGGTTCAAGGTTGCACTACTCGAGAGGAATAGTACACTGCCAAGGAATAAATGCTCGAGGTTATTTCTCATGAGGGAAATGGGAAAAGTTAAAACAAAAGGCGTTCAACCGGTGTAACAAAATTGTAGTAGAAACGCCAAAACAGAAAGTGGAAAGTCAAATGATGTATATGGCGGTTCACGGCTCTAAATGGCCCGAAATAGATTTAAAACTGAAGCGTACAAGGTGCAATAATCTGAAATGGAGATCAAAAGTTTAGGAACTCAAAAGTCGGTTGGCTAGTTGGGTTCGTAAGGCATCTTGAAAAAAAAATCTACCTTCTGCTTGAAACTAGCTTAGCATAAATTGCTAGAAGGTTAAAGATAAGTAACTGAAGAGGAATGCCATGATAGGCTTAAAATTTTGACCAACAAAAGAAGATATGCATACCTTAAAAGGACAAAAAAGATTAGGTGAAAAAGTTACAACAACGACACTACCCTTAGGAGGGAAGCCGAGAATACACACAAGTAAGGAGAATGTTCGACATCATAAGGCTTAGTCAAATTTGAATTTGAAAAGAATTATGGAAGTGCAACACTCGCGGATCTAAAATGAACTTGTTTCTTGATTTGAAAAGTAAGAAGGTAAGAACTTGTTTAGAAGAAGGGCTTATGGCGATATGTTTCGAGGGAACTCATGACAACATGTGAAAAGGATTTGTTGAGCTTAAAGATCTTAAATGAGGGATTACATGAGAAATAAATCACCAGAAAAGGTATAATTATAAAAGGGCACGAAAAGGGTCTGAATATCAAACATGGCATGCTGGAGGATAGCATCTTAATTCTTCTTTAACACTGCAAAAGAAACTATAACGTTAGCTTTATAAGCATCCTACTAAAAGGTTTAACTCAGAAGAGATCAAACTTCGTGGAACTCCTAAACGTAATGGTCGTAACTTACTACCCTCTTAGCCCAAACTCTAAGTCAAGGAGGTGAAAATTCCTTTTAGGTTGCTGTGTATAATATTTACTCTGGATCTGACATTATCAATTTTTTACAGAACAAACGAAGATGAATTTGAGCACGATCCAAAGAGAAAAGATTTAGATACTGGAGTTTTCCAGATGATGTAAAAATATTAGAATTTTTAAATGAAGATAAGTTGGTCAAAAACAGTTATTTCGACGTTTGCACAAGCTGCCAGAATTTCCAGATTAATAAACACTGTGTTGAATTGCAAATCGAGATCAAAGGAAAAAGAATCTGAACTTAATTCCAAAATAAAAGCTGTAGATAAAATTGTTGTCTGAAACATATCAAAAATTCGGGTCATTTGAAGATGTTTAACCTGTTCAAAACAGAAGAAGAAGTGAAAGTGCTGCTGCAGATTTTCTGGACAGAGTGTCCGGTATAAACATGAATTTTCTGAATAATCCATAATGATTATCGAGTTGATGTAAAAAGAGAAATTGTAGATAAGACAGAAATCTACTTCGCTGAAAATTTGCAGGATTTTTGGAGTATGGAGAGACAGTCTTATGTTAAAGGGAAAACACGGAAACAAAGCATTCACTCATGTTGGGTAATTCCAAACACGAGGACATTGAAAAGTATGTGCCAAAGTAAGAGACCTTTAACACTATGAGTTGAAACGACTGAGGAGTACTTGGAAATAATAGAGTTACACATGGAGTTCGTGTAGAACCATCTCAAGCAAAGCAAAGGTCAAAGAATGTTGATGAACTCAACCAAGTGATAGTGAAAAGAGAAAGTGGGGGACTTGTAGAGCTAAATCAAATATCATTCTCTACAAAGTTAGGTCAAGGTAAAAGTAAACATAGATATTCACGTGTAGAGAAGGTGAAGAGATTTCAATAGGGGAAAATAAGGAAAAGGAAATCAACCAAGAGGACCTCGACTTTAAGGTGTAGACATAAGACTCCGATCCCAAAGCTTTACTTAAAGGGGTTTCACTTAATCCAATGTGACAAGCTATGGTTTGGAAACTTCAAAGGAAGAAAGAGTTTCTACTGAAGTTCCTAGGAGGAACAAAACCTGAGGTGATCACATAAAAGATGTGAACTAGGAACTCAACTTAACCTTCGTCCAAGAAGACTCTTCACTTGGTCCTAATGCAACCTAACCACGGTTTAAGGATTCTTAGTCATACGAGGATTACCACCATGCTCAAGTTCTAAAAGGTCTAAAGGATTCTTATCTTAGAGGAAGAGATGCCTAGAACGAAAGGACGCTTCTCTCTCGATACCAACCGTAACGCCCCGCTCCCGGATACCGAGCCCTTATCCGGAAGAGAAACGTTCGGCGCGTATAGCATTAAATAAATCTAATATTATACGCAAGCCTCTACGTCGTCGTATCAAATAAAAGCAAACGGAAGCTAAAAAGACTCGGTAAAAACATAAAAGCTACTATGAATAGAAATTAACCATACTAAAGATAGATAGTTAAGATTACCACGATTAAAAACCCAAAGACTTATACAATACAATGCCTTAAAAGTAGAAGCACATCAAATCTAAGAGAAGAAATACAACTAGTCTAATAGAACCTTTACAAAGAAAATAATCTAAGCTCCGTCAAGACTTTAAGTCTTCAAAAGCCGTCGTCTACACTTGATCAACTCCGTTCGTCTTCTCACCCCACAATGCATACAAAAGAAAATGCAAAGGAGGTAAGTACAAAGTACTTAGTAAAAGTGAGAAGCTAATGAATAACTAAGTTCTACAACAAAAGGTTATTATTGTTATTATTATTAAATTATCTTTATGAGACCGACTCAATCTAGAGTTCACTTCATGTCCATCAACATGTCATGACTAAACGTTTCTAACTTAACTTATCTTTGTTACAAAGATGTTTGCGAGGGCACTACACTTAGTGAGATATGCACTAAGACAAAAGATGCAACCCTATGAGATAAATCTCTACGCGGTCCCGAGCGATCATTCCACTTTGTCCGGCCAACCCTGAGAGCCGACCGGTGGAGGTCTATCTCGTTCGTGAGTTTGTCCGGCGGAATGATCACTACTTTATCCGGCGGGTCTAGAATCCGGCAAAGTGATCATCACCACTTTATCTGGCCAAACCTCACATTGCCGATATTGTACTGTGCCTATCCAAGCTCTCATGATGTTTAACCTTTTACTAAGCAAGTACGTATTTATTAAATAGTTAACTAGCCGCCTAAGTGTTTTCAAATAATCTCCCTCACACATACTACTCTCTTCCTAGACCACTAGACATAAACGAGGCCTAGCAATTACACGTACATTGATGAATACTAATTCATCAAAGCACAAGCCCTTTCATGCCTTTCGACGGTCCCGGACTTCAACTCCCTTTAAGAGTACGTCCGGTGCCGGAACCAAACGCATCGAAACTCAATCGAGGCTTGTTTATGTTTATTTAATGTTATTTGATCAAAGGATTAACAAAGCTACAGCTCAAGCTTAGCACAAAATAACACTGGCCACTAAAACCGTTGTCTACCAAATCATATATTCATATCCGAAAAAAAAATAACACAACACAATAATGTCAAACATCTATACATTATAAATTTATTAGGTATTCCTTTAGATACATATATATAAATACTGCCTTTACATTTTATTTTAAATTTTAACAACTATATCACGAAAGATATAGTAGTACCAAGTTTGACTACACTTTCAATCCCCTGGAAAAAGAACAAATAGGTGCAGAGACCCATTTTTTTCTATGTTATTTTATATTACCCAACTTTCGAAAAACAATAGCTAGGACCTTTCTAAAGCATCTGCACATATGCAAGCTTTCTCCTTTTTTTTTTCGACAGCAACTTTTTTTTTTTCCTCCTCAAAACTTCATTCGACTGTAAGAAGCCAAACATATATATACATATCAACACTAAACCCGAATCAACCGAATATGAAGAACGCAGATCAATAAATAAAACTAATAATACCATAAGTGAAATCCGGTTGAACACTACTTTACTTCATAGCATCATAAACCAAAGAATTATTCAATATGAAATTCCTATCACTACAAATATCACTAACACTCAACCTAATTACTCATTAGGAAGAACCTCTTACCTCTATTGCAAGCAAAACCGGTCCCAAAACTGAAGCAAGGCTTGAATCCTTCGATTCACAACTCCTACAACCAAACTACGATATTTAAACGATACTCTACGATTGAAACAACCATTCACACAATTTAAAGCTCGAACTTTTATCAAGATTACGATTTTAGGGCTAAAACGAAAACTCACAGTTTGGAAAACGAAGAGTATGGGAATGACCGTCTTCATCCAGTGATCGATTTCTTCTACTGTTGTCTGCTCAAAATCGTGACGGATTAGCCGCACGATTGAAGATTCCGTTCTTCTATTCCCTGGCAACTCTGCGTCCTTCTTCTATGCCGCCGTTCATCTCTCTCTCTTTTTTTTTTCCGAATTGCGTGATGTGTGATATGAGGGAAATTAAAGGATTATTTTAAGATAAATATTAATTAGTTTCCTTAAAAAAAATCCCATAATCTTTTAATTAAATCCTTTTTCATTAAATAAAAGAACAAATAATAATTAGGTCGTAGTGATTAAACCCATTTACTATTTTACCCTTTCTGAAAAGTCGAGATGTTACATTCCTTCCCCCTTAAGAGGAGTTTCGTCCTCGAAACTCGAATGTAACTGGTTGTACTTGAATTCTGAACTTTGCAAGGCGTTTTGTCTTCTAACTCTTACCGTTTTCTTCTTCTTCCATCTTCCCAACTCTTTTGCTTGTCTTGAGCCATCTCGAGGTTGCAACGATCCACTTCAATCTCCTCGTTGACTTGCTGTATCAAATCTGGTCTCGTATTCTGTTGTCGCTACATTCATCCCAGAAAACTCGCGTTCTTCTATCTCTATCTTCATGAAAGGTCGTCAACGGTGCTGTTCCAACTCTTGTACATCTTAGTCACTCCGAGATGAACTGCAATTGCCATCTCATGGTTTTCATTCTTCATTGTCCTTCCCGATCTTCCGCATTCGGAACCCAAAGCTGATTATGATGCCAACTGTTTCCATCTTCATCTAACTCGTGACCAATGGCTGGTCGGTTCTGACCACTCACTTGTAAACAAAACCACTGGATCTTCATCTTTTTCCATCACGAACTACTGTTTGGATCTTGGCCCCTATTTTCTTTCGATTTATGACTATGAAAATAACTATAACTTCAAATATTTGATTTGATTGATGGACTCAAAAGGAAAACAGGGTGTCCGATGCTACCACCATAAAATTAAAGTGAAACGATAGTGTACCAGTACTACACTACTACCCTCTCCTCTTCCTGTTTGTGGCAATAAAAATTTCCTTTACAATTTACATCCGACTATCCACCCACGAGGAAAACATTTTAGGCACCGCTGTATATGTGTATCCAATACCCATCCAACTTGGAACCCACCACCTGCATCTTGCGCCACCGCCCTGCGCCGCCATCCACGTGTCAGAGTTAACTTCCCGTTACCCTCCTCCTCACAAAAAATTATCGGCTCCTGAAGATGGGACACCTTTGTCCCCCCCACCATTTTCCAATACCAAAAGCTCAAAATTACAACTAAGCAACCACAGTATATATATATATATATATATACGAGCGTATATACTCTTTTCTTTACCAGACTTTAAATGTCTGCGGCTGGTAATCCAATTACCATTGCCACAAGCACCACTAGTTGTTGTTCTTGTTTAATTTGTTGGGTTTCTGTTTTGTAGAGAGTATCATCATCAGTACAACAAATGGTTCCTCCGGGATTATTATTATTATTATTCTAATAATTGGTGAATCAGATTCTGTCTACAACCAATCGTTTCGGATTCCGGAACCGCTAAAAATGCCTATTTAAAGACTACGATGCGAATTCCCAAACATCCCCTTTCGGTTTCCGTTTGCATCTCCCTATTTACGCCACAAACAGTTGAGTTACCTTTCTCTTCCTCTTCTCTTCTTTCTAAATTCGCTCATTTTCATTCCGGAAATTCGCCTTCTAAATCCTCTAGGCATTCTTCAAACCCCAGAAACGGTATTCGTCCAAAAGGTTGGTGCCCCCCTTTTTCTTTTTTGGGTTTTTCAACTCTTTTTGTTTACTTGCATGGTGACGAAACTTTTCTTTTTCTTGAATAGGAGATATAAAATTTAACCTCTGTTTTTATATTCAATGAAGGCGTTACTTGGAACCTTTAATTCTTTGTTGTGAAGAAATGTTTCATTTGATTTGAATCTGTTAATTGGCTTTCTAATCTAAAACTTTGTCGCTTTATGGCTTAGGATGCCCTTTTTCATGCAATGTTCGGTTTGTCATCATGCCTCCTTTTCTTCTAGTTTTTGGATTTCTCATTATTGTTGTGCCCATTCTATTTCTTTCTTGTCTCTTTCATTCTTTGGGGCCTATATCCTTATCCCTTGAATTGGAAGGAATATGAAAACTTTCTTAGGTTTCAAATTAGACAAAGATGTGAGGTATCAAACTACAATACGATGTAAAGGGGTTCTTTCTATTTAAGAGCTTAATGATGACATCCCTTCAATTTCAATGGTGGAATAAAATGCATTGTTGTGAATTATGTTTTATTGGTGTCTGGTGAGTAGTGTGGGGAATGGGGATGCGGCTCTTGAGTGTATTTGTCTTTGTTTCACTGCACTTTGAACTCCTTTGCTAAGGATTTACTTTAGCGACTGGGCTTATGTCGTACTACTCATCCTTTTCTTTTCGTTTAGTGTTTGTTTTCCTTCCCCTGTTTGACTTTTCTCAGCGAGAGTTTAGGCTAGACATGATGCTTGCCTTATCCATTGGTGCTGCTGTGCATGTATCGGTAATGCCTTGTGCAAGAATTTATTGTTGATAGTGGAAATCACTCAGGTGACATGTAGGTAGCTTTGAGTGAATTCCGGAGGGTAGGCGTACTTTTGAAAGTTACATTAGTGCGTCATAGTTCATAAACAACAATGACTGAATGCAAGTTGTTAAGCGTTTATCATATTTTTGAAGGTGCTCGCCTCGGCAATATGTTGTACAAAAGGGGGCTGCATGTGTGTAAATGATGAAACTTCTGACTGCTTACTACTCCTGTCTGAGTTGATGCATGTTTCGCTAATTTAATTAATATCATTTGGCGGGTAGGACAAACTACATATGACGGCGCCCTGCAAATGTCTTATGTGTCTAGAGCTTATTGTGCTGACAAGGCATATTTGAATATATTTTTGATAGGAATCGGCCTTTATACTGTTTTTTTTTTTTGCACTTATATTTTTGGGTAGGAATCGGCCTTTATATTTTGTTGCACCTATACGTTTTTTTTTTTTTTTTTTTTGATTGGCTTCTATTTATTTATTTTTTGTTTTGTTTTGTTGTGGCTAGCATGGCTAGGCGAGCCCGGGCGATGCCTAGACAACCAAGGTGATCAGGCAACCCAAGGTCGCCTAGCGCTTTTAAAAACACTGGCATTTATATGTATGAATGTGTGAATTAAGTAAATACAGTAAACTAGATTTCGTATTATTCAAAAAAGAGATTACAAGATGGTACGATGAGTTTGGATGAAATTGCGTAAGAATTTTTACAAGTGTTTTACAATTGAGAGACTTAGAGGGGAGTCTTTTGATCAAATGAGCGGGAGTGAAGACTGCCTCCCCCAATAATTCTTTGGAACATGACTTTGGAAAAGGATAGCTCTAGTCACACTCAATGTGCGGGAGTGAAGATTCATGGATAATACCCTCCCGATTAAGAACATGAGTCGTAGTTTATTAAAAAAGTCTTTAGCGGTATTTGATCTTAATCGTTTGCTTTTTACACCGAGTTGTGTTTCAATCATATTTAAGAAGTCATGGAAAATAACAGAAATATCAGGCTTGTTTTTTAACAGATAGATCCATGCAACTCTGGAACAATCATCAATGAAAGATGCAAACCTACTTGTACCTGATATATTTAGGACAGTAGAAGATCCCAACATGTCACTGTGACTGTGATCGAAATGTGAGTTGGATCTTCCTGGATGTGAGTTAAATGGGCTTCTTTTCACACTCATAACATTGCAAAACATTTCGATTAACATTCTTAAACATTAAAGGGAACATTTGTTCGAAAATAATCAACGATGGATGTCCTAGCCTTCTATGAAAGAGTCAAATTGTATCTAAAGAGTTGGCATTATGAGCTACATGATCTGATTCTTTAGTCAGAGGTTGATTTCCATGAAATTCAAGATAGTGCACACCATCCTTAATTCTAGCATATGCCCAATCATCTTCTTCTTTTCTTGTTCTTGCATCACACATAAGTCAGAATAGAAAATAACACAACACTTTGAATTAGTAGTAAATTTCTTAATAGAAATTAAATTGGTTGATAATTTTGGAACATGAAGAACATCTCTTAGCACCAAATTTTGATTAAGTTTTACATCATCCTGTCCAACAGCTGCTGCCCTAGAGCCACCTGCAAAATGTACCTTTTTATCACTAGGACAAGGTTTATAAGTCAAGAAAACAGAAGGTAAGTATCTCATGTGTTCAGTGGCTCCTGAATCTATTATCCAAGAATAGCTACCACTTTATGAGGGAGGTGTATAGATTCACATTTTATAAACTTTGACTCATGTTCTTAACCAATATTTGGACTCTAACAACATCAAAGTCTAAGTTTAACCCAACAAGAAAGGCCTATATCCTACCCTTTTCACTGACACGTTTGAGACTAACAGCATCACCACTGCATTTAATTTTAATAACATCATAATGATCAAAGAAGGAGACTAGAATACTCAGTAGTGGTTCTAGTTCCTTGCTTAGCTGATGAGATTTTTATCTTGATGCCATAAATCTGGGTAGCATCATTGTCTTTGGAGTAACTCTGTGATGCAGTGAGTTTGCAACATGTTTTAAAGATAAGGGTTATTTTTGACTATTTATGTTATTTATGTAATAGAGGGTAGTTTTGTCTTTTCGTTGTATTAAACATTAGGGTATATAAACCCAAACCCCTTCTCCATCTAGGCAGCTTTTGATAATATATCCAGTTGTAATCGTTGGCTGAGAGCTTCAGCGTATTCTATCAAAATCTATTCTATAGCTTTACATCATCTGGTTATCGGAGCCAAGTTGAAGTTTTTCCTTCACAAGCAAGATGACTAGCATGGATGCTAAAGGAAGCCGGATTCGCGACGTTGTTCGGGATTCGAAGATCCTTCGGGATACTCCGTCGAGATTCGATCACACATCTGATACATTCTGGAGAGATTCGCATCAGACAGTGACTGGATTGAGACACCACCTGAACTACGGCCACCACCGAGTCGGACGAGACGTTGCTCGCAACACTAAGGTTGGAGTCGCAGCAGGTTTTCAGCACCAGAGTTATAGTACCAGAGATTCGAACAAGAGCTGGTTCAGATCGATTTTACCCATTTATAGTGGTGCCTCATTTATAGAGGACTTGTGGGATTGGATTGATGAAATTGAAGATATTTTGAGAGACACAAACACCGGAAAGACTCAAATGTTGCATCTTATACTCTTGATTGTTGGTGGATTCAATTGGAGCACCATAGATTCTCGTGGTGGCGGATAAAGCATTTAATGGCCGAAAGATTCATAGACACTAGGTGTTAGAAAAATTACCCAAAAAGAAAGAGATGGACGAAAGCAACACATTAGGCTCCAGTTTGGTGTCCGACACAGGTTTGATGAAATGGCGCTTACAACTTTACAACAGCAGCCAAAGTGAGGATTATGCGCGCAACTCGTCTGGCGTACACTGCCGGACTACAGCACTTACTAAGATAGAAGTAGCTCCAGCAGCTGCAAATTATGCAACGCAAGATGGAAATGGAGGAAAAGTAGTCAAACAACTGGTGGTTGATACTCTTGCGCCTACCAAGTGCTCGACAAAAGTCCTCTTAGAGCCACACAACAACAAACATGATGCAGTTATGGAAAGTAAGGTAGTAGGAACTAAATTTGTTGCTAGCAGCCAGCATACAACGTCTTTTACGGAAGATTCTTCACCAGTCGTCGCCTTTGTGGAAGAGTTTGAGTATGAAAATCCGTTGCCGGAACAACAGCCGCAACACGAATACTTGGGCCAGCTTGTTGTTCAGAACAAATTAGCAGCTGAAGATTCTCCTGAAGATCAGAATACTGAGAGTACCATTCAGCCACTTGCTATTGGAATGTCGATCCCATCAAGCGGTTATACAAGAGCTTTGAAAGATGCTAAGTTGCAGCCAAGTATCGTAATGTCAAGCGCCTTAAGGAAACCAATTTCACCACAATGTCATGTCACCACATGTGTTTTCGAACGCTTCATCATGATGGACAATTTGAGATTGAGTAGCACGTATGGGGAAAGCCTTAAGACCTTTCAAGGTTTGTTTCCCGATCCTTTATACGAATCTGACTTTACGAATGGTGAACCTTTAATCGTGAATTTTGATCCCGGTGGTGAACAGAATACGGTTAATAGACGGAGGCAGTCAGAGTCCTTGTCCGTTGATTTTAACGCAGTAGCATCACAGCCTTATGAACCATTAGAAGCTGGTGCTTTCAAGACACCGAAAAGCCATTATGTCCGGATGTCGATTTCTAGTTCTAATTCATATAAGAAACTAGGAGACGCAAAAGTGATTGTGTTTTTATTTGATCCAGGTGGAAATCCTGATTTTCAGAAATTTGGAAATGCCTCATTTCTCAACTACGACATCTTATTTGGAATGAGATTGCAAATGCAGTTGCATTACTTAACAATGCTCACTTAGGAGGTGAAGCCGTTGTGCCTATTAGTGTTATAGGAGAAGAATTTGTCTATGTTCTTCCGGTTCGTAAAGGTTGCGGGGGTGTAAATTTGAACCCTAAGGCTATCCCATTTATGGTCATTTCTATCCCTGTAGCCATTATATCTTCATTGCTCAATCATAGGCTTTTTCCGGAGGGGTTTGTTTGGCCATACTTGGCACAAGAGTGCAGGTTCGACAAAGTCGGGATGGTACGTAACGAAAAAAACTCTGTTGTGTGTGCTACTTTACTGGTTCGTGGCTGATATTAATTTGGTCGTTTTCTTGTCTGATCCGGGTGGTAGCACTTGTTTATTAGACATTTGGGGCCTCAAGAATTATTTTCTTTTTTGCACCAATATATTACACTCTGTTGGTAACTATGATATAAGGATAGGAATCAAGGTTGATTGGAGAGGTGTATCCTGCCTATGTACATGGCTGGGGAACATGTGTCCTAAAATCAAGTCTGAAATTGAGATGTTATTTGGACTTACAAATTGCTGTGGAGAGATTGATGTTGTTTACATTATGATGATACATCATGCAATTAAGAGGCTAGATAAAGAAGACAAATATTCTTCAAATGCATTTTGCAGGGAATTGATGATAGCTAGTTCCTTAAACAATCCACACATTGTTCCTCTTGTCGGTTTTTGTATTGAGCCTGATCAAGGTTTCCTTTTGGTTTGTCATTATGCTTCTGGTGGAAACTTGGAACATTATTTGCACGAGAAGAAAAGAGGAGTGAAAGGTGGCAATGCTTTACCATGGTCAGTTAGGTACAAGGTTGCTGTCGGAATTGCAGAGGCAATTGGATACTTACATAATGGCACAGATAGATGCATTCTTCATAGAGATATAAAGCCATCAAATATCCTTCTTTCGTCCAAGAAATTGGCCAAGTTGTGTGATTTTGGGTTGACTACATGGACTTCGGCACCATCAGTACCTTTCCTCTGCAAAACTGTGAAAGAAACGAAATTTAAAGAACCTGAACCCAAAGTGGCTGCAATGGGCATGGATTTTCAAATTTCCTTCGCATTATGAAATGAAGATAAACTTGATCAAATAAGATGGTTTGAAAATTCACCGACTTCTAGAAGATTATTCTCTGTTGGTGATCAAAAGGGTATCACGAGTTATTCTCCGGGAATCTAACTCGTGGTGTTGTTACGATGTTATTCAATTGAGAGAGAGTTTGAAATTGTTTCACAATGGGAGCGTTGGAATGATTTGTCCGAACAACACCAATATCACCTACTAGGAAAGGAAACTCATCATTTGGGGGAGATGATGTGTTATGTATAATTGATTTTTGCATGTATGTTATTTATGTAAATGTTTTGTCCTAACTGAATCCCAGATATCCTTTGCAGATTCTAGAAACATAAATGTATTGCTGATGTCAGGTGTCATTGCATTCCATTGCCATGGCATGACCTTTGAGTTTGAACCCTCTTCATCCCAAGCTGCAAACTCTGGGTCATCCTGAAATGGACCAGACCCAGTCAAGGGACTAAGTTTGCCTTTGCCTTACGAACCAATTCCGACTTTCTCAAATAATTTTTTTTCCATTTAAGCGATAGGCTGCTTGGATATTTTGTAATTTCTCAAGACCCATTTGAATTTTCTGATGTAGCAGACTCAGAAACTGAGCTAATAGCAGGGGAGTCGTCCATAGAGATCGAAAAGGTCTTTGGAAGAGAAAACGAGGGATAAAGGAAGGTCGGATGCTCGCCTAGAGCTCTGATACCATTTGAATTAAGTAGATACAGTAAACTGGATTTCATATTATTCAAAGAGATTACATGGAAGTTAAATAAAGATAACGGCTAGAAACAAGGTTTGAAGCCAAAACGGCTAGTAATCTTTCAACTACTCTAAACAGCCGTGGAGATAAGTTGTCATATAGAGTTAAGTCTAAAAAAGGTATATACAATCAGATTGCTGAAATAAAATAAATACTATTAAATTTTTATTGTTCTAACAGGAAGGCATCCTTATTTTGTTTTTCTAGTCCTTTACAATAATGAAACGTTTATATGTATGAAAGACATCCTTATTTTATTTTTCTAGTCCTTTACAAAAAGGAAAACAAAAGGAAAGAAACATATCTTGGAAAATATGCATATACCAACGTGAAGTTGAATCTTGACATTACACTTTCATTTTCTATCAATAATGATAGGTACACCCAAATGTTTACATAATGTCTATACCCAACATCATCTAGTGGTTGTGATTTTTTTTTCCATAATAAAAATAAAGTGAGGCGAGATGTTGAGTGTAGACACTGTGCTCACATTTAGTGTAGACCTATCATTATTGCAGTTTCTATTAGTGTAGGTTTATGGTCATCACAAAACGTTACTTGCCGCCTCATTGTCTGCCAAGCGTTGAATGCTTGGCTTGTTTGTTTTTGCATTGGCAATGTTATCTTCATTACCTACCATTACATTAATGTTATGCTTACTGTTGTAACACTACCTTCATGCCAGTAGTGTTCGTGCAATCCAACTTTTATCTTTCAGCTCCCAAATAACTAATGCCTAGTCTTTTCTTTGATCTATCTTTTTGGTAAGAAACAATGTTGTTATCACTGATGCACAACCTTTTATTTTAAGTTTTACTTAATGTTGTTCACCTGCAGGTAACGCTCAGCTACTAAGTCGGAACATAATGGATGGGATTGGGATCGGCGTTGACAAAAGTTCTGAGTTTGAGAGAACTGGAAGCATGCAAAGTAGTCAAAATCCCTGCATTTGGTCATCACCTGCTGGAGGGCAAGAAATAAAACTAGGGAAGCAGGTCTTCTGCAATAGATCATTAAACATGAGGAATATTGTCGCAGTTGGCTTTGACATGGATTATACACTGGCTCAGTACAAACCTGAGACTTTTGAATCTCTTGCTTATGGAGGCACAGTTAAAAAGCTTGTTAATGATTTGGGTTATCCTCGCGAGGTTGGTCTTTGCGCTATTTCTGTACTAAAGAATTGTAGCTATGACTATTGTGGAGAAAAACCTATTCTTGATTACACACTAATTTATCTGGAGAACTGCTCTTTCAAGACGGGGATCCTTTTCAATGATGTCTTTTCCACATGGATGCCTATCAACCTAAGGTTCATCTGTATATATTGTGATTCATCTGTTAACTTTATTCGTTGTTTGTAGCTTCTAGAGTGGACTTTTGATTGGAGGTATATGGTCAGAGGTTTAGTTCTTGATAAGAGAAGGGGGAACATACTGAAGGTATGCACTTTTAAGCAATTGAATCAATAAGTTGCTATGAGTATTCCTCCGGCTTCCTGGTGCTTAAATTTTTCTTCTTCAGATGGACAGGCACAAATATGTAAAAGTGGCATACCATGGCTTTAGGGAGATGACAAAGGAAAATAAAATTGCTACATATGGCAATAGTTTAACTCGGGAAGCATTTGATGAGCCAGATTATGCTTTGATTGATACCCTTTTCTCTCTCGCCGAAGCGTACCTGTTTGCTCAACTTGTGGATTATAAGGATAATAATCCTGGAAATATTCCGAGAGGGGCAGAGTAAGACGGTCTTTAACGCTAATTTTCACGCGTTTGAACAAATTGTGCTCACTGTTGGTCTATATCCAACTGACTTTTTGTCACATTTTCTTTGTATTCTTTGTAGATTAAAACCTCATCATATTTTTGAGAGATTCTGACTTTATTTATAACTAGGGACCTTATTTTCTTAGGTTCTTTCTGGGTTTTTCTTGCTCTTTTTTTTTTTTTTTTTTCATGAGTTGTGCTTTTGGGGATAGCAAGCATAATTTTGTCAGTTGGGCTAGTCATTAGCCCCCTTATCTCTTGGTTACTAAATTTTCTTAACTGTATTCTGTTGGATGTGTTCTTGTTGGGTATAAATTTGTCTCCAATGCAACTTAAGGCTCACCACATCCGGCTTACATCATAGCTTAAAATTTTGGTTTATGCTCCACTGGCTGATTTGCTGTCCGATTGATTTCTGTGACCTCTATTTATTCATTTCCATTTCCTGAGTTCTGATTTGATTTTTAAATTCTAGCTACTCTCAAATGTACAAGGATGTACGAGCTGCAGTGGACTTATGCCATCGTGATGGGACTCTCAAACAGATGGTTGCGAAGGACCCCAAAAGGTGCTAGAGATGAATTATTTGTGATTGGTCAAGACGTTTCTTTGCCATTATATCTTTTATGTTGGTTCAGTAGTTATGCAAGTAAACTTCATCCCCTCTAGAGTAACTGTCAAAAAAATATTCGTTTATCCCCATTGCAGTATTTGATTTCTTGACATTTCATATTGGAGAGAGGGAGAGGGAGAGGGAGAGGGAGAGGGAGAGGGGGAGGGGGGGAGGGGGAGGGGGAGGGAGAGGGAGAGGGGGGGAGGGGGAGCAAGGGGGTCATCACTTGTCATAATGTCCAGCCTTTAGTACAGACCTTGCCTTCTAGAAGGTCATCAAGACGGTCACTTGTCTATTGGTAACTCTTGATTTGTTAGAAATTGCTGTATTTTTCTGGAGCTGGCACCAGAGACAAGAAATTATTTTTTATATCCAGGTTATTCCAGTATGTTTTAATGTTGACCTTGACCTTTATAAATAACAGATACATTAATGAGGATCTTGCAATTGTTCCGATGTTCAAAATGCTGCAAGAATCTGGTCGTGCGACATTTCTGGTGACAAACAGGTGAGATTTGATCTTGTTTTCTAATATACTTTGTATTCATTCTTAAGTAGAAGTGAGAATATTATGTGATCCACTGATGTATGACTGCAGAGCATAAATCTATGCGTTGAATAACTTGTCACATTTTACCTTGCACATGTTTACAGCCACACTGTCTCCCTAGGGTGGGTGCTGCTCCATTTCTGCAATAGTTTATTGATAATGCAGTAGGGACCAACTGAACTGAGGGATATGCTAACATCTCTTAGTTGCATTGACGCTTCCCTTCCATTATGGTGAAGTGATCTGGCTTTCCTGCTAGCACTTCCCTTTCTTGCTCACAATGCAGGATATTTTAGAATGAATCTGTTTCCGATATCTGTTATGTAAAAAGTTATGGACTTTCACTGTTCTTTGGGAATGAGTACATTTCATGCTCTGCAACACTTTTATTAATCAAGAGTGTCGACTAAGAAAATATAATTTGACTTTTATCTGATGCAGCCTGTGGGACTACACGAACGTTGTCATGAACTTCCTTTGCAATCCCAGAACAGCCGATGATTGCGGCTCACCTTTGACTTTTGACTGGTTGCAATATTTTAATGTAGTTATCACTGGCAGGTCATTTACCTTCTTTGTATCCTGTTATTTCCGTCCGAAAAAGTTTCAAGTACTTCTTGCTCTACGCAAGTGTAAAAATTGTGATGTACTGGGACAAGTGGAGCTGCGGTAGCACTTTAAATCAAGCTGTTACTCTGGTTTCTACTGGTGTTGTCGTCATTACTCTGAAACTTAATAAATGGAGATGAAGAAAGTGTTTTGTTTTGTTTTTCGTTTTTCGTTTTCTAGGGTTGGTAGGTGGTATACATTGGGAAGTGGGTGTGGGTGGGGGTGAATTTGACAAGGGCTTTGATTATGTTATGGGATTTCAGTCTACTAAATCTTATGTCTTCTGAAAACACAGTTTCTTGCAGTACCAACACATTTAGCCTTCTCACTCTTTGATTTTTCAAGCTAATAGTTTCAAAATTTTCTTGAACAGTGCCAAACCTAATTTTTTCCATGAAGAAAATCGTGCAAATCTTTTTGAGGTTGATCTCAAATCTGGAATGCTTCATAATACTGACAATGGCACACCTATGGCTCAGGTTAATGCTATTATTATTGTTGTTGTGTTGTTGTGGTTACTACTATTATTATTAGTTTTCTGGTCAATTACATTGGTACTCTTGCTTTTGATATTATGTTTTTGACTTGAAATCTAAGACATGTCCAAATTATTCTGACAGAGGGTTTGTTTGTTTATAATGTCAATAGGTGGGAAGTACTTCTTTCAACCTTCCCTTAGAGAGTCTAGAGAAAGGCTGCAGAGTTTACCAGGTGAATGAATTTAACGTTGCTTAATGTATTCTTAAATATTTGAAGGGTTGGATTAACAAGAAATAGGATAATTTTCACTACCTAGGGTACATTTTTTTATTTATCATTATTATGAGTTTCAAGTTGCTGAATTTTTCCCCAGGGTGGAAATGTTGGCCATCTTCATAAATTGCTGTCTGTTGAGTCGAGCTCACAGGTATTCATGGACTTTATTAAGGCTGGTTGGATCACCTTTCTTACTTCCTTTCTAGCTTTCATTAATAAAAATAAAAAGGTTATCCTCAAAAAAGAAGAAGAATTAAATAAATAAATCCATGCATTAGATTCTTAAGTTGGCTGCTGTTTAGGACTTGTTGCATTCATTTAGTGGGTCAAAATCAATTATTTAGCTAATCGTCTTTTTTCAGGTACTTTACGTGGGTGATCACATCTATGGAGACATTCTACGCAGTAAAAAAGTCTTGGGTATGGCCTTATATGCTGTGTGTGCGCGCGTTCATTAGAGTTTTTATATACTCCCTCCGTCCCAATTTGTTTGAGACTTATTTCTTTTTTGGCTGTCCCAAAAGAAGTCTCATAACTCTAAATAGATGTAAAGTTTTTGCTTTAATTGCCTAAATTGCCCCAACTCATTAATTGATGTCTCCTTAAATATTGGGAAAATAATGCTACACATAGAAGGATAAAAAGGTAAATTAGTCAAGTTTTTAATAACCAGACAACTCATTAATTGATGTCTCCTTAAGTATTGTGAGTTCCAAAATGTCCCAAACAAATTAGGACGGAGGGAGTATTTTTTTTTTGGGTTAAATCTAGTGGAGTTAAGATGTCCATTAAAGCAATTGGAATTATAATGAGGTATGTATGCCATTTGTACAGGTTGGAGAACAATGCTAGTTGTTCCTGAGCTTGAGAAAGAAGTTGAGCTTCTCTGGGAGATAAGGGAGACCCGGAAGGTAATCATCACTCTTTCCCCCCCCCCCCCATTTATGGATGTCTGGCTCCTTCCCCTCCCACAAGCAAAATGATAATTTATAGACTTGTGGCTATGAGATGTTTAAGTAGGATACAAAATAATATCAAACAAAAGCAATGGCCATTATGCATTCCACTTTCCTTTTCTTAGGCCCACAATGAATGGTAGTATCCCCAACTTTTTGAGTTGACGTTTTTCTTCGGATTATGCTGAAGTATTCAGTATTTAACCACTATTTTCAGCAACTTCAGCTTATGAGGAGCGAGCGTGATCGCATTGAAGACAAAATACATCATGTGCAATGGTCACTGAGGTAAGAAGCTTTCCTTTAAAATACAAAAACATTGTTGGAATTTTGTGTAACAAACTTTCTGTTAACAAAAACTTAAGAAAACATTTCCTGGCAAGAGATCCATGAGCTTTTTTCTGGGCTGGCTCCCCATGCTCCATGGACAGCCTCCATGGAAACAAGATTCTCTTGTACCGTTGGTATCTTATTTACTAATTATTTCTTATCTATTCAGAATTCAAGTCTAGATTAAAGAATTTATATCCATTCAAAATAAAATAGTCAAAGACTACTTTTATGATTGCATGTTTTGTCAACAGTTTCCTATTACTCTGTTTTAAGCTTTCTCCTAGTTAAACTTGGTTGTTGGTATTTCATGGTTAGGTTTAATGGCAAAGATATTGATAAGGAAGACTGTTGCTCCGAGCTTGAAAATCTACAGGTAGCTTTATGAGCTTTGGGTGGGTGGTTGGGGGTACTGGGGTTGGCCTAATGATTAAAGTAACATCTCTGGTGAGCTGAATACATACAACAACCAGTCATTAATGATCGTCTCAAAACCTACGGTGCATATTTATGTGTTTTTTTTTTTTTTAATCGTCAGATCCAAAGGGAGCAAATACGGCTGCGTCATCAGCAGGGCCAACGAGAATGCCACCAAAAGGTAAATTATTAATTAAAAAGTGACTTGATGATTTCTAAGTCATGGAAATATTTAGCGTGGTTGGTAAAATCATTAATGGCGTGCGTGGGGGGTTTGCTGCATGTATATGTATATCTTTCAGTTCCATAAAGTTTGGGGACAGCTGATGAAAACTGGCTATCAAAACTCACGCTTTGCCCATCAGGTTTGTTGTGGTGTTTATTTTTGATAAGTTTCAATGGTTCAGGCGGCTGCTAATTATTGCGTTATTTTTGTTGTTTTGTTTTTGTTGTTGGCATGATGAAATTTGTCGACAACTAGGTGGAGAGATTTGCGTGTCTATATACAAGCCAGGTGACAAATTTAAGCCTGTATTCACCAGACAAATACTACAGGCCAAGTGAAGATTTCATGCCACACGAATTCGATATTCTGTAAAATGAATACCGACACACGGACCTAAACCCTTTCTCTCAAACCGAGTTGGGGACTACAACTACTAGGTCGTGTGGGTCCGGCTTTTGACAACTTATTATTCGTATGGTTGGGGTTAGCTGCTGCAACTGTAATATATAGGTGTCTTCATATTCTCTCTTTTTCTCATTGCAACAACGATAAGTGTTTGGTTTCTACGGCCTGATTGTTGGTTAAGTAAATGCAAATAAAATGATATTGTTGCCACCAGCATATGGGGTCTGGTCTAAGCAAGTTTTTTCTTTTGACCAGTAACGTCTTTTTATGATATATTGTTGCAAGTTTAATAATACAATCGGGAGATTTAGTGAAACAAAAGACAATAAGTTCAGCATTTGGTTATAAATATAGCCAGGAAGATGAAAATAATCATAAAAGGTCGTTTAGTTCATGTGGTTGTTTTTCTTAGCATTCAGGCATTTTCCAACTTCATTGCTACTCAAGTTACCTTATTTTAATGCCAAATAAATAAATAAAGGGGTTTCTAAAGGCACCTACAAATTAATCTCGACACCATATTACTCCTGGCACCACAAAAATATACTTTTGGCACTACGGTTAATATTTTTATAATTTTTTTTTCTTTACACACCACCAAAGTAATAAAAAAAAAACTATAAGTTTCACCACAACTTTTAGAAAATTCAAACTAGTCTTCTAAAAAATTAATCAAACATTATTATCCTTCTATTAATCTAATTCATTAATCTAATCTAAGCTAAAAAAACATTAAACCATTACATCTACAAACTTAATTCTAATACAAATACAATTCTTAAAACACCAAAATAAACCCATCTACTCCACCATCACATCATCTTCTTACACCACCACTTCATCTTCTTCCTCACCTCACCCCCTTCTCATGAGAAAAAAAAACCATGGAACCTTCATCTTCATCTAATACAACTTTAAAAGATCATCATCTTGAATCAACTCCAATGAATCAACACACACATTGTAATGAAGAAGATGTAGAATTCTTCCTTGAAGACATCCCATTTTATAGCCAAGTGGAAAAGAAAATGAAATCATCAAATTTGGTAATTTCTTAGTCTAAAAATCTTATTTTGATGTTCAATGTGTGATTTAAGTGAATGGGTAAACCTCCGACATGCATATTACCATGTTAGATATTGATTGATGGAGGAAATTATGGTTCTTTTACGTTTTCTGATCAACGTAGGGTTCTTGCCGGCGTTTTTTTACGTTCTCGAGCGTCCATGGCAGACGCATGGAACGCCAACCGCAGGGACGCCCGTATGGCCACATGAACGTCCACCATGCTGACGTCCTGACTCACATGACAATACCTATATGTATAGCCAAGACGTCGGAATCATTGGCGTTTCAAACTGATTGCACCGTCGGTAGTGGTGACGTTTATAGACGCTTTTATGGCAGACGTTGGTATGGAGTAACCAACGCTTGTACGGCTGTCGTTTGGGTAGCTGAGTAACTACTACATAGTCACATGGTAACGTCAGTGACACTGGCGTTTGTCGAGCCATACCAACGTCGGTCCTTCCGACGTTCTACATTAGTTTTCACATTTTCCCATTCAAGTGTATTGAACTACCATTTACTTCTTGTTGTTTATTTTTAATCCATAGAAGCAATGTGATAATGACAAGAGCAATGATGCGGGGGAAGTAGAAGACGACGACGAGGAGTATTTGAAGGTAAGAAACCATTAAGTGAATATGTTATTCTAAGCGCTTTAATCCCAATTGACTATGACTTTATCAAATACAAACGTATGTTTTTTTGTAGCATTTGGCTAAGGAAATGATTAATGAAGATCAAGAAAATCTTAAGAATCTTCGAGATTACACGCTTGCCTTGAGGGATGAGACACCTGAAGAGTTAGCAACCGATATGACTTCAGTTTTTACAACTGATCAAGTATGTCCTTAACACTTATACTATTTCTATGTTTGTGCATTTTAAACTTGATTTTCTATTCATTACATTTATATACTGATCACAAGTATTTAATTCGCATGAAGCCGTCACCAAACACCTCAAGGAATTGGCAAGAGCGAATGGTGTCGTCCTTGTGATAATGAGATCTCAAATGAACGGAAAGCGGACACCGTTCATTAAATTCCAATGTGAGAGGGGTGGATTCCCAAGGGATCATTGCAAAGGAGGAAAGTATGAGAAAATAGTTGGCACTACCGGAAAGAAATAAGCCAAGAGAAACGTCCACAAGGAAATGCGGGTGTCTGTTTGTATTGAAAAGCATGAAGGATACATTTAGGGAGGTGTGGACCATAAAAGTCTTGAATGGTATGCATAATCACAAAACAGTCAGGTATGATGAGGGCCATGCATACCTTGGTCGTATTGATAAAAAACTGATGCCGTTGCAACAATGACTCAAAATGACATTTTGCCTAGAAACATACTACGGACGTTGAGAAATAAAGATGGGAAAACTATACGTAACTGAAGGCAATCTATAACAATCGTGCTAAGATAAGGAAGAAAGAACGAGAGGGTCGGACAGTGATGCAAGAGGTTTACAATTCGGCGGATAAGACCACATCATTCGTTCATTGTAGGCATGATGAACAAAATGTTGTGAAGGATGTATTTTGGGCCTTTAACGAAAGCTTGTCCCTTGCAAGGTGCTTTCCTTCTATCATGCTTATGGATTGTATCTACAAGACAAACAAGTACAAGATGCCCCTTTTGTAGATTGTTGGCGTTACGTCTACGGACATGTCATTTTTGGTTGGATTTGCACTACTATGTTTGGAGAGGGAAGAAAACTACACATGGGCTTTGAATATGCATCGCCAAGAAATTGGTGACTAAAGCGAGCGAATATGTTGTATCGCGACAGATAGGGAAGAATCTTTAATGAACGTAGTATGGGTGGTATTTCTAAAAGCGAAGAACTTGTTATGCCGGTGGCACATCGAGAAAGGTCTTGTGTCGAATTTGAAGACGAAGACTACGAGCGAAGGTTGGCAGGATTTAATAACAGCATGGACAGAGGTTGTTAAAGCAAACTCAGAAGAAGAGTTGAATGAGCGATTGGAAGAGTGTAAGAAGACTTTTAGTGAAGTCGCCATGAGTTACGTTTCATCTACATGGTTGAACGTGTTGAAATGGTGTCCTAAACCCAATCGGTATCCGACCGAGTCGGATAATTTCTACTATTTCTTTTATGTTTATACATATATTAAATGGCTTTTTGTTATTATATATCTGTTCGTTTAACGAACCAATTATGATATTGTATATATATGATAACGTCCCTAGTGTCAAACTGTGAAAGAGAAGTCATAATGGTGATTATGGTTGATGAGATCTCGACTCATTTTAAAGGGTTTGATACTTAAATGTCTCTAGTCGTATGTACTATTAAATGGGACATTGATAGTACGATTAGACTAGCACGTATTGAATGTCTTCTATCTTATTGAAGGTAGAGATAGCTCTCGTCTATCAAAGTGTGGGGACACTTGGACTGTATGTGTACGTGTATTAGAGAATGTGTACGTACGTTAGACTGACCCACTTACTTTATTAAGTGTCGCACTATGTGGCGGTTGTGTAATTATCCTAAGACCGAAGTCTTCATGACATCACGGTGTGGATTGTCCTACTTTGACACTATTGAGGTTTCCCCTAGCCATGGGGCGATCATACGGTAGTGATTGGGTGTGATACTGAAGCATGCGTAGGATTCATGTCGCTCATCCGGAAATCGCGTATCCTATGATAAGGAGTAAATATCCGAAAGGGCCTTCTTATAAGGAATGTCTTATTCTCGTGAGTCTTTGCAAAGAGGAAGTAATATGTTACTTCGAGAGAGTATGATATTCAGATTATAAGATACGGTCGTTGATTTTTGACACTCGACATACGGACTTATGGATATTGTAACAGCGAAAGGATTATAATTACACGGTAACCGTTTCAAATGAAAGGTAGTAGTCATTGCATTTGACTCTTCCGATGATTGGGGGTCACGATGTGTTGCTAGATGATATTCCATGATCATTAGGTATGAAGGGCATTTTCGTAATTTGCACTTTGTGCCTACGGCCAACATGTCCGGACGGGTCACACACATAAGAACATCTAGCCGGATTAAAATGCAATTATAATGATAACCAAATAAGGAAAGTTTATCTCGACTATAAAGTGTTGTAGTAATAAATTAATATGGTGGTATTTATTTATTATGAATAAATTAAATACAAGATATTAATTATGTTGATTAACTAAATATAAATATTTGATGTATAAGTCGAAATATGTATGTGTATATGATACACATGGATTTTGCAACTTAATTAATCATAGCATTGTATTAATTAAGAATATTCCGTAAGCCAATTTATTGGCACATGGGGCACATATAGTAAGTGTATAAGATACACTTGGATTGTGCAATTTAATTAATGGTGATATCATATATTAATATTAGATATTAATAGATTTATGGTAATAAGATAAAGATATTCAATATTGGATATTGATAACATCTTGGAAATTGAGATTTTAAATTAAATGAAATACATCAATCAAAGATACTTTTCTTATTTTACTAGGAAAAGATTTTCTTTCTCCCCAATCTACTAGGAAACTTCTCTCAATTAGATTGGGAAGTGCATGGGGCGCACCACCCCATATTTAAAGAAGGTTTCGCTAGCTCTTTTGTACATCACAATTCCAAGAGAATAATAGTTCTTGTGAAAAATAAGAGAGCTTCTTAGAGAGAGTTTGAGAGAGAAAAAAGGTCGGTCTAGCAACCGAGTTTTTCTGGTAGCAATCCAATGGTGGATTCCGGCAGGTTGTTCGTGTGGACTAGCGGTAGAGGCCGAACGCTTGGGCGGCTCCATGCACCACTACTCATTCGTAGACGATAAAGCTTCGATCTTTTAGATCAGTCAAGGTAACTTTTTCGTTTACTACTTATATGTTTGTTGCTTAAATGAAGTCGATCGTAGAAAAAAGAAATAAAATTTTAAATTCCGCTGCGTTCCCACGTAGATCCTAACAGTGTTATCAGAGCGAGCTTCGAGCTTAAGCAATAAGCATTAGTTAATTTTCGTAGTAATTATTTTAGATGCATGATTCAGATTCGTGAAACAAAAAGAGAAAAAAAAGACATTCGGTTTTTGGGGTGCTCGGCCGATTGGCGGCGGCACCCTCACCGGAATTGAGCCGGCGGTGGCTCCCCCTCGGGGCAGTCGGCGTCGGCTGGTGCTTCTTTTTGGTGGAACTCCGAAATTTTATTTTGTGTTTTTTTGTGATTCTTTATGGTACATAGAAAACCTCTTTTGTTTAGTTGATATCATGTGACTAACTAATGGTTCAAAATAGTTTGGACCATTGTGATGCCACATAGCATTAAAAGTACTATCACTCAATTTGTTGAGTAAAAGGGTTGGACGTATGGTCCATGATAGTGGACCTAAAATTAACCTTGGTCATTCTAAATTTTGTTTGCATCTCTGTCAATATAACCACAAGGTATATATGTCACCAAAGGATCAAACTTTTTCCTGGTTAATAACTTTAACATTAGATCACAAATTCAAGAGGGTCATCAACAGGTCTAAATGGCTGAACAACATACTAAAATCTCATCATCTTCCGCACAAATACTCACTCTGCTAATAAATTCCACAAAATTCTTGGAAGCTTTTGGCCAATACGGAAGCTAAATAAGTCGATCAGGTCCATGTAAAGTGTGGAAACAAAAAATGTGATGAATATAACATCTCCAAAAAACAAAACCTTGTGTCACCAGAGATCTTAAAACCATAGACCAAGTAATCCTACCTGCTTAATTATTTGTATTCACTAAGGGGGGAGGGGGCATGAGGGGTAACACAACAACAACAACATAGGGCAGAGAGACAACCTTCCTAAATAAAGCATACAATCCTCAAACCTTTATCGTAAACATCTCAACAACTTCAAAACATTTTGAAAGCTAAATTCGACTTCCAATAAAACAAATTAAGGGATATTAACTCTCACCTCTTCACATATTTGTCGAAAACACCGCATCCAATAGCATCTGTAGCCCAAACACATGTCAGTTCATCTGAATCTGTAGTATCTTCCACATTCCTATAGCTAAAACTGAATTCCTTTCATTGTGTATGAAAATTTTAGGATTAACAGTTAAAAGTACAGCTTGAAGACCATCAGTTGTGTAGCCGTTCACTTGATTTGTATAATATCTCAAGGGTAAAAAACATTTCATATTGAAACGTATATATATAAGGTAAGGATGCAAGTAATATCCCAAATAGTTCATCACTTTTACGAACATCAGTTCCACAAAGGCGATGCTTACAATCACATTGTTGCTGTGATTTTTAAGAGCTGAGACTGTAGCTTGATCACAAACAATCCACAACAATTCGACACATAAGTACATTAGAAGCAAGCATTCTTAATGAATCTTCACCTTTAGGCAGAGAAAGACCACGGAGACAGAACAAAGCTATATAAACCAATCGTCTGCTCTGCCGATCGTCTTTCTTAAAATGGAAGAAATCATGGATTAAAGGTGAGGGACAACAACCTGTAAAATCTCATTCGACACCCTATAAAAAACAATTGCAACAAAAAGAATACCAATGTTTTATGATTGTTCCGCAATAATTTTCAAAATAAAAAATAAAAGAGAAGTTTTCTAATAAGAATTGAGAAGCTTCTGATTCTATAAAGAAAATTGAGAGTATTGAAATAGCATAGACAATAAAATAATACAATTACATTCCTGTACAAAAAATAAGAAAAAGAAGATAGAGAATACAATTACCAGAAACTATCAATGAAGAAAATCAGATTATACGGCTGAAGATCCGAAAAGAATAGAAAAAAGAAAAAGAACCTTTTAAAACAAAAGTTCTCAAAATATATCAACTGATTTTGCTCTTCATGCCTAAAATACAATAGTAAAAAACAAAACAACATGAGATAATTACACAAAAGAACGTGTTGATTTAGGGTTTGCATCCCTAAATCGGGTCAATTGATTTTAAACACCTTCTAAAACATATATGTAAATAGATAGATACTGAGTCATCTTGACTTGTTCAAACCTCTAGCTTTTAATACAAAAACATAACCTTGCTCTTTGCTTACACAAAATGCGTGGCATATATAAATATCACACTTCAAATACCAACGCATGAAATAGCTTATAACCTTTACGAAACAAACACAAATTATTGTGCAGCAGAAATGAACATAAACGAATCGAAAGCTAAACAAAGCTCGAGAAAAACCAATTTCTTGAAAACTGAAAAAATAAAGAGAGGAAAACCGACCTTGTTGCAGCTGTGATTGATGGGGAAGACGAACATAACGCAATTTATTGATAGGAATATGATGTGAGCAGGTTTCTGCTGTTAAATTTCAGTTCGCGATTTCCTGATAGGATTTTGATTGAGTATCTTTCGGTTGAGGTTGAATTTTCGGTTCTTATTGAAATGGAAAGCGGATAAAGCAGATCTCTATTTTATACGTAAAAACTTTATTTCGGAAAAAAAACGTGTTTAGCCACGGGTATAAGTCGGGTCAACAACGGATTTTGGATCAAAATTATGGGTAATTCACATCATGACCCCCAATCATTGGAAGATTCAAAAGCGATGACTACTACCTTTCATGTGAAACAATTACCGTGTAAATAGAATCCTATCGCTGTAATAATATCCATACAATTGTATCTCGAGTGTCAATACATCAACGATCGTATCTTATGATCTGGATATCATGCTCTCTTAGAATAACTCAATTACTCTCACTTTGCAAAGATTCACGAGAGCTAGACATTCCTTATAAGAAGGCCATTTCAGATATTTACTCCAACTCTTAGGATACGCGATTTCCGGACTAGCAAACATGTATCCTACGCATGCTTCAATATCATACCCGAGAACTATCGCATGATCGCCTCATGGCTAAGGGAAAACTCAATAGTGTCAAAGCATGACAATCCACACTGTGATGGCATGAAGACTCAGGTCTTAGGATAATTACACAACTGCCACATAATGCGACACTTAATGTAAGTGGGCCAGTCTAACGTACGCATTTTCCAATATACATCCATGTACTGTCCAAGTGTCTATATACTTCAATAGACGAGATCTATCCCTACCTTCAATAAGATAGAAAACATCTAATGCGTGCTAGTATAATCATACTATCAATGTCCTGTTTGAAAGTACATACGACTAGAGACATTTAAGTATTAAACTTATTAAAGTGATTAGAGATCTCATCAACCATAATCACTATCATGGTTTCTCTATCACAATTTAATACTAAGGACGTTACTATATATACAATAACATAATTGGTTCATAAATATAAACTAAATATATAATAACAAAAGTGCCTTTTATTAATCATAATAAACTTATTACATAAACTAAATAGACTGTAAACGACCCAACCCGGTAGGATCCGGTCAAACCCGATTGGGTTTAGAACAACATTTCAACATGTTATTGGTCCTGTAATACAAGGTTGGTAAGAGTTCAGAGGGGGTGAATAAACTCTTTACGTTTTTAGGAGTTTCTCACAAATGAATGAACCAAGTGAGTAAGACAGACTGGTGAAGCCACTCGTCTGTTTTACTAATCTGGCCAGTACCACTTAGTGAGTGCAGCGGAAATATGATATGGTTCAAAATAAGCCTTGGCTCAGTTTTCTGTGTTGTGTAGTGTGCAATGGAATATGCTAGTACTGAAAGTAAAGTGCTGAATGTAAATGAGTTAGAGATTTTTAATCGATCTTCGGAGTGGCGTAATCTTCTACGTGACCGCTTCTCCTGTGACTTAGGAGGTATCATTATTGTACTCTATGCTAATACAATAGGTAAGTGTCCTTGACACCCTGCAGATGCTTCACACTCTAAATAGCCAATCCTTGACACCCTGCAGATGTGTAAATGGTCTATTTGCATGCAGCTCGTCTGAAGAACTCTGTTTCTTAAATGACTCATATGTTCTTCCATTCCTTCACACCCCGCATATGCTTCAATGGGTTTTCTTCTTCCTCGTGGACTGATTGTTGATTGAGTTGGTTTTGTATCAAATAATGATACAAGGTGAGAGATTGATTGGTTTCCACTTTTCAGTTTGATTGTCAGCTCTTGGATCAAGTAGATCTCTAGATATTTCTTTGAGTGCCATTTGTGATCTACTTGATTTGTGGATGTAGAACATTAAGATTTTGAAGATGATGATGGATTATATCATAGAGTTGATTTCACAGAGCTTTTTTCAGAACTACGTCTTCAGTTGCTCTCCGTTTAGATTTTTGCTCGTTGATTGTTTGTCCTTGATGGCTTCTAGAAACCTGTATTTCCACTTGTGTGGTTTTGTAGCCGTTGGATCATATTTGATCACCTGGATGGCTACAAGACCTTTAATTTATATCTTCTTATATTAGACAGTCACTTAAGTCCTTGCATCGTCTGACTGATCATTACTGGTCTGCTTTGTACATGCTTTGCTCGTCTGCTTATTATTGAGTTGCTAGTCTGTTTTCTGCTTCGTTCGAAATGCTTCCCTTGGCCGTTGTTTGTCTTGTGAAGATGGACTGAGAGTCTGGTATTCTAGTCTTCATAAGTCTTCAATCCTGTTCTAAACTTAGACTATTTTGGCTCAAGACCAATTACAAACAAAGTCTGATTAAACCTATACAATGCACTTGTCAGACTACTAAGCAAACTTATACTTGGTTACTAAAACAACTAGTTTTGGCATCATCAAAACTTCTAACCTATGGGGACCTAACAAATTTTTGACCGTTCTTGGGCCAATTCGTGGTTATCTTTATAGACGACATACTAGTCTACTAAAAAACACAAAATAAGCATGAGCAACACTTAAGATTGGTTTTACAAATGTTACGGGAGCACAAGTTGTTCGCAAAGTTTAGTAAGTGTGAGTTTTGGATAAAGAATGTGTCATTCCTTGGACATATCATCTTGTGTTGGTCCTTGAAAAGGCTTTGGTTAAGTTTAGAGGGGGGGGGGGGGAGGTGAATAAACTTAACACTTAAAACTTTTTGGAGTTTACAAACTCAGCAAGGTCAATAGTTTGCTGACCTAAGCAATTTGCTGACTATTGATTCTATTAAATCTATTGTAGCGGAATATATTAAATTAAGCCTTGATACTTGTTGTTTAAATATGATACTAAGTATTAGATACTCAGTAGTGAGAGTTGTGTGAATCCAGTAGCTAGTTCAGCAGGTTGATATGAAAAACATGCAATAAAGTAAAGTGCAGAAAGTAAATGCAGTAAAGTAAAGTAGGCAAGTTTTATAGTGGTTCCAGGTGGTGTAATCCATTCAGTCCACTCTGTTAGTTGTGATGCCCGAAAGACAATTTTGTAATTGTTTTATTTAATAAATGAAATGATATTATTATTCATATTTATTATTCTCATATTCACCGATGTGACAACAGTATTTACACTACGAAAACCCTAAAGTATATCGTTTATGTAATCACTTAACTCGGTGTATGGGATATACACGGGAGGATTGAGTTAGTGAAGATGCACTTAAAATACAATTAGCCCGTAGTGAAGTTAATCGAGAGTATCGGTCTCTCCTTTAACGTGCTATTAATGCGCCCGTAACACAATAGGTGTGATTGTCTTATCCGGACTTTCGGTTAAGAGAACCTAGTGGGGCATTTATATATGATAGATATATCATATAAAATATCGACCGATTTGATTAGAGTTCACGATATAATTCCGTAATCGAGAAGTCTTATCGAATCAATGGATGATCATATTTATGGATATATCTTAATCCCGAGGTGATCACGATCAATCGCTTGAATCGGTATGAGATTTGACTTGACGGTTAAGGATTACACCGAGTCCGTGATCCGAATTACCCCATCTTGGCATTGTACTTGGATTGAGTGAGTAGTCCGTGTTATCACGGATACGGAATCCATTCCTTCCATTTATGGAAGTAGATAGACAGCTTCCTTTATTTGTTAATCCTAGAAACTGATCGATCGCGCGAGTTCATATTACACTGATTAGCTACCGGTGAGTTGTATGAATTAATTGATCACTAGGGGGTTAATGGTAAAAAAGGATAAGAGGTTCTAAAAAGGGTTAACGGTAACTTCCCGATTTAGAATGAACAGTCTATGGAGGATTAATCCATATGTAATGATTATATCGATGGACGCTTATTATTATTCTCGTGAGGAGATAAATATAATATTATAATCGGAGGAGTGCAGTCACGGGATTATGGTGGCATATTCCTGTGATTTATTTATCGAATATAATTATTCTGTTCGTAAGATAATTATTTATTTGATTTATCGGAGCCGCTGATTATTAGTCCATGGTCCCCGACGTGCCTCCTAATATAGCATAGCTATTCTCGGACGTCGAATCCTGATAATATTAATTTAGTTCTTGTTGGACTTTATTAAAACGATATGTGAATTAATTGTTTAGTGGACTATTAAATTAGTTGGGCTAAATAATTAAATATGTGAAAAAGACATTTTTCATAATCTTGGCAATTTATGTGTTATAACCGAAAATTAATATTGACTAGGTCAATAAGTGTATTTTCGCCCCAAGTCTTATTTTAGGAAACAAGAAATTGTTTTCTTGTGATTTAATAAGACATGTGCAAAAAATATTTATGGGATAAATATTTATGGTAAGAAATAAAGATAAATATTATTCTAGATTTGTTCTACAATATTATGGAATTATCTTTTATTTATTGGATTATTTATTTGCAAAATAAAAATCCTTGGAGGTTAAGTTTTACTCTCCTATATAAAGAGAGTTCTCCCAAGCCTTACACACATACATAAAATTCGACTATCAACTCTTAGAGAGAATGTAGAAAATTCGGCCAAGGGGTTAAGAGGAAAAATCTTGGAGGTTTTTCCGGGTAGCATATCGGGAGGATTCGAGACGAGAATTTCCTTCCACCGGGAGTTGCTTGGATCACACGTACGGAAGATCGTGGTGCTCTTCACATCTTCTTTCATTCTTCCTATTGCGGTTCTTCAACTTGGATTTTGAGATCCAAGAGGTATGTTCTACAACCCCCTTGTAGAGTAGATCTAGTTATTTTACGTGTAATTTATAGATCTAGATCCTTAAATCGCTTCCGTTGCGGATGGTATTACTAACACACTCTTCTCTTGTGATGCTGGAGGAAATACACTAGAGTCTTTTGAGATTGCTGTTACAAAAGTCCCTAAACTATTTGTCCTTGACCAATAACCATGGCATCACAAAATGAATACTACGAATAGGTTGGATTGCTGCTCCTAAGTACTCCACTGGTCCTTGAAGGGTAAAATTACCTCTTCACCAGCTCCACCACAAAAACAACAGTTCTTGACACTCAGCAGTGCTTCTCTGTCTTCAGGTTCTTCTTGAAAAGAAGGCGTTGAATCAAGTAAGTGATTCAGCTTCAGCAAGCTTTTGATCAGGATGAAAAGATCAGGAGCTTAAAATCTCTAAGTGTAAATACTAGATGATTCTTGGATGCAATAACACTTGAAGAAAATTCTCGATCAGTAAGAAAGCTCAGTTCATCAGGGTATTATGCTCTTGATTGCTTGTATGTTCGGTTCTTGATTTTATTCCAGGGGTCCTCTAATTATAGGTGAAAATCCTAAATTTGAATTTAAATTTCAAATCTGACCGTTATAGGATATTCTGATTATTCCTTGAAATTCCCTCTGCTGTACTGTTCTGACTATGTCAGTGTCCTCTGGACTGACAGTCTGTCAACCAATGATTTAATTCCATATTGATTTGTCTCCGAAATCCTTACAACGTCCCTTTCATCCTAGCCATTGATTGACTGTTTAATCCAATGCTTGTAATTCATCCTTATCCATTTAATCTTCTAGAATAACTTGGATTAATCTGATATGTATATACTCAGCGATACCTGTTTCATAAGTCTGCTGATGTATATATTCGGTCGCCACTTTTTAGTCTCGTCGTGTTCTTGATCAACACTCAGCTGAGTGCTTCTCATCTAACTTTTGATAGTGAAGTTATAGTACACCATTTAAAGTATAGCCATGTCCCAATCGTCACTTTTACATATGTGGAACTTAGACCTTCGAGACAAGGCATATGTGATTAGTTTAAGTCATCACATGCTTACCTAAATTCTGATCCCATATCTTTGGCTTATACACTTCAATACTATGTTTTCTCCCTTAGCCTTCATCACTGAGTTTTAACCATCAGTCTTCGGTCTTCAGTAGGTCTTAGACACTCTACTGAACACCTAATCTAGAAAGGTCTGCTGAACAAGTCAGCTGACCTCTTTACAGTGCATGTTTGATCAAACCTATACAAAGGTCAAACTCTAGTAAGCTTATACATTAATTCTAGACATCTTTTTGCCTTTGCTCTATAACAGCTAGTCTGGCACTCATCATTAAAACTAAAATATGTCTAACAATTTCCCCTTTTTTAGTGATGATGCCAATACCCTCCTTACAGCAAAGCAAAAAGATAAAAACACTAAAAACAGAAAAAACTTCATATATATCTCATTAAGGTTTCAAACTTTGTTCAAAAATTATTACAACTAGATTCAGCATAAAGATAAAAATTGAAGATAGATCTGCTGATCTAGTTTCTGTCTTGATCTCTTTTCTGTTGGTACTCTTTGATTTCTCTATGCATGTCTGCCATCTATTGATTTTCAATTCTAGAGAAATCAATCCAAATATGTACCGTCTTTCACCATTTCCAAGACTCATCAATGGTCAATTGAATGCCTTGCCAGTTGAATCCATGTCTCATATAGCATAGCTTGAATTCTTCCAAAGAATATTTTGCTGACAAACTCCTCAGTCTTTGTTCAGCAGATTGACCTCTTCCACCTGTTGAACTTCCTCTTGGACCTCCTCTTGCAGTAGCTCTCAAGGATTAGATCCTTACATCCCATAATTTTAGTCCAAGGAAGTAGTTTAAGCCCTCAAAGTAAGTCATATCCTTGTAAGGTTTTCTTCTTGAGTTTTAAGCGGCTTTAAACCCCTTCAGCCATTCATCAGTCAACTGAACTCTTCCAGGTGCAGGAGCTCTAAAAGCATTGACTTCTTCTTCAAATATTTTCCGTTGAAACATCCTTGCTGCCTCTTTTGCATCTGTTGTTTGCCCTTCTTCCCCCTTATTGACATCATCAATAAAACGGTTCAGCAGGCTCAAAACAATTTCTTGTGTATTTACCAGATTATTCATCTTTCCCTCCATAATTTCAGTTCTTGTGTCTACTGAAGTAATCCGGCCTTCTATAGTTTTCTCCAATAGGTTCATTCTTTCCAGAATTTTAGGATCAAGTGCGGCAGGGGTTGATGTCTCAGCCATCTTATCAACTTTCTTGTGCAATGTGGAAATCTCCTCATAAATATTCATATCTATCTTTATAGAGTCTATCTTGGCTAGAGCAATTTCTCGAAGCATATCATTACTAGTGAGCTGTAAATGAGTAACATTAGAAGCACCAGTCTCAGTAGTCCTTCCTCTATTTTCCACCAGATTGACAAGGTCTTCAAATCTTTGCTCACTAGTCCTTAGTTGATTTCTCAACTGAGTTATATCTTCTCTAACAGCTTTCAATTCTTCCAAGATATAACTTGGTATTGTGGCAGCAATACCAGAAGCCATATTGCTAGGAAGTTCTTCCAAATCATCATCTGGTCTAGGTTGTCTTACCACAATAGCCCTTGTTCTGTCCCATTCATAAGACTCAGGACTTCCCTCATCCAGATCAGAAAGATTTTCATGGATAAGATCTTCTTCTGCGGGTGGTAAATCAAACTCTTCATCACTGTCACCATAATCAAGAAGTTGCGCTTCTGATTGTTCTTCAGCAACCTCTTATTGATTATTAGTAGGGACACCTTTTTCAGCAGGTTCCATGCTGTCAGCAAGGGATTCCTTCAATCCCATCAAAAGTTCCAACCTTTGTCCAATCACTCTCCGATCCTTAATGAATTGAACCACCAGTTCCGACCTGTGTTCAGTTGTTGTCTGATCCTCAGCAGACTGAACCACCTATTCCGCAAAATCTTCAATCTCCATAGGTGTAGTGGATGTAGCCTTAGTAACCTTGGATTGAAGTTCTTGTGTGATCATAGGAGTTTCTATGTTTGTTTCAATTGGTGTATCAGGTATGATAACATAGGGATAGGTTTTCCAGCAGGTGCAACAACACCCAAATGACCAACTTGTTCTTCAGTAATGGCAGGAAAAACTACCAAGTTCTCTTCTAGAACTGCTCCAACCTCAGCAATGACTTCCAATTCCACATCAGCATTTGTTAAGGCCCCCTCAGTGCTGATTATGTCTTGGAATTGAGCAGATTCTTCAGATATTGCATCAATCTGTTCATTCCTAGCAACTTCAGCAGAATCCTCCAAAGCTGCACCACCAAGAATTGTTGCAGCATCTATTTGTGTTTCAAAATCATCTGCAAATGATGTCAACAATTCCTCTTCTTGTTCAGCAGTCTGCTGACCCTCAGCAGACTTCTCTTTATTAGTAGGGTGCTCTTTCTCTTTTTCAGTAGGTTGTGGTTGTTCAGTAGACTTTTCCTTCATAGTACCACTTGAATCTCCAGGGTGCATAAGATGATCATCATCAGAATCAGAAGATGATGATTCATCACTATCACCAAAGGGTTTAAACTTTGGGTCTCTGAACATGATTTTTTCTTTCTGGCATCTTTAATAAGTTCCAATATTCTCATTTGTAACTTAGATGTGTCCATGTGTCCTAGCAAGTTCTTCACTCCAAAATCTCCAAAAATCCATTCTTCAAAACCTGTCAAAGGGTCTACTACAGGTTTTTGCTTTTTATAGAATCCAAACTTCCACTGAAGGTATTGTTCGATTTTCTTGAAGTCTGGGTTTTCATTTTGCTTCCTAGGCCTCCTGACATAAAGCATAGTTGGTTTCCTTGTAGCAGGTTGAGCTTCAGCTTGTTGACTTCCAAAAGTTTCCACCAAATGAGATAAAGTTCCTTCAGTAGATACAAGTATATCAGAAGGAATATTTGTACCTACTACTTTCATCTGTTGAACGCTTTCTCCCCCCTGAGTTTTGGCAGCCTCATCAGGGTCTTGTACTACTTCAGTAGCCTCCTTAGTAAGCTCTTGTACAACCTCAGTAGCTGTTTAGGGTGAATTTATAGTGTTTTTAACGATATACTTTATATCAATTTCCCCCATATGTGGATGTTTTTCATAGAAATCGAGCTTTATATTGAAGTATTGAGCAAGTGATGTTTTTAATGGGTTAGTTGCAAAATTGTATGATTTATGTGTAAAATTGATGGTTTTATATTGATTTGGAAGATACTACATTTTGCAATGTGTTTGATGTATTGTATATACATAATTTCGACCAAAAAGAGGATTAAAAGAGGTTAACAATCGGATTAATGAAGAGGAGAAGAGATAAAGATGAAATCGATTGAAGATAAAGATGAGAAGATCGATTTTTGAGCAAGCTGAACGTTCGTTCAAGTCCCGTCCAGGTTGGACGGGCGTCCATCAAAGTAAACGGGCGTCCAGGTTGGCAAAAACAGTACAGAGTCTTCAGGAAGTTGATGAACGGGCGTCCAAGCTTTCAGACGGGCATCCGTAGACCGACTTAGCAGCAGGTGCCTTAAATCCCTATAAATATACGCATTCCTTAAACCCTAGGGGATGTACTAGATCGCATCTTACACTTAGAAAACCCTAGTTTCGAGATCAAGTCACCTCGGCCGGCTGAGCCTTGGTGCTTGGCCGGCCGAGGGTGTTTCTTTTCCGCTTTTTATTTTCGTTTTGCCTGATGTTTTGATGCTGAGTGCTTGGGGCTGAGCAATTGTTCAAACGATGTGAATCCTTTTCAACAGGTTTTTATATTTTCAATCTAAGTTTGTTTTGTGATTTAGATTAAAGTTGTATTTTTTCTATGCTTATGTGTTATGCAATCGATATCGAGAGATGTATTGCTTATTGATGTTTACCGTATGATGAGAGTCGGTGTAAAGCTTAGATCACCATAGGAAAGATGGGATTTTTAATCTTGACATAACGAGAGTTGATAGGTTGAATATCTAGGTTGCTAGATTGAGAGATCTTACACCTTGGTTTGAGAGCGTCAATCTTATATATCGAGAGATGAGAGATTGATAGGCGAATTATCTACGAGAGTAGGAATTCATACCTCCGTTAGGTGGACCACATCTTTAATTAAATCATCACAAGATAACTTTAGAGAGGAAATTAAGGGTTGCGGGATCGGAGGAATATTTGTTTGTTCATTGTTTAATCACCATGATCATCTTCTTGTTTACTGTTTATTTTATAGTTTATAGTTTAGATTTCGTTTTCGCTTTTATCCTTCCTGGCTTTGGACTGACAATCCTCTGTCCAGTTTATTTTATCGTTTTTAGTTTTGTTTTAGTAGTAACAAATTAGAAGAATTAATAAACTAGATTAAACAACCTCGATTCCCTGAGATCGACTCCGGTATTAATCGCTATACTACGATCCCTACACTTGGGGAATACCGGATTTATAAATATTATTACTTGTTTATTTGCATTAGATAAATCCGTGAACAGTAGCCACTTCAGTTGGTTCTACAACTCCGTGTTCAACATCATCTGCTCCTTCTTCTTCTTCTTCCCTTTGCTCTTCTAAAATCCTCAACTTTTTTCCTTTTCCATGTCCAGACCTTTTCTTTGTAACTTGTTTCAACCTTTTCGAAGGTCTTTCTGGGTCTCCAAACATAGATTGTTCAAGTGCTTCTTTGGATACTGCTTTCCTCTTTCTGGTTGCATCCTTAACTTGTTTAGTAAAAACTTGTGCAACTGTCTTCTTTTCGGTTCAGCAGGAGCATGGGATACATTAGCACTAGTAGCAGCAGGCTTTGCAGAGTCTGCTGACTGTTTGGATTTCTTAGGCTTGAGAATCTTAGTTATCTTTCCTGTTTCAGCAGCCTTTCTCTTTTCTACTGACATCCTAGACTCAGCAGCCTTAAGATCAGCTTTCCTTTTGGTTCTCAACTCCACATTCTGGTCACTCTCCTCTTGTTCATCTCTTTCATCATCATCTAGACCAGGAATTGGAGTATTGACTTCTGGCTTATATCTTGCTTTGTTTATATCTTGAGGTGCTACATTAGCAATGCCCAGATGAGTCAGCAGACTCTAAATCAGTAACCTAAAGGTTTGACCTTTATGAAAAATCCAGAACCAAGATACTTCATAGCTTGTTCTCCATGATTCTCTTCTTTATGGCCTCTCTTTCTTCTGTCATTACCTTCTTCATGTAATACACAAAGAATCTAGCCCAATCAAATTTCATACTTCCATAAGATGATACTCATCAGGTCAATTTTTGGTCTTGATAAAGTATCATAGCTTCCAACCAGCCCTAGTGAATTCCTTACAATATACTTGCTCAGCAGATTATATTCATAGGATATATTTGACATTGATTACAAGAGATGCTTGCTCTTATGGATCATTCTTTATAGATTCAACAAAGGCTAATCTTGCAAACTCCAAGCTTTCTGGGTTTGTTGGTGCTCCATTGCCTTTAGCAAATCCAAACACATCTTTAACAAATCTGAGGAAACCAGAATCTCCTAATCATTCACAGTTGTTGTAAACTCCTCTGTATGTGATTTTATTACCATATTTCTCTAAAAATCACTTACATTTATGTAAGAAATCTTCTGCAGTCTTATGATTAGAACATTTTCAAGACCTGCAAACCTCCTTATTCTTCTACCCAAATTAATTGCTTGCTCTGTTTCATTAGCATCTGTAACATAACCTCGAACACTTCCGCTTGAACCAAGATATATATCTTCAGCAGACATTATTTTCTTGATTTTGTGAGATTGAAGAAGATGAGTATAGAGATTTGTTTTCACACTTTTGTATTTGCAGAAATTATATTGTGAAACCCTTGTGCATTATCTGCAATATATAGACAATAGTGGGTAGGACACCTCAAGCAGGTACTGTAGCACGTACTGTAGCAGTTTGCATGATTCAACTGAAAATGAATGAGATAATGCCATGTGTCCCACTATATAGTCCCACTAATGTAAGAAACGGTTATGTCCTTGTAACAGCTGTAATAAACATAGGATTAAAATCCATTAACTTTACTGTTGACTTTCATTAAAGTCTGACTTTATCTGGAGCTTGATCTTTAGCAAACTATCATTGTGTGTACTCTCTGATATGATTCAGCAGGGTCAGGGGTCTGCTGATACATAGAAAACACATCTGATCTTCAACTCTTCATTCAACTTGTTGTTGGTATAGATTTGTCCAACTGATAATACAAGATGAAGTTTAATATCAATGACTGATCTGCCAAGTGAGCTCACCCAGCAGGGCAAAGATCAATCCCCTTGGCAACTTCATTTGCTCAATTGTCCAAACTATTAGAGCACTTAGGAATTTTTGATACCATTGACTAATCTACCCAGTGAGCGCACCCAGCAGGGCAATGACTAGTCCCCTTGGTGAATTCCAATGCTCTGCTGACCATCAGCAGGTCAGTCAACCTTGATGATGCCAAGTTCAGTTCTTAACTTAGCAAATTTGTCTTTATCCAAAGGTTTTGTAAAGATATCAGCAAGTTGATCTTCAGTAGGTATGTAAAGAACCACACCTTCTTTCTTTTCAACATGATCTCTTATAAAATGATGTCTCACATCAATGTATTTGGTTATTGAATGCAAAACAGGATTTTCTGTTATAGCAAGTGCACTTGTGTTGTCACACATAATGGGAATTCCTCTTTCTTCAATCCCATAGTCCCTTAATTGTTGTCTCAGCCATTAGGACTTGTGCACAGAAACTTCCAACAGCTATGTATTATGATTCAACATTGGAAGTTGATATATAATTATGCTTCTTGCTAAACCAGGAAACAAGTCTATTCCCAATCAACTGACAAGTTCCTTTGGTGCTTTTTCTATCAATCTTACACCCAGCATAATGATGTATGAAAAATATATCATTATATTATAAGACTTTTTATTATTATTTTATGATATTTTAGTATAATATCATATAAATGCATTGAAAACTTATAAAAATCATAGTTAGTTATAATTAGATGCTTAAGTTATAAAAAACGATAAAAATGATGGTTTTTTGTCAGATTTACGTTTGGTGTTTCGTTGATTTTATTGCAGGATCGATGTTTACCGAGATCCCAAAATATGACATACTTCGAAGTATAAATCATGAGTTTTTGTGGGATAAAAGATTATGCCAAAATCTAACAACTTTGAAAAGATCAACTGTCCTTAATGTTTCTACCGTAACTCATCTTCAACGGACATTTGACCTAACTTAGAGGCATTTTCAGAGAAAAAGTCCTTGATGAAAGTTGTAGACCTTCAAGAGAGCTTTCCAACGAATATTAAATCATGTCAATCTGAGGTCTACAGCTCGAGATAGGTTTTTACGAACATCTGATATGTTGGATGGCCGGCACGCGCCGGAGAAGGCCGGATCTTGCAGGAAAATCTCTGACATTGGGCCCACAAATCTCTGACAAGGGAATATATACTATTTGACCGGCACGCGCCGGTGGTGTTCCGGCACGCGCCGGCCTTGTGGTGTACTCTATAAATACCCCTCAATTGCAACCATTTTGAGGTGTACCAATGCATATATCTCTCTTCTATATTTCTCTATTGTCTCTTTTGTTGTTTTTTTTAGTTAAATAAAAGCTGTAAACGGCACTCTGCCGGAATAATGCTGTAGTATAAAGTATCGTTATAATACTTAGAAGATGTATCAAGGCTCATTGATGTAAAAGAGTTGCTATTTCCGGAGGGTACAACTCTGAAGCTTCGATTGTAATCTGGTAACTTTTCTAATGTATTTATGTTGTTATTAGTATCTATATATTAATTATAATGATATTAGGCTAACTTAATATCTAGCCAAGATATGAAATTGGATTAGTTTTATCTTTTTAGGGAAATGGATAACGACTATGTTATAATTGATTAAAATCGGTTATAATGAATCTCTTTCTATGTTTGAATTGAAGTAGCTAATTGATTTGAAAGAATTCATAATCTAATTATGAATTGACGCCTTGTAGTTAGTTTATGAACTCGTTAATAGAAAGACCGGAGGGTAAAATTGGCCGAGTGAAAACGTGACAACGGAATCCGATTTCCTAAACCGGGGGTAGATTTGTTTCGGGAGAAACAAACTCTTATTGAAATTTATACTCGAGAGATTATCACGTTAAATTCGCCTGTTTAATTGACATCTCTTAAAATTGGCCGTATGACAAAACGGGAGTGACCCATGCTTGAGGATGACATTGGACAGAGGACAAGACATAGGACAATTTCATACGCTCGTGTGAGGAGAAATTGCCTAGCTTAGGAGTATACCGTTTCGTATAATTGATTGGACCTTGAAAAAAGGAAGATCTGTCTTATCTAATTTCCACTAAAAAGATATAATAATTCAATAACATATTCTTGGCTAGTCTCTAATTATAATATCTATCTCCCTCCCCCATATATTGTATTGGTACCTATATATATTTATATATATATATATATATATATATGTATTGCTATATATTTATATATATATATTTATATACTTATATATATCTGTTTTAGTTTTATGCTTTTATTGTTTGTTAGTTTAGAGTTTGGTTGGCTAATAAAATTGCGACTTAGATTGAGATAATAATAGTTTCTCGGTGTTTAATCACACGGTGAATTACCAAGTTTTCCCTGAGGATCGACACCTGACTCACCGTACTATCACTACAATTTGACCCGGTACACTGCCGGTAAGGATTGATAGCCTAGAAACAGTCCGTCAGCTTTCTGGCGCCGTTTCCAAGGTTAGGTTTAGGTCTGTCAGTATTTTGGCGCCGTTGCCGGGGAACGACGCTAATTCATTGTGTTCGAATGATTTCTACTTATATTAACTCAAAAGTCTCGAGGATAAGTCAACACTCTTCTTACCCCATTTCTATTTTCTTTTTCGTTGGTACTTACCTTATAAGTAAGTTACCAATCTTTACTTTTATCGATTTCAACTATTTTCGGTTTTCGTTAGTTGATGACCGTAAAGAGTAAGGCCCCACTTACTCCTTATAAGCCCGACATAGATACTTACGAAAGGCGCTTAAGAGCGAAAGAAAACAAGGTCATACTAGTCGTGAAATCCCGACGGAGAATCATCATCAAATCAAAATACGAAAATGGTCGAAATCGTGATGAAACACCCGAACAAGGGCTAGATCATGCTCAAGGGCATGGCCAAAATCTTAATCAGATCTACCAATACCAAATAACCGTAATAGAAATAATCAAAATCGGAACCGAACAATCGTAATAATAACCCACCAAATCCGAGACCTATTTGTGATCGACCTTAAGAATAAACCGACTAATAATCCAATTCGTTTACCCAATGAAGGAGCAAATAATTTTGAAATAAAATCTCATCTTTTTGGTCTAATTGACGCAAGAGCCCAATTTCTAGGAGAGGATGATGAGGATCCACATCACCATCTCTATCTTTTCGAAGAATTGTGCAATACAGCCAAAAGTCAAGGTGCTCATCGTGAATTAACAAGGATGTCTATGTTTCCTTTTTCTTTAAAAGGAAGAGCACGAGATTGGTTTATGTCACTCCCACATCATTCATTGACTAGTTGGGAGGAGATTCAAACCGAGTTTTTAAAGCAGTATTTTACTCCTGGTAGAAATTTGGAATTAAAGGTCGAAATTGCCAACTTTAGACAAGGATTTGAAGAAACGCTTGGGAATGCGTGGGAGAGATTTAAAAAGTTGTTAAGATCTTGTCCCGATCATGGTTATTCCTTAGATATGCAAATCCAACTTTTCTGTCGTAAATTAAGGAAAGATTCACGTGCATATGTAGATCATGCATGTGGTGGTTCATTAATGATGAGTGAAGCCCAAATAGTTTACGATGCTATAGAAAAGATTTCCAAAAATAACAGAATGTGGGAAACCGGTTCTAGCACCAGGAAAGTAGCATTTGCAGGAGAATGCACATCGAATACGGAAGTTCTAGCACACTTGGAGAATTTGAGTAGGAAGTTTGACAACCTACAGGCTAGTAGGACTGTAAAACCAGAAACTATCATACCAAATGACTACTCAAGTCATGATAATGAGTCATTAGGGATAGAAGAACCGAAGGATACTCAAGGGAAGAGGTGAGTTTTTTACAACAAAGATAGGAATTTGAACAACGCGTATTCAAACTCTTTTAATGCTATTAGAAGAGAGCACCCAACTTTTAGATGGTTAGAAAACCCTAATAAGCCAGGACAACCGCCATATCCAAGCAAGATAAGAATCCATATAGTAATCAAGTTCATCAAGGAAATACATCAAATCGAACCTACAATCGTTACCTAAATCTTATCCACAACATACTACTCAAACTATACCAAGCTTACCCAAAGTTCAACCCAACCCGAAGGAGTTGATAAATGGGATAAATTAATGGAAAATATGATGGGTGTAGTATCTACTCAAGATCAGAATATGGAAACTATGATAACTTCTATAGGTTCAGTCTCTAAGGATATGACTATGTTGAAAACATCTATGGGTGGACATGATACGAGAATGAGAACTATAGAAGCATCATTAAGGAATATGGAAGATCATTTGAGTAGAGAAGGAGAATGTAACAACAGTAGACCTCCAGGAGGATTACCAAGTAATACTGAAAGAAACCCGAGAGAGGTAAATGCTGTGATTACGAGAAGTAGGAAATATTGTGAAGATACTAGAGCGTAAAAACGCAGAAACAATGAGGTAGAAAATGATTTAAATGATAATATCGTAAAGGAAAAGGACGAACTTGAATTTACCGATGAAGAGGAAGAAATTATCGAAGAATTCTTAAAACAATAATAATGTTGAACCCGAAATTGAAGGTGAAAAATGGGTAAAAGTCCCTAGAATTCGAAAGATCCTATGGATAAGGACCCGAGAACCCTATTTAAGGAACATGTCGAGAAAATCGTGAGAAAAACAGAAGATTTAAAAGTAACCGAGAAGGATAAAGTTGATACAGGGATGTTTTAAAGGAAAAATCTCAAGATAATGAAACTTGGCGATCAAGTAATGCTCAAAGATTCAAGGAAAAAGGAAAAGAGAAAATGACTTCGTAACCAAAGGTTATAGATTTAGAATCTTTGCCTTATCCACCGAAAGATCAAATTAAAAAGATAAAAACCGATAAGAAATATGCTCGTTTCCTTGACACTTTTCGTCATATTCATGTCAATATCCCCGTTATAGAAGCTTTAGTCAACATGCCCGCCTATGGAAAGTTTCTTAAAGATATCCTATCTAACAAAAAACGATTAGAAGAATATGAGAATATATGCCTTAATGAAGAATGTTCTCGCAATACTCCAAAGATCGACTACCTCCTAAACTTAAAGATCCCGGTAGTTTCACTATTCCATGTGAAATTGGAGGATTTCGTTTAAGAAAGTATTGTGTGATCTAGAGCAAGTATCAATCTCATGTCTTATGAGGATTATAAGAAACTAGGAATAGGAGAGCTTACGAATACCGAAATGACCCTTCGTATGGCGTATAGATCAATTAAACATCCTAAGGGAATAATCGAGGACGTGTTGGTTAAAATTGATAAATTTTACTTCCCAAGAGAGACTTTGTAATAATGGAAATGGAAGAAGGATATTCGCGCCTTATTCTAGGTCGACCATTTCTAGCTACGGAAGGACTTTGATAGATGTTCAAAAAGGTGAACTAATACCGAGAGTTAATGAGGATAAAGTTTCGTTCAATATCTTCAAAGCTATAAACTATCCATACAAAGAACCGAATCATGTTCTTTTATAGATGAATATTCTACTATCTCGGGATGCCAAATTTAAAGGTTATGAAAATAAATTAGAAGAATGTTTGGCATTTTCAATCTATAAAGAAGATGAAAATGATACCGAAATGAAAGAAGTAATCCTTTATTTAGATAAAGGAGGGTTTGTTAAACATCCATGGCATCAAAATTTGAAATTGGAAATGGAAGGACCAGCTTTAAAACCATCGTTAGAAGATCCACCAAGGAATCCTGAGTTGAAACCACTTCCTTCGAATTTGAAATATGCTTTTCTTGAAAATGATAATCTGTTACCAATTATTATTTCATCAACCTTAACAAATGAACAAGAGGATCAATTATTAAGAATGTTAAGACAACATAAGAAAGCTTTTGGATGGACAAGGCGTATATCAAAGGTATTAGCCCCGAGATTTGTGTTCACAAGATTATTTTGAATGAAGGAGCTAAACCTTGTATTCAGCCACAACGCCGCCTCAACCCGAATTTGCAAACAATCGTTAAGAAAGAGGTCATTAAGCTATTAGAAATGGGAATAATCTTTCCCATATCGATAGTGAATGGGTAAGTCCAACTCAAGTAGTTCCAAAAAAGGAGGTTTCACGGTAAAAGAAAATGATAAAAATGAATGGATTCCGACAAGGGAAATTACAGGATATCGAATGTGTATTGACTTTCGGAAACTGAATGATCATACTAAAAAGGATCATCATCCACTTCCATTCATCGTACAGATGTTGGAAAGATTAAGTGGACATAAGTATTACTGCTTCTTAGATGGTTATTCAGGTTATTTACAGATATTCATTGCAGCAGGAGATAGAGAAAAAACTACTTTCACTTGTCCCTATGGAACTTTTGCTTATAAAAGAATGCCGTTTGGATTATGTAATGCACCCGCTACATTTCAAATATGTATGATGGCAATATTTTCTGATATGGTCGAGAAATTCTTAGAAATCTTTATGGATGACTTTAGTGTTTATGGAGATTCTTTTGATAAATGCTTATCACACTTAGAACGCGTTTTACAACGCTGTGAAGATACCAACTTGGTACTAAACTCGGGAAAAATGTCATTTGATGGTATCTCGAAGGAATTGTACTAGGTCATAGAATCTCTCGAAGTAGGAATTGAAGTTGATAAAGCTAAAGTCGAAGTAATTGAAAAATTACCTCCACCAATTAATTTGAAAACGTTAAGAGGATTTCTTGGACATGCAGATTTTATAGAAGGTTTATTGCGTATTTCTCAAAAATAGCAAAGCCCCGAGTCATTTGCTAGAAAAAGAAGTACCTTTTAACTTTGATGATAAATGTATGGAAGCCTTTAAGACCCTAAAAGCGAAATTAACTACCGCACCAAAGACTAGTAGCACCGATTGGGATTTGCCGTTTGAAATTATGTGTGATGCAAGTGATTTAGCAGTAGGAGCTGTTTTAGGTCAACGATATAACAAAATTCTCAAAGCTATCTACTATGCTTCTCACACATTAAACGCAAATTTCACCTTAATTATGCAACTACCGAGAAAGAACTCGTTGGTCGTAATATTTGCCTTAGATAAGTTTCGATCATATATTGTTGGTTCTAAGGTAATAATCTACACGTACCATTCAACTCAAGTATCTCGTTAAGTAAGAAAGATGCCAAACCGCGTCTTCTTAGGTGGATTCTCGTTACTTCAGAATTCGATATTGAAATTAAGGATAAAAAAGGAAGTGAAAATGTAGTAGCAGATCATCTAAGCAGGATGGATAATGATGAAGGAAAAGGAAAAGAAATTCAGATTCGTTTCCGGATGAGAAACCGTTTAAGATAGATACTCCCTCAACCATGCGATTATTAAAAAATAGAATACCATCAAAGGAAGATTCGCCATGGTTTGGGGATATTGTTAACTACATTACCCGTAAGTACATCCCACCTCATTGGACTTGGCAACGTAAAAAAAGTTCTTTTATGACTTAAAGTTTTATTATTGGGATAAACCGGATCTTTTCCGAAGATGCTCAGATGGAATAATTAGGAAATGTATTCCTGATAGTGAAATATTAAGTGTATTATCATTTTGTCATGATCGTGAGGCAGGAGGTCATCATGGAGGATGGAAAACTGCTTTCAAAGTGTTACAATGTGGTTTCTATTGGCCTACACTATATAGAGATGCATATAAATATGCAAAATCTTGTGAATCATGTCAAAAATGGGGAAATATATCGAAAAAACATGAAATGCCTATGCAACCGATTTTAGAATGTGAGCTATTTGATGTATGGGGCATAGATTTCATGGGACCTTTCCCTATATCTTTTGGAAAAAGATTTATTCTAGTAATGGTTGATTATGTTTCTAAATGGGTAGAAGTGAAGCTCTCCCTACTAATGATACCGTAGTAGTGCTAAGGTTCCTTAAAAAGAATATATTCACACGATATGGCATTCCGAGGGCTATCATTAGTGATAGAGGTTCACATTTTTGTAACCGACCATTTACTAAGGTAATTGAGAAATATGGTGTAACTCATAAACTTGGAACACCCTATCATCCACAAACTAGTGGACAGTAGAGGTGTCTAATAGAGAAATTAAAAGAATCGTGGAGAAGACAAAGTGGACTCGAATCGTAAAAACTGCGTAAAGACTTGATGATGCATTATGGGCATACGTAATGCCTTTAAAACACCGATTGGTCGTTCTCCTTACAAATTAGTATTTGGTAAATCTTGTCATCTCCCCGTTGAATTAGAACACCGAGCTTTATGGGCTATTAAATTTCTAAACTTTGATCCTAAAGTCGTCGGTGATCATAGATTACTTCGCTTAACCGTAACTAGAAGAATTTCGACTCGATTCTTATGAAAATGCTCGAATCTACAAGGAACGCACGAAAGCTTTTCATGATAAGAGAATCTATAGTCGTGAGTTCCATGTAGGTGATCGAGTACTTTTATACAATTCACATTTGAAGTTGTTTCCAGGAAAGCTTAAATCTAGATGGACAGGTCCATATGACGTAACAAAAATCTATAAGTCTGGAGCTGTTGAACTAACTGATGGAAAAACAACTTTTATAGCCAATGGACACAGGATGAAATTGTTCGTGGAAGCTGAAGGGATACCTCAACCAGAAGAAGTATTATTACTTATCGACCCTCCAACGAATTAAGGAAGCAGGAATTTTAAACTCAGCCGATTACGGGTACTATCTTTCTAATTCACCTTTTAATATGCATTTTAAAGTAGTTTCGTCTTTTACCGGATAGACGTAAAAGAACCGGATGCCTTTCATAGATAGAATAAGAGTTTTTATTTTACTTTTAAGATTAGGTCCGAATAAGGATGTCGCGTTTAAGATAGAAGCCTTAGTTTCTAAATTAAATAAGGAATTGCTAATCGAAGTCGAGAAAGAGAACTTTGTAATGGAAATTCAAGGAGTGCAATAAAAAGAAGAGCAAGGTTTCTAATGAGATGTAGAATCTGTGGAAAAAGTGAACATGATGGACAATGTGGAAGAAATACAACCATATCCCGTGGATGAGTGTTTGAATGTTATTAAGAAGGGAACGATTAGGTGGTTATCCGAAAATCCCGAGGGAATACAAAGAGATAATTCAAACGCATCACTCCTAGGAGAAAGGTTAAGGGATCGTTATGATAACAATCTTGAGGATCTGAGATTGAGGGAGTTAGCAAAAAATCCTAAAAATTATAGTGTGTGCTTTTAGTCTTTTAATTGTTTTTAAAGTTTTGTTAATTCTAAAAATTAAAAGAAAATATTTTTATGAAAAATTTATAATAAACCTATTTTCATCTCATGTGATTTTAAATAGGTATATTATATCAAAAATATGTGATTTCAATATTATATTAGCTTTTTATGTATTTTATCAAGTTTTATATAGAAAAATCGTATTGAACTTAGATTATATAACATAAATCATTTGATTAACATCAAATGATCTTTATGTAGTATAATTAGAGCTCATTACACAAAAGATGATAAAAATTTCGATTTTTGGGGGCCATGTGACCGGCACGCGCCGGTACACTACCGGCACGCGCCGGTAAACCTATACACTTAACCCTAATCTCGAATGTTAGCCTCATTTCCCCCATTCCCTCAAAATTTTAGAAGAGCAGCCCGACTCCACCCCATTTTCGTCCAAAAATATATCAAATTTCATCACTTTTTCATCACAAATTCAACAATCCATCATCTTCTCTTCATCTAAAACATCTAAGAAGATCAACATTGGAAAAAGTTGAAGCTTGGCAAGCTCAAAGCTCTCTTTTCTCTCATTCCGGCGACCCACCATTAATTCCGGCGACCTAGCTTTTCTTTATAGCATATTAAGGTAATATATATATATATATATATATATATATATATATATATATATATATATATATATATATATATATATATATATATATATATATAAATATTTCAAATTTTAGTTAAATTTCGAAATTATTTTGAATTTATTTTGATTTTATAGCCTAAGTAATTGTTGGTTCTTGTTGTTGGTGTTGTTTGTTTGTGTTGTTGTATTGTCATACCACTATCGTAGATGGCCTCATCATCTCGAAGCAATCCTAAGAGGAAAAAGACCGAAGTACCAATCGTAGTACCGGTAGTTCAAACTAGGCCTTTAACCAAAAGGGAGAAAACTTTAACCTTTGAAAAAACCGCTAGTGCGAAGCTAAGCGGGCACATGATGAGTACTTTAGTAAAAGTAAGGTTTGGTTAGAACGAGGGATTGATTTTTCGAAGATTGGGAAAGAAGTGAAAGAAATTTTCAAGGATAGAGGATGGTTGGATATAGCTATGGATAGGAAAGATAAGATTAATGTTTCTATGGTATCGAATTTTATTCAAAGATTATCTACTTATGATGCTGATACGGTTGAGGAGATAACCTATATTCCTCTAAGAAATGTTAATGTTACTTTTTACCCTGCTATGATTAATGTATTCTATGGCTTAGCTGAAATACCTGAAGAGGAGGATTATCATAATGTTTGGGGTTTAGAACATCCTATGGCTCTACAAACCAAAGCTTATGAAGCCCAACAAGCCTTTGACCCCACTGCTGAATGGATAGAAAATAGGTTTGCTTATGGGAATTGTATTAGGGACATAAGGGCAATAAAAACAGCTTCTTAGGCCATAATGTATGTCCTTCCACACATGTTTGTGCATTTGGTCGAGAGGAAGTGGTTATTGCTTGGGCCATGGTTAATGATATTCCTATAAATCTGGGGAAATTGATCTTTTCTAAGGCATGTGAATTTGCAAGCACTCGTTATCGAGGGGGACGTCTCCCGTTCCTTAGTCTCATTTCTGCCTTATGTGAGCTTGCAGAAGTCCCTGTCTTACCCTCGGATAGAACTGTGTCTCCCTACATTCCTCCCATTGGTCTTAAGATGAGAGCCTTACCTACTGGAATAATAGATTACAATAATCCTAATCGTCAGCAACAACAACCGCCACCTCCACCTCCTTTTCACACTCAAGTACCTAGGCCACCTGACATACCACACCACGGCCCACAAAGCAGAGCCAAGTTGAGGCTATGTTTCAAAGATTTAGTTCAAGCCCAGGCTAGAACCGATGCTAATATAGCTTTAGCTTGTGAGAAGAATAGACAGTGGGCCGAGGACATTCGAGTTGGTCAAAGAGGATATCGAGATGCTATGAGTGAGTTTGATCCTAGATTTGCCGAGATTTCGCTGACACCCCTATAGTCAGCCTGACCCATATACTATGCCAGATTGGATTCCGCCGACTCCACCACCTGTTATATTTTAGGACTATACGCCGTCATCCATAGGACAGGGTGGTATGTTTACAGGTACACCAGGGACATCCTTGGGCATGGGAGGAGTGACTTCGTAGCAGATGTGACAGCAGGATTTGGTTCATTTGGTCTACATGGATCAGTTTCTACGTCGACGATGAGGACTGAGACATCATTTCGAACTTCTGTATTGGATCCACAGCAGTTCAGTTATGGTATTCATATGAAGCAGTCGCAAGGAGCTGATTATACTTCGATACTATCTACATTTGGATCATCGTCATCTCAGTACGACCCTACTGGTGACATTGATCTTAACTATGATGAGGACGAGTGATTTTTTTTCTTTGTTGTATAACTATCTACTTTTGGTTTGACTTAGTATCTTTTATATTTGTTGTGTACGTTAAACGTTTGATGCACTCTCGGGGTAGTGCACGTTGTTATTTTGTATCTTTTTCATAGTTTTTGGATGTTTTTAGATCTTTTTCACCACGTTTTAGAAAACATACAGAACTCTTGATGCAGAAAATAGATGCTGGAATGATCTGAAAATAGAAATATCTCTGACTGAGCACTATTTGACCGGCACGCGCCGGTTGGTGTCCGGCACGCGCCGGTGTAGTGGGCTGCAGGATCTTCTCAGGATATTTCCATTTCAGTCCACCTTTGTCTATAAAAGGAAACAGATGCAGCATTCCTAAAGTGCTCATTCTCTTCCTTTACCTTTAATTTTCTTGCTATAAAGAGTTTAAAATGTCCGATCATTCGTCGCTTAACAGCTATTCTCCTCCGCATACACCGAATTCTGTCATTCCAAATCCATTTTTTCATCAAATCCCTTACGAGCCTATGTATGCTTCGGCTCACAACCCTTATATAAGTAATTTCAATCAATCACCGGTGTTGATTGAAAGGGGTTTAAATTTCAGAAAGGTTGACAATTGGGCATTTACGAGGATGGAAACAGATGGGTGGGACTATTTTTGTCGTATGCCGAGAGGTAGGATTAATGTTACTATGGTAAGAGAATTCTATTCAGTACTTTCAGAAGCTAATACTGTGTCGTTAACACAGTCTGTTATAGTGAGAGGAGTTGTTGTTCCTTTCACTTCTACCAACATAAATCAAATTTTCCTTATTCCACCAGATCCCCACATCACCAAGTCATTTTGAGTATCAATGGAGATTGGATACCGCTGACGGTTTTATTACAAAATATTCGGAAGCTTGTCCACTCTTGTTCTACAATTATGATATTGATCAAAATGTCTCTACGACTGCTTTGCTTCCCCATCTTAGAACGTGGAAACGATTCATCGATTCACGAGTATATCCAACTCGTTAATTTCTCGGAAGTTAGTGATGATGAATTGATGCTTCTATATGCGATTACTACGGAGTCGTTATAGATTGGGGGTGCCGATTCGAAATCACCGTGAGTTTTGCGTTCGGGAGAAGACCGAATTATCATCCTTTACCATTTGGATGGTTGATTTCTAGGTTATGTGTTCGTTTGGCAAGGGTTCCGGAAAGAGCGATAGATGAATATTTTCCAGCTCGCATTCCTCATGTTGGGCTTTTACCAGTCGATATTCCGGGAGGATCGTCAAGTGGTGAAAATTAGATAATTGTGTTGGTAGTCAGGAAGGAATAAAAATAATAATAGTAATACGGTACGTTAGTATAAGTCACAATAAATTAAAATAACTTAGTTTAATAAATTAGTTTAAATTAGTTTAACTTAATTTATGGTTTTCTAGTTTAACGTTCCTAGTAGTTTTAATTTGTATTTTAGTATTGTAATATATTTGCATGTTTTTAATTTATGTTTTTAAATGTTTTTCTTTTATATTATATAAACGCTCGTCTATTTGACACATAAAATAATCTAACCATGATAAAATTCATTTTATTTTCTAATCCGAATTTTTACTACTCATTAGCCATCGAGACGATGCCAATTCGTAAGTGGGGAGTAGGGATTGGTTAGTAAATAAATTGAATTTAATACATCAAATACTTACACACTTAGTTTAATTTTTCTTAAGGGAATAAGTGAATAATATATAATTATTATGATAAAAATGATATATTTGGATAGAATAAATTTTTAATTAAGTAAAGTAATCTTGATATATTATTTCTATATTAATTATGTCTATTTTAGATTTTTAATAATATTTTTAGTATATATATCTTGATAAATATTATGAAATATTTTTTTTATGAAATTAGACAAAAGTTACTTATAATTATAATGAAATTTTAGAATAATTTTCTTTTCAAGACAAAGTATGAAATTGGAATCGGATTAGGGATGATGAGATTTTTGGCATAACTTTGATAAACCGAGCCAAATAAGCCTACCCGAACATGATTTCTAATTTTTGTCCCCACCTCACCTTGTAGAGTGATCAAGACCTCACTCGAAATAGCCATTATTATTAACTAGAAATTACTAACCCTAACTTAAGAATGGTCTACATTTCTTTGAAAATCCCGCAAGTTTAGTATGTATTTATGAATAGCGGTGATGACATCGAAATTTGATATATGCTAAGATTGAAATGAATGTTATTCGGAAGGTAGTTTGTTATCAAATATGGTTATTAATATATATATATATATATATATATATATATATATATATATATATATATATATATATATATATATATATATATATATAACAAAGTATTATAGGTATCTTTTCAGTTTTTGATCGACAAACCAAAAATAAAATATCAGATATAGCTGCCTGATGATAGTAGTCCAACTAGGGTATTATCACGAAATGTCCTATTGCTGGGAATGAAGGTATATGCTACAAATCTGGTGAAAAAGAAAAAGTCGAATCAAAACTATCAAGAATTATCACGAGTTTAAGGAAACCGGATTCGTGATTTTCGATCGAAAGAGTAGTACTCCGATCAATCTTGATAAAGCAATGCCTATGTTCTTAAGTTCTTAAAAAAAAAAAAAAAAACCATATTTTGGAAATTATCAAGGTTGAAAATTGAAAACAGTGCCAGGAGTGTTACTGATTGAGAAATTTTTGATCAGAAGATGAAAGTATAAGTACGTACGACTTGCTTTCATCTCTTTTGATTTTCCTTTGTTATCCTTTTCGATTAGCCAACTATCCTAAGCCTGAACGTTACAAGCCAATTTGCCAACTACTTGACTTAGTCTTTGATTCCGATAAATCATACAAAGGGAGATTAAAAAGTTGTTCTAAATATTTTATTTATACTTATAAAGTAATTCATGTAAAATTTCATTTAAATAATATTTTATAACTAATTTATTATGTTATATACACTTCTTATCTTTTTAAAATATCTTAGATAGATGAAATTAATATAATTATAATGTTGACAGCATACGTTACTAAGTTAGGAATTTAATCTAGAAGAATTATATTATATTTTTATAATTTTTATATATTATCGCTTATTTTGCTCGAGGACGATCAAAAGCTAAGTGGGGAGTTGTGATGTATGAAAAATATATCATTATATTATAAGACTTTTTATTATTATTTTATGATATTTTAGTATAATTTCATATAAATGCATTGAAAACTTATAAAAATCATAGTTAGTTATAATTAGATGCATAAGTTATAAAAAACGATAAAAATGATGGTTTTTTGTCAGATTTACGTTTGGTGTTTCGTTGATTTTATTGCAGGATCAGATGTTTACCAAGATCCCAAAATATGACATACTTCGAAGTATAAATCATGAGTTTTTGTGGGATAAAAGATTATGCCAAAATCTAACAACTTTGAAAAGATCAACTGTCCTTAATGTTTCTACCGTAACTCATCTTCAACGGACATTTGACCTAACTTAGAGGCATTTTCAGAGAAAAAGTCCTTGATGAAAGTTGTAGACCTTCAAGAGAGCTTTCCAACGAATATTAAATCATGTCAATCCGAGGTCTACAAACTCGAGATAGGTTTTTACGAACATCCGATATGTTGGATGGCCGGCACGCGCCGGAGAAGGCCGGATCTTGCAGGAAAATCTCTGACATTGGGCCCACAAATCTCTGACAAGGGAATATATACTATTTGACCGGCACGCGCCGGTGGTGTTCCGGCACGCGCCGGCCTTGTGGTGTACTCTATAAATACCCCTCAATTGCAACCATTTTGAGGTGTACCAATGCATATATCTCTCTTCTATATTTCTCTATAGTCTCTTTTTTTGTTTTTTTTAGTTAAATAAAAGCTGTAAACGGCACTCTGCCGGAATAATGCTGTAGTATAAAGTATCGTTATAATACTTAGAAGATGTATCAAGGCTCATTGATGTAAAAGAGTTGCTATTTCCGGAGGGTACAACTCTGAAGCTTCGATTGTAATCTGGTAACTTTTCTAATGTATTTATGTTGTTATTAGTATCTATATATTAATTATAATGATATTAGGCTAACTTAATATCTAGCCAAGATATGAAATTGGATTAGTTTTATCTTTTTAGGGAAATGGATAACGACTATGTTAAAATTGATTAAAATCGGTTATAATGAATCTCTTTCTATGTTTGAATTGAAGTAGCTAATTGATTTGAAAGAATTCATAATCTAATTATGAATTGACGCCTCGTAGTTAGTTTATGAACTCGTTAATAGAAAGACCGGAGGGTAAAATTGGCCGAGTGAAAACGTGACAACGGAATCCGATTTCCTAAACCGGGGGTAGATTTGTTTCGGGAGAAACAAACTCTTATTGAAATTTATACTCGAGAGATTATCACGTTAAATTCGCCTGTTTAATTGACATCTCTTAAAATTGGCCGTATGACAAAACGGGAGTGACCCATGCTTGAGGATGACATTGGACAGAGGACAAGACATATGACAATTTCATACGCTCGTGTGAGGAGAAATTGCCTAGCTTAGGAGTATACCGTTTCGTATAATTGATTGGACCTTGAAAAAAGGAAGATCTGTCTTATCTAATTTCCACTAAAAAGATATAATAATTCAATAACATATTCTTGGCTAGTCTCTAATTATAATATCTATCTCCCTCCCCCATATATTGTATTGGTACATATATATATTTATATCTATATATATATATATGTATTGCTATATATTTATATATATATATTTATATACTTATATATATATATCTGTTTTAGTTTTATGCTTTTATTGTTTGTTAGTTTAGAGTTTGGTTGGATAATAAAATTGCGACTTAGATTGAGATAATAATAGTTTCTCGGTGTTTAATCACACGGTGAATTACCAAGTTTTCCCTGAGGATCGACACCTGACTCACCGTACTATCACTACAATTTGACCCGGTACACTGCCGGTAAGGATTGATAGCCGAGAAACAGTCCGTCAGCTTTCTGGCGCCGTTTCCAAGGTTAGGTTTAGGTCTGTCACATAATCAGAATTTGAGTAGGATATAACTTTGAAGCTTCCATCTTTTGAATACCCTATCCCTACTCCCAAAGTCTCGTTTAGATACTTGAGAATCCTTTTGACACCAGGTAAGTGACTTTCCTTAGGTTTTGATTGAAATCTTGCACAAACACCTACTGCAAAGGATATATCATGTCTGCTGGCTATAAGATACAACAGACTCGCTATCATCCTTATGTATAAAGTCTGATCAACATCTTTGTTGGAAATAAAATTTATGTTTTGATGATAATTCATCATATTTATTCAAAGTATTATTTTAACCTCATTGATGAAGTGCTAAAGCTAGCTGTTATAGTGAAAAGCTAAAAGATGTCTAGAACTGAATGTTTAGGTTTTACTAGAGTCTGATATTTGTATAAGTTACATCAGACAAGCACTGTAATAGTTAGTGTGTCGTAAAACTAAAAACTGGAATTCATCTAGAAAACTGGAAATCACCAAGACAGATAAACTAACTCAGAATACACCAGTATTGAACTGAAGAAAATAAGTTCGCTGAGGGTTACAGACTCAGTTGACTTATCTAAAAGATTGAAGAACTGAGGGTCACAGACTCAGTTATTGAAAATTGAAGAACTGAGGGTTCAAACTCAATTATGAAGAATACAAGTCGAGACTGTAAAGTTAGACTTCAGGCAAGATTGTGGTGACCTGAACTGACTTTATGGATATTTTATGAAGACCTAAGAATCATAAGGACAATGAGTTCTTAGAAGATGATTAGTCATGGTGTACTCTGATTAAGTCAATTATACTCAGATGAAAAATGGAGTTCTGATATTTGAAGAAGAGTAAAAATCTCAGTTAACGCTCCAAGTCAGTCATGAAACTGACAAGTGATAAACTCAGTATAAAGCTGATAAGGAAACTCAATTTTATATGTCAGCCATCCAACAAATTGATAGTACAGTCGAACGTTATAAAGGAAGCGAATTTATTGGATGAGTTACTAACACATCAGAACGGTCAGAAAATATAGCCGTTACAAGATAGACGGTGATACAATTCGAATTCAAGCCAGATGAACGTTGGACCTCACACTATAAATAAAGGACTTTGTACCAAGGAACTACAACAAGAATGTAAGAGATTTAACAAGAAATCAACAAGCATTTTTGTTCATTCGTCTTTCTATTCGAATTACTATCATCTCAGTGTTATAACAAGATCATATCTAGAATTTCTTCAAGTGTTCAAGCTACACAGAATTTATCAAGAATCAGACACTTTGAAGAACCACAAACAAGAATCAATTTATTGATTCTCAGCCCAACTTTGATTCCACATCAAAGGTTTAGACTGTGAAGCAAACCGGGAAGGTTTCGCCAAGGACAGTTGTTACAAGCGATCGGGTAGACTTGTGTTTGTGGTGGTAGGCGGTGAAGAGGCATACGTAACCCTTCAAGGACCAGTGTTCAAGAAATTGAAGAGCAGCAATTCTATCTGTTCTACAACTGTTTAGATAGTGAAGCTAGGGATTAGCCAATGACTATTGTTTAGGACTTTTTGTAACAGTTCACCTCAAGAAGTTCTAGTGGAATTTTCCTCCGCACCACAGGGGAAGAGAGGACGTACATGATTACACCACCTGGAACCTCTATAATACTTGCCTTATTTACTTTACGCATTTATTTATTTACTCAGCATTTATCTACAGCATTTTGATAATTGATTGTTGTACACTTCACAGTTCACAAACTGACATTCTTCAGAATTTAGTTTAACACACTCAGCCTTCAAATAGAATAACAAGATCAAGAAAATGGCTAGAATTATATCCGCTTCCGGTTAACTCAAATTTAAGCTTAGTCAGCTTAACTCCACACAAGTTTTAACTGAACCTTAATTTGTTTTAAATCCAGTTTTTAGGGACAAGTTTATTCACCCACCCTCTAAACTTGTGTTAGCCTTTCCAAGGGAACAACAATCTTTAACTTTTTTTATCTTCAACCAACCTGATGCTTGTACCCATAAGAGTTGATACTTTGGTGCTGTTTTTCATAGCAAAATTCTTTAGCAGCTCCTTGGTATACTTAGTTTGATGAATGAAGATTCCATCATTCATTTTCTTGACTTGTAGTCCCAAAAAGTAGTTCATTTCTCCCATCGTGCTCATTTGAAACTTACTTTTCATGAGATTAGCGAAATTTTCACATAACACTTCATTTTCAGAACCAAATATGATGTCATCCACATATATCTGCACCAGCAGGGTGTTGTTTCCTTCATTGATTCTGAAAAGAATCTTGTCAATGGTTCCTGTAGTAAAACCATTATTAACCAAGAATTGAGATAGATTCTCATACCAAGCTCTTAGTGCTTGTTTCAAACCATTAATTTCTTTGTTTAATCTGTACACTTTATCTTCTTGATCTTTAACTTCAAAACCAGAAGGTTGCTGAACATAAACCTCTTCTTCTTCCAGAATGCCATTGAGAAATGCACTCTTTACATCCATCTGGTATACCTTGAAGTTTTTATGTGCAACATATGCCAAAAACAGTCTTATTGCTTCCAATCATGCAACTGGGGCATATGTCTCATCAAAGTCTATTCCTTCTGCTGTTGAATAGCACTTTGCCACTAGTATGGGCTTGTTTCTAACAATGGTACCAGATTCATCCAATTTATTTATGTATACCCATTTTGTACCAATGATATTTGCATGATCATGCCTATCAACTAGTGTCCATACTTGGTTTCTTTCAAACTCAAGGAGTTCTTCTTGCATAGAAATTATCCAATCATGATCAGCAATTGCTTCTTCAATAGCCTTAGGTTCCAGTTGAGACAGAAAACATGTAAACATGGCTTCTAGTTGTCATCTGGTCCTTACACCTTGATGTACATCACCAATAATTTGTTCAGCAGGGTGATCCTTCAACCATTGTAAATCATTATTTGCTTGATTTATAAGAACTTGATCTTTAGTATGGTCTGCTGTTGGTTCAGTAGGGGAGTCAGCAGATCATTGAGCTACATCTGTTGCTGTATCAATAGTATTACCATCAGGTCCTCCAACAGGGGCATCTTCGTTTCTAGAATCAGAGACCTTTAAATCACTTATCTTCTTTAGAATATCCACATACTTTGGATCAGTGACTTCTAGATGTATAGGAGGTTTTGAAACTTCTTCATTATCCATTCCAGTGAACTTTGGTTCATAAAAAAATGTATGGATTCTTCATGATTTAAAGTCCTTTTGTTCGGCACCATAAAAGCCTTGCTGACTGAATAATAACGCAAGAAGATTCCTTCATCGGATTTTGGTTGAAAAGTCTTCAGTTGCTCCTTATGATTCAAGATAAAGCACTTACTCCCAAATGGATGGAAGTAGGATATGTTTGGCTTTCTTCCATTCCAAATCTTATAAGGTGTCTTGTTAAGCTTTTTGTTCACTGAAGTTCTATTATGTGTGTAGCATGCTATGTTGATTGCTTCAGCCCAATACCTTTCAGGTACTTTTGCCTCACAGATAATAGTTCTGCCTACTTCCTTCAAAGTCCTACTCTTTCTATCAGCAACCCCATTCTACTGAGGTGTTCCAGTGGATGCTAGTTGATGCAGCACACCATTCTGATCAAAGTATTCTCTAATGACTTTGTTAAAGAACTCAGTACTCTTGTTTGATCTGATCTTTACTACTGTTACACTCTTCTCATTTCGTAGCCTCTTCAAAAGTTTAGGCATCATTTGAAGTGTTTCACTTTTCTTGTTCATAAATATTAACCAAATGTACCTTGAATAATCATCCACAACTACCAGAGTGTACATCTTTCCAGTTATGCTTGTTGGTATCTGATGACGGTCAAAATAGTCTATCCTTTGGCATCAATATTCTATCCATTTTGAGCTAAAAGTAGGTGTTTCGATCTATAAATATGAACCATTTACGTTGAATATCATATGTCGGGTTCGTGAGTTGAGAAATCTGCACTTAGCGTTTATTTTCCCCATTTCGATATTATTTCGTGCATTATTTGATGATTTTCAGGATACGAAATATTGGGCTGCGCATGACGGGCGAATCTGGAGTGAACTAAACGAAAGGAATGGGCCTAGGGTATTCTAGAAGCATCCAAGTTAAGTCGGTTGAAGAAAAAAGACGAAAATACCCTCGATAACCCGAGGATGGCCGCTGACTTACCGAGGGTCCAGAATCTTCCGATACTCGTTTTCTTGGATGAGGGGTCGAACTAGTTGTTCCTAAGTCGGTTTAGATAGCTATAAATAAGAGGCTTCGCCTCAGAACACAATGTACTCAAATTATTCAAGGAAATTATGCAATAAAAGTTCTTTGTTCTTTATTTTATTTATTTTATGAGTTCTGGTCGGAGAGACGACGGAGTCACCGCCTAGGGAGAGATCTGAAGGAGATCTACGCTCGTCTTCGAGGGTATGATTTTCTATCTTTTCCAAGATGTAGATATATCGTTGTTATATTCGACTAGTATGTTTTAATTGCTTATTTAGTTTAATTATGTAGTAGTTAATTTATTTTACCCATGGGTTATAGATCTGATTCGTTGGTGAAGAAATCATGAAATAGTGGTTGCGTTCTTCAGATCTGCGACGGTCTATATCGCTAGATCTGGATACCTAGTAAATTACTAATTCATGATAATTGGCGCCAGCTACATTGATCGATAGATTTAATTTACATGTTAGTAGCCTGATCAACTATTTGCATGTTATCGTAAATTAACATGAAGGACCGCAAGTGAAGTGTTAATTACGACATTATCTAGAATGGACCCTAGGAACGTGTTGGTCAATGTCGACAACTGTCTAGGCGGGTTTGCGGTATGAGGTAACACTCAATATCGGCAGCTCTAGTTCTTTATGCGTATGGGCTATTACGGACCAATTAAGGAGGGTAGCTTGTGTATAGATTGTCTACTGCCATTGTCGGAGTAGATAGGGTTAGGAGTTGTACCCGTAGCTGAACAATGAATAAATTCACCGATGGGGAGGACTGTTGCATGTGTGGGGGGAATAACTAATTACTCAAATAATTGAACTAATACCTTAGAAACTCTAGTTTGCTTAGTTGAACTTGCATAATCTTGTAGTTTGAGGCACCAATACTACAGTCTATACATTATAGTTGGTCGTAGACCGTTATCGTGACAACTCAATCTTGATAATTAGACGTTCTTACGAGTCTCTATGGTATTCGACCTTCACTCGCCAGTACTATACTATGATAGACCTAGTCCTATTGCTAGTAGGTGCTTTGCACGCGATCCAGAATTTTGGCACCGTTGCCGGGGACTCGTGTCAAGAATACTTTTTATTTAAGATTGAGTTTGCTGTATATATTTTGAGTTTGTTTATTTGAGTCTGTTTTATAGTCTGCTTATACTAGAGTCTTACAAAGTTAGTTTTGCGAATTCTGGAAGAAAATTACCACCGGTTTACCGAGGGTCCACCCTGATAAACCGAGGGTCTAATTTCTGCCAGAATCATTTCTGTTTGTTCAGTGTCAGGTTAGTAGTCAGGTCTATATTTTTTAGTCTGCCAGGCGAGTGTAACAGCCGGCGAGGCAAGTTACTAACCTTTTTATTTTTCTTTTTGTGTCTTGTAGTACGCTACACGTAGTTCAGCAGCCAAACTCAAGAGATTCATACCTGAGATTGAAAAGTTTGCTAGACAAAAGAGAAAGGAAACTCGAGAGAGATCTGTTAGGCTGGCGGACGACGTGGTTTCGAACGAAGGAGATCACAGTGAGAGGGAAGAAGAGATTCCACCTTTGGAAGATACGGAAAACAACATGGCGCAGAACGGACATAATGGACAGAATAGAGCAGGAGTTGTGGTACAAGCAGATATGAGAACTCTACAGAGCTATGCAATGCCAACGATTGAGCAATTCGTGCGAAAAATTGTTCAGCCTGAGGATGCAGCTGAGGTATTTCACCCTAAACCGAATGTTATACAAATGGTGACTAACTACACTACTTTTCATGGAGTAATGAACAAGGATCCTAGTGTACACGTCACCAACTTTCTGGAAATAGTCAGCACGGTTAAGCCAACAAGAGTACCGGGAGACAATATCAAGCTGAAATTGTTTCCATTCACTCTGAAAGATAAAGTGAAGATATGGTTATTGTCTCTAGCACCAGGATCGATCCAAACTTGGACCGATCTATTGCATAAGTTTATGAATAAGTACTGCCCACCTAGGAAGTCACTACATATGAAACAAGATATCATGAATTTCAAGCAGAGGCCCACTGAAACATTTGAAGAGGCTTGGGAAAGATTCAAAGAAGCACAGAGGAGATGCCCTCATCATGACATCACTTTGCCAGTACGAATGCATAGTTTCAATTACGGATTGCGGCCAAGTGAACAAATGAGATTTGATGCATCAAGCAACGGATGTTTTGCGTTGCTATCACCTGAAGAAGCTGAAGAGAAATTGGAGCAAATTGCGCTTACAAGTCAATGGGGAACACACCAAGTTGAAACGGCCAAAGTAGTTGAAGGCATATTTGGAGAAGATACTTCTCAAAAGATCTTATTCCAGCTAATGGCAATGAACGAAAAGATAGATGGCATGCAAGATCACATAGCCAAGGTTGAGAAAGTTCAAGAGATTAAAACGACCAACACTGAGGACGTGAACTATATCGGGAGGCAAGGAAATCCTTAAGGGGGCGGATATCGCACAGGTTCTCACGACCACCATGGTTTTAGACTGAGCCTAATGGGGGTTTTCGACAAAGTGATTCAAATGGTGGAGAGAGACCGATACAAACTAGTGGATTCCTGCCTCAATTCAATAAGTCCGATGGTTGGGAAGCAGCCATGGATAAAATGAGACTGTGACCGACACGGTCAATCAACTTATGAAATCCATGACTGAGCTGAATACAAACTTCACCACATATTTTCAGAAGAATGATACAAGACTGACCAATCAAGAAGCCTTAGTGCAGAATCTATCGCACCAAGTAGGACAAATTGCAGAACAAGTGTCAGCCCATCCTCTGGGAGGATTGCCAAGTAATACTGAGAAAAATCTGAAGGACGTGATTACAATTATGATTAGAAGCGGAAAGGAATTGCCTGGACCAGTTATACCAACTGTCCAGGAAGAATCAGAAAGTAGTCAGCAGTAGAATGCAACAAAATCTGGAGAAAAAGAGGGGCCGGTAACCCGGGACAATGCTCCGGTAAACCAGGAGTCTGAAAATGTAGCAGACAAGCAGGCAGAGCAGCAACAGTCAACATGTAAGTCTTCACGAACTGTCACTATTAATCCTTGTTGGTCCCTTGAAAAGGCTAACACAAGTTTAGAGGGGGGGGGGGGGGTGAATAAACTTGTCACCAAAAACTTTCCTAAACTGGATTTAAAACAAATTAAGGTTCAGTTAAAACTTGTGTGGAGTTAAGCTGACTGAGCCGAGATTAAGTCAAACTGAGTCAACCGGCAGCGGATATATTTCTAGCCTTTTTCCTGATCTTGTTATTCTTTTATGAAAGCTGAGTGTGGTAAACTAAATTCTGATGAATGTCAGTTTGTGAACTGTGAAGTGTATAACAATCAACTATCAAAATGTTGTAAGTAAATGCTGAGTAAATAAATAAATGCGTAAAGTAAATAAGGCGAATATTATAAAGGTTCCAGGTGGTGTAATCCTATATGTCCTCTCTTCCCCTGTGGCGCGGAGGAAAATTTCACTAGAACTTCTTGAGGTGAACTGTTACAAAAAGTCCTAAACAATAGTCCTTGGCTAATCCCTAGCTTCACTATCTAAACAGTTGTAGAACAGGTAGAATTGCTGCTCATCAATTGCTTGAACACTGGTTCTTGGAGGGTTGAATTGCCTCTTCACCAGCTACCACCACAAACACAGTCTGCCCGACTCTTGTAACAACTGTCCTTGACAAAACCTTCCCGGTTTGCTTCACAGTCTAAACCTTTGATATGTTAGGTGTAGTGCCCGAAAGACAATTTGTGTAATTGTTTTTAATAATGGATGACATAATTTATCTCACCTTAGTTACTTGCTTTGTGCTTGTAAAGTAATACACTGCTGCAAACCCTAAGTATATCTGTATGTAACCACTTAACTCAGTGTATGGATTACACGTGAGGATTGAGTTAGTGGTGATATACTTAAACTATTAGTCCGTGTTGAACTTAATCAGAGTTTAGGGTCTCTTGATTAAAACACCAATAATGCGCCCAGAACACCTTAGGGTGTGATAGTCTTATCCGGACTGTCGGTAAAGGGTACCTACGTGGGGCATTTATATATGATGGCATTCATATAGGGACCGATTTAATCGTATTTCTCGGTATAATTCCGTAATCGAGGGAATCTATTAAATCATTAGATGATCATATATGGATCAACCTTAATCCTGAGGTGATCACATGGTGCTTGCTTGTCCCGGGGTAGTGTTTGATGTGTTAGTTACGGTTCACTTAAATATGTGTTCCAAGCCACTTCTCATTGGCACTATCTCCGGATGAGTGAGTAGTTCTGATTTTCACAGACATGGAATCCATTCCTTCCTGCGGGAAGTAGAGAGATAGTCCCCTTATTTGTTAGCCCTAAGAAAATGATCGATGGGCCCAGTTCATGTTAGACTAATTAGCTACTAGTCAGATATGTGAACTAATTGATCACTAGGGGGTTAATGGTAAATAAGGATAAAATATTCTGAGTCGGGTTCACGGAGACTTACCACTCAGAATGGACAGTCTATGGAGGGTTAATCCGTATGTAGTGATTATATCAATGGACGCTTATTCACTCTATGGGTTGAGTATAAGTATACATCTATAATCGGTAGAGTTCAGTTTCGGGTTTATGGTGGCGTAATCCCGGAATTAATAATTAATGTACTTATTCGTTCGATGAATAATTAATTATTGGAGCTACGGTTATAGGTCCATGGTCCCCGATGTGGCTTCGTAATTCGGACTAATAATCTTGTTATTTGGGCCTCGGTGATAATTAATTTGGGATGGTGGAACAATGGTGCGTCTTAGTTGTTTTAATTATTATTTTTGTCTTTGTTCACTTTGGTATCTACAAACCACTTATCTCTTGGGATCGACCTCGTACTCACTTGTAGCTATCCTAACAATTGATCCGGTACTCTGTTTGGTTAGAGAGTTAGTTTACCCACGGTTGTTTTCGAGTCTTTTATAAATTTAAATTTTGAAGGGTAGATTTTTCGCTCAACGAGTTAGTTGGCGTGTTTTTCTCTCAACTAGATATCTTTTCTTTTTATGTTTTGTTTCTCTTGGTGAGTCGAGCAAACGACATTAAACAAAAGCGCCACTAGGGGCATCCTAGATATCTAGATTTAAATAATATAATACGCGAAAAAGGCATTTTCGCGTAGACTCGTGTGCTAAATAATATAATACACAGTAATCGAGACAATATTTACAGATATTATTTACGGGCGAAATATAAATGGCTACGTAACAATATAATACATGAGAAAAGGAGGGCTAAATAAAAGGCATTCTTTGTTCGTTATTTTTATAGTGATATTCCGTATGTTCGATAATGCAACGAAAAGACGTTTTACGTAGACACAGTGGAGGGCTAAATAATATAATACCTGATAAAGACGTTTTACGTAGGCGTTTATCAGAAGATATTTTTTTACGTAGACACAGTCCGCCCGAATACTAAATAATATAATACGCGATATTTTCACGTAGGCACGGGCCCGCGCCCGCGCCGGACCGAATATTGCAGAAAATCTCGCGAAATTGGGCCCACCCAAGATCCTATTGATTAAAAATGCAACGTGTAGCCGGCACGTGCCGATGAAGCTCCGGCACGCGCCGGCGCCAATATGTCTTGGATTTTCCAAGAAATAATTTTCCTGGATAATGACATATTGTGTAATTAGTTATTTATTTGTTAAATAATTAATTGGATAAATAAAAGAAAATAATTTATTTATTATTTATCTCTTAACTATAACGATAATTATATTTTCTTATTATAAGATTATAATTATCTCTTATTTTTATTGGATAATAATATTTAGAATTATCTCTTTTATTTTGTTAAACCGATTGGGTATAGGTTTTCTCTCTTGGATTTTGCCTATAAAAAGAGAGTTCTCCCCGATCCCTAAGGGTAGTGAAAGCCACGAAATTCATAGATAAAAAAGGCTAAGGAGTTCGATCCTTAGCTCCACCCGGTTGGAGAAAAACTTAGGGTTTTTCTCGGTTACATATCAAGGAGGTTCCAATTCCAAGAATCGGTGTCCACCAATCACCGTTTGGAGAACACATTGGAAGATCAAGGCTTCTCATCCTAAGAGTAAAGCTTTTCTTCCTACTATTGGTAAGATAAACTTAACCCCCTTGTAGTAGTTTAAGTCCTTTAACTATGTGTTGTGATGTATAAGTCGTGATCCATCCGCTGCGCGTAGATCTAACTCGTTTAGATCTAAGAATCTGCATCCTTCATGTGGTATCAGAGCCAGGTTCCACGATTTATATAGTCATAATCATAATTAAACGATTTAAAGGAGTGGAATTGCATGTAGGTAAATTTTATTTATTGTTTTATGCATTGATAATGATTAATTGCTATGGTTGAAGAGATGGATTGGGGGTTGGCACTGTTTACCCGTTAGATCTATTGTAAACTCATATAAACGAAGAAAATTCGTTCATATGAGTATAGGAAATTATGTAATTTATTTGTTGTTGCAATTTTAATTTCCTGAAAGTAGATCTGTTTAGTAGCTGTTTAGTTTTTCCGTTTTTCCCGTTGATCGAGCCGTTGAAACGACGATCCCTCCGGTCAGAATCAAGATTAAAAGTTGAAGAACAAGACATCCAAATTTGGGGTCGATCGGAGTCCTTCTCAATATCCGTTCGTTGCAATGAAGTGGCTGCTGTAACAGAAAAACGCAGGATTCACAGAAACCCTAGCTGTGACTTCCTCGAATTTCTGGGAGAGTTTGGACCGTTGAAACGCAAATCCAACCGGTCAGATCGATAAATATGGAGTTTTTGACGTGGCATAAAAATTTCAGGTCGATCGAGATTCATCTCGATTCCCGATCGGCCTCCGGAAATTTTTGAGGCGCTGCTGTAAAAGTTAGATCCAGCAGCAAGTTGGGCGGCTCACTGGAGAAAATTGACAACTCAAAACTCCGATCCAACCGTCCATATTGAAGCCCAAGGAGTGAGGAACAGATCTGGAAAGTTTCGTCGCAATCCGAGTTCGTTTGGTTTGCCGATCGTCAAAGATTTTGAACAGCTGCAGATTATGTTCGAAATAAGTAAACCCTAGTTAGGGTTTTGGTTAATTTATTTTCTAATAGGTTAGATACGGGGGTGCCAACGGTCCATCTCGGTGTTTATTTTCCGCACTAGAATACATGTTTAGATTGTATGTGTAGAACCGGAAAATTGCCATGACATGCATCATATCATGAATTCCACTCCATATGCATACATGTAGAAATTAATTCGAGGAATTAGTTCGGCATGTATAAAACATGCAATTAGTTTTAATTAATTGTTTGATATTAATTAGAAACTAATTAGGGTAAAAACCGAGGAACACGGGTTTTTTCAATCGTCGAGGTTGGGTGATGGATTCTCGGTGAATCCCACTCTGCGAAAGCATAAGGAGTAAAATCCCGAAACCTCGTGGTTAAGGTGTTGGATTCTCGGTGAATTCCACCTTACCTAGACGAGATTACGTTTTTTGTTCCGTAGTGTCTACGAGAAAGTTTGATGTTTAAGGATTGGATAGTCACGGGCAAACATGGTTCGAAAGTGGTTTAACCACGGTTGGGTGGTCAACAGAAGCTACGGCTCGATCGACTTCACCCTCCACGTGTGGCGTTTGCACGGGGGTCTGGCAAGGCTGAGCCATCCAAAGAGCCACTACGGCTCAACGGAGCTCCCCTAGTTTTGACCCGTCCGACGGCCACATATGTTCCAACGAATAGGTCGGGTGGGCTAGCCCACGTAACCGACAACATTCGGGCCTATGATTTATTGTTCCTTAATGTAACATCAAGTCCAAAAACGTGATCAGTAAACCCACCACATTTTCAAAATATTGAGTGGGAGCGGGAGAGGCGACAGCCGACCCCACGGCCTCTACTGTTGACACAAGCAACGTGAGAGAATGGTGACGCCTCGTGCCGGCATGGGACCGGCCTCCCTAAGGAAGGCCTTCACCGCTATCAAAATTCAAGGCTTGGTCTCCGAAAGGATAGGATTTTGGGTACTCGTCGGGTCACTGACCGACCCTAAGGCGGCACACTCGGGGTCTACCTAAAAATCGAGACGAGAGGGTCACACTCATAAAGGGTATTTTCGGTAGTACCTTGGCTGAAAAAGGAAAGGTGATTGACGATCACAAATGAGATGTTCGATTCTCAATCTGATCTTCAATATTAATCGAAGCCTCTTTGACCTACCTAAGGCGGCACTGAGGCATTAGATTAAATCCTTGGAACGGTAGGATAGACTATAAGTACTTAGTTTATGTTCCTAAAATTTATTAGTAGTGTATAATTTGGATTTATTTTATGTCAATTTTATTTACAAATGTTATACATATCTCTCTAGGGTGCTAGACTGCTAGTGTAACATTGACTAGTAATGACTTCGTTAAAAAGTGGTTAGTAACTAGAACGTTGTACTTATTGATCTCACATGCGATTAATTTTTCGGAAGAGGTATTTCTCTCGAGCCTTCAAAACTTAAGTGACGTAAATAAGTATGTCACTGCTGTCACTCGTGCAGTACGAGAGACAACTTTAGTTAGTTTGAAAGATGATTGGGACGATAAAATTCTTCTAATGAATTTTAATTGTGTAGTGTCTACACGAGAAATTTTCAAATAGAAAAATTGGAGAATCATAAATTAAAGTGTCGCTAGTTAGACGGTATTTGGAACCGATAAACTAGTGGGAGCTTTTATCTTATGTTTTTCTAATTAGAAAATTAGTCCCACTGGGTAACGCTTTCATTAGACATCCCACGCTTCACGAGTAGTGTCTACTCAAACGAACTCGCTAGTTCAAGACTATTTCCTTTTAAGAAAAGTTAAGAATGGGAAAGAATGTCTATAAGTGTTAATCATCTTAACTAAAGTTTTGAGGCTAAACCGAAACATTAAGTAAAGAAAGTATAGGATAAGGAAAGTGATTTCGGATCACTAACCAATGAATCCTTAGCAACTTTCTTAACCGAGTAACTCGACTCGGGAGCTAAGTTCTTTGGAAGAACAAGAGAGCTTTGCATTAACGATTAATAGAGTAACAATGGGCGTAATTTCACTAAAATAGTGGGAGTGATATAAGGAAATGAATTTCGGATTCTATCCTTGAATATCACGAAAAAATTTATTTTTCGTTTACGTATTCGTTGAAACAAATGGATTCACTTTCAACTCGATATATTGTTTCCTCATAGAAAGTGAATATGACATTTGTAGTACGAATCCGAGACTCGGACTTTTGTTTGATAAAGTCAGAACCACTAAGAAATGCTGAAAAGGTATATGTAACACGTCTTAAACTATTATAGGAAAATGGTTTCCGTATTAAGATAAACGATTCTTCAAAATCTATTAATTAGTGCATATATCCTAGAGATAAGACCTAACGACTGGCTAAGGGTGATTCCCATCTCCCAGTCTCGGAACACTGTCTCAAAGGAACAATGACTAAGCTTCCTTTCTATTAGGAATGGGTAATAGATCTAAAGAAGTAACGTAGCTTGTTCACAATGACCTTCGGGGTCTAGTGAAAGATACAAGCTAATGGGAGCTTTTGAGTGGTGACATTTTGTCTGATAACTACTCGAAACACGATTTAGTTTATCGAAAGAATACGAGGAGGAGTCTCGATTTTAACGAGAAATAGAGTATTCCATGCTCGAAAATAGGCTATCGCATAGTCTTGGGACTGATGCTCGGCCTGCCTCCTAGTGGAATGATTCTCACTGAGGAAGAAACCATAGACTTGCCGTATATAGTTACTGATGTGCTACAATACACTGCTAAACTCGATTAAGATAATTGGTTGCAAAATAACGGTTAACATTATTATGTAAACCGAGAAGTGTACCTAGAAGATGCTAGTGAATTTATGGATAAGGAGTGAATTCGGTTCACATTGCTTCCATACATGTAAGCATTTAGCACTTAATGCTTGAAGGTAGGACTGGAGATTTTGCGTATACGTTCAGATTGTGACTGTTCGTGAAATATCTTAATGTGTCGAGTGAAGGTTGGTTATAAGATTCTTGAGATCAGAAAGTGACGGTTGAACTGTCACAAACCTTATGATAGAATTTATAAGTAACAGCCTTAAACCTTGGAGTACGATTACCCAAAGGTAGTTACTATCTGAATTAATCAGACCACGTCCAACATCAGTTGTTGGTGATTACACTGATAAATACTACTAGATCAGAATATCAATGCACCCAAAACACAGTGGGAGTATGGTTTAACCGTTGAACCATTGTGGCTTTGTGGTTTTTTGGACTTTATAGTCTGCTGGGGTGATTGATAACCTATGGCTCTTAGTGGGCTGTATAGGATTCTGATCATAGAGGTTGGTTTGAAAGCCTTAACCCTGTGAATGGAGTTTTGGTACTCCGGTTACGTTCACCTCTTGTAGAACCACCTGAGTGTCTCAGGCCCAGTGGGAGCAATTGGATCTACACGGAAAAGAGTCAAATGAATAGGAAAGTTTAAAATTTCAGCGCAAAGCTGAGTGGTCTAGGGGTGATTCCCTGACAAGTAGAGAGTTAACCAGACCTTGAACTCTCTCACCACTCACTCTTGCAAGATTTCGTTAGAAAGCAGAAAATAGGGGTGATTCCCTGAGACTTTCTTGCCGAAAAACGGAGTCTGGATTCATTCGGAACAAAAGGGTCTTGGTTAGAACAAATGGCAGGATGACTGCCGGGGCTTATATCCTTTGTGGATTTAAGAGAACCTCTCGGTCATTTAAAGTCACATGTTTTAAATATGTGGACTTGACCAGAATATTGATAAGTCTTTCGTAGACTGGATATGAATATTGGTAAAGTAGTAGTATTAGTGTTCATGAATGATAACACTGAAACGGTTGGAAACAACATGTGTGTGCTATCCGAAGTCGGAAATCGCGAGGCCAAGATTCTCTGGATGAGAGAATTGGACTATATTCTAAGAATCGATTCGGTCGATTCACGAGAATGAGTCATTGGCTATCCCACCTATCTTATTGAATAAGATGATTATGCATATACGTATGCAACATTCATCGAGAGTAGTCCTACCCTACCTCTCAGGAATGATTCTCTAAATCTTTGGATAAAGAGAAAATGGGATAGAGTCTCTCTTGGATTATGGCAAGTCAGGTTATCACAAGTCAATAGTAATCGAATCTTGGATTCGAGCAATAAGTAGCGGTTTAGTACATCCTCAAGTATCTTTAGATAACGAGGAATTATATGCTTGTATATTCAGGTGCAAACTTGAATATGGTTGACTACACTGATTCTGACTTGTAGTCAGATTAAGGATGATCATTAAGTCGATCTCGGGCTCAGTGTTTACTCATAGTGCTTAGAATTTCCTTTTTGTTCTGGGAGTAATTCCGGGTCTGATAAGCCGATATCACTTCATTGTGAAAATAGTGAAGAGATAGCTTAGAAGGATCTTCTCAGTTACAAGAAGTCAAAAGCATATTGAGAGAGAGTACCGCCTGATTGGAAGGACCGACAACGTTTCAATCCTAAAGATCGTCTCGAGTCGACAACCTAACTAATCAGTGTACCAAGTCGAGTGCTTGGAGGGTACGGCATTAATGGATATGTCTCATATGCTTTTAGAGCAAGTGGGAGAGTGTTGTGAATAAGATGAGAAAGGGTGTGCTCTAAAAACAATCGTTGCTTGTCATTTCGTGCAAGTGGGAGATTGTTAGGTGTAGTGCCCGAAACACAATTTGTGTAATTGTTTTTAATAATGGATGACATAATTTATCTCACCTTAGTTACTTGCTTTGTGCTTGTAAAGTAATACACTGCTGCAAACCCTAAGTATATCTGTATGTAACCACTTAACTCAGTGTATGGATTACACGTGAGGATTGAGTTAGTGGTGATTTACTTAAACTATTAGTCCGTGGTGAACTTAATCAGAGTTTAGGGTCTCTTGATTAAAACACCAATAATGCGCCCAGAACACCTTAGGGTGTGATAGTCTTATCCGGACTGTCGGTAAAGGGTACCTACGTGGGGCATTTATATATGATGGCATTCATATAGGACAAGACCGATTTAATCGTATTTCTCGGTATAATTCCGTAATCGAGGAATCTTATTAAATCATTAGATGATCATATATGGATCAACCTTAATCCTGAGGTGATCACATGGTGCTGCTTGTCCCGGGGTAGTGTTTGATGTGTTAGTTACGGTTCACTTAAATATGTGTTCCAAGTCACTTCTCATTGGCACTATCTCCAGATGAGTGAGTAGTTCTGATTTTCACAGACATGGAATCCATTCCTTCCTGCGGGAAGTAGAGAGATAGTCCCCTTATTTGTTAGCCCTAAGAAAATGATCGATGGGCCCAGTTTGACGATACGATATGCCACCCTTCCACGTGGAGTTATCTGAGTAGTCCAGCTGAAATGTGGAGAGAGTCCAAATATGATGAGGACGTCGGGGCGGGCGAACCATCTCGACATGATCAAGATCGTATGTATTATAGATTAGTTATGTTGAAGGTTTTCACATCGGCATGACCATGACGATGACCGTCGAGGCAATACAAGCAGACGCTTCAGTCCGATACCTGAGGAGTAACTTGGACAGGAAGCCAAGGTCATATTTGTCAATAGACTAAACCGCCCTTAAGTTAGGGCAGAAGAAGGGCATGTGCCTATAAATACGTACATCCAGGAACTACGTTGGGCTTGATTCCTGGATTCCAGACAGGATACGTAGGCAATTCAAGATACATTCTTGAACCCAGCCGTACAATACAAAAACTACCATCTTTCCATAAAAGGCACCATCTTATTCATATTGCATCTCCTTTCTATTTCACCCCTAGATTCCAAACAACCTTGACACATCACTGGTGCTTTATTTAGCATCATCATTGGCGCTAGAAGGAGGGCCTTTATCTATCGGTGATTTAGAGAGAGTAGTACGATGGCGCCGTCAACAAGAAGAAAAGCAGCAAGAAGAACGTACGTAATGAAGAACACACGTACCTGAGCCGCAGGGGAACAAAACCAGATCGTCCTCGAAAAACCCACCGGTTCTAAGGCCGCAGCTCGTGCAAACACAAAAACCTCGCCTTCCTCCCCGCCAGCGGGATGTTGCGTACCACTTGGCGTCGTTAGATGAAGAAGCACTTAAGCGTGTCGTAGCGTCAGTGTTTGTTGAAAAGGGACTCCACGATTTTCCGGACGGGCAACCTTTAGATCAACCAGGCCAGAAAGAGTTAGAAAACGCAAAGGGGAAGAAGCTGGTGGATATCCGAGAAGAATGTGAAGACGAGATAGAAGTCAGTGCCACCAACTACAAGAGGCGGGTCGCGCAAGAGAAGCCTTTAAGAAGGGTCGAGGAAAGTATACGAGACGAGTTCAATCGTATCGTAGGTAAGGATCGAGACATCGATTGGCTTGAGTCGCCTTTTGTTTCTGAGATCGAGCATTACCCGATGCCCGAGTCCTTCAAACCCCCAAAAATGGATCCGTATGACGGCACAACGTATCCCGAGGATCATCTATACCGATACATATCGATGATGAGGCTAAGAAATGCGAACGACGCCATGAAGTGTCGAGCATTTGACACTTTGTTAACAAAGTCGAGCTCGAGAGTGGTTCCACAACCGAGACCCGGGTCGATTTCTAGCTTCGTGCGCTTGGGGCAAAAGTTTCGCGACGCGTTTATTGGAAACAAGAAGTTTCATCCGAGTTCTACCCATTTGACTAACATCAAGCAAGAAAGGAATGAGTCAACTATCGATTATATGAAGCGTTTTAACCTCGAAGCAATGAAAGTCCACAATCTCAATGAGACACTTCAGTCAACTTTTTCGTTGCGGGGATCGGAACATGAAGTTATACGACAAGTTATCTAGAAAGATGCCGTAAAGCATGGACGAATGTGTGAACATAGTCCACAAATTTTGCCAAGGTGAGGAGGCGGGCGCTTGCACACCATCTCGCTTGGTCTCAACTCGAGAAACGACACCCGAGGCCGTACCAAAGGTCGGCCCTAAGAATGAAGGGAAAGCCAGTGTTTTCGATCGGATGACAGCACCAATTACAGATCGACTCGGGAGGAAAGGAAATTTAAAAGATAGAGACTTCATGCCCCTTAATCGGTCTCGGAAAGAGGTGCTAGCTATCATGATAAAAAAGAACATCGCTCGGACACCCAAACCGATATCAAAGGATGTCGAGAAGAGGAAAAACACCCACAAGTACTGTGATTACCATCAAGACGTGGGGCATGACACAGAAGAATGTTTTGATCTAAAGAGAGATATCGACGCTGGCATTCAAGAAGGACTACTCGACGAGGTAGTAGACAGATCGGAGAAAGATGAGCCCAAGGGGCGTCGAGAGTATAAGAGGAAGAATTACCACGGAAGAAGAGATCGATCTCCCAATCGAGGCAATCAAAGGCGTAGAGACAGGTCGTCTGAGCCCGTGAGAAGGGACAATCAAAGAGATGAGCGTCGAGACGATAGAAGGGAAGATCAGAATCGAGATCCTTACGGAGATAACCGAATCGGATATGGCGTGAATACGATTGTGGCGGAACATGATTTAGACCGACCTCGATCAAGTCAACCGGCTACGGACGGGTCGAGAGAAGCCAAGAAGTTGAAATTTACAACAGAGGTGGGATATGGACCTAGAGACGATGCCCCAAGTCCTCATGGCCGCAGTGAAGGCTTAGTCATAGAAGCAGTTATCAGTCCGAGGGCTAATAAAGAGAGTCTGTATCGATAGCGGGAGTGCTGTGAATATCCTATACTATTCAGCGTTTAAGGCAATGAAGTTAAAAGATGAAGATATAACACCATTGTCCACCCCGCTATTCGGTTTTACGGGGCAGGCCATCCATCCTATCGGATCTATCAACTTGTTAACCACGGTAGGAGATGGTGAGAAGGGGCGAACGATGGAGATGACGTACGTCGTGGTCAAGGCCCCTTCGGGGTATAATGTAATATTGGGTCGACCCGCACTTTATGATTTGAGAGCAGTAATCTCCACCTACCACAACAAAGATGAAGTTCCCCACGTGGCATGGCACCCACGAGGTAAAGGGAGATGTGGCAAAGGCCGTGAATTGCAACTTAGTGACGATTAAAGGAAAGGCTGTAGGCCAAGTGTTGGTTGAAGAGCTAATCCCCGAGGAAGAAGAGGACAAAAGTTGGGTTTCGGTCGATCCGACGGAAGAAGTTCAAGTTTGGAAAGAAGAGGAAAGCCGTGGGAGTTCAAGTCGGGAAGTGAATTCCACACCCCGATGTTCGTACGTTAGTCGATCTCCCGGTTGAGTTTCGAGATGTCTTTGCGTGGAAAGCCGACGACATGCCGGGCCTATCCAAAGACATTGCAAGACACAAGCTCAATGTCGACCCCACGAAAAAACCAAGAAACAAAAGAAGAGAAATCTAGCACCAGAAAGAAAGGAAGCAGTTAAGAAAGAAGTCGACAAGTTGCTGGTAGCCGGGATCGTTAAAGAAGTGGTATATCCAGACTGGTTAGCCAACCCAGTCTTAGTGAAGAAGCCCGATGGGAGCTGGAGGATGTGCATCGACTTTACGGATCTAAACAAAGCTTGCCCAAAAGACTCCTACCCACTCCCCAAGATCGACCAACTTGTCGATTCGACCTTAGGGTTCGAAGTTTTTGGATTTTTAGATGCGTATCGAGGTTACTATCGATCCTTATGGACCCCGCAGATTCGAAAAAAATGGCTTTTATAACGTACTTCGGGACATTTAGTTTCGTTACGATGCCGTTTGGTCTAAAGAATGCGGGAGCAACATACCAACGCGCAAAGTGAACAAGATTTTCGAAAAATTGATTGGACGAAGCATGGAGGTTTATGTAGACGATTTGTTAATTAAGAGTAAGTCTCTCGAGCGCTTTAGTCGACACGAGAGAGGTGTTCGAGGTTCTTCGTTCGCCAACATGAAGCTCAACCCAAAAAAGTGTACGTTCGGGGTCCGATCGGGGAAGTTCTTGGGATACATGATATCTAAGGATGGGATTAAAGCAAACCCGTACAAAATCAAGGTTCTCCCGTAACATGCCCGTGCCTCGAAGTGTGAAGGAGGTACAAAGATTAACAGGTCGAATGGCAGCTCTCAACCGCTTTTTATCGATATCGGCACAGAGGGCCTTGCCATTCTTCAAGATTCTAAAGAAAGCAAGTCCTTTCCAGTGGGATGACAAGTGCCAAAAAGCTTTTGAAGATTTAAAGAGTTACTTGACAAACCTGCCCACCTTGACATCACCTCGAGAAGGAGAGACGCTGCTCGTGTATCTCGCTGTTTGTGAAGAGGCCGTAAGCGCGGTATTAATTCGAGAAGCGGAACAAGGTCAGGTACCAATCTATTTCGTCAGCAAAGCGTTGCATGGGGCAGAGTTAAGATATTCACCAGCTGAGAAGTTAGCTCTGGGTCTAGTCCACGCGTCGAGGAAGTTGAAGCCTTATTTCCAAGCACACCCGATTGTGGTAGTTACAAACCAGCCCCTGAAGCAGATTCTGGCAAAGCCCGAGACGTCGGGTCGACTGGCCAAATGGGTGGTCGAGTTAGCAGGGTACGATATCGATTTCACACCTCGGACAGCTGTCAAAGGCCAAGCACTAGCCGATTTCATTGCAGAAGGATTGTCGATCCGGATAGAACAAGAAAAGCAATCACCTGAAGAACAATGGACCGTTTATGTTGATGGTGCTTCTAGCAAGGAGGGAGCAGGAGCTGGGTTGTTGCTGGTTAGCCCAAGAGGAGAGGAATTCCCTTATGCGCTTCGATTTGAATTTAAAGCCACTAACAACGAAGCGGAATACGAGGCCATGATCACAGTTTTGAAGTTGGCAATCAAGTTGGGGTCGAGAACCTCCCGGTATACAAGGACTCACGCTCGTGGTAAATCACATTCGAGGGGAGTATGAAGCTAAAGAGGAAGCAATGAAGAGCTATCTAAAAGTCGTTCAGGGACTGATGTCAAAATTCAAGAGTGTTCGCATCGAGCAGGTACCGAGGAGTGAGAATAAGCGAGCTGATGCCTTATCCAAACTGGCATCTAATTTCAAATCAAAAAAGAAGGTTCTAGTAGAAATGCTGTCAGAGCGTAGCTACGAGGAAGTCGATGTGCAACCAATCAGTCAGGGGTCGACATGGATGGACCCGATAGCCCTTTATCTGAAAGATGGGATTCTACCATCGGATAAGTCTCGGGCAAGGAAGGTACGATTACGATCGGCAAGATACGCATTATTTGATTATGTTCTTTACAGAAGTCATTCGTAGCGCCCGGATGCGATGCGCATCGGAAGACGAGGGAGCCTATCTTCTCGAGGAAATACATCGGGGAGTATGTGGAAATCATTGTGGGGCACGAATGCTGGCAAGGAAGTGTAGGTTAGCAGGGTATTTCTGGCCCTCAATGCAGAGACGCAAATGAGTTGGTTATGAAGTGTAGAGCGTGTCGTGTTCATGATGTAGTAACGCATCGCGGCTCAAGAGATGAATGTCATCGAATCCGTTTGGCCGTTCGATGAGTGGGGTGTCGATATAGTAGGGCCTTTGCCTCGAGCCCCAGGAAATCTAAAGTTTGTTGTGGTCGCGGTCGATTATTTCACCAAATGGGTTGAGGCTAAAGCCCTTGCTAACATCAGAGCTGCAACTATCAAGAAATTTTTGTGGGAAAATATTTTATGCAGGTTTGGAGTCCCCAAGTACATGATCTCGGACAACGGCACTCAGTTCTTGGATGAAAGGGTACAAAGCTGGCTCAAAGAATTTAAGATCGAACATAGAACGACATCCGTGGCTCGACCTCGCCGAATGGACAAGTCGAACGTACAACAACGTACGCTTGAAGTTCGGTCCGAAGAAGCGATTGGAAGATGAGGGACGCGATTGGGCAAAGACACGCTTGCCAAGCATCTTGTGGTCATATCGAACTGCACCCAATGCAGCTACTCGAGAAACTCCATTCGCAATGGCCTACGGGTGTGAAGCGGTAATACCAGCAGAGATCGGGTTGTCTTCACCTCGGGTTCTAGCTTATAGTATCGAGACAAATGGAGGCAATCTCAAGCAAGCGAAAGATGATGTCGAAGAAAGGAGAGAGCTCGCATCACATCGAGTGGCTGAGTATAAGAGAAAGATTTCCCAATACTATAACGCTCGAGTAAAGTATAAATATTTCCAAGTTGGTGACCTCGTATTGAGAAAGAATGAAGCGAGCAGACAGGACCCAATAGGCAAGCTCGAGCCGAATTGGGAAGGCCCTTACAAGATCCTGAAAGTCCATCCTAAAGGGGCATATCAACTTGGAAGATCAGACGGAAGCACAGTGCCTCGAACCTGGCACGCCACTAATCTTAGAAAGTATTATGTGTAATTTTCATTTCTGTTTTGGTGATGGTAATGCGTCGAATCGACAATCAAAACTTTATGTTTGCAATTTACGTAATTTTCCTCGAACCATCATAACAAGCACCCGTCGATACGATGTACAGAAGTTTTAATGCTTATCACTCCTAACCTGCTAAAGGCCATGATGCAAAGCAATCAGATGGCACCACGCCACGCATCCATCAAAGACAAAGCTGTCGATTCAACATAATTTTGCTGAGCTCCGATCAAGTGCACAATTAAGCCAAAACGGCGATAAAGCGAAGATCGACTCATACCTAAAGTGCACCATGAGTCATGAACTCATGCTTCACTTACGGGGAATAAAGAGGAATTAAGTCGATATGACTACACCTCGCACGAATAAGGGAATTAAGTCGATATGACTACACCCTAATCTACCGTAGGGAATTAAGTCGATATGACTACACCTCGCACGAATAAGGGAATTAAGTCGATATGACCACACCCTAATCTACCGTAGGGAATTAAGTCGATATGACTATACCCTAATTAATCGTAAGGGAATTAAGTCGATATGACTACACCCTAATCTACCGTAGGGAATTAAGTCGATATGACTACACCCTAATTAATCGTAAGGGAATTAAGTCGATATGACTACACCCTAAACAAATGACAACGGTATAAAAGACAAATTAAAACTGTAATCGAAGTTGAAAATAAAGGAAGAAAATTCAAGTAGGATTCAAATTTTAAATTCATTGACAAAAAAGTAAAAAAGAGACAAAGAAAGTAAATGTTTGGAAGTACAACCAAATCGAATCCAAAGTTTACAACCATATCGAACAAAAATAGTTAAGCGATGAAGTTTGTCAAGCGTTAGGGGGGTTTAAGCTGGAAGCATCCGGGTCGACATTATCGATGTCCACGTCGACATCGTCATCCTCTTCTCCTTCCTGATCGAGGGCAGGTCGTACATACTTCTCATGAAGGGAAACCCCAGATCTGAAGTCATCGAAGTACCGGCCGTATCGAGGGATCGACTCCTCGTCGTACAAATGAGCCCGTTTGATACTCGACACCTTAAACTCTGGGAAGGCCTCTTTGACGTCCTTTAGAGCGTTGGTGAATCCTCCCTTCATGGCCTGAGTCATCAACATCATTATTTCAGTTCTAAGCTCGTCAGAGGCCAGAAAATCCTTCTTGGCCATTTCCATGCGGGAAGCCAAGTCGTCAACCTCGATTTGTAGGTCGTCTCGAGCCTTGATGCATCCAACAAATGCTCGGCCTTCGTTGTCTCGAGCTCGATTTCACCCCGCCAACTCCGCCTCCCTCTCTCGCCAAAGACCTTCTCTCGCTTTGGTCAAGTTGAATCGGGAAACCTCTAAATCGCCTTCCGAGTCAAACGTCGACCGTCCAATTTTCGCACACCGGCCTCAAGGTTCTCGATCTTTGACTTCGCTTTCTTTATATAGTCTCCTCCTTTTCACCAAAGCGGAGGTAGGAGATCCAATTCTGTTTGTGGCCACCTCAGTGGAAAGACGAACCTGCAATGAGAGAGATGTTAAATCGACTCGTTGACGAATACAATTTCTAAATTATGAAGGCTTACATCTCGGATAAGCTTGAAGATATATTTGTTTAGTTCGTCGGGGGCCATAAGCTCCAGCTCATAAGTTGTAGTTTCTGGGATCGGATCGATAATTTTTGGGTGAGGGAGGTTTCGAGCCTCTTTTCCTATCCCATGCCTAGTGTCAGAGGTCTTCAAGCGCTTCCTCGAGTCAGCACCTTCTCCCAGCTGCTTCTCCACCAGTGCATCATCTGGTTGGTCCCTGAGAATATTCGACGTTGATGCAGGAGTGGGTGCTCGAACCGGAGTCTTTTTGCCTCCAGAGACTATAGAAACGGAAACGGGTTTTTTCGATTTGATCCCCGCCAGCTCTTGTATCTTCTTGGGGTCAACCTTTTTGGGGTCGCATCTTAGTAGACGACTCCATCTCGCAGAAATATTCCACCGCAAGAATAAAGGTCACTTTTAGTACATAATCGAGACGGAAATAAGTAAACGAAAAGAAGTATAACAGCTTCGATAAAATTAACGAAAATCCTACACAAAGCCCGGACTTCTTCATCAAGTTCCATATAGGCGCCCGGGCCCGCCGTCTCGAGGTCGCATAAGTATATGAGGGTGCGCATTCCGAGTTGCAATATCGGGATGCACTTGTTCGAGCACTCCACACGACACGGGTGGATCGGAGTCAAGCTTGTCATGCCACTTCTTAGGTCTCTTGTGCCAAGTATGTATATCGAGGTCACCAAGACCGTGTCGGATAAAGAAGAGGTTAGGTTTCCAGTCGCCATGAGATGATATGGCCTTCCGAACAAATTCCGGGACCAAGGGGCGTTTCTGAAAGGTATACCACCCAGCGTCTTGCAGTCCCAGGATCGAATAATATTGTCGGAACAGGCGCACCGTGAATTCGACTTTAGCCACTCGACATGCCAGGACAAAGCCCATGAGGCTTCTAATACCATTCGGAGCCAATTGAGCAACACATATCTGGTAGTGTCGAAGCACTTCGATAAGACACGGGTCGAAAGGGTATCTTAATCCTTCCTTTAGCTGCGCTTCATAAACGGCGCAAAAACCAGGAGGAGGATCACAAGCGAATTGATTTTGGCCTCGAGGGACTTGCATATTATCAGATGAATACGGAATATCAAACCTTTGGCATAAAGCCTTGACCTTTTCCTCTGATAGGGCAGATACGCACCCGTATGCTCCCTGACCCTTCATTCTGGTTTGACGTTTCGTGATACGTCGGGAAGTCGATTCTTCTTCCCCCTTTCCTCCTCTTCTTCTTCTCCGGTGAACTTCGGCCGGATGTATCAAGTTGTTCGGAAACCGTAACCTCTCGCGACTCGTCTTCGTACACGGCGATTTCCTCTAAATTTTGAGAATCGCTCTCACTCACAGACATGGGAATGGGAAAAGCAAAGAAAACAATGAAATAAGAAAGAAACGGAGGAAGTTCAAAGCTTACTTGTGGTTTTCGTTATGGACAGGGAAAGTGGATGGAATGACTCTTCACCGGCTTGAACTCCCTTTTATCTTGAAAAATCCCCAAATGATTTGAAAGGACGGTTTTTGGGCAGTTATAAGGGAAATATCGCGAGTATCAAGGGCTCCATCCAATGAAAACGCTTCGTTTCCTGCGCCCATTTAATTCTGATGCAGTCTGACGTCACCCTATGAAGACCTATGGCGGCTGAGGTACTAGCCCAAATCCCGCCAAAGGAAGGTCTCGTATCGAATATCATTTTCAAATTTTCAGATCCGACTTTAGCATTCTAAAGAGGCCTTGTCGGATCTGGGGGGCTTATGACGATACGATATGCCACCCTTCCACGTGGAGTTATCCGAGTAGTCCAAATTCGAAATGTGGAGAGAGTCCGGATATGATGAGGACGTCGGGCGGGCGAACCATCTCGACATGATCAAGATCGTATGTATTATAGATTAGTTATGTTGAAGGTTTTCACATCGGCATGACCATGACGATGACCGTCGAGGCAATACAAGCAGACGCTTCAGTCCGATACCTGAGGAGTAACTTGGACAGGAAGCCAAGGTCATATTTGTCAATAGACTAAACCGCCCTTAAGTTAGGGCAGAAGAAGGGCATGTGCCTATAAATACGTACATCCAGGAACTACGTTGGGCTTGATTCCTGGATTCCAGACAGGATACGTAGGCAATTCAAGATACATTCTTGAACCCAGCCGTACAATACAAAAACTACCATCTTTCCATAAAAGGCACCATCTTATTCATATTGCATCTCCTTTCTATTTCACCCCTAGATTCCAAACAACCTTGACACATCACTGGTGCTTTATTTAGCATCATCACAGTTCATGTTAGACTAATTAGCTACTAGTCAGACATGTGAACTAATTGATCACTAGGGGTTAATGGTAAATAAGGATAAAATATTCGAGTCGGGTTCACGGAGACTTCCCACTCGAATGGATAAAATCCGTATGTAGTGAGTATATCGGGTTCACTCTATGGGTTGAGTATAAGTTCATCTATAATCGGTGGTTCGGTTTCGGGTTTATGGTGGCGTAATCCCGGAATTAATAATTAATGTACTTATTCGTTGGATGAATAATTAATTATTAGCTTGGTTATAGGTCCATGGTCCCCGATGTGGCTTCGTAATTTGGATAATAATCTTGTTATTTGGGCCTCGGCTAGGCTAATTAATTGATATGCATTGATATTATTTAGTTGGGCTAAATAATATAATACACAGAAAAGACATTTTCTGTGGGCCTGGTGGGCTTATTGTGACGCCAATATGTCTTTGATTTTCCAAGAAATTAATTTTCCTGGATAATGACATATTGTGTAATTAGTTATTTATTTGTTAAATAATTAATTGGATAAATAAAAGAAAATAATTTATTTATTATTTATCTCTTAACTATAAGGATAATTATATTTTCTTATTATAAGATTATAATTATCTCTTATTTTTATTGGATAATAATATTTAGAATTATCTCTTTTATTTTGTTAAACCGATTGGGTATAGGTTTTCTCTCTTGGATTTTGCCTATAAAAAGAGAGTTCTCCCCGAGCCCTAAGGGTAGTGAAAGCCACGAAATTCATAGATAAAAAAGGCTAAGGAGTTCGATCCTTAGCTCCACCCGGTTGGAGAAAAACTTAGGGTTTTTCTCGGTTACATATCAAGGAGGTTCCAATTCCAAGAATCGGTGTCCACCAACCACCGTTTGGAGAACACATTGGAAGATCAAGGCTTCTCATCCTAAGAGTAAAGCTTTTCTTCCTACTATTGGTAAGATAAACTTAACCCCCTTGTAGTAGTTTAAGTCCTTTAACTATGTGTTGTGATGTATAAGTCGTGATCCATCCGCTGCGCGTAGATCTAACTCGTTTAGATCTAAGAATCTGCATCCTTCATGATATAGAATCAAAGTTGGGTTGAGAATCAATGAATTGATTCTTGTTTGTGGTTCTTCAAAGTGTCTGATTCTTGATAAATTCTTTGTAGCTTGAACACTTGAAGAAATTATTGATATGATCTTGTTATAGCACAGAGATGATAGCAATTCGAATGACTAATGGACTTGATAATTCTGATTGTTCTTGTTCTTAATTCGTGTTCATCTCTCCTTATATCCTTGGTGCAAAGTCCTCTATTTATAGTGTGAGGTCCAACGTTCATTTGGCTTGAATTCGAATTGTATCAATGTCTATTTTGTAACGGATATATTTTCTGACCGTTCTGCTGTGTCAGTAACTCATCAAATAAAATTGCGTCCTTTATAACGTTCGACTGTACTATCAGCTTGTTGGATGACTGACATATAAAACTGAGTTTCCTTATCAGTTTTATACTGAGATTACCACTTGTCAGTTTCTTGACTGACTTGGAGCATTAACTGAGATTTTACTCTTCTTCAAACATCAGTACTCCAGTTTTTCATCTGATTATAATTGACTTAATCAGAGTACACCATGACTCATTATCTTCTAATAATTCATTGTCCTTTTGATTCTTAGGTCTTCATACAAGATCCATAAAGTCAGTTCAGGTCACCACAATCTTGCTCGAAGTCTAACTTTACGAGCTCGACATAGTCTTCATAACTGAGTTTGAGCCCTCAGTTCTTCAATCTTCAATAACCGAGTTTGTGACCCTCAGTTCTTCATACTTATAGATAAGCCAAGTGAGTCTGTGTCCCTCAGCGAACTTATCTTCTTCAGTTTCATGTAGGTGTATTCTGAGTTAGTTTGTTTATCTTGATGATTTCCAGTTTTCTGAATGGCTTCCAGTTTTTAGTTTTACGACACACTAACTATTACAGTGCTTGTCTGATACAACCTATACAATTATCAAACTCTAGTAAAACCTAAACATTCAGTTCTAGACATCTTTTAACTTTTCACTATAACAGCTAGCTTCAGCACTTCATCAGCGAGGTTAAGATATTACTTTGAATAAGTATGATGAATTATCATCAAAACATAAATTTTATTTCCAACAATCCTGCTACTTTACCCTATCCCCCTAGGAAGTATAAGCCGAATAATGATGATGCGTGTTATAAAAAGTTTATATAGATGTTTAAAAAGTTGCAAGTGAATATACCTTTGGTAGAAGCTCTGGCCGGAATGCCAGAGTATGCAAAATTCTTGAAAGAAGCCATCTCTACCAAGAGAATATTGTTGGACCTTGAGACTATATGCCTTAACGAGGAATGCACGGCAGTTTTGCAACGCAAACTGCCTCCTAAGTGTAAAGATCCTGGGAGCTTCCTCATACCATGCACAATTGGAGGAGTATGCCTGAACAAAGCATTATGTGATCTTGGAGCCAGTGTCAATCTGATGCCACTCTCCATCTTTCATAAATTAGGCATGAAGGAGTTGAATGAAACGTCTATAACCCTTCAATTAGCAGATAGGTCTATGAAGCAACCTTGTGGAGTGGTGGAGGATGTTTTGGTGAAAGTTGATAAGTTTGTATTCCCTGTAGATTTTGTGGTGCTAGACATGGAAGCTAATCACGATGTTCCATTGATCTTAGGAAGAACTTTCCTAGCTACGAGCAAAACATTGATAGATGTTCATAAGGGTGAGCTGATTCTGAGAGTAAATGAGGACAAAGTAGTGTTCAATATGATGAATTCAATGAGATATTCTCAAGATGAAGGAGAAGCATGCTACATGCTAGATTCCATAGACGAGCTTGTTTTGGAATTATATCATCAAGTGGCACTAGACCCTGAAGTAGCAGAAATTTTACTCCTGAAGGATGAAGAAAGTTATGAGGAAACCTGGCCTGGGTGTAGTGAAGGTCAAGTGCGAGAAATAGAGCCTATATCCTCAATGGATTTAGGAGGAACTATTCACAGACCTTCCTGGCATAAGTTCATTGATTTGCAATTGACTGGTAAGTTGTTAAGATCGTCGTTAGAAGATCCACCAAGGAACTTAACGTTAAAACCTTTGCCTTCTCACCTGAAGTACGTGTACTTACAAGATGATACTCTCCCCCTTATAATTTCAGCGTCATTATCATCCTTAGAGGAGGAGAAACTTTTGAGAGTACTGAAAGAGCACAAGGGAGCATTTGGAGGGAGGATTGCAGATATAAGAGGAATAAGCCCATCCGTGTGCATGCATAAGATCTCTGTAGACCCTGAGAAGAAAGCGGTAGCACAACCTCAAAGGAGGTTGACACCTGACGTGGCCTTTTCTAGTGCTATTCCAGTCCTTAACCGACAGTGTATCGGGTCAAACTGTAGTGCTAGTATGGTGAGTCAGGTGTCGAATCCTCAGGGAAACGTATGGTAATTCAGAGTGTGGCTAAACACCAAGAAGCTATTATTAACTCAATCTAAGTCGCAATTTTTCTTTTTTTCTATTTAGTAACCTTAAAACAGTAAATAAATGCATAAAACTAAAACAGATATATATAGATACAAAAATATATATATAAGCATATAGAAATACAAATATATATAGGTACCAATACAATATATAAGATATAAATACTAGTAATATTATTAGAAACTAGCCAAGAATATGTCACTGAATCAGTATCTCTTTTTAGTAGAAATAGATGTGCTCGATCTTTCCTTAATTTATGGTGAATCAATTATATGTGAATCGGTGTATTCCTAAGCTAGACAACTCCTCCTCACACGAGCGTATGAAATTGTCATATGTCAAATTGTCATCAGTTTAATCTCCACAACGCCCCATGCTAATCTCGCTTAGTCCGAGCAGTGCGAGTACAAATCTACCCGGATAAAAGAGGTTATTCCGTTTGTCGGACGGCCGATGTTATTCAAAAGGCTCCGGTTGTCGGGCGGATCGATTTAACTTTCCGGTGTTAGTTTCAATTAAACCATTGATTTTAACATTATTATGATCTTGAACACAAATTTAATAAGATTCATCTTTCCCAAGACAAATCGCCCCCGGGTAGGAAATCGGATTCCGTTGTCACGTTTTCACTCGGCCAATTTTACCCTCCGGTTTTTCTATCCTTTATCTCATATCCTAACTTCTCCGGTCGGTTCATCATTAGGTTATATGTTGCGATTCATCTTGGTTAATTACGTCAATCCGAATATTATCAATACGTTGCAAGATAGAAAAAGATTCATTATAATCGATTTTAATTCAATTTTAACATAGTCATCATCTATTTCCCTAAAAAGATAAACTAATTCAATTTCATATCTTGGCTAGATATAGAGTTAGCCTAATATCATTATAACTAATAGATAGCTACTAATAACAACAAACAAACATACATACATTAAAAAGTTACCAGATTACAATTGTAGCGTCAGAGCCGTATTCTCCGGAAATAACAACTCCTTTAGCAACAACGAGCCTTGATAATCTTTCTAAGTACTAAAACGATACTTATACTTATTATTATTTCGACAGAGTGTCGTTTACGGTATTTACAGAACTACAAACTAGATTAAGATAATATATATATATATATATATATATATATATATATATATATATATATATATATATATATATATATATATATATATATAAGTGATATATATATATTTGGTACAACTCCATCGGGCTGCAAATGAGGAGTATTTATAGAGTGAAACACAAGGCCGGCGCGGGCCGGTGTAGTACCGGCGCATATATATATAGAAGTGATATATATATATTGGTACAACTCCATCAGGCTGCAAATGAGGAGTATTTATAGAGTGAAACACAAGGCCGGCGCGGGCCGGTGTAGTACCGGCGCGGGCCGGTGTAGTACCGGCGCGGGCCGGTGTAGTACCGGCGCGGGCCGGTGTAGTACCGGCGCGGGCCGGTGTAGTACCGGCGCGGGCCGGTGTAGTACGGCGCGGGCCGGTGTAGTACCGGCGCGGGCCGGGCCGGTGCTACACCGGAGATTCTCTCCCCGACGGTCCCCATGTGTCGGTGGCGAGAGAGATTCCGGCTCGGGCCGGGTTTTTTCGGTTCGGGCCGGATCTTGAAAAATATCTTTCTTCCGTTTCTTCTTGTTTCGGTTTTAATCCTTCGCTTTTCCATCACACGTACCCCGAAACAAAAAAACACGAGCCACGATAATTTTGATCATAAAAACTATAAGTTTTACTAAAATTATAACGATAATATCTATTTATAACGATTTCGATTTTTATGTGTTTTTAGATATATTTTTATAGAATTTATACGATATTATCGTAAATACGATATAAAAAGTCATATAATATGGTTATATTTTTATCATACATCAACTACTCCCCACTTAGCTTTTGATTGTCCTCGAGCAAAATAAGCGATAATATATAAACTGTTATAATGCAAACAATATAGTTCTTCTAGACTAAATTTCTAACTTAGTAATGCATGCTGTCAACATTATAATTATATTAATTTTTATCTATCTAAGATTATTAAAAAAATAAAAAGTGTGTATAACTTAATAAACTAGTTATAAAATATTATTTAAATGAAATTGTACATGAATTACTTAATAACTATAAAATAAAATACTTAGAATTTTTTTTTAATCGCCACTGTATGAAATTTCGGAATCAAGGACTAAGTCAAGTAGTTGGCAAAATGGCTTATAACGTTCAGGCTCAGGGTGTTTGGCTAATCAACAGGATAACAAAGGGAAATCAAAAGAAAATAGAGGCAAGTCGTACGTACTTACACCTTCAACTTCTGATCAAAAAAAATACCTTGATTAGTAACATCCTGACACTATTTTGTTTTGTTTTTTTTTTTTTTTTTTTTTTTTTAACTACAAACATATCGGAACTCATTACCAGAATCGACTATCTTTCAAGTGTCATGAGGTGAGTACGGATACATCAGCACTTAATTATTCCAACTTTTTCTTTTTCTAGAGAATAACATTTTTTTGAAAACAGATTGCCTTCCGAATAATATTTATTCCAATCTCAGCATATACCATTATTGAATTTCGATGTCGTCACCGTTATCCATAAGTACATACTAAACCTGCGGGATTTCAAGGAAATGTAGACCAATTTAAGTTAAGGGTCGGTTATATATAGTTAATCATAATGGCTAATTTCGAGTGAGGTCTTGATCACTCTGCAAGGCTGAGGTGGGGACAAAAATTGGAAATTACGTTCGGGTAGGCTTATTTGGCCATAGTTAGTCAAAGTAATGCCAAAAATCTCATCATTCCTAATCCGATTCTAAATTCATACTTGTCTTGAAAAGAAAATCATTCTAAAATTTTATTATAATTAAAAGTAACTTTTGTCTCATTCCATAAAAAAATAATATTTCATACTATTTATCTAGGTATACGTACTTAAAATCTTGATAAAAATCTAACATAGATATAAATAATATAGAAATAATATATCGAGATTACTTTACTTAATTAAAATTTTATTCTATCCAAATATGTCATTTTTATTATAATGATTATATATTATTTCGTTTATTTCCTTAAGATTGATTAAACTAAGTGCATCAGTAATTGATATATTAAATTTATTTTATTTACTAACCAATCTCTACTCCCCACTTACGAATTGGCATCGTCTCGATGTGTAATGAGTAGTAAAAAGTTGGTTTAGGAATTAAAATAAATTTTTTAACGGGTGAATATTGTTACGTGTCATATAGATTAGCGTTTATATAATATAGCATAAAATAAAATAAAATAAACATTAACACCAACAAATATATTACAATATTAAAAAAGTACAAGTTAACTACTAAATACTACTATAAACTAAAAAAAAAAACTAAAACTAAGTTAATCTAAGTTATGATTAAACTAATTTATTCTAAGTTAATTTATTCTACCATTATTATTACCTTTGATATTCCTTACAACTATCATAACTATCTAATTTTCTCCACTTGAAGATCCTCTCGGAATATCGACTGGTAGTAGCCCTACCTGAGGAAGACGAGCTGGAAAGTACTCATCTGTCGCTCTTTCCGGTACCCTAGCCAAACGAACACTTATTCGGAAATCGGCCATGCAAAAGGCATAGGGCGACGGATCGGTCCGTTTCCAAATGCAAAACTAACAACTTTCTTTCGAATCAATATTCCCCAATCTATAACACCCCGCTCGTTATAGCATACAATAGTAACAATTCATCATCACCGATTTCGAGAAATCATCAGTTAGATAAACTCGTGAATTGATGAAACGTTTCCAGGTTCTCAAATGGGGAAGTAAAGCGGCAGTGGAGACATCTCTATCCCTATTATAATGTTGGAATAAAACTTGATAAGATTCCGAACATTTGTTAATAAATCCTTCAGCGGTGTCAAGTCTCCACTGATACTCATAATGACTAGAGGGTGATATTTGGACTGGTGGTATATGAAAAATTTGATTGATTTTGGTAGAAGTAAAAGGAACAACAGTACCTCTAATGGTAACAGACTGTAACGACTCTAGAGTACTAGCCTCTCGCAAGTACCGAGTAAAACTCTCTTACCATTGTAACATTAATTCTTCCTCCGGGCATACGACAAAAATAGTCCCACCCATCTCGCTTCCATTCTTATGAATGCCCAATTATCCACTTTTCTAAAATTTAGACCTCTTTCAACCAAAGACCGGTGATTGGTTGAAATTACTCAAAAAAGGGTTTGGATTTGCTTCATTCATATAATTGTAAGGGATGGGGTGGAAAAACGGATAATGCGAATTAGGGAGTACGGAGTTTGGGGTATGCGGAGGAGAATAACTGTTAACTGACGAATGATCGGACATTTTATAAGGAATATATAAGAAAACGAGAGACTAAAGAGGTGAATTGGCAAATTGAGGAGTGAGCCCTCTGTTTCCTTATATAGAAGTGCCAGAAATAGATAAGAAACAACCTGAATGAGGTCGGTAGAACACCAAGCCGGCGCGGGCCGGTGTAGTACCGGCGCGGGCCGGTGCTACAGTGCTCGGTCACAGATTTTTGCATTTCAGGATGTTTGATCAGGTTAATTCAGTGTGAATACATGTAATTTTATCTAAAACAGGGGTGAAAAATTCTAATAATACAGAAACAACGTAAAAAACGTAAAACTGCGTAGTGTACTAACCACAGAGTACATCAAACCATCTAAAATAAAAATCAAACCAAAGTATATCGTCATACATCGTAAAATAGGAAAAGTTTACTTAACCACTCATCTCCATCGTAATCCTCATCTTCATCATAAGATGAGTCAAAATGAGCCGAAAAAGATCCAAACATACTAGAAGTAAAATCAGCCCCGAGAGACTGAGTCGTACTAAAATCATAGTTAAACTGTTGTGGATCCACTGACGTAGAAGCTTGAAATGTAGCCTGAGTTTGCCTCGTCGTCATCGTCACCGAACCTTCCAATCCAAACGAGCCGAGACCTGCTGTCACATCTGCTACTGAAGTTACTCCTCCCATGCCCATGGATGCATCAAACGAACCTATAAACATACTACCCTGTCCTACAGATGACGGCATATAGTCCTGGAATAAAACTGGTGGTGGGACAGGTGGAATCCAATCTGGCATAGTATATGGGTCAGGCTGACTCTGAGGGTAACGAGCAGAAATCTCTTCATATTTGGGATCTATATTACTAATGAAAGCCCTGTGACCTCTTTGGCCAATCCTAAGATCTTCAGCCCACTTCCTATTTTGTTCACAAGCTAAGGCTATATTAGCATCAGTTCTAGCCTGAGCCTGAACCATATGCTGAAACATAGCCTCTATCTAGCTATTCTGGCCCTGAAGTGGCTGCGGCTGAGGTGATTGCCTAGGAACTCGAGATGTATGAATAGGAGATGGCTGTGGTGGTTGTTGATGTTGCTGGCGGTTAGGATTATTGTAGTTGATTCTACCAGCAGGCAAGGCAGTTAGTTTCTGGCCAATAAGTGGAGCAAAAGGTGACATAATCCTATCTGAGGGTAGTACTGGTACTTCATGAAGATCACACAAGGCAGAAATAAGATTAGGGAACGGCAGACGTCCTCCTCGAGTTCTATTCTTAACAAAATCACATGCCTTGGTAAAAATTAACTTCCCTAGATTTATTGGAATTTCATGCACCATAGCCCAGGTCAAAACAACATCCTCACGACCATAAGCACGAGAGATGAGTCGAAGGATTAACATTATATCCTATAAATTGCTTGATAGCCCCGATGTCCCTTATACACTTGTCCATAAGGAAACCTATTATCCTTCCAAACTCGCTTTGGGATCAATGGCGGCTCGAGCTTCAAATGATTTAGCTAGTAGTCTACCAGGCGGTCTAAATTCCAAACGATCGATAATCATCATCCTCAAGTATCTCGGGTAACCCATAAATAGAATTTATCATGACGGGATTGAAGGAGACATTAACCGTCCTAAGAGGGATACTTTCTAGATCATCAAGAGTAGCCCTATCATAAGTAGATAAAACGAAATAAAATTCGGCTACCATTGTGACATTTATGTTACTAGTGCGTTCCATCGCAATTTCCATCCATTCCCTATCTTGGAAGATTTTTTTCACTTCTTCTCCCAAACAAATCAAAATCCATACCACGTTCTAAAGTGACCCCGCACTTACTGAAAATCCATCATAGGCATTTTTAGCTTCAATACTAGCGGTTTTTTCAAAAGAAACGGCTTCTTCAAGTTCAGTTAAGGGTCGCGGTTCATGAACCGGTACTACTACAGGGTTATCTGGTTTTCTTTTCTTAGAGCTTCTCCTAGATGATGAGGCCATCTACGATTTTGGTATGACAAAATAACAAAAACAACAACAAACAACAAACACAAACAAGTACTTAGACCAAATTATAGGAAAAAAATAAAATTAAAATTAAAAACTAAAAGCTTGATAAAAATTAAAATGATTGATATACATATATATATAGTTACCGTAGAGAGCTAGAAAGAGTAGGTAGTTGCCGGAATAGATGGTGGTGCCGCCGAAATGTTGAGATAAGAGAGGAGCTTTGCTTGAAAAAATTCTATCCTTTTATCCAATGGTGATGAATTTGTGGAGTGGAATGGAAGAGAAGATGATTAATTAAGTAATTTGGGATAGAAGATTTGGTGAAAAGTGATGAAATTTTTGAAGAGGGGAAAAGGGGTGGGGGTCGGCTTCTTTTTGGTGGAAGAAATGAGGAAGATGAAGATGAAAGTGTGATATTTTTAGGTTATAAAGCTAACGAATCGAATCGAACTCCTATCGACTCGAATCGTTAGTAATTACTCGATTCTCCTTTAAAAATTTTTTTTTTTTTTATGTAATAATTTAGATTGCATCATAAAAATATTTTTATAAAATCATAAAATTATTTAATGATAAAATAAATTATTACGATTTTTTATAAAAGCTTTTTAAAGAAAATGTTTTTGGTATGATAAATTTTAATTCTATCATATAAACCATATATGATATAATCATAAGTTTATCATGACTTTTTTTTTTTTTTTTTTTTTGAAAATAAAAGTAAAAGAAAAAAATAAAATTTAATCTAATTTTACTCCTATCATCTTTAAATCTTCGAGATTTCTATAGTAACGGTCCATCAACCTAATTCCTAGAAATGATGCGTTTGAATTCTCTCTTTGTTGTCCATCGGGATTTTCGGATAACCACCTAGTCGTTCCCATCTTAATTACATTCAAACATTCATCCTGGGATTTGGTTGTGCTGTCCCCACATTTTCCATTATGTTCACTTTTGCCACAAATTCTACATCTCTTTAGAAATCTTGCCCTTCTCTTTATAGCACTTCTTGAATTTCCATTACAAAGATCTCTTTCTCTGATTTCGCGTATCGCTTCCTTGTTCAAGTTAGAAACTAAGGCTTCTATTCTAAAGGCAACATCTTTATCTAAACCTAATTTTAAAAGCAAAATAAAAACTTCTATTCTATCTATGAAAGGCATTCCGCTTCTTTTACGTCTACCCGGTAAAAGACGAAACTACTTAAATTGCATATTAAAAAGTGAATTTAGAAAGATAGTACCCGTAATCGCTTGAGTTTAGAATTCCTGCTTCCTTAATCCGTTGGAGGGTCGTTAAGCAATAATATTTCTTCGTTTGAGGTATCCCTTCGCTTTCCACGAATAATTTTACCCTGTGGCCATTGGCTATAAAAGTTGTTTTTCCATCAGTTAGTTCAACAGCTCCAGACTTATAGACTTTAGTTACGTCGTAGGGACCCGTCCATCTAGATTTAAGCTTTCCTGGAAACAACTTTAAACGTGAATTGTAAAAAGTACTCGATCACCTACATGGAACTCACGATTATAGATTTTCTTATCATGGAAAGCTTTCGTGCGTTCCTTGTAGATTCGAGCATTTTCATAAGAATCGAGTCGAAACTCATCCAGTTCTGTTAACTGAAGTAATCTATGATCACCAACAGCTTTAGTATCAAAATTTAGGAATTTAATAGCCCACAAAGCTCGGTGTTCTAATTCAACAGGGAGATGACAAGATTTACCAAAAACTAATTTATAAGGAGAACAACCAATTGGTGTTTTAAAGGCTGTTCTATATGCCCATAATGCATCATCTAGTCTTTCTGCCCAGTTTCTTCGATTTGAGTCCACTGTTTTTTCCACGATTCTTTTAATTTCTCTATTAGACACCTCTACCTGTCCACTAGTTTGCGGATGATAGGGTGTTCCTAGCTTATGAGTTACACCATATTTCTCAATTATCTTAGTAAATGGTCGGTTGCAAAAATGTGAACCTCTATCACTAATGATAGCCCTCGGAGTGCCATATCTTGTAAATATATTCTTTTTAAGGAACCTTAGCACAACCTTGGTATCGTTAGTGGGAAGAGCTTCAGCTTCTACCCATTTCGAGACATAATCAACCATTACAAGAATAAATCTTTTTCCAAATAATATAGGGAAAGGTCCCATGAAATCTATACCCCATACATCAAATAATTCACATTCTAAAATCGGTTGCATAGGCATTTCATGTTTTTTTTCGACATATTTCCCCAATTTTGACATGATTTACAAGATTGTACATATTTATACGCATCTTTATATAGTGTAGGCCAATAAAAACCACATTGTAAAACTTTAAAAGCAGTTTTCCATCCTCCATGATGACCTCCTGCCTCACGATCATGACAAAACGATAAAACACTTAAAATCTCACTATCAGGAACACATTTTCTGATTATTCCATCCGAGCATCTTCGGAAAAGATCTGGTTTCTCCCAATAGTAAAACTTTAAGTCGTAAAAGAATTTCTTTTTCTGCTGCCAAGTCCAATGAGACGGGACGTAATTACAGGTAAGATAGTTAACTATATTCCCAAACCATGGTGAATTTTCTTTTAATGGTATTTTATCTTTTAATAATTGCATGGTTAAGGGAGTATCTATCCTAAAAAGTTGTTCATCCGGAAATGAATCTCGTATTTCATTTCCTCTTCCTTCATCATTTTCCATTCTACTTAGATGATCTGCTACTACATTTTCACTTCCTTTTTTTATCCTTGATTTCTATATCAAATTCTTGAAGTAACAAAATCCATCTAAGAAGACGTGGTTTAGCATCTTTCTTACTTAACAGATACTTCAAGGCTGAATGGTCTATATAAATAATAACCTTAGATCCGACAATATACGATCTAAACTTTTCTAAGGCAAATATTACAGCCAACAGTTCTTTTTCTGTAGTTGCATAATTAAGTTGAGCTGTGTTTAGAGTGTGAGATGCATAGTAAATTGCTTTGAGTATTTTGTTATATCTTTGACCTAAGACAGCTCCTACAGCTAAATCACTTGCATCACACATTATTTCAAACGGTAAATCCCAATCTGGTGCCACCAGTACTGGTGCAGTAGTCAACTTCGCTTTTAGGGTCTGAAATGCTTCCATACATTTATCATCAAAGTTAAATAGTACCTCTTTTTCAAGCAATGACTTAGAGGCTTTGCTATTTTTGAGAAATCTGCAATAAATCTCCTATAAAATCCAGCATGTCCGATAAATCCTCTCAAAGTTCTTAAATTGACTGGTGGAGGTAACTTTTCAATTACTTCGACTTTAGCTTTATCTACTTCGATACCTACTTCGTAGATTCTATGACCTAGAACAATTCCTTCGATACCATTAAGTGACATTTTTCCCGCTTTAATACTAAATTGGTATCTTCACGGCGTTGTAACACTCGTTCTAAGTGTGATAAACATTCATCGAAAGAATCTCCATAAACACTAAAGTCATCCATAAAGATTTCTAAGAATTTCTCGACCATGTCGAAAATATTGCCATCATACATCGCCGAAATGTAGTTTGGTGCATTACATAAACCAAATGGCATTCGTTTATAGGCAAAAGTTCCATACGGACAAGTGAAAGTAGTTTTTTCTCTATCTCCCGCCGCAATGAATATCTCAAATATCCCGAATAGCCATCTAAGAAACAATAATATTTATGTCCACTTAATCGTTCCAACATTTGTACGATGAATGGAAGTGGATGATGATCTTTCTTAGTATGTTCATTCGGTTTTCTAAAATCAATACACATTCGATATCCCGTAATTTCCCTTGTCGGAATCCATTCATTTTTATCATTTTCTTTTACCGTGAAACCTCCTTTCTTTGGTACTACTTGAGTTGGACTCACCCATTCACTATCTGATATGGGAAAGATTATCCCCATTTCTAATAGCTTAATAACCTCTTTCTTAACAATGGTTTGTAAATTTGGGTTGAGGCGGCGTTGTGGCTGAATACAAGGTTTAGCTCCCTCATTTAGGATGATCTTATGAACGCATATCTCAGGGCTAATTCCTTGAATATCTGCCACTGTCCATCCAAATGCTTTCTTATGATTTCTTAACATTCTAAGTAATTGATCTTCTTGTTCATTAGTTAAGGTTGATGAAATAATAATCGGTAGTAGATTATCAGTTTCAAGAAAAGCATACTTAAGATTTGTAGGAAGTGGTTTCAATTCCAGATTCCTTGGTGGATCTTCTACTGAAGGTTTTAGAACTAGCCCTTCTAGTTCTAATTCCAAATACTTATGCCACGGATGTTTAGAAAATAGCCCCTTATCAAGATAAAGGATCACTTCTTTCATTTCAGTATCATTTTCATCTTCTTTATAGATAGATAATGCTAAACATTCCTCTAGCTTATCTTCATAATCTTGCCATTGATCATCACAGAGTGTAGATATCTCATCTATAAAAGAACACGATTCTGGTGATTTGTATGGATGGTTCATAGCTTTGAAGATATTGAAGGAAACTTCATCTTCGTTAACTCTTAGTATCAGTTCTCCTTTCTGAACATCGATTAATGTTCTTCCTGTTGCTAGAAATGGACGACCTAGAATAATTGGCGCTGAATATCCTTCTTCCATTTCCATTATTACAAAATCTACTGGAAAGTACAATTTGTCTACTTTAACCAACACGTCCTCGATGACTCCTTAGGATGTTTAATCGATCTATCTGCCATCTGAAGGGTCATTTCAGTATTTGTAAGCTCTCCTATGCCTAGTTTCTTATAATCCTCATAAGACATGAGATTTATACTTGCTCCAAGATCACATAGTACTTTCTTAAACAAAAATCCTCCAATCTCACATGGGATTGTAAAACTACCAGGATCTTTAAGTTTAGGAGGCAACTTATGTTGGAGTACTGCAGAGCATTCTTCATTAAGGCATATATTCTCATATTCTTCTAACCGTTTTTTGTTTGTTAGGATATCTTTAAGAAACTTTCCATAGGTAGGCATGTTGATTAGGGCTTCGATAACAGGGATATTGACATGAATATGACGAAAAGTATCAAGGAAACGAGCATACTTCTTATCGCTTTTTATCTTTCTAATTTGATCCTTAGGTGGGTAAGGTAAAGATTCCAAATCTATAACCTTTGGTTCTGAAGTTATACCCTCTTTTTCCTTTTTCCTTAAATCTTTGAGCAGTACTTGTTTGCCATGTTTCATTCTCATACGATCTTTTCTTTGAAACATCTTCTGTATCGATTTTCCCTTTTTCGGTTATTGGCAAATCTTCCTTCTTTTCTTCAGTATTGTTTTCTCTAACATGTTCCTTAAATAAGGTTCTCAGGTCACTGTCCATTGGATTTTTTAGAATCCTAGGAGTTTTAACCCATTCCTTATTCTTACTTTCAGGTTCAACTTTACTATTTTGTTTCAAGAAATCTTCAATAATTTCTTCTTCTTCATCAGTAAATTCAAGTTCAACTGAGGTTTCCATATTTGTCTCAATTTTTCCATTTAAATCATTCTCTACTTCATTATCTCCTGAGTTTTCTGTTCCAGTATCTCCACAAAGTTTTCTACTTCTCGTAATAACGATTTACTTCTCTCGGGTTTCTTTCGGTATTACTTGGTAATCCTCCTGGAGGTCTACTGTTTTTACGTTCTCCTTCTCTACTCAAATGATCTTCCATATTCCTTATTGATGCTTCTATAGTTCTCATTCTGGTATCATGTCCACTCATGGATGTTTTCAACGTACTCATATCCTTAGTGACTGTCCCTATAGAAGTTATCATAGTTTCTACATTTTTAGCTTGAGTAGAAACTACACCCATCATATTTTCCATTAATTTCTCCCATTTATCAACTCCTTCAAGTTGAGTTGAACTTTGAGTGACTGGTATACTTTGAGTAGTATGTTGTGGATACGATCTAGGTAATGATTGTAGGTTCTGATTCGCGGTATCTCCTTGATAAACTTGATTACTATATGAATTCTTATATTGAACTGGATACGGTGGTTGTCCTTGCTTACTAGGGTTTTCAGACCAACGATAAGTAGGGTGATCTCTTCTAATAGCACTAAACGAGTTTGAATACGCGTTGTTCAAATTCTTATGCTGTTGTAAAAAACTCACCTCTTCCCTTGAATATCCTTCTGGTTCTTCTTTCCCTAATGACACATTATCATGATTTGAGTAGTCATTTGTTAAATTATTTTCCAAGTTAGCATTCTTACTGGTTTGTAAGCCATCAAATTTCCTACTTAAATTCTCCAAGTGTGCTAGAACTTCCGTATTCGATGTACATTCTCCTGCAAATGCTACTTTTCTTGTGCTAGAACCAGTTTCCCACATTCTGTTATTTTTGGAAATCTTTTCTATGGCATCGTAAACTAATTGGGCTTCACTCATCATTAAAGAACCACCACATGCATGATCAACGTCTGCACGTGAGTCTTTCCTCAATTTACGACAGAAAAGTTGGATTTGCATATCTAAGGAATAACCATGATCGGGACAAGCTCTTAATAGTTTCTTAAATCTCTCCCAAGCATTCCCAAGCGTTTCTTCAGATCATTGTCTAAAGTTAGCAACTTCGACCTTTAACTCCAAATTTCTACCAGGAGTAAAATATTGCTTTAAGAACTCGGTTTGAATCTCCTCCCAACTTGTCAACGAATGATGTGGGAGTGACATAAACCAATCTCATGCTCTTCCTTTTAAAGAAAAAGGAAACATAGACATCCTTGTCAATTCACGATGAGCACCTTGACTTTTGGCTGTATTACACAATTCTTCAAAAAGATAAAGATGATGATGTGGATCCTCATCATCTTCTCCTAGAAATTGGGCTCTTGTGTCAATTAAACCAAAAAGATGAGATTTTATTTCGAAATTATTCGCTCCTTCATTTGGTAAACGAATTGGATTATTAGTCTGGTTTCTTCTTACGGTCTGATCACAGATAGGTCTCGGGTTTGGTAGGTTAGGATTATTATGATTATTCGGGTTCCGGTTTTGATTATTAGGATTTTGATTATTTGGTATTGGTGGATTCTGATTAAGGTTTTGTCCATGTCCTTGGGCATGTACAATCCCTTGTTCAGGTGTTTCATCACTGATTTCGGCCATTCTCGTTTCTCGATTTGATGATGATTCGTCAGGATTTCCCTGACTAGTATGACCTCGTTTACTCTCTACTCTTAACTGCCTTTCGTAAGTATTTATGTCAGGCTTATAAGGAGTGAGTGGGGCCTTACCGCTTCTGGTCATCAACTATCGAAAACAGAAAATAACTTGATAAAGACAGAAGTAAAAAGATTGGTAACTTACCTACAAGGTAAGTACCAACGAGAAATAAAAAGAAATGTGATAAGAAGAGTGTTGACTTATCCTCGGGAATTTTGAGCTAATACAAGTACAAACCATTCGAACACAATGAATTAGCATCGTGTCCCTGGCAACGCCGCCAGAAAGCTGACGTGGCCTTTTCTAGTGCTATTCCAGTCCTTAACCGACAGTGTATCGGGTCAAACTGGTAGTGCTAGTATGGTGAGTCGGGTGTCGAATCCTCGGGGAATAATTCAGAGTGTGGCTAAACACCAAGAAGCTATTATTAACTCAATCTAAGTCGCAATTTTTCTTTTTTTCTATTTAGTAACCTTAAAATAGTAAATAAATGCATAAAACTAAAACAGATATATATAGATACAAAAATATATATATAAGCATATAGAAATACAAATATATATATAGATATAAATATATATAGGTACCAATACAATATATAAGATATAAATACTAGTAATATTATTAGAAACTAGCCAAGAATATGTCACTGAATCAGTATCTCTTTTTAGTAGAAATAGATGTGCTCGATCTTTCCTTAATTTATGGTGAATCAATTATATGTGAATCGGTGTATTCCTAAGCTAGACAACTCCTCCTCACACGAGCGTATGAAATTGTCATATGTCAAATTGTCATCAGTTTAATCTCCACAACTGCCCCATGCTAATCTCAGTTAGTCTAAACACCGAGTACAAATCTACCCCGGATAAAAGAGGTTATTCCGTTTGTCAGACGGCCGATGTTATTCAAAAGGCTCCGGTTGTCAGGCGGATCGATTTAACTTTCCGGTGTTAGTTTCAATTAAACCATTGATTTTAACATTATTATGATCTTGAACACAAATTTAATAAGATTCATCTTTCCCAAGACAAATCTGCCCCCGGGTAGGAAATCGGATTCCGTTGTCACGTTTTCACTCGGCCAATTTTACCCTCCGGTTTTTCTATCCTTTATCTCATATCCTAACTTCTCTGGTCAGTTCATCATTAGGTTATATGTTGCGATTCATCTTGGTTAATTACGTCAATCCGAATATTATCAATACGTTGCAAGATAGAAAAAGATTCATTATAATCGATTTTAATTCAATTTTAACATAGTCATCATCTATTTCCCTAAAAAGATAAACTAATTCAATTTCATATCTTGGCTAGATATAGAGTTAGCCTAATATCATTATAACTAATAGATAGCTACTAATAACAACAAACAAACATAAATACATTAAAAAGTTACCAGATTACAATTGTAGCGTCAGAGCCGTATTCTCCGGAAATAACAACTCCTTTAGCAACAACGAGCCTTGATAATCCTTCTAAGTACTAAAACGATACTTATACTACATTATTATTTCGACAGAGTGTCGTTTACGGTATTTACAGAACTACAAACTAGATTAAGATAATATATATATATATAGAAGTGATATATATATATGGTACAATTCCATCGAGTACCGCAAATGAGGAGTATTTATAGAGTGAAACACAAGGCCGGCGCGGGCCGGTGTAGTACCGGCGCGGGCCGGTGCTACAGTGGAGATTCTCTCCTGACAGTCCCCATGTGCTGGTGGCAGAGAGATTCCGGCTCGGGCCGGGTTTTTTTCGGTTCGGGCCGGATCTTGAAAAATATCTTTCTTCCGTTTCTTACTGTTTCGGTTTTAATCCTTCAGTTTTCCATCACACGTACCCTGAAATAGTCAAAAACACGAGCCACAGTAATTTTGATCATAAAAACTATAAGTTTTACTAAAATTATAACGATAATATCTATTTATAACGATTTCGATTTTTATGTGTTTTTAGATATATTTTTATAGAATTTATACGATATTATCGTAAATACGATATAAAAAGTCATATAATATGGTTATATTTTTATCATACATCAACACCACAACTGAAGGATGTTGTTATGGAAGAGATCATAAAGATGTTGGAGATGAGAATCATTTCCCAATTGCAGACAGTGAGTGGGTGAGCCCGATTCATGTGGTGCCCAAGAAAGGAGGATTCACTATACAACCTAATGAGTTTGATGAGCTAATCACTGTGAGATTAATTACTAGGACATCGAGTTTGCATAGACTTCAGGAAACTGAATGATACAACTCGTAAAGATCATTTTCCCTACCATTCATTGATCAGATGTTGGAGATATTAAGCGGTCATGCATTTTATTGTTTCCTAGATGGATATTCTGGTTACTATAAGATCCATATTGCCTCCAAGGACCGAGAGAAAACAACTTTCACATGTCCTTACAGAACATTTGGAATGTTCGTACAATCTCATGCCTTTTGGGTTATGTAATGCACCAGCAACATTCCAAAGGTGCATGATGTCACTATTTGCGGACATGGTGGAAGATTTTCTGGAGATTTTCATGGATGATTTCTCTGTATTTGGAGATAGCTTTGATAAATGCTTGGACAATTTGAGTAAAGTGTTGAAAAGATGTGAAGAGACCAACCTTGTACTTATCTGGGAAAAATGTCATTTTATGGTTACAAAAGGAATAGTGTTGGGTCATAGAATTTCAAAGAAAGGAATGGAAGTTGATAGAGCAAAGATAGAGGTAATAGAGAAGTTACCCCCTCCAACGAACTTAAAAACATTGCGAGCCTTTCTTGGTCACGCATGATTTTATAGAAGGTTTATCAAGGACTTCTCTAAAGTCTCTAAACCATTGACGGAATTACTTGCAAAGGACGTACCTTTTGTATTTGGAGAAGAGTGCAAGAAAGCATTCAACACATTAAAGCAAATGCTTCTAACCGTGCCAATTCTGGTAGCACCAGATTGGAACAAACACTTTGAGCTTATGTGTGATGCTAGCGACACGGCATTTGGAGCTGCCCTGGGACAAAGGGAGGATAAAATCTTTAAGCCAATTTATTACGCCAGTCGTACCCTTAACAGTGGCCAGAGGAATTATGCGACTACGGAGAAGGAACTCTTAGCTGTCATCTTTGCATTTGATAAGTTTCGACCTTATCTGATAGGATCGAAAGTCACTGTATTCACCGACCATACAACTTTGAAATACCTTCTAACCAAGAAAGACTCCAAGCCAAGATTATTAAGATGGATTCTACTCTTACAAGAGTTTGATGTGGAAATCAAAGATAAAAAGGGATCTGAGAACCAGGTGGCTGATCACCTGTCGAGGTTAACTTTACTAGAAGAAGAGCAACCGACTGAGATCAAGGAAAGCTTTCCTAATGAAAGACTGTTTGCCGTCTCAGTGGTAGCTTAGGTGGAATCTCAGACCCGACATCGTACATCAAGAGTGGGCAAGGTATACCCTTGGTTTGCTGACATTGTGAATTACTTAGCAGGAAAGTACCTACCACCAGAATTTAATAACACAGATAAGAAGAAGTTCTTCACATATCTGAAGTATTATCATTGGGAAAATCCCTACCTATACAAATTGTGCCCTGATGCCATTCTTAGGAGATGCATCCACGATGATGAGATTCCAAGTATTTTGCACATGTGTCATGATAGAGAAGCTGGAGGTCACTATGGACCAGAAAAGACAGCAGCGAAGGTACTGCAGTGTGGATTCTATTGGCCAGCAATTCATAAATCTGCTTACGAGTTTACAAGATCCTGTCATTCTTGTCAAATGACTGGTAATATTTCTAAGCGGAATGAGATGCCACTGCAGAGTATCTTAGAAGTGGAAGTATTCGATGTTTGGGGAATTGAATTCGTTGGGCCATTCACATCGTCAGAATCACATCGTTACATCCTTGTAGCAGTCGATTATGTTTCCAAATGGGTGGAAGCAGTGGCTTCACCTACTAATGATGCCAGGGTTGTCCTGAGATTTATTAAGAATAACATTTTGACGAGGTTTGGTGTGCCCAGATCCATAATTAGTGACGGAGGGAGTCATTTCTGTAATAGGTTGTTTGAGAAGTTGATGATGAGAGATGCGGTTAGATATAAGATTGCAGCAACATATCACCCCCAGACGAGTGGACAAGTAGAAGTGACGAATAGAGAGATTAAGAGGATCTTAGAGAAGACTATGAATCCCACGAGGAAAGATTGGTCTTTGAAATTAGATGACGCTCTTTGGGCATATAGAACAGCTTATAGGACCACGATTGGGATGTCACCATATATGATAGTGTTTGGAAAAGCATGTCATTTACCGGTAGAACTCGAGCACCGAGCGCTGTGGGCTACGAGGTTTCTAAACAAGGATGAGGATTTAGCCGGTGAAAAGAGAATGCTAGAGTTGAATAGATTGGAGGAGTTTAGAATTCAAGCGTATGAGAATGCGAGGATTTACAAGGAAAGAACGAAGCGTCTGCATGATAAGAAGATTCTGAACTACACATTTCAAGTGGGAGATAAGGTGCTGGTATACACCTCACGTCTTCGTCTTTTTCCTGGGAAGTTGAAGTCTAGATGGTATGGACCACATGTAGTCACGAAAGTCCACAATTCAAGTGCATGTGAAGTTAGAAATGAGCACTCTGGGCAAACTTTCACAATTAACGGCCACAGGCTGAAACATTACCTAGAGCACAATTATAACCCTAAAAAGAAGTCTTTGCGTTAGAAGAACCAGAGTATGAATGAAGGAGCCCTATTAGTACAGTCGAGCTGACGACTATAAACTCAAAACTATTTCTAACCCTTATTTATTGCTTTTGTTTATTATATTTTGAGTCAATAAAGTAGCATGACAATTGCAAGGTTTTTTTCATCACATATATCTTCAGTCACCTGACTAGAGATATATGTTGTTTTTTCCTTCACGATTCTCATGTGATAACCTCGTAAAAGTTTTAACGTCTTGCTTAGGCCAATGACAGAATAAAGTGGCTTAAACTGTTTTTGCGCATTCCTTCGGTATGCACAATTACTGCCACCTTATTTTATTATTGCCCTTCGCATGTTACTCACAGTTTTTGGAAGCATTTGGAAAGCAGGTAATAACTTGGAAGAGGAATGACCTTGGAGCTAACGATTACGCTCCGGGATTCGTTTTGACTCTGCCGACATTTCCAGAGCTAAGTAATTTTTCTTCTCTTAATTATTAGTCATTGGGGACAATGTCTATAATAAGTGGGGGGTAAGGGCGTCTTAGTTGGGTAGTCAAAGAATGGAATATTTTTGAAATTTTAACACTGTTTTTAGCTTGCTTATTTGCATGTTTTCGAGTAAGGAATCGGTAGAAAAGGAGCCCAAGTTCAATTTGAAGTGAGCTATAGCATATTCAATTTAGTATGGAAGAACAAGCATATGTTATGTTACGTGAAGTAGTAACTTATTAATTATTATTCAATCATTGCAATCAATATTTGAGCACATAATCTGAGTGAGAAGTGTTTAAGATTAGATGATGAGTTGTTTTAACCAGGAATCATTATTTGCTTGTCTATATACTTTAACAAATTGTTGTAAGACAAGGGAAGCAACTTGGATGACGAAAGTACCGGGACAAACGGACTTGTGAGAGAAAGAGAAAAAAGTGAGGAAATCTGCCAAGAAAAAAAAGAAAAATGATGAATGAAAAAAAAAAGAAATAGATATGCAATAAAGGCAGTGAGGGAAGCGAACTCGTGTTAAAAGGGCACGACCCTCACATAAAAAGAAACAAACGAGGACTTAAGAGCGATGCTCAGTCCCCGAGTCCGCCCGAACCAATATCAGTACCATGTTGTGTAACCAAGTCTGAAAGCAAGATGAGCGAGTGTATACGCAAGCAAGTTAAGATTGTGTGGTTAATACAACTTTATTCTTCTCACGAACGCACTATCACGACTGATTCATCACACGACACATTGATGCATGATAAGTAGTGATTAATAGGGAGCTTATGGATTGTGGCTCAATATATGTTTCTGCCGGAAATCTTTATTGAATATATGGTAGTTGACGGGGATTGTCCTTGATACTCTGCTCGCGGACGAGCAGAAGGCTAATGGGGGGTAGTTGATGACGGTTAAAATAGTCTATCCTGCGGCATCAATATTCTATCCATTCTAAGCTAAAAATAGTTGTTTCGACCTATAAATATGAACAATTTACGTTGAATATCATATGTCGGGTTCGTGTGTCGAGAAATCTACACTTAGCGTTTATTTTCCCCATTTTGATATTATTTCGTGCATTATTTGATGATTTTCAGGATACGAAATATTGGGCTGAGCATGATGGACGAATCTGGAGTGGACTGAACAAAAGGAATGGGCCTAGGGTATTCTAGAAGCATCCAAGTTAAGTCGTTTGAAGAAAAAAGACGAAAATACCCTCGGTAAGCTGAGGATGGCCGCCGACTTACCGAGGGTCCATAATCTTCCGAAACACATTTTCTTGGACGAGGGGTCGAACTAGTTGTTCCTAAGTTGGTTTAGATAGCTATGAATAAGAGGCTTCGGCTCAGAACACAATGTACCCAAATTATTCAAGGACATTATGAAATAAAAGTTCTTTGTTCTTTATTTTAAATATTTTATGAGTTCTGGTCGGAGAGACGACGTAGTCGCCGCCTAGGGAGAGATCCGAAGGAGATCTACGCTCGTCTTCGAGGGTATCATTTTCTATCTTTTCCAAGATGTAGATCTATCGTTGTTATATTCGACTAGTATGTTTTAATTGCTTATTTAGTTTAATTATGTAGTAGTTAGTTTATTTTACCCCATGTGTTATAGATCTGATTCGTTGGTGAAGAAATCATGAAATAGCGGTTGCGTTCTTCAGATCTGCGACGGTCTATATCGCTAGATCTGGATACCTAGTAAATTACTAATTCATGATAATCGGCGCCGGCTACGTTGATCAATAGATTTAATTTACATGTTAGTAGCCTGATCAACTATTTGCATGTTATCGTAAATTAACATGAAGGAGTGCTAGTGAAGTGTTAATTAGGACATTATCTAGAATGGACCCTAGGAACGTGTTGGTCAATGTCGACAGCTGTGTAGGCGGGTTTGCGGTATGAGGTAACACTCAATATCGGCAGCTCTAGTTCTTTATGCGTATGGGCTATTACGGACCAATTAAGGAGGGTAGCTTGCGTAAAGATTGTCTACTGCCATTGTCGGAATAGATAGGGTTAGGAGTTATACCCGTAGCTGAACAATGAATAAATTCACCAATGTGGAGGACTGTTGCATGTGTGGGGGGAATAACTAATTACTCATAATTGAACTAATACCTTTGAAACTCTAGTTTGCTTAGTTGAACTTGCATAATCTTGTAGTTTGAGGCACCAATACTAATGTCTATACATTATAGTTGGTCGTAGACAATTATCGTGACAACTCAATCTTGATAATTAGACGTTCTTACGAGTCTCTATGGGATTTGACCTTTACTCGCAAGTACTCTGCTACGATAGATCTAGTCCTATTGCTAGTAAATGCTTTGCACGCGATCAGTATCACTAGTCCAAAAAGATCCATGTGCACCAGCTCCAAAACTCTTTTGGTTGATTGTTGAGTCTTTGATTTGAAACTTGCTTTGGTCTGCTTTTCTTGTAGACAAGCATCACATATCCCATCTTTCTTGTATGTGATGTCAGGTAGACTTATTACCAGCTTCTTCTTCACCAACTGATTGATCTCATCAAACTTTAGATGATTCAACTTCTTATGCCATAACCAGTTTAGTTCTGAATTTGTATGCACAATGAGACAGGTTTCTGGTACAACAGTAGTCCAATCTACAACATACATATTTTGTTGTCTTCTTCCAGCATGTACTACTTGCTCACCCATCTCACTCGTGATAATACAGTGATCCTTGTCAAAAGTGACTTTGTTGCCCATATCACAAAACTGGCAGGTTGTAGTCCAGTCCTTCAACATATGCAACATTCTTGATTGTTAAACCATTCTTCACAAGGATGCCATATCCTCTTGTATATCCAGGTGTATCCTTGTTTCTAAAATTGACTTTTGGTTCATCTCTTGCAACAAAATCCACTACACAGTGCTTGCTCTTGGTCATGTGTCTGGAACATCCATCGTCAAAGTACCAGACACCCTATAAAACAAATTTAATATGTTTTAGGTACCCAAACCTGTATGGGTCCATGGTGGTCAGTGGTAAGCACATCTCTTGGAAAATTTCCATAAGGTCTCATTTGGAAAGTGCTGCACTTTTGTTCATATATGTATGCCACATTTTCATAGAATCTAACATTCGGTTGTGTAGATTCATATATGGTTTTGGCCTTTTGGTACATACTGCTGTTTAAAGTGATTTCTGTTGTTAGATACATTAACATAACCATAAGGTTGTTGTCTGTTAGGAACAGCTCTGTATTGTGGTCTCTGCTGAGCCCTCGGTTGAGGTATCTACTGAGTCCTTGGCTGATTCCACTACTGAGGTCTAGCCTTAGCATTATGGTTAAACTTCATGTTTCTAACAGTAGGGGCAGGAATATCCCAATCTTCATCAACATGGAACAATTTGCCTTTCCTCCTAAGATAAGTATCCATTGAATGATTAACATTCTTAGGTTTAACATTATTATTCTTTGGGTATTTCTGGTTCTTTGCTGATCTAGGATTAGCTTTCTTTGGTCCAGCAGATCTTGCAGCTGGTCTGTTATTAGCAGGTCTAGAGGGTCCAGCAGACCTACCTTTAGAGTTACCCTTTTTGTTAGGTAATGCTATCCCTTTGGCCTTCTAATTTTGCTTCCTTGAAGCATTCTCAGCAGGATTTACTGCTTCAACAGCCTTCTTGGGTGTTGGATCTTGTGCAACCACAAACTTAGGACCAATTCTGGCACTAGGTTCAGCAACCTTACTTGATCCATCCTTAGAAGGTTGTTGAGTTTCAAATCCAAGTCTTGTTCTATAACCATAAGGCTTCCCGGATTTGAATGCAGTTGTGGAACTCGATTGTGCAACAGATTCAGTTACTACTGCTGGTACAACAGTCTTATGATGATTCTCTCCATAATCATTTTCCTTGCCTTTAAGAATTCTTAATTCAGCATTCAATCTTTGGATTTCTGCTTGAAGTGTTTCTCTTTCTGCCTTCACAATCTCATAACCAGGTTGTATTTTTCTCAGTTGATTAAGGAGGGCATCTAGAGGTTCTTCCATTCAGAAACTTTTTGATTGGAACCACCAGTAGATTCACATTCACTTCCAGCATGAGTGTTTTTAGATAGGGTTTTGTATACCTCCTATGTGTCATCCATGTGTGCCATGAGTGCAATGTCATCCAAATGTGCTATAAGATCAGTGTCATCTGATTCATTTCCTTTTTCAAATTTCACTCCATATCCAGATTCATCACAGCAACTAATGCTTTCTTTGCGGCCTTCTCTGCTGACCTTTTTGTCTCAGCAGGTCTGGACAGTCAGGTCTAAAGTATCCAAACTTTTTGCAATTGAAGCACAAGTAGTCAGGATCCTTTTTCTGTTTCAAATCAGGACAGTCAGGCTTGAAATGTCAAGGTTTCTTGCAATTGAAGCATAGAAAATCATTATCCTTCTTTGGTTCCTCTTTTTTCTCACTTGATTTCTTGCCAGAGCCTTTTGGTGATGCTCTTCCAGACTTCATCATCCTTATTCTTTTGGTCATCAATGCTATTTGATCTTTCATCTCATCCAGTTCATCATTATGAGCACTAGATGACTCTTCTTTATATGCATCAACCAGTGTTGTGGTTTTTGTTACTTCCTTTTCAGCACTTGCAATGATATCTTTGCTGAATTCATAAGCTTTACGATCTGAAAACAACTTGAAGGTGTCTTCTTCATGAAGTCTCCTAGATTCTTCCATTGCAGTAACCTTCATCTCCCAGACTTCTTTTGGTGGCAAGGCTTTGAGAATCCTTGTGTTGATCTCTTCCTTTGTGTATACAACATTCAGCAGGGTGAGTTCATCCAGAATTGCATTAAATCTCGATTCCATTTGTTCAATGGTCTCATTGGACTTCATTTTGAACTTTTGAAACTTCTGTTTGGCCACACTGACCTTATTCTTCTTGATAGCATCAATGTCTTCACAGATGAGTTGCAGCTTCTCACATAATTCTTTGGCAGTTTTGCAATCTTTCACTTTCATGTACATATTGCTATCTAAAGTTCTGTAGATGATATCAATAGCAATATTGTTCCGATTTGCCCTTTTTCTATCTTCAGCACACCATTCACTCTTTGATTTTGGAATAGTTTGATTTTGACCATCCACGGTTATGACTTTAGTGATCTCAAGTGGTCCATCAATCAGCACATCCATCTTTTCAACACGTGTAGCAGCTAGATAAGCCTACATACGACGTTTGTACTCATCAAAACAATCTAGAGAGCACATCAACATGGTCCTAGCATACTGGTTGTTGTCCATGATGCACAAGCTTTGGAAAACAAAACTTTATAAAATTTTCAAAGATTTTTCACCAGCACAACAAGCAGGATTACTTCAGAACAGAAGCTCTTCTCTGATACCAATTGTTCGTCCCTTGAAAAGGCTTTGGTTAAGTGATGTGATTCATGACCACATTCCTGATCCACTAACACCCATTCGAAGTGTTGTTCCATTAGTGATACGAGATGGGCCTTTGACACGTTTGCAAAGGAAAAGAGTAAGAGATGGAATGCTCAACTTTGTGTTTCAAATGAATGAAGACGTTGGACAGCCTAACGAATCTAAAGTGAAGCCTATTCGATGTACTATTTATGCAGCAGCCTAAAGAATTCTGGAAATTGATGATCAGCTACGGTTTGAGCTATTTTGATAATTATAACTTATCCGGATGAATTTACGTCCTTGATGAAAGTTGTAGATCTCTTTGAGAACTATAAAATCCATATATGGCTCATATTTATTGGACAACTGAAACTCCGGATGTGGACTGAAACAGCAGGGCACTGAAGGAAGACACTATCTTTATTTTTCTTAAGTATGGTTATTTTTCCCACATCGAAAATGAGGAGTTTTTCCTCCAAGTTAGTAGCCTATATAAGGCCTTTTATTTTCAACAAAAAGATAGACATATTTTGAGTGAAAACTTATATATAAGCTTTGTTTTGGGCTTAGACGCTTGCGAGCGAGTGATCTCTTCGTTGTAGAGATTCAACCATTTCTCTGAACTTTATCAGCGTAGTCGAGCCTACATGTGGTGTTCAGACCCAGAGTGTAGATTGGACTATCTAACCCCGGTTTTCTTAGCTCGGCATTGAGAACCTTTAATCCGATCCGGGCAACGTTCCGATTCGGTTTGTCGGGAATCGTATCAATTGGTAGCAGAGCCCCGTGATTAACGGTACTCAAATATCCTCTTTTTCTTTCCTTAATTTTCGTTTTTTTTCTTATAAAAAAAATGCATGCAAATTTTTTTTCTAGCCTTTATAATCGGATATATGTTCAATATTTTGCCTTATGATTCTTACTATCTTCATGTTATATGCATAAGAAATTCATATATGTTCATATAGCAACATGATATACTTAACTTTGCCTTGTGTTTTTAGTATATTCATGTTTTCTTCATCCTATATTCATGATATGTTCATCCCATCTTCATAATACCTTCATATCTTCATCCTATTACCCGGAAAAATTGAAGACTTCTTCATATCTTCATCCCCAAACATCAAACAGCCCCACAAACAGCCTACACCTACCACATCAGTCCTATACCAGCCCCAAAACACACCCAAACAGCCCCCAAACACACAAAAATCAGCCATATAATACCCTTTTTCCTCCAAATTTCGGCCCTTGCACCCCAAAAATTCCAAGAGTTTACACCATTAATCACCATTTAATTCACACCATTGAAACACCAAAGGGTGGTATATTTTAGACTTTTGGCTCTCCATCTTTTCCATTTATTTCGGCCTTCAATCATAAAAATAAAAAAAAAAAAAAAAACATGAAAAAAAGAAAAGAAAAAGTAAGAGCAAATTGTTCAAGGCCTTGCATTATAGGTGACACTATTTCTTTTTTTTTTTTTTTTGTGTCACTATATTGTTTGTTTTGTGTTACTACTTGTTTGCTTGTGTTTCTACCTTGTTTCCAATCCTAGCATCATTTTTTTTCCAACCTTCCATTAGTCCTTTCTCATCTTTGGATTGTGCACTTTCGATTGTTTGCTCCTATTCTGATTTGGTTCAAAAAGGGTTTTCTTTATCAACCAAGAGACAAGGGTGAGTGTAAACACGAGAGTTGTGAGGTTTTACTTCTATAATTTTCGGTTCCGTACATATCTTTTTCAGTTTCTGCTTATTTGTTACAATGGATGACGGTAATGGAAATTGGGATGCCCGTTTTCGGGAACACCAAGAAGCTAATGATGCACGTTTAGCTAACATGGAAACTTTGTTAGCTCGACTGGAGGGTTTGTTGATGGGCAATGGTGGCCGAGGGGATGGTGGCCCTGGGATGGGACGTGGAGTTGGTCAAGGTCGTGGTCCTATTAGATATGTGGAGGGTGTGGATGACGGTGCTATAATTGAGGGTGACCTTCCCGTACTTGATAATAACATGACACAAGTTAAAATGAAACTGCCTTCGTTTAGTGGTACGGGGGAGGGGGGAGGAATACTTAGGGTGGGAAGATAAGTTGGAGCAAATCTTTGCGTGTAATAATTATACTGACGAAAAGAAGTGCAATTTGACACAACTTGAGTTTCAAAAATACGCGATGATGTGGTGGCAACAACTTAATAGCCTTCGTGTTAAGTATGGTGAACCGGTTGTCACTACATGGTCCGAGTTAAAACGTGAGATAAAGCATCATTTTGTCCCGATGACTTACTTTCATGAACAATATAGATTATTGCAAAATCTTAAACAGGGCAATCATAGCGTTGATGAGTTGTATCAAGAGTTGGTCTTAGTTCTTGCACTGTCGAATATTGAGGAGCGAGGAGGAAGTCACGATGCAACAGTTTTTAGGTGCATTACGTATTGAGATTGCAAAACCTTTGGAATTGCAGCCTTGTTACACCTTAGATGATATGTTGCACCTTTCTCGCACACTTGAAACACAATTGGCACGGCACAAACAATCTTTCACCAAGCCATTTGCCGGAACTTCATCTTTTCGTAATTTTCCGCCGAAAAGGGACAGCCCTGTGATTGCTCCGGCAGCCTCGAAATTGGGTGCCTCGTTCTCTAATGCACCATTACCACGAAAAGAAGTTGATAAGGGTAAGGGTATTGCTTCAACCCACCTACGCGTGACATTAAATGTTTTAAATGTCAAGGTGTAGGTCATATTAAGTCCCAATGTCGATGCGTAATATGGTTATCATTGGCAAACATAATGGTGTCCTTGAGTACGAATCAGTTTCAGATGAAGAGGATAAGCGTGAGAAGGAGAGTGAGGAGCCATATATCGAGTCACCACTTGAAGGATCATTGTTGGTGATTAAGTGAGCTTTGAGTAGTTTGTTACGAGCGGGAGAGAATGTGCAACGGGAGAATATATTTCACACTTGTTGTATGATTTTGGGTAAATTATGTTCATTGGTCATTGACTCAGGGAGTTGTACCAATGTGGTAAGTACGACTTAATTCGTAAGTTGTCCATCCCTACTTTACCACATCCTAGACCATATACGTTGCAATGGCTCAATGACGCGGGTGAATTATGTGTAACTTGGCAAGCTTTAATTTCGTTCAGCCTCAATAAATTCGACGATGAGGTTTTATGTGATGTCGTTCCGATGAAGGTTAGCCATGTACTTTTGGGGCGACCTTGGCAATTCGATCGGCGTGTTATCTATGACGGTTACTTGAATAGATACACGTTACGACATCATGGACAGCCTCTTACACTTGTATCCTTGACTCCGGATGAGGTTCACAAGGATGAAATGAGGCTTTCTCAAGCAAGTGAGGGTGAGACGAAAAACAATGAGGGAGATAAGTCGAAAATTGAAAAAAATGTGAAGGGTTCGACATGAGAGAAAAAGAATGAGCGACTTAGTTACGAGTGAAAAATAAAAGTTGAAAATGTAAATGTGAGGGAGGGCGCTTTGGTTCCTACTGGAGGGAGTTATAAAATTGAAAAGTCAATCGTGAGGATCGGTGACACTAAAAATGAGGGACGATCCAAGGTTGGCACAACTAAAAGTAAGAAAGTGTTACGCAATTATTTTGCTAAAACTGATGACGTAAACAAGGCCGTGGATGATGGTAAACTTGTTCTAATCCTTGTCTACAAGGATTCGGCCCCCCTTCCCCCCTTGCTCACTTGCACACACCCCACGCATTTCTTCATGTTTAATGCTTCTATCGGACTTAACTAATTCTATTCCGAGTGAGTTCATATCATTATTGTAGGAATTTGTGGAAGTCTTTCCAGACGACGTTCCAACTGGCTTACCACCTCTTCGGGGTGTGGAACACCACATTGACTTTATCTCAGGATCGACCTTACCCAACAGGCCAGCATATCGTGCCAATCCGGAAGAAACAAAAGAAATTCAACAACAAGTATCTGACTTGTTAGCTAATGGTAAGATTCAGGAATCCATTATTCCGTGTACCGTACCCGTTATTATGGTACCTAAGAAAGATGGTGGTTGGCGGATATGCACTGATTGTCGTACCATCAATCAAATTACGGTAAAATATCGTTATCCGATTCCACGTCTTGATGATATGTTAGACGAACTATCTGGTGCCTTATGGTTTACCAAAATTGATCTTAGAAGTGGGTATCACAAAGTAAGAATGCGAGTTGGTGATGAATGGAAAACCGCATTTAAAACTAAATTTGGCTTGTATGAATGGCTTGTTATGCCTTTCGGGTTAACGAATGCTCCGAGTACTTTTATGCGTTTAATGAACGAGGTGCTTCGTGAATTATAAAGAAGTTTTTCATGGTCCATTTTGATGACATCTTGATTTATAGCCCTGATTTCGAGTCACACATTGGTCACGTGCATGCTGTTCTTATAACACTTCGGGAAGCACACATTTATGCTAACCTCAAAAAGTGTTCTTTTTGTATGGATCATGTAGTGTTTCTTGGTTTTGTTGTTAGTTCACAGGGTGTTAAGGTGGACCGAGAAAAGATCAAAGCGGTGGAAGAATGGCCCGAACCAACTAGTGCGGCTGAAATTCAAAGTTTTCACAGGTTGGTGAGTTTTTATCGATGATTCGTGAAGGATTTTAGCACCATCGCAGCCCTTCTAAACGAGTTGGTCAAGAAGAATGTGTCTTTTCATTAGGGGCCAAAGCAAATTGTCGTTTGAAACCCTTAAACCACGTTTAATTTCCGCACCGATTCTTGCTTTACCCGATTTTAATAATCCTTTTGAAATTGAATGTGATGCGTCGGGTGCGGGTATTGGGGGTGTTTTAACACAAGAGGGTCGGCCTATAGCTTATTTTAGTGAAAAGCTTAAAAGTGCCCAACTAAACTATGCGACCTATGATAAAGAGTTATATGCGTTGGTTCGTGTTTTGCAAACTTGGCAACATTACTTGTGACCTTGAGAATTTATAATTCACACCGATCACGAGTCGCTTAAGTACTTAAAAAGTCAAGGGAAATTGATTCCACGCCATGTTCGTTGGATAGAATTTATTGAATCTTTTCCTTATACCATCCGGTACAAAAAAGGACAAGATAATGTAGTAGCTGATGCGCTGTCTCGTCGGCACACTTTACTCACTACTATGCATACTCGATTCCTTGGCTTTGAGTTGCTTAAAGGTTTATATGCATTAGACCCTGACTTTCACACACAATTTTCCGCCACTACTAATTCCATTAATGGTCGTTACTTTCGACGTGAGGGATTTCTTTATCGTGATCATTTACTATGTGTCCCTCGTTGCTCCTTGCGTGAAGTATTGGTGTGTGAAGCCCATAATGGGGGTTTGATGGGTCATTTTGGGATTGCTAATACGATAGAAATGTTGTAGTCGCATTTTTATTGGCCTAAAATGAAAATTGATGTCGCCCGAATTTGTGATTCCTACATTACTTGTAAGCATGCTAAGTCCAAATCATCACCTCATGGTTTATATACCCAACTACAATTCCTACATCCCCTTGGACCGATCTGTCTATGGATTTTGTGTTAGGCTTACCATGGTCTCTATCCGGTAAGGATTCCGTCTTTGTGGTGGTTGATCGTTTCTCAAAAATGGCACACTTTATTGCATGTAATAAAACCAATGATGCCTCATATATTGCTGATCTATTTTTCAAATAAATTATGCATTTACATGGTGTGCCTCATACTATTGTCAATGATCGTGACGTTAAATTCATAAGTCATTTTTGGCAAGTATTGTGGTCACGTTTAGGGACATCTTTTTTATACTCTACTGCGTACCATCCCCAGACTGATGGTCAAACTGAGGTTTTTAATCGAATTTTGGGTCAGTTATTGCATTGTGTGGTCCAAAAGAACTTAAAGAATTGGGAAAATTGTTTTCCGTATATTGAATTTGCCTACAATCGTTGTAAACATTCTGCCAGTCAATTTACTCAATTTGAAGTAGTTTATGGATTCAATCCTGAGACACCTTTTACTTTGGTACCACTTCTTGCAGGTAGCCAAACTAGCTTGGACGGTGAGCAAAAGCAATATTGGTGTGTGAACTACACGAAACTGCTCGAAAGAATGTCGAGAAGGCAACTGAACGCTACATGAAGCAAGCAAACAAAGGGTGTAATGAAGGCATTTTCGAACCTGGTGATTGGGTTTGGCTGCATTTTCGCAAAGGCAGATTTCCAAACAATGCAAGACAAAGCTACATCCGCGTGGTGATGGACCATTTCAAGTATTGGAGCGCATTAACAACAATGCATACAAGATTGATATTCTGCCTGAATGGGGTGTATCCACATCCATCAATGTGGCTGATTTGTCACATTTTGACAACCCCTATGATCTGAGGACAGATCCTTCCCAACCGGGAGGGAATGATGTGATTCATGACCACATTCCTGATCCACTAACACCCATTCGAAGTGCTGATCCATTAGTGATACGAGATGGGCCTTTGACACGTTTGGAAAGGAAAATAGTAAGAGATGGAATGCTCAACCTCGTGTTGCAAATGTATGAAGACGTTGGACAGCCTAACGAATCTAAAGTGAAGCCTATTCGATGTACTATTTATGCAGCAGCCTAAAGAATTCTGGAAATTGAAGATCAGCTACGGTTTTGAGCTATTTTGACAATTATAACTTATCCAGATGAATTTATGTCCTTGATGAAAGTTGTAGATCTCTTTGAGAACTATAAAATCCATATATGGATCGTATTTATTAGAACTTATCCAGATGAATTTATGTCCTTGATGAAAGTTGTAGATCTCTTTGAGAACTATAAAATCCATATATGGATCATATTTATTAGACAACCTAATCTCTGGACATGGACCGAAATAGCAGGGTGCTGAAGGAAGATACTATCTTTATTTTTCTTAAGTATGGTTATTTTTCCCACATCGAAAATGAGGAGTTTTTCCTCCAAGTTTGTAGCCTATATAAGGCCTTTTCTTTTCAATTAAAAGATAGACATATTTTGAGTGAAAACTTATACATAAGCTTTGTTTTGGGCTTAGACGCTTGCGAGCGAGTGATCTCTTCGTTGTAGAGATTCAACCCTTTCTCTGAACTTTATCAGCGTAGTCGAGCCTGCGTTGTGGTGTTCAGACCCGGAGTGTACATTGGACTATCTAACCCCGATTTTCTTAGCTCGGCATTGAGAACCTTTAATCCAATCCGGGCAACATTCCGATTCAGTTCGTCGGGAATCGTTTCATTAAGTTTAGAGGGGGGAGAATAATCTTAACACTCAAAACTTTTTGGAGTTAACAAACTCTGCAGGGTCAATAGTCTGCTGACCTAAGCAGTCTGCTGACTATTGATTCTATTGTATCTGTTGCAGCGAAATATATTAAATTAAGCATTGATACTTGTTGTTTAAAGATGATAATAAGTAGTAGATACTAATTAGTGAGAGTTGTGTGAATCCAGTAGCTAGTTCAGCAGGTTGATATGAAAAACATGCAATAAAGTAAAGTGCAAAAAGTAAATGTAGTAAAGTAAAGTAGGCAAGTTTTATAGTGGTTCCAGGTGGTGTAATCCTGTCAGTCCACTCTTCTCATGTGATGTTGGAGGAAATTCACTAGTGTCTTTTGAGATCGCTGTTACAAAAGTCCCTAAACTACTTTTCCTTGACCAATAACTATGGCTTCACAAACTAAATACTAAGAACAGGAAGGATTGCTGCTCCTAAGTACTCACTGGTCCTTCAAGTGTAGAATTGCCTCTTCACCAGCTCCACCACAAAAACAACAGTTCTTGACACTCGGCAGTGCTTCTATGTCTTTAGGTTCTTCTTAAATAGAAGGGGTTGAATCAAGTAAGTGATTCAGCTTTAACAAGCTTTTGATCAGGATGAAAAGATCAGCAGCTTAAAATCTCCAAGTGTAAATACTAGATGATTCTTGGATGCAATAACACTTGAAGAAAATTCTTAATCAGTATGAAAGCTCAGTTCAGCAGGGTATTATGCTCTTGATTGCTTGTAACTTCAGTTCTTGATTTGATTCCAGGGGTCCTCTATTTATAGGTGAAAATCCTAAGTTTGAATTTGAATTTGAATTTCAAATCTGACCGTTATAGGATATTCTGATTATTCCCTGAAATTCCCTCTACTGTACTATTCTGACTGTGTCAGTGTCCTCCTGACAGACAGTCTGTCACCAATGATTTTAATCCATATTGATTTGGCTTTGAAATCCTTACAATGTCCCTTTAATCCTAGCCATTGATTGACTGATTAATCCAGTGCTTGTAATTCATCCTTATCCATTTAATATTCCAGTAAAACTTGGATTAATGTGATATGTATATACTCAGCAGATACCTATTTCATAAGTCTGCGGATGAATATATTCAGTCAGCTGACTTTTAGTCTGTTGTGTTCTTGATCAACATTCAGCTCACTGCTTCCCATCTAAGTTTTGATAGTGAAGTTAGAGTACACAATTTAAAGTATAACTAAGTCACAATCATCACTTTTACTTATAAGGAACTTAGACCTTCAATACAAGGCATATGTGATCAGTTTAGGTGATCATGGACTTACCAAAATTCTGATCCCATATCATTGGCTTATACACTTCAATACTAAGTTTGATCCCTTAGCCTTCATCGCTGAGTTTGGACCCTCAGTCTTCAATCTTCAGTAGGTCCTAGAGACTCTACTGAACACCTAACCTAGACAGTCTGCTGAACATGTCAGCTGACCTCTTTATAGTGCTTGTTTGATCAAACCTATACAAAGGTCACACTCTTGTAAGCTTATACATTAATTATAGATATATTTTGGACTTTGCTCTATAACAGCTAGTTTGGCACTCATCATTAAAACTAAAATATGTCTAACATCTCGGAAGTTGGTTTAAAAGTTGACACTGCAAAAATCGAAGCGGTCATGGAGTGGAGACAACCAAAGACAGTTAAGGAACAACGTGGCTTCCTTGGCTTGGCTAGGTACTATCATAGGTTTTTCAAGGATTTCTCTAAAATTGCGAGACCGCTTACCCATCTTACAAAAAAGCATACTAAGTTTGAGTGGTCTAAGCGGTGTGAAGAAAGCTTTCAAGATCTGAAGAAAAGGCTAACAATTGCACATATTCTTGCAATTCCTAGTGGGAAAGAAGGCTTTGTAGTTTACAGCATGCTGCTAAGGAAGAATTGGGGTGTGTCCTCATGCAACAAGGGCAGGTCATTGCTTATGCTTTTTGAAAGCTAAAACCTTCTGAGCAAAACTATCCTACTCATGATATGGAGTTGGCAGCGATTATGTTTGCCCTCAAGAAATGGAGACATTACTTGTACGGTGTGACTTTTGAGATTTTTACAGATCATAAAAGTTTGAAGTATCTGTTTTCCCAAAAGTAGCTAAAACTACCACAACGTAGATGGATGGAGTTACTTGAGGATTATGATGGTACTATCAGTTATTATCTTGGGAAGGCATACGTGGTAGCCGACGCATTAAGTTGTAAGGAAAAAGTTTCACGACTATTGATCAATGAGTTAGAAATGCTTGAGAAAGTTTCTATTTATGACCCAAAAACAGTTAAGAAGCTTATCAGGATGTCTAGCCTTATGGTTCACTCTGATCTTTTAAGTAGAATCCGAGATGCTCGGGAATTGGATCTAGAGTTGCAACATTTGAAAGTTAATTTTGTTGAAGATACGGCGTCTGACTTCTTTATAGATGGAGATGGAAAAATCAAGTACATAGGAAGGGTTGTGTACCTAACAAACCCTCGATTAAAAAGGAAATCCTAGTAAAGCTCATCACTCTAAATATACTATACATCCTGGAGGAACCAAGATATATCGAGATTTGAAGCAGAACTTCTGGTGGAATAACATGAAAAGAGAAGTAGCACAATACGTGGCTAGTTGTCTTACATGTCAACAAATGAAGGCTAATCATCAAAAGCCGGCCGGACTACTTCAAGCTTTACCTATTCCTTAATGGAAGTGGGAACATGTCACAATGGATTTTGTGTGTGGACTACCTAAGATGCGAAGAAATCATGATGATGTGTGCGTAATCATCGATAGACTTACCAAGTCTGCTCATTTCTTTCCTATAACTATGCAGTATGACTTGGGAACACTCGCCCAACCTTATATTGATGAGATCGTTAAACTTCATGGAGTACCTCTCGGTTTTGGCAAAAACTTCATGACGCATTGGGGATTAAACTAAAGTTTGTACATCTACACATCCTCAAACCGACGGACAATCCTAACATACCATTGAGATCTCAAAAAATATTCTTCGTGCTTATGTACTTGACTTTGGAAGAAGTTGGGATCAGTACGTGACCTTGGCAGAATTCTCCTGCAACAATAGTTTCTAGTCTACAATTCAAATGGCTCCATTTGAAGGTCTTTATTGACGTACATGTCATTCACCTATCTTTTGGGGAAAAAGTGGGTGAAAGACGAAATCTCAAGGCTAGTGAACTACAAATAATTGAGGACGCATTTGATAAAGTGTGTTTAATCCAGCAGAGAATGCGGACCGCCCAGAGTCGGTAGAAGAGTTATGCAGACAATAGAAGAAGAGGCCTCGAGTTTCATGTTCATGATAAAGTTTTTCATAAGGTTTATCCCCGAAGAAGTTTGGTTGGTCATGGGAAAGGAGGAAATTAAAGTTAAACCCTCATTTTGTAGGCCCGTTTGAAATTGTTGAAAGAATCGGAAAAGTGGCCTATCGGTTAGTTCTACCAGCAAAGATTTCTAGAATTCATAATGTATTCCATGTGTCGATTCTGAAAAAGTATTTTCGTGATCCCTCGCATGTTGTTGATTATGGACCGCTTGAACTACGACCCGACTTAACTTACAATGAGGGACTCGTGCGTATTATAGGAAGGAGAGTAAAATGTTTAAGGACCAATGAGATTCCATTGGTCTTAGTTTTGTGGAGCCGTCACGGAAAGGAAGATGCAACATAGGAAGTCGAGCATGAAATGAAAACCTGATATCCAAATTTGTTCGCCGAGTCAGGTAGATTACGAGGGAAGGATAGTTGTAAAACCCGTACCATATTCACTTGATAATGGTATGATTTTTTTAGTAACACATATCAATATATATTTCACCCGCTAGGGTGTATCTATTGTTTACGTAAATCAATATACTTATAATTAATTTTAATTAATTACGGTCTCATCAAACAACGTGCATATTTCTACGTTATCCTCATGTTAAGGGTGAAATTTATGATTTATATGACGTTATTCCCATAACAATATCCTTGGTATTTTAGTACTTTTTATAGAAAAGTGTTGGTTTTATCGAATTATTGAGTAAACGAGTTTTAAATGTGTTTAAATGCAAAATCGAGATATTTACGTGATTTTATCGGTGTTTTATGTTCATTCGTATGATGTTACATTTTGCATGTTTCTATCATGTTGGTAGATACGTTTTCATGATGAGTAAGGAGCTTAAACGATGATCACATGAAGATGGAAGAGTTGGAAGATGTTTAAGTGAAGAATCATTGAAGAAACCGGAACCAGGCACTTCATGGGGATTTTGTCCACACTTGTAGGCACTTTCAGGGAAAGTTGTCTTGATGAAAGTTGTAGAGGTTTGAAATAGCTTTCCAACGCATGTTGAATCACCTCATTTGGAGCCCTAGAAGTGAAGTTATGAGCAAAATACTGGAGCTGAGTAGTGGACGGGCGTCCATAAAAGTGAACGCGTCCGAATCGTATTTTACATTCAGAGAGTTCAGACGCGTTCTGAACGAGCGTTCATTCTCCGTTCATAGAGGCTGGACGAGCGTCCAAGATAGTGGACGGGCGTCCACGGCACCGACTCAGCGAAACCGACCTAAAAATCTATAAATAGGTGCGTTTCACCAAACCCTAATCACACAATTCGATCCCTAAACCCTAGGGAGCAGCTTGGCTGCGTTTTTACTCCTTTATTTTCCAGTTTTTTATGCAATAAAACATCTAGATTAGATAGTTAGATTTATGTTCTTTATTCCATCAATTCGAGTTTGCATAAGGATGCTAGGAGGCTAAATCCTCCTTGAACAAGCGTTGTGAAGCCGTCCGTTTCAACAGTTTGATCTCTAGTTCGTGATTATTTTGTGAGTATCTATTAAAGTTGTTACTTTTATCATGTTTTTATATGTTGATTGCATGCTATATCGAAAGATCCGTGCTTTTGTTTATTGTTTGCTTGATGAAAGTCATGTTAACCTTAGAACACCATGATAAAAGTTTAGACCTGTAATCTAATCACAACGAAAGTTATTAGATTGAATCTCTAGATTAGAAATTGAAAGATTTCACGCCTAGGTTAGAAAGACGTAATCTTTAACATCGAAAGATAAAAGATTAGGAAACGAACTCGTCTACGAGAGTAGGAGTTTATGCCTTCGATTAGGTGAATCACGACTTGAGTAGAGATCACGAATTAATCCGAATTAGAATTGAATGTTGATAGGATAGGTGGATCAATTGCTTGTTCGTTCGTTATAATTGATTTTAATCCTTTAAACTTGAATTGCTTAGCTTTAGTTTTACTTTTCCTGCACTTTAGTTTAGTTTATTTATCGCTTTCAATCTTTCCTAGCATTGGATTAATCTCCTCTCGTCTAGTTACTTTTTCTCGCATATTTGTTTAGGTTAGATCCGTGACATAGTTAGTTTAAAACAAAAGCTAGGATTCACATTCGTCTAGTTCCCCGTAAGATCGACCCGGCATAGCCTCTACACTACGATCCTTATACTTGAGGTTAACCGGTTTATAAATATTATTACTTGTTTATTCGCATTAGATAAATCCGGGACAAGTTTTTGGCGCCGTTGCCGGGGAACCGGACGGTTGCCTAGTTTTTGTTTTTGTTTTTAGTTTGTTTTCAATTCTTGTTTTTAGGTTAGATCTTTTCAGTCTCTTTTTGTAGTTAGTAGTTTAGTCGTTTTAGTGCGTTTTTTTCGTCGTGTTTCGTCGTAGTAGTTAGTATAAATTTTAGCTTCTTAGTTTGATACTCGTTTTCTCGTTTTCATACTCGTTTTGCGTTCTTTCCGTCTCGGATTGATCCGGACGGACGTCCGCATCACCGAACGCTCGTCCAAATCAAGTCTCGCTCTATTCTCGTTATCTATTCGCTCTCCGAACGAGCGTCCGGTTAGTCCGAACGCCCGTCCGGTTCTTCCTCCCGGGAAGACGCCCGTCCGATTAATTGGACGCCCGTCCGTCCCGTCTCGCCATCGCTTTTTATTTTTATTTCAATTAGGTTTTCTGTTTTTTTCGTAGGTAAGTGTCGTAGGTAGGTTTCTTAGGTTGAATCATCGACTCCACGCCTTTCACGATCAAATTTTAGGGAAAAAGGGTCCGTTTTAGCACTTGATAGTATTTTGGCCATAACTTTCGGCTCGAGTGTCGGATTGGCGCGCGGGACCCCAATTCGGAAAGCTCGTTCCGACGCCGACGACGTGGCAGACGGCCGGAGGCCGTCCGACACCGTTTTCGAGGTCAAAATCCACTGTTTTCCCTTCCATTTTGGGCTCGAAGATTTCAACACGTTTTTAGTGTTTCTGTTTTTCGTTTTTAAATTTTTCGTAGTTAAGTTTCGTAGTTTTTGATTTCTCTAGGTTTAGTTATCCTTTCCCTCTGTCGATCTGTCCTTTCGTCACTTTCTATCCTTTCTTGCTCAACACCTTGAGTTGGTGTTCGGTTTATGCAAACTCGTAGTCATAAGGGATCACTAATCTATTCCCCTGACCCCGAGCGGACCATAGTCCGACCCAATAGGCGGAGACTTCGTTTCGACGAAGGAAACGCTCTAGATCAAGAATTTGAGCAATATCTTTCAGGAGAAATCGAAAGAATAGTAATAATCGCAGCGGAAGATAGACGGACGTTGGCCGACTATGCCATGCCCGGCACAGTCACCATCAACCCGGCTATCGTCATGCCTACCATTACTGCTCCAAACTTCGAGCTTAAACCCGGACTTATTCGGATGATGCGGCATGCATCAATTTTCCATGGTTTTCCATCTGAAAACCCCCACACTCACTTACACACATTCTTGCAAATATGCGGTACTACCCGTATCCAAGGTGTAAGTGAGGACGCCATCAAGCTTAAACTATTTCCATTTTCCTTACGGGGGAGGCACTCGAGTGGTATCACTCTCTCCCCTCCGAATCCATCACTACATGGGCGGAGCTCGAGAAGGAATTTCTAAGTCAATACTTTCCTCCTTCAAAAACAGCCCACGTCCGAACGAAATCTTCACATTCCGTCGGTGGAAAATGAGTCATTCTTTGAGGCGTGGAAAAGGTTTAAGTCTCTCTCCCGAAAGTGTCCCCATCATGGCTTGCCAAAGCAAAGGCAAGTCCATACTTTCTTCAGCGGATTGACCGAGCTCACCAAGGGCATGGTCAATAGTTCCTCTGGTGGGGCATTTCTCAAGAAAACACCTGATGAAGGATGGGCATTGTTCGAAGACATTGCCAAATATAACTATGCCCCATCCTATCAAGCTATTCAGGCACCTCCTCCTCCTCCCAAGGTCGAGGAAGTGACTATGCAAAATCTGATTGCCATGTTGCAAAAGCAAATGGCTAATTCTCGACGGAGACAACATCCCAAATTGTTCCTAATCCGAGTAATCGGACTCTTTCATTTCCACGAACTCTCGGGTTCTCGTATTGCGAAGCATCTTTGTCGGGACCGGCCATATGACCGGCCAATGTCAATTTTCTTCCCCTCTCTCGCTCGGCAAGTCAATGTTGTTCATGACTATGGACGGCATAATCCAATCACATGCCAAGTGTGTGACGGCATGGGGCACACGGCTCGCTTCGTCCCATGATTGGGCGTAATGCGGAAGTCAATGCTTTCTCTCGGCCGGACAAATCGTAGATTCAATAACCAATTCTCGGCGAATCAGCTTTCCAAAACCAAGGGTTTAATCGGTCTTCGGGATTTAATCCTAATTCGAACTTCAATAGAAACCCCGGTTACAATCGAACCCAAGCTATAATTTTTCCAATCCACAACAAAGGTTCAATCGAATTGGCCCGCCAATTCTAATTACGCATTCCAAAGTCGCCAAGTCGGCCACTCCCTCAAAATCATCGAACTCTCAAGGACCCTCCCAATCCAACAATTTCGAAACCAAGTTGGAGGAGCAAAGCGAGACAATAAAAAATCTTGAGAGACAAATAGGGCAATTGGCCGAGCAAGCGGCTAGCGTCAAGACCCCCAGGGCATCTGCCCAGTTTTACTGAGAAAAACCCAAAAGGCGGTCAAGTCGCTCACGCCGATTTAAGCAACAGCCAATGCACTGACCTCGTGCCAATAATGCAATACGGTAAAGAGGAGGCCAGTGCGATGAATTTGAGAAGTGGTTCTCAAGTTGGTGGTCCCCCTGGCTTCCAGGGAAACCACTAGCCCCTCCTGCCGCTGATAAGGCAGGAGGGGAAATTGAGCACCCATCTTCCCCTCGGCTGCAGAAGGCAAATCAGGTGGCTGATCCCCTGATAGAAGAAAGAGTTGAGATTCCTCAAGTGGCTGATCCCTTGAGGAATAAAGAATCAATTGGAAGTCCTCAGGTGGCTGATCCCCTGAGGAGTGATGAGTTAAATGATAGTCAGGTGGCTGATCCCCTGACTAGCAAAAAGAATGAAAAGACGGTGAGGTGGAAAGATGTGGAAGACAAAGCAGTTAGTTCGTCCTCGAAGAAAGTATTTTCCGAGGATGATTTGAAAAAGCTTCCATTTCCACCGAGAAAGAGCAACATCCCATTGCATGAAGATAAGAAGTATGAAAAGGTGCTTAATTTGTTGAAAAATACTCAGGTAAATCTTCCATTATCCGAGGTCTTGGTCGAGATGCCTAAGTATACGAAGTTCATCAAGGATGTTGTATCTTCCAAGAAGAAGTTAGCAGGAATGGATCAAGCAATTGGTAAGGAGTGTTCTATGGTCAATTATCAAGACTTACCAACCAAGAGAAGCGACCCGGGCAAATTTGTGCTCACATTGCAGATGGGAGGCCTAGTCTTCCCGAATTCCTTATGTGACCTGGGTGCATCCATCAGCTTGATGCCATTGTCCGTTTGCAATCAGCTTGGTTTGCAGAATCTTCTAGAACCCACTACCATGAACTTGCAGTTCGCTGATAGATCTTCAAAGAAAGCCTCAGGGATCCTAAAGGACGTATTGGTTCAAGTGGGTAGGTTTACCTTTCCCGTTGACTGGTATGTCTTAGATATGGAGAAAAATGAAAATGTCCCTCTGATTCTTGGAAGACCTTTCCTATCTACAGCTAGAGCCCTCATCGATTGTGATGGTGGGAAAGTAACTATCCGAGTTGGTGACCAAGAGGTGAGCTATAGCGTTTCTAAATCTATTCAAGTACCATCCGGTTCTCCAACCGGCCGTTCCATTGAGGAGACGTCGATGACTTCAATGACTTCATGGATAAGCAAGTCTTGGCAGCGTAGAAGCGAGAATATGAGCGATTGATTGATAATCCGAATAATCATGGTGTGGTCAATCTAGACCGGTTAGCGGTGATTTTGAGGATGAGCTAAGAGAAGAAGCCTTGGCGAGGACCACTAAGTAAGCTCGGCGATGTTGAGTTGAAGAGTGGTGATCTTAAATCAAGTCTAGAGGAACCCCCGTAGACTTGGTTCTCAAGCCGTTGCCTAAACATCTTAAGTATGTGTTTTTAAGAGAAGGTGACAAGCTTCCTTTGATCATCTCTCGCCAAGCCGTCTCGTATAGAAGAGCTTAAATTGTTAAACGTCTTGCGCAAAAATGAAAAAGCCTTTGGATGGCGGGTGGGAGATATCCGAGGGATATCTCCCAACATCTGTATGCACAAGATCAAGACTGAGGAGGGTGCAAAACGAGTTAGACAGCCTCAGAGAAGGCTCAACCCTCACATGCAAGAAGTAGTCAAGAAGGAAATCATTAAGCTTCTAGATATGGGTATCATATACGCCATTGCTGATAGTGAGTGGGTGTCCCCAACTCAAGTAGTTCCCAAAAAAGGTGGAATTACTATTGAGAAGAATGAGAAGGGAGAAGAGATAGCATTGAGGCTCGTTACAGGCTATAGGGTCTGTATTGACTATAGAAAACTCAATGAGGTCACACTGAAAGATCATTTTCCCCTTCCATTCATAGACCAAATGCTTGAGCGTCTGGCGGGGCACGCATTCTACTGCTTCCTGGATGGATATTCAGGATACTTCCAGATACCCATCGATCCTGTTGACCAAGAGAAGACCACTTTCACTTGCCCTTATGGGACATTCGCCTACGCGGATGCCATTTGGTCTATAATGCCCCGGCCACCTTCCAAAGGTGTATGATGGCAATCTTTGACGGGCTAGTTGAAAAGTGCATGGAAATTTTTATGGATGATTTCTCGGTCTTTGGTCATTCCTTCGATGATTGCCTCGATAATCTTGATCAGGTGTTGTCTAGATGTGTGGAAAAGGACTTAGTGCTCAATTGGGAAAAATGCCATTTCATGGTAGATGAAGGCATAGTTCTTGGCCACAAAGTGTCAGCCAAAGGTATAGAAGTAGATAGGGCTAAGGTAGAAGCTATTGAGAAGATGAGTTATCCTAAGAATGTTCGGGAGGTCCGAGGTTTTCTCGGACATGTCGGTTTCTATAGGAGGTTCATCCAGGACTTTTCAAAGATTGCCAAGCCCCTGTCTACTTTACTCAAAGAAGACGTTACTTTTGATTTTGATGAGAATTGCAAGCGCGCGTTTGAGGAGCTTAAGAGTAGGCGATCTCTCGCTCCAATTCTTATATCGCCGACCGGAACCTACCCTTTGAGCTTATGTGTGATGCATCCAACTATGCCGTTGGTGCGATCTTAGGGCAAAAGCTTAATGGAAAGTTCCGACCTATCTATTATGCCGATCACACACCGAATCCTTCTCAAGTTAACTACACGACAACGAAAAGGAACTATTAGCCGTAGTCTTTGCTATGGATAAGTTTCGTAGTTACTTGCTGGGTGCTCAAGTGATTGTGTGGACTGACCACGCTGCTTTGCGATATCTCATGACCAAAAAGGATGCTAAACCGCGCCTACTGCGTTGGATACTGACCCTACAAGAGTTTGACGTTCAAATCAAAGACAAGAAGGGCAGTGAGAATGTAGTAGCGGATCATGTGTCTAGGATGTTAAATGAGGAAAAGAATGAACCAGATGATATAGATCTTTACTTTCCTCTAGAAAACATCATGTTGATCGATGGCCGTTCTCCTGATGTTCCTTGGTACTCCTCCATTGTGAACTACCTTCATGCCAAATACCTTGATCCCGAAATGTCTTATCAAGAGAAGAAGAAGTTCTTCTCGATATGAAATATTTCGTTTGGGATGAACCTTACCTTTTCAAGATTTGCAAAGATGGTTTGCCGAGGAGGTGTGTTCCCGAATCTGAGCAACGCGATATAATCGAGCAATGCCATAGTGGACCCACAGGTGGTCACTTTGGTCCTTGGAAAACAGTTGCGAAGATCTTTCAATCCGGTTTTTATTGGCCAACGATCTTTAAAGACACGAAGCTTTCTGTAAAGCTTGTGATCGTTGTCAAAGAACCGGAGCTTTGACAAGGCGATTTGACATGCCTTTGAAACCCATCCTTGAATGCGAAGTCTTTGATGTTTGGGGCATCGATTTTATGGGACCATTCCCATCATCTTGTGGCAACAAATACATCTTAGTCCGCGTTGACTATGTTTCGAAATGGGTGGAGGCAATAGCCACTCCTCACAATGATCATAAGACGGTGATGAAATTTCTAAAGAAGAATATCTTCGTGAGGTTTGGATGTCCACGTGCCTTGATAAGTGATGAAGGGACACACTTTTGTAACCGACCCTTGGAGAAAGTCCTCGAGAAGTATGGTGTTCACCATAAAATCGGCACACCATATCATCCGATGACTAGTGGTCAGGTTGAGCGAAGCAACCAGAGCTTGAAGAAGATCCTGGAGAAGACGGTGAATAGTCATAGAAAAGACTGGAGTCTGAAGTTGGACGACGTACTTTGGGCATATAGGACTGCCTATAAGACCCCTATGGGTACATCGCCATATCAAATGGTCTACGGGAAACCATGTCATCTGCCTGTCGAGCTAGAGCACAGGGCGTACTGGGCTACGAAGTTTCTTAACTTCGATTCCCAATCCCGTGGCAAACACCGCCCGGCGGTTGCATGAGAGCCGGATGAATTCGGACTCCAAGCTTACGAAAGCGCCGGGATTAGTAAGGAGAAGATGAAACTCCTCCACGATGCCAAGATAAAGAAGAGAGAATTCAAGGTCGGTGAGCAAGTGTTACTCTACAATTCCGGGTTGCATTTGTTTCCTGGCAAGTTGAGGACACGTTGGTCCGGTCCTTTCGAGATTCTCCAAATCATTCCCGGAGGTGTGCTAGAATTACGAGGTTATGGTGATCAACCGTTCCGAGTTAATGGTCGAGGTGCAAGCACTATATAGGTGAACATAAAGAAAAGCCTTTGATTGTTAAATTCCTCGAAATCCTCGGGTGTGGGACTTCCGAAGTCAACCACTTTGACGAGTTTTCACCCGATTTGTTTTCGAGGATGACGGTTGTGTTAAATCTCGAATATGTTCTAGCGGGTAGTGCGATATGGAAGAGTTTGAAAGGGAGCGACAACTTAAACGTCATCGGAGGAACCGGAGAAGAAAGAATGCAACCATGGGGAAACTTAAAAAGGTATGGAGAGCTTTCAAAGATTTAACCCCATGTGTTCGCTCTTTCTTTCGCGGCCACACTACGATTCGAGCTTACACGAGGTAGTGGCCGGCGTAAAAAAGTTAAATGGCCCGACCCAGTGAGCTTAAATGGTGTCGAGCTAACGACATAAACCAAAAGCGCCACTGGGGGCACCCTAGATATCCGTTTTTCTTTTGTTTATTTTCTTTTGTTATTCTTTTGTGTGTCTTAGTTTAGTTTTAGTCTAGTTAGGGTTTTGTGTGAATCTGCTCTGTATTTGTAGTTGACGGTTGGATGCTCTGCACTTTTCCTTGGACGATGATTTTTTTTTCCATCTAATACGATTCTCTCTTGTGTTTCATATGATATAATTCCCCTTTGTCCCCCGAGATCTTGTCTTGTTTTCAAGTGTGCAGGATATTTGTGATAGCAATTGCGAGCTTTTAGATGAAGCCAGTTTCCCGGTGGATGGTCCACAGTCTACTGACGTCTTCGAGCATTTCTGGATTGGACGTACGCCACTTCCAGTGTTGCCCTCTTTAGAACTACAATCAGCTAAGTTCTCTTTTCTTTTATTTTGCACAACATGAGGACATGTTGATTTTTAAGTGTGGGGGAGGGGAATGATCGCTATGTATCTACCATTTGCTTAATATATGATGGTGCTGTGCAAAAATAGGCTTAATTTTTCAAAAAACATTTCGACTTTTGTTTTTGTTTTGTCCCGAGTAGGCAATTCGATGCGATGTTCGTTATTTTCGATAGTCATCTATGCTTTATATCATATGTTTGGTAAGTTAGTTGTTTCACCTGACACTATTTTTCACGTGCCATAGTGAATGATGAGCTATATTTATAAAGTTATACCCCGTTTTGGATTAGTGATTTTTTATTATCTTATAAGTCATGTGCTTAGTGCTACGTATATATCTTGGGATTTATGATAGTTTGTATTTAGTTCCGAAGTATGATATACTGTGAATATCTAGACGTTTGAATGTGATAAGTAACACGTAGCTATTGTCAAATTGAAGAAGTTGAATTAAATGAATTATTGGGTGTGTCGGAAGCTAGTCGATGATTTGAGTGAGGTAGGGTATACCACGTATGTCCTATATCACTATGATGACTAAAAGCTCACGACGCTTAGAAAAAGCTGCCTTATGATTGGAGTAAGGTAGGGTATTATCTCGAAATGTCCTATTCTGCTATGAGGGCAATAGCTTCTTCTAATGTGTGTTTAAAGTGAAATAGTTAAATCAACTAAAGAATCGGTACGAAATTGAATATAAGGCTTAGTTTTCGTTAATCTTATCCCCAGTATAAACCGATGGATATGTTGTAGGGATTGTCCTCTGAGTATTTCAGAAAGGCCCTAGATTCATTCGATCATTCTTTTCGGGATATGTCACGTTTGTAGGGTGCATCTTATGAGTGTCATTTATTACTAGTCCACGAGGGGGTATTAGCTAGTTTTGCTTTGAGTTCCTCAAGTTTGGATTTAGTGGAAGTTTTCTATGGCTATGCACACACACGACGGTGAACTTCTAATTTATTGACCATGTGGTATATGTGTTGAGATGTCTATATTCCTTCCGAGCCTTTATCTTGTTTTGTTTTGCTCGGGACGAGCAAAGTTTAAGTGTGGGGGAGTTGTTAAGGGTGAAATTTATGATTTATATGACGTTATTCCCATAACAATATCCTTGGTATTTTAGTACTTTTTATAGAAAAGTGTTGGTTTTATCGAATTATTGAGTAAACGAGTTTTAAATGTGTTTAAATGCAAAATCGAGATATTTACGTGATTTTATCGGTGTTTTATGTTCATTCGTATGATGTTACATTTTGCATGTTTCTATCATGTTGGTAGATACGTTTTCATGATGAGTAAGGAGCTTAAACGATGATCACATGAAGATGGAAGAGTTGGAAGATGTTTAAGTGAAGAATCATTGAAGAAACCGGAACCAGGCACTTCATGGGGATTTTGTCCACACTTGTAGGCACTTTCAGGGAAAGTTGTCTTGATGAAAGTTGTAGAGGTTTGAAATAGCTTTCCAACGCATGTTGAATCACCTCATTTGGAGCCCTAGAAGTGAAGTTATGAGCAAAATACTGGAGCTGAGTAGTGGACGGGCGTCCATAAAAGTGAACTGGTCGTCCGAATCGTATTTTACATTCGAGAGAGTTCGGACGCGTTCGAACGAGCGTTCATTCTCCGTTCATAGAGGCTGGACGAGCGTCCAAGATAGTGGACGGGCGTCCACGGCACCGACTCAGCGAAACCGACCTAAAAATCTATAAATAGGCGCGTTTCACCAAACCCTAATCACACAATTCGATCCCTAAACCCTAGGGAGCAGCTTGGCTGCGTTTTTACTCCTTTATTTTCCAGTTTTTTATGCAATAAAACATCTAGATTAGATAGTTAGATTTATGTTCTTTATTCCATCAATTCGAGTTTGCATAAGGATGCTAGGAGGCTAAATCCTCCTTGAACAAGCGTTGTGAAGCCGTCCGTTTCAACAGTTTGATCTCTAGTTCGTGATTATTTTGTGAGTATCTATTAAAGTTGTTACTTTTATCATGTTTTTATATGTTGATTGCATGCTATATCGAAAGATCCGTGCTTTTGTTTATTGTTTGCTTGATGAAAGTCATGTTAACCTTAGAACACCATGATAAAAGTTTAGACTCGTAATCTAATCACAACGAAAGTTATTAGATTGAATCTCTAGATTAGAAATTGAAAGATTTCACGCCTAGGTTAGAAAGACGTAATCTTTAACATCGAAAGATAAAAGATTAGGAAACGAACTCGTCTACGAGAGTAGGAGTTTATGCCTTCGATTAGGTGAATCACGACTTGAGTAGAGATCACGAATTAATCCGAATTAGAATTGAATGTTGATAGGATAGGTGGATCAATTGCTTGTTCGTTCGTTATAATTGATTTTAATCCTTTAAACTTGAATTGCTTAGCTTTAGTTTTACTTTTCCCGCACTTTAGTTTAGTTTATTTATCGCTTTCAATCTTTCCTAGCATTGGATTAATCTCCTCTGTCTAGTTACTTTTTCTGCATATTTGTTTAGGTTAGATCCGTGACATAGTTAGTTTAAAACAAAAGCTAGGATTCACATTCGTCTAGTTCCCCGTAAGATCGACCCGGCATAGCCTCTACACTACGATCCTTATACTTGAGGTTAACCGGTTTATAAATATTATTACTTGTTTATTCGCATTAGATAAATCCGGGACACCTCATAAAGTAAAACACACACAATTCCGCGCACAAAAATAACCGGTATGATCATTCACTTTTCTATGTGCGGTTTCGAATACAAACTGACGAAACCGCGGGTCACAAATCTAAGGGAAGATGCAACCACCAACAGGATCTCTATGTCGTCCTTTTTTTGCCTCCATCTTGTTACATAAAATGTATCTAACAAAATTTACACCCGCCGCACACAGGGGGAGAGAACGGGAATGTGATAAATGCAGAAAATAAACAAGGCTCATTCTACATAACGGCCTAGGACAAAACAATTTAGGGGTCATGGGCTAGAAGGAAAAATAAGATACAAAATGGGAAAAAAGGACAAGAAAAAAATATAGTGGTTGAGAAGGACAAAAACGCGCCTGTTACTACATGTGTTACTACATGCTGCTACAACCACATGTAGTAACACATGTAGTAACATGCGCGTTTTTGTCATTCTCAACCACAATCTTTTTTTCTTGTCCTTTTTTCCCATTTTAGATTAAAAGTGGTACTTCACAACCTTTTCCTAAAAAAATTATACCAACAAAAAAATTAAATCATTCATATTTATCTTATTGGTCGAGTCAATGATTAATCAGGGTCCATGTAATCATATATCAATCACAACATCTAATCTATACAATAACATCTTATGAAAAAGATAAAATTCTAAAATTACTAACTCGCATCCTTTTTCATCCAATTAATCAATTAATAAGCATTTAATCAATTAAATAAATATTAACTTTTTTTTTCTTTTTTGACTAAAATATTAACTAAAATTAAAATTAACGTTTAATTTTAAAATCAATTTTAATTTTAATTTTATTGTTTCGAACTATTCAAAAATAAAAATAAAATATAATTTCTCTCTTATGTTTCTTCCCTTTTTGGTTACTAACCAAAAGGGATGCCTTCGGTTTATTTCAAAACCAAAAGGCATCAATTTAGGCCTTTCCAAAATTTTGAAATGATGTGAGTTAACCTTAGGTCCAACCCTTTTTTACTCAACAAATTGAGTGATTTTCCATTTGACATCCTAATTTTCCAAACTATTTGAACCATTGGTTAGGCACATGTCATCAACTAAACAAAAAAGACATTACCATCATTACTATGAACCATATAGAATCACAAAAATACACTACAATAAAATAGGGTTCCCACCACGTATCACCAGCCGACACCGACATCCAGAAGGCTGCCGCCGGCGGTGATCAGTCGGTGGTGGTACCACTGCCAATCGACCAAGCACCACCCTAGCCGAATTGTTTTTTTTTTCATTCACAGTTTTGTGAATCAAAATCCTTCATCTTTTATTATGTGATTTAAACGATGAAAATTTCTACGCAAACTTATGATGCTTATTGCTTAAGTTCAAAGACCGCTCCAATATTAGGAAATCAACTCGTTTACGCAGCGGAATTTAAAAACTAAATTCTTTTTTCGATGGCCGACTTCGTATAACAATAAACATAGAAGGTAGACGAGAAGTATACATTGACTGATCTAAAATATCGAAGCTTTATCGTCTTTGAAGTAGTAGTGATGCATAGAGCCGCCCAAGCGTTCGGCCTCTATCGCTAATCCACACGAACTTCCAGCCGGAATCCCGCCTTGGATTGCTACCAGGAAAACTCGGTTGCTACACCAACTTTTTCTCTCTCTCAAAACTCTCTCTACAAAGCACTTATATTTTTCTAGTAAAATAAGACTATTGTAATTGACGATACCGAATCTCGCACCTCCACGTGGCGTCACGAGATGGCCCTCCTGAACAAGAATAAGTTATAGTCCAAGGGTCGAATTACGGGTTGAAACATCGACAACCGACATGATCAGAGAACCGAGACGATGGGCCCATCTCGATACCGCAAGTCGGAAAGCTCGGGGTGCGGACAAAGTCCACTCTAAACATGCAAGCCCATTATCCATGTGGTTACTTGCATAAGTGGGTAAAGCCCATATAAGCTAGTAAAAGCCCAAAGGGCTAATATTGTATTTTACCCAAACCGACATGGTTTAGGGTTAGGGTAATGAACTCCCTATAAATATACACTTCCAGAAACTACGTGTGACTTGATTCATGGACAATGACAGGATACGTAGGCAACCTGAGAGAGACTATCAGGCTCAGTCTAAAATCACCCCCAAAATCATCCTTGATTAATCATCCCAAGATTAAATTGACCCGAAATTATATATGACAAAATCCAGCATCATCAGTAATTGTGAAGCAAAAGAGCATGACACCCACACCATAAAAAGTGTGTGGCCTACGCCCCCTAATCTGATTGGGAGAAGCTTCCTGCATGGAGTAGAGAGAAAGAAAACTTTGTCAAAATAAAGTAAGGAAAAACTTTTTTAGATTTATCTCTTTTAATTTAATATCTTATATTAAATAATCTATTAATTAAATTGTAAAATCCATGTGTATCATTATACACATAAATTTCACCCTACATATATAAAAATATATATTTAATTGATCATCATAATTAATATCATGTAGTATATTTATTCATAATAAATAAATATCAGAATATTGATTTATCACTATTACATTATAGACGAGATAAAAAGTTCCCTTATTTGGTTATCGCTATAACCACATTTTAATCCGGTTTGATGTTCTTATGTGTGTGACCCGATAGGCTTCCGAATATGTTGGCTGTAGACATAAAGAACATTTACTAAAATGCCCTTCATACCTAACGATCATGAATAGCGTCTAGCAACACGTCATGACCCCCAAACATCGGAAGAGTCGAATGCAATGACTACTACCTTTCATGTGAAACGGTTACTGTGTAAATAGAATCATATCGCTGTTATAATGTCCATACGATCGTATCTCAAGTGTCAATACGTTAATGACCGTATCTTATATATGGATATCATGCTCTCCCGAAGTAACTCATTTACTCCCACTTTGCAAAGATTCACGAGAGCTCGACATTCCTTATAAGAAGGTCATTTTGGATATTTACTCCTGCTATTAGTATACACGATTTCGGGATGAGCAACATGAATCCTACGTATACTTCAATATCACACTTAAACACTACCGCATAATCGCCCCGTGAATATGGAAAACCTTAAAAGCATCAAAGCATGAAAATCCACACCGTGATGTCATGAGGACTCCGGTCTTAGGATAATTACACAACCGTCACATACTGCGACACTTAATAAACTAAGTGGGCCAGTCTAACGTACGCATCTCCAATACACATCCTCGTACAGTCCAAGTGTCCCTACACTTTGATAGATGAGATCTATCTCTATCTTCATGAGATAAAAGACATCCAATACGTGCTAGTCTAACCGTACTATTAATGCCCTATTTAATAGTACATATGACTTGAGAGATCTAAGTATCAAACTTTATAAAGTGATTCGCGTTCTTATAAACCATAATCACTATCATGGTTTCTCTATCACATTTTAACAATGAGGATGTTATCATATATACAATAATAATCTGGTTCATTAAATAAACATAATATATACTAACAAGAATGCTTTTATTATTTATAATAATAATACATGAACTAAATAGACTGTAATTGACCCAACCCGGTAGGATCCGGTTTGACCCGATTGGGTTTAGGACACTAATTCAACATGAGGAACCCTCAAGACACAAAACTCTGCAATGTCAGCTCATCATATCCAAGGCACCAAATTGTACACATGCTAAAATTCTTGATTTGGAAAGTTAGGGTTTAGGTTAAGTTTTTCATTGCCACCCTGGGTTACCTTCAGGCCGATAATAAGGGTAATATGGGTGTGAAAATTTAACCAGAGTACTGAACCAACCAGAATTCAACCTTAGCATGATGTGGGAGCATGACACTTAGAAAAAGTCCTCTGGAACCAGATAACCCACCCTAGACTGACCAATTGATTGACCAAAAGGCTTTACATGCAACACATGGAGGTCAATCATTGATCAAAAAAAGCCCTTCACCTCAAAGAATGGCCAAGAACCGAGGACCATCTGAAGTGAACCGGGAAAGGTCGACTTGATTTAAGTTTGGATCGTGGATTTGAAGGTATTTGGAAGGGGTCCTTGACACAACAACAACCAGTGTGGAAGCATCTTGGAATCAATAAGCTCCTCGACACAGTCACAACTTGTGTGAAAGGACCTTGGAATTACCTCAACACTTAGAAAACCTGTTTCCAAGAACCTTGGTGATATGAATACTAAGGATCTAGATTTAAGTGTTCTTGCTAATTAAGCTAATAACACGTTTTATTGAAAGAAAACAAGAAGGAAAATCGAAATACTTACTAGATTAGGATAATAAGAACGAAAAATGAAGAACAAAGATAGGAGCAAGCTTAGATCCACCCTCGGAATCGCACTTCGGGTTTCTCCAAGTTTGAGAATGTCGCACAAAGGTTGCTCACACCTTTGATATATTCTCGAGTTAACCCTTCACCCAGTCGCAAGGAAAAGTTTTAACTGTTTGTTTCAATCACTGAAACTTGAAATATATAATATTTTCACTCAAATATGACTTCGGTTTATACAAGGCAAGTTACAATCCTTATATAGAATTCAAAATAACTAGCTACTCCCAAACTAGCAATGTGGGACAAAAATACTTATACTTTGTCAATTTTGGAGCTAAGCTTCACTCAAATCGATGTGGGAGAATGTGGAAGGAGCAAGACACGTCCAAGGCATGTCTAGGACAAGTCTTGGACATGTCTTGGGTGAAAACTTGGACAAGGTCTATTTTTAGTAGGGAAAGTTTCCAAAATTTAAGGTGAAAAAGGTATCGGGTTTTTGAAGGGTAAAAAGGGTAGATTATTGTAGGATAGGGCCTAGGATACCTTTATGGTATAGGTTACTTGGGAACGGAGGGTTTAGTTTCCCAAAATGGAAAGCCGAAGGTCGGGTTTGGCAAAAGCGCCATTTTGGGAAGGGTTATGCAAAAATTGGTCAAAACTCCCAAAAATACCCCTACCCCTTATTACATGTCAAAACAAAACGTAAATAAAGTTTATTACAAGTTATTCATCGAAATAATATATAAGTCTTCAATCTTCTTCGTGTCATTCCCTCCCGGTCGAAAAGGATTCGTCCTCGAATCAACAAAATGTCGTTTGAGTCCTCCGCCGCAAGTATGACATCATAAAACACCTCCAGCCTCCTCGTAAGTATGCCGGGGTCAAAACAAACACGAACAAGTGCACGAGGTCGTGCCTCACTAATCCGCACCAAAGATGTTGGAGGAAATGTACGAGGTTGGGAACTCGTATGAACCTTGGCAAGAATCAAAAATTTTTGTGTAGGCAAAATCGTCCTACATATGTGCTTTATAGCACCCTCCAAACACACGTCCTCCAGAGAAGTATCCGTACATGAATTCTGCAAAACGTGAACATGCTCCACAATACCAAGATTAGTCATAGAATGTACGTGAGCAACATCAATCGTATTATGTACATGATTCTCCACACAAATGTCAGAATTACCCAAATCTTGGATATCCGTATCCGAACCCAATGCAATGTCAACAATAATCTCATCCGGCGTGGTAACCACATCATGCAAAGAAGTATCAACAATACTATCGAAAAAGCATGGCAAAGTAGATTCACCAACAAGTCCATTGACTATAGCATCATCAACGATAACCGAATCGGCCACGGTGTTGGCCTCAAACCGAACGGGAGTATCATAGACGACCTCGAATAGAAGGTTGAGGAACAACACAATCATTAGGCATATATTTTGGTGCCTTGCCACGTATAGCTTCTTCGTGGGTGATACCATACTTTTGAAAGAAAAGCTCATCCGCACCTTCCACTTTGCCTCAAGTGCTTTCCTCCGCTCCACACGTTCTAATTCCTGCTTTTCTCGTTTTGCCTCAAAATCAAGTAGTCCCCTATCAACCCAACGACCACCAACCCTTTTATCACGACCACGAACAGCACCAAGAGTACCAATTCCACGTTGAGTAATGTGAGATGTTAACTTCGCAATTTGCGCACTCAAATGCGTATGAAAATGGTCAATACGATGAGAAAAACTGTCATTGAATGATTGAATGTCTAGACGCCAAGGAGAATCTTTTTTATACACTCGAGCCATCGTCAAAGACCTCACAATCCACTCGTGTTTCACTCTCCCTCAATAACTCACGAAAGGTGATGTCCAACCGTCGAAACAAATCAAAGTTGAGCAAATTCGGACAATTCCACAAAAGAAAGAACTAGGGTTTATAATTTCTGGAACAGGAACACGAAATGGCAGCAATTTTCACGACCAAACGGTATGGAATTTGAAAAGACTCAAAGAACGAAACTTGTAGTCCATTAATTTTTCTTCAAGACTGTGAAGTTTCAGGAAAATTGAACATGGATAGCCACGACAAAATAAATTCGTAAACAGATGACTACACAGACAGATTTTCGGACAGAAATAGATTAGTACGTTACGGAGACATTTGGGAAGAATTGGTCGATAATTTGGATAAACACAAAGGACGAAAGTTGTAGAACAGACAATTTCCTATAAGTTCAGAAAACAATGCACGCATTTCCGACCACTACAACTCCGGAAAATCGAATTATTTCACAACGGTTCCAGAAAAACGCACAGGATATTGCTGGGCAGATTTGACCAAACTAAACTCCGAATTTGGCAAAGTCAAAAAGAGACAAAATATACATAAATAAACGATCTATCAACTGGTAAAATTTGATAAATTTACGACGTGTTTTGAATATGAAACGACTTGAACAAATACGGAATTCGGATTGGACAGATTCAAAGAAAATGATGTGAACAAGGATGAACAAGAAATTCACTAGATGAACACCTAAATCCCAAATCTCTGATACCAAATGATATGAATACTAAGGATCTAGATTTAAGTGTTCTTGCGAATTAAGCTAATAACACGTTTTATTGAAAGAAAACAAGAAGGAAAATCGAAATACTTACTAGATTAGGATAATAAGAACGAAAAATGAAGAACAAAGATAGGAGCAAGCTTAGATCCACCCTCGGAATCGCACTTCGGGTTTCTCCAAGTTTGAGAATGTCGCACAAAGGTTGCTCACACCTTTGATATATTCTCGAGTTAACCCTTCACCCAGTCGCAAGGAAAAGTTTTAACTGTTTGTTTCACTTGGTATTTTGGGATATCCACAAGGATTGCTAAAGTCCTTGATAAATCCTAACAATTAGAATTTTCTTTCCAGAGCAACTCAACACAACACTTTAAAAGTGAAATATAGTTTTATATCAATCAAAAGCTGAATTTAAAGTTACAATAGTTTGGGTATTTATAGGACAAACTAAGGATAGAAAAATAAGATGAAAATTCTTCCTAAAAATACAACAAAAGTGGCACCCCAAAAGAACTAGATTCATTGTATCTTGATTCAATGTATCTTGCATAAATGCTTGAAATTTTGACATCCTAATTCATGCATCTTGATCCAATGTATCTTGCTTATGAAAACTTGATTTCTTCACCTTCCATGACCCAAAAAGTGGCTCCCAAAATATCAGATAATTCAACCAATATATTTAACATTTATTTAACTAATATTGCATATTATACTATATATTATAATACTATAATAAGGGCCTTAATGCTGGGCCATTATTCAGGCCGCCCACAAGCACAGATAATGGACTTAAATCCTACTCAAATACACCATTGTTTGAGTCTCTTTTTGCGTTGGAGCCTAGTTTCAGGACCAACCCAAACTGTCAAGGGATCATGTGTAGGTAATAGATCCGGACTCATATCAGACCCTTCCGGTTGCGAAGGATATGTCCTCAGATCATCAGGGTTGTCAAATGGGTGCAATCAGCCACATTGAAAGAGTTTGAAACGCCTCAATCGGGTGGAATGTCAAGCTTGTATGAGTTATTGTTGATGCACTCCAAAACTTGGAACGAGTCATTTCCATGTGGGTGTAGTTTGGTCTAGTGTTTTGTGGGAAACCTTTCTTTGTGAAAATGAAACCATACCCAATCTGCGGGTTCAAAGATTACTTCTTTCTTGCCCTTGTGTGCTTGTTTTTCATAGCGAGCTGTTTGAGCCTCCACATTCAGCCTTGCCTTTGCATGCAATTCTCGTACCATTTCAGATTTTTTTTTCTCCCTCGAGACTTGTGTGCATACCTGGGGAAGAGGAACGAGATCAATAGGGGTGATAGGATTAAAACCATAAACAATTTCAAATGGTGAGTGTTTAGTAGCAGAATGAGTAGCACAGTTGTAAGCAAACAACATATGGCAAACAAGACTCTCAATTCTTTAATTTTTTTTGCACGACTGGGCGCAACAATTGACCCAAAGTTCGGTTAACAACTTCCGTTTGACCATCGGTTTGTAGGTGATATGCGGTGGAATATAACAATGTAGTGCCTAATCGCATCCATAGCACACACCAGAAATGGCTTACAAACTTTACATCATGATCACTGACAATTGATTTAGAGACACCATGCAAACGCACAATTTCCTTGAAGAATAAATCAGCAATATGCGAAGCATCATTTGTTTTGCTACATGCGATAAAATGTGCCATTTTAGAAAAATGATCGACCACCACAAAAATAGAATCTTTACCCGTCTGAGAACGCGGTAAACCCAACACAAAGTCCATAGATAAGTCAACCCAGGGGAAGGAGGGAATAGACATGGGAGTGTACAAACCATGGGTATGTGACTTCGATTTCGCTTTACGACAAGTAATACATGACTCACAAATATGATGAACATCACAAACCATCTTTGGCCAATAAAAATGCGAATGAAGTACGTCTAAGGTTTTAGCAATGCCAAAATGACTCATAAGACCTCTGCCATGTGCTTCTCTCACCAAATACTCACGTATAGACCCTCGAGGAATGCATAATTTATTTTCTTTGAACAGAAATCCCTCGTGTCTATAAAACTACTCACATGCTGAAAACTCAGTAGCTTTATACAACTCAGAAAAATCAATATCTACAACTCTTTAATGTGCTCAAAACAGAGTAGTTTGGTTTGCATGTGTGTGATTACAGTGTAGCGTCTAGATAATGCATCAGCAACGGTGTTCTCCTTTCCCTTTTTATACTTGATCACATACAGAAATGATTCAATGAATTCTATCCATCTAATGTGATGTAAGTGCAATTTAGATTGCCTTTCAAGTATTTTAAAGACTCATGATCAGAATGAATGACAAATTCTTTAGGACACAGATAATGTTGCCACACACGTAAACACTGAACAAGTGCATATAATTCCTTATCATACGCGGCATAATTTAAATTCGTGCCTTTCAACTTCTCACTAAAATATGCAATAGGCATCCCTCTTGTATTCAAACACCACCAATACCCACCCCGGATGCATCACACTCAATCTCAAACATTTTAGAAAAATCAGGTAAAGCAAGTATAGGTGCAGAGATCAAACGAGATTTAAGAGTTTCGAATGCTTCCCTTTGAGCAGGATCCCAATAGAATTGTGTGTTTTTTTTTACCAAATCATTCAAGGGGGTGGCTATGCTGCTGAAATTGCAGATAAAATGCCGGTCGAAACTTGCTAGGCCATGGAAACTTTAGACCTCTGTTGCATTTGTGGGTGTAGGCCATTCAGCCACTCCCTTTACCTTCTCCTCATCAACTTGGATACCCTGTCCACTCACAACAAAACCAAGGAAGACAACACTTTCCAAGCAAAAAGAACATTTTTTTAAGATTAGCAAAAAGGTGTGCTTTTCGAAGTGTTTCCAAAACAGCCTTTAAGTGTGACACATGTGAGTTTAAATCATGGAAATAGATTGAAATGTCATCAAAGTAGACCACGACAAATTTTCCAATAAACTCTCAAAGTACCTCATTCATTAACCTCATAAATGTGCTCGGGGCTTTGGTAAGTTCAAAAGGCATAACAAGCCACTCATATAACCCAAATTTAGTCTTAAATGCTGTTTTCCACTCATCTCCCTGACGAATTCGCACTTGGTGGTATCCACTCTTTAAATCAATTTTTGTAAAAAATTTGGCACTATGCAATTCATCTAACATATCATCAAGACGGGGAATAGGATAACGATACTTTACCGTGATTTGGTTGATGGCACATCAGTCGGTACACATTCTCCATTCACCATTCTTCTTGGGCACAACTATTACGAGAACTGCACATAGACTCATTGACTCTCGAATCTTTCCTTTTTCCATTAACTATTGAACTTGATGCTGAATTTCCTTAGTTTCCTCAGGATTTGCCGGGTAGGCTAGACGATTTGGTAGAACCGCTCCCGGGATGAAATCAATCTGGTGCTCCACCCCTCGTAATGGTGGTAAGCCACTTGGTTCTTCTTCCGGAAATACGTCTTCAATTTCCTGCAAAAGGGATAAGACAACACTAGGAGAGTTCCGGTAAGATCATATATAAGCATAAAACAAGGAAATGGAGTAGGAAAAGCGCTCGTTAGAAGAAACCGAATGGGGAAGCAATGGGGATGAATCCTTGTATATGAAGAGGAAAGGAAACTGAATAGTCATGTAACTTCCCTTTTTGTCATGAATGTGTGAATCCACTTTGAGAATCTCATTGGAGGCTGTGCTTTTCATAGATTCAGAATCCGTATGTGCCGGTGTATTGTGGCTCGTTTCTCTCTTCTTAGCAAACATGACCTGATCGGAGTGAGCTTCTTATGGTGTTAACGGGGCCAAGGTGATGCGCTTACTCTTATTTGTCAGACAATATTTATTAGAGTAACCATCATAGGTGACACGTTTGTCAAACTGCCATGGACGGCCAAGCAATATATGGGCGACATGCATAGGAACCACGTCGCAAAGAACTTTATCTTCATACTTTGATAGACTAAAAGTCACATATGCTTGTTTAGTAACTTTAATAGAACCACAGTCATTCAGCCATTGCAATTTATAAGGTTGGGGATGTTTAATGGTGTGAATGCTCAATTTTTCAACAACCTCGTCACTGATTGCATTCGTACAGCTTCCCGAGTCAATAATCATCACGCAAAATTTGCCTCCAATAAGGCAACGAGTTTGGAAAATATTCTCGCGTTGAACCTCATTATTGTCCAAGTGTGTAACAGCACTTAGGACCCTTTTTGCGACAAACATAGAACCTTCATCAAATTGAATACCTTCATCATCCTCCTCGTTGACTTCAACTGATTCTTGCTCGTCATGTGATTGCTCATTCTCATCTTCTGAAGTTGAATGATACATGCCATTTCCAGATGAAACATAAGCCCTTTTGTTAACACAATCGCTAGCCTTTTGTCCCAATCCTTGACACTTGTAGCAACTCATGGTATTTTTAAAAGAAACTACAAATTTACCCTTGTCAGATTCCTTAGCCCTCGGGGCATTGTTAGAACGATCATTTGAAAATTAGGGAGGGGTATATCTAACAGTAGAGTTTTTAAAAGGAAACTTACCTCCGTCGCCTTTGGATTGGAAAGATGTGGACTTAGATGTTATGGTACCTGAATAGCTTTTCAAAAATTGTGATTTTCTTTTCTTGAGCTACTTCTCCTTAGTAAAGGCCGCTTGTACCATCTGATCTTAGGTTGTGCACATTTATCATTTCAACGGGATCACCCAAGAATCTGGCCATGGAATGTTCCTCGGACTCTTCGGTATCCATTCGGATCAATGCCATTTCCAATTCATCTTGATATGCTTGTACAGATTTTTCACCTTGCTGTAAGGTTTGCCGAAGCCTTACTTGATCTCTCTGATATGATTCAGGAACCCACTTACGGTGCATTTCATCCTTAAGGACCTCCCAAGTAGAAATCACTTGTGCCTCAATTTCCTGCGCTTTTCATTAGTTTTGTGGAACCAAAGAATAGGTCGTTCCTCAAATTCACTAGTAGCAAGATCAACTTTGGGACGTTCAGCATAATTATGACAATTAAAAATTTGTTCAACTTTAACTACCCAAGAAAAATATTCATCGGGATTAGAGTTACCTTTAAATGGTGGAATCTTATGTTTAATACCTCTCAGAGTTTCCCGTGGTGCTTCAATAGTCTCCTCTTTGTTGTCCTCATTCTCATCATCTTGCTCAGAGTACTCTTCATGTTGGGTTTCATCTCGGTTTCGTTGGCCACCTCCCCCTCCACGTTCATCTTCTCGTTGGAATCGTAGCTGCCTAAATTGTTCAGCTGTCTCATCAGCCAAGGCTTGTCGTATGCCTTCAACTTGTTGTTCATACGTGGTTTTGAGAGCCTGTGCTTGAGTTTGAAACATTTTTTCTAACTCTTCAATTGGATATCCAGACATTTTGTTCTTTTAACAAGTGTGTTTGTATTACTCAAAGTCAGTGAATTAAAGTAGGACAAGATCAAATGCTCAACAATTCTCAAAGTTATACCAGAATACAAGAATTTAGATACAGCAATCCAAGAGTATTGGAAACCAATGGTGCAAACACAAAATCGGGATGTGTATTGGAAAAAATGGAACCAATGGTGTAAACACAAAGTCGTGAAGTGTATTGGAAAAATTGGGGGAAGAGTTTTTGGATGCTCGTGCGGAACAGATTGTTCTTCAAATACACATGATTTGCTTGTGCACCCTTGTTGCATGTACGGAACAGATATAAATTTTTATTTTTAAGTTCTTCAAATACGTACAATTTATGCAACTTTGATTAAGTAAATAGGCTGAAAATTTGGATGTACCATTTCACAGAGTATGATGTATTTTATGAGTGCACATACAGTGTGGATGAATCTTGCTGCAAAATTTTCTAATGTTGATGCCTTAAGGCTTTTAGATCTTCTTGAAGAGATGCATCTGCTGAAGCAAAGTACTGATTCTATCAATCAATATTTCACAAAATAAACGGTTCTGTGGAAAGAAATAAATACCATCAGGCCTATGCCAGTTTGTTCTTGAGATCCTCAGTGTCCCTGCAATGCAATCAGCACTCTAATGGATCATATTGAGGCTGAACATGTCATGAAATTCCTTAAAGGTTTAAGCGATGAATTTGAGCCAATGGTTTCACAGGCAATGCTGATGGTGTCTTTTCCAAAAATCCATGATGCCTTTGCAATAGCCATTAAGTTTGAAAGGCCGAAGTTATATATGGCTAATAAGGCCAAGAATCAAGATTCTATGGTTCTCTTGTCTCAGAAGAATGGACAGGGGCAAAATCAAACAGTCAACAGACCAGGTTCTGTGTCTGCTACTAATACTAGATCTAAGAATCCCAAAAAGGTATAGTGTAGTTTTTGTTGATTCAATGGCCATACTGAAGAGATTTGTTATAAGAAATATGGCTATTCTCATGGTTTCAAGTCAAAGAGGGCAAATTTAGTAGAAGAGGAACAATCAGCATAAGAAGATCATGGCCAAAATAGGTCTGTTGGACCAGGGTTTCCTAATCTTACTGCACAACAACTTGATTAGTTGATGGCTCTTCTGAGTTCTGATCCTCCTAGACATGCAGGATTTACTGTTGGCCAACCTACAGAGATTGTTGCACACTACTCACCTGCTACAAGGACAGATGATCTAAATTTAGTATCATATGTACAATGGATCTTAGACTCTGGTGTCATAGATCATATTGTCGGATCATTAGATCTATTAAGTAATCCCAAACCTTCATATTGTATAAAAATGGGATTACCAATTGGAAATAATGTTTATGTTACACACATAGGACAAGTAAGGGTAAACTCTCAGCTGGTCTTACATGATGTGTTTTGTATTCCTAGGTTTGAGTATAACATTTTATCTTTACCTTCTTTTATTAATCATACAAAAGGTGCAACTGTTTTTTCTGCTAACAAGTGTGTTTTGTAGGACAAGAACAAGAAAGTGATTGATTCAGCTGGTTTGCACAAAGGACTATATGTCATGGACCATCCAGTCAGACTCTTTGCTGCTAATGCTGTAGAAAATCACACTTTGTCTGATAGACTAGATGGTGTCCTTTTTTATCGCACTACAAACTAGGAAGCTTTCCATATAAAAGACTGCAAGTTATTAGTTCACAGTCTGCTGATGATTCTGTAATTATGATCTTTGCTATGTTTGTCCTATGGCAAAATTTAAAGAAAAACCTATTTCCACTAAGTATAACTGATGTAAAAGTTGTTTTTCATCTTGTTCATATGGACATCTGGGGTCCTTTGAAACAACACACTGTGAATGGACAACAAATTTTCAACCTGTTGTAGATGACTTTTCTATATTTACTTGGGTATTTCTTATGAGGCATAAATCTGAAATTTTTGATCTTATTAAATCCTTTTCTTCAAATCAGAAAGAGAAAGAGCAATAAAGCAAAAAGGGCTCTTAGCAAATAACCGAAAGAAGAGATCGGGTTTTACAGAGCAGAATGGAGTCATTGTAAGGAACATAGAAGATTCTGGTGTTACATTTTGAACAAAAGAGAAAGACGTTTAAGTTCCGTGGAGCGATTAATCGAAAGGAGTGAAGTGCTTATTGGAAACAGGTGGAGAATAGAAAGAGACGTATGAAGAGGGGAGAAGTAAATGGAAAGAGACATGGGAGGTGGGGGAGTTATTAATGTGGGGTTTCTAGGAAGGTGGGGTAGGAGAAATATCTAGAAAATATGGGTGAGGCGGCAGCATTATAGCTGTGGGAGTAGGGTTTGGAGGATATAGTATAAGGAAATATATATTGGGCTATAGGTCTTGGATTACTGTAGTTACTAGGCTCGGGTATTATGGACGAAGGAGCACGCCGAAAGATGATATAGAAGAATAGGCCTTGATATTATATATATATATATATATATATATATATATATATATATATATATATATATATATATATATATATATATATATAATAAGATATTATTATATAATAATAATATAGATAATAATAAATAATATTATAGTAGATATTACATTTTTTGAGGGAATAGTAGATATTACATAACTCACATAATAATATATATTGATAAAGATAATATAAGTTATGTATTAATAAATATCATAACTTTAAGAGATAGAGAAGATACTATATAAATAATGTGACACTTATATAGTTAATCTCCAAACATGTCACATAAGATCTAATGAATATTGTGACAAAATAATTGTGGAGTAAATTTCGTTCAAAAAATTTGTGGAGTAAATAATGACTAGTCTTTTATCCGTGCGATGCACGGCGTGAGAGATTAAATATATGTGGATCTATACTATAGATATACAATTTTACACTCACGAAAAGATAATAATTTATTATGAATTTAGTTAATAACGAATCATAAATAAAACTTCAATGCAAATACACGTGTTCCGTTGTAATCAATAAGAAGAAATAAGATACCAATAAAATGTAAAGTTGCTCATAAGTACAACATGTTCAATTTTCAATCAACTATGTTGATTGAGAGGTAATGATAATTGAGATGAATCCTCAAGTGCCAATAACTTCAATAATAGGGGCAAAAGCAAATGGCTTCCCAATAGCAAAGATGGCTACAAACCTCTTTTTTGGCTTCTCTTTGTTGTCTTCTTAATATGTCAGATACCTAATTATATGAAACAGAAGATATCAGCTAGACATGTGGGAGAATGCACTATTTCATCAGCAGCTAACAATCATGTCTTTTGCGTTCCCAAAAAGAAATATGAACGATATTCTAAATAAAAGAGAATGAAAAAAAATCAAATTCTTACCGCAGATTTGGCATGTTGCAGATTTTAATTACTAAGCAAAAAAAAGAAAAGAGAACTGGAGTGGTCTTTCTAGGGAGAAGTTTCCTCCCCACGCCCTCAACATTTGTACTTGTTATAACAGGACTGTCAGGGATCCAAACGGATTGCAATAATCAAGAAATAAACGAGAAAGCAAAAATCACACAAGAACAATAACACAGGATTTAACGTGGTTTCCGGCAATATGCCGACTAGTCCACGGGCAGAAACGAGGAGATTATATTATCACTGGAGATTTTACAGACTCTGATCCGCTGTGAATATTCTAGGTTACAACAAATGAGTATTTATAGCCACAAAACCCTGGACCTAGCCGCCATAACTAAATACAGGCTGATTGACTAAAATACCTCAGATGTGAACTCAGCTCAGCTGACTCCACCAGACCTAACCTGCTGACATTTACCCTGCTGACATTTACCCTGCTGACATTTACCCTGCTGACATTACCCTACTGGCCTTGCCATGCTGACATTACCTTGCTTGCATACCCTACTGACATTGCTCAGCTGACTTGCTCAGCTGACTTGCCCTGCAGAGAGGTCAAGTCACTTTTGCTAACAATCACCACCTTGACTTGAACTCTCGTTCAAACAGATGTATAACCAGATGTACCGTACCAGATTCCTCCTCTTTCTTCAGACTTAACAGCTTCAGGTGTGATTCCTCCAGATGAGAGTTAACTCTAGATGAGAAACCAACTTCAGATGAGAACCTCTCAGATTCAAATGAGATCCTCTACTGTTAACAGATTCAGACTTTATTGAGTTGAGAACATATGTGATCAACAGATTCAGACTTGATCACCAGACAAGATATGATTACTAGATTCAGATGTAATCACCTCAGTTGAGGACACTCGGGTGAGTTCTTCAGATTCAACTTGAACCAAATAGATTGAAGATTCAGATTCAGATTCTGAGTTGATCAGATGTGAACAAAACAAACTCCAGGTAATACTTCTCCAGATGAGACTTAACTCCAGATGAGAACTCTACCTCATGCAAGAATCTACCAGATCAGATGAGACTCTAATTCAGACATGTTCACCAGATGCTATGCAGACTTTACTCTGCTGAGACTTCCAGACACATATGCAGAACCAACACAGACATGTTCAACAGATTCAACAGATGCCACTCTGCTGATAGATGGAATCAGCTGACTTTTATCAGCTGACTTCCCAGACTTGAACATTCCTCTACTCAGTTGACCTTCACTCAGTTGGTACTAGATCAACAGACCTTCACTCAGCCGACCCCAAATTTTGGTTCCACCAGATTCAACTCTTGATTCATCAGGTTCAGATGCACAACCAAGTGCCAGATTAGTGTTCAGTGTTCTCACCAGAGTTCTGCAAACTCAGCTGAGTATGGACCTGAAGCTCCACCTGCTTGTCAACACTCTGGATTCAGATTCAAATTCAAACCAGATTTGCATTAGGGTCTTTGAAACCACCCTTCTTGAATGTCTTCTTTTCTGGATTTCCATTCCCTTTGCAACTGCTACTAGCAACCAAACCAGCAGGCCAAATGTCTGTACGTGTGCCAGTTGAATTATGCCTTAGCTCTTGATCAAGCTTCAGCCACAACCCTGCTACTGAATCCTCTTCAGAAACTTCAGCGATAACATCATCAGACAAGCACAACAAAATCATTGAATGTGCTTTCTCCTCCAGATTGGCCATCTCAGCATTTCCTGCATCCACCGATTTTGAAAATGGAGCCCAGAGCCCTAGTTTCTTCAACAAAGAAGTCATCTTGATTTGCCACAGATTGAAATTGTTCCTTCTTGTGAATTTACCAATATCTACATCTAACCCAGACATCTTGATTTCACCAAAGAACAGAACTTTTATCACAAAATCCTAGCACCGGTGAAGGTATTGGTGAAGATAAATTTTTTTTCAAACAGATGGTGCCCAAACTGAACCTCAGATTCCCTGATGATAACCTCGACGCTCTGATACCGGTTTGTTATAATAGGACCATCAGGGATCCAAACAGATTGCAATAATCAAGAAATAAATGAGAAAGCATGAATCACACAAGAACAATAACATAGGATTTAACATGGTTTCCAGAAATATGCCGACTAGTCCACGGCCAGAAACAAAGAGATTATATTATCACTAGAGATTTTACAGACTCTGATCCACTGCAAATATTCTAGGTTACAACAGATGAGTATTTATAGCCACAAAACCCTAGACCTAGCTACCATAACTAAATACAGGTTGATTGACTAAAATACCCCACATGTGAACTTAGCTCAGCTGACTCCACCGGACGTAACCTGTTGACAGTTACCCTGCTGACATTGCCCTGTTGGCCTTGCCCTATTGACATAACCCTGCTGGCATACCCTGCTGACATTGCTCAGCGGACTTGCTCTGCTGACTTGCCCTGGTGAGAGGTCAAGTCACTTTTTCTAATAGTACTGGTGCATTCCATAGCACACAAAGGAACTTGAGCAAGATAGCCAGTGTAAGATCACAAAAACCTACCTTCACAGAAACCCCTATCAACTTGACATAGCAGAATTTAATAGAAAGAGCAATTTTGAAATAGGCAGCGCACATAAACATGTTTATGCAAAAGAGGGAATGAAAGAAAGAAAAAACACACCAAAATTTAACGATGGCAAAAACAGAAACAAAGTAGAAATATAAATGAAGAATGCAAGAAAAGCATATCAAACATCAACTATTTCCAGTCAAAACAAACGTCAAGTCGATCGAGCTTCCCCAATACCAACATTCAACCACCGAAAAAGAAAAAAACCAAAATAAGGTTAAACATGATTGAAGGAGATAAACAATTATATCAATGCAAAATACGTCAAGCTTTGAAGCATCATTATTTGGATGGATAAAGAAAAACATAAAGACAACAACCCATAGAAACCACGGCTTTCAACGATAAAAAAAATGTCACTTCCCCTCAACAACCAAAATTTTGCACTTTGCAACAGCTTCATCATTTCAAATCCCACCCACAACTCCAATATTCAATGTTCAATTAATCCAATCACAACTCTGCAATTAGATTCTCTTCAGAGGCAAATAATCAAAGTTTGCGGGTTTTCAACTTATTAAGCTTAACAATCTAGGGTTTCAGGCAATACCGAAGCTGGTGGAAGAATCCAAAAATCATTAAATATTTGAAACAAACCTGAAAAGCATGAGAAATGAAAGATTCAAAGATTGTGCTAAAAATTGAGTTGTGCATTACTCAATCATGGTTTAAGTGATTTGGAAAGTAATATGACTGGGTTTGATTTGCAAAGTATCCGATCAACCATATAGCTCATTGACAATCTCTAGCCACCAGCCAACTACTCCACCAACCTTTGGGTATCCAATCACATTCATATCTCTAATAAGAATAGTTTCTTCTCTATTTTTCTCTAGTTTTACTAAAACCACTATTATAAAGAGTACATTTCAACTGTCATATGAGAAAAAAAGAACGTACTTTGAAGATGCAAGGGTGCTAATAAATGGATTCATAAATAATACCTGTAATTTTAGCCGGTCAAAACTGATCTGCATTCTACCATTATTTCGGTGAAGCGGAAAGAATTTGGTGCTGACACAATTGCGAGATCTTGATGAAACATACCATTTTCCCTTCAAGATAGGTTGCTGTCATTAGAAGATGGACAATTTTGCTTCTGAGGTAAGTTTCTGTTAATAGACAATAAAGCAGAACCTTGTCAATCTTTAATATGTTTCTTGCTTTCATAATGTTGAAGACAACTAAATCTAAAAAATAAATAATGGTACACAAATCCCAAATCATAAACCCATAATCTACACGTTCAATCTTGTCCATTTAATATCAAAAATTTTGATCGGATTTTTTTTCAATAACAGCGCAAAAAGTGATTTTTAAAAAAAAAAAGGAACATACCTTTAAAACATGTATAAGCCAATCTTCTGTCATATTCTCAAATAACTCAGCTTCCATGTGAACTTCCAAGAAAAACAACAATGTTCCTTAGCCAGAAAAGGAAGAAAACAATGAGTAGCTGAAAACAACCATTACCTAATCGTCACACATTCTCATTGCTTGCCCATTGCCCATATAACAACAACAACAATGACAACAACAACAACAACAACAACAACAAATTGCAAAAAATTTCCATTTACATGATGTAAAATTGATTAACGCCACACCAACATCACTGCTGAAGGAAAAAGCACTCTATATGAGGTGCTTTATGGCACCAAATCAGATTATTCTATGTTTAATGTCTTTGGATGCTTGGTTTTTTCTTGCACACTTCAACAGTCCTGATGACAATTAAAATAGTCTATCCTACGGCATCAATATTCTGTCCATTTTGAGCTAAAAATAGTTGTTTCGACCTATAAATATGAACCATTTACGTTGAATATCATATGTCGGGTTCGTGAGTCGAGAAATCTGCACTTAGCGTTTATTTTCCCCATTTCGATATTATTTCGTGCATTATTTGATGATTTTCAGGATACGAAGTATTGGGCTGAGCATGATGGACGAATCTGGAGTGGACTGAATGAAAGGAATGGGCCTAGGGTATTCTAGAAGCATCCAAGTTAAGTCAGTTGAAGAAAAAAGATGAAAATACCCTCGGTAACCCGAGGATGGCCGCTGACTTACCAGGGTCCAGAATCTTCCGAAACCCGTTTTCTTGGATGAAGGGTCAACCTAGATGACTCTAAGTCGGTTTAGATAGCTATAAATAAGAGGCTTCACCTCAGAACAAAATGTACTCAAATTATTCAAGGAAATTATGCAATAAAAGTTCTTTGTTCTTTATTTTATTTATTTTATGAGTTTTGGTCGGAGAGACGACGGAGTCGCCGCCTAGGGAGAGATATGAGGGAGATCTACGCTCGTCTTTGAGGGTATGATTATCTATCTTTTCCAAGATATAGATCTATCGTTGTTATATTCGACTAGTATGTTTAATTGCTAATTTAATTTAATTTCGTAGTAGTTAGTTTATTTTACCCCATGTGTTATAGATCTGATTCGTTGGTGAAGAAATCATCAAATAGTAGTTGCGTTTTTCAAATCTACGACGGTTTATATCGCTAGATCTGGATACCTAGTAAATTACTAATTCATGATAATCGGCGCTAGCTACGTTAATCGATAGATTTAATTTACATGTTAGTAGCATGATCAACTATTTGCATGTTATCGTAAATTAACATGAAGGACAGCAAGTGAAGTGTTAATTAGGACATTATCCAAAATGGACCCTAGGAACGTGCTGGTCAATATCGACAACTGTCTAGGCAGGTTTGCGGTATGAGGTAACACTCAATATCGGCAGCTCTAGTTCTTTCTGTGTATAGGCTATTATGGACCAATTAAGGAGGGTAGCTTACGTATAGATTGTCTACTGCCATTGTCAGAGTAGATAGGGTTAGGAGTTGTACCCGTAGTGGAACAATGAATAAATTCACCAAAGGGTAGGACTGCTGCATGTGTGGGGGGAAATAACTAATTACTCATAATTGAACTAATCCATTAGAAACTCTGGTTGCTTAGTTGAACTTGCATAATCTTGTAGTTTGAGGCACCAATACTACTGTCTATACATTATAGTTGGTCGTAGACCATTATCATGACAACTCAATCTTGATAATTAGACGTTCTTATGAGTCTCTGTGGGATTCGACCTTGACTCGCCAGTACTCTGCTATGATTGACCTAGTCCTATTGCTAGTAAGTGCTTTGCACGCGATCAAGATTTTTTGGCGCCGTTTCCGGGGACTCGTATCAAGAATACTTTTTACTTAAGATTGAGTTTGCTGTATATATTTGAGTCTGTTTAATTGAGTCTTTTTTTATAGTCTATTTATACTAGAGTCGTACAGAGTCGGTTCTGTGTATTCTGGAAGAAAACTGCCACCGGTTTACCGAGGGTCCACTCCGATAAACCGAGGGTCCTGATTTTCCAGAATCGATTCTGTTAGTTCAAAGTCGAGTCGATAGTCAGAGTCTATATTTCTGAGTCTGCCAGGCATGTGTAACAGCCACCGAGGCAGGTCATTAACTGTTTCTTTTTGTTGAGTCTTGAGTTAGCACGAAGGGAAGAAGAAATTCCACCTTTGGAGGATACAGAAATCGACATGGCACAGAACGGACAGAATGGAGCAGGAGTTGTGGTACAAGCAGATAGGAGAACTTTACAGAGCTATGAAATGCCAATGATTGAGCAATTCGTGCCAGCAATTGTTCAACCTGATGAAGCAGCTGAGGTATTTCACCCGAAACCGAATGTTATACAAATGGTGACCAATTACACTACCTTTCATGGAGTAATGAACGAAGATCCTAGTGTACACATCACCAACTTTCTGGAAATAGTCAACATGGTTAAGCCAGCAGGAGTACCAGGAGACAATATCAAGTTGAAATTGTTTCCATTCACTCTGAAAGACAAAGCAAAAATATGGTTACTGTCCGTAGCACCGGGATCGATCCAAACTTGGACCGATCTGTTGCAGAAATTTATGAATAAGTACTACCCATATGGAAAGTCACTAAAGATGAGACAAGAGATCATGAATTTCAAACAGAAACCCATTGAAACCTTTAGAGAAGCTTGGGAAAGATTCAAGGAAGCACGAGAGGAGATGTCCTCATCATGACATCACTTTGCCCGTACGAATGCATTGTTTTTATCAAGGATTGCGGCCAAGTGAACAAATGAGAGTTGATGCATCAAGCAACATATGTTTTGCATTTCTATCACCTGAAGAAACCGAAGAGAAATTGGAGCAAATTGCGCTTACAAGTCAATGAGAACACACCAAGTTAAAACGGCCAAAGTAGCTGAAGACGTATTTGGAGAAGATACTTCTCAAAAGATCTTATACTAGCTAATGGCAATGAACGAAAAGATAGATGGCATGCAAGATCGCATAGCCAAGGTTGAGAAAGTTCAAGAGATTGAAACGACCAACACTGAGGACGTGAACTATATCGGGGGGCAAGGAAATACTTATGGGGGCGGATATCGCCCAGGTTCTCACAACCACCCTGGTTTTAGACTAAACGACCCTAATGGGGGTTTTTGACAAAGTGATTCAAATGGTGGAGAGAGACGGCGACAAGCGGTGGATTCTGCCTCAATTCAATAAGTCCGGAGGTTAGGAAGCGACCATGGATAAAATGAGCTCAACGCGTGACCGACACGGTCAATCAACTTACGAAATCCATGACCGAGCTGAATACAAACTTCGTCACATATTGTCGAAGAATGATACCGGACGACCAATCAAGAAGCCTTAGTGCGAATCTATCGCACCAAGTGGGACGGTTGCGGAACAATTGTCGGCCCGTCCTCCGGGAGGATTGCCAAGTAATGCGAGAAAAATCCGAAGGACGTGAATGGAATTATGACTAGAATTGGAAAGGAATTGCCCGGACCAGTTATACCAACTGTCTAGGAAGAATCAGAAAGCAGTCAGCAGCAAAACGCAGCAAAATCTAGAGAAAAAGAGGGGCCGATAACCCGGGCTCCGGTAAACCGGGAGTCTGAAAATGCAACAGACAAGCAGGCAAAGCAGCAGCAGTCAACAGGTAAGTCTTCACGAACTGTAACTATCAATCCTGCTACTTTACCCTATCCCCCTAGGAAATATAAGCCGAATAATGATGATGCGCGTTATAAAAAGTTTATAGAGATGTTTAAAAAGTTGCAAGTGAATATACCTTTGGTAGAAGCTCTGGCCGGAATGCCAAAGTATGCAAAATTCTTGAAAGAAGCCATCTCTACCAAGAGGAAATTGTTAGACCTTGAAACTATTTGCCTTAACGAGGAATGCTCGGCGGTTTGCAACACAAGCCGCCTCCTAAGTGTAAAGATCCCGGGAGCTTCCACATACCATGCACAATTGGAGGAGTGTGCACCGAATAAAGCATTATGTGAACTTGGAGCCGGTGTCAATCGATGCCACTCTCCATATTTCATAAATTAGGCATGATGGAGTTGAATGAAACATCTATAACCCTTCAATTAGCGATTGGTCTATAAAGTAACCTTGTGGAGTGGTGGAGGATGTTTTGGTGAAAGTTGTTTGTATTCCTATAGATGATAGACATGGAAGCTAATCATGATGTTCCATTGATCTTAGGAAGACCTTTCCTAGCTACGAGCAAAACATTGATAGATGTTCATAAGGGTGAGCTGATTCTGAGAGTGAATGAGGACAAGGTAGTGTTCAATGTGATGAACTCAATGAGATATGCTAAAGATGAAGGAGAAGCATGCTACATGCTAGATGCAATAGACGAGCTTGTTTTAGAATTATATCGGCAAGTGGCACTAGACCATGAAGTAGCTGAGAGTTTACTCCTGAAGGAAGAAGAAAGTTATGAGGAAACATGGCCTGGGTGCAGTGAAGGTCAAGTGTGAGAAATTGAGCCTATATCTTCTGTGGATTTAGAAGGAACCATTCGTAGACCTTCATGGCACAAATTCTTTGACCTACAGTTGACTGGTAAGTTGTTAAAATCATCGTTAGAAGAGCCATCAAGGAACTTAACATTGAAGCTTTTGCCTTCTCACTTGAAGTACGTATACTTACAAGATGATACTCTCCCCCTTATAATTTCTGCGTCATTATCACCCTTAGAGGAGGAGAAACTGCTAAGAGTACTGAGAGAGCATAATGGAGAGTTTGGATGGACAATTGCAGACATCATAGGAATAAGCCCATCGGTGTCCATGCATAAGAACTCTGTAGACCCTGAGAAGAAAGAGGTAGCATAACCTCAAAGGAGGTTGACACCACAACTGAAGGATGTTGTTAAGGAAGAGATCATTAAAATGTTGGAGATGGGAATCATTTTCCCAATTGCAGACAGTGAGTGGGTGAGCCCGATTCATGTGGTGCCCATGAAAGGAGGATTCACTGTCCAACCTAATGAGTTTGATGAACTAATCCCTGTGAGACTATTTACTGGACATCGAGTTTGCATTGGCTTTAGGAAACTGAATGATGCAACTCGTAAAGATCATTTTCCTCTACCATTCATTGATCAGATGTTGGAGAGATTAAGAGGTCATGCGTTTTATTGTTTCTTAGATGGATATTCTGGTTACTATCAGATCCATATTGCCCCCGAGGACCGAGAGAAAACAACTTTCACATGTCCTTACGGAACATTTTCGTACGATCGCATTCATTTTGGGTTATGTATTGCACCAGCAACATTCCAAAGGTGCATGATGTCACTATTTGTGGACATGGTGGAAGATTTTCTGGAGATTTTCATGGATGATTTCTCTGTATTTGGAGATAGCTTTGATAAATGCTTGGACAAATTGAGTAAAGTGTTGAAAAGATGTGAAGAGACCAACCTTGTACTTATCTGGGAAAAATGCCATTTTATGGTTATAGAAGGAATAGTGTTGGGCCATAGAATTTCAAAGAAAGGAATGGAAGTTGATAGAGCAATGATAGAAGTGATAGAGAAGTTACCCCACCCAATGAACTTGAAGACGTTGCGAGCCTTTCTTGGCCACGCAGGATTTTATAGGAGATTTATTAAGGACTTCTATAAAGTTTCTAGACCTTTGACGGAATTTCTTGCAAAATATATACCTTGCTTATTTGGAGACGAGTGCAAGAGAGCATTCAACACATTGAAGCAAATGCTTATAACCGCCCCAATTCGGTAGCTCCGGATTGGAACAAACCTTTTGAGCTTATGTGTGATGCAAGCGACATGGAAGTTGGAGCAGCCCTGGGACAAAGGGAGGATAAAATCTTTAAGCCTATTTCTTACGCCAGTCGTACCCTTAACAGTGCCCAGAGGAATTATGCGACTACGGAGAAGGAACTCTTAGCTGTCATCTTTGCATTTGACAAGTTTCGACATTATCTAATAGGATCGAAAGTCACTGTATTTACTGACCATGCAGCTTTGAAATACCTTCTGACCAAGAAAGTCTCCAAGCCAAGATTATTAAGATGGATTCTACTCTTGCAAGAGTTTGATGTGGAAATCAAAGATAAAAAGGGATGCGAGAACCGGGTGGCTAATCACCTTTCGAGGTTAACTTTACCGGAAGAATTGCAACCGGCGAGATCAAAAAAAGCTTTGCTCATGAATAACTTGTTTGCCGTCTAAGTGGTAGCTCGGGTGGACTCTCGGACCCGACATCGTACATCAAGAGTTGGCAAGGTATACCTTTGGTTTGCTTGACATTGTTAATTACTTAGCAGGAAAGTACCTACTGTCCCGGATTTATCTAATGCGAACAAACAAGTAATAAATATTTATAAACCGGTTAACCTCAAGTATAAGGATCGTAGTATGGAGGCTATGCCGGGTCGATCTTACGGGGAACTAGACGAATGTTAACCACAGCTTTTGTTTTTAACTAACTATTGCCACACAAATATGCGAGAAAATAACTAGACGAGAGGAGATTAATCCAATGCTAGGAAAGATTGAAAGCGATAAAAATAAACTAAAAGTGCGGGAAAATAAATTAACTAATCTAAACTAAGCTATGAGGATTGTAAATCAAGTTTATAAAAGACAAACGAGGATTGATCCACCTATCAACATGCATTGATCTATTATCTCGATTTTACGTGGTATTTACTTAGGTTGTGATTCACCTTACCTAAACATGAATTCCTAATTCCTTAGGCAATCCATCTATTAACCTAGTATCTTCCAATACTAAATTAACACGTTAAAAAGATCAAAGGTGTCAACTTTTACGTTAACGATCTAGTTTTTAGACTTACTAACTTCCGTTAATATAAATCTAATGAACTATTCTTATCTATGGTGATCTATGCTATTCAAGATTTCCATCAAACAATAACATATCAAGCATACAACATATCTTCCAATATAATTGCATTAAAACAAGAATATGCATAGATAAGAAACAACCGTAGTAAATACTCACAGTAAAAGTCGAAATAAATAGATCAATTCAATGCTGATGGCTTCACAATTCTCGTTTGAAGGAGGTTCTAGCCTCTGAGCATCCTCAGCAACCCAGAAAAGCAGAAAAATAACATAAAACTAGCCTACTTTGATCGAATTTAAAGTTGCATAAAACTGGAAATAAAAAGTGTAAAATCGCGGCCAAAGCTGCCCCTAGAAATTTAGGGTTCGAATTGTATGTATGAGATTGAGAAATCGCGCCTATTTATAGATTTTTATGTCGGTTTAGGCTAAGGCGGTGCTTGGACGCCCGTCCACTATCTTGGACGCTCGTCCGGCGGCTTACGGACGGAGGTGAACGCTCGTTCGAACGCGTACGAACTCTCTGAATGTAAAATATGATTCTGGACGCTCGTCCACTTATCAAACGCCCGTTCGGTCTTGGACGCTCGTTCGGCTCGGATGAACGCTAGTCCGGCTTCGATCAAGACTTGATAATTCCATCTTTATCTTCTTTTCTTCTCTATCCAATTCACCATTATCTCTTTTAACTTGAATTAGCTCGAAATTCATCAACATTTGATCATCAATTGAGCCACGTAATTGTACCTACATGACATCAAAAACACCGCAAAGCGTAACATAATTCCAATAAACATAAAATCATAATTAAAACATATAAATTCACCAACTTTGCGATTAACTCATTAAAAATGTCATTTGCTCAATAATTCCATTTAAACACGTGATTTCCATGCAATTCATACGAATGTGGTGGAAAACATTATAAAATATAGCGTTATAAAACACGTAAATTCACCCTTAACAACTCCCCCACACTTAAACTTTGCTCGTCCCGAGCAAAACAAAACAAGATAAAGGCTCGGAAAGAATATAGACACCTCAACACATACACCACATAGTCAATAAATTAGAAGTTCACCCGTGTGTGTGTGCATAGCCATAGCAAATTTCCACTAAATCCAAACTTGAATATTTCAAGCAAAACCCGCTAATACCCCCTTCAAACTAGTAATAAAAGATACTTATAAGATGCACCCTACAAACGTGACATATCCCGAGAAGAATGATCGAATATATCTAGGGCCTTTCTGAAATACTCAGAGGATAATCCCTACAAGCATATCTATCGGTTTATACTTGGGGATAAGATTAACGAAAACTAAGCCTTATTCATTTCATAACATATCTTAAGCTGATTGAATTCATTCACTTTAAACACACATTAGGGTGAGCTTTTGCCCTCATAGCGAGAATAGGACATTTCGAGATAATCCCCTACCTTACTCCAATCATAAGGCGGCTTTTCCTAACGTCGTGAGCTCTCGGTCATCATAGTGGTATAGGACATACGTGGTATACCCTATCGCACTCAAATCATCGACTAGCTTCCGACACACACAATGATTCATTTTAAATTTTTCAACTTCTCGTTTGACATTAGTTACGTGTTACTTATCACATTCAAACCTCTAGATATTCACAGTATCTCATACTTCGGATCTAAATACAAACTATCATAAATCTCAAGATATATACGTAGCACTAAGCACATGACTTATAAGAAAATCAAAAATTACTAATCCAAAACGGGGTCTAACTTTATAAATTAGCTCATCATTCACTATGGCTCGTGAAAAATAATGTCAGGTGAAACAACTAACTTATCAAATACATGAAATATCGCATAGATGACTTATAAAAACAACGAACTTCAAATTGAATTGCCTACTCGGGACAAAACAAAAACAAAAGTGTCGGAAAATTTTGAAAAATTACGCTCATTTCGCATAAAACAACAATCTAACGTATTAAACAAACGTGTACGCATAGGTACAAATCGAACTATCCCCTCCCCCACACTTAAATGACAACATGTCCTCATGGTGTGCAAAAATAAAAAGAAACAGAAAACTTAGCTGATTCGTTGTTCGAAAGGGGCAAGTCTGAAAGTGGCCATGGTCCGATCCAGAAATGCTCAACGAATCCGATGAGCGTGGACCATCCACCGGAAAAGCGAAATCGTACGAAACTCATCAACGCTATCAAGACTATCCTGCACACTTGAAAAACAAAGAAATACCTCGGGGGATACAAGGGATTATACCATATCGCGCAAAAGTGATAGAGATGAAGATAAGAGGAAATCGTAAGCAAAACAACACTTCGACCCTTTATAAGCCTAGGACGGCTAACTGACAAAAACAAACACAATCCTAATGAGATTAAAACAACTAGAACAAGGAAAAACAACTAAAGAAAGAAACTAATACAATAAGGGATATCTAGGATGCCTCCTAGTCGCGCTAGTAGTTATTGTCGTTAGCTCGACACATTGTAAGCTCAGCCTGGATCAGGCCATTTAACCTTTCTGCCAGCCACTACCTCGTTTAAGCTCCGGTCCGTAGTGTGGTTGCAGAAACAGCATCTAACGCATGGGGTTAAATCTTTGAAAGCTCTCCATACCTTTTTAAGTTTCCCCATGGTTGTGTTCTTTCTCCTCCGACTCCTCGATGACGTTTAAGTTGTCGCTCCCTCTCAAACTCTTCCATATCGGCACTACTACCTGCTAGAACTTCTTCGGACGGATCACTACCGTCATCCTCGGAGAACAAGTCGGGTGATAACTCGTCAAATTCGTCGACTTGAGTAACACCACATCCGAGAATATCGAGAAATTTAACAATCAAAGGTTTCTCTTTAGGTTCACCGATATAGTGCTTGCACCTTTGTCCATTAACTCGAAACGGTTCGCCGCTATAACCGCGAAGTTCTAGAACGCCTCCAGGAATGATTTGGAGAATCTCAAAAGGACCGGACCAACGAGTCCTCAACTTCCTAGGAAACAAATGTAACCTAGAATTGTAAAGAAGAACTTGTTCACCGACTTGGAATTCTCTCTTCTTAATCTTAGCATCGTGGAGTAGCTTCATCTTATCTTTGCTTGATCCCGGCACTTTCATATGCACCGGAGTCGAACTCGTCCGGCTCATGCAACCGCTGCGAAGTCGATGCTTTGTCCACACGTTTGGGAATCAAAGTTTAAAAACTTGGTAGCCCGAAGAAGCTCTATGCTCTAGCTCGACCGGCGGATGACATGGTTTCCCGTAGACCATTTGATATGGAGATGTACCCATAGGAGTTTTATAGGCGGTCCTATAAGCCCATAATACATCATCCAACTTCAGACTCCAGTCTTTGCGATGACTATTCACCGTCTTCTCCAGGATCCTCTTCAAGCTCTGGTTGCTTCGCTCAACCTGACCACTAGTCATCGGATGATATGGTGTGCCAGTTTTGTGACGAACACCATACTTCTCGAGGACTTTTTCCAAAGGTCGGTTGCAAAAGTGTGTCCCTTCATCACGATCAAGGCACGTGGACGCCAAACCTCACAAAGATGTTTTTCTTCGAAATTTCATGACCGTTTTATGATCATTGTGAGGAGTGGCAATTGCCTCCACCCATTTCGAAACATAGTCAACGCAGACTAAGATGTATTTGTTGACACAAGATGATGGGAATGGTCCCATAAAATCGATGCCCCAAACATCAAAGACTTCGCATTCAAGAATGGGTTTCAAAGGCATGTCGAAACGCCTTGTCAGAGTTCCGGTTCTTTGACACCTATCGCAAGCTCTACAGAAGGATTCTGTATCCTTAAAGATTGTAGGCCAATAGAAACCGGACTGGAAGATCTTAGCAACCGTCTTCCAAGGACCAAAGTGACCACCTGTGGGTCCACTATGGCATTGCTCGATTATATCGCGTTGCTCGGATTCTGGAACACATCTCCTAAGCAAACCATCTTTACAAATCTTGAAAAGATAAGGTTCATCCCAAACGAAATATTTCATATCAGAGAAGAACTTCTTCTTCTCTTGATAAGACATTTCAGGATCAAGATAACGGGCATGAAGGTAGTTCACAATGGAAGAGTACCATGGAACAACAGGAGGACAACCGTCTATCAACATAATGTTTTCTAGAGGATAGTAAAGATCTATATCATCAGGATCACCCTTTTCCTCACTTAACATTCTAGAAACGTGATCCGCCACTACATTTTCACTGCCCTTTTTGTCCTTAATTTGAACGTCAAACTCTTGTAGGGTCGGTATCCAACGCGATGGCGCGGTTTAGCATCCTTTTTAGTCATCGATACCGCAAAGCGGCGTGATCGGTCCACACGATCACTTGAGCACCTAGCAAGTAACTACGGAACTTGTCCATAGCAAACACTACGGCCAATAATTCCTTTTCGGTAGTCGTATAGTTAACTTGCGAAGGATTCAACGTGTGGTGGCGTAATAGATAGGCCGGAACTTTCCTTCGATTCGACGGTCCTAAGGCGCACCAACGGATAGTTGGATGCATCGCACATAAGCTCAAAAGGCAAGTTCCGGTCGGCGATATAAGAATTGGAGCGGATATTAACCGATTCTTGAGCTCCTCAAACGCTTGCTTGCAGTTTTCATCGAAATTGAACTCAACGTCTTCCTTGAGCAGAGTAGATAGGGGCTTGGCTACTTTGGAAAAATCTTGCATGAACCTCCTATAGAAACCGACATGTCCGAGGAAACCTCTGACTTCGCGTACATTCTTAGGATAACTCATCTTCTCAATGGCTTCTACCTTGGCCCTATCTACTTCTATACCTTTGGCGGACACTTTGTGGCCAAGAACTATTCCTTCATCTACCATAAAATGGCATTTCTCCCAATTTAGCACCAAGTTCTTTTCCACACATCTAGATAACACCTGATCAAGATTATCGAGGCAATCATCGAAGGATTGACCAAAGACCGAAAAGTCGTCCATGAAAATCTCCATGCACTTTTCAACCAGCCCGTCAAAGATTGCCATCATACACCTTTGAAAGGTGGCCGGGGCATTACAAAGACCAAATGGCATCCGCCTGTAGGCGAATGTCCCATAAGGGCAAGTGAAAGTGGTCTTCTCTTGGTCAACAGGATCGATGGGTATCTGGAAGTATCCTGAATATCCATCCAGGAAGCAGTAGAATGCGTGCCCCGCCAGACGCTCAAGCATCTGGTCAATGAATGGAAGGGAGAAATGATCTTTGAGTGTGACCTCATTGAGCTTTCGATAATCGATACATACTCTGTATCCAGTAACGAGCCTCAATGCTATCTCTTCTCCCTTCTCATTCTTCTCAATAGTAATTCCGCCTTTTTTGGGAACTACTTGAGTCGGGGAAACCCATTCACTGTCTGCAATGGCGTAAATGATACCCATATCTAGAAGTTTAATGATCTCCTTCTTGACTACCTCTTGCATGTGAGGGTTGAGCCTTCTCGAGGCTTTGTCTAACTCGTTTTGCACCCTCCGCGGTCTTGATCTTGTGCATACGGATGTCGGGAGATATCCCTTGGATATCTCCCACCCGCCATCCAAAGGCTTTTTCATTTTTGCGCAAGACGTTTAACGGTTTAAGCTCTTCTATTCGAGATAGCTTGGCGAGAGATGATCAAAGGAAGCTTGTCACCTTCTCTTAAAAACACATACTTAAGATGTTTAGGCAACGGCTTCGGTACCAAATCTACGGGAGGATCCTCTAGACTTGATTTAAGATCGCCACTCTTCAACTCAACATCGCTGAGCTTACTTAGTAGTCCTACTGCCAAGGCTTCTTCTCTTAGCTCATCCTCAAATTCAGCTGCTAACTGATCTAGATTGACCACACCATGATTATTCAGATTATCAATTAGTCGCTCATATTCTGATTCTACAGCCATGACTTGCTTATCCATGAAGTCATCGAAATCATCAGAAGTCTCCTCAATGGAAAAGCCGGTTGGAGATCCAGAAGGTACATTGATAGATTTTGAAACACTATAGCTCACCTCTTGGTCACCAACTCGAATGGTCACATGCCCACCATCACAATCGATGAGGGCTCTAGGCGTAGATAGAAAAGGTCTTCCAAGAATCAAAGGGACATTTTCACTTTTCTCAATATCTAAAACGTACCGATCAACGGAAAGGTAAACCTATCTATTTGAACTAATACGTCTCTCGGGATTCCCTCTCGCTTTCTTTGAAGATCTATCGAAGCGCAAGTTCATGGTAGTGGGTTCTAGAAGACTTTGTAAACCAAGCTGATTGCAAACAGACAATGGCATCAAGCTGATGGATGCACCCAGGTCACATAAGGAATTTGGGAATACTAGGCCTCCCATCTGCAATGTGAGCACAAATTTTCCTGGGTCGCCCCTCTTGATTGGTACGCTTTCATAATTGACCATAGAACACTCCTTACCAACTGCTTGATCCATTTCTGCTAATTTCTTCTTGGAAGATACAACATCCTTGATGAACTTTGTATACTTAGGCATCTCGACCAAGACCTCGGATAATGGCGATTTACACGAGTATTTTTCGAAGGTTTAGCACCTTCTCATACTTTTTGTCTTCAACCAATGGAATGTTGCTCTTCCTCGGTGGAAACGGAAGCTTCTTTAGATCACTCTCGAAAAGACTTTCTTTGAGGATGCGGCGATAGCTTGATCTTCCAAATCTTTCCACCGAACTTGTCTTCTCATTCTTTTGATTAGTCGGGGGATCGGCCACCCGACTCTCACTTGATTCCTCATTCCTCGGGGGATCGGCCACACGAGGACTTCCAACCTTTCCACTTATCGGGGGATCGGCCACCGATTTTCAACTCCTACACCTCTCGGGGGATCGGCCACACAGTACTCGCTTGCGGCCAAGGGGATGATGGGTGCTCAACTTCCCCTCCCTTATCAATGGCGGGGAGGGGCTAGTGGTGGTTCCACGAAATCCGGGGGACCACTCAGCGTGTACCGCTTCTTAAACTCATTGTACTTGGCCTCCTCTTGTCCATAATGCATTGTTGGTACGAGGTCGGTACATTGGTCTTCTTAAATCGCTGACGACATGACCGCCCCCTTAGGATTTTTCTCGGTAAAATTGGGCAGATGCCCAGGGGGTCTTGATGCTAATTGCTCAGCCAGCTGCCCTATTTGTCTCTCAAGACTTTTTATTGTCCTACTTTGCTCCTCCAACTTGGTTTCGAAAGTGTTGGATTGGGAGGGGCCTTGAGAGTTCTGATGATTTTGAGGGAGAGGCTAATTGGACTGATTTGGAAATGTAGAATTAGAATTGGCGGGCCAATTCTGATTGAACCTCGGGTTGGAAAAATTTGAGCTTTGGTTCTAAACATAACCAGGGTTTCTATTGAAATTTGAATTCGAATTAAAATTCGCATTCGGATTGAAACTGGAAGCTTGATTGAACCCTTGGTTCTGGAATTGATTCTGGCCAGATGGTTGATTAAATCTTTGGTTGTTCTGGCCATAGAACGCATTTACTTCGGCATTCTGCCCATTCATAGGACAGAATCTGGAAGTATGCCCCATATTATCACAGTTTTGGCATTGGACCTGAGTATACTGTCCATTACCATGGACAGCATTGACTTGGTATGAAGAATTGGGGTTTAACTGACATTGGCCATTTACATGACCAGTCTGACAGCAAGATTCGCAATACAGAACCTGAGGGTTCTGCGGAAACGAAGGAGTCTGATTCATAGGATTTGGAGGTTGAGGACTGGCCATCTGCCTCTGCAGCATGGCGATCAGACTTTGAACATTTACTTCCTCCACCTTGGGAGGAGGAGGAGCTTGGATGGCTTGATAAGAGGGGGCATAATTATATTTGGCAATGTCCTCGAACAATGCCCACCCCTCTTGAGGCGTTTTCCTCAGGAAAGCCCCACCTGATGAACTATTGACCATGCCCTTGGTGAGCTCGGTCAATCCACTGAAAAAGGTATTGACTTGCCTCTGCAAGTCTAACCCATGGTGGGGGCATTTACGAAGAAGAGCCTTGAATCTCTTCCATGCCTCAAAGAAAGATTCTGTTTCCGCTTGATAGAAATTATAAATTTCCCTCAAACACTGAGCTGTCTTGGCAGGTGGAAAGTATTGACTTAAAAATTCTTTTTCCAATGCGGCCCGGTGGTAATGGATTCCGTAGGGAGAGAGCTATACCACTCTTTAGCTTCTCCCTTCAAAGAGAACGGAAACGATGTAAGTTTAATCACATCCTCACTCACACCTTGAATGCGTGTCGTACCACATATCTCCGGAATGTGTGTACGTGTGTGTGAGGATTTTCGAAGGGAACCCGTGAAACATTGATGCATGCGCATCATCCGAATGAGACTGGGTTTGAGTTCGAAGGTTTGTGTGGTGATGGCTGGTAAGACGATAGCCGGGTTGACAGTTACTGCACCAGGCATGGCGTAGTCTGCCAATGTCCGTCTATCCTCGGCCGCCATAATTACTATTTCTTCGATCTCTTTTATCAACTTTCGTTCAATTTCTTGGTAGGCTGAACTTCCTTCGTCCGAAGGATCGGTAAAACGAAGTTTCCGCCTATTGGGTCGGACTATGGTCCGCTCGAGGTCAGGTGAAAAGAGTAATGGCACTTTCTGACTTCGAGTTTGCATAAACCGAAACCCAACTCAATTGAACAAAACCTAAAAACTACGAAATTAAAAACCTAAACTACGAAAAATTTAAAACGAAAAAAACGAAAAATACTAAAAAGGCAAAAAAAACGTGTTGAAATCTTCTGAGCCCAAAATGGAAGGGAAAACAGTGGATTTTGACCTCGAAAACGGTGTCTGACGGCCTTCGGCGGTCTGCCACGTCGTCGGCGTCGGAACGAGCTTTCCGAATTGGGGTCCTGCGCGCCAATCCGACACTCGAGCCGAAAGTTATGGCCAAAATACTATCAAGTGCTAAAACGGACCCTTTTATCCTAAAATTTGATCGTGAAGGTGTGGAGTCAGACGATTCAACCTAAGAAACCTACCTACGACACTTACCTACGAAAAAAACAGAAAACCTAATTGAAATAAAAATAAAAACTAATGGCAGACAGGACAGACGGGCGTCCAATTAACTGGACGGGCGTCCTCCTGGAGGAAGAACTGGACGGGCGTCAGTATGACCAGACGCTCGTCCAACCGGAACAGCATTCGAACGAGAGAGCGAAAAAGGAAAAGATAACAGAAAGCAGAGACTAAAACTCAAAAACAAAAGTCTATACTACAACTAACAAGAACAAATATTAATTAACAGAAAAAACAAATAAAAAAAACAACTAAATCACCAACGAAAAACAGAAATAAAAACAAAAACCTAACCTAAATTACTAATGAAAAACAAAAACTAGACAACCGTCCGGTTCCCCGGCAACGGCGCCAAAAACTTGTCCCGGATTTATCTAATGCGAACAAACAAGTAATAAATATTTATAAACCGGTTAACCTCAAGTATAAGGATCGTAGTATGGAGGCTATGCCGGGTCAATCTTACGGGGAACTAGACGAATGTTAACCCTAGCTTTTGTTTTTAACTAACTATTGCCACACAAATATGCAGAAAATAACGAGACAGAGGAGATTAATCCAATGCTAGGAAAGATTGAAAGCGATAAAAATAAACTAAAAGTGCAGGAAAATAAATTAACTAATCTAAACTAAGCTATGAGGATTGTAAATCAAGTTTATAAAAGACAAACGAGGATTGATCCACCTATCAACATGCATTGATCTATTATCTCGATTTTACGTGGTATTTACTTAGGTTGTGATTCACCTTACCTAAACATGAATTCCTAATTCCTTAGGCAATCCATCTATTAACCTAGTATCTTCCAATACTAAATTAACACGTTAAAAAGACCAAAGGTGTCAACTTTTACGTTAACGATCTAGTTTTTAGACTTACTAACTTCCGTTAATATAAATCTAATGAACTATTCTTATCTATGGTGATCTATGCTATTCAAGATTTCCATCAAACAATAACATATCAAGCATACAACATATCTTCCAATATAATTGCATTAAAACAAGAATATGCATAGATAAGAAACAACCGTAGTAAATACTCACAGTAAAAGTCGAAATAAATAGATCAATTCAATGCTGATGGCTTCACAATTCTCGTTTGAAGGGGGTTCTAGCCTCGAGCATCCTCGAACCCGGAAAAGCGAGAAAAATAACATAAAACTAGCCTACTTTGATCGAATTTAAAGTTGCATAAAACTGAAATAAAAAGTGTAAAATCGCAGCCAAAGCGCCCCTAGAAATTTAGGGTTCGAATTGTATCTATGAGATTGAGAAATCGCGCCTATTTATAGATTTTTATGTCGGTTTAGGCTAAGGCGGTGCTTGGACGCCCGTCCACTATCTTGGACGCTCGTCCGGCGGCCTTCGGACGGAGGTGAACGCTCGTTCGAACGCGTCCGAACTCTCTCGAATGTAAAATATGATTCTCGGACGCTCGTCCACTTATCAAACGCCCGTTCGGTCTTGGACGCTCGTTCGGCTCGGATGAACGCTAGTCCAAATTCGATCAAGACTTGATAATTCCATCTTTATCTTCTTTTCTTCTCTATCCAATTCACCATTATCTCTTTTAACTTGAATTAGCTCGAAATTCATCAACATTTGATCATCAATTGAGCCACATAATTGTACCTACATGACATCAAAAACACCGCAAAGCGTAACATAATTCCAATAAACATAAAATCATAATTAAAACATATAAATTCACCAACTTTGCGATTAACTCATTAAAAATGACATTTGCTCAATAATTCCATTTAAACACGTGATTTCCATGCAATTCATACGAATGTGGTGGAAAACATTATAAAATATAGCATTATAAAACACGTAAATTCACCCTTAACACCTACCACCGAATTCAATAATGCGGATATAGAAGAAGTTCTTCACATATCCGAAGTATTATCATTGGGATGATCCCTACCTATACAAATTTTGCCTTGATGCCATTCTTAGGAGATGCGTCCACGATGATGAGATTCCATGTATTTTGCACATGTGTCATGCTAGAGAAGCTGGAGGTCACTATAGGCCGGACGAGACAGCAGCAAAGGTACTACAGTGTGGATTCTATTGGCCAACAATTCATAAATCTGTTTATCAGTTTACAAGATCATGTCATTCCTGTCAAATGACTGGTAATATTTCTAAGCGAAATGAGATGCCACTGCAGAGTATCTTAGAAGTGGAGTTATTCGATGTTTGGGGAATTGATTTTGTGGGACCATTCACATCGTCAAAATCAAATCGTTACATCCTAGTAGCAGTTGATTATGTTTCCAAATGGGTGGAAGCAGTGGCTTCACCTACTAATGATGCCCGGGTTGTCCTGAGGTTTCTTAAGAAAAATATTTTGACGAGGTTTGGTGTGCCTAGAGCCATAATTAGTGATGAAAGGAGTCATTTCTGTAATAGGTTGTTTGAGAATTTTATGATGAGATATGGGGTTAGACATAAGATTGCGACGAAGATATCACCCCCAGACGAGTGGACAAGTAGAAGTGACGAATAGAGAGATTAAGAGGATCTTAGAGAAGACTGTGAATCCCACGAGGAAAGATTGGTCTTTGAAATTAGATGACGCTCTTTGGGCATACAGAACAGCTTATAGGACCACGATTGAGATGTCACCATATATGGTAGTGTTTGGAAAAACATGTCATTTACCGGTAGAACTCGAGCATCGAGCGCTGTGGGCTACGAGGTTTCTAAACATGGATGAGGATTTAGCCGGTGAAAAGAGAATGCTAGAGTTGAATAGATTGGAGGAGTTTAGACATCAAGCGTATAAGAATGCGAGGATTTACAAGGAAAGAACGAAACGCCTACATGATAAGAAGATTCTGAACCGCACATTCCAAGTTGGAGATAAAGTGCTGGTGTACAATTCGCGTCTTCATCTTTTTCCGGGAAGTTGAAGTGCCGACAATTGTTCAACCCGATGAAGCAAATTGAGGTATTTCACCCGAAACCGAATGTTATACAAATGGTGACCAATTACACTACCTTTCATGGAGTAATGAACGAAGATCCTAGTGTACACATCACCAACTTTCGGAAATAGTCAACATGGTTAAGCCAAATAGGAGTACCAGAGACAATATCAAGTTGAAATTGTTTCCATTCACTCTGAAAGACAAAGCAAAAATATGGTTACTGTCCGTAGCACCGGGATCGATCCAAACTTGGACCGATCTGTTGCAGAAATTTATGAATAAGTACTACCCATATGGAAAGTCACTAAAGATGAGACAAGAGATCATGAATTTCAAACAGAAACCCATTGAAACCTTTAGAGAAGCTTGGGAAAGATTCAAGGAAGCACAGAGGAGATGTCCTCATCATGACATCACTTTGCCCGTACGAATGCATTGTTTTTATCAAGGATTGCGGCCAAGTGAACAAATGAGAGTTGATGCATCAAGCAACATATGTTTTGCATTTCTATCACCTGAAGAAACCGAAGAGAAATTGGAGCAAATTGCGCTTACAAGTCAATGAGAACACACCAAGTTAAAACGGCCAAAGTAGCTGAAGACGTATTTGGAGAAGATACTTCTCAAAAGATCTTATACTAGCTAATGGCAATGAACAAAAAGATAGATGGCATGCAAGATCGCATAGCCAAGGTTGAGAAAGTTCAAGAGATTGAAACGACCAACACTGAGGACGTGAACTATATCGGGGGGGCAAGGAAATACTTATGGGGGCGGATATCGCCCAGGTTCTCACGACCACCCTGGTTTTAGACTAAACGACCCTAATGGGGGTTTTTGACAAAGTGATTCAAATGGTGGAGAGAGACGGCGACAACCGGTGGATTCCCGCCTCAATTCAATAAGTCCGGAGGTTAGGAAGCGACCATGGATAAAATGAGCTCAACCGTGACCGACACGGTCAATCAACTTACGAAATCCATGACCGAGCCGAATACAAACTTCGTCACATATTGTCAGAAGAATGATACCAGACTGACCAATCAAGAAGCCTTAGTGCAGAATCTATCGCACCAAGTGGGACAGATTGCAGAACAATTGTCAGCCCGTCCTCCGGGAGGATTGCCAAGTAATACTGAGAAAAATCCGAAGGACGTGAATGGAATTATGACTAGAATTGGAAAGGAATTGCCCGGACCAGTTATACCAACTGTCTAGGAAGAATCAGAAAGCAGTCGGCAGCAAAACGCAGCAAAATCTAGAGAAAAAGAGGGGCCGATAACCCGGGCTCCGGTAAACCGGGAGTCTGAAAATGCAACAGACAAGCAGGCAAAGCAGCAGCAGTCAACAGGTAAGTCTTCACGAACTGTAACTATCAATCCTGCTACTTTACCCTATCCCCCTAGGAAATATAAGCCGAATAATGATGATGCGCGTTATAAAAAGTTTATAGAGATGTTTAAAAAGTTGCAAGTGAATATACCTTTGGTAGAAGCTCTGGCCGGAATGCCAAAGTATGCAAAATTCTTGAAAGAAGCCATCTCTACCAAGAGGAAATTGTTAGACCTTGAAACTATTTGCCTTAACGAGGAATGCTCGGCAGTTTTGCAACACAAACTGCCTCCTAAGTGTAAAGATCCTGGGAGCTTCCACATACCATGCACAATTGGAGGAGTGTGCCTGAATAAAGCATTATGTGAACTTGGAGCCGTGTCAATCGATGCCACTCTCCATATTTCATAAATTAGGCATGATGGAGTTGAATGAAACATCTATAACCCTTCAATTAGCAGATTGGTCTATAAAGTAACCTTGTGGAGTGGTGGAGGATGTTTTGGTGAAAGTTGTTTGTATTCCCTGTAGACTGATAGACATGGAAGCTAATCATGATGTTCCATTGATCTTAGGAAGACCTTTCCTAGCTACGAGCAAAACATTGATAGATGTTCATAAGGGTGAGCTGATTCTGAGAGTGAATGAGGACAAGGTAGTGTTCAATGTGATGAACTCAATGAGATATGCTAAAGATGAAGGAGAAGCATGCTACATGCTAGATGCAATAGACGAGCTTGTTTTAGAATTATATCAGCAAGTGGCACTAGACCATGAAGTAGCTGAGAGTTTACTCCTGAAGGAAGAAGAAAGTTATGAGGAAACATGGCCTGGGTGCAGTGAAGGTCAAGTGTGAGAAATTGAGCCTATATCTTCTGTGGATTTAGAAGGAACCATTCGTAGACCTTCATGGCACAAATTCTTTGACCTACAGTTGACTGGTAAGTTGTTAAGATCATCGTTAGAAGAGCCATCAAGGAACTTAACATTGAAGCTTTTGCCTTCTCACCTGAAGTACGTATACTTAGAAGATGATACTCTCCCCCTTATAATTTCTGCGTCATTATCACCCTTAGAGGAGGAGAAACTGTTAAGAGTACTGAGAGAGCATAATGGAGAGTTTGGATGGACAATTGCAGACATCATAGGAATAAGCCCATCGGTGTCCATGCATAAGAACTCTGTAGACCCTGAGAAGAAAGAGGTAGCATAACCTCAAAGGAGGTTGACACCACAACTGAAGGATGTTGTTAAGGAAGAGATCATTAAAATGTTGGAGATGGGAATCATTTTCCCAATTGCAGACAGTGAGTGGGTGAGCCCGATTCATGTGGTGCCCATGAAAGGAGGATTCACTGTCCAACCTAATGAGTTTGATGAACTAATCCCTGTGAGACTATTTACTGGACATCGAGTTTGCATTGGCTTTAGGAAACTGAATGATGCAACTCGTAAAGATCATTTTCCTCTACCATTCATTGATCAGATGTTGGAGAGATTAAGAGGTCATGCGTTTTATTGTTTCTTAGATGGATATTCTCGGTTACTATCGGATCCATATTGCCCCCGAGGACCGAGAGAAAACAACTTTCACATGTCCTTACGGAACATTTTCGTACGATCGCATTCATTTTGGGTTATGTATTGCACCAAAGCAACATTCCAAAGGTGCATGATGTCACTATTTGTGGACATGGTGGAAGATTTTCTCGGAGATTTTCGTGGATGATTTCTCTCGTATTTGGAGATAGCTTTGATAAATGCTTGGACAAATTGAGTAAAGTGTTGAAAAGATGTGAAGAGACCAACCTTGTACTTATCTGGGAAAAATGCCATTTTATGGTTATAGAAGGAATAGTGTTGGGCCATAGAATTTCAAAGAAAGGAATGGAAGTTGATAGAGCAATGATAGAAGTGATAGAGAAGTTACCCCACCCAATGAACTTGAAGACGTTGCGAGCCTTTCTTGGCCACGCAGGATTTTATAGGAGATTTATTAAGGACTTCTCTAAAGTTTCTAGACCTTTGACGGAATTTCTTGCAAAATATATACCTTGCTTATTTGGAGACGAGTGCAAGAGAGCATTCAACACATTGAAGCAAATGCTTATAACCGCCCCAATTCTGGTAGCTCCAGATTGGAACAAACCTTTTGAGCTTATGTGTGATGCAAGCGACATGGAAGTTGGAGCAGCCCTGGGACAAAGGGAGGATAAAATCTTTAAGCCTATTTCTTACGCCAGTCGTACCCTTAACAGTGCCCAGAGGAATTATGCGACTACGGAGAAGGAACTCTTAGCTGTCATCTTTGCATTTGACAAGTTTCGACATTATCTAATAGGATCGAAAGTCACTGTATTTACTGACCATGCAGCTCTGAAATACCTTCTGACCAAGAAAGTCTCCAAGCCAAGATTATTAAGATGGATTCTACTCTTGCAAGAGTTTGATGTGGAAATCAAAGATAAAAAGGGATCTGAGAACCAGGTGGCTAATCACCTTTCGAGGTTAACTTTCTTGGAAGAATTGCAACCGACGAGATCAAAAAAAGCTTTGCTCATGAATAACTTTTTGCCGTCTAAGTAGTAGCTCGGGTGGAATCTCAGACCCGACATCGTACATCAAGAGTTGGCAAGGTATACCTTTGGTTTGCTGACATTGTTAATTACTTAGCAGGAAAGTACCTACTGTCCCGGATTTATCTAATGCGAACAAACAAGTAATAAATATTTATAAACCGGTTAACCTCAAGTATAAGGATCGTAGTATGGAGGCTATGCCGGGTCGATCTTACGGGGAACTAGACGAATGTTAACCCTAGCTTTTGTTTTTAACTAACTATTGCCACACAAATATGCAGAAAATAACTAGACAGAGGAGATTAATCCAATGCTAGGAAAGATTGAAAGCGATAAAAATAAACTAAAAGTGCAGGATAATAAATTAACTAATCTAAACTAAGCTATGAGGATTGTAAATCAAGTTTATAAAAGACAAACGAGGATTGATCCACCTATCAACATGCATTGATCTATTATCTCGATTTTACGTGGTATTTACTTAGGTTGTGATTCACCTTACCTAAACATGAATTCCTAATTCCTTAGGCAATCCATCTATTAACCTAGTATCTTCCAATACTAAATTAACACGTTAAAAAGATCAAAGGTGTCAACTTTTACGTTAACGATCTAGTTTTTAGACTTACTAACTTCCGTTAATATAAATCTAATAAACTATTCTTATCTATGGTGATCTATGCTATTCAAGATTTCCATCAAAGAATAACATATCAAGCATACAACATATCTTCCAATATAATTGCATTAAAACAAGAATATGCATAGATAAGAAACAACCGTAGTAAATACTCACAGTAAAAGTCGAAATAAATAGATCAATTCAATGCTGATGGCTTCACAATTCTCGTTTGAAGGAGGTTCTAGCCTCTGAGCATCCTCAGCAACCCAGAAAAGCAGAAAAATAACATAAAACTAGCCTACTTTGATCGAATTTAAAGTTGCATAAAACTGGAAATAAAAAGTGTAAAATCGCAGCCAAAGCTGCCCCTAGAAATTTAGGGTTCGAATTGTATCTATGAGATTGAGAAATCGCGCCTATTTATAGATTTTTATGTCGGTTTAGGCTAAGGCGGTGCTTGGACGCCCGTCCACTATCTTGGACGCTCGTCCAGCAGCTTCTGGACGGAGGTGAACGCTCGTTCAGAACGCGTCTGAACTCTCTGAATGTAAAATATGATTCTGGACGCTCGTCCACTTATCAAACGCCCGTTCAGTCTTGGACGCTCGTTCGGCTCGGATGAACGCTAGTCCAAACTTCGATCAAGACTTGATAATTCCATCTTTATCTTCTTTTCTTCTCTATCCAATTCACCATTATCTCTTTTAACTTGAATTAGCTCGAAATTCATCAACATTTGATCATCAATTGAGCCACATAATTGTACCTACATGACATCAAAAACACCGCAAAGCGTAACATAATTCCAATAAACATAAAATCATAATTAAAACATATAAATTCACCAACTTTGCGATTAACTCATTAAAAATGTCATTTGCTCAATAATTCCATTTAAACACGTGATTTCCATGCAATTCATACGAATGTGGTGGAAAACATTATAAAATATAGCGTTATAAAACACGTAAATTCACCCTTAACACCTACCACCAGAATTCAATAATGCAGATAAAAAGAAGTTCTTCACATATCGAAGTATTATCATTGGGATGATCCCTACCTATACAAATTTTGCCTTGATGCCATTCTCGGGAGATGCGTCCACGATGATGAGATTCCATGTATTTTGCACATGTGTCATGCTAGAGAAGGTTTGGAGGTCACTATAGGCCGGACGAGACAAAGCGGAAAGGTACTACAAAGTGGATTCTATTGGCCAACAATTCATAAATCGTTTATCGGTTTACAAGATCATGTCATTCCTGTCAAATGACTGGTAATATTTCTAAGCGAAATGAGATGCCACTGCAGAGTATCTTAGAAGTGGAGTTATTCGATGTTTGGGGAATTGATTTTGTGGGACCATTCACATCGTCAAAATCAAATCGTTACATCCTAGTAGCAGTTGATTATGTTTCCAAATGGGTGGAAGCAGTGGCTTCACCTACTAATGATGCCCGGGTTGTCTTGAGGTTTCTTAAGAAAAATATTTTGACGAGGTTTGGTGTGCCTAGAGCCATAATTAGTGATGAACGCAGTCATTTCTGTAATAGGTTGTTTGAGAATTTTATGATGAGATATGGGGTTAGACATAAGATTGCAGCAGCATATCACCCCCAGACGAGTGGACAAGTAGAAGTGACGAATAGAGAGATTAAGAGGATCTTAGAGAAGACTGTGAATCCCACGAGGAAAGATTGGTCTTTGAAATTAGATGACGCTCTTTGGGCATACGGAAACGACTTATAGGACCACGATTGAGATGTCACCATATATGATAGTGTTTGGAAAAACATGTCATTTACCGGTAGAACTCGAGCATCGAGCGCTGTGGGCTACGAGGTTTCTAAACATGGATGAGGATTTAGCCGGTGAAAAGAGAATGCTAGAGTTGAATAGATTGGAGGAGTTTAGACATCAAGCGTATAAGAATGCGAGGATTTACAAGGAAAGAACGAAACGCCTACATGATAAGAAGATTCTGAACCGCACATTCCAAGTTGGAGATAAAGTGCTGGTGTACAATTCGCGTCTTCATCTTTTTCCTGGGAAGTTGAAGTGCCAGCAATTGTTCAACCTGATGAAGCAGCTGAGGTATTTCACCCGAAACCGAATGTTATACAAATGGTGACCAATTACACTACCTTTCATGGAGTAATGAACGAAGATCCTAGTGTACACATCACCAACTTTCTGGAAATAGTCAACATGGTTAAGCCAGCAGGAGTACCAGGAGACAATATCAAGTTGAAATTGTTTCCATTCACTCTGAAAGACAAAGCAAAAATATGGTTACTGTCCGTAGCACCGGGATCGATCCAAACTTGGACCGATCTGTTGCAGAAATTTATGAATAAGTACTACCCATATGGAAAGTCACTAAAGATGAGACAAGAGATCATGAATTTCAAACAGAAACCCATTGAAACCTTTAGAGAAGCTTGGGAAATATTCAAGGAAGCACAGAGGAGATGTCCTCATCATGACATCACTTTGCCCGTACGAATGCATTGTTTTTATCAAGGATTGCGGCCAAGTGAACAAATGAGAGTTGATGCATCAAGCAACATATGTTTTGCATTTCTATCACCTGAAGAAACCGAAGAGAAATTGGAGCAAATTGCGCTTACAAGTCAATGAGAACACACCAAGTTAAAACGGCCAAAGTAGCTGAAGACGTATTTGAAGAAGATACTTCTCAAAAGATCTTATACTAGCTAATGGCAATGAACGAAAAGATAGATGGCATGCAAGATCGCATAGCCAAGGTTGAGAAAGTTCAAGAGATTGAAACGACCAACACTGAGGACGTGAACTATATCGGGGGGGCAAGGAAATACTTATGGGGGCGGATATCGCCCAGGTTCTCACGACCACCCTGGTTTTAGACTAAACGACCCTAATGGGGGTTTTTGACAAAGTGATTCAAATGGTGGAGAGAGACGGCGACAAACTGGTGGATTCCTGCCTCAATTCAATAAGTCCGGAGGTTAGGAAGCAGCCATGGATAAAATGAGCTCAACTGTGACCGACACGGTCAATCAACTTACGAAATCCATGAATGAGCTGAATACAAACTTCGTCACATATTGTCAGAAGAATGATACCAGACTGACCAATCAAGAAGCCTTAGTGCAGAATCTATCGCACCAAGTGGGACAGATTGCAGAACAATTGTCAGCCCGTCCTCCGGGAGGATTGCCAAGTAATACTGAGAAAAATCCGAAGGACGTGAATGGAATTATGACTAGAATTGGAAAGGAATTGCCCGGACCAGTTATACCAACTGTCTAGGAAGAATCAGAAAGCAGTCAGCAGCAAAACGCAGCAAAATCTAGAGAAAAAGAGGGGCCGATAACCCGGGCTCCGGTAAACCGGGAGTCTGTAAATGCAACAGACAAGCAGGCAAAGCAGCAGCAGTCAACAGGTAAGTCTTCACGAACTGTAACTATCAATCCTGCTACTTTACCCTATCCCCCTAGGAAATATAAGCCGAATAATGATGATGCGCGTTATAAAAAGTTTATAGAGATGTTTAAAAAGTTGCAAGTGAATATACCTTTGGTAGAAGCTCTGGCCGGAATGCCAAAGTATGCAAAATTCTTGAAAGAAGCCATCTCTACCAAGAGGAAATTGTTAGACCTTGAAACTATTTGCCTTAACGAGGAATGCTCGGCAGTTTTGCAACACAAACTGCCTCCTAAGTGTAAAGATCCTGGGAGCTTCCACATACCATGCACAATTGGAGGAGTGTGCCTGAATAAAGCATTATGTGAACTTGGAGCCAGTGTCAATCTGATGCCACTCTCCATATTTCATAAATTAGGCATGATGGAGTTGAATGAAACATCTATAACCCTTCAATTAGCAGATTGGTCTATAAAGTAACCTTGTGGAGTGGTGGAGGATGTTTTGGTGAAAGTTGTTTGTATTCCCTGTAGACTGATAGACATGGAAGCTAATCATGATGTTCCATTGATCTTAGGAAGACCTTTCCTAGCTACGAGCAAAACATTGATAGATGTTCATAAGGGTGAGTGATTCGAGAGTGAATGAGGACAAGGTAGTGTTCAATGTGATGAACTCAATGAGATATGCTAAAGATGAAGGAGAAGCATGCTACATGCTAGATGCAATAGACGAGCTTGTTTTAGAATTATATCGCAAGTGGCACTAGACCATGAAGTAGGCCGAGAGTTTACTCCCGAAGGAAGAAGAAAGTTATGAGGAAACATGGCTCGGGTGCGGTGAAGGTCAAGTGTGAGAAATTGAGCCTATATCTTCGTGGATTTAGAAGGAACCATTCGTAGACCTTCATGGCACAAATTCTTTGACCTACGCTGATCGGTAAGTTGTTAAGATCATCGTTAGAAGAGCCATCAAGGAACTTAACATTGAAGCTTTTGCCTTCTCACCTGAAGTACGTATACTTACAAGATGATACTCTCCCCCTTATAATTTCTGCGTCATTATCACCCTTAGAGGAGGAGAAACTGTTAAGAGTACTGAGAGAGCATAATGGAGAGTTTGGATGGACAATTGCAGACATCATAGGAATAAGCCCATCGGTGTCCATGCATAAGAACTCTGTAGACCCTGAGAAGAAAGAGGTAGCATAACCTCAAAGGAGGTTGACACCACAACTGAAGGATGTTGTTAAGGAAGAGATCATTAAAATGTTGGAGATGGGAATCATTTTCCCAATTGCGTACGGTGAGTGGGTGAGCCCGATTCATGTGGTGCCCATGAAAGGAGGATTCACTTTGTCCAACCTAATGAGTTTGATGAACTAATCCCCGTGAGACTATTTACCGGACATCGAGTTTGCATTGGCTTTAGGAAGCGAATGATGCAACTCGTAAAGATCATTTTCCTCTACCATTCATTGATCGGATGTTGGAGAGATTAAGAGGTCATGCGTTTTATTGTTTCTTAGATGGATATTCGGTTACTATCGGATCCATATTGCCCCCGAGGACCGAGAGAAAACAACTTTCACATGTCCTTACGGAACATTTTCGTACGATCGCATTCATTATGGGTTATGTATTGCACCAAAGCAACATTCCAAAGGTGCATGATGTCACTATTTGTGGACATGGTGGAAGATTTTCTGAGATTTTCATGGATGATTTCTCTCGTATTTGGAGATAGCTTTGATAAATGCTTGGACAAATTGAGTAAAGTGTTGAAAATATGTGAAGAGACCAACCTTGTACTTATCTGGGAAAAATGCCATTTTATGGTTATAGAAGGAATAGTGTTGGGCCATAGAATTTCAAAGAAAGGAATGGAAGTTGATAGAGCAATGATAGAAGTGATAGAGAAGTTACCCCACCCAATGAACTTGAAGACGTTGCGAGCCTTTCTTGGCCACGCAGGATTTTATAGGAGATTTATTAAGGACTTCTCTAAAGTTTCTAGACCTTTGACGGAATTTCTTGCAAAATATATACCTTGCTTATTTGGAGACGAGTGCAAGAGAGCATTCAACACATTGAAGCAAATGCTTATAACCGCCCCAATTCGGTAGCTCCAGTTGGGAACAAACCTTTTGAGCTTATGTGTGATGCAAGCGACATGGAAGTTGGAGCAGCCACTGGGACAAAGGGAGGATAAAATCTTTAAGCCTATTTCTTACGCCAGTCGTACCCTTAACAGTGCCCAGAGGAATTATGCGACTACGGAGAAGGAACTCTTAGCTGTCATCTTTGCATTTGACAAGTTTCGACATTATCTAATAGGATCGAAAGTCACTGTATTTACTGACCATGCAGCTTTGAAATACCTTCTGACCAAGAAAGTCTCCAAGCCAAGATTATTAAGATGGATTCTACTCTTGCAAGAGTTTGATGTGGAAATCAAAGATAAAAAGGGATCTGAGAACCAGGTGGCTAATCACCTTTCGAGGTTAACTTTACTGGAAGAATTGCAACCGACTGAGATCAAAAAAAGCTTTGCTCATGAATAACTGTTTGCCGTCTAAGTGGTAGCTCGGGTGGAATCTCAGACCCGACATCGTACATCAAGAGTTGGCAAGGTATACCTTTGGTTTGCTGACATTGTTAATTACTTAGCAGGAAAGTACCTACTGTCCCGGATTTATCTAATGCGAACAAACAAGTAATAAATATTTATAAACCGGTTAACCTCAAGTATAAGGATCGTAGTATGGAGGCTATGCCGGGTCGATCTTACGGGGAACTAGACGAATGTTAACCCTAGCTTTTGTTTTTAACTAACTATTGCCACACAAATATGCGAAAAATAACTAGACAGAGGATGATCCACCTGTTCGGTAAAAACGAGTTTTACAATTTATAACCGAAACACCCCAAGTATAAGGATCGTAGTATAGGATGTTTACGGGTCGTCCTAAGGGAGTGGAATGTTTATCGGATCAATGATTATTCTATCGTCACAACTATTAACTAAAACTAAGATTTATACTAATTATGAATTAATGAACAGTAACTAAGGTGATGAACAGTAAATACGATGAATAGTAAATACGATGAACAGTAATTTGGAAACTTAAAATATGCAAAAACAACTAGAATTTTAAAACAACTAAACTTAACAATCAACGATTGATACGAACTATTTGGTTTATCAAATAATTAAAACAACGGCAAGGCAACGGGAATCCACCGATCAACCAACCCAACCCCAACTAGACGGCAAGCTAAAGATATAATTTTTAGTAACGATCAATCACGAATTCGATTAAATTTCTCTAAACGAATTCTAGGGTTTCGTTTTCTTTCTCAAGTAAAACTAAACGACATGCAAAACACGATCACGAGATTATTTCTAATACTCTTACTCAAATAATTATAAACGATCTCTTGAATTATAATTAAGTGCATCAATTGAAAAGATCAAATCTTGAATCAATACTCTCATATAAATTCAATCAAAAAGATATTTTCATCGATCTCTCGATTCAAATAAAACATAAACAATATAACAATATCCAATTGATGAAAAATCATAAATTAACTCACTAAAGATGTAGCTAAAAATCCTCTAATTGGTGTGGTTGTTGATTGGTTTCCTCCGTTGTCCTACCGCAAGATGCTTAGCCTTCAATCATCTTCGAACTCCCAAGCAAGATTGAAAGAAAGAAACTCATATTTTTATGTGATGTAAAAGGCGTGTAGTATGCCTCTATTTATAGTGTGTTCAAGCTAATTAAGAGATATACTTCAAAATGTCAAAACAAAATAAGAGATAACTCCCGGCCGATCTCAAAATAAAAATAAGATGAAGTGCGCCCCCCCTTATGCGTATCCTCATGTTGGCGCCACACTTTGAGTGGTTTGCTCCTCTTTTCGTGCTTATCCGATCTTTATCTTGAGTGCATCTTGATTTTCTTGGATTTATCTTGAGAATTAATTCTTCCACTTGTATTTATCTTCCATAAATTATCCAAATCTACAAAATAAATATTTATCCCAAAGTAAATCATATTTAAATAAAACATATAAATATAATAAAAACGGATAAATACCGATTTATATAATATAATGGATAAACACCAAGTTATATGGATAAATACCAAATTATATTTTATTAATCACCTAACATTAAATAATAAATATAAACATGTGATTTATCATAAAATATATAATATTAGTCCCGATTTAAGGTCTACGTTGATGACTTTTACGGGTATAATTTGACCGTCATCAACTCAACTCAAACCAACATAAAATCATCATTTTAAGCACGTAATCGGCACGTTTTACACTTTTTATAACTTTAAAACCATTTCTTCAATTCATTCATTTAATACGTAATTTTCTATAAAAATTACTAAAACACGGGGATTATTGTTATGAAATACTACAATATAAATCATAAAATTCACCGAGAACAACTCCCCCACACTTAGCTTTTTGTTCGTCCCGAACAAAACAATCAAAACTAGCTCACTGTACATGTAATCCACATAGATCCCTAACTCACGTAACAAAAGATACGACAAATATAGCAAGTAATACCAACGTAGAGATAGATTCGGTGTGTGTGTGTCAAGCCCTTTTCAAATTTAACAAGCCTTTCAAAGAAATATCCTCTCAAAAATTCCAATGACTACCCTAGTACGTACAAGAATAGCTCCACTCAAAGCCTTCCCACGCACTCGCAGATAACCCCTACAACATATCATGCGGTTCTACCGGGTATAAGATCCATGATAACAAAGACTTCACTTTATTTTTACTCCTCATTTTCAAAATTTTCAAATTTGACGCATATCAGAATGAGCTCTTACCCATCATAGTAGAATAGGACATTTCGTGATAATCCCCTACCTACTCAAATCATAAGGTAGCTATAAACTGACTGTCGTGAGCTTTTGGTCATCATAGTGGAATAGACATACGTGGTACACCCTACCTCACTCAAATCATCGACCACCTTTCGACAAACGTATTTATTAATAATTCACTACTTATTCATTCTTTTTTAAGACATAAGTTACATCTCACTTATCACATTCAAACTTTACGATATTCACAAGACACGGACTAACTAAGGTGTTACTATACCGACCTTTCTAAGATAACTCATCAAAACAATGAAAGGATATAGTTCAAAAATCTTGCTTCAATATCGAAGGCTTTCGTGAGTGTGAAATGAATACTATCTCAAAGCAAGAAAAACATGCTATAATCATCTCTCGAAGTTACGGACAATCATCGTCGTGAAACTACAACTAGCGAGCATTTGTTTCAATTACATGCTCAAGATTTACAATTATCCAAGTGTAAATTTAAAATTTCACTATTTATCAAAGATCACAAATATTTACTCATATTGTCGAAAATAAAGCATGAATTGCACCCCCCCACACTTAAATCACATTATGTCCTCGAATGTGCAAATAAAAGAAAAGAATACTTAGTCGGGTTCCAAAGATGGTTGTCGGGCAAGAGATTGACAAATGGTCGTGCCGTAGCATGAATAAACCGCCGCACTCGTGTCACGAACATACAACACTAAAAGTAATAACTTGCAAACTCGCTCAAACGTATCCGCAACACTCGGCATAACAGTATAATCTCGGGGTACAAGGGGTATATACGAGTAAACATGTATACACATAAAGCAACCACAAATAGGACGAGGATAACCAACACACAACTCACCAAAGTTTTATTCCTACTAACCTAAAAACTTAACTAAAAGGAAATACTTAAAAGACTAGGCGCCTCCTAGAGCGCTCTTTTAATGTCAATAGCTTGACACAGATTTCAAAAGATCAACCCGGATCGGGCCACTTTGGTTTAACAAATTCGCCACCTCGCATCGGAATCGGAGTATTGGGGCGGAAATGATTTTCACCACAACAACAAGTCAAGTGCGCAATAAGGTCATTAAACTTTTCTCTCCAAACTACACCGACTCTCTTCTTCTTATTCTTGCGGATGATAGGCGGAGGTGTGCTAACATGCTCGTGAGTCTCGTGAGAAGGTTCCTCACAGTAGAGGTAGGAATGTCATCATCCGACTCAAAGAAATAAGATGGAATCTCTTCACAAATCGTGACATCCGTACTCTCATCCCTTCTTTGGAAATAAAGAGTCTCAGCTTCTCCTTTGGTTGCCCAAAATATTTCTTAAGGCGATGACCATTCACTTTAAAAGCTTGATTACCATACCCGTTCAAAGTGATTACTCCACTCGGATTGACATCGAGAATCTCAAAGGGACCGTACCATCTAGACTTGAGTTTACCCGGAAACAAAGAAGTCTAGTATTATAGAGTAAAGCCATTTCACCAACTTTGAATTCTCGGTCCTTGATCTTAGCGTCATGGAGTATCTTCGTTCTTTCCTTGCTAAGCTTAGCATTCTCGTATGCTCTGAGTCTGAATTCGTCGAGCTCGTTCAATTGTAATAATCGTTTCTCCCCACAGAGTTGGCTATCGAAGTTTAAGAATTTAATAGCCCGTAAAGCTCGTGTTCAAGTTCGACAGTAAATGACAAGCTTTGCCATAGACCATTTGGAAGGGTGACGTGCCCATCGGGGTCTTGAATGCAGTACGATAAGCCCACAATGCGTCATCCAACTTAAGACTCCAATTAGATCGATTATTGTTCACGGTCTTCTCTAAAATTCTTTTCAGGCTCCGGTTGCTTACCTCGACTTGGCCACTAGTTTGAGGATGATATGGTGTACCAATCTTATGTTTGACACCATACTTCTCAAGGATCTTGTCAAGCGGCGCATTGCAAAAGTGAGTGCCTTCATCACTAATGAGTGCTCTCGGACAGCCAAATCTAGTAAAGATATTCTTTTGCAAGAATTTCTTCACGACTTTATGATCATTAGTTTGAGTAGCTATGGCCTCGACCCACTTTGAAACATAATCCACACGTACGAGGATATACTTATTACCACATGAGGATGGAAAGGGTCCCATAAAATCTATGCCCCATACATCGAAAACTTCGCATTCAAGAATGGGCTTAAGTGGCATTTCCATCCGACTACTCGCCGTCCAGCCTTCCGGCACCTATCACAACCTTTACAAAAGGCTTCGCATCTTTAAACAGAGTCGGCCAAGAGAATCCAAATCTTGAAGGATCTTTGCAACCGTCTTTGGTGTTCCATAGTGACCTCCGATAGGACCGCTATGGCATTGTTCTAGATATCCCACCGATCATGCTCGTGAACACACCGTCGAAGCAACCCGTCCTTACGTACTCGAACAAATAAGGATCTTCCCATACGAGATATTTAAGATCGAAAAGAACTTTTTCTTCTCCCGATACGTCATATCCTCTAAATGACCACTCGCTAAATAGTTGACGTAGTCGCATACCACGGCCTAACCGTTTCAAGCTTCATCAATTGCTCGCCGGAAAATCAATGCCTATATCATTGTGATTCTCTCGCACCCTCATTTACTAAGCGAGATAAATGATCACCACAATATTCTCACTACCTTTCTTATCTTTAATCACAAGGTCAAACTCTTGTAAAATCGTAATCCATCGAAGTAACCTTGGTTTTGCATCTCGCTTTGTCCATAAGGTAGCGCAAGGCCGCATGGTCGGTCCAAACAACAACTTGAGACCCTAAAGATAACTTCTAAACTTGTCAATGGCAAAAACAACAACCTAAGAATTCCTTCTCGCTTGTGGTATAATTGCATTGAGCCGGGTTCAAGGTGCGGCTCGCATAATAAATGGGCCCGAACCTTTTATCAACTCTTTGACCTAAGACTGCGCCTACGGCGTAATTAGAGGCATCGCACATCAACTCGAAAGGCTTGGTCCAAAAAAAGTGCAACTAAAATAGGGGCACCGATAAGCTTGTCTTTCGTACAATTGAAAGCTTCTTTGCACTTCGCATCGAACAAGAAATCTACATCATCTTTCAAAAGATTTGATAAAGGCTTGGCGATGGTAGAAAAATCTTTAATGAAACGCCCGTAGAAGCCAACATGACCTAGAAAACCTCGTACCTCTTTCACCGTCTTAGGGTACGTCATCCTTTCAATGGCTTCGACCTTAGCCTTATCAACTTGAATACCAAAGATTGGACACCTTATGTCCCAAAACGATTCCTTCGTCTACTAGAAAATGGCATTTTTCCCGCTAAGCACCGCATTTTTCTCAACACACCGTTGGAGTACCATATCTAGATTCTTTAAGATTTCATCAAAACTATCGCCGTAGACTGAGAAGTCATCCATGAAGACCTCCATGCATTGCTCCACAAGTCCATCAAAAATGGCTAACATGCACCGTTGAAAAGTCGCGGGTGCATTGCATAGACCGAATGGCATTCTACGAAAAGCAAAAGTACCAGATGGACATGTAAACGTGGTCTTCTCTTGGTCATTGGGGTCGATGGCTATCCGGAAGTAACCGTAATCCATCAAGAAACAATAATACTTATGACCACTCGCCGTTCAATAAGTTGGTCAATGAAGGGTAGGGGAAAGTGGTCCTTGCGTAACCTCATTAAGTCTACGATAGTCGATACGTACTCTAGTAGCCGTCACGAGACGTAGGCAACTTCCTCCCCTTTTTCATTCTTTTCAACCGTAATACCGCCCTTCTTTGGCACAACTTGAGTAGGGTCGACCCACTCGCTATCGGCGATTGCGTAGATGATTCCCATGTCAAGCCACTTTATAACCTCCTTCTTGACAACCTCTTGCATATGCGGATTCAGCCTTCGCTGAGGTTGTCTTACCTTTTTAGCTCCTTCCTCCGTTCGGATTTTATGCATGCATATGTCTGGGCTGATCCCTCGGATATCACCCACTTGCCAACCGAACGCGAGGATGTTTTTCTTAAGCACTTCTATCACCGTGCTTCTTGCTCTTGGTCGAGTTTCGAAGAAATGATCAAAGGCAATTTATCTCCATCCTTAAGAAAGATATACTTAAGGTGTTTCGGAAGCGGTTTGAGCTCTAAATCGCAGGTGGTTGCTCAATACTAGACTTTAACGGGCCACCTTTCTCTTTATGAGCTTGGAGTGGTTGACTAAAGAATAACTCATCTTCCCGAGGTTCAACCCCGTAAAGGTACTGGATCAAATCATCCATCGGAATCCTCCGGTCAACACTTGCTTCCTTTTTCTTGTGATCGATCATTTTTCTTAACTCTTCATCTTTAAGCTCTTCTGCAAGCTTTTCCCAATCATCTACTTCCCAATGAGTAGCTTCTCTCCAAAACTCTACCTCGTCCCAACTACCCATCAGAGCTTCTTCTTCACCAGGGATGAAGTCTTCCTGACTCAGCTCTTTGAAATCATCGTTTGTTGCTGGGCATCTCCATGCTTCTAACTCAATAACAGCCCAAGATGAGCGAGTGAAGATGACTCGTCAATGCCTACGGCTTGAAATGAATTAGAAGGTGGTCCGCAATGCCGGATCCTCAATGTCCAAGACTTCAAAAACACCTATCTCTCGTCAACTCCTCTCGCTTCTTCAAAGTAGGCATCTTTTTCGTCCTCATAGATAGCTTCGACAAACGATATTTCATCAATTACGGCTCTTTCAGATGTGTCCCTCGTGTGAAGGTGACAGATGTGTCACCGACTCTAAGAGTAATCCGTCCTTTTGCGTGTCGACGAGAGCGTTAAGTGTCTAAAAAGGTTCGGCCTAGAATTAGAGGCATCTCCTTATCGTGGATAGTCTAGAATAACCCGCCGGTAGGGAAGACTAAATGTTCAACTTGAAGGAGAACATTAGCTACACAACCGGCCGCAACCGGCTAGATTTATCTACCATCCGAAGAGAAATCGGGCGTTCCCGCATCCTTTTATCTAACCCGAGCTTTTTGCATACGTTTAATGGCATCACATTAATAGAGGCCCCTGAGTCGCATAAGACGTTTTCGAATAAATGGCCTTCGATCTCACAGAGATTGAAGGTCCGCCAGTGGTCACCTCGCTTAACAAAGAATTTTCTCGTGAAACCATCGCGCAATCTTCGCGAAACACTTCTTCACCCATCCCCCGAAGCTTTCTCTTGCTCCCACGTAATTCTTTAAGATACTTAGTACATTTAGGCATTTCGTACAATACCTCGGCTAAGGGCATACTCACTTTAGTGTCCCTAAGTATCCTCCTCACCCCATCATACCGCTTGTCTTTGGCGAGGGCTCTCTCTTGCTCTTTTTGGTGGATAAGGAAGGGCTTTATCATTCCCCGTAGCTTGATTCTTTATCGCCTCATCCTCCCTATCCTTCCATCTTACGAAACTTTCTTCCTTTTTCTTAGTCGTGGGTACAAATTTCCTCCCCGACTCTCCTTTCTTTCCTCGTCATCGAATTATTTTCATCCTCCGAAGAATTGTCACTAAGCTCCTCATCGTTGCTTTCTTCGGCATGTGGTTTCGATTTCCCCTCCCGAACTCATGGCGTCGTCGAGGGGCTACTCGTTTCCCGACACCTTGCCGGGTCCAAATTCTTACCACTTCTCAACGTTACTTCATTCAACTCCTCTTCTTGCCCATACTCCCACCGAGGTGTAATGGCAAAGGCAAACATTCACATCGCCTTTCGGATTTCTCTCGGTATAACTCGGAAGTTTACCGTGAGGTCTCGCTTGCTTGCCGGTCCGCCATTTGACCAACTTGTCTCTCAATTGCTTTAACACTAGTAGACGAGTCTTCACCATGTCTACCACCATCGAATTTGTGTTGAGGGACACACGAGGTGGTATGATTATTGTTCTGAGTTTGATTCCAGCCACCTTGAGGCCTTTGGGAGTTCTGAACTGGCCTTTGATAGTTCGAGTTGAAAGAATTCGAATTTGAAGGGCCAGGTGGTAACTTGGCTTGATTGAAGTTTTGCCTTTGAAATCCTGAATAGTTCTGGTTCTGGTTGAAGTTTCGGAAGGGTTGGTTTTGATTATCCATTAAGTTTACCTCCTCCGTCATCTCGTCCCTGCCTGTGTTCCAAGATAATTCACCTCAGAAGGCTGCATCTGAAGATTGGCCAGCTGCTTGCTTATCGATTCCATCTGAGCAACCAACAGCTGTGTATCAGGATTGCTTGCAGTACCTTCTTTCTTAACAATATTGGTCTTCTTAGAGTCGACCACATGTTGTTCTTGGCAATTGTCTCGGCTACACTCAGTAGCGGCCTCATCACCTCCCCTAAGAAGGATCCATGAGCCGTGGAGTCAAGATAGTCTCTATTAGGTTGAGAGACTCCTCTCGTAAAATAGTTCCAACAACTCATGTCTATCATATCCGTGATTGGGGCATTTCCTCATCAATAGATTTAATCTCTCCCAAGCCTTGCCAACAGCCTCATCCTCCATCCGCTCAAACGTAGCTATTTCCCGTTTCATCTCCATAATCTTGCCTGGTGAAACCCACTTAAGAGCGAAGGCTCTTTTGACATCATTCCATGTATGGAGGGAATGATGTGCTAACGACTTAAACCATCTCGCTTGCTTCACCTTTTAAAGCAAAAGGAAATAGCTTCAACTTTACGATCTCGTAATCAACACCAGGATAATGGCCTCGCTTCACGCATTTGTACGAATGTGGACAAGAAGTCGTGCGGGTCTTCTTGAGCAAGCACTATGGAAAGAGCTATTTTGGACTAGTGCAACTACTCCATTTTTAAGGTCGAAATTTACTCCCCCATATCGGTGGACGAATAGGTCTATGTCCCTCGAGAAAATCTTGATTAAGATATGGGGTGTAGGGGTCCCGGTTCAACCGATTAAGCCGGTTTTGGCGGAATTGTTGAAGTTGTTGATTTATGCCGCCTTTGCCGATTCTCGCCGTTGCCGCAGCTTGCATTTGTTGAAGGAGTAAATTTAACCGAGCTTGGGGATCGTGATTTGGAATTGGTGGATCTTGATCCGCCATTTTGTCCAAATCGTGGAGAAGCCTTCTTCTAAGGATAGATCGTTCGTGCTCGTGGATCAAAGATCGAAGTCCCTTCTTACTTCTCGTTTGCATAAACCAAGAAAGAAAAAGGAAGAAATCAACCCTTTGGGGTTGATTAGAACAGTTTAGAAAAGATTAGATGGATTTAGAAGAAAAGAGACGCTCGATAGAAAAGGCTTTTTGTATTATTATTTTTTTTTTTAATTTTTGAATGAACGTTCGTTCGGAAATATATAGAAACCGAGGTGGACGGGCGTTCAAGTTATCGAACGCTACCTCCGCCTACGAAAACCTAAAAAAAAATAGAAAAACACTAAGACGGGAAAAAAAAACGTGTTGAAATCTTCTAGTGGCCAAAATGGAGGGGAAAACAGTGGATTTTGACCTCGAAAACGCACTGAACGGCCTACGGCCGTTCACCACGTCGTCGGCGTCGGAACGAGCTTTCCGAATTGGGGTCCCGCGTTCCAAACGGACACTCGAGCCGAAAGTTATGGTCAAAATACTACCGCGTGCTAAACGACCCCTTTTGACTCGTAAAATTGTCCTAAATAGAATCCGACAACCGTTACCGACTCCCCGGCAACGGCGCCAAAACTTGTTCGGTAAAAACGAGTTTTACAATTTATAACCGAAACACCCCAAGTATAAGGATCGTAGTATAGGATGTTTACGGGTCGTCCTAAGGGAGTGGAATGTTTATCGGATTATGTCACAACTATTAACTAAAACTAAGATTTATACTAATTATGAATTAATGAACAGTAACTAAGGTGATGAACAGTAAATACGATGAATAGTAAATACGATGAACAGTAATTTGGAAACTTAAAATATGCAAAAACAACTAGAATTTTAAAACAACTAAACTTAACAATCAACGATTGATACGAACTATTTGGTTTATCAAATAATTAAAACAACGGCAAGGCAACGGGAATCCACCGATCAACCAACCCAACCCCAACTAGACGGCAAGCTAAAGATATAATTTTTAGTAATGATCAATCACGAATTCGATTAAATTTCTCTAAGCGAATTCTAGGGTTTCGTTTTCTTTCTCAAGTAAAACTAAACGACATGCAAAACACGATCACGAGATTATTTCTAATACTCTTACTCAAATAATTATAAACGATCTCTCGAATTATAATTAAGTGCATCAATTGAAAAGATCAAAGCTTGAACAATACTCTCATATAAATTCAATCAAAAAGATATTTTCATCGATCTCTCGATTCAAATAAAACATAAACAATATAACAATATCCAATTGATGAAAAATCATAAATTAACTCACTAAAGATGTAGCTAAAAATCCTCTAATTGGTGTGGTTGTTGATTGGTTTCCTCCGTTGTCCTACCGCAAGATGCTTAGCCTTCAATCATCTTCGAACTCCCAAGCAAGATTGAAAGAAAGAAACTCATATTTTTATGTGATGTAAAAGGCGTGTAGTATGCCTCTATTTATAGTGTTCAAGCTAATTAAGAGATATACTTCAAAATGTCAAAACAAAATAAGAGATAACTCCCGGCCGATCTCAAAATAAAAATAAGATGAAGTGCGCCCCCCCTTATGCGTATCCTCATGTTGGCGCCACACTTTGAGTGGTTTGCTCCTCTTTTCGTGCTTATCCGATCTTTATCTTGAGTGCATCTTGATTTTCTTGGATTTATCTTGAGAATTAATTCTTCCACTTGTATTTATCTTCCATAAATTATCCAAATCTACAAAATAAATATTTATCCCAAAGTAAATCATATTTAAATAAAACAGATAAATATAATAAAAACGGATAAATACCGATTTATATAATATAATGGATAAACACCAAGTTATATGGATAAATACCAAATTATATTTTATTAATCACCTAACATTAAATAATAAATATAAACATGTGATTTATCATAAAATATATAATATTAGTCCCGATTTAAGGTCTACGTTGATGACTTTTACGGGTATAATTTGACCGTCATCAACTCAACTCAAACCAACATAAAATCATCATTTTAAGCACGTAACCGGCACGTTTTACACTTTTTATAACTTTAAAACCATTTCTTCAATTCATTCATTTAATACGTAATTTTCTATAAAAATTACTAAAACACGGGGATTATTGTTATGAAATACTACAATATAAATCATAAAATTCACCGAGAACAAGACTAATATGCATAGATAAGAAACAACCGTAGTAAATACTCACAAGAAAAGTCGAAATAAATAGATCAATTCAATGCCGATGGCTTCACAATTCTCGTTTGAAGGAGGTTCTAGCCTCTCGAGCATCCTCGCAACCCGGAAAAGCCAAAAAATAACATAAAACTAGCCTACTTTGATCGAATTTAAAGTTGCATAAAACTGGAAATAAAAAGTGTAAAATCGCAGCCAAAGCTGCCCCTAGAAATTTAGGGTTCGAATTGTATCTATGAGATTGAGAAATCGCGCCTATTTATAGATTTTTATGTCGGTTTAGGCTAAGGCGGTGCTTGGACGCCCGTCCACTATCTTGGACGCTCGTCCGGCCAGCCTTCGGACGGAGGTGAACGCTCGTTCGTAACGCGTCCGAACTCTCTCGAATGTAAAATATGATTCTCGACGCTCGTCCACTTATCAAACGCCCGTTCGCCTTGGACGCTCGTTCAAATTCGATGAACGCTAGTCCCGTAACATAATTCCAATAAACATAAAATCATAATTAAAACATATAAATTCACCAACTTTGCGATTAACTCATTAAAAATGTCATTTGCTCAATAATTCCATTTAAACACGTGATTTCCATGCAATTCATACGAATGTGGTGGAAAACATTATAAAATATAGCGTTATAAAACACGTAAATTCACCCTTAACACCTACCACCAGAATTCAATAATGCAGATAAGAAGAAGTTCTTCACATATCTGAAGTATTATCATTGGGATGATCCCTACCTATACAAATTTTGCCTTGATGCCATTCTTAGGAGATGCGTCCACGATGATGAGATTCCATGTATTTTGCACATGTGTCATGCTAGAGAAGCTGGAGGTCACTATAGGCCGGACGAGACAGCAGCAAAGGTACTACAGTGTGGATTCTATTGGCCAACAATTCATAAATCTGTTTATCAGTTTACAAGATCATGTCATTCCTGTCAAATGACTGGTAATATTTCTAAGCGAAATGAGATGCCACTGCAGAGTATCTTAGAAGTGGAGTTATTCGATGTTTGGGGAATTGATTTTGTGGGACCATTCACATCGTCAAAATCAAATCGTTACATCCTAGTAGCAGTTGATTATGTTTCCAAATGGGTGGAAGCAGTGGCTTCACCTACTAATGATGCCCGGGTTGTCCTGAGGTTTCTTAAGAAAAATATTTTGACGAGGTTTGGTGTGCCTAGAGCCATAATTAGTGATGAACGGAGTCATTTCTGTAATAGGTTGTTTGAGAATTTTATGATGAGATATGGGGTTAGACATAAGATTGCAGCAGCATATCACCCCCAGACGAGTGGACAAGTAGAAGTGACGAATAGAGAGATTAAGAGGATCTTAGAGAAGACTGTGAATCCCACGAGGAAAGATTGGTCTTTGAAATTAGATGACGCTCTTTGGGCATACAGAACAGCTTATAGGACCACGATTGAGATGTCACCATATATGATAGTGTTTGGAAAAACATGTCATTTACCGGTAGAACTCGAGCATCGAGCGCTGTGGGCTACGAGGTTTCTAAACATGGATGAGGATTTAGCCGGTGAAAAGAGAATGCTAGAGTTGAATAGATTGGAGGAGTTTAGACATCAAGCGTATAAGAATGCGAGGATTTACAAGGAAAGAACGAAACGCCTACATGATAAGAAGATTCTGAACCGCACATTCCAAGTTGGAGATAAAGTGCTGGTGTACAATTCGCGTCTTCATCTTTTTCCTGGGAAGTTGAAGTCTAGATAGTATGGACCACATGTAGTCACGAAAGTCTACAATTCAGGTGCATGTGAAGTTAGAAATGATCACTCTAGGCAAACTTTCACAGTTAACGGCCACAGGCTGAAACATTACCTAGAGCACAATTATAACCCTGAATTGGAAGTCTTTGTGTTAGAATAACTAGAGTATGAATGAAGGAGCCCTATTAATACAGTCGAGCTGACGACCATAAACTCAGAACTATTTCTAAACCCTTATTTATTGCTTTTGTTTATTATATTTTGAGTCAATAAAGTAGCATGACAATCGCAAGGTTTTTTTCATCACATATATCTTCAGTCATCTGACTAGAGATATAAGTGGTTTTTTCCTTCACGATTCTCATCTGAATAGAGATATATGTGGTTTTTTCCTTCACGATTCTCCGGGATTCGTTTTGACTCAGGCAACATTTCCAGAGCTAAGTACTTTTTCTTTTCTTTATTATTAGTCATTGGGGACAATGTCTATAATAAGTGGGGGGGGTAAGGCATCTTAGCTGGGTAGTCGAAAAAAGTGAATATTTTTTAAATTTTAACATTGTTTTTAGCTTGCTGTTTGCACGTTTTCGAGTACGGAATCAGTAGAAAATAAGCCGAAGTTCAATTTGAAGTGAGCTATAGCATATTCAATTTAGTATGGAAGAACGAGCATATGTTTTGTTACGTAAAGTAGTAACTTATTAATTATTATTCTATCATTGCAATCAATATTTGAGCACATAATCTGAGTGAGAAGTGTTTAAGATTAGATGATGAGTTGTTTTAACTGGGAATCATTATTTGTCTGTCTATATACTTTAACAAATTGTTGTAAGACAAGGAAAGCAACTTGGATGACGAAAGGTAACCGGGACAACGGACTTGTGAGAGAAAGAGAAAAAAGTGAGGAAATCTGCCAGAAAGAAAAATTTTGAAAAAAAAAGAAATATATATGCAATAAAGGCAGTGAGGGAAGCAAACTCGTGTAAAAAGGGCACGACCCTCGCATAAAAAGAAACAAACGAGGACTTAAGAGCGATGCTCAGTCCCTGAGTCCGCCCGAACCAATATCGGTACCATGTTGTGTAACCAAGTCTGAAAGCAAGATGAGCGAGTGTATGTGCAAGCAAGTAAAGATTGTGTGGCTAATACAACTTGATTCTTCTCACGAACGCACTATCACGACTGATTCATCTCACGACACATTGATGCATGATAAGTAGTGATTAATGGGGAACTTATGGATTGTGGCTCAATGTATGTTTCTGCCGGAAATCTTTATTGAATATGTGGTAGTTGATGGGTATTGTTCTTGGAGGTACATTCCGCCTTGATACTCTGCTCGCGGACGAGCAGAAGGCTAGTGGGGGGTAGTTGATGACGGTTAAAATAGTCTATCCTATGGCATCAATATTATTTCCATTCTGAGCTAAAAATAGTTGCTTCGACCTATAAATATGAACCATGTACGTTGAATATCATATGTCGGGTTCGTGAGTCGAGAAATCTGCACTTAGCGTTTATTTTCCCCATTTCGATATTATTTCGTGCATTATTTGCTGATTTTCAGAATACGAAATATTGGGCTGAGCATGACAGATGAATCTGGAGTGGACTGAACGAAAGGAATGGGCCTAGGGTATTCTAGAAGCATCCAGGTTAAATCGGTTGAAGAAAAAAGACGAAAATACCCTCGGTAACCCGAGGATGGCCGCCGACTTACCGAGGGTCCAGAATCTTCCGAAATGCGTTTTCTTGGACAAGGGGTCAAACTAGATGATTCTAAGTCGGTTTAGATAGCTATAAATAAGAGGCTTCGACTCAGAAAAAAATGTACTCAAATTATTCAAGGAAATTATGCAATAAAAGTTCTTTGTTCTTTATTTTATTTATTTTATGAGTTCTGGTAGGAGAGACGACGGAGTCACCGCCTAGAGAGAGATCTGATGGAGATCTACGCTCATCTTTGAGTGTATGATTTTCTATCTTCTCCAAGATGTAGATCTATCGTTGTTATATTCGACTAGTATGTTTTAATTGTTAATTTAGTTTAATTATGTAGTTGTTAGTTAATTTTATCCCATGTGTTATAGTTATGATTCGTTGGTGAAGAAATCATGAAATAGTAGTTGTGTTCTTCAGATCTGTACGGTCTATATCGCTAGATCTAGATACCTAGTAAATTACTAATTCATGATAATCGGCGCCAGCTACGTTGATCGATAGATTTAATCTACATGTTAGTAGCATGATCAACTAATTGCATGTTATCATAAATTAACATGAAAGACCGCAAGTGAAGTGTTAATTAGGACATTATCTAGAATGGACCCTAGGAACGTGCTGGTCAATGTCGACAGCTGTCTAGGCGGGTTTGCGGTATGAGGTAACACTCAATATCGGCAGCTCTAGTTCTTTCTGTGTATGGGCTATTACGGACCAATTAAGGAGGGTAGCTTGTGTATAGATTGTCTACTGCCATTGTCAGAGTAGATAAGGTTAGTAGTTGTACCCGTCGTTGAACAATGAATAAATTCACCAAAGGGTAGGACTGTTGCATGTGTGGGGGGAAATAACTAATTACTCATAATTGAACTATTTCATTAGAAACTCTGGTTGCTTAGTTGAATTTGCATAATCTTGTAGTTTGAGGCACCAATACTACTGTCTATACATTATAGTTGGTCGTAGACCGTTATCGTGACAACTCAACCTTGATAATTAGACGTTCTTACGAGTCTCTGTGGTATTCGACCTTGACTCGCCAGTACTCTACAACGATAGACCTAGTCCTATTGATATTAAGTGCTTTGCACGCGATCAAGTACATAACAAAGTTTGATTCTAGATGTAGGACTTGTGTCTATCTTGGAAATTCAAACACCACCAAGGGTGCTATCCTATTGGATATCACTAACAAAGATATTTTTGTTGCTAGAAATGCTCAATTCCATGACTTATTTTCCTCTATTTCAACAAGAATTAGGAAGGTCCATATATCTTACTGACATACCAGTACCATTACCAGTGATGGACAGTTTTGATGATCTGCCAAATGAGACAACAGACCACCCAGACACAGGGTAAGCTACAGCTGAGGCATTAATTGAAAAGCATGCTCATGTCAGCCAGGTACCTGAACCAACACAGTTGAGAAGATCCACAAGGACAAGGAAATCACCAACCTTTTATCAAGGTGGTGCTCATAGTTCAGCAGACTCCACACATGCTGAGTGAGGTAATGAATCTGGAAAACCTTTTAGCAGAGTATGTCAGATTCATTAATGCCATTGATGCTATTAAAGAACCTAGGGATTATAATAGTTGGACATATTTTAAGTTTTAATGATAAGTGTCAGACTAGCTGTTATAGAGAAAAGGCAAAAAGATGTCTAGATCAAATGTATAGGTTTCATCAAACAAGCATCGTAATTGGGTCAACTGGCTTTATCAGCAGACGTGTCTAGGTCAGTAGACTAACTAGAAACCTTCTGAAGACTGAAGGTTGAGGGTTCAAACTCAGTTATTGAAGGCTAAGGGATCAAACTTAGTATTTAAAGTAAAGGCTATGGAATCAGAATTTAGGGAAGTCTGTGATGACCTAAACTGATTACATATACCTTGTGTACAAGGTCTATGTTTCATATGTTAAGTGGTGATTGGAACTTAGTTATGATCAAAATGGTGTACTCTAACTTCACAATAAGAAGTTAGATGTAAAGTAGTCAGCTGAAGTGTTGTAAAAACACAGCAGACTTGAATCAGCTGACAGATATCCACTTCAGTAGACAGATATGCTCCAGGTGTCTGTTGAATGTAAATTTCAATTTAATCAAAGGTTACATTGGAAGATTAAATGGATAAGGATGGATTACAAGCCAAGATTTTGTCAACAAATCAATGGTCAAGATAAAATGAACGTTGGAAAGATTCAGAGGATCATCCAACGTATACAAGTCAAAGGGTGGACAGTCTGGAAACAGACAAAAAGCTGACTGACAGTGTCAGTACTATGAACAGTGACAAAAAGCAAGTCAATATGGAGACAAGTCTAAAACGGCTATGTTTGAAATTCAAACATAAGTCACAGGATTCACACCTATAAATATGAGACTCCTAACTCATTTTCAAGATGATGAAAAACAGTTGAACATATAATCCATACGAAGCTATCAAGTTAAATCAAGAAAACCCTGCTGACTATACTGAGCTTAAACTTACTGATCAAGAAATTTTTTCAAGTGTAACCTGCTATCAAGTTACATCAAGTATACACACTTGAAGACCTCAAGATGCTGATCATTTCATCCTTATCAAGCTACTGAAAGCTGAATCACTTACTTGATTCAAACCTTCTTTTACAAGAAGCTGCTGAAGACAGAGAAGCATCTTTTGGGTTCCAAGAACTGCTGTTTGAGGTGGAGCTAGTGAAGAGGAAATCTTACCCTTCAAGGACTAGTGGAAGACTTTGAAGCAGCAATCCTACCTATTTCAAGTGTTCAGTTAGCGAAGCCATAGTCATTGCTGAAGGACAAACAGCTTAAGGATTTTTTTAACTGCAACCTCAAGAATCACTAGTGAATTTCCTCCAACATCACAGGAGAAGAGTGGACTGATAGGATTACACCACCTAGAACCACTATAAATCTTGCTTACTTACTTTCTGCATTTACTTTCTATTATTTGCATGCTAATCACATCAACCTACTGAAACTAGCACCTGGTTCACACACATACAATATTGAGTATCCAATACTTAGTATCATTATTTTAACAACAAGTAATAAGGCTTAATTAAATATATTCCGCTGCAATAAATTCAGTAACACCATTAGTCAGTAAACTACAGATAGTCAGCAGACTACTGACCTTGCTGAGTTTGTCAACTCCAAAAAGCTTTAAGTGTTAAGTTTATTCACCCAGACTCTAAACTTAACCAAAGCCTTTTCAAGGGACCAATAATTGGAATCGGAGCAGTGCTTCTGTTCTGAAGTAATCCTACTTGTTGTGCTTGTGAAAATTCTTTGAAAACTTTGCATCATGGATAACAATTAGTTTGTTAGGACTATGTTGAAGTGCTCTCTAGATCGTTTTGATGAGTATAAATGTCGTATGCAGGCTTATTCAGCTGCAACACATGATGAAAAGATGGATGTGCTAACTGATGGACCACTGGAGATCAAAAAATCCATAATTGTGGGCAGTGAAACTCAGTTTGTTCCAAAGCCTAAAAGAGAGTGGGGTGCTGAAGATAGAAAAAGAGAAAACCTCAACAATATTGCTATTGATATCATTTACAGAACCTTGGATAGCAATATGTATATGAAAGTGAAGGATTGCAAGACTGCTAAGGAACTTTGGGAAAAATTACAACTAATCTGTGAAGGCACTGATGCTATCAAGAAAAACAAAGTCAGTGTAGCCAAAAGAAAGTTCCAAGATTTCAAAATGAAATCAAATGAAACCATTGAACAAATGTCAAGATTCAATGCTATCATGGATGAACTCACCCTACTGAATATAGTGTATACAAAATAAGAGATCAACACAAGAATCTTAGAAGCCCTAACTGCAAAGGAAGTTTGGGAAATGAAAGTTACTGCCATAGAGGAGTCCAGGAGACTAAATGAAGAGGATACCTTCAAATAGTTTTCAGATCTCAAGGCCTATGAATTCAGTAAGAAACTTGTTCCTGATATAGAAAAGGAAGAACTAAAGGGTGGATCCAGTAAGGCTATGGTGATAGAACAGGAAAGCCTTATGGTGATAGAACAGGCCTTGGATTTGAGACTCAACAATCTACTAAGGGTGGATCCAGTAAGGCTACTGAACCTAGTACCAGAATTGGTCCTAAGTTTTTGCCTGCATAAAATCCAACTCCCAGAAAGGTTGCTGAGGCAGTTTAACCTACTGAGAAGGCTTCAAGAAAGCAAAATCAAAAGTAAAAAAGGTCAAAAGTACCTAACAAAAAGGGTAAATCCAAAGGTAGGACTGTTGGACCTTCTTGACCTGCTGCAAAGTATGCGGACCACAAAAGGGTAAAAACCAGAAATATTCCAAAGATAAGAATCTTAAACCTAAAAATGCTAATCATTCAAGGCATACTTATCTCAGGGGGGAAAAGGTATATTGTTCCCTACTGATGATGATTGGAATATTCTTGCCCCTACTGCTAGAAACAATAGACATAACCATAATGCTAGGTAAAACCTCAGCAATGGAATCAGCAGAGGACTTATTTAAGACCTCAGCAGGCTCCATATTACAGGGTTGTTCCTAACAGACAGCAACCTTATGGTTATACTAGTGCTTCTAACAATAGAAATCACTACAAACAGCACTTTGTACGAAAAGTCCAGAAATCATATGTGAATCCCTAATAACCAAATGTTAGATTTTATGGAAATGTGAGATACATATATGGACAAAAGTGCAATGCTTTTCAAAGAGACCTTATGGAAATTTTCCAAGGGTCGTGCTTACCACGACCACTATGGACCAAAACAGTTTTGGGTACCTAAAACACATTAATTTTGTTTTGTAGGGTGTCTGGTACTTTGACAGTGGATGTTCCAGACATATGACAAAGAATAAGCACTGTTTAACAAACTATGTGGCAAAAGATGTTCTAAGAGTCAATTTTGGCAACAAAAATACACCAAGATATACAAGAGGATATGGAACATTGGTGAGGAATGGATTGACAATCAAGAATGTTGCATATGTGAAAGGACTGGACTACAACCTACTGAGCACTGGACAATTCTTTGACATGGGTTACAAGGTCACTTTTGACAAAGGCTACTGTATTGTCATTAGTGAAAGAGGTGAACAAGTTGTGTTAGCTGGAAGAAGACAACAAAACATGTATGTTGTGGATTGGTCTACTGCTATTCTAGAAACTTGCCTGATAGTACATACCAAGTCAGAACTAAATTGGTTGTGGTATAAAAAGTTGAATCTTCTCAATTTTGATGATATCAATCAGTTAGTGAAAAATAAGTTAGTAATTGGGTTACCTGATATCACATTCAAAAAGGATGGTATATGTGATGCATGTCAACAAGGTAAACAAACAAAGTCAAGCTTCAAGTCAAAGACTAAACAATTCTCAAAAAGAGTTTGGAGCTGATGCATATGGATTTATTTGGACCAGTTATACCAAGTGTAACAAGAAAGAAGTACACTTTGATAATTGTGGATGATTATTCAAGATACACTTGGGTAATATTTATGAACAAGAAAGTGAAACACTTCAAAAGATGCCTGAACTTTTGAAGAGACTGCAAAATGAGAAAAGTTTGACAGTAGTGAAGATTAGATCAGACAAGGGTACTGAGTTTCTTAACAAAGTCATAAGGGAATTCTGTGAACAAAATGGTGTGCTGCATCAATTAGCAGCTGTAGGTACACCTCAGCAAAATGGGGTTGCTGAAAGAAGAAACAAGACTTTGAAAGAAGCAGGGAGAACTATGATTTATAAATCATTACTACCTGAGAGATATTGGGCTGAAGCAATCAATACAGCATGCTACACATAGAAAGGGACCTTTGTAAACAAAAAGCTACTGAAGACTCCTTATGAGATATGGAATGGAAGAAAACCTAATATATCTTATTTCCATCCATTTGGAAGCAAATGTTTTATTTTGAATCATAAAGAACAATTGAAGACATTCCAACCAAAATCAGATGAAGGAATCTTTTTGGGATATTCTTCAGTCAGCAAGGCATTCAGGGTACTGAACAAGAGGACACTGAAATATGAAGAATCTATACATGTTGTGTTTGATGAACCTAAGTTCACAGGAATGGAAGATGAAGTTTTAGAACCTACTAAGAATCTCCAAGTCACTGATCCAGAATATGTTGATGTTTTAAAGAAGATAAGTGACTTAAAAGTTTCTGACTCTGACCCTGCTGAAGAACCTGCTGGTAACACTACTGATGCAACAATATATGCAGTTCAAGGATCTATTGTTCCACCTAGTGAAGCAACAGCAGACCCTACTGAAGATGAGGTTCCTGTAAATCAAACAAATAAAGATTTACAATGGTTGAAGGATCACCCTGCTGAACAAGTAATTGGCAATATACAGCAAGGTGTAAGGACTAGAAGACAATTGAAAGCAATGTTTACATGTTTTCTATCTCAAATGGATGCTAAAGTTGTTGAAGAAGCAATATCAGATCCAGATTGGATAAATGCTATGCAAGAAGAATGAAATGAGTTTGAAAGAAATCAATTTTGGACACTAGTGAAGAGGCCTAGTCATGCAAACATAATTGGAACAAAATGGGTTTATAGAAACAAATTGGATGAATCTGGTACCATTGTTAGGAACAAGGCCAAACTAGTGGCAAAAGGCTATTCTCAAGAAGAAGGAATAGATTTTGATGAGACATATACCCAAGTTGCAAGATTGGAAGCTATAAGATTATTTTTGGCATATGCTGCATATAAAATCTTCAAAGTATACCAGATGGATGTCAAAAGTGCATTTTTGAATGGCATTCTGGAGGATGAGGTTTATGTTCAGCAACCTCCTGGTTTTGAAGTTAAAGATCAAGAAGATAAATGTATAGACTTAATAAGGCACTTTATGGGTTGAAACAAGCACCAAGAGCATGGTATGAAACCCTATTTCAATTCTTGGTGGACAATGGTTTTACCAAAGGTACCATTGACAAGACTCTTTTCAGAATCAATGAAGGGTACAACAGCCTGCTGGTACAAATTTATGTGGATGACATAATCTTTGGTTCTGAAAATGAATTGATATGTGAGAAGTTTGCTAATCTCATGAAAAGCAAGTTCCAAATGAGTATGATGGGAGAAATGAACAACTTTTTGGGATTACAAGTCAAACAGATGAAAGATGAAATCTTCATTCATCAAACTAAATATACCAAGGAGTTGCTAAAGAAGTTTGGTATGGAAAATAGCACTAAGGTATCTACTCCTATGAGTACAAGCATCAGATTGGATGAAGATAAAGAAGACAAAGATGTTGATCAGACTTTATATAGAAGGATGATAGGCAGTCTGATGTACCTCACTGCCAGGAGACCTGATATATCCTTTGCAGTAGGTGTTTGTGCAAGATTTCAATCTAAACCTAAGAAAAGTCACTTAGCTGCAGTCAAGAGGATTCTCTCAAGTATCTAAAAGAGACTATGGGAGTAGGGATATGGCACTCAAAAGATGGAAGTTTCAAAGTTTTATCCTACTCAGATTCTGATTATGCTGGATGCAAGATTGATAGAAAAAGCACCACAGGAACTTGTCAGTTTATGGGAAATAGACTTGTTTCCTGGTTTAGCAAGAAACATAATTCAATAACCACTTCCACTACGCTGAAGCTGAATACATTGCTGCTGGAAGTTGTTGTGCACAACTACTATGGTTAAGACAGCAATTAAGGGATTATGGGGTTGAGGAAAAAGAAATTCCCATAATGTGTGACAACACAAGTGCAATTGCAATCACAGAAAATCATGTTTTGCACTCTAGAACCAAGCACATTGATGTCAGACATCACTTTATAAGAGATCATGTTGAGAAGAAAGATGTGGTGGTTCTTTTCATCCCTACTGAAGATCAACTTGCTGACATCTTTACAAAACCATTGGATAGTGAAAGATTTGCTAAGTTAAGAACTGAACTTGGCATCATAAAAGTTGACTGACATGTTAATGATCAGCAGAGTACTGGAATTCACCAAGGGGATTAGTCTTTGCCCTGCTGGGTGCGCTCACTTGCCAGATAAGTCATTGGTATCAAAAATTCCATGTACTTAAATAGTTCGGACAATTGAGCAAATGAAGTTGCCAAGGGGATTGGTCTTTGTCTTGTTGGGTGAGCTCACTTGAAAGATCAGTCATTGGTATTAAACTTCATCTTGTATTATCAGTTGGACAAAACTAGACTGCATGAAAATCAGCAAAGTATTTCAGTCAGCAGGCTGCTGAGCTTATTGAAGATCAGCAGAGTAAAATCCATGTAACCCTGCTGAAGCCAACTCTACTGAATACCAAGTATGCTAAATTATACGTTATGAACACAAGCAAACCTTAATGAATGTCAACAGTAAACGGATATTATTCTTATCCTTTATAACTACGGTTGCAATATCCAACGGTTACAACTCTTAATGGGATAAGTTAGTGGGACACGTGGCTACATCATATTTATTCCAAGAATAATCATGGTTAAATGCTACAGTATGTGTACAGTACTTGCCTGACAGTTACATACAATCCTCAGATCAATTTTCTCTGAAAATATACAAGTGTGAACACAGATTTGCAAGTTTTCTTCTTCATCTTTTGCAAACTTATACAATGGCGGATAAAGGAGATGTTCATATTGGTACAAGCCAATGTGTTAGAGGCTTTGTTGTTGATGCTAACAAGTCTGAGCTAGCCATCAACATTGGAAGAAGAATCAGAAGATGTGAAGGACTGGAAGATGTCCTAAATCTAAGATTAGAAAGCATCTCATAGACAAATGTTGTAAATTTCTGGAAGAATATGGTGATAAAGGATGATAGAGAGGCATTCACTCCAACAGTTAATGCCCAGCAGATTGAAATCACAACAAATCTGCTAAGGGAAGTGTTCAGATTTGGACCTTGAAATGGTGCTCCTACAAATCCTGAATCAATGAAGTTATCAAGACTATAGTTTGTTGAAGCAATAAAGACAAACAAATCTGCAGCTACAGCCTTGAGTATAAATGTGAAGAATATTGGCTTGAAATATAACATGCTGAGCAAGATTATTGCCAAGAATATTCTGGGATTCAGCTGGAAGCCTTGATACTCTATATGGACCAAAGATAGACATGCTGATAATCATTTGCAGGAGCTTAAAGTTTGATTGGGCCGGATTCTTTGTTCAGTACATGAAGAAAGTAGAGATAGAAGATAAAGATGGAACAAGGAAGTCCAAGACAAAACCATTGGGTTTGATAGTACAGGCCCTACTAAATCACTTGCAGATTGCTGATGTTGCACCTGCAAAGATCAACAAATCCAGATACAAGCCAGAAATCGATTATCCTATCCCTGGCTTAGATGATGATGAAGAAAGAGATGATGAAAGAACTGAGAGTGATAATGATTGTGATGACAATGATGGTGGTGGGCAGGAAAAGAGATCTAAGGCTAAACATGCTACACAATCTGCTGCACCAAAGAAGCCTGTACTATTAAGGAAGGCTGCTGATACAAGAAAGATAACTGAGTTGTTAAAGCCTAAAAAGAAAAGGCAACAACCGGTAGACATTGCTGAGTCTACTGAGGCTCAAGTTGAAGTTGAGGCTACTGAGCCTGCTGAAGCTAGTAAGAAAACAGCTGCTGAGATCTTAAAAGAACAACAAAAAGAAGATAGAAGAAAAAGGAAAGCTACTGCAACTGAGGAGCAACCTGCAAAAAGAAGAAAGCAGATTGCAAAGAAGAGGGTTTATGGAAAAGGAAAGGAATAAAGGGTTCTAGAGGCCCAAGAGGATGCTATTGAGCAACAAAGTGAAGGACCACAGCACACTGTTGCACCTGAACCTACTGTGGAAGTTGTTGAACCTGTTCAAGACCCTGCTGTGGATGCTACAACTCAGAGGGAAGAACAAAATGTTGCAGACCCTACTGATGAGCGTATGAGTCAGGGGAACCAAGTGTTGAACAGTTGAAGATAGTAGGTACAAATGTACAACCTGAAGAACCTACTGACCTATTTATGTCTGCTGAGGATACATTAAGTCATCTTGTTAAAACCTTTGGAGGAAAAAAAGTTGAACAACCTATTCCCAGAAAGCCTACAATGCCCTATGAAAGAAGGGAAAAGAAATCAAAGAAAGAGAGAGTGGATCCTGATTTCAAGAGGGTCCAAAAATATTTTGAATGGAAGTTTGGTTACTACAAGAGACAGGAACCAGCAGCAGAACCAATGACTAGTTTTGAAGAATGGGTTTTTGAAAACCTAGAAGTGGAAACCCTAATAGGACTGATAGATACATCTGAACTAGAGGCTAGGATTATGGCAATTATTGAAGATGGCAAGCAGAAGAAAAACATTATGTTTAAAGATCCTAGGTTCACACCTGATAGTGATGATTCATTCTCATCTGATTCTGATGATGATCATCCTATGTTTCCAGGACAGTCCAGTGGTACTGCAATGCAAAGACCTACTGAAGAGGATGGACAAGGATCTACTGAGCAAGTAGCAGATCGGCCTGCATGTGACAACTCTACTGAGGATCAGCAGACTGACAATTTGAATGAAGAGCTGGAAGCTGTTTACAATGAAGATTTGGAGATACAGCTTGCTGTAGCAACATCACTTGAAGAGGCCAGGATGTCAATTACTTTTGATGTTGTTATGTTTGAAGAAGCTGACATAAGTTCAAAGGACTCAGCTCAGTATCAGGAGTGGTTTGACACTCAAGAAACCTTATCATAAGTTGCAAATGCATTACAGAAGGTGGCTGATGCTGGAGCAATTTTAGAGGAAAACTTGGCTATATTTCCTCATGTCTTTATTGAATAGGTGGTCCAAGTTGCTGAGTTACAAACAGCACCTAAATACAAGTCGGAACAGGCAGTATTAGGATAAAGGTTGGATTTGATGATAGGATTAGAGGAATCCATGTACATAGTGTGGAGGTTGTTGTAGAACAGCCTACTGTGGAACAGAATCTGGTGGAACAAGTTGCTGTAGAACAGCCTGCTGAAGAGAAAGTTGCTGAAGGCAAAGATGGTCAGCAGACTGTTGTTGATGAGGATGAGCAGCTTGCTGGTGGATTATAACTTCAGTGATCAGGAGTTCCAAATGCCTGAAGAAGAAGCCAAAGTAGATCCCCAACAACCAAATGTACCTATATCTGAAGAAGTACATGTTTTGGAAACTGCACAAGAGAATCAACCTGAGCCAGAACATGTACTTAAAGAAATATTTGGAAATGTGTTTGAGGAGGGTCCTGAACCTGCTGAATGGAACAGGATAAGAGACAACTAGGCCAAGGGCAAATTATCATGTTGAAGAGCCTACTGATGATTTTGCTGGACAAATGGCTTGAGGTGTGGCTGGTGTTGTACCAGCACACATTTTGGAAGAGATGAGAGCTGTAAGGAATGATATCACCCAATTGAGGACTCAACTGAATAGAAGTGAACAAAGGGTTGAAGATTTGGTGAATCTAGTGAAAACATAGGAAGGACCAATGAGACAGTTGCTTCTAACATTACCTCTGCTCAGTTTGCTATCAATGATCTAATCAAGGATGTGATAGGTATAAAGCAAGGTAATGCATAAAAAGATAAAAAATCACATGAGCATATTGCCTCACAACACAGGAAAGTTGATAAACTTGATGAGGCACCCAAACCTGTTGAGGTACTCCACCCTACTACTATTGATCCTAAGGTTACTGAGAGGATCAATCTGCTGGTAAACAGACCATACAAGAAAGGATTACTGTAGTTGACGCAAGAACAGAGATTATGGAAGGATAGCTGATTAATTTGGACACTTCTCAGGAGAGTATTCTAGGCCTCCTCAATCATTTTATTGATGATGCCAACAAGGGGGAGGAAGTACAACAGAAGCAAAAGAAGCAGCAAGAGTTTACAACCAGAAGAGATTTGAGGCAGATATCAATCAATTCAGAGAACCTACACCTGGCAGAGTACAACTTACTGATGATCTGCTCAAAAGAATTCAAATATGTTTATGCAACAAAAAGGAGACCCTACCATGACATGACATTTCAGGAAGGTCTTAACTCATTCCTAAGCCTAAAATTATGGGAGACTAGAGTCAAATCATTGAAATTGACTAGGAAATCTACTACACCTGGAAGAGGAGGTCATGCTGGTATATCTAGTGATAGACAACCAACATTTAGTGAGGAAGCAAAGTTGTACTTAGAAGAATTCAAGACATGCTACATGGGAGGAGGTTTCAACTGGCAAGGAGTCCGGTTATCCCTGAATGAAGCCTGGAAATGGTGGAAAGCTTTGCATACTTGGATTGACTTCACAGGCATTGAAAATAATTGAATGTTGGACTTTCAAAGAGAACTCAGAGTTTTCCAATAGAAAATAGAGGAAGAGCTAGAAAGAGCAAGAAGGAGATAGAAACTAGATCAGCATACTTACACTGCTTATTTTATTTGTTGATGCCAGTCTGTAATAATTATGAACAAATGTTATTTTAATGGAGGATGACTGGATTTGTTATGTTTTTGTTTTTATCTTTTTGCATTGCTGTAAGGAGGGTATTGGCATCTTCACTAAAAAGGGGGAAATTGTTGGACATATTTTAAGTTTTAATGATGAGTGCCAGACTAGCTGTTATAGAGCAAAGGCAAAAAGATGTCTAGATCAAATGTATAGGTTTATTAGAGTTTGATCTTTGTATAGGTTTGATCAAACAAACATTGTAATTGGGGCAGTTGGCTTTATCAGCAGACCTGTCTAGGTCAGTAGAGTGTCTAGGTCAATAGACTAACTAGGAACCTGCTGAAGGCTGAAGGCTGAGGGTTCAAACTCGGTTATTGAAGGCTAAGGGATCAAACTTAGTATTTAAAGTCAAGGATATGGAATCAGAATTTAGGGAAGTCTGTGATGACCTAAACTGATTACATATACCTTGTGTACAGGGTCTAAGTTTCATATGTTAAATGGTGATTGGAACTTAGTTATGATCAAAATGGTGTACTCTAACTTCACAATAAAAATTTAGATGTAAAGTAGTCAGCTGAAGTTTGTAAAAACACAGCAGACTTAAATCAGCTGTCAGATATCCACTTCAGTGGACTGATATGCCCCAGGTGTCTGTTGAATGTAAATTTTGATTTAATCAAAGGTTACATTGGAAGATTAAATGGATAAGGATGGATTACAAGCCTTGATTTTGTCAACAAATCAATGGTCAAGATGAAAGGAGCGTTGGAAAGATTTAGAGGATCATCCAATGGATACAAGTCAAAGGGTGGATAGTCTGGAATCTAACAAAAAGCTGACTGACAGTGTCAGTACTATGAACTGGGACAAAAAGCATGACAAGATGGAGACAAGTCTGAAACGGCTATGTTTGAAATTCAAACAGAAGTCACACCTATAAATAGGAGACTCCTGACTCATATTCAAGATGATGAAAAATAGATGAACATATAATCAACACGAAGCTATCAAGTTAAATCAAGAAAAAAAAAACACCCTGCTGACGATACTGAGCTTAAACTTACTGATCAAGAAATTTCTTCAAGTGTAACCTGCTATCAAGTTGCATCAAGTATACACACTTGAAGACCTCAAACTGCTGATCATTTCATCTTGATCAAGCTGCTGAAAGCTGAATCACTTACTTGATTCAAACCTTCTTTTACAAGAAGCTGCTGAAGACAGAGAAGCGTCTTTTGGGTGCCAAGAACTGTTGTTTGTGGTGGAGCTGGTGAAGAGGCAATTCTACCCTTCAAGGACCAGTGGAAGACTTTGAAGCAGCAATCCTACATGTTTCAAGTGTTCAGTTTGTGAAGCCATAGTCATTGGTGAAGGACAAACAGCTTAGGAATTTTTGTAACTGCAACCTCAAGAATCTCTAGTGAATTTACTCCAACATCACAGGAGAAGAGTGAACTGACAGGATTACACCACCTGGAACCACTATAAATCTTGCTTACTTACTTTATGTATTTACTTTTTGTTATTTGCATGCTAATCACATCAACCTACTGAAACTAGCAACTGGTTCACACACATACACTACTGAGTATCCAATACTTAGTATCATTATTTTAACAACAAGTAATAAGGCTTAATTAAATATATTCCGCTGCAACAAATTCAGTAACACCATTAGTCAGCAGACTACTGATAGTCAGCAGACTACTGACCTTGCTGAGTTTGTCAACTCCAAAAAGTTTTAAGTGTTAAGTTTATCCACCCACCAAAGCCTTTTCAAGGGACCAACAATAATCAAGCCATCAAGCATTATAGTTGAAAGAGGCAATGCAAAACGAGATTGAATCTCCACTAAACACTCATACCTGGGAAATAGTTTATCCGCCCCAAGGCAAGAACCCATTGGGTGCAAATTGAATTTGGGTAAAGGGGGGAGATTTTTTGGTTATTTCAAAAGGGGACATTTTGGACAAAACAACCTCTTTTCGCATTTTTTTCATTCGGCTTTTTATCATATATTAGAAGTATAGTATAAGCGTGAAGAGCCATTTCGTCGTCCTGTTTCTTTTTTTTTCCTCTTTCCTGAAATGGCGTCGTTTCATTATTCAATGGCATTTTACCCTCAGTCAAAATGTCACAGTTCCTCCAGCACACTGTATTTGCAAACCAGGACACATGTCAAGTATTTATACTACATGTGGCCACACCAAACGTTGCCAAGTGTTTATTAGGGAAAATAAATAAATTATATAATAATTACCTACTATATGGTGCCAATTCTGCTTATAAATATTATATGGAGGCTTCAGGTTCCTCTCATGTACTAATGTATCAACACCCAGCATTTTCTTCAAATTGAGTTGCTTAAAATTGGCCTTTTGCATAATATCGTTCATCGTCCCTTTCTTCAACTGCTTTCTTCTTTACATCATCATCTCCACAGCTTCTTCTCTCGGCTCTACAATTCCTTCTCAGCATTACAATTTCTTCCTTGCTACCGTATGCTCTGTGAAGGTATGTTTTGGCTATCTTTGTTTCACTTCATAGCTTTAGATGGGTGTATCATTCTCTGTTTTCTTAGCTCAGTTTACTTCGACCTCATCTTTTAGCTTCATCAGTCTCAGCAACACGTTTTCGGCATCAAGACTGATGCTTTTCTTTAGTTTCTCTGCCATCTAAGCACCAATGGCTACAACGCAGCAACAGCTTTATTGAGAAACACCAAATGTAGAGTTAATCGAAAGAACTTTTCTTTTCTTCAAATCAGAAAGAATAAGAGCAACAAAGCAAAAAGGGCTTTCAACAAATAACCGAAAGAAGAGATCGGGTTTTACAGATTAGAAGGGGGTCGTTGTAAGGAACAGAGAAGAGTCTGGTGTTACATTTTGAACAAAGGAGAAAGACGTTTATGTTATGTGGAGCGATTAATGGAAAGGAGTGAGGTGTTTATTGCAAAGAGATTGAGAAGAGACAAAGACGTATGAAGAGGCAAGAAGTAAAAGCATATGCAATAGGACCAATTTAAACATTGTGAGATGTGCTTTTTGCAGAAAAAAGCATTGTGATTAAAAATTAAGACTTGCAATAACATTTTTTTTGCTAGTGGAAAGGGAAAGAAAGTGGTTGTGATTGTGGGTCTAACCACTTCCTTCCTCACAAGCATTTAATAAAAAAATCATTAAATATGAATAGATCTGAATAGTTTTTTCTTGAAGCCTCTGAACTCAAATCTGAAGAAACCAACGACGAGTCATTGAGAACATGGCTGTGTATCACCAGACCAAGCATAATACTTCTAACTTAAATCTTGAATAGTTTTTTCTTTTTCCTCCCAAATTTCTCATATATCCTTCTTTCCGTTGTTTCCCTTCTACTTTCTTCATCTCCTTTCTTCACCTCAAATACTGATCATGCTGTGAATACCGGTCAATCAACGAGAAGTCGAAATTTACAGATCGGGTTGGGGAGTGAAGCAATTGAACGACTTCTATTGAAATTTGTTTTGCATAAATAAATTAGGTATTTATTCTACTCAGTTGTGAGTTATTCAAATTTCTTGCTATTTCCTTTGTGTTTCTGTTGTGAAATTTGACTTCAAGATTGTGCTTTATATTGTTTGATTCGATTCACCATTAATTCATTTGATTCAATATCAATTAACTCAATTTTGACAGTTTTTTTCTTTCAATTTTATTGCATTTGTGCCCTTTTTTATTATCTGCTAGAGTAAAGATTTTCTACCTTTTTTAAATTTTGGTATAATGTTTTTGATTTACAGGGATTTTATAGGTATTTGGATTGATCAGATCTGGGGAGATTTGCAAACATCATTAATTTTATCTTTCTGATTCATAATTTAGACAAATTTGTTTCTTAAGTTGTTTATTTCTCTGTCAAAAAAAGGTTGATCCCCTCAATAAAATTGTTTATTTATTTTTAATATTTGAATTTGTTTTTTATATTGTGATTGTCTTATTTATTTTAACATTGTTGATGAATTTTGTTGTGAAATTAATGTGCGGTTATTAAATTGGTGGGAAATTTGCAATATTATAATAGAAAAAGTTAAAAGTTGAGTTTAGTCTATTGTAGGCATCAATGTGGCATGGGTTGGCAATGCACAGCCACGTGAGATGATTTTGTTTCTTTCTATGTAAATAGACATTGTAAACTACTTTTCTATTGTACATGCTCTAAATGGAAAGTGGCATGGGAGGTGGGGGAGTTATTAATGTGGGGTTTCTGGGAAGGTGGGGTAGGAGAAATATCTAGAAAATAGGGGTGAGGATGCGGCAGCATTATAGCGGTGTGGGTAGGGTTTGGAGCATATAGTATAAGGAAATATATATTGGGCTATAGGGCTTGGATTAATGTAGTTACTAGGCTCGGGTATTATGGACGAAGGAGCAGGCCGAAAGATGATATAGAAGAATAGGCCTTGATATTATATATATATATATATATATATATATATATATATATATATATATATATATATATATATATATATATATTATTATATAATAATATTGTAATAATATATAATTATATAATAATAATATAGATAATAATAAATAATATAATAGTAGATATTACATATTTTGAGGGATAGTTGATATTACATAACTCACGTAATAATATATAGATAAAGATAATATAAGTTATGTATTAATAAATATCATAACTTTAAGATATAGAGAAGATACTATATAAATAATGTAAAAATTCTATAATTAATCTCCAAACATGTCACATAAGATCTAATGAATATTGTGACAAAATAATTGTGGTGTAAATTTCGTTCAAAAAAATTGTGGAGTAAATAATGATCAAACCTAAAATATAAATATATATATACTACCCTTTTACCCGTGCGATGCACGGCGGGAGAGATTAAATATATGTGGATCTATACTATAGATATACAGTTTTACACTCACGGAAAGATAATAATTTATTATGAATTTAGTTAATAACGAATCATAAATAAAACTTCAATACAAATACGCGTGTTCCGTTGTAATCAATAAGAAGAAATAAGATACCAATAAAATGTTAAGTTGCTCATAAGTACATGTTTAATTTTCAATCAACTATGTTGATGGAGAGGTAATGATAATTGAGATGAATCCTCAAGTGTCAAGAACTTCAATAATAGGGGCAAAAGCAATGGCTTCCCAATAGCAAAGATGGTTGCAAACCTATTTTTTGGCTTCCCTTTGTTGCCTTCTTAAAATGTCAGATACCTAATTGTATGAAACAGAAGATATCAGCTAGACGTGTGGGAAAAATGCAATATTTCATCAGCAGCTAATAATCATGTTTCTTTTGTGTTCCCAAAAGAAATATGAACGATATTCTTAATAAAAGAGAATGATAAAAAATCAAATTCTTACCGCAGATTTGACATGTTGCAGATTTTAATTACTAAGCAACAAAAAGAAAAGAGAACTGGGTGGTCTTTCTAAAGAGAAGTTTCCTTCTCACGCCCTCAACAATTGTACTGGTGCATTCCATAGCACACAAAGGAACCTGAGCAAGAGGGACAGTGTAAGATCACAAAAACCTACCTGCACAGAAACCCCTATCAACTTGACATAGCAGAATTTCATAGAAAGAGCGATTTTGAAATAGGCAGCGCACATAAACATGTTTATGCAAAAGAGGGAATGAAAGAAAGAGAAAACACACCAAAAATTTATCGATGGAAAAAGCAGAAACAAAGTAGAAATCTAAATGAAGAATGCAAGAAAAGCAGATCAAACATCAACTATTTCCAGTCATAACAAACGTCAAGTCGATCAAGCTTCCCTAATACCAACATTCAACCACCGTAAAAGAAAAAAAAACCAAAATAAGGCTAAACATGATCGAAGAAGATAATCAATTATATCAATGCAAAATACGTCAATCTTTGAAGCATCATTATTTGGATGGATAAAGAAAAACATAAAGATAACAACCCATAGAAACCACGGCTTTCAGCGATAAAAAAAATGTCACTTCCCTTCAACAACCAAAATTTTACACTTTGCAGCATCTTCATCATTTCCGATCCCACCCACAACTCCAATACTCAATGCTCAATTAATCCAATCACAACTCTGCAATCAGATTCACTTCAGAGACAAATAATCAAAGTCCACGGGTTTTCAACTTATTAAGCTTAACAATCTAGGGTTTCAGGCAATACAGAATCCGTTGGAAGAATCCAAAAATAATTAAATATTTGAAACAATCCTAAAAAGCATGAGAAACAAAAGATTCAAAGATTGTGCTAAAAATCGAGTTGTGCATTACTCGATCATGGTTTATATGATTTGGAAAGTAATATGACTGGGTTTGATTTGAAAAGTATCCGATTAACCAAATAGATCATTGACAATCTCTAGCCGCCAGCCAACTACTCCACCAACCTTTAGGTATCCAATCACATTCATATCTCTAATAAGAACAGTAAGAACCACATCAAATATGTGATATATGCAGAAAATATCAACATCCCATTTTCTTCTCCAATTTTTTTTGTTTTATTAAAACCACTATTATAGATATAGTACATTCAATTGCCATATGAGAAAAAAAGAACGTACTTTGAAGATGTAAGGGTGCTAATAAATGGATTCCTAAATAATACCTGCAATTTTAGCCAGTCAAAACTGATCTCCAATCTTACATTATTTCGGTGAAGTGGAAAGAATTTGGCGCCGACACCATTGCGAGATCTTGATGAAACATACCATTTTCCTTTCAAGATAGGTTGATGTCATTACAAGATGGACAGTTTTGCTTCTGAGGTAAGTTTCTGTTAATAGACAATAAAGCGGAACCTTCCCAATCTTCAATATGTTTCTTGCTTTCATAATGTTGAAGACAACTAAATCTAAAAAATAAATAATGGTACACAAATCCCAAATCATCAACCCATAATCTACACGTTCAATCTTGTCCATTTAATATCAAAATTTGTGATCAGATTTTTTTTCAATAACAGCGCAAAAAGTGATTTTTGAAAAAAAGGAACATACCATTGGAACATGTATAAGCCAATCTTCTGTCATATTCTCAAATAACTCATCTTCCATGTGACCTACCAAGAAAAACAACAATGTTCCTTAGCCACAAAAGGAAGAAAATATTGAGTAGCTAAAAACAACCATTATTGTAACATCCCGACTTTTCAGAAAAGGGTAAAAGAGTCTTTTAACAAATTCAGGTTTTTCGGGTTATTTAATTAAACGATTTGAAGTATACTTATATATATATATATTTTGTTATATAAGAGAGAAAAACCAGATTTTTGTTAAGCAAGGGTGTTTTAGTAAAAATGGGTTTATTTTGGAAGTGGGTATTTAAGGTTAACCTAACACTAATCTCCACGTTTCCCCTCCTCTCCCGCGCAAATGAGAAAGAAAAGGGAGAGACTAGAAGAGTTCTTCAACCATCAAAGGAAGGGTTGATCGTTTTTCCGAGCAAATTCAAGAGTTGGAATCGTCGTGTAGAGGACGGCGTTTTGCCTTCGGTTTGGTTGTGTTGCGGCGGCTTTTCTCTCGAGTTTTGATCTCGGTTGGTGGCTGCATTTAGGTAAGGAGAACCCTTACGTTTGCGCTTTTTGATTATACATTGGTTGTGTTGAATTCTTGTTGCTTTGGTGATCTAAATTGTGTTAATTTGATGCCTAAATGATGGGTGATGTTCGGTATGGGTGGTAGTTTAATTCGAGTGTTTTTGGTCGGGAAAGTTTGGGTTTTTGTTTGAAAAACGGATGAATACGATGATGTGCAAAATCGGTTTACGGAAAATCGCCGGTCGGACGGGCGTCCGGTTTCTGGACGGGCGTCCAACCTTGGACGAGCGTGCTGATACCTCGGACGGGCGTCCGAGGTGAAATTTTGATACGAGGATTGAAAGGGGAATGTCCGGACGGGCGTCCACTCTTTTGGACGAGCGTCCGGGGACTTCGACGGGCGTCGGTCCTTCGGACGGGCGTCCACCCGGAGCCGGTCTTCCGGCTTTGTTTAATTTGGCTTTCAACTATCGTTTAGGGTTGTTTAATCAACCTTAAACCCTTTTAAGTGTATTACCATTTTATGATAACACCTTTAAACCTTACTTAGGATAGAATTGGTCTCTTGATCATGATGAGTGGTGTCGGTAAGGGAGTGTTATCTAAACGAACTAGGACGGTTAGTTAATCACCTATTACTACACAACTTGCTAGATAAAAGATTAAACACCATGTGGTCTTGGGTAGATCCCGAAGATCTATAGCGTGATGTGTGAACGGACGGTCAAAGTGAGTGTCCTATCGGCTGCGCAGCCTATAGGCATCGCCGTATGTTCATACTATCGGAACCGGTGATTGTATCCCGAAGATTTCAACACGTTCCGGGGTTATTGTATCCTGAAGATTTCAATATGTCACGTTCCACCTTGGTAGCATGTTGTAACAAAGATAAGCTAAGTAGCTACGGTTTAGGCATATTGGGAGATGTAACCTTTATGCGTAGAATCGAGTTTGTCTTGTCTTTTCAATTGAAATCTAATAATAAACTTTGTATATTCTAAGCTTAAACGTACTTCTCTTCCTTACCGAGTATTACATACTTACCCTTTGTGCATTTCGTTATATGTGCTTGGGGGTGAGAAGGCGGACGAGATTGCGAGTTTTACGAGGAGTATGTTCCCGAGGAGGATCTCTCGAGCTTGACATTTATTTTTATGCACTTTCATTTACGCATGATATGATGCACTGTTTTATATACTTTGTTCATAGTACTTTGGGATGACGTGTGTTCATCTCTATTTCTTATTTCATAGTATTCGTTTGGACTTTCGAGGGACTTCAGTTGTATTGTTTTGATACACTTTCAGCTTTAGTACTTTTTCTTATTCTAGCATCTTTATGGACATTTATTACCCGAGCATTAAATTTACGCGCGCTTCGATTGTATTGATTGTAGGCTTACATGTATAAATGAATTAATTTTTATTTATATATGTGCCGAACGTCGTATTTCCGGATAAGGGCTCGGTGTCCGGGAGTGGGGCGTTACAATTACCTAATCGTCACACATTCTCCTTTGCTTGCCCATACAACAACAACAAATTGCTACAAACTCTATCCAACATTATCTACATTTATCTGACCAAATGACAATCACCTTAGAATTCATAGAAGCCTCAATGTAAATTGACCAACCATTTGGTTTACCCAACATTTAATGATGAACATACATCAACTGAATTCCATAAATAATTACTTAGCATCTATCATGCCGAATAACATACATTTCATGGGGTTGTCAGTTCTTCTCATCAATTCGCATTGAAGCGGAAAGAAATGAAGAAAAGTCAATAATGCCTGATTCAAAATCAAAACCAAAATCAAATTTTATGGGTACCGTCTAACATTAGAGAAAACATGGAACATATATAAAGACTATATAACAAAAAAAAATTATAGAAACGAAAGCACAATAATATAATTCACGCATAAATTAATATGGCAAAGATCGTGAATGGGTCATACCTTTCACAGCATTGTTGGTTCTTCTACCCACCTTTTATGAATCTCCAAGCTTTGACCCTATTCTGAACCTGACAAAAAATGTAATCAATCTTTTTCGTGAAAATATTCAATACCAATTCAAGAGCTCACACAAAGCCACGCTCAAATAATAACACCTCTGCACAGCCTGCTAAATCTGGTGAAGGTAATGAAATGGAGAATGAATACAAATTGTGAAAAGAGATTTGGATGGTGATGTGATCCGTAGTCGAATCAGATTTGAAAATACCCGAGGACTTGACTGAAAGCACCCAATAAAACGAGCACCGTGACCCTTGGCTAACCCGTAGCCAAAAACCTTGGTATAATGGACACCCACAAGATTCTCTCACAACCTCGATAAGTCCCGTTTGGAATCCACCGAACACCGGTTTCGGAATCCACCAAACACCAACGTGAGAAAACTCACCAAAGCTTAAAAGCTTCAAATATAATATTTATATCAAAATTTGTCTCAATAAAAAAGAGTACAACTAAAGCCTTTTTATAGGCTACAATGAAAGAAACAAAACAACTTCTAACCGATGTGGGACAAAAATAAATCATAGAAATAAAAATAAAAATAGAACCTAATAAATAATAATAAAAGTCCACTAAAATCTTCTATGGAAACAATGTGGGATAGGCGAGAAAATAAATAGACTCCAAGCCACAACGTCTCATCTGCGATCATATCATTCCCTCCCGATTGGAAATGATTCGTCCTCGAATCAATAAGACGTCATAAAACTCAGTCTCACGCACCAATCTCGAACAACGTGCAAAAATGTCAATGATATGTCATGATCAAAGATAACGCATAAATGCAACTCCACAGCAACAACTTGAGTAAATGGTGATCCATGCTTCTTCAATAGAATAGAAAAACAGTCTCTCTGCTTGATGTAAACGTGGATGAAGCGTTGAATGGCATCAATATAAGTATAGCAAGGCAATTTACGATTTTCACCAACATTCGTAGCAAAAGGATCATTAAAAGTGTGATCCGGCTTTGCACCCATATCAACGGTGCCAAGGTCATCCATATGCACTAGAGGTGTTGCATCGAGCACATCCAAGAAATCATGTTTCTCCTCAAGTGTTTGCTCATCATTTACCTGCAAAGAAGATCTGATACCAACTGATGTGATCCGTAGCCGAATCAGATCTGAAAATGCCCGAGGACTTGACTGAAGGCACGAATAAGATGAGCACCGTGACCCTTAGCTAACCCGTAGCTAAAAACCTTGGTATAATGGACACCCACAAGATTCGCTCACAACCTCGATAAGTCCCGTTTGGAATCCACCAAACGCCGGTTTGGAATCCACCAAACACCAACGTGAGAAAACTCACCAAAGCTTAAAAGCTTCAAATATAACATTTATATCAAAATTTGTCTCAATAAAAAATAGTACAACTAAAGCCTTTTTATAGGCTATAATGAAAGAAACAAAACAACTTCTAACCGATGTGGGACAAAAATAAATCATAGAAATAAAAATAAAAATAGAACCTAATAAATAATAATAAAAGTTCACTAAAATCATCCATGGAAACAGTGTGGGATACACGAGAAAATAAATAGACTCCAAGCCACAACGTCTCATCTGCGATCACATCAGAAGGGATGGCTGCGAAAGAATCAACCAATTTGATAGGGGTGCACATCATTGTGAAATGAAATAGGCAATCAAAGTTAGAAATAAAAATTACAAAAAGAAATAATAGACAACCAAACTTTGTGCTCTCTCTTCTCCAATTCAAATCGATGTCGTTCAGGAGAGACATCATTTATCCAAAGTGATTGATGAATAAGCGATGGAGACAGAAATAGCACAATTGCATATTAGGTCGATGGTGAATCACAACGGCCATTATTTGGTATCTTCTCCGTTGTCTCCGGAAAAATTGCAGTGAGATGAAAAGATATGATGTAGATCGGTGAACAAAGGGTTGAGATGAAAAAATATGATGTAGATCGGTGATCAGTTCATAGGTTTGAGCGGCAGAGGGCATAGAGATCGAGGTTAGAAAATACTCCCTCTGTCCCAAATTGTTTGAGACTTATTCCATTTATGGATGTCTCAAAATAAGTCTCATAACTAAATTTAGACTAAAAGTTTCTTCTTAAATTCACTATAGAGACATCAAATGATGCAACATGGAATTCATTACATATTACCGAGCCTTTTTCAAGATTCATAGAGAAGGTGACAACATTCTGTACAAGAATTCATTTATTTTTCGCGTTTCCTCTATCGATTTATTTATAACACTTGGATATTGTTCAGATCCACAGATCCAGTCTTCTCTAGGTTCCCGACAAGCAGTCCCATTGACATTTCTCTGGTGCAGTATAGTTTCTTCACTATAAGCCCTTCTCAAAATGCATAGACGTACAACATTCAGTACAAGAATTCATTTTTTTTTGCGTTTGCTTCATTGATTTATCTATAACACTTGGCTATTGTTCCGATCCACAGATCCAGTCTTCGCTGTGTTCTCAACAATGTGACGTACTAATGATCCCTACTAGGGGCAAGTACAACAATGTTACACCAGGTATATGGAACGTGGAACAATTTTTTACTCTCACATTTGATTTCTAGGTCCCTATAAAAATTTAAACTTATAAAAGATAAGCTTACATTTTCAGAAAGTCAAAATTATGCTTACTATTTCATGTATGAGTACACCAACTACCTAAAAATAGAAAATATGCAGGCATTTATATTTGTTTATTGAAATAATAATGAACTTATTCTTCAAAAATGGCATATGATTTCATACACAACATCCATTTCTTTTACAAGATTCTGCATAAACGTAACACAAGTAAAAAACCTTCTTCTCATATTCTAAATTTGTATGTATATACTATCAGAAAATAAAAAATAAATAACTGCCGGGTCTTTCATTCTTATATTTTATTTTCATATCCACACTATCAAAAATATTCTATTCAGACATCTTTACAAATTTATTTGAGCAATTAAACATCTTTCTTCTTCTGCCTAGGATGTGACTAAAATAAAAATTGGTGCACTAAAAATAGTCGTTGATCTGAAGCACGAAAATGAAAGGCAGGGAGAGATGGTTCGTGCACTGATGCACCATATTCAGCAGCAGCACACTACATGCCTCCCCCCGCACATGCAACATTCTTCACGGCGTTCTTTCAGGGAGGAAGCAGCCACACCTTCTAGGGGAGAAGCAACCACAAATATGATGAATATACAGAAACCCGAATCCGAATCCGACCCGAAATTGGATCGTCAGATCCGATTCACAGTACATATCGAGACACTCGATCATGCACAACGGAAGCAACGAATTAGATGTTGAAATAGTGTCATATACCCAATCGGGTTGGACCGGATCCGACCGGGTTGGATCATTTCTACTATTTCTTTATGTTTGTACATATATTAAATAGCTTTTCTATTGTCATATACTTGTTTTTTTAAAGAGCCAATTATGAATTGTTATATGATAACGTCCTTAGTATTAAACTGTGATAGAGAAACCATGATAGGTGATTATGGTTGAGGAGATCTCTAATCACTTTAATAAGTTTGATACTTAAATGTCTCTAAGCTTATGTACTATTAAACAGGGCATTGATAGTACAAACAGACTAGCATGTATTAGATGTCTTCTGTCTTTAAGGGCAGGGATAGATCTCATCTATCGAAGTGTAGAGACACTTGGACTGTACGTGAACGTGTATTAGAGAATGCGTACGTTAGACTAACCCACTTACACTGTTAAGTGTCACACTATGTGGCGGTTGTGTAATTATCCTTAGGACCGGAGTCTACATGGCATCACGGTGTGGATTGTCATGCTTTGACACTATTGAGGTTTCCCCTAGCCACGGGGCGATCATGCGGTAGTGATTGGGTGTGATACTGAAGCATGCAGAGAATACATGTTTGGTCGTCCGGAAATCGCGTACCCTAATAGTAGGGCTGAATATCCAAAAGGGCCTTCTTATAAGGAATGTCTTACTCTCGTGAATCTTTGCAAAGTGGAAGTAAATGAGTTACTTCGAGAGAGCATGATATTTAGATTATAAGATACGGTCGTTGATGTTTGAAACTCGACAAACGATCGTATGGATATTATTACAGCAAGAAGATTCTATTTACACGGTAACCGTTTTACATGAAAGGTAGTATTCATTGCATTTGACTCTTCCGATAATTGGGGGTCACGGTGTGTTGCTAGACGCTATCCCGTGATCGTTAGGTATGAAGGGCATTTTCGTAATTTGCACTTTGTGCCTACGGCCAACATATTCGAAAGCCTATCGGGTCACACATATGAACATCAAGTCGGATTAAAATGTGGTTATAGTTGATGACCAAATAAGGAAGAATTTATCTCATACTATAAAGGTTATAGTGGTAAATTAATATAGTGGTATTTATTTATTATGAATAAATTAAATACAAGATATTAATTATGTTGATTAATTAAATATACACATAATGTATGTGTATGTCGAATCTATATATATATATATGATATAAATGTATTTTGTGAATTAATTAATCATAGTATTCTATTAATTAAAGAAAATCTCAATTCCCAAATAAGTTGGGAAGTGACGCCATTTTAATTTGTATTGGATACATTTGAATTGTACAATTTAATTAATAAGATTACCATAATATTAATATTGGATATTAATTGATTTTTGGAAAATAGATTTATGGTAATAAGATAAAGATATATTCAATATAAGATATTGTCAATATATATCTTGGAAATATATTTAATATAAGATATTTAATATTAAATGAGAAAAATTAATCAAAGGTATTTTCATTATTTTATTAGGAAAATGTTTTCTTTCTCCTCAATCTACTAGGAAGCTAATCCCAATCAGATTGGGAACTGTAGGGGCGTAGGTCACCCTATTTAAGGGAGGCTTGGCTTGCTCTTTTGTACATCACAATTCCAAGAGCTAATAGTTCTTGTGAAAAATAGAGAGCTTCTTATAGAGAGATTAGAGAGAGAGAAAAGGCCGGTCTAGCAACCGAATTTATCTAGTAGCAATCCATGATTGGATTCCGGCGGGCTGTTTGTGTGGATCACCTGTAAACGCCAAACGCTTGGGCGGCTCCACGCATCGCTACTCTCCTTGGGCGGCTCCACGCATCGCTACTCACCTTAGACGGTCATCGCTACTCTCCTTAGACGGTCAAAGCGTCAACCAAGGTAACCACCGTCTACTAGCTTATTTGTATATTGTTTAAACGAAGTCGAACCTGGTTAAAAGGAAATAAATTTTTGAATTCCGATGCGTTCCAGCGAAGATTTCCTAACAGTGGTATTGGAGCGAGTTTCGAGCTTAAGCAATAAGCACGTTAATTTGCGTAGTTAATTTTATCGTTTAAATCACGTAATTAAAAGATGAAAGATTTTGATTCGCAAAATGATACACGAAAAAAAAAGGGATCGGGTGGTCCTCGGCCGAATGGCGGCGGCACCACCATCGGCGGCGGTGGCGGTAGGGCAACTTGCTGCCGGCGTCGGTTGACTCGTCGCTGGGGGTTGGTCTCCAAATTTTTGTTTTATGTATTTTGTGTTTTCAATAGGGTTCATAGTTGTGATCAATATCTCTTTGTTTAGTTGATGTCATGTGGTCAACTAATAGTTCAAATATTTTGGACCATTGGGATGCCACATGGCATTATTTGGTAAATATGATTTGCCTTTAAATAATCTAGGTCATTCCAAATTTTGTATAGAATAGGCCTAGGTCCTTTTCAAAATATTTGATTTTAGAAAAGGCCTAGGCCTAGGCGCCTTTTAATATTTTGATTTTGGAAAGGGCCAAGGTAGATGCCTTTTAGTTTAGGAAACCAAAGGCATCTCTTTTGATTATGAATCAAAAGGAAAGAAACAAAAGAGACCTATTTTAATTTTGATTTATTTTTGGAATAGTTCTAATTGATTAAAATTAAAATTAAAATTGTTTAAAATTAGGGGTAATGAGGCACAAGGACAAAAGTATTTAAAAAAATAGAGAATAGGACAAATTTCAAAAAATGTTGCATCAAGGACAAAATTGTAGTGAAAAAGACCAATTTACCCTTATTATCAACAAATCCTGCTGTCCATCATCATTCACGCCATTCACGCAAAATTCGGGATAGGAAGTTAAAACTCACACTTTCTCTGCGATTTACAAGACAGGAGCAGAAATCATCACAAAAATTGGACGCGAATTCATTAGTGTGCAATCGTTATCTCTAATTTTGGAACCATTTATACTCAATCGAACAGATTTCAAAGCTTTACGATCTCAGATAAGCTTTGATTCCTGAAATTTCAATTTCTTCAAAAACTTAGGGTTCGAAATCACCTTTGCATCTTCTTTTCATCTGTTCAGGTAACAAAACGAGTGAATAAAGTTCTCGAAATGGCGAAAACAAGATCGAAGGCAGCTGGGAAGCAAAAATTTGATGGAAGCATTACTAAGTAAGTACTAAATCGAAGAATTCACTGCTCTGTTTCACTTCGTTTACTAGACAAGTTTTCTGTCATTTTGATTGTTTTTTTAGTGAACATTTACTCAAATTCACTATAATATGCACTAAATTTTTACTAGGAATCATGGTGATATTGTTAGGCTTTTTTATTGCAGCAAGTTTTAGTACTCAGATTCACTACTATGATTCACTGAATCTACAGGATGATAAATATATCAGCTCGATTGCTTTTCTCAGTGAGAAATCAAAGAGAATTCTGTTTATACAAATGAATGTAGACAAAACTGTATTCATTGTATATTTTTTGTGATTTGTGCCACATATATGTTATGACGTGCTTAGGATATTCACTAAACTTTGTTGTAATATGAATTCACTTTGTTATAATATGCATTCACTTTTTACATGCAATCATGGTGATGTTGTTAAGCTGTTTTAGAGTAGCAAGTTTTATGCATTCACTGTTTTATGCATGTCAGAGAGATATGTAGAAAGAGTCTGATTCACTAAGTCAAGAAATATTAATGGAAATTCACTTAACCATTTTATTCACTGTTTACATACATTCATGCTGATGTTGTTTAAAATCAAAAAGTATGATTCCTTACTTGTCATCCCTAACTACTTTAGCTTTAACATAATTGCTTATTATGATCATGGTTAACTGGTTTCTAGCATTTACGTTCCTCAAAGTTTGATTCACTAAGAATATTCACTACAATGATAATTCATGTAAAACACATTAAACACCTTGCCATAAGAGACTATATTTGCCCATATCACACTTATTATATGAAGATTGGTTCACTTGTTGAACATTAATGTAGCTAATTGTCTTACCCCTGCCTCTCAATTTTTGTGTTTTACATCGTAAAAGCCTAATTGACTAAGAAAATTCACTAAGACAAGTATTGAATGTTAACTCATTAACTTTACCATTTATTCATTGTTTGCATGCATTCATACTGATGCTCTTTAAATTCAAATCATTCATTGCTTGTCATGCCTACTTCAGCTTTAACATGAGTGCTTATCATGGTCATGCTTAGCTGGTTTTTATCACCTATGTTCCTGAAAGTTTGATTCACTAAGAATATTCACTACAAGGAATATTGACAGTACATGCATCTGAATGTCATAATCATGACACTAACCGTGATTCAAAAGCCAAACAAATTCACTAACAAAAAATGTGTTGTCTGCATTGATTTTTTTCCAGGTACAATCAATACAGAAACAACATCTTATATCTATTGGATGCATATAACAGCATACAGAAAAAATTGACAAGAAGTCACAAGAACATTATGCAGCAAACTCCTTTTAAGCTCTTCTTCAAAGCTATTGACGAAAACAAGATATGTTCCAACAAGCGAAAAGACCAAGTGTTGGACAACATCATAAGCGCATACATACCAGAAAAAAAGAGGAATCAAAATTGGAAGAGAATGTTGCCAGCTATGTAGGACTGATATCAAGTTGATTTTTGGAATCATGGATGGCAATTTAAAAGTTGACAAGTACCACGGGAAGAAGGTCAAATCTGAATTTGCAGATAGAGTATTCCCAAATGCCCAAACATCACAGCCAAAATGATGAAGGAAAAGTTAGTAAAACTTGTGCACAATGAAGACACAACTGATGTGGTAGACACTGTGAGAGTCCTGTGCCTTTTGATGTTTCTGGCATGTTTCTTCACAAACACTGGACAGACCATTGCATGGACATATGTGAAATATGTGGAGGACTTGGACACATTGAAACACTACGATTGGTCTTCTGCCATCTATGAAACACTAATTCAGAGCCTTGCAAAAAAGAGCAAAAAGCCTCGTACAGTGATTGGATGCACTAGTTCACTCTTGGTAAGAAATTCTAGGTTTTTTCAAAATATTTCTTATTACATGTGATTGCATATTAACAATTTCTTATTCTATTGTAGTATTGGATGTGTGAGCATGATAAAACAATGAAGCCAAGAGAAGAGGAGGATCCAATGACGCATCAAAACCAAGAGGACAAACTTCAATTCAATATTCAGGAATTCCAAGGTGCACAAAGTGGGACTTGAACACCTTGAACAAATTTGTGAACAAGGCAACAATCATGGATTTGCCTAAACAAAGTGTATGAACTGCATTTCCTATGCCAAAGAAAATTCCATGCCATACATTTACATTCATTCACTGACACAATTCACTATTTTCAAAATATATACATAGGTCATATGGACTGAATTGGAGCCTACGCCAGCTGAGCTACAACTGATACCGGATTCGACAAAGAATCTAGTTGGACACGATTCAGATTTTGAAGATGAAATTCCAATGAAACAACTCAAACTCAAATTCAAACTCCAATGAGTGGGAATGCATGAGGAAGACAAAAATGCACAATTCATGGATGAACCATCTGAAGAGGATTCCCTACACATAACACAGTTGGAAGAGCAGCATCAAAATGACACCTACCATTCTGAAGAAAATGCAGATTCATGGATGAGGATCCATTTGAACAAAATGACCAAGGCATGTTGGAGTTCAGAAACAAAGAAAGAGATTTTATAGATAAGACACTTAAGGTAATTAGCAGGCCTAACAATAACATGAATTCACTGTGCTAATTCCCCGTATCAGTAAATCATTTCATATATTCATCTCATTTTGTCAACAGTAGCTTCTTATTAACTGTCAATATTCACTGTAGTTTGAGATCCACTATTGAGAATCACTCACTGATCTTCATTAGTGAATCTCATGAAAAATTGCAAAACGCATGCGTTTTTTCCAGACAATTGTTTTACTAGATATACTTTTATAACATACAACATTTCATGAATGTAGGAAAGGGATGACAAGGTAGAACATTTGAAAACGAAATTTAAGAGGATGAAGAAAAAGTTGAGAAAGTTGGAGCGAAAAGAGGATGAGATAAGCAAGCAGAAGGAAGAAATCAGAAGAACTGAAGAACTGAACAGTGAGCTACTTGTCAAACTGAAAAAATTTGAGGAAACGGAGAATAAGATGAAATCCAAGATTTTTCAGTGAATTGGAGGAAGTATACAAAGGTGTAGTTGATGGTCTGAAAAAAGAAAAAGCTGGACTGTTAGCTTCACTTACTGATGCTTAAATAAAAGATCACGATCTTCAGAAAAATCTAAATGAAATGAGATCAAGATTGGAGGAATTTGAAAAGCAGATGAAAAAGAGTGGTGATGAAGGCACTGAAGAAATCAGGCAACTGAACACAAGTCTGACAGAAAAAGTGAAGCATCTTGAGGATGAGAACTGCACAAAAGAAGCTACTATTTCTGAATTGAACTCAACCATGACTGAGCTACAGAATAGATTGGATGTGTTCGAAGAAATGAAAAAATCGTATGAGAGCAGAGTAGATGAACAACACACAACAATTGATGCTCTTGATACTGAAATTGAGAATGCAGCGGTGCATGCAGTGACACAGCAATATGGAAACATAGATGCTAAGCATTTGCAAAAATCTGTGAAGCAAAGTTCAGGTGTAAAAGCAATAAAAGAAAGGAAACGAACAGCAAGAAAGGATGATGACTTTGTATATCCAGAAGATAAGAAAAGAAGAACTGAAATTCAGGACTTGACCAATGAAGCTGCAATAGAAGCTGTCCAAAGGATGGCAAAAACTGTGAAAGTCAGTTTAAAAAAGAAGAAAGCTGGTTACACCTGTGGGGAGAAAATAACCGAAGAAGCATTTCAATTGTTACACACAACACTGAACAAACATGGAAGATTGTAAGTAACGGTAATTAACATATTTCTGATTATTTTATCCTGTTTATATGATAATAAACTTGCGTGAACAATGTTTTTAGGGGGGAAGTATGGTCAGATATTGAGAGTGGCACCACAATCACCATCCATGACATGGAGAAGGTACTAGAGGGATCGTTCATTGCAGACAAGGTAAACAATTCAATCTAACTACTTTTTCTACGGCAACATTCCAAGAAACCAACTAAAAAATGACATGTACATTTACAGGTTATCGATGCATTTGCAACAATGCTAAGCAGAAATGAAGAAGTCCGAAAGGAATTTCACATATTGCCAGCATCAACTTGGGTGAGATCAAATTTTTTTGAATGGTTGTTATAAGTAATCACCATTCACTTGCAATATACACTGAAACGTTTACTAAAAATCAGTGTGAATACATTTTTTATTTATGTATAATACATAACAAAAAATGGTGATTGATTGCAGGCATACTGCAAGAAATATGCAGCAACTGGGAACTACTCAAATCATGTTGTCGATAGTATGAAACCACATCAGGAAAAAGGCAAAAATATTCTCATTCCGTTGTGTTGTCCAGGTGTGAAGGATGAATCATATCATTGGATATTAGTCACATTTGCTTCAGGTGAAGGAGGAGAATGGCACATGTACAACTCAATGGCTAGCCGGAAATGTGTTGTTGACCACTTTGAGAAAAATGCACTTGACAGTTGACATTGTAAGTATTATTCGTATTTGTGTTGTTAATATTACAGTCAAAATTTCTATACTAATCAAATGTGTTAAACATGTGTTATTTTTCAGCAAAAATACTTGTGGAATTGCTTTTGTCCATCCGGTGAACTAAAACCCAAAAAAATCAAGAACGTTGCAAAGCTTCCACAATAGGGATCGGATACGTAAGTATTATTCAATAGACTTTTTGATTCATACATGTAATGGAAGTAATGGCTGACAAGTTTATTTGAATGCCAAAATTTTGCAGGAATGACTGCGTAATATATGTCATGTACTACATCTACCAGATTGCACTTAATCAGCCAATTGACAAGAAATGGAACACTGATGAAGTACAAGAATTCAAAGCCTTCTTAGTAAATTGTATTACATCTAATAAGATGAACATTACAATGTAGGCAAACATAACTGTTAATGTGTAGATGCCAAGGGATCTACATAAGTTATCTTCATATTAGCACAAACATCATTATTAAAGTGTATGCCAAGTGAAACCTATTGCTTATTTTCATATGTATGTCCTAAAATGACGTGATTTGAATTACTGTGGAAAAGATTTGAATTACAAGGAGACAACTATTTCAATCAAAGTTTACATATTTCAATTATTAGGTATTCTCATTTTTTTTTTGTCTATTGGTTGATTAGTAAATGTATAATTTTGATTCATAAGTTCAGTTACTACAGTGCTGCTATGAAAAATTACGTTTGTTTGAAATTCATTGTTAAAATTCACTGTTAGTCATAAATTCACTTTTAATATTCACTAGTGAATTTTGACAGTGAAACTCATGAAAAGTGTTGAAACAATATAAAACCAACTCTCAAAACAAAACAAAGTGCATTACAACAAAAGTTTGGTGAATTTTTCATCAATTTGGATTGTTTGCCTGCATTCATTTTGTACATAACATATAATACAATAATGCACACAATGCTACAAACACAACAAGAAAGAACATTCAAATAAAATACATAAAACAAAAGGATATAATTCATAGACTTTGTATGGGACTTGAGGCCTCCAAGATTTACAGAACCACAATGTAAAATATAAGAGTCAATAGATAAGTCACTCAATTAAGAAGAACAGAGTCGCAAAACAATAAGCACAACCTAAAATATGACAATGTCTAGAATAACAGAGTTATACTAATGAATGTCATCTACATCATAATAGAAGAAACATATGTCCTCTGATTATGATGCCCCAACTTATGGCACCGACCGCACATCATTTCCCGTTTGGATTCACCTCTCGAAGGAATTCGCCTCTTCTTTGGCCTTCCAGGTTGCCTCTTTGAAAGGAGGTAAAACAGCAACATTGGAATCCTGCGGCTCATAAACAAACGGCAACAGATGGATTGCATATTCATAACAAGCAGCATATGAACTTGAACGGAATCCAACATCAACAAACTCATGCAAGGGGAGACAAGATTTCATTATACAGCCTACCGTATGATCACATGGGTAACCATTCAATTGCCAAAACTTACAAGAACAAGTAAAATTCTCAAGATCAACCATACAAGATGGCGTTGAACGCACTTCAAAATATTAAACTAGTATTCTATCCAAAATAAACGTAATTCGCCTAGTGGGATCAACTATGTTCTTCAAATTCATAAAGAACCAATGCCAGTTCTCAGTATTTTCGGAGTCAACAACCACAAAACAAACAGGGTAAATCCTGATACAAAAAGAACAGATTCATATCAACACGTCAAGTAATAAGAGAATAAATTAACAGCCAAAAAAATAGAAAAAAAAATGAATAAACCAACAACAACTCTAGCCATAGAATGAATACAGTACCTTGATCACCATCTTTCACAACTGCCGAAAAAAGCTGAGCTTTAAATTGCGTTTTCAAATGAGCTCCATCCAAACACAGCATTGGCCGGTAATGCTTAAATCCCTCAATGTAGCCATGAAACGCAACAAACACCCTCTTAAAACGACTTGAAACCTCATCAACTTCCAATACCACATAAGAGCCAGGGTTCGTTTCGTGAATCTTTGACACATATGAATTTAAAAAATTAAAAGATTCTTTCATGTCACCAAACAGAGCATTCTTCGCTTTTTCGATACTGGTCCAAGAATTGTAATATGAAACAGGCAGTCCATGATTTGAAAAAAGCCGATGCTTAACATCAATAGGCTTTATTGAGGGATCATCACGAACTTCATTACAAACCAAATCACAAACTAAATCTGAACTCATCCGATGCCCTTTGAAAGAACGCGATGATGTACCACATGTATGTAACTCATGCATCTTCTTAACATAAAAAATCCATTAATAATTTCTTTTTTCGCACTAGCCATCCAAGCACAGCATGTTTCATCTTTCTTTTCACACACTGCCATAATCCTCTTATCATCATTCTTAATGTATATGAAATCAAACCCACTGTGAACAGACATATTACACAATGCTTTCCTAAATTCTGTTGCTCCACCAACAAACTTTTGACCAACACGTTCTACACACTTATCCCAGTTGATAGACAGTTGCATATTCTCCTTGCGAGGACAAAATGTAGGAAGCAAATTGATCTCCTCATCATCGGATTCAGTAATAGATGATGATGCAACTGATTCAATACTAGTAGAAGCCATAGTAGAAGCCACGGTAGAAGCCGCAGTAGAAGCATTACAAACAACATATGCCTGTACATGTGATGCACCGAACGAAGCAGACACGGCCAACATGATTTCAGCATCTTCATTATTGAAGAGAAAACAATTTGCTTGTTCAGGTAATGAATAATACAAACTGATCATATCTTCTCTCAATGAACTCCATCTCTCACATAGACGTAGCTTAATATTACGTAGAGTATCAAATTCTTTGATTTTCAAAACACATGACTCTCCATTGTAAGTAAAAATAAGAAATACCATCTTCAAAAACCTACATAACAAACGAATCAGAGAAAATCAGCAGTGAATCACATTATTTCTCATAAAACACACAATATATACAAAACAAAAATCAAACTCAGCATCAGCAACAAATTAAACTTAACAAGCTCAGATTTATGTTCAATTCAATTAGGAAGATTGAAATGTAACTTATAAAACGCATAATTCTATTTCATTATTACTCTAAAAAGGAATCAAAGAAAATCAGCAGTGAATCACATCATTCCTCATAAAAAACACTGATTATTCAGAATCAAGAATGCATTAAACTTAAGAAGCTCAAATCTATGTTCAATTTCATTAGAAACTTGAAATTAAACTTATAAAACTCAGATTTCCAATGTATACCGCGTTTCAACAATAACCAGAAATATACCTGATGAATAGATGATATGTTGAGAAAACATTCTTCGAATTAGATGCCCAATCAGCCGAATCTGGAAACGAAACAATGGACTACAGACGATTAAAGTTCATCGATGCAATTTTCTGAGATAGACATTGAATTTCTTCGAAAGTGAGAGAGATAACCGAGATCCAGTTTATTCAAACGGAAAAAGATAAAAATGCCTTAAGAAAGGGCAATTTAGTCATATAATTTTAATTATGTCCTTTAGCCAATAAAAATGTTAAGTAGGACTGTTAATTAAAAAAAATTGCATAAAGTGTCCTAATCCCTAATTTTCCTTTAAAATTAACAGTTAATTTTATTTTGATTAAATTCATTTTATTAATTAAATATTAATTAGTTAATTGATTGTTAATTTTATTTTGATTAAATTCATTTTATTAATTAAATATTAATTAGTTAATTGATTGGATAAAATTATTTAATAGATTAAACGTTAATTGATTAATTAAGACGCAAGTTGTTAGTTTTCAATTTTATCATTTTCATAAGATGTTATTGTATGGATTAGATATAGTAGATATAATATGATTATATGGACCCCGATTGATCATGGACTCGACCGATTGGATAGATGTGAATGATATAATTTTTCTGTTGGTTTAAAAATTGTTCTAGGCCGTTATGAAGAACGTGACCTAGTTTATTTTCTGCATTTATCTCATTCTCGTTAGCTCCCCCTGTGTGCGGCGGGTGTATTTATTTTATTAGATAGAATTAATGTAACAAGAATGGAGCAGAAGATGCAGACCAAAGAAAAAAGAACAAAGATCCCATTGAAGATGGCGCATTAAATATTCTATTGTGACCCGCGGTTTCGTCAGTCTGTATTCGAAACCACACCTAGGAAAAGTCCATGATCATACCGGTTATTTTACACAGTTATATATTTTGTGCTTGTATTTATTTTATATAATATGATAGATGCATAATTTGGCACGATCTAGATGAATGTGTAGGATGTATGCCTATAGAGATAGATATACATAATGAGACCATAATTAAATTAAATAAGAGAATTAATTTGAAATTGATTAAGTGAATTAATTTAAAATTACTCCCACAACAAGAACCGAGTTATAATATGTCTCCCAATATTATAGTGACGGTGAAGAGCCCTTGTTCGGATCCAACTGATCAGCCCACGTCGGGAGTTGACCTACCTCGGGTATATCGTCATTATCGAGATATGATCGTTATGAGATCTCATGAATACTTGGGTTATGACTCGACAAAGAATCTTGCGGTGATTGGCCCACGTCGGGACCGTATGATTTTAGAGACATAAGGTTGACTATCACATAGACGATGTCAATTGTCAAAGAGTTGACTAGTCAAACCACTGGAGGTCGCGTTGGACGCGATTGGTAAGAAGTACCAACCCGTCAAAATTGACCCGGTCGATCGGCCCATGTCGGGGATCGAGTCAACTAGATAGGATTCCAACCACTAAGAATTTTGGATAATTCTTGAAAGTCAATTGGGAGTAGTTGACTAGTAGGAGCAAAATCATAAACCAAAAGATCATTTTGATTTTGCGTGTATAAAAAACAACACTCATTTATCTTTATTTTATGTTGTAGTTTTAGCAAACTTTATTTCTATGTTTTATTCTCAATTAGTACAACCTAATTATGACTGTTACCTTTTGAGAAACGTTCTCAAATATGGTTAAGTAATTTTAATCCTTTTAAATAAGCAATGAAACGAGCAACCCGGTTATAGTAGTTAGAGACAAGGAGACTACATATTTGATGGAGTACTCCAAGGATTTAATTATTAATGAAAACAGAAGCTCATAATGTGATTAAATCACTTGAAATCAGTTTCAGGGAATTAATCATATACTGGATATGATCCAATATGATCATTCTATCATACGATGACAAATAATTCAAACGTTGAATAAGAATGACCGCATCGAATTTCGAAAAGGTTGTTTTCAAAATTGTACGATTTAAGTATTGACTTAATTCTTTAACCATTGCTTAAAGGTTAATTAAATAGTTAATGTTTTGAATACGATTCAAAAGGTTAAATAAACTATTTAATATACTTTAGATTTTCTTTATAAAAGGAAATTAAAGACATAGATCTTGTGATCTTTCTTAAGTCTTATGAAGACTACGCTAAGAAATATTTACAAGTGCTTAAAGAATTAAAAGGGAAAGTTAGGGCATGTGTTTAAATAGAGAACTCATTGAAGTTTCTATTCTAGGCAAGTGTGTTGAGATAAATCTATCTAAGTTCAAGTCAACTCATAGATATATGATATCTTACGAGTGTGATTAAATTAGAAAGATTAAATACGGAATACAACAAGATACGAAAAGTGAAGTAAACGTTGCGACATTTTTGATTTTGTATTATGAATCTAGTAGACTGATAGACGAACTAAATAAACGTTATTATGTTCCTGTTCTTATGATGAACATGATTTTCGGTTACATGTTAGGATTTAGTAGACATATTCAATTGTAAGGAATAAATGTTATTCCGATAAAGTTGAAAGGTCACTAAATCTAACATAATAGATTGATGTCATAGTTGATATATGTGATGAAATCTCAACAAATGTTTATATGGTTGTTATCCTTAATATTTGGTGGTCGTTCTAGACATAGTCTCATATGGAGGGGAATCGTGTGATCAGATGTCATTCTGATGACGTCTGAACCATGTGGTTATGAATCATGTGGGTAATACGTATATTATCTAAAGATGACTAAAATACCCTTTTATGAAAAGGTTATAAAATCTAGAAAGTTGTCTAAAGCCTAAACATACCGATGTTTGTTGGCTCATGACAATTAATATCACAAGTAATTGTTTATTAATCTCTACGACTATTTTTAGAAATAGTCAAGTGTACTCAGTGAAGTGCATAATTCGGAAAGCCCGAAAAGTTCGAGCTAGCACGAATATGAGATTGATGAACTACTTAGGAATTAATCTTTAATTGGATTGAAGTAATTAATACTTGAAGGGTGTTTCACGAGTTGTCTGAAAAGGAATAAGATTCCCCCTTGAAGGATACCATTTTTGGATACGCAATTAGATTGTGTTCCTAAAATGGAAACAACACTTTATATGATAAAGGTATGACGTAAGCCATGCAAAGTATCTCTTACCTGTTTCGGGATAGTGCCCTTATACAATACATATACTTAACCGAGTTCCAAAGAATAAAGGTTGAACAAATTCCATATTAGATATTGAAGGGGATAATGTCGAATCTATCTTAACCGATTATTTGAAGTTGTCATAGGCAAAGTCAAAAGGCTTGGAGCCTAGTACGGCATATACAACTTTGTGAAATATCTTAGCAAGTACGCTAGATATTATTTACTAATCCGCGGAGCAAAATGTTTGTCGCCAAACATGCTGTCTTCTAGAGGAAGTGTTTCTTTCAAAAGAAACAGTGGGTGTAAATTTAGATCTCAAAAGTAGTTTGAGAACCACAAGGAGATATTCAACCATAAGAACGTGAGCAGACCCCACATAGTGATGAGGTGTAGGACACTGCTCAGTGCACACAAAAGTTATGTACGTCTGAGGATAACCTCAAGCCTGAAAAGGCTGCTGGTATGTTCATCTTGAAGAACGAATATCTCACAACTTATGAAGGAATGTTTGAAAGGCAAGATTGAGAGATATGGCCAGGAGCCATAATATCTTAATTAGATTCCATCAGTGACAACCAGGTTGTGAACCTAGTCTGTCTTACCTAGAGGGAATGTC